>CM077455.1:23139859-24544859 GCA_039654765.1 Mylopharyngodon piceus | reverse complement strand
CAACACACTTGATCATGAGTAAGACCTTTATAGGTTTTTTCTTATTACAGTGGGCTTCATTGTTAGATTTAGGTTTGATTAGAATATTTTCTGCCATCTTGTACGAATTATTACAACTTTTCATGAAATCATGTTGACTTTCCCTATTTAAATTGCTTTAGATTAAACACACTTCTTGATTACTATCCTAAAAGAGGCACTGCAATATGATTCCAGACATGACTTAAATTTAGCAGTGCTTGAAAGTGAGTTCCTAAATCAAGCCATGACTTACACTCATGCAATTCGAGAACTGAGACTACAAGACTGTAGTTCAAAGCAATCATATAAATGTACACGTTAACAGAAGAACAGTCACCAAGTCGAATTCCATACCTCTTCGATTTGAAACAGAAGGTCTTGAATTTCAGCTTGAAGATTGTTCACCTGGTCTATCTGGACCAGCATGGGTGATTTGCTGATCTCTTTCAAGAGATTCAGATGTAGTTGCAGTCCCTTCACTATGTGAGCAAGGCAGGTTTCCTGTGACAATAACAGAGCGATCTCACAATTTATTTGCTGAACTTTTTCATAAGTCTGATTGCTTAGAAAAGGAATAGCATATTCCTGTAGATGGTCCATAAGCTGAATACCTTATTCAGAAAGGCACAGATAATGGCTTCAAACCAAAATAACGAATTCTACTGAATAATTGGAAAAATATTCGACAGGCACAGTCACTCCTCATGTTTGAGTGAGGGGATAGCGCGATATTACACATAGAAAATCACTATGCATTAATGAGTGTGTGAATGTGAGTGTAAACTCAATCGCAAACCAAACAGTCAAATCAAATAGTCGCGCTGCCATCTTTCATAAATCAGAGTAATATCAACTATACTACATCATACACATTTTCTATATGGCTATTTGAATGTTTTAAATACTCTATGAAGGAAAATTTTATGCGTTATACGAGGCATATTTGTTAAATTTAAAGTATAAAGAGAACAGAATTACATTTAAAACAGGCTTCTCATGACATTTGACAGACTTAAGCCCCAACCCCTTCAAGTTTTATCTGACTACAGATACATATACAGATATTGGCTTCGCTGCAGACCCCTATTCCTCTCCTTAACAATCTACATAGTTTGCGGTATCATTTATGTCTGAGACACAAATAGTGTGTTTTTACAGTACTAAACGGTGTTAGGAGTTTTCCTAGACTTAGATGAAGAGCAACAGACATGCTTGACTTGCAATTAATCTAAAAAACTGAATGAAACTCACCAGACTGAAGCTACTAGAGATGTTCTGGAGAACTGGGGCAGAGGGTATCATTTTTTCCTTTAAGTGCTGCAGCAGCTGCCTATTTGTGTTGTCGCCCAAAATCAAACTCTGAGGGAAAAGACAAGCATTTGACGTGTTAAAACACGACAGGTCAAAATTTCTTGTTCTTACGTCAATACACCAAGAATTATTACTCTAATTCCTCACGGACATGCCAGAGCAAAGTCAATTTGCATACAGCGGCCCCAAAAAGTATCTGTACATGCTATGGTTGTCAGACAATGTGGAACACAGTCCACAGTTAATGTGAACTACACTGATGGTTACACTACTAGGATAATCTGCTGGGAAAATAATTTCAGTAGAAAAGAAAAAAAAACCTTTACACAAGTTAAAAATCATTTCAAAGTGAAGTTATTCTGAGAAAGGTTTTTAGAATCATTTGTTTGGTAAGATTCCACTTGGATTTATACTTGGATCTAAATGCGAATAACATTCCTAAATGTGACCCAAGTGTCCAAATGCCTCCAAAAATGTTTTGATTTATAGAATCAATCAGTGAAAACCCCATATTGATTGACTACTCTTCGTAATTTTGGGGACATTGCCCCTCAATGTCAGTTTACAGCCCTGAAACATAAATGCTTACCTGGGTTGTTATCCAGGTTGTGTGCACTGTAGGAATATCTTCAAGAATTTTGCTGATTAAGCTGTGGGCCTGTTCAATAGTATCCTTGTCCATAATGTCCGGTTTGTGAGAGACAGGGGCAGATCCCACGATTCCCACTAAGGTGACTAACAGAGCTACTGCAGGAGAGAGATCGAGAGACACAATTAGAAGTGCATAACAGTGTGACGTAGATTTCACGTCACACATGGCTCAAGCACTCACATGGACATCATGATTTCACATAAATGCACCTGATTCTAACAGACTGGTACTGTGGTTGCCTAACTTATACTTATTTCCAAACACTTAGTCATTTATGTTTATAAACCTATATTAAAGTGGTAGAAATAGTATAGCATATGCAAACATTATTGAATATAGTATATTAAACAGAATCATTATTTCAATTATGTAAAAAATAAAAAAGCTTACCTTGGAAGTTCATTATAAGAACAGCAATGAATAAGAAAATGTGCAAAGTCACCAGACTCCAACAGTAACAAAGCCCCATCATGTTCAGAATTTATATATCCTGCAGGGGAAATTCCTCTTTTTTGTAGACTGACGTAGACTGACAACCCAACTCTAGGTCAACGCATGCTCAAGCTTATTGATGATTATGCATTAGTACATCACTATCAAACACTATGTAATATTTGAGAGATTTCAGTAGTTTAGTAGTTCATGTGTATTCATATATGAGTATATATAAAAATATCGGTAACACTTTACAATAAGGTTCATTAGTTAACATTAGTTAACTCCATTAGTTAACATGAACTAATAATGAACTGCACTTGTACAGCATTTATTCATCTTTGTTAATGTTCATTTCAACATTTACTAATACATAATTAAAATCTTGTTAACATTAGTTAATGTACTGTGAACTAACATGAACAAACAATGAACAACTGTATTTTCAGTAACTAACATTAACGAAGATTAGTAAATACAGTAACAAATGTATTGCTTAGTTCATGTTAGTTAATACATTAACTAATGTTTAAGTAATGAACCTTACTGTAAAGTGTTACCAAAATTAGTAAATACAGTAACAAATGCATTGCTTAGTTCATGTTAGTTAATACATTAACTAATGTTTAAGTAATGAACCTTATTGTAAAGTGTTACCAAAACCTTATCAAAAAGTTCCAAGACATTTCTTACTAACTAAATGAACATTAAACTGGCATGTCATTTTTTAAATGGTATTAATGATAGTTATTTACAATGTATGTAGCTAAATGCTGATGAATTAGAGACAGTTTTATTTTACTACAGACACTTTTCAAATTCACTTGAATGCTGTTAAAAAAAATAAAACATCATGGACAGAGAACAATACAAAATCTGAGATTATGAAAGCATAATTTGAATAAAATAAATGAAACTTTGGGTTTTTTTGTTTGTTTGTTTGTTTGTTTGTTTTTTGCCAAATATCTGTATGTAAGATATAATTTAATATTTTTTCTTTTGATTTTTCAGGGACATCTTATCAGGTTTCATAAGATTTTTATACACATTTTCAGATGATGATGCAGATGATGTGTTAAAGAAGAAATAAATAAAAACAGCTATTGTACATGACATAGCACAAAATGTTTTTACCTTTTTACTTCAAAAGAATAGATAAATATATTAATTAATTCATAAATTACTCCACAAATCTAAAAAACATGAACGCCTCCACAAATCCCTCAATAACAAATAGTCACAAAAGCCTTTGATATTCAACATAATATGTCACAAACTACTACTTTTCAGAGAACAAAATTAGATCAGTGAGGGACAGGTTTTACTGACTAAATGTCACAAATGATGATATTCAAATGAAATGACAAAGTTAATAAGAGCATAGCTACTCATTAAATGTTAATATAAGATTTTTGCGCCATCTATGGTCGAGAAAATATTATGTTATGTTATGTTATGTTATATTATGATGTAATACCATCTTTAACTTTGATACAGCGTGGGTGTATTCATACACTTATTTGAAGTCTGTGTGACCCAAAAAGCCTATTGATGTCAGTATTGCACTCTTTTTTTCCCATGGATTTCACAACAGACAGAGTGTATTTTTTGGACCGCTAAATTATCTTTCACTTCCAAGCAGAAACATAGATAAAAATAGAAAGAGTGATGAGACAGATACACTCAAATATATCAGCATTGCTTTATAAGGTCATGTACTATATGTGAGGTTAAATGAATTCACTCCTGAAATTCCATGTTGCACTAACCTCAACTTCTGATGCCAACCAGTTATGACGTAAAATGGGATTTTCACTACTGGTTTGATGAGTTTGAGTACATTGCAATGGGTATGAGTTAATACAGTAAGCAATTCTTTCCTAATGTACAATGAATCAAAAAAGTGTCTGCTAAATGAGTAAATGTAAATTGATCAAAATACAATCTGTCAATTATTATTTAAAATAATAGTCTTCAAGATTACATTAAGTAGGGATCCTTGGCGATTATTGCTGAACTAATTGTTAGAATGTCCAGAGGTGAGAAAAATGTAATAATTTTCTTTTGACTGTAAGATAGATAGATGGATAGATAAATGGATAGATAGATAGACAGACAGACAGACAGATAGATAGATAGATAGATAGATAGATCACTCATTATTTCCTACGATGACACTGAAACACATGGTAGAAACGCGTGGTGTGATTGTTGTGTAATCTAGCACAGGCAGAGTTTCCTTCATAGGAAGCAGAGGGGAAGAGAGTGTCAAAGTGATGTGGGGAAAGGGGAAGAAATGTTTCTATGGAAACAAGCAGTATCATGTGGAAGACATAAGCAAAATAAATGTGACTTCACCATCACATCATGTTCATTCACAGTAGAAGTCTCTAATTTTACCAGAAAAAAGATTTGTCTGTTTTCATTGTGAGAGTGGGAGAGAAACAGAAACAGACAGACAGCTCCAAATACTTAGAAAAAGACACGTAGAGAAAGGGGAAGATTGGTGTTGCTAAATTCATTGTGTTCCCACAAAAACCTCCATTAGCATGAACTAGCTCAGAATAGACAGACAGAACACATATTTACTCATAATTGAAAGTGCTGCTACATTCACAAATCATGGTGGCACTGCATTCAGATTGGATTTGTTAGCAGTTGTGGAAAGCTAATGGTTAGAGAGTCAGACTTGTAACAGGTCGTGGGTACACGTCTCAGTACCGGCAGGAAATGAAGGTGGGGGGAGTTCTGTCTTCCACTCTCATTACTCACATCTGAGGTGCCCTTGAGCAAGGCACCTAACCCCTGGTGCCGTAGCAAAAATGGCTGCCCACTGCTCTGTGTGTGCTGGGTGCTTGCACTTGGATGGGTGAAATGCAGAGCACAAATTCCAAGCATGGGACGCCACATGTCACTTTAACTTTCATATAATGAATCCTTGCTCTTCAGGGATTTTTAAAAAAATTTTTCTTAATTTCATCCCAAATCCTGTTGTTGCATATGATTTATTACAAACTCTAGGATAATTTTTTACATCTGTGTATCATTAAGAGGAGGACTGTTCAAAAAGGGAACATTTAGAAGCGAATCAATCTAAATATAAAGTAATCATCACTGGTGGAAAGAAACTGGGTCATTTCCGTTCCATGAGCTTGATGTATTTGACCATTCACCTCTATGACAACAATCTTTCTAATGCTTCATGATCTTTCCTTTTTCAGTTGGAGACTGGTTGCCCACTGAAGCTAAGTTGAGCCTGGTTATACCTGGATGGGAGACCTCCTGGGAAAGCTAGGTTGCTGCTGGAAGAGGTGTTAGTGAGGCCAGCAGGGGGTGCTCACCCTGTGGTTACCCTGTGGGTCCTAATGCCCCAGGGTATTGATGAGGACACTATAGTGTAACAAGCACTGTCCTTCGGATGAGATGTTAAACCGAGGTCCTGACTTAAAAAATCCAATGCCACTTCTCGTTAAAGAGTAGGGGTGTAACTCCGGTGTCCTGGCCAAATTCCCTCCATTGGCACTTATCAATCATTGTCTCCGAATGTAACTCTCTTTCCTCTCCACCTATAGCTGGTGTGTTGGAAGTGCACTGGCGCCGTTGTACTATGGCTGTTGTTGCGTTATTCAAGTGGATGTTGCACACTGGTGATGGTTGAGGAGAGACCCCTGATATGATTGTAAAGCGCTTTGGATAGTAACGCGCTATATAAATGCCTCATTCATTCATTGCCTTTAAATTTCAAACAAAACAAATAACTATGTTAAAACAAAAGTATATAAAATATACATTTTAAACAAAATAAAATATACGGAGACAAAATTGTCATTCAATTAATGAAATAAAAGTTGTAGAACACATCAGATCTTTTGCAAAATGAAACACTTCATTCAAAACTTCACAATAATTTAACAAAACCCAATTTTGACACTGCATCGCACACACATGGTTCATACATCTTAAAGGGTTAGTTCACCCAAAAATGAAAATTTTGTCATTAATTACTCACCCTCATGTCCGTAAGACCTTCATTCAACACAAATTAAGATATTTTTGATAAAATCAGACGGCTCAGTAAGATAATTAATACTTTCAGATGCCCAGAAAGCTACTAAAGAAATATTTAAAACAGTTCATGTGACTACAGTGGTTCAACCATAATGTTATGAAGCGACGAGAATACTTTTTGTGCGCCAAAAAAACAAAATAACAACTTTATTCAACAATATCTAGTGATGGGCGATTTCAAAACACTGCTTCATGAAGCTTCGAATCAGTGGTTCGGAGCGTGTATCAAACTGCCAAAGTCACGTGATTTCAGTAAACGAGGCTTCGTTATGTCATAAGTGTTTCGAAATTTCAATAGTTCACCACTGTGGGGGCGTGACTTTGGCAGTTTGATACACGCTCCGAACCACTGATTCAAAACAAAAGATTCGTAAAGCTTTGAAGCTTCATGAAGCAGTGTTTTGAAATCGCCCTTCACTAGATATTGTTGAATAAAGTCGTTATTTTGTTTTTTTGTGCGCACAAAAAGTATTCTCCTCGCTTCATAACATTAAGGTTGAACCACTGTAGTCACATGAACTGTTTTAAATACGTCTTTAGTAGCTTTCTGGGCATCTGAAAGTGTTAATTATCTTGCTGGCAATGGAGGCCTCACTGAGCCATCGGATTTTATCAAAAATATCTTAATTTGTGTTCCGAAGATGAGTAATTAATGACAGAATTTTCATTTTTGGGTGAACTAACCCTTTAAAAACTAGAAGTAAACACTTCTACTTTTCTAATGAAATAGTCTGTTTTTTTTTTTTTCCAGAGATATTGTTAAAGTTAAGTACATGAATATATTGACCAAACACAACACACAAGACCAGTACTGCACATTGATGAAAATATTTATTTCTCTCCACATTGTAAAATCACTCAATACATCCATGCATTTCCAAAGGATGCATTTTGCTCTGAAAATCAGAACATATTCTAAATAGAATAGGACATAAACAACAAATCTGGCTATTAAATCTAGTTATTGATTAGCTAATAGTGATATACCACATTCAACTGAGCACTATTACTAATTTATTAATCAGAGTTTCTCATTAGTTAATAGTAGTTACTAATAGTGCGTTACTCATTTATTTCTGTGTAGTTAGTTTTTTTTCAACTGCTTTACATTTTCAAAACTTTGCCTCTTTTTTTCAAAACTTTACACAAATCCAAGAATTGCACACACAAAATGCAAAATGCCTCACATCTCTTACAAAATGAAGCACTGCATTTAAAATATTACAAACATCTCAAAAGCAAACATTTGTCTTACGTTGCAAACACCTTTGCCATAATATTCTATTTTTGGATATATCATATACACACAGTTATTCAAAATCTAAAGCTCTTCTTTCATGAGCTCCTGTACATTTTTATACAAGATTGAAAGTAATTGGCAAGAGATGTTGAAAAATTCACGGTAAACATGAAAGCAAGATTGACACCAAACTATTTATTTTTTTACTGTAAACACTTGTGGTTGTGAATACAGTATTACACAGTACGAAAGAAAAGAAAAACATCAACCATGTGTAGTTGGACAGGAAATCAAGATACTTCCTGTTAGATTTTTGTGTTACATAGAGAATTGTGTGTTGTGTTTTGCAAAAAGTGTTGAAGAGTCGAAGGCAGAGAATTAGTGTATGGTTTTGCGGATTTGGTGTGTGGTTCTGGTGTTTGAGTGTCAGGTTTCAGAAATTGTGTGACAAGTAAGGATTTTGTGTGTAAGCGGTTGAAAAAAAAAAAACTGTAATAGTACTTTACTCATTTGTTCCTGTGCAGTTATACATTAATGACAGAACAGTATTCTAAAGTGTTACAGAGAAAAGTTTTTTTGTTTTTTTACCTGTGCTCTTGTTGAAATGTCCAGATTACTGTAGCAAAAGTATATCTGATAAATGTGGTCCTCTTTGTCCACGTCCTCCTCCAGGTCTACCTCTTTCTCTTCCTCTCCCTACCCCTCTTCCTCAATGGGCTCCCCCTCTATAGTTGTGCAGATCTGGGCTGAGGTTTTACTCCTTGAGTGTCAGGTTTCACAAACTGTGTGTTATTTTGTAAGCAATTGTAAAAAAAAATAAAAAATTGTAAGTCATATCCACAAGGTTGAGTTCTTTGCTCTCTGCACAAAGTGTGGTTAGTTTGGAATTACATAATGTCATAAAAGTCTTTTGTGACCACACAATAGCGGTATACTTTCTCCTTACCTGTAGAGGGCAATGTTGTTCATAGAATCACAGAGACAGAATGGAGCAAAACAGAGTGAGAGAGAGAGAGAGAGAGAGAGAGAGAGAGAGAGAGTAAATATGAAATACCCTAAAGTATCATGTAAATGATATGGTACAAGAATACGGATATATGAAGAAATATTAAGAATGGTTATATCATTTGATACCATGCATTATACTGCACTGCACATTTTTGTAATGTCCACATATCAGGCCTCATGAAACACAAACAGAACAAATTCATTCATTCATAAAAAATTATTTACAAATTATTCACACAAACAATTGTCCATTATTAGGCAGCAGTGTGCACACACACAGACACACAGACACACTCTCTTTGACTTTCCGCCTCCCAAAGTGCAAGGTGAGCTAGTCTGAAATGTAAATGAACCTGAGGCAACAGGTGTGTGTTTGGTACAGGACTGTAACATTACCTGTTAACATTACCCCCCCCCCCACCCCACACACACACACCCCACACACACACACCCCACACACACACACACACACACACACACACACACACACACACCTGCTGGACTTCTTAATTTACTGTTCTATTGAGCTGTCTGGGACAAACATTTATTGGCTTCAACTACATACAGCACAAGTTTGTCAATGATGAGTTGTGTGTAAATATATACTGTTGTGTTTCCATATGTTGTCTGATACTGTTTCCATTTTTTGTCACATATCCGAGTGAGAGTGAGATCTGAGCAAGTGAAAGTCTAACCATCTATATTTCAAAAGTACTGATCCTTTATGGAGAAACTGATGGCTTCCTTAAAAAATATTTCTCCCCAAAATAAATATATAATTTATTTATTATCATTATGTTCCTGTATGGATTTCTTTCTTGTTAGCTCCTTTCAAAACAATGGGGCTGCTGAAAAAAAAACAAAAAACAAAACATAATTATTACGATTTATGTACCAAGTCTTCTGAAGCCATACAATAGCTTTGTGCTGCAGCACTTTAATCTCATTCACTTGCACATATTCAAAATTGCTGCCTCAAGACATGTTGTGCTAGATTTGATTCACTAACACCAACCACGATTGTTTCTTGCTGATCTGACAACACTGATCGAATCATTTCATAAACATTTACCATTATCCCATAATTCAAAGAATAAGACTTTTTATTTGTCAAAGCAACCTAATTGATGAGGTTATGAAATTCAGTTTTCATACGTTCACACTTTTTTAAAAAGTGTTTGAAATGTCTGCTGATTGTTTTATTCACCGAAGGCGCTGTAACCAAGATTTCCGAAATTGAAATCTTGATTGCTGCACACCTGCTCATCATTTTTCATAGTTGTGTATTTATAGTCTCATTCACTCTCTGCGCATTTTTGTCAAGTCTTGAATGTAATTGCCACTGCAGTTTTCTATAATCATAGTCCTGTCTGTCACGGTTCATCTGACTCCTGTCTGGTTATCTTGTATATGCTTTTAGATTGTGTGATCTGCATTTGTTTACCCTTCATCATGTCTGACTGCATATTTTGACCCTTTGGAAATTGTTTTGGGATTCATTACTTAGATTTGTTAGCTATCAGCGTTGCTCATTAAAATCTCTGCACATGGATCTGAACACAGCGTCTCTGTTAGATCTGCTAGATAAATACACAGAAGACCACCACACAAGGGCCACCACACAATTTCTTAGCGATTTTCTTTCTTTCTCAAAAAGTTCAAGGATATCAATGATATAAATGGGGTTCAATATTTTTCATGAGGCACAAGAAACTAAAATGCCTTGTAAATTGCTTATATTACAGGGTTTGAATATGACTATGAATATTTTTAGCATATAAAAATTTTATAATTCACATGTACTCCCATATTCTAGGGCTGCTATGTCAACAGATTACTAAAGGAAAATAATTAGTAATAACTAATAATTGATGGGTATATGTAACTCATTCTATTTGTCATCTGTTCTATGGACATGAATGATGCATCATAATGAAAAACTTTAGAATATCAGAATAAACACTTACTTGTGTGCACTTTTTCAAAATATTTACAACCCCACGCTGTGACCATTCCAACCAGAAGGTCTCCAAATACCTGTTCATGTGGTGTGTATCATATGGAGATGATAGCAAATGTGTTAGTGGTTGTATTATAGAATGGTAAAGGATAAATTAGAACCACTGCTAAATGTTCAAAAAATTGTAAGCATGTGTGATGTTTGTAAGTTTGTCTGTTTGTAAGTTTAACAGTACTATCAGAATTTAAAGGGTTAGTTCACCCCAAAATAAAAATTCTGTCATTAATTACTCACCCTCATGTCGTAACACACCCATAAGACCTTCGTTCATCTTCGGAAGACAAATGAAGATCTTTTTGATGACAGAATGCTGTCAGATTTCCTTCCATTGACTGCCTTTGTAACTATAACTTTGACGCTTCAAAAACTTCATGAAGAGGTCAGAAAACGAATCCATATGAATCAAGCGGTTTAGTCCAAATTTTTTTGAAGAGAATCAATCTCTTGTTATGATGAAAAGATTTAATTTAGGCTTTTACACACATGTAAACATTGATCAGCGAACATAACCAGAAGCTCAACCTAACTTGAATAACGCACAAGAACAAACCTCAAGCTCAAACGTGCTGACGTAACCAATGAGGTTCATTCTCATGTGTTACACAGCACGTTTGAGCTTCCGGAAGACGTTTGATCTTGTGCGTTAATCAGGTTAGGTTGAGCTTCTGCTTATGTTCGCTGATCAATGTTTCTTAATTTGTGTTCCGAAGATGAACAAAAGTGGAACGGGTGTGGAACGACATGAGGGTGAGTAATTAATGACAGAATTTTCATTTTGGGGTGAACTAACCCTTTAAGAGTGCCATAAATCTTAAAAATATAAAAATTAAAACTAATTTTAAAATTAACACTGTGATAACAATGGCTAGAAATTGGGTTTATCTGCAGACATTCTAATGTTACATTTTTATTTTTTTTTTCACAATACAGTTCGGTTCAATGGGTTGCAGACAGCAGTTCATGTTGACCTTAAGATCTCCTATTACCTTCCGTATTTAACCAACATCTAACAGCTCTAATTGAGGCACAAATGCTTGGGTCTCTCATTCTTCTGCCAGTATATTATATGGAACTCATGCTATTTCAGGCTCTGTAACTAGACTAGGTCATGTTTTTCTTCTCCCGTATTTGAATTTCCGGTCCCCGTGGGAATGCCTTTACAGAACATCCATAGCCGCCAGGAAGATTCCTCAAGGTTCCCTGGGCAACAGTCCAGGACAGGGAAATCTGCCTCACAGCAACCCAGGAAGGAAACCACATCCTGAAGGAGGGTCGTCACCTCTGAGGCCTCTGGTCTTCACACTTGATTGGCATGTCAGAATATTGCATGCATTATAAATGGCATTAAAGGGTTAGTTCACCCAAAAATGAAAATAATGTCATTTATTGCTCACCCTCATGTCGTTCTACACCCGTAAGGCCTTCGTTCATCTTTGGAACACAAATTAAGATATTTTGATTAAATCTGATGGCTCAGTGAGGCCTGCATTCACAGCAATGGTACTTCCTCTCTCAAGATCCATAAAGGTACTAAAAACATATTTAAAACAGTTCATGTGAGTTTGGTGGTTCTACCTCAATATTATAAAGCGACGAGAATACTTTTTGTGCGCCAAAAAAACAAAATACTTTTCAGCAATATAGTGATGGGCCGATTTCAAAACACTGCTTCGGAGCTTTACGAATCGAATCAGTGATTGGATGTAAATCACACAGAAATGGTTAGTAAGCAATTTTTTTTTTCACTGAAAGCATGTTTCAAAGCATGCAAATTATAGTTATGCTCAGGGCTTGACATTAACACCCGCCAACCCGCCAAATGCGGGTAGATTTCAGCTGTGGAGGGTAAGACAGCCACTCCCACTAGCCACATTGGCGGGTTGAATATAATTTCAGCCTACAGCCTAATCAAACTTAGCTAAGCTCGTCCTAGCACAAAATTACAATCCGATCACAATTCGTTATCGATTAACTTGCAGTTAGTGAAGGCGGGATCGCGTTGAATGACACACAACAGAAGCGCTCTCTCGCGTGCGCTCTCTCTCTCTCTCTGTCGCGCGCGCGATCAGATCTCCGCTCCTGAATAGTCAAATACACTCACACACAGATGTCAAAATATCCATCGTGAGGAGTATCTCACGTGAATACAGTCGGTTATGGCTTAAGTGTACGTAAACATGTTGGTAAAAACTGGATATGTGTCAGCAGAGCCGTTGAAAAACGTTCTGTGTGTCAGTATATTACATACATGCATTCAGCAGCCCAATTAAATACCCTTCTGTCATTAATGTTAATCAAACAACAAAATATGTTAAATAAATGTTAAATAAACCTACTGTATCTGAAAAAAAAAGAGTTTAGGCTATTTAATTTAGGCTACTATTGTATTTGTAATTTGCTAATTTGCTTCTTTGTTCTTTTTATAGCCTAACAAAAATAACTTATACAATTATCAAATTTATCATAGTATGGTCATATTACCCACCCCTTGCCCACCCGTACATACCAGCTGATATACCATGTAGGCCTAGTCTTGATTTGGGTGGTCAATCTGCATTTGAAAGTTTGAAAGGGTTTTAAATCTAGCTAATCAAGTAAAATGACCCAAAATCAAGTAATTTTAGCATGCCAAAGTCAACTTTAATCATATAAAATGTAATTTCCCAACAACAAAATTGTGGCCAGTGAAAATGCTGAGTGGCTAGTAACTTTGGAAAACCACTAGCCACAGTGGCTGGTGAGCAAAAAAGTTAATGTCAAGCCCTGGTTATGCTGTAGCATAGACATTCTGAGACTACCATCATAAATAATCGGTTGATTATATTTTTCATGGGTAATTTTGTACCAGGGCGACTTTTACAGCTTCCTGCACTGATGCAGGCCATTATGTTTTTATGTGAATGCATGTTTGTGAAGATAGCCAGGAATGTGTTTTGACATTCTCTATGTCGGATCAATTTGTCATTGTCTAATTTATTGTGGTTGTTATTTCTTTGTATTTATTTTATTTGTTTGTTTGGTGAAGCTGAAAGTGCACAATCCATATTTAAAGTAAAAAATAAAGCAGTATTACAAATGAAAATAAAGTTTACCTCTCAGAGTTTACCATCATTTTCAGCACGACATTTCTTGAACTATGTTAGGATCAGTGGATTGAATGCACTCTGCTATCACTGAGACCAATAAACAATGCCATGTTGGCACTGCAGATAACACTTTCAAGCAAACAGGAAAAATCAAATACCTTTTCTTATTCATTTTGCCACACAATGCATCTTTTTCTGTTGCTTGCACTGAAACAAAATATCCAACATATGCATGACCAGAAAATCATTTATTTCACTAACACTTTACAATAAGGTTGTATAGTAAGCAGTTAGCTAACATAGCTGAAAACATGATGAAAAAATGTATTAATCTTGATGAATTTTACATACACTAATAGATGTTTAACTTTACATAACAATGAACTGTCTATTTATGAATTAGCACTAACATAAAGATTAATAAATGCTGTAAAAATACAGATCACTGTTTATTCATGATAAATAATGCATTAATTAATGTTAATGTATAAAACCTTATTGTAAAGTGTAACATTTCTGTTTCTTTTCTTTCTTTCTGTATATAAACCTAGTGCTTATGAACTAATTTACAACCACATCCAGACCTGAGATGACTACAGTTATAACCTAGTGAGCTGCCTTGTTATTTACTGTCTACATAGCCAGATGCCAGCACAAGCACAAAACTGTAATCATTTCTTGTCAGGAGCACATATGATACCTTAAAATGTCTTGGTAGGCAGCTCATTAGGTTTGGGACTTTTCTGAGGAATTTCATGACATACCCCTCACTGTCTTTTGTAAAGGATTAACAAAATGCTATTTTCTTAATTTATGGATATGACTTGTAAAGCTTTGAAGACATTAAATCACGCAGGCAGAACATTCAGGTGGATTTTAACTCATGGTTTATCTTGGCAGACATTCTGAATTATTCTTGCTGGCACTCCACATAAGAAACTGAACAATCACACAGTATTGGTTGTGACATACCAAGGATCCACTCTAACAGTGCAAACACACTATGTGGTTGTCAACATTGTCTCATTATCTTTAAACATGAAAGTTTTGAAATATTTTAAATCAGATTTTAAAAAAAATGCCTCAGTGTGTTTTCCCTTGAAACGACTATAACAGTGATTTATCTTACACTGACTGATCATGAAAATAACAAGCCAACCTGTTTATTTCTTTTAAGTCACAACGTCATTAACGCTGCAGGATTCTTAAAGAAAATAGCTTTTCTGTGCTTCCCTAAAAACCTAACCACTGAGTATCAAAGCAATCTACAATGCTTTTTACTTTTGCACAGTTTGTATACTATGTTTACTGAGACACCTGAAAAACCATTGATGCATGCAAGAATGTGTTGCTCTGTAAAATTTTGATGTTGCCTGCAGGGACAACAACAGTACTTTTTGTAAATACCCAGTAGGTTGAGTGCTTTACGCTCCGTGTGTTGCATGTCAAATGGAGATCTGACTGAAAAAAACAACCACTGAATAAAAAAAAAAAAAACAGACAAACGCCTCCTTTAAAAGCGTGCAGAGTAGAAAAACCTCTTAGTCAAGATGAGCCTTAAGCCCGGCCATTTCTGAATCAATTATTCATCGGAATTGGATTAGATGGCCTCCGTGATTTCCCTACTTCTGTCTCTAGTCATCTCTGTCCATCTGCGTGTCTGTGGATGGTTTCTGTCTAAGCATGATATGTTTCACATTTCCCTATTGTGGCCATTGCACTCCACTAGCCAAGAAGCATCCTATGTCAGAAGTTCTTTCTGGTTCTTTAGGAAGGTACAGATCAATCCTGAGTGGTAACTTGTGGTGTTGTATAATTCAAGGGGTCTTTGTTTTTCCAAGGATTTAATAAATTTTAAACTTTGGAGACATGTAGCCCATTGCCCAGTGTGCCCATTGCCTTTTGGTAGCCTGAGAAGCTTCCTCCACATGTCATGAGCACTTGGCCTGGTGCTATACCACAGTGCTGATGGTGGAAGACTCCTCAGACTTGCCCTGCCTGCTGGGCAGAGACTTGAGATACTCCAGGTGGCGCCTGGCATCTTCCTGATTGTGTCTCACATAGTAGACCAGGTAGGAGATGACCATGGTGAACCATCCAAACATGGTCACCAACATGGCCACGTCCGTGGTCTTTTTGAGCACCACACACAGGTCCAGGTCTTTGGCCAGCAGGAAAGGCACACCTTGGGCTCCAGAGTCTGAGGGTTCAGACGTCTGACAGATAATCCCAGTCAAAGACACAGGCTCTAGGTCCAGGCGTGGAAGGGCTGTCTGCAGCCTGCAGTCACAGTGCCAGGGGTTTCCTGTGAGATTTGATCTTGCTCTAACACCTTCAAAGGCATCTGGGTCCAGCATCGTGAGCTGGTTGGATGAGAGATCCAGAAACTGTAGTGAGGCTGCCAAGCCTCTAAAGGCTCCAGGTTCAAGCAAAGCCAGTTCATTATGGGAAAGATCTAGTTCAGCTAGCAGTGGAAGATCATGAAAAGCATTGGCAGGGATGCTGGTCAGGAGGTTGTAGTCCAGGTAGAGACGTCGTGTGTCATTGGGAATGTCCTGAGGGATCTCAGTAAGATGCAGGTTGCTGCAGCGCATGGTCTTGCCGCCAAATGAGCCCTCGCTGTCTGAACAGTAGCAACGTTTGGAGCAGGAAGTTGCAGCGTGGTGGAAACACAGTGTCATCAGCACCAAGCTGTGAAACAGCAACCACATGACCACAGAGTGCCGAAGCAGCCAACCTGAGGGTTGCAGCATTGTGGGATGGCGAGCATAATCCCTTTAGAGTATAACCTGTGCTGAGAGCATCCAGGAGGCTGTATCCAACATCAAAATCTCCAACAGCTTGCAAGCCTAGAAGATTGAAGAATACCATAACCAGTTAATAGAGAATATATATTTCTTTAATGTTTCAGACTTCTTGGAATGTCAGTGTACTTCATGTGTGCAATGTTTTTGAAGTATGAGAATGTTAAGATGTTTACTGATTAAAACATTTGGTCGAAAATGATTCATCTAACTGAAACAAATGACCCCTAAACCATTTCAGAGCAAATGCATAAATATTGAGATATATTTCAAACATTGTCAAAAGAATGAATAATGCAGAGATTTTTTTTTTTTTTTTTTCTATATTACCCAGTTCTATTTAATACTTTTTAACCCTCTGGCCCTCTTCGTTTAGGAGTCACACTTGCATTCTTTACGGTCAAAAGTGACCAAAGCCTTGAAATGTAACTTTTTTTGTTTTTCAGGAAAACCAATGTAATATATTTTTGTTCAATAATATTTTAAATTTTGAGGGTATTTCATGATACTATGCAATATTTATACAATTTTTATTAGCTATTTTTCCCCATTGAAAATAATACACAATTTTTTTCTAATATATTTTTTAATTATTTTTCAATTAAAGCAGTATTCCATGTTAAAATAGAGACAAGGCATTTAAAATCCATTTTTTTTGAAGGTAGATTAGTGCCAGCTGGTGGGGGTAAAAAAAAAAGAAAAACTTAAGTAATGCCATGGTGTAACCACTAGATTCCTATATAGTTCTATATAAAGTGGCTTATAAATTCTCTAGTGGTTTTTAGACACAAATACTTATTTTTATTAAGTTTTGGATTTGGATTTATACTTAGACATTCTCAAAGACTACTTTTTGTCAAGGTTTAGATTTTTTGGTTTGAAATGTTGATTTGAAGTGTCCGTTTTTGCAATAATTTTACTACAGTCAAACCAGAACACAGAGGAGGACATTTTGTTACACATAACATCAAAATTCAATAAAATGTCTATTTTGCACTCTTGGCATTTAGGAGTGTCACCCCTTCATTGCTGTGCACTTTTTTCTGCACAGTGGCTGATTTGTAGTTTGTACCAACAAAAGATTCTCTGAATTTTTGTATTTTTTCGTATTTCCCATTCATTTCCTATGTTGGTCATTTGTGACTAATTTTTTTTTTTTTTTTTTTTTGACCCTTTAACATGTCCGAATCATGTACTTGATTTTTTTTTGTGTTCATATTGCTAATGCGACAAAAGTCACCAAGTGTCATCTCATTCCGATGAAGCTACGATTTTTAACATTTCAAAATATAAAATTTTTCGGCCGAAGAGGGCCAGAGGGTACCACGGTATTGACATCACGAATACCAATTAATGAAGCCATGCTATTGTTTAACTGCATGCACAGTCTATTACTAAATACTAAATTTCCTTTTTCTTGTCTTCTATTGCAGCAATGCCTCACCAATCTCTTATGATTTAAGGATTTGTACATAGCATAAGTTGCCCCTAATTAACGCAATGAATTACATCTCTTATAGCCTACCTTTTAGTATGAGTAGTATACACAGGCACACATACACAGAACCATATATGCAAGGATCACAAACCCATACAGCCCAGAGGTAATAAGCAGATTAAAAAGCAGATTGATGCCTTTACCTTTTTAATTTTAATTTACTCATGGTAAATGGTTTGCTCATTGCTCAAAGCAATGGGTTTTAGCTATTATTATTTACCCACCGGCTTTATAACCTTTTTTCTACACACGCTAAGCAATGCTCACACAATTAAAAAACCTTCAAAGAAAATCCACTCATGTTGATAAGGGGAAAAGTGGAACTTCCTCAAAAGTGTTGGTTGATTGAATCCCTGCTATGCTGGCCTGATTCACAGCTCTGCCACAGGCATTAATGTAATCCAGGACTGACAAAAGATGACAAGGCATATGAACAAGATGTTTCAGGTCTAGAAACTTCAAATAGAACAGTAGAACAGTTACATAAAAGTTATAATACTGTTGCCAGATGGCTTTTCTTTATTTTTAAAAATCTAATATGAATCGCAAAGCAGAGTTACCAAGAAATTTGCCTTTTACATTTTTTTGAGCCTATATTCTTGGGTTCCATCTGTTCTTAGCCACATCTGCGAAATGGTGTTCACTTACATGGATATTCCCTGTGAGAAATTTTCTTTTGAATGTGCAATTAGTGTTTCACTTCTCACATTTTCTCTATCTACGTGTCTCGTTCATGATTGCTCCCTCACACATGGATTGCAGGGCTGCCCTTTGTTCACATAAAGCATATGAAGTGACCAAATGTAAATACCTTTTATAAGTTAACCCTATATATAAGTTATAACCCTAACCTTATATATTATATATAATTAACTAGACAGAGAGACCCAGCTAAATAAAGAGTTTTAGAGAGGCAGACAATTGCCTTTCCCTTCTCTGGCATTGTGACAAGACAACTTATTTAGCTCGTATCAGAGTCTGATGGACATCATACAGTGCACATTGTGATTAAAAAAGCAATGAGCTGTGAGAGTGGACTGCCATGGTTTCAGAATTGGTGCATTTTTCATTCATCTGAAGTTTTCATGGGGTTCACCTAAGAAATATTAATGAAATTTCTTATTAATAAACAGTACTAAAACAATGCCTCTGGTAGATATGCCCCATAGATATATATAATGCCATTTATATATATATATATATATATATATATATATAAGCTTGTTTGCTGGTATTAAGTTATCTACAAGCCTGGTCGGATTGGTCTGGTTTGCTGGTTTAAGAGGGATTTTGAGAACTTGTCAGCTTGGCCAGACTGGGAGATCAGTTGCGTAAACATAACCATTATGTTAAAGGGTTTGTTCACCCAAAAATGAAAATTCTGTCATTCATTACTCACCCTCATGTAGTTCCACACCCGATTCAAAACAAAAGATTCGTAAAGCTTCGAAGCTTCATGAAGCAATGTTTTGAAATCGACCATCACTAGATATTGTTGAATAAAGTCGTTATTTTGTTTTTTTGGTGCACAAAAAGTATTCTTTTCACTTCATAACATAAAGGTTGAACCACTGTAGTCACATGAACTGTTTTAAATATGTCTTTAGTAGCTTTCTGGGCATCTGAAAGTGTTAATTATCTTGCTGTCAATGGAGGCCTTACTGAGCCATCGGATTTTATCAAAAATATCTTAATTTGTGTTCCGAAGATGAACGAAGGTCTTACGGGTGTGGAACGACATGAGGGTGAGTAATTAATGACAGAATTTTCATTTTTAGGTGAACTAACCCTTTAAGACTGTGTCTTAAGTACTAATATGACAAACTAGCAGTTAGTCAAGTGGCAATCAGTCAAACTTTTTGGTATCAAATTAGATTAATCTACGTTTTTATGTAACTGACTTGAAAATGTTATGAACAGTCTTGAAGAAAAAAAAGATGAATAACTAAGACTAATCTTAGCAGTTTATGCAACCGGCCACAGAAAACCAGCTTTGCCCTGCTTGATGCTGTTAGCTGTTACATTCAACCTTTATCCATAACCCTGCCATAGACATGTCAGCAAACACAATATCGGAAAACCAAAATGTGCAAAGTTACTGACAGATAGAGAAAATATTCCATTTTATTTTTTACTGCAGCTTTAAACACATTTTACACACATTTTACATTAACTTCTTTAAAATGCAAAAGCATGGCTCTTCACTATGTAATAATCCAATGGAAAAGGCAGTTTTATGGATATCTTTTTTTTGACATTTGTGTTTTGAGCATATCAGACTTGCAAAGTGCAATATGCTTCTTTATCCTGAGCCAAAGTTATATCTGTGTTTCATAAACTCCCCAAATAAATCTTAATTTGAATACTTATAGTTAACTTCGTTAGCCTTACCACAAACACTGGTTGTACTAAATATTGCAGATGGAAAAGACAGCAGCCCAAATGATGTACAGTACAAGAGAGAGCGGGCAAGGAACACTGCCTGCTATTCGAACTGTGGTTGCCATTTTGGATATTTAATCCCATCAGCGTTGTGGTCAGTAATCCATAATAATAGTTTCACTTAAGACGCAGCTCATTTTGTCAAAGTGCAAGTAACGATGAACAACAACTTGCCTTGTAATTCACACTTTTTTATTTATTTTGTCCAGCCTTCTATAAATAGCTTCCCACCTTAGCTCATTAATATATCAGCAGCATATAAGAAGCAGCTATCCTCTTACAAATCTTCAGGGCAACATGCTCTAGAAGGCATGCAGCTGCCTTGGTTGGCTTTTTCCAACCTTAACTATTGTGTAATAAAAATGATTTATAAATCCACACAAGACTGCAGTTTCCACCAGTACCATCAAGAAAAAAAAAATCACTGGTTTTCTAATCACTACTAATCACTATGTTTCTCTATTTAAATACATCATGATGAACTAAAGTTAATTGAGTATAATAAACATAAACACTTAAACTTAGACATGCCTATATAACATTTAATAAGTTATTGTGATGTTTCTAAACTAGCAAGCTAAACATTTTTTGTCTTTGCACACATGATGTTCAGTGTTGGCAGCCCAAAGATTGGTTACAACTTTAATGGATGAAGTAATCTGGATGAACAATTAATTTGTTGGATTAATTTGTTTTCTTTATGTAAACTGAACAAGAAGCAAAACTATTATTTTTTCGAGTGTACTCATAATTCTCAATTCTCAAACAACACATCCAGAAAGAATAAAAGTCACTGGGTTTGTAGTTGACAAATGGCAGCGGACCCGCCACTGTCCACTTACGCAGATTAAAAATGAAATCGATCTCTAAGTACCTCTTAGTATCACATAACGAGTGGGAGTCTCCTAAAGGAGGGACTGTTTGTTGAAGGGAGGGGGAAATAAGACATTCTAGACTACAAAAGCAGCTGAAATGCCAGGCAAATACTGAAGGCTGAGAAAGAGAGAGAGAAAGGAAGACATTAGCTAAGCTTTCATGCTTCAGTGACCAAAGTCTTCCCCTGCCAAAAAAAACGAACCAAGACCGTTATTTACCCAGGATTAAAAGAAAACTGATTTTATCCTTGCAGTCCCATAAAGTTTTCTTTCTTAATGTGGGGAAGGTGACCTAAGGTAAAATGAGCAAAGTGGTGGAGGAGAGGTTAGATAAGAGTCAAAAAACCCCAAGCTGTACCGCTCATGAATACACAACAGGGTTCTGTCATGACATTTTCGCAAGTGATAGTGTGGGCCGGACACATAAGGAGAGACAGACAGACAGTGAAAGATGAGGACAACAAAGACCTAAAACAGAGATTTGCAGAGAAGTATAGCTGAGAAAGCCAAAAATCAATGAAAGCTTAATAGCAGCTGAATGGACAGAGATTGACAGAATAAAGGTTGAAACAAGACATGAGAGGGAAGCATGCAGGGGGTGAGGAGAAACCACACAGGATGTTTACATGATTCACAGAGAGAACAAGAGAGGAAACAAGAGAATCTAAGGAGCAAGTCTTACATTACAGAAGAGAAGAAAGAAGAGAAGGATGAAAAACGAGGTTAAAAGGTTCAGGACAGAAACATTTTGGGGGAGAAAACCAATGTAACCCTGACCCTGCAATAAAAGGCCAACAAGCATGTTTAGGTTGGAATAAGAATATTAGTGATGTTGGTGATGTAAATGGTATTATTATAATAGACGACGATCGCAAATACTGACACATATGATTACTATTTACGCTTTATCCCTATTGAAGAATCATTAGTATGTGTTTTGGATGCTTGTTGGCTGAATGGGATGCTGGTTTATGCACCACACTTCTTAATAGCTTATCTAGCATTTTGTCCTGTTAAAAAACATGGCTATGCTGGTCCATCAGTCAGACCAGCACCAAACAGCCACTAATCAGCACAAATCAACTCGAACCAGCATGGAAACGCATGTGATTTGTATGACCAGCCATGGGAACAGATATATTTGTCTTCAGCAATTCCTAACTTCTTCTATGACTTGTCCATGAACTTCATAAGATTTGTGTCCAGACTCTCAAACAAGAATACAGTATATTGTGAAGAGAATGAAAAATGCATTAGAGTAGAGACAGGAAAGGAGCATAGAAGCTTTGACAGAGCTGAGTTGAACTGAACTGTACTGAATGACATATCATTAGATAGAAATTGACTTAGGCCTAGATGATAACTGGCCTGATTTTGCCACTTTGTCATTTTATTAAACAGTTATTCCTGTTGCTCTTTCTGAATGTAAGCATTATGAGACATATACAAACATTATAAGACAGCCTGGTAGATGACTGACTCTAGAGAGCTCTAACATGAGTTGCAGTTAGAGTAAGTCACCGTTCACCTTTGATGGCCATTCAAATGTATCAATGTATTCTGAATAAATAAAACGAAATGGACTATTTTTCCCTGTTTGCTGCCTTTCACATCTCAGTTCAGGAAAGTTCTTGGGACTATGCACATTCTTGTGGTGCCATTAGCCAATCAGAGTTGAGAATACTTAAAAAATCAAGTGTCCATAAGCAAAGATGACAGCAATTTTGTGGGGTTCTGCGCCAGTTGAACAACTATCACTGAGATGCATGCTAACAGATTTGTCTCTACAGATTTTATAAACCTTTTAAGCTAGACTGGGCTCATGAATTGTTCAAAAGAACTATGTTTCATGATTTAAAATCATGTTGCCTCTCTAAGTACTGTAAATTTACTCTTCAGCAGAACACCATAATCCATTTGTTAGGTAACCTGAAAATGTGCTAACAAATGTGGTAATATTCTGACTAACTTTATTTAACATGACTGAATGACATAATGTTACCTTAAAACATAAAGTAATTTTCAGGGTCAAATCTTTAGGGTAACAACTGCACATTTTCAGTTTTATACAGTACACAGTAGTGTAAAGGTAAATGTGTGTGGGTGTTGAGAGAACAGAGAGAACTTCACAATAAATAAATAAATAAATAAAAACCAGATTATAATAGCTGTTTGATGTACAGCAATGTACAGAAACCAACAAAAGCTTTAACCATGAGAAACAGTTCTTAGTCTACAAACTATTGTGCTTCCTCATCTCTAGTCTTCTTTAATAATTCATTTCAAACAATGTCTGAGTGCTCCTGAATGCTGGAGTGTGTGATAGTTTACACGGAGCCCCAGATGCCAACCTGAACTGTTCAATTATCTGTTTTGTTTTTTTCCAATAATCAATAATCTCGTAAATTTGACCTATCAATAACCATAAAACAGCATCGCAATGACACAAACTCTTTCCTATTATCTTGAAGGACTGACAAATTAAGTGATGTATAAATAAAGTGCAGATTTTATGAATATTGTCTCCACATATATCAGTGAACAGTTTGACACATAATTATGTATAATTAAAAACAATAGTTATTGTCCATACTAATTATTAAGACAACTGCACTGTAAGATTTTGTGCTTCATGTTGTAAGAACCAAATGACTTTGTAATACATTTTATTCAAGTCAAAATATTATTTAAAATGACTGAATCAACCTGACCACATGAATTAGCCTAATTTTTAAGCATAACATTGGGTACAAATAACATTTTCACTTTTTATAGTGTATTGTATTAATAAGAATATTTAAGAAAATATAAAAATTCTAAATGTAACAATTTAATATGCAAATAAATATTTTAGATAATATTTATAAGTAAATACAGTTGTGTTTTGCAAGTTTTGCAAGAGTTACAAGTGTTTTAGTTGGTTATACATAGCTGTTCTTCATTCATTTGCGTGTGACTCCTGAAGGAAAAAAATAGCATTACAAATAAAACCAATAGTTTTATTATTATGAACCTTAATCAGAAACCTATCGACTATCTAAAACCTTAATGTACAGCTGTCACGTGTGTATTATTTCCTCGTTTAAATGCGTTGGCATGTAATAGCGAGCGTTCAGTGCACTTCTCATTCAAACACATGACTGACTTACATTTTTCCTCTCTGTCTTCTGAAATCTCCTCTGCTCTTCTCGGCATTCGCCTTCGTGTGTTTGCAGCAGAGATGGGAGTTCAGTGTTATTTGCACAAATATTCCGTGTAGTTCAGTGCTGGAGATCCGCACGCTGCGCGCGCCGTGGACGTGTCTGGACGCAGAGAGAGAGAGAGAGAGAGAGAGAGAGAGAGAGAGAGAGAGAGAGAGAGAGAGAGCACTGATCAGTTTCCACGCAACCAGCCGCACACATCAGCACAGCATCAGAGACTACAAGAAATTTATTCTGATTGTTCCAGTTGACTCGATACATTAACTTTCATGAACAGATAATTCATTTAGTGTTCATTTAGGTAGCTGCCGTGACACTTGATTCAGATATTTTCCATAAACATATTTTATCTGTAAATTTGATAACTCTTTCCAAATTATAATAAGAAATTCCATTAGCTCGCGTTTAGGATTTTTAAGCATAATATATCTGATGTTTGCTTATGTCATATACTTGACAGTAAGCAAGTGTGTGAATGTAAATTTTTTTTTTTTTTTTTTTTTTTTTTTGGCGCCTAAAGAAAAACACATTATAGATTCTGAAGTGTAAGTAGACAATATAGATTGACAGAGAGTGCAAATGCATGTCGCCTCCTATTTTTTAACACCTTGCGTTGATTTTTCTTGAGTGATATAATGTTAAGCCTGTGGTGCCTGTCAAGTCACATTTAAAGGTTAGTCTGTGAAAAGATCACTGAGGCCTCCCTCCATGCTGAAACACGACTTGTTTCATATTTACTTTAGCTATGACCACATGCTGGCTTGGCAGATCGTTTAAAATTAACAAACTAATTGAGCTTTGCCTCCAAACCCAAAGGCTATTTTTCTACTTCAGTTCCTGTAATTATGTTTAGGCAACGGGGGGAAAACCCTTTGGACTGATGAAACTAATCATTCATATAGGCTATTTCACCCTCCTGTGTTCTCTCTCTTTGTCTGTCTCACACACTCAAACTAAATCAGACAGCTAGCTACTTAAAATGATGACCTGAGTGTGGGTGGGCTGCTGTTAATTCTGATTGATCTGTGACCTGCTGGAGCACTTATGGACTTAATGTAACAAGATGTGTGTAAGTGTGTGTGTTTGTAGCACTCCAAAATGATTGTCTTTTATACTTTCACATTACCATGTGATGTCATAACGATAGGAGAATAAGAAGGCAAAGCTGCACCATATTACTATATTAAAAATCAAAGCAAGAGGGTTGTATTACATAATTCATCTTTGAAATTCTCAGCCACACAATTTCACCCTTGAAATGGGAGTCAATCATATAAGCTGCTTAATCTATAAATGATTGTATTGTGCTCACTGCATGACCTTGCATTCTCTATGGCTTTGTAATAAGCCCAAACCTTCAGGACAGAGCTTACACACTAGATAGAAAACATTAGATTTGTGAATAATAAACAATTGTATTGTTTGTACATCAAACAGTTTGTACATCAGCATACTTCTAAAAAAGGTAATAATACATTTTTAAATAATATACTTAAAGGCCAATACTAAGTCGGCATTCTGATGTAGTACACAGAAGCCTGCACTGTCTATACAATGTAAACAGCGTAGGAGACTGACAAGGGGGAGACAAAATTGTTGAATAAAGTCGTTATTTTTGTTTTGTTTTTGCGCACAGAAAGTATTCTCGTCGCTTCATAACATTAAGCTTGAAACATTGTAGTCACGTTGACTTGTCTTTACTACTTTTCTGGACTTTGAATGTGGTGATTATGTTGCTTTCTGGGGGGTAAAAAAAAAAACTCTCAGATTTCATCAAAAATATCTTAATTTATGTTCCAAAGATGAACGAAGGTCTTACGGATGTGGAACGATGTGAGGGTGAGTACTTAAGGACAGAAATTTCATTTTTGGGTGAACTAACCCTTTAAGGGCAAACTTAATGTAATGTTTTCAGACACTTAATTGCATGTTAATTACAATTAATTGAAAATGTTTTATAGTTTAAATTTATATTAAATGCGTTTTAGAGCTGACCTTTAGACAGCTTTTTTGACTCACTAAAGTAGGACGTAAGTACATCTTTATATGTAATTTCATAATTCTATTGTTTTTGAAATATGGTAAAAGTGTACTGCCAAATGTACTAACAAGCATTTATGGTAAACTAACATATACTTTAAGGTAATTTCTATTAAAACTTATAGGTTATGTCATGTATTATATGAGTAATTACACATTTATAATGATGAAGTTTCAATTTAGTATGTTTAAAATATATTAACTTTAAATGAATAACACGCTACAGTTAAAATTATAATCAAGTACTTACATGTGCTTTAGTATGTTAATCAACGCATCAAAATAAGTATACTTCTTTAAAGCATGACAAAAGATTATTAAAACAATAATTTGAAATGTGTTTTAAAGTAAAAAAATATTGACATTATTACAAAGTACACTTATTAAAAGTGTACTTAAGTGTGTTAAGAAACAGTCATGAAATTTTATCCCTCTTTAAGTGGCTTAAGTGTTCTTTTATTTCACGACGATTTTTAAAAATAAACTTTTAAGATTTGAAGAGCACATTCAATACAATTAAGGTCACTTCTTTTCCACAGGGGTAGCAAGAACATCAGATAGTGTAACAACATAAAATCACCTTGAACTCTGCATTAGGTAGAAGATATTGTATAGATTAGGAGGGAAGAATATCATTATGCAAAACACTACTGGCAAACAGTCAAACAGCTCTACAAGATTTTGTCAATCACACTGAATTTCATTATGTCACAACTGTTAGTCATAGATAAGGTTAGTGATTTGAGCAAACCTCTAGCCTTAAGTATTAAGCTTTGGCATGTAACTCGTTTGTGGGCACTGGACAAGCGATTGGACTATTGGACAGTTCTTCTCTGCAATAAAGGCAGAGGATAAATGAGCAAAAAATATCCATAAACATACAATAATTGAAGGAGGAACCAGAGTCTGATCTTTTCATCCAACAAAACACATTTAAGCTCTAGGCTGAAAGCAGGTCAAAGCACTCCAGACTGATGGAAGTGGATTAATCTAAAGCATCTTTCTCATCATTCAGATTCAATCATATCATACAAAAAAGAAACACAATCCACCCCTTACCTCAGAATAATTCTGTGATAGCAGTCTTGACATAATGAAAAAATGGCTTTTTTATTTTACACATTTTTTTAAGGCAAGTGGTTACACAAAATTAATTTATTTTCATTTTTAACATATATTTTTACTTAATGTCTTTTAGTTATATCAACTCAATTATGTCACAATAAACAGAAACACCTGTTAATGATCAGTTATACTGTACATTTCAAAAGAGTCTCTGTAGCTAGCATAACATGTTTACATAGCTATGCAGTAAAGAAGTAAAAAGTTACTTGCTACTGCACTAGCATTGACACGACTAGCATTAGTGACAGTTCCATCTTTGTTGTCACACACATCCTAACCACAAGCTGTACTTTTCACCACAATGGTAGCAACAAAAACTCTGACATAACAGAAACTCTTTTAAATGTCAAACATAATTGAACATTAAACACTATCAGGTGTTTCCCTTTACTCAAAACACATAAAATAACACTTAATTTCAATATTTACTCTCCTGATCCATCCCTATGCAGTATGCCGGGAACTAAAAATTCACTGCAGTTTCAGTTACTGCAAAAAAAATTATTTAGGTAGTCCCAACACAAATGGATTAAGTAAACTTCAATTTTCACATTTAAGTGGATTGATCACAATGAGAATAAGTGACAAAATATTCAGTAATTGTGTCACTTTAGCACATTTTAATTTTTCTTTATTTATTTTTTGTCTCTCGACTTCACTCTTCTGTGACTATGATGTTTAGATGCTATATATATATATATATATATATATATATAGCATCTAAACATCATAGTATAAAGATAAGATAACTATAGAAAACTATAAAGATAACTATAAAGATCATTATCTTACATATATATATGTTAAGTTTTCTATACTATTTAAATGTTCTGGGTTCAATATGAGTTAAGCTCTTTCGACATAACACTGTCATTGTTCTTTTAATGTGTAAAAGTAAAAACAAATGCAAATTGTATTTATGCAATCTGGTGAATTTGGAGGCCAAGGCAACACTCTCTTTGTCCTGTTTCTCAAACCATTCCTGAAAAATATTTGCAGTGTGTTAAAGCCTGTTCACACGAAGGACGATAACTATAAAGATAATGATAAATATATAGTTATAAAAGTCATTCTCAACATTAAACAATAGCAGAGTTCACACCACAGCTATAATGATAACGGCACAGAAAAACAATATCATCAGAATCACTTTCAGATTTTATCCAGCTGATGAAAGATAAAAACATTTACAGCCAATCAGAATCCATCCTGCTGTAACACGCTTCAGCAATTAAAGTGACAGACAAGAATGCGCTTAGAATAAACAGAACAATATCGTCCACTGGTGTGGATGCTAATACAGTTATCTTTATAGTCATCTTTATAGATATCGTTATTGGTGTGAACGGGCCTTGGTGTGAAGGGTGCTGAAAGAAGCCTGCCATCAGGGAACACCATTGCCATGAGGGGTTGTACATGGTCTGCGACAGTGTATAGGTAGGAGGTACTGTCAAACTGACAACCACATGTCAGGACCCAAGGTTTCCCAGCAGAACATTGCCCAGAGCATAACACTGCCTTTGCCAGCCTGCCTTCTTCCCACAGCGCATCCTGCTGCCATCTCTTCCCCAGAAGCTTTCCATAAAGTGGATAATGTTATTTACTGTCTTAATACTGTTTGTCATGCTGTATATGTACATGTTGTATTGCCAAAGAAAGAATATTTAGGACTCTTGAAGAACTGGCGCCCTATCTCCCTTTTAGGGATAGATTATAAAATACTTTCAAAGGCATTAATAAATCGCTTGAAGAAAGTTATGGCTTCATTAATTTATGAAGACGAGTCTTATTGCATTCCAAGATGTTCTATTTTTGATAACCTTTTTCTTGTGCATGATTTATTACATCTTACTGAGATATATGGAATTGATGTGGGACTTTTGTCACTTGACCAGGAAAAGGTCGACCATGGATATCTTTTTAAGGCATGCCTTGTCAGCCTTTGGATTTGGAGAACAGTTAATTTCATGGATCCAGATACTTTATACAGATGTTTACAGTATGCTGAAGATAAATGGAACCTTAACAAGAACTTTTCTTGTGAGTAGAGGTGTAAGACAAGGATGCAGCCTCTCAGGACTTTTATATGTAATATCTATAGGACCTTTAATAAGAGTTCTAAGGGAAAAGTTGCAAGGTATTTCAGTACGCAATCCAAATATATCAGAAACTACTATAGTTAGACTAGATGTTACTGTCATAATAAGATCTCAAGAAGATATTTCTCAATTGAGCAAGTACCTGGACTGTTTTCAAAAAGCATCTTCAGCAAAGGTAAATTGGAATAAAACTTTACTGTGTGGTCAGTGGCAGGAAGAAGATCCACCTCATCTCCCACAACAGTGCCACTGGAATACATAGGGATTGAAAATCCTTGGAATTTCTTTGGAACTCAACAATACATGACAAAGAATTGGGATGGAGTAGTTGAAAAGATACTGGGAAGATTAAAGTGATGGAGTTGGATTCAACTACAATTATCATACAGAGGCAGAGTTTTAATGGTAAACAACCAGCTGCTTTAATTTTGTGGCATCAATTGATTGTTTTAGACCATCCAGCAGGACTTTTACAGCTATTCCAGAAACATTTTGTGAATTTTTCTGGGGAGCACATCATTGGCTTCATCCAGGCATACTAAATTTATCTATGTTTGAGGATGGTCAAGGCCTCATTGATTTAACCTCTAAATGGAAAGCTAGAGATTACAATCGGCTCAAAAACTGCTTTATGACATCGATCCACAACCTTGGATTTATGGTTTAGCAGTATTACAAGCTATTATGGGGCTTGACAGACAATTATTCCTAATGTCTAATAATGTAATCAAAGGTTTGGGTATGAATGGGTTCTATCAGTCTGTATTAAGAGCATGGATTTAAAGTGGAAAGAGAGAATCATTTTGGTCTTGAAGAACCACTTTTTGTTTTATAATTAATGGCTATGTCACCAATCTAAATTGCCAAGCATTAAAATCAACACTTTTATTTCATCTGGGCCCAGTTTCACAGACAGGGCTTAGACTAAGCCAGGATTAGGCCTTAGTTCAATTAGGGTATTTATGTAGCTTTTATAAACGTACCCTAGAAAAAAACATTACTGGTGTGCATCTTGAGACAAAACAATGGCTCTGACATATTTTAAGATATGTCAGTGCAAGTTACTTTCAGTTTAAACAGCTCAATCATGCATTTTAGTCTAGGACTAGCTTAAGCCTTGTCTGTGAAACCGGGGGCTGGTGTTTTAAATGTGGGAGATTTAATTTACACAGAACAAAATAAATGGTTTTCTATACAAGAAATAACTAAACAAATGGGGAGAAGGTCAGAAAGGGTAGTGAAGAATGTTTTAAGTAAGTTAAAATAATCATTTCCTATTAAATAAGTTTCTTGAATATTATTTTGTTAGTGGTTTAAATCAATTTTTTTTTTCCTGAATTATTTGTTACACCATATAATTGGCAGGATAATGAGGATATAAGACAACTCTTTTCTTTACAAGAACTTCAACATGTGTCCTTTTTAGAATGTAGAAAGCGACAATTGTACATAGCATGTGTGAAGTCAAGATTTTGTGAACATTTTAAAAATAAGGTAGATACAAAATGGAGGAGTTGTCTATCTGTCCCTAATGAACAATCACCTTCATGGCATTTGTTTTATAAAAGTCCATTGCGATCAACGATCAGGAGATTTACAATGGCGTATCCTGCATTGTGCACTAGCCACAGTATGTATGTAAATTTTGTAATGTACCAGATACTGTTTTTCATATTTTTTTCAGATTGTTACAGAATTATACCTCTTTTAGATCTTTTATATCTTTAAAGGCTTTGGTTGGAAATTTTCAAAAACAGTATTCATTTTTGGGTTTAAATATTTTAAGTCTCAAAGTGAGTGCTGCACCTTCTCCATTTTTTAACTGGTCAGGCAAAGTTAACTATCTGGAAAGCATATAAAATTGAAAATGAAGAGAAAAGAATTAATATAGTAGAATTGTTTAAAGCCTTGGTGGAATCTAGAGTTAAAATATTATAAAATGAACAATGATATGCTAATCTTTAAAAGGAAGTGGTGTATAAATGCAATTCTGTGAATGATGATGATAAATTAGTGTTTAAATGGTATTGTTGAAATTTGATGGAATTAATATTGAACTAAAATGATATTTATTATTCATTGTTATTAAATGTTATCAATTATATAAATGTTTTTATAATATGATGAAAAATAAAAAGTGTGTTTAACGTCTCTCGATCTCTCTCTGTCTCTCGTCCTCCCACTCTCTGTTAATAGATAATGAACATCAGATGGCTGTCATTACCTGGTGGACCATTCGGATTAGAGATCCAGGAGAAAGTTGAAAGCCCCATACTTTCCCTTACTGTAGCTTTTGTGGTAGCAATTCGTTTTCTACTTAAATCTTTTCTTTTAGTTGTAACCTTTTGTTGATGCTATTGTTTGTACTTTGTTTGGAAGTAGTAGGGAGGTGGGTGCTAGTTTCTTTTTTCTTACCATTTTCTCATGGTTTTGTTTAGATAGGGAGCAAATAAGGAATATTTTTGTGGTTTATTTTGACTTTTTTAAAAAGAAAGATTTGATAGTACCACTCCAAACCAAATAGTGGACATTTTTGTTTGTTGCTTTGGCCTTGCCTGTCATGCACACACAGAAGAGGACCGACGAGGTAAGTCTTTATTATTAGGTTAGGGGAGAACAGAGCGGGAATGCAACAGGTAGGGATATGAACTGTTGATAGATGATTGAAGACTTAGCTGATAGTAACACGGTGTTTCTTGTGCAGGTGATGAGGACTGATGAACAGGATCCAGGCTGATGACGAAGGGGAACAGCAGGGAAATGACAGACAGATGATAGAAGATGGATCAGGATACAAATGTAAGTAGCTCAGGTGAGTAACAGGTAGGGTCATAGAGCTTGTCATAGACAAGACCAGACAACTAGGTGAGGATGGTGACTGCAGATATAGGGTGAGTTGATGAGGGTGTGCAGGTGCTGGTGATCAGTAATCAGGAGATGAGCTGTGGCAGGTGTGGTGATGGCCGACTGAGTGCAGGTAAGTGGGTCAGGAGGATTGTGGGAAATGTAGTGCGGAGAAGGTGACTGTGACAGCCCCCTCCTGAAGCATTATTTTTGCTTCCATTCTTTGTTGAGAATTGTAAATAAATATCTCATTTTTGTTTGGAACTGATGTGTTAGCGTCTTCTTCTGGGTCAGGAGATACAAAAGTCAAGCTTTGAAATTTTTTTTAATTTTTTTTTTTTATGTTTTTATCTGTTATTCCTCCCCCAAACCTAGACTGGAGTGAGGACGTAACAGTACAATATCAGTTTATTTGGTGTTTGGATCATAATTTAAAAAATGCAAGGAAATGTAACATTTCTAAATGTGTCCCACTTTAGTACTGTTCATGCTAAGTCCTGCCCTACATTCTTTTCACTTGTAAATATGACAGATTACAGAATTAAAATTAGTTACCAAAACAGTTTGGCACTGATTTAAAGTGAGGCTATTTCATAATTTAAAAAATGTCAGTTATATCTTTCCTTGAGCCATCGAACCCAGAAAGTACAAGAACAGGGGCTTTACAATAAAATTTAAATTTCATTTATATATGAAATCGTTTTTTGCTTTGTTGAATGATGGATCTGACAGTTGACTGAAAGACTGACAAGCAGTTGTTAACAGTAAGTCTTAGTGAATCTATTCTCTGCACCCTGCTTCATTCACAACATATAAGTAATGTCATGCAATTTTATATAGGCCTACTAATGATAAATAAAGCATGCACATTGCTGGTAGACAGAACTTATAATAATGCATAGAATGTATTGGTTACATTTTTGCAAAGCAGTATGATCCCCCTCAAATGTTGTTGCTGGTGTTCAAAAAGGCATTAAATCCTTTTAAATTGAACTAGTAAATAGTGCTATTAAAAAACAGTGCTATTATTTTTTTGCCTTAAATTTACTTTGTGCTTTAAAAATTACTATTACCCAAACCTCGCACATCTATCATATCTATAATTTATCAATTCTACAACCATACCTCCATTGTACAAATCTGCTGGAATGTAAAAAGGAAGTAAAGACTATTTGATCCTGTTGACCTTTCAGCATAAGGGGAACACTTTCCCATGATGGTTTCAGAACGGCAAACAAAGAAGTGGCAGGGTGGAGCTCAGGTTCCTAAAGGTTACTGAGATACCCCATGCATGTTCTAAAAATGCGTAGGTGATTAGGGACGAGAAAGAAAAAGGCATACAATGATTTAGATAAAAATATTAACATGTAATAATGGGCATGCTGTAATGGAAATGTGCATAAAAATCCTGTGAAAGTTTATTTGCATAGATATTTTCTATCTATAATTCTGTTTTTGATAGTTTTCAAGCATACACTGAGTTACAAACTGAATGTTTGAATCTTTATTGCATGTTTTTCTTTTATTTTTAGATTATTCTCAACATCTTGGCTGGTAAAAGAAAGTAGAGTTTACTTTAAATGTTGTCTTCAGAATGCTAAACCTCCATGAGTCCTCACACCATATAACTGTTTAGAATAAAATGCAGCACAGATTCATAGATGGATCTTGGCATGTCCCTGCTGCGGTCAGGACCCTCGTGTTAAAATAATCCCTCTGTCAGTCCGGATAAAAGTCATGTTTCTTCTCACAACCGCCATGGCAAGAACTGACCACTTCCTTTTTTTTCTTTCACTATATGTTTTAATCATTTTATTTGTTACATTTACCTGTGACTTCTAATAGCAACACACACTTCAAAGGCCCTTTTTTAACTAAACTGAAATTGTGAAGTCAGTCACATTCTCCAGTCTGCACAAAAGCATAATTCCACATACATAAAAGCAAACTTGGGGCTCCCTCTCTTGGTCATGAACAAAACTTACATATAACATTAAAAAAAAGTCATTAATCTGTGTGAATTTAAGATGCTTCCTCCTGTACCAACCTAATGGGCAAATATAAGTAAGACAAGTCAAATCATTTTTATTTGTATAGTGCTTTTAGCAATCCGTGTTGTTTCAAACAACTTTGTGAAAATTGTGTCTCTTTAAGTCTCTACAAATTAAAGGGTTAGTTCACCCCAAAATGAAATTTCTGTCATTAAGTACTCACCCTCATGTCATCCCAAACCTGTAAGACCTTCGTTTGTCTTCGGAATACGAATTAAGATATTTTTGATGAAATGCGAGGGTATCTGATCCACACAGGCAGCAACAACATTGCACCTTTTGAGGTCCAGAAAGGTACTAAAGACATTGTTAAAACCGTCGACGTGACTACAGTGGTTCAAGCTTAATATTATGAAGTGACAAGAATGCTTTTTGTAAAATAATGACTTTATTCAACAAATTCGTCTGTCCTCTGTCATACTGCTACACTATTTTCGTTGCAGAGCTTCAGTGTTTATGTCTGAACGCGGGCTCAGTATTAAAATAAAATAAAATAAAATAAAATAAATACAAAAATATCTTAAGGTGTTTGGGTAGTGGAGGGAAAATTCCTACTCTTTCATAACAAAGAATGTACATAATATGTTTCTGTTTTATATATTTATTTACTGTTTACTGTGTTGTTATTGACATTAGACCTGAACTATTGTCACATACTGATTTCATATTCTATTGATTGGAATTTGAAATTTTCTTTTCTAGTGCATATCATATCCTGTGAGATCACTTTTCAGTAGTGAAATGAAAATAAACTCTTTTTTTAAAGCTAATTGTTGTATTTCACTGTATGAGCAACTCGACAGATAAATGGCCTCCTTAACAAAGTGGTAAGCAGTCACTCTCCTGAATTGACGCATCCTGCCTAGGGTTGGGAATCGTAAGAAAATTTCCGGTTCCGATTCCAGTTCTGCCTAATGATTCCGGTTCCGATTCCTGTTCCATTAAAATAATTAAACAACCAATTAAAAATAGTAGTAAGGGAAAAAATGCACAATACTCAACTCAAACAGTCCTTTTTGTTATTATTATTCTTGTAAAATGAATTGGTAACACTTTACAATAAGGTTCATTAGTTAACATTAGTTAACTACATTAGTTAACATGACCTAATAATGAACTGCACTTGTACAGCATTTATTAATCTTTGTTAATGTTAATTTCAACATTTACTAATACGTTATTAAAATCTTGTTAACATCAGTTAATGCACTGTGAACTAACATGAACAAAGAACAACTGTATTTTCATGAACTAATGTTAACGAAGATTAATAAATACAGTAACAAATGTATTGCTCATGGTTAGTTCATATTAGTTAATACATTAACTAATTAACCTTATTGTAAAGTGTTACCAATGAATTTAACAGACTGCTAATCTCAACAAATTCGTTAACACTTTACAATAAGGTTCGTTAGTTAACATGAGTTAACTACATTAACATAAACTAATAATGAACTGCATTTCTACAGCATTTAATCTTTTTTAATATTAATTTCAACATTTACTAATACATTATTAAAATCAAGACTTGTATTTGTTAACATTAGTTAATGCACTGTAAACTAACATGGACAATATGAACAGCTGTATTTTTATTAACTAACATTAACAAGGACCAACAAATGAAGTAACAAATGTATTATTCATGGTTAGTTCATAACAAATGAACCTTAATGTAAAGTGTTATCAAAAATTCAACACAAAAAAAGATGCTTGAACACACATGTAAGATCCAGACAGGTGAAACAGAATATTTTTTTAAAGTTGCATTCATAAAGACTTGTTTCTGAAAGAATGATTCAGTGATAGATACATTTTTAACAGTAATTTGTTGCCACCTAGTGGCCTAACAATGCAATAGATACAGTTGTTATTTGAAGCCCAGTCACTTTCAGAAGGTGATTAATTCTATTTTGATTGGTAATATCAGCATTTCTATCTGAATAATAAACTTTTGTATACTTCTGTGATAATTGGAATATTTGTCACAGAAATAATGATACTGTGTGGTTGAAAAGATTGTTCATGAAGCTGTTTATATCTAAACACGACAACTGCTCTCTCTAGATTAACGGCAGAGCAAACGCAGATTTGAATGTCATGATTTTATTTTTGTTAAAGATTTAATATAGCCTACACGGGCATATCATTGTCATTTAGGAATTATATCATGTGGGTAATGAAATCGAGAATGCGATCTTTTAAAGATTAATCATGCAGCTTGGTGCATCTCTCTCTCTCTCTCTCTCTCTCTCTCTCTCTTGCTCTATATCTGACGTATATGAGTAACACCAGGGCTTTTCAGTGCATTCATTGCTATAATATTCATGAAGTGAGACGTGTCTATTAAAGAATAAGCTCCCCGCACTTTACCCACCCATCAAACCAGAACCATACCTTAGAAATCTTGCACGGTTCCGGTTTTCAAAAGACACTCTCGATTCCCAACCCAAATCCTGCCCAACATGCATGTCCCTGAAGGCCCTGGCTGTTGCCAAGAAAAGCGTTTTCTTCGATTTCCAGCACTTTTTGCACCATTTCGGTGCACACTTTAGCTGCCTGGCCCTTTTTAAAACCACAGCTGGCAGCAGTGGGATTCAAACCCACGCCCCCAAAGAGACTGGAGCCTAAATACAGCGCCTTAGACCCCTCGGCCATGTTACCCTGTGGGGGTGCTCTTTGTGGGCCCCATTCTGCCCATTTTTACAGCAATAGAAAAAACATCAGCCGGGGACCTTCACTGAGGCTCTGAGGCCCGTCGAGTGTGGCCAAGGAAGAGACCGGGAGCATGCAGCGTCACGTCTCCAGTCTTTTTGCTCAGGCATAGCAGCCACAAGAGCCTTCTAAAAGGCCGCCACGCCCACGCCCCCGAAGAGACTGGAGCCTTAATCCAGCGCCTTAGACTGCTCGGCCACGCTACCATGTGAGAACCCCTTCCATGGGCCATTTTCCGCCTACCTTTATGTATTTATTTTTTATTATGCCGCGCTTCGCCACAGGTACATCCGCTGAAATTCCTATGTGCCTTTGAGGAGCTCCTCGACAGGTGGGAAGGCCACCTAAATAGAGGGGTGCGCAGTTACACTCCTGGAGGCCCCCCCTCCCTGCAGGCTGCAGTTTCCATCTCTAATCAAACACACCTGAATCAGCTAAGCAAAGCCTTCGGGCCTTACTCCAAAATGGCAGCCAGCCGTGTGGCAGTTCAACTCAAAATCACGAGGTAGTTGTCATTTCACGAAAGACTATCAGTGAGTCAAGTTGGCTGCTTCCATTATTTTAGACTGTACATTACTATTATATTCAAATTCATTTTTTAAAGGGTTATTATTATAATTGTAAGTTAACAATGCGGGGATTGACTCAAAGTGTAAACGATTAAATCTCGATTATTTAGTAACCCACGTACGAAGGGCGGGGCCCAGGAGTAGGAATGAGTCACCCCGCCTTAGTAATCAGACAACCGTTGTGGGCGAAATTGACGCATCCTGCCCGACTTGCGCGTCCCTGACGGCCCTGGCTGTTGCCAAGGAAGAAAGCGTGTTCTTCCATTCCCAGCACTTTTGCGCCTTTTCGGAGCACGCTTAAGCTGTCTGGCCCTCTTTAAAACCACAGCTGGCAGCGGTGGGATTCGAACCCACGCCCCCGAAGAGACTGGAGCCTAAATCCAGCGCCTTAGACCCCTCGGCCACGCTACCCTGCGGGGGCTCTCTTCGTGGGCCCCATTCTGCCCATTTCTCCAGCAATAGAGAAAACGTCGGCCGTGGACCTTCACTGAGGCTCTGAAGCCCGTCGAGTGCGGCCAAGGAAGAGACCGGGAGCATGCAGCGTCACTTCTCCAGTCTTTTTGCTCAGGCATAGCAGCCACAAGAGCCTTCTAAAAGGCCGCCTTGGCAGCGGTGGGATTCGAACCCACGCCCCCGAAGAGACTGGAGCCTTAATCCAGCGCCTTAGACCGCTCGGCCACGCTACCATGTGAGAACCCCTTCCATGGGCCATTTTCCGCCTACCTTTATGTATTTATTTTTTATTATTTCATTTCACGAAAAACTATCAGTGAGTCAAGTTGGCTGCTTCCATTATTTTAGACTGTACATTACTATTATATTCAAATTCATTTTTTAAAGGGTTATTATTATAATTGTAAGTTAACAATGCGGGGATCGACTCAAAGTGTAAACGATTAAATCTCGATTATTTAGTAACCCACGTACGAAGGGCGGGGCCCAGGAGTAGGAATGAGTCACCCCGCCTTAGTAATCAGACAACCGTTGTGGGCGAAATTGACGCATCCTGCCCGACTTGCGCGTCCCTGACGGCCCTGGCTGTTGCCAAGGAAGAAAGCGTGTTCTTCCATTCCCAGCACTTTTGCGCCTTTTCGGAGCACGCTTAAGCTGTCTGGCCCTCTTTAAAACCACAGCTGGCAGCGGTGGGATTCGAACCCACGCCCCCGAAGAGACTGGAGCCTAAATCCAGCGCCTTAGACCCCTCGGCCACGCTACCCTGCGGGGGCTCTCTTCGTGGGCCCCATTCTGCCCATTTCTCCAGCAATAGAGAAAACATAGGCCGTGGACCTTCACTGAGGCTCTGAAGCCCGTCGAGTGCGGCCAAGGAAGAGACCGGGAGCATGCAGCGTCACTTCTCCAGTCTTTTTGCTCAGGCATAGCAGCCACAAGAGCCTTCTAAAAGGCCGCCTTGGCAGCGGTGGGATTCGAACCCACGCCCCCGAAGAGACTGGAGCCTTAATCCAGCGCCTTAGACCGCTCGGCCATGTTACCCTGTGGGGGTGCTCTTTGTGGGCCCCATTCTGCCCATTTTTACAGCAATAGAAAAAACATCAGCCGGGGACCTTCACTGAGGCTCTGAGGCCCGTCGAGTGTGGCCAAGGAAGAGACCGGGAGCATGCAGCGTCACGTCTCCAGTCTTTTTGCTCAGGCATAGCAGCCACAAGAGCCTTCTAAAAGGCCGCCACGCCCACGCCCCCGAAGAGACTGGAGCCTTAATCCAGCGCCTTAGACTGCTCGGCCACGCTACCATGTGAGAACCCCTTCCATGGGCCATTTTCCGCCTACCTTTATGTATTTATTTTTTATTATGCCGCGCTTCGCCACAGGTACATCCGCTGAAATTCCTATGTGCCTTTGAGGAGCTCCTCGACAGGTGGGAAGGCCACCTAAATAGAGGGGTGCGCAGTTACACTCCTGGAGGCCCCCCCTCCCTGCAGGCTGCAGTTTCCATCTCTAATCAAACACACCTGAATCAGCTAAGCAAAGCCTTCGGGCCTTACTCCAAAATGGCAGCCAGCCGTGTCGCAGTTCAACTCAAAATCACGAGGTAGCTGTCATTTCACGAAAAACTATCAGTGAGTCAAGTTGGCTGCTTCCATTATTTTAGACTGTACATTACTATTATATTCAAATTCATTTTTTAAAGGGTTATTATTATAATTGTAAGTTAACAATGCGGGGATCGACTCAAAGTGTAAACGATTAAATCTCGATTATTTAGTAACCCACGTACGAAGGGCGGGGCCCAGGAGTAGGAATGAGTCACCCCGCCTTAGTAATCAGACAACCGTTGTGGGCGAAATTGACGCATCCTGCCCGACTTGCGCGTCCCTGACGGCCCTGGCTGTTGCCAAGGAAGAAAGCGTGTTCTTCCATTCCCAGCACTTTTGCGCCTTTTCGGAGCACGCTTAAGCTGTCTGGCCCTCTTTAAAACCACAGCTGGCAGCGGTGGGATTCGAACCCACGCCCCCGAAGAGACTGGAGCCTAAATCCAGCGCCTTAGACCCCTCGGCCACGCTACCCTGCGGGGGCTCTCTTCGTGGGCCCCATTCTGCCCATTTCTCCAGCAATAGAGAAAACATAGGCCGTGGACCTTCACTGAGGCTCTGAAGCCCGTCGAGTGCGGCCAAGGAAGAGACCGGGAGCATGCAGCGTCACTTCTCCAGTCTTTTTGCTCAGGCATAGCAGCCACAAGAGCCTTCTAAAAGGCCGCCTTGGCAGCGGTGGGATTCGAACCCACGCCCCCGAAGAGACTGGAGCCTTAATCCAGCGCCTTAGACCGCTCGGCCACGCTACCATGTGAGAACCCCTTCCATGGGCCATTTTCCGCCTACCTTTATGTATTTATTTTTTATTATGCCGCGCTTCGCCACAGGTACATCCGCTGAAATTCCTACGTGCCTTTGAGGAGCTCCTCGACAGGTGGGAAGGCCTCCTAAATACAGGGGTGCGCAGTTACACTCCTGGAGGCCCCCCCTCCCTGCAGGCTGCAGTTTCCATCTCTAATCAAACACACCTGAATCAGCTAAGCAAAGCCTTCGGGCCTTACTCCAAAATGGCAGCCAGCCGTGTCGCAGTTCAACTCAAAATCACGAGGTAGCTGTCATTTCACGAAAAACTATCAGTGAGTCAAGTTGGCTGCTTCCATTATTTTAGACTGTACATTACTATTATATTCAAATTCATTTTTTAAAGGGTTATTATTATAATTGTAAGTTAACAATGCGGGGATCGACTCAAAGTGTAAACGATTAAATCTCGATTATTTAGTAACCCACGTACGAAGGGCGGGGCCCAGGAGTAGGAATGAGTCACCCCGCCTTAGTAATCAGACAACCGTTGTGGGCGAAATTGACGCATCCTGCCCGACTTGCGCGTCCCTGACGGCCCTGGCTGTTGCCAAGGAAGAAAGCGTGTTCTTCCATTCCCAGCACTTTTGCGCCTTTTCGGAGCACGCTTAAGCTGTCTGGCCCTCTTTAAAACCACAGCTGGCAGCGGTGGGATTCGAACCCACGCCCCCGAAGAGACTGGAGCCTAAATCCAGCGCCTTAGACCCCTCGGCCACGCTACCCTGCGGGGGCTCTCTTCGTGGGCCCCATTCTGCCCATTTCTCCAGCAATAGAGAAAACGTCGGCCGTGGACCTTCACTGAGGCTCTGAAGCCCGTCGAGTGCGGCCAAGGAAGAGACCGGGAGCATGCAGCGTCACTTCTCCAGTCTTTTTGCTCAGGCATAGCAGCCACAAGAGCCTTCTAAAAGGCCGCCTTGGCAGCGGTGGGATTCGAACCCACGCCCCCGAAGAGACTGGAGCCTTAATCCAGCGCCTTAGACCGCTCGGCCACGCTACCATGTGAGAACCCCTTCCATGGGCCATTTTCCGCCTACCTTTATGTATTTATTTTTTATTATGCCGCGCTTCGCCACAGGTACATCCGCTGAAATTCCTACGTGCCTTTGAGGAGCTCCTCGACAGGTGGGAAGGCCTCCTAAATACAGGGGTGCGCAGTTACACTCCTGGAGGCCCCCCCTCCCTGCAGGCTGCAGTTTCCATCTCTAATCAAACACACCTGAATCAGCTAAGCAAAGCCTTCGGGCCTTACTCCAAAATGGCAGCCAGCCGTGTCGCAGTTCAACTCAAAATCACGAGGTAGCTGTCATTTCACGAAAAACTATCAGTGAGTCAAGTTGGCTGCTTCCATTATTTTAGACTGTACATTACTATTATATTCAAATTCATTTTTTAAAGGGTTATTATTATAATTGTAAGTTAACAATGCGGGGATCGACTCAAAGTGTAAACGATTAAATCTCGATTATTTAGTAACCCACGTACGAAGGGCGGGGCCCAGGAGTAGGAATGAGTCACCCCGCCTTAGTAATCAGACAACCGTTGTGGGCGAAATTGACGCATCCTGCCCGACTTGCGCGTCCCTGACGGCCCTGGCTGTTGCCAAGGAAGAAAGCGTGTTCTTCCATTCCCAGCACTTTTGCGCCTTTTCGGAGCACGCTTAAGCTGTCTGGCCCTCTTTAAAACCACAGCTGGCAGCGGTGGGATTCGAACCCACGCCCCCGAAGAGACTGGAGCCTAAATCCAGCGCCTTAGACCCCTCGGCCACGCTACCCTGCGGGGGCTCTCTTCGTGGGCCCCATTCTGCCCATTTCTCCAGCAATAGAGAAAACGTCGGCCGTGGACCTTCACTGAGGCTCTGAAGCCCGTCGAGTGCGGCCAAGGAAGAGACCGGGAGCATGCAGCGTCACTTCTCCAGTCTTTTTGCTCAGGCATAGCAGCCACAAGAGCCTTCTAAAAGGCCGCCTTGGCAGCGGTGGGATTCGAACCCACGCCCCCGAAGAGACTGGAGCCTTAATCCAGCGCCTTAGACCGCTCGGCCACGCTACCATGTGAGAACCCCTTCCATGGGCCATTTTCCGCCTACCTTTATGTATTTATTTTTTATTATGCCGCGCTTCGCCACAGGTACATCCGCTGAAATTCCTACGTGCCTTTGAGGAGCTCCTCGACAGGTGGGAAGGCCTCCTAAATACAGGGGTGCGCAGTTACACTCCTGGAGGCCCCCCCTCCCTGCAGGCTGCAGTTTCCATCTCTAATCAAACACACCTGAATCAGCTAAGCAAAGCCTTCGGGCCTTACTCCAAAATGGCAGCCAGCCGTGTCGCAGTTCAACTCAAAATCACGAGGTAGCTGTCATTTCACGAAAAACTATCAGTGAGTCAAGTTGGCTGCTTCCATTATTTTAGACTGTACATTACTATTATATTCAAATTCATTTTTTAAAGGGTTATTATTATAATTGTAAGTTAACAATGCGGGGATCGACTCAAAGTGTAAACGATTAAATCTCGATTATTTAGTAACCCACGTACGAAGGGCGGGGCCCAGGAGTAGGAATGAGTCACCCCGCCTTAGTAATCAGACAACCGTTGTGGGCGAAATTGACGCATCCTGCCCGACTTGCGCGTCCCTGACGGCCCTGGCTGTTGCCAAGGAAGAAAGCGTGTTCTTCCATTCCCAGCACTTTTGCGCCTTTTCGGAGCACGCTTAAGCTGTCTGGCCCTCTTTAAAACCACAGCTGGCAGCGGTGGGATTCGAACCCACGCCCCCGAAGAGACTGGAGCCTAAATCCAGCGCCTTAGACCCCTCGGCCACGCTACCCTGCGGGGGCTCTCTTCGTGGGCCCCATTCTGCCCATTTCTCCAGCAATAGAGAAAACGTCGGCCGTGGACCTTCACTGAGGCTCTGAAGCCCGTCGAGTGCGGCCAAGGAAGAGACCGGGAGCATGCAGCGTCACTTCTCCAGTCTTTTTGCTCAGGCATAGCAGCCACAAGAGCCTTCTAAAAGGCCGCCTTGGCAGCGGTGGGATTCGAACCCACGCCCCCGAAGAGACTGGAGCCTTAATCCAGCGCCTTAGACCGCTCGGCCACGCTACCATGTGAGAACCCCTTCCATGGGCCATTTTCCGCCTACCTTTATGTATTTATTTTTTATTATGCCGCGCTTCGCCACAGGTACATCCGCTGAAATTCCTACGTGCCTTTGAGGAGCTCCTCGACAGGTGGGAAGGCCTCCTAAATACAGGGGTGCGCAGTTACACTCCTGGAGGCCCCCCCTCCCTGCAGGCTGCAGTTTCCATCTCTAATCAAACACACCTGAATCAGCTAAGCAAAGCCTTCGGGCCTTACTCCAAAATGGCAGCCAGCCGTGTCGCAGTTCAACTCAAAATCACGAGGTAGCTGTCATTTCACGAAAAACTATCAGTGAGTCAAGTTGGCTGCTTCCATTATTTTAGACTGTACATTACTATTATATTCAAATTCATTTTTTAAAGGGTTATTATTATAATTGTAAGTTAACAATGCGGGGATCGACTCAAAGTGTAAACGATTAAATCTCGATTATTTAGTAACCCACGTACGAAGGGCGGGGCCCAGGAGTAGGAATGAGTCACCCCGCCTTAGTAATCAGACAACCGTTGTGGGCGAAATTGACGCATCCTGCCCGACTTGCGCGTCCCTGACGGCCCTGGCTGTTGCCAAGGAAGAAAGCGTGTTCTTCCATTCCCAGCACTTTTGCGCCTTTTCGGAGCACGCTTAAGCTGTCTGGCCCTCTTTAAAACCACAGCTGGCAGCGGTGGGATTCGAACCCACGCCCCCGAAGAGACTGGAGCCTAAATCCAGCGCCTTAGACCCCTCGGCCACGCTACCCTGCGGGGGCTCTCTTCGTGGGCCCCATTCTGCCCATTTCTCCAGCAATAGAGAAAACGTCGGCCGTGGACCTTCACTGAGGCTCTGAAGCCCGTCGAGTGCGGCCAAGGAAGAGACCGGGAGCATGCAGCGTCACTTCTCCAGTCTTTTTGCTCAGGCATAGCAGCCACAAGAGCCTTCTAAAAGGCCGCCTTGGCAGCGGTGGGATTCGAACCCACGCCCCCGAAGAGACTGGAGCCTTAATCCAGCGCCTTAGACCGCTCGGCCACGCTACCATGTGAGAACCCCTTCCATGGGCCATTTTCCGCCTACCTTTATGTATTTATTTTTTATTATGCCGCGCTTCGCCACAGGTACATCCGCTGAAATTCCTACGTGCCTTTGAGGAGCTCCTCGACAGGTGGGAAGGCCTCCTAAATACAGGGGTGCGCAGTTACACTCCTGGAGGCCCCCCCTCCCTGCAGGCTGCAGTTTCCATCTCTAATCAAACACACCTGAATCAGCTAAGCAAAGCCTTCGGGCCTTACTCCAAAATGGCAGCCAGCCGTGTCGCAGTTCAACTCAAAATCACGAGGTAGCTGTCATTTCACGAAAAACTATCAGTGAGTCAAGTTGGCTGCTTCCATTATTTTAGACTGTACATTACTATTATATTCAAATTCATTTTTTAAAGGGTTATTATTATAATTGTAAGTTAACAATGCGGGGATCGACTCAAAGTGTAAACGATTAAATCTCGATTATTTAGTAACCCACGTACGAAGGGCGGGGCCCAGGAGTAGGAATGAGTCACCCCGCCTTAGTAATCAGACAACCGTTGTGGGCGAAATTGACGCATCCTGCCCGACTTGCGCGTCCCTGACGGCCCTGGCTGTTGCCAAGGAAGAAAGCGTGTTCTTCCATTCCCAGCACTTTTGCGCCTTTTCGGAGCACGCTTAAGCTGTCTGGCCCTCTTTAAAACCACAGCTGGCAGCGGTGGGATTCGAACCCACGCCCCCGAAGAGACTGGAGCCTAAATCCAGCGCCTTAGACCCCTCGGCCACGCTACCCTGCGGGGGCTCTCTTCGTGGGCCCCATTCTGCCCATTTCTCCAGCAATAGAGAAAACGTCGGCCGTGGACCTTCACTGAGGCTCTGAAGCCCGTCGAGTGCGGCCAAGGAAGAGACCGGGAGCATGCAGCGTCACTTCTCCAGTCTTTTTGCTCAGGCATAGCAGCCACAAGAGCCTTCTAAAAGGCCGCCTTGGCAGCGGTGGGATTCGAACCCACGCCCCCGAAGAGACTGGAGCCTTAATCCAGCGCCTTAGACCGCTCGGCCACGCTACCATGTGAGAACCCCTTCCATGGGCCATTTTCCGCCTACCTTTATGTATTTATTTTTTATTATGCCGCGCTTCGCCACAGGTACATCCGCTGAAATTCCTACGTGCCTTTGAGGAGCTCCTCGACAGGTGGGAAGGCCTCCTAAATACAGGGGTGCGCAGTTACACTCCTGGAGGCCACCCCTCCCTGCAGGCTGCAGTTTCCATCTCTAATCAAACACACCTGAATCAGCTAAGCAAAGCCTTCGGGCCTTACTCCAAAATGGCAGCCAGCCGTGTCGCAGTTCAACTCAAAATCACGAGGTAGCTGTCATTTCACGAAAAACTATCAGTGAGTCAAGTTGGCTGCTTCCATTATTTTAGACTGTACATTACTATTATATTCAAATTCATTTTTTAAAGGGTTATTATTATAATTGTAAGTTAACAATGCGGGGATCGACTCAAAGTGTAAACGATTAAATCTCGATTATTTAGTAACCCACGTACGAAGGGCGGGGCCCAGGAGTAGGAATGAGTCACCCCGCCTTAGTAATCAGACAACCGTTGTGGGCGAAATTGACGCATCCTGCCCGACTTGCGCGTCCCTGACGGCCCTGGCTGTTGCCAAGGAAGAAAGCGTGTTCTTCCATTCCCAGCACTTTTGCGCCTTTTCGGAGCACGCTTAAGCTGTCTGGCCCTCTTTAAAACCACAGCTGGCAGCGGTGGGATTCGAACCCACGCCCCCGAAGAGACTGGAGCCTAAATCCAGCGCCTTAGACCCCTCGGCCACGCTACCCTGCGGGGGCTCTCTTCGTGGGCCCCATTCTGCCCATTTCTCCAGCAATAGAGAAAACGTCGGCCGTGGACCTTCACTGAGGCTCTGAAGCCCGTCGAGTGCGGCCAAGGAAGAGACCGGGAGCATGCAGCGTCACTTCTCCAGTCTTTTTGCTCAGGCATAGCAGCCACAAGAGCCTTCTAAAAGGCCGCCTTGGCAGCGGTGGGATTCGAACCCACGCCCCCGAAGAGACTGGAGCCTTAATCCAGCGCCTTAGACCGCTCGGCCACGCTACCATGTGAGAACCCCTTCCATGGGCCATTTTCCGCCTACCTTTATGTATTTATTTTTTATTATGCCGCGCTTCGCCACAGGTACATCCGCTGAAATTCCTACGTGCCTTTGAGGAGCTCCTCGACAGGTGGGAAGGCCTCCTAAATACAGGGGTGCGCAGTTACACTCCTGGAGGCCCCCCCTCCCTGCAGGCTGCAGTTTCCATCTCTAATCAAACACACCTGAATCAGCTAAGCAAAGCCTTCGGGCCTTACTCCAAAATGGCAGCCAGCCGTGTCGCAGTTCAACTCAAAATCACGAGGTAGCTGTCATTTCACGAAAAACTATCAGTGAGTCAAGTTGGCTGCTTCCATTATTTTAGACTGTACATTACTATTATATTCAAATTCATTTTTTAAAGGGTTATTATTATAATTGTAAGTTAACAATGCGGGGATCGACTCAAAGTGTAAACGATTAAATCTCGATTATTTAGTAACCCACGTACGAAGGGCGGGGCCCAGGAGTAGGAATGAGTCACCCCGCCTTAGTAATCAGACAACCGTTGTGGGCGAAATTGACGCATCCTGCCCGACTTGCGCGTCCCTGACGGCCCTGGCTGTTGCCAAGGAAGAAAGCGTGTTCTTCCATTCCCAGCACTTTTGCGCCTTTTCGGAGCACGCTTAAGCTGTCTGGCCCTCTTTAAAACCACAGCTGGCAGCGGTGGGATTCGAACCCACGCCCCCGAAGAGACTGGAGCCTAAATCCAGCGCCTTAGACCCCTCGGCCACGCTACCCTGCGGGGGCTCTCTTCGTGGGCCCCATTCTGCCCATTTCTCCAGCAATAGAGAAAACGTCGGCCGTGGACCTTCACTGAGGCTCTGAAGCCCGTCGAGTGCGGCCAAGGAAGAGACCGGGAGCATGCAGCGTCACTTCTCCAGTCTTTTTGCTCAGGCATAGCAGCCACAAGAGCCTTCTAAAAGGCCGCCTTGGCAGCGGTGGGATTCGAACCCACGCCCCCGAAGAGACTGGAGCCTTAATCCAGCGCCTTAGACCGCTCGGCCACGCTACCATGTGAGAACCCCTTCCATGGGCCATTTTCCGCCTACCTTTATGTATTTATTTTTTATTATGCCGCGCTTCGCCACAGGTACATCCGCTGAAATTCCTACGTGCCTTTGAGGAGCTCCTCGACAGGTGGGAAGGCCTCCTAAATACAGGGGTGCGCAGTTACACTCCTGGAGGCCCCCCCTCCCTGCAGGCTGCAGTTTCCATCTCTAATCAAACACACCTGAATCAGCTAAGCAAAGCCTTCGGGCCTTACTCCAAAATGGCAGCCAGCCGTGTCGCAGTTCAACTCAAAATCACGAGGTAGCTGTCATTTCACGAAAAACTATCAGTGAGTCAAGTTGGCTGCTTCCATTATTTTAGACTGTACATTACTATTATATTCAAATTCATTTTTTAAAGGGTTATTATTATAATTGTAAGTTAACAATGCGGGGATCGACTCAAAGTGTAAACGATTAAATCTCGATTATTTAGTAACCCACGTACGAAGGGCGGGGCCCAGGAGTAGGAATGAGTCACCCCGCCTTAGTAATCAGACAACCGTTGTGGGCGAAATTGACGCATCCTGCCCGACTTGCGCGTCCCTGACGGCCCTGGCTGTTGCCAAGGAAGAAAGCGTGTTCTTCCATTCCCAGCACTTTTGCGCCTTTTCGGAGCACGCTTAAGCTGTCTGGCCCTCTTTAAAACCACAGCTGGCAGCGGTGGGATTCGAACCCACGCCCCCGAAGAGACTGGAGCCTAAATCCAGCGCCTTAGACCCCTCGGCCACGCTACCCTGCGGGGGCTCTCTTCGTGGGCCCCATTCTGCCCATTTCTATAGAGAAAACGTCGGCCGTGGACCTTCACTGAGGCTCTGAAGCCCGTCGAGTGCGGCCAAGGAAGAGACCGGGAGCATGCAGCGTCACTTCTCCAGTCTTTTTGCTCAGGCATAGCAGCCACAAGAGCCTTCTAAAAGGCCGCCTTGGCAGCGGTGGGATTCGAACCCACGCCCCCGAAGAGACTGGAGCCTTAATCCAGCGCCTTAGACCGCTCGGCCACGCTACCATGTGAGAGCCCCTTCCATGGGCCATTTTCTGCCTACCTTTATGTATTTATTTTTTATTATGCCGCGCTTCGCCACAGGTACATCCGCTGAAATTCCTACGTGCCTTTGAGGAGCTCCTCGACAGGTGGGAAGGCCTCCTAAATACAGGGGTGCGCAGTTACACTCCTGGAGGCCCCCCCTCCCTGCAGGCTGCAGTTTCCATCTCTAATCAAACACACCTGAATCAGCTAAGCAAAGCCTTCGGGCCTTACTCCAAAATGGCAGCCAGCCGTGTCGCAGTTCAACTCAAAATCACGAGGTAGCTGTCATTTCACGAAAAACTATCAGTGAGTCAAGTTGGCTGCTTCCATTATTTTAGACTGTACATTACTATTATATTCAAATTCATTTTTTAAAGGGTTATTATTATAATTGTAAGTTAACAATGCGGGGATCGACTCAAAGTGTAAACGATTAAATCTCGATTATTTAGTAACCCACGTACGAAGGGCGGGGCCCAGGAGTAGGAATGAGTCACCCCGCCTTAGTAATCAGACAACCGTTGTGGGCGAAATTGACGCATCCTGCCCGACTTGCGCGTCCCTGACGGCCCTGGCTGTTGCCAAGGAAGAAAGCGTGTTCTTCCATTCCCAGCACTTTTGCGCCTTTTCGGAGCACGCTTAAGCTGTCTGGCCCTCTTTAAAACCACAGCTGGCAGCGGTGGGATTCGAACCCACGCCCCCGAAGAGACTGGAGCCTAAATCCAGCGCCTTAGACCCCTCGGCCACGCTACCCTGCGGGGGCTCTCTTCGTGGGCCCCATTCTGCCCATTTCTCCAGCAATAGAGAAAACATAGGCCGTGGACCTTCACTGAGGCTCTGAAGCCCGTCGAGTGCGGCCAAGGAAGAGACCGGGAGCATGCAGCGTCACTTCTCCAGTCTTTTTGCTCAGGCATAGCAGCCACAAGAGCCTTCTAAAAGGCCGCCTTGGCAGCGGTGGGATTCGAACCCACGCCCCCGAAGAGACTGGAGCCTTAATCCAGCGCCTTAGACCGCTCGGCCACGCTACCATGTGAGAACCCCTTCCATGGGCCATTTTCCGCCTACCTTTATGTATTTATTTTTTATTATGCCGCGCTTCGCCACAGGTACATCCGCTGAAATTCCTACGTGCCTTTGAGGAGCTCCTCGACAGGTGGGAAGGCCTCCTAAATACAGGGGTGCGCAGTTACACTCCTGGAGGCCCCCCCTCCCTGCAGGCTGCAGTTTCCATCTCTAATCAAACACACCTGAATCAGCTAAGCAAAGCCTTCGGGCCTTACTCCAAAATGGCAGCCAGCCGTGTCGCAGTTCAACTCAAAATCACGAGGTAGCTGTCATTTCACGAAAAACTATCAGTGAGTCAAGTTGGCTGCTTCCATTATTTTAGACTGTACATTACTATTATATTCAAATTCATTTTTTAAAGGGTTATTATTATAATTGTAAGTTAACAATGCGGGGATCGACTCAAAGTGTAAACGATTAAATCTCGATTATTTAGTAACCCACGTACGAAGGGCGGGGCCCAGGAGTAGGAATGAGTCACCCCGCCTTAGTAATCAGACAACCGTTGTGGGCGAAATTGACGCATCCTGCCCGACTTGCGCGTCCCTGACGGCCCTGGCTGTTGCCAAGGAAGAAAGCGTGTTCTTCCATTCCCAGCACTTTTGCGCCTTTTCGGAGCACGCTTAAGCTGTCTGGCCCTCTTTAAAACCACAGCTGGCAGCGGTGGGATTCGAACCCACGCCCCCGAAGAGACTGGAGCCTAAATCCAGCGCCTTAGACCCCTCGGCCACGCTACCCTGCGGGGGCTCTCTTCGTGGGCCCCATTCTGCCCATTTCTCCAGCAATAGAGAAAACGTCGGCCGTGGACCTTCACTGAGGCTCTGAAGCCCGTCGAGTGCGGCCAAGGAAGAGACCGGGAGCATGCAGCGTCACTTCTCCAGTCTTTTTGCTCAGGCATAGCAGCCACAAGAGCCTTCTAAAAGGCCGCCTTGGCAGCGGTGGGATTCGAACCCACGCCCCCGAAGAGACTGGAGCCTTAATCCAGCGCCTTAGACCGCTCGGCCACGCTACCATGTGAGAACCCCTTCCATGGGCCATTTTCCGCCTACCTTTATGTATTTATTTTTTATTATGCCGCGCTTCGCCACAGGTACATCCGCTGAAATTCCTACGTGCCTTTGAGGAGCTCCTCGACAGGTGGGAAGGCCTCCTAAATACAGGGGTGCGCAGTTACACTCCTGGAGGCCCCCCCTCCCTGCAGGCTGCAGTTTCCATCTCTAATCAAACACACCTGAATCAGCTAAGCAAAGCCTTCGGGCCTTACTCCAAAATGGCAGCCAGCCGTGTCGCAGTTCAACTCAAAATCACGAGGTAGCTGTCATTTCACGAAAAACTATCAGTGAGTCAAGTTGGCTGCTTCCATTATTTTAGACTGTACATTACTATTATATTCAAATTCATTTTTTAAAGGGTTATTATTATAATTGTAAGTTAACAATGCGGGGATCGACTCAAAGTGTAAACGATTAAATCTCGATTATTTAGTAACCCACGTACGAAGGGCGGGGCCCAGGAGTAGGAATGAGTCACCCCGCCTTAGTAATCAGACAACCGTTGTGGGCGAAATTGACGCATCCTGCCCGACTTGCGCGTCCCTGACGGCCCTGGCTGTTGCCAAGGAAGAAAGCGTGTTCTTCCATTCCCAGCACTTTTGCGCCTTTTCGGAGCACGCTTAAGCTGTCTGGCCCTCTTTAAAACCACAGCTGGCAGCGGTGGGATTCGAACCCACGCCCCCGAAGAGACTGGAGCCTAAATCCAGCGCCTTAGACCCCTCGGCCACGCTACCCTGCGGGGGCTCTCTTCGTGGGCCCCATTCTGCCCATTTCTCCAGCAATAGAGAAAACGTCGGCCGTGGACCTTCACTGAGGCTCTGAAGCCCGTCGAGTGCGGCCAAGGAAGAGACCGGGAGCATGCAGCGTCACTTCTCCAGTCTTTTTGCTCAGGCATAGCAGCCACAAGAGCCTTCTAAAAGGCCGCCTTGGCAGCGGTGGGATTCGAACCCACGCCCCCGAAGAGACTGGAGCCTTAATCCAGCGCCTTAGACCGCTCGGCCACGCTACCATGTGAGAACCCCTTCCATGGGCCATTTTCCGCCTACCTTTATGTATTTATTTTTTATTATGCCGCGCTTCGCCACAGGTACATCCGCTGAAATTCCTACGTGCCTTTGAGGAGCTCCTCGACAGGTGGGAAGGCCTCCTAAATACAGGGGTGCGCAGTTACACTCCTGGAGGCCCCCTCCCTGCAGGCTGCAGTTTCCATCTCTAATCAAACACACCTGAATCAGCTAAGCAAAGCCTTCGGGCCTTACTCCAAAATGGCAGCCAGCCGTGTCGCAGTTCAACTCAAAATCACGAGGTAGCTGTCATTTCACGAAAAACTATCAGTGAGTCAAGTTGGCTGCTTCCATTATTTTAGACTGTACATTACTATTATATTCAAATTCATTTTTTAAAGGGTTATTATTATAATTGTAAGTTAACAATGCGGGGATCGACTCAAAGTGTAAACGATTAAATCTCGATTATTTAGTAACCCACGTACGAAGGGCGGGGCCCAGGAGTAGGAATGAGTCACCCCGCCTTAGTAATCAGACAACCGTTGTGGGCGAAATTGACGCATCCTGCCCGACTTGCGCGTCCCTGACGGCCCTGGCTGTTGCCAAGGAAGAAAGCGTGTTCTTCCATTCCCAGCACTTTTGCGCCTTTTCGGAGCACGCTTAAGCTGTCTGGCCCTCTTTAAAACCACAGCTGGCAGCGGTGGGATTCGAACCCACGCCCCCGAAGAGACTGGAGCCTAAATCCAGCGCCTTAGACCCCTCGGCCACGCTACCCTGCGGGGGCTCTCTTCGTGGGCCCCATTCTGCCCATTTCTCCAGCAATAGAGAAAACGTCGGCCGTGGACCTTCACTGAGGCTCTGAAGCCCGTCGAGTGCGGCCAAGGAAGAGACCGGGAGCATGCAGCGTCACTTCTCCAGTCTTTTTGCTCAGGCATAGCAGCCACAAGAGCCTTCTAAAAGGCCGCCTTGGCAGCGGTGGGATTCGAACCCACGCCCCCGAAGAGACTGGAGCCTTAATCCAGCGCCTTAGACCGCTCGGCCACGCTACCATGTGAGAACCCCTTCCATGGGCCATTTTCCGCCTACCTTTATGTATTTATTTTTTATTATGCCGCGCTTCGCCACAGGTACATCCGCTGAAATTCCTACGTGCCTTTGAGGAGCTCCTCGACAGGTGGGAAGGCCTCCTAAATACAGGGGTGCGCAGTTACACTCCTGGAGGCCCCCCCTCCCTGCAGGCTGCAGTTTCCATCTCTAATCAAACACACCTGAATCAGCTAAGCAAAGCCTTCGGGCCTTACTCCAAAATGGCAGCCAGCCGTGTCGCAGTTCAACTCAAAATCACGAGGTAGCTGTCATTTCACGAAAAACTATCAGTGAGTCAAGTTGGCTGCTTCCATTATTTTAGACTGTACATTACTATTATATTCAAATTCATTTTTTAAAGGGTTATTATTATAATTGTAAGTTAACAATGCGGGGATCGACTCAAAGTGTAAACGATTAAATCTCGATTATTTAGTAACCCACGTACGAAGGGCGGGGCCCAGGAGTAGGAATGAGTCACCCCGCCTTAGTAATCAGACAACCGTTGTGGGCGAAATTGACGCATCCTGCCCGACTTGCGCGTCCCTGACGGCCCTGGCTGTTGCCAAGGAAGAAAGCGTGTTCTTCCATTCCCAGCACTTTTGCGCCTTTTCGGAGCACGCTTAAGCTGTCTGGCCCTCTTTAAAACCACAGCTGGCAGCGGTGGGATTCGAACCCACGCCCCCGAAGAGACTGGAGCCTAAATCCAGCGCCTTAGACCCCTCGGCCACGCTACCCTGCGGGGGCTCTCTTCGTGGGCCCCATTCTGCCCATTTCTCCAGCAATAGAGAAAACGTCGGCCGTGGACCTTCACTGAGGCTCTGAAGCCCGTCGAGTGCGGCCAAGGAAGAGACCGGGAGCATGCAGCGTCACTTCTCCAGTCTTTTTGCTCAGGCATAGCAGCCACAAGAGCCTTCTAAAAGGCCGCCTTGGCAGCGGTGGGATTCGAACCCACGCCCCCGAAGAGACTGGAGCCTTAATCCAGCGCCTTAGACCGCTCGGCCACGCTACCATGTGAGAACCCCTTCCATGGGCCATTTTCCGCCTACCTTTATGTATTTATTTTTTATTATGCCGCGCTTCGCCACAGGTACATCCGCTGAAATTCCTACGTGCCTTTGAGGAGCTCCTCGACAGGTGGGAAGGCCTCCTAAATACAGGGGTGCGCAGTTACACTCCTGGAGGCGGGGGCTCCCTGCAGGCTGCAGTTTCCATCTCTAATCAAACACACCTGAATCAGCTAAGCAAAGCCTTCGGGCCTTACTCCAAAATGGCAGCCAGCCGTGTCGCAGTTCAACTCAAAATCACGAGGTAGCTGTCATTTCACGAAAAACTATCAGTGAGTCAAGTTGGCTGCTTCCATTATTTTAGACTGTACATTACTATTATATTCAAATTCATTTTTTAAAGGGTTATTATTATAATTGTAAGTTAACAATGCGGGGATCGACTCAAAGTGTAAACGATTAAATCTCGATTATTTAGTAACCCACGTACGAAGGGCGGGGCCCAGGAGTAGGAATGAGTCACCCCGCCTTAGTAATCAGACAACCGTTGTGGGCGAAATTGACGCATCCTGCCCGACTTGCGCGTCCCTGACGGCCCTGGCTGTTGCCAAGGAAGAAAGCGTGTTCTTCCATTCCCAGCACTTTTGCGCCTTTTCGGAGCACGCTTAAGCTGTCTGGCCCTCTTTAAAACCACAGCTGGCAGCGGTGGGATTCGAACCCACGCCCCCGAAGAGACTGGAGCCTAAATCCAGCGCCTTAGACCCCTCGGCCACGCTACCCTGCGGGGGCTCTCTTCGTGGGCCCCATTCTGCCCATTTCTCCAGCAATAGAGAAAACGTCGGCCGTGGACCTTCACTGAGGCTCTGAAGCCCGTCGAGTGCGGCCAAGGAAGAGACCGGGAGCATGCAGCGTCACTTCTCCAGTCTTTTTGCTCAGGCATAGCAGCCACAAGAGCCTTCTAAAAGGCCGCCTTGGCAGCGGTGGGATTCGAACCCACGCCCCCGAAGAGACTGGAGCCTTAATCCAGCGCCTTAGACCGCTCGGCCACGCTACCATGTGAGAACCCCTTCCATGGGCCATTTTCCGCCTACCTTTATGTATTTATTTTTTATTATGCCGCGCTTCGCCACAGGTACATCCGCTGAAATTCCTACGTGCCTTTGAGGAGCTCCTCGACAGGTGGGAAGGCCTCCTAAATACAGGGGTGCGCAGTTACACTCCTGGAGGCCCCCCCTCCCTGCAGGCTGCAGTTTCCATCTCTAATCAAACACACCTGAATCAGCTAAGCAAAGCCTTCGGGCCTTACTCCAAAATGGCAGCCAGCCGTGTCGCAGTTCAACTCAAAATCACGAGGTAGCTGTCATTTCACGAAAAACTATCAGTGAGTCTCCCTGCGGGCGCTCTCTTCGTTGTCCCCATTCTGCCCATTTTTCCAGCAATAGAGAAAACGCCGTCCGTGGACCTTCCCTGAGGCTCTGAAGCCCGTCGAGTGCGGCCAAGGAAGAGACCGGGAGCATGCAGCGTCACTTCTCCAGTCTTTTTGCTCAGGCATAGCAGCCACAAGAGCCTTCTAAGAGGCTGTCTTTTGCAGCGGTGGGATTTGAACCCATGCCTCCAAAACAACTGAAGCCTTAATCAAGCGCCTTATACCGCTCAGCCACTCCACCATGTAAGAGCATCTTCTTTGGGCTACTTGTTTTTTTATGTTATGCTTCGCCACAAGTAAGTCCATTGAAATTCTTTGTGCCTTGGAGGAGCTCTTCAACAGGTGGAATGGCCTCCTAAATACCGGGGTACACAGTTACACTCCTGGAGCCCCCCCTCCCTGCAAATTGCAGTTCCATGTCTAATTAAACACACTTGTATCAGCTAAAGTAAGAAGCAAAATCTTCAGGGGTATGCTAATGCCAAAACAATAAACAAACAGAAACTAACTTTTCCACAAAAGAACTACCAACCCTACAAATCAAAATAAAAGAAACAATCTAACCAATAAACAGGAGAAAAAGTAATGGCCTTTTGGCCTACAAAAAAAAAAAAAAAAAAAAAAAAAAACAAGGCACTCACCCCCTATGGCTTCCCAAAATAATTAAGAAGTTACAGACATGATCAACAGGACACTGATGTTCTAGACATAGGCATCATACTGTATCAAAAGTGGCTAACAGTTAACTACATGTCCACCAGCTAACACATAGTACCACAACAAACAGTCATGAACATTCAAAGAGGCAGAGAACTCCCTCCAGAGGAATACCGGGGGAATTTATAGTCCAGGTCTCTGCTCCGGTCCAACCACCAACAGCCTCGCATTACGTCCAGGACGAATCCTAAAAGAGGAAAAGGAGACAGCAGGAAAAACAACAGAACCAAAGCATAACACATTACGTCATGGACATAACAGTATAAAAGCTCTGCCTTCCTGGGTTACAGGCCATTAAGATAGTCCTTCATGGCATCTCTCTTTATATATATATATATATTTATATTTATATATGTATATATATTAGGGGTGTAACGGTACACAGAAGTCACGGTTCAGTACGTATCTTGGTTTTGGGGTCACAGTTCGGTTTCAGTACTAATAAACAGCCAATATGCATGCTAATAAGCTTCTCGTTCATAGTGAGAATTGGACTAAAGTGTTACCAGACAAAGGAACAAATCCACAATGCTAGGTTTCACAAGGTTTCTTTTCATTTATTTTGAACAGACAGTAGTGCAAATCATAGTTTGTTCCACTTAATGGCATTTAGTCCCCCTGAGGTAGTTGGTACAGTACAGTCCTATAGTTTAAGCACTAAGCAGTAAACAGAATGCACTCTTGCATTGGTCATTTTTGTTTTTTTTCTAAGGTTGATAAAAAAAAAAACAAAGGTATTTTGTAATTACAAAACTTCTCGTGTTATAAAAGTACAAAATAAATAGAATAATGAAAAATAAAACTTGTGCATTAGGAGTGTTACAATTTGGTCCACTTAAACTATATTTAAACATTCAAAGCATATTTAAACATTTAGCCCAATCCTCCTATACTTTATATTCTGCGTTCCGCACAGTTGAGTGCACAAGCCTTTCAAAATATTCTCCTTTGTCCATGAGCGCAGAAAGATGCAATTGACGTGTGCACACTATCTAGTGGACTTTGTTTTCAAGCGCTCAAGTCAATCACGTATGTGCTGTTCTTCTTCTGCTCTTCTTCCTATTGTTGCAGTTAGCAAAAAGCATTGTATTACCGCGCATGCCCCCTTCTGGGTTGGAGTGTGGAATAATTTTAATGTTTTTGTAAGAAGTCTTATGTTAACCAAGGCTGAACTTACTTGAAAAAATAAATAAATACAAAAACAGTAATAATGTGAAATATTAATCCACCTTATTCCCAAGCCCCATGACGCTTTGCGCGAATTATGGGTGTAACTTCCGTTAAGCTGTAAACAGTCAGTGAAAGGCTCGCTCTATGAACGCAATAATACGTTTTTTTTTTTAAACTGGGTACAATGAGATCACATTATTCTACTCACCCTTCAACCAACGAACATTAAAAGGACATTTAAAAGTTTAAAAGCATCAACAAGGTACTTTCAACAGGCCATGGAAAAGCACGATTCTTTCCACATCAATAACGGACGGGTTAAATATAACTATATATATATCTGTATTCTGTAATATACATTGCCTTAATAAAAATGTTCATAAACTTCAGCATTGCGTGATACTATTTCAAAGTGATTTCCATCATTTTTACAGATAATAAATTGTATTTACCTGTGAAAACAAACCTGGAAAGAGACGTGAGGCTTTGAGGAGAAAAACAAGAGATTCTTTGTGCATTCCAGTGAATTATTAATGGGATATATCGTAAATTATATTGGGAGAACAGACCACAAATGTGCAGTATATGTTGTCCTTTTTCATACTATTACAGCGGTATGCAAAGGGACAAAAGAAAATAATCACGAGGATAGAAAGCAGCGGCTGAAAAGAGCTCTTGCCATAGATATTCTCGTTCGAACCACCCGAACCCCCCCCCTGCCTACGGGCATGCGTTAAAATACCAAGCGTTACGTTATTCTCATGATGTCTGAAAATAAAACATGAAAGAAAAATTGACAGCTCATTCAGTCAAACTGACGGATAAGCTTTATTTGTAGGGCAACCTTATGATTTGAAACGATTTGTTTCAGTCTTTTTGAATGGAAGTTCCCCAAACTAGAAGTGCAACCCATAATTGGAAACGCAGTAGGCTAGTTAGGAATAAGGTCAATACAGTTTTGTAATTGTAATTTTGTAAATTTTCAGCAGCCATTACTCCGGTCTTCAGAAATCATTCTAACATGAATTGCAGCTCAAGAATTAGAAACAGACTAATATGCAAAAACCTTCTTCTTCTTCTTTTTATTATTATTAGTAGTAGTAGGCTAGTAGTAGTAGGCTAGTAGTAGTAGTAGTTGAAAATGTATGTGCAAACAATTTTCATTTATGCAACTTTTAAATGCTACTTGTTCATTAGGACCATGTGACGTCACAGTGCTTTATCACCGCCATTTTTGTGCCCGGTCACAGCTGCGCGATCTGTTTCAGTCGATGGTCACAGCAGCCACAACTACCAGAGGAAGATCAATGAAACACTCCCAGTGGGTTCACTCAAGGTTACAATATGCTGTTAGCTGTAACAACAGTGGTCAGAGAAACCCCGAACTACAATTTTTTTCTATCCCAAAGGAGTTAGATCGGCGGAATAAATGGTTGGCTTCAATCAGAAGGGACCACTGACAGCCAAACAGCAATGATGTTATTTCAAACAGTTATTAAAGATGTTTACTATTACTGTAATATTAAAAATGTTTTTGTTTTGTTTTTCAAAAATATGCATTATTATTAATAACTAGCACTTGTATTGTTCTCGTATTATTTTCATCAACAATATGGTTTGATTAAAATCATTTCCTTATTGTCCGTATGGAGGCTATTATACTATAATATAATATATTGATGTCACCTGATGGAGTTTGGGTTCCTTGCCGCTGTCGCCTTTGGCTTGCCTTTGGCTTGCTTAGTTGGGGACACTTGACATTTGACTTGACATTTGATATTCAACAGTGCTTTGATCTGCCTGCATTGACACTATTCTTTAAGAGCTGCTGTGCAGCCAAATAATGTACCAGTTATCAATGTAAAGCTGCTTTGACACAATCTACATTGTAAAAAGCGCTATATAAATAAAGGTGACTTGACTTGACTAATAGTATAATAGTATACTATACTATTATACTATTATACTATGATATACTACTATCCCTGGTACCTGCATTTTGTTTCTTTATTATGTAGTGTAATGTTGTCCAATGACTTGTTTGCATTTAGGTATTTTATGTTATTTTATTTTTATTTTTTTGTTAGGCAATAGATTTTTTGGTAACACTTTCTCCGGTGTATGGGGATGGATTATATACAAGACAGCCTTCATCCAACTTATTCTCGGGGGGGCACTACTGTAGAACTGTTTTTAAGGGACAGAACACAGTTGGAGGTAATAAATAAGGATCACAAACAATAACAGATGTTTTTTTTCTTCCAAATATCGATTTTTTTTTCTTTTTCAAATCGTCTCAATTAGATAACATCATTGCTGTTTGAGCCGTGAGCGCTGAAGATAAAGAGAATGAACACCCATAAACTGAAGCGCTTTGCTAGGTTAATTAACTCAATGGAACACATCCTTTATAAGATAATTCAGATATTTATACAAAATAAACATCATATTACAACTGTTATTTGCACAAAATCACGCACAGATGAACTTCAACTAAGTTAAGTAGTCAGAATGTAGCTCGAGTGGATGCGTTCTTCCCGTAACACGCAGAAACACAGCAACTAAGACCAAAGAATTCACGTTTTATTACAATAGTGTATACAATTATGTTATGTATATGACAGCCCCAATCATAGTTATTAATGTTTTGCGTTGCTGTCTGAAAGCTCGTGCTGAAGCTAAAGATGATCATCAGTACAATAAGCGCTGCTGTGTTCGTTGCCATATCGGACACAAAAAAGGCCGCGAGCATAGAGGAAGTGACGTCGTCGGTACCCATGAATAGTCATATTCTAACTATAAACTTGAAATTGACGAATGTTGGAAATGGAATACGGTTCTGAGAGGTTCGCACTTCACAGATCCTATGGTCAAGCACAAGCAGATCATCAGCTTCATTAGGTTTACATAACATGAAACATGACTGCCCCTTTCATACCAGGCATGCGACCCTGTGTGGTGCAGCGTTCCTGAATTCTGTTTTCAAAATCTGCCAGTTGTGCTGGATTTAGTGTAATATTACTTTAAACAGTTTGGGCAGCTGTTTTCCAACTGTAATCATGTGTATATTATAGTTATATTGGCCGTACGTGACCTGAAATAAACCATAGATTATACTACACACACAACCACGAGCGAATCAGCTCTAACATTTTGAGCGGCTCTCAGCGGAGTTGTCTCGTTGCAGTTGTAGTCCACACGCACAGTGATGGCGTCACAGACAGACGACGACATATTACAACTTCCTGTTTTGGGAAGCGCTGAGTTGGTTTCTTGTTCGCTATCCAGCTAGTAAGCTTGAATGTACAACAGGACTGCATAACCTGAGTGTCCGAGTGTGCTTACGGTGTTAAGGAGTAAAAAGTGCAACTTACTGCGTTTAGTGAAACAATGTCGGACAGTCCGGGTGGGTGTTGTTGTATACTAAAGCGAAGTAGTTAGCTAACTATAGATTACCATGCTAGCTTTAGACTAATCAAATCGACATTTAAACTTAATAATGTATCTCTCTTGTTAATTTCTCTGAACGTTTTAGTTGAATTTAAATATCTGGTTTAAACTATGAACGATAATTGGGTTTCAGGAATGTATGCCATTATTAAACGCCTGTCTAAACAGTTAAAACAAGGTCACCAGATTGTGTCACGACAGCCTTCGCGTAAAGAATGTATGTTAAATTTTGCCATGTCAGTAATTCGCAAGTTATTCTGCTGTTGTTTTATTAAAACTTGACATCTTGTTTTTTTGTTCCTAAGTGAGTTATGACCTAACAAATGATATAACACTTTTCTTCAAGTGAAGATATTTTTGTTCGGTAATGTTAGCACTGTAACATGTTATAATAAAATACTGTTTTTGAACTGGTTCCTAACAGATTTGCCACCAAGCGATGAGCATACTTTAGAGATACAAGGCTCTGTTACTAATTGTTCTGTTGTGATGATGGAGGAACAGGAGGATAGCATGTTTAATGACCAGCATTTCTGTAAGTAAATAACATACAAACTTAAATAGGCAGATGTTTACTCAAAACATAATTTTAATTTTTTTTCTTTCTTCTCTCTTTAATGTGTACCTTTTATGCTCTCTGTGTCTGCAATACCCTCTCCTTCTTGTGCTCTTTGCTTTTTGGCAGACTGTGAGATGTGTCACCAGCACTTCATAGACCAATGTGAGGTTCATGGTCCACCATTATTTACATGTGACTCACCAGCAACTATGGGCATTCCTCAGAGAGCTCTGCTAACACTGCCACAAGGCTTGGTTATAGGTCGATCAAGCATCTCTAATGCAGGACTTGGGGTTTTCAACCAAGGCCAGACTTTGCCATTGGGGATGCATTTTGGACCTTTTGATGGAGAGGTAACCTGTGAGGAGAAGGCATTGGATAGTGCCTACTCTTGGGTAGTGAGTGTCAACCTTAATGTTTTATTAATTTAATTGTTAGTTATAATTGTAATTTCAGTATAAATATTGGGCTAAACATATAAGTAATGCCTTTTTCTCTCCAGATTTACAGAGGCAATAATCAATATAGTTACATAGATGCAGAGAGGGACACTCACTCTAACTGGATGAAGTAAGTACTTCTATGTGCTTTTGTCCTGTATTGTAGTTTACGCATTTATTTTGTAGTTGTCTCAATCATGTGTCTTGCTTTAGGTTTGTGGTGTGTTCAAGGAGTGAGACGGAACAGAATCTTGTTGCATTCCAGCAAAATGGACGTATTCTGTTCCGTTGTTGTCGCCCTATTAGCCCTGGGCAGGAATTTAGAGTTTGGTATGCTGAGGAATATGCTCAAGGGCTTGGGACCATCTGGGATAAAATCTGGAATAAGAAATGCATTTCTCTAGGTAACTACATCTTGAATTTTTAATTTTTATATATTTACATTTATATACTATGTATATATGTATGTGTGTGTATAAATGAGTTCATTATACAAGGAAATCTGAATTGCTTTTCAGTTAAAAGAATGCAGTGCAGTCATTTTGATTTGTTTTGGTCACAACATAATTAGTTTTGATGCCACAAGTAGCACAGTAGAAAGATAGAGAGAGAGGGAAAATTACTTCTGAAAAAAGTCAGCAAGAAGCTTTCTCTTCCCAACTCGGAGTGGGGGTTTATTAATCTCCATTTTTTTCCTAAAGTTAGCTTCACCGGAGTGGTGCCAAGCATTCAGCAAACAATGTCATGCAGTCTTTAGATGTGGGGGCGTTTACATTTTTAGAGAGACATGGCAAGTAGCCTAAAATAGACTTCAGTCACATGAATTATTGTAAATAATTCATGAATAATTCTACTGTATCCTAACTCTGTAATTTAATCAGATTTGTCATTATCTTTACTAAAATTCGGGCACTGAGTTAATCCAGAAGTTATTTAAGAATTCCTGATGTAATTCACCTTAGAGGGAAGCATGTTTTTTCTGTAAATGCTTTCACTGGTATTTGAGGTATAGTCACAGATGGGCAGCTGCTAGTCAGAGCATGGAATTTTTAGGGGCAGGTCTCCCTCGTTTTACATTTACATTTTTTTTTAATTTGGCAGATGCTATTAATCCAAGACAACTTAGATTACATTCAGGGTATACATTACATCTATTAATGCATTCCCTGGGAATCTAACCCATGACCTTGGCTTTGCTAGGGCCATGCTCTACTATTTGAGCTATTCTTTAGGAAGCACTGCCTTACCATGTGACAGCATATTTGAAGTTAGCCATTGTGATTGTGCCATAAACATTTCAGTTATGTAGCTTAAAGTCTTTGGGGCTTCTGTACTACTTTGTAGAAATAGCTAAATACAGTGACTGAAATGAATTTGGTGCTGATATCTGTCATGGCCTAGTGGCTTTCCAGTAATTTGATTTCTTTTTCAGGTACAACTGAAGAACAGGCAACTCAGGACTGCCCATGTCCTCATTGCCATTACTCCTTCCCAACTATTTTTTATCTGCGTGTTCATGTGAAGCGCTCACATCCCGATCAGTATGCGCACTTCATGCAGACACAGCCACTTGAGTCCGAAGACCACTCAACAGATATAGACGTAGACCAGTGCCTTCTGGACTCTGATGCAGCTCCTCCAACCCATACGCAACCAATGACAGAAAGCTGTCAGGGTCAAATTTCAACCCTAAATGGACAACCCATGAATCACTCAAAAAAGTCAGACTGCACTGATTTGTCTGAAACATGCAGTAATGGTTTGAGTGACCAGGCAAACTGTGCTACTGAGATCTCAGATGAAATAAATAAATGTGGTGAGTGTGGCCGGAACTTTTTGAGATCTTGTCATCTGAAGAGACATCAGCGCACTATTCACTCTAAAGAGAAGCCTTATTGCTGCAGCCATTGTAGGAAGTGTTTTAGTCAAGCAACAGGTCTGAAAAGACACCAACAAACACACCAGGGAGAAGAAAAGAAAGAAAAAGATGCAGACAGACCTTCTGACATATATCCTTGCACTAAGTGCTCCTTCTCTTTTGTGGCCAAATTCAATTTATATCAACATCTCAAACGCCATCACCATGGAGAGTACCTCAAATTAGTTGAGAGCGGCTCGCTCACAGCAGGGACTGAGGGTGATATAGAGATGAATTCTGACAAGCATGACCCAACCTATGAACCTCCCACTCGATTGAGGAGGTCTCCAAAGAACCCTCTGAGAGGCAGGAGTCGGCCTAAAAAAGTGCCTGTTGGCCGATCACGGGGCCGACCACCTAAAAACAAGCAAGCAGCTGAGGTTGAAGTGCAGAAGAGTTTACCTATCTGCACTGAATGTGAGCAAAGTTTCTCTGATTTGGAGATATTGAAAACTCACCAATGTGCAGGACAAGATAATAATAAGATGGAGGAACCACAGGAAGCGCCAGCTTCCCAGCATGTCTGCGGTGAATGCCTGAGAGCTTTCAGTAATTTTGATCTTCTCAAAGCCCATGAGTGCATTCAGCAGGGAGATGGATCTTACTGTTGCTCCCACTGCAACCTTTACTTCAACCGTATGTGTAACCTTCGTCGCCATGAGCGCACTATCCACTCCAAGGAGAAGCCCTACTGTTGCACGGTGTGCCTCAAGTCCTTCACCCAGTCTTCTGGCTTGAAGCGCCACCAGCAGAGTCATTCACGCCGCAAAACCCACCGCCAGAGCTCGGCCCTGGTTAATGCCAACATCTTTCCCTGCACATACTGCCCCTTCTCCTTCACTGATGAGCGATATCTTTACAAACACATCCGCCGTCACCACCCAGAAATGAGTGTAAAATATCTGAGTTTCCAAGAAGGGGGTGTTTTGTCTGTTGAAAAGCCTCACAGCTGCAGCCAGTGCTGCAAGAGCTTTAGCACAATCAAGGGCTTCAAGAATCACAGCTGCTTCAAGCAGGGAGAGAAGGTGTATCTGTGCACAGATTGCGGTAAGGCCTTCAGCTGGTTTAATAGCCTCAAGCAACACCAGCGCATCCACACAGGAGAAAAACCTTACACGTGTCAGCAGTGCGGAAAGAGTTTTGTCCACTCTGGGCAACTGAATGTGCACCTCCGCACACACACAGGTGAAAAACCTTTCTTGTGTTCACAGTGCGGCGAAAGCTTCAGGCAGTCAGGAGATTTGAGGAGGCATGAACAGAAGCATTCAGGCGTTCGACCATGCCAGTGCCCTGATTGTGGAAAAAGCTTTAGTCGGCCACAAAGTCTCAAAGCTCACCAACAGCTTCATAATGGCACCAAACTTTTCCCCTGCACTCAATGTGGAAAAAGCTTTACTCGTAGATACCATCTCACCCGGCATCATCAAAAAATGCACTCCTGACTAAACTAACAATAAGATGATTATTGTGGATGTCATTAAAAGTTTGTTGTTCCTGCTTTAAGAACATCTTTAGTTATTTTAAGACAAAGTTATCTAACCAATGAAAAGATCCTGGTCTTGTCAAAACTTTTAGACAAATCTGAACTAGGCATTTTTGAGTATAACACAAGTGGGCACACAATTGCTAGGTGTAGTTAGTCCCCAAACACAGTGTTATTGAAACAAATGTGCAAAAGTCAAAACTATATTTTATTAATGACAAAATGTGTAATTGCTGAACAATATGTTCCTATGATCATAGTAAAATAATTTTGTAAATGTATGCGTTGCAAGATGTTTTCTTTTAGTCAAGAAACTTGGAAGATGGGAAAATGAGGGTTTTTGTTATTACAATTACAGTATATTCATAGACAGAAGAAATATTACATACTTAATCAGAACTCTTAAGAGTTTGCATAGATGCATAAATGTTTTTTTTTTTTTTTTTTTAAATACTCTGTCAATCCATACAACAGAAAATGCATAAGATCATCTGTTGTGCTTCTGTTAATATTTTGTTTTTTAGCTGATTTTAGGTGCATTGAGTATAGTTTATTTCCATAGTATCAAATAATAACCTTGCACAGATAACTGATTTTCACCATGGTGTACTGTGATTATGTTTTTCATTAGTCTAGTTTGCCTCCATTACATTTTATTTTAGTTTTGCTTTGGTTACAAATGGGCCTCCTAAAAGAAAAATATTGAGATGCTCATTTGTACGCTGTGACTGTGTTTGTCGTCATGTATCTTAGCCACACTATCCTGTATAAAATACAATGTGATTATTGTCTATATTAAATTCAATGTTGTAATGATGTGTGCAAACAAGGTAGAAAAACAAACCCTCCACCTCTGACCTCAAGAAAAAAGTTACCTTAACCAATCTAAAGAGCTGGTTTATTAGAATTATTATGAAATTATTGAAAAAAAATGGCGTGATGCCTACAGGTTGAGATCCTTCTATCTCTTTTATAATATTAGAAATTCTGTAAAGTGCATATATTTACATTCTAAATTTAATATAGATAATTTAATTATGATCATATAATATTACAAGTGCAACACCTTGTACAATAATTCTAAAGTGTCTGACATAGACTGCACTTTTGGCAATTTACCGTTGAGAGGACATTCCAAAACATGGGTCTACTGTTTTCTGCCAAATGCTTTTAAAGCTACCATAATAATCACGTAGCGGTTTTTTTTTTTAATGTGGATCATGTAAAATCACATGAATGAGGTGTTTGCTAATTCTGGAGGCCTCACTGACATGCTTAATGTACTGAACTGTGAGTTTTGAGCATTATACATACCATCTGTGTCATTGCTTCGAAATTTCTCCAAAAAAAATAATCTTAGGGATAAGAGGCCATTTCAGAGCTAGAAGATGCTCATGAGTTCTTGACGTGCACATTGGTGCTATGCAAATTTCCTGCTTCCTTGGAAACAATTTAACCCTCAAATGCATTAATAAAACAAAATAATTGAACAAACTTTTTTCTTTCTCCATCTGCCCATGACCATAATACTTTAGTAACAATGAGTTCCCTAATGGAGAGTATGTATTAAAAATATGAATTTAAGCTGTATTTTCTCAATTTGTGCACAGAGGCAGTCAGATCAAACACTAAAAGACTGAGCAAAGAAGAAAACTCCACAATATGTTTGGGATGAAGAGGAAGAAAAGCCTCTGGTATCAGACCATTGAGGGCTGAATTTTTTAGATTTAAGTTATTTGTGATTAATAATTATACATTATCAATTTGCTCCCTCTAGAGGTTAGTAATGCACATGGTCATGTTTGAACTGCAAAGCAGTCTTAGATACATCCGAGCTTTGTATGTTCATTGTAGTCAATCTCTTGACAGATTTAGTCCACCTAGTTGAAAAGTTTAGGACTACCATTATCTCCATGCAGTTAAGTTATTTTGCATATGAAAAAGCATATTGTCTCACTTGAAGAAAACAAAGCAACCTTGGTTACAAATCCACAGTTGACTGTTTATTTCATAAAAGCACATTAACAAACCACATGAGTGTTTTCCATACAAGTCTTGCACTGAAAAAAAAAAATGTTTACATGCCTCATCGTTTTAATTTAGTCCCGGTGTAAAGACTAATGGTGACACTAAATCTACAATCACAATCATTTATAGTTCTTGGTTCCTTCATACATTTCACATGATTATTTTAACAAAATGTCTCGCTTCCCATAGAATGTGAAATTCACTGTCGTATCTAGGACATCTTTCTCCAACAGCTAGTCTAAGAGCTGTGCTCTGTATAAGGTTAAATTATACTGAACAATTCATGAGGCAGGTTCACTCCAGGCAGTAGTATGTAGATAGTGTCCTATTTTTTAAATATATCCAGATTTCATGAAACTATTGCCTCTACAGGTCAATCTCTTTCAACTGCATTTAAATGTAAATCACACTCATTAAAAAAGAAGAAAAGAAAAAAATATACACATGTGGAGACCAGTCCCATAATCATACATGTGTCTGTTATAGCTGAACAAAAGAACAGTTCCACTGGTAAAAAGTAAGTAGCAAACACCTTTTTTTGCCTCTGTAAAGAAGGTTCAAGGGGAGGTCTAAATGAACACTGGAGAGTGACAACACTGGAGTAATACTGAGAAAAAGGCAGCAGTTGGTTTTTAAGGTTCAAGTCACCAAAACCTTGCACAAGAGGTATAGGGTGAACTGATATAGGTAGAATAGAGGCAATTGGAGAGAGAGAAACCCCTTGAAATCTGGCTATATATAGTAAGGCTAAGCTAAGTATGTTGTTTTTAATGACCACAAAATATTAGCTGAAATACATCCTCGACTGATTCTTTAAGAGTCCATTTATCATTTTGAGTCTTTTCTATGTTCCTCAGGTTCCGTCCGTTCCATACCGTGAATGATGTGCTTCCCATTTTATATTAATATATACTTTTTAAGAATCTAGACAAATCATACTTATTGTTTTATCACATTTAACAGTGCCTCCTACGGACAGCCCCGGAGAGACATAAAAGGATAAAAGGGAAAAAAAAGAGTAATGAGACTTTTAAGGTACAGCAGCAAGTGGCAGGTCATTACTGGAGTTTCAGAAACAGATGTCTTCAAACACGAGATGTTGTTTTCACCACTTCTGGTACAATCAGTGCCTCTGTTTCATTAGTTTCAGAGCTGAAACTGGAAAAATGTTCCACTGTAGTGTTTTGTTAATTAAAGATCAGTCTCCCGTTCTGCCACATATGTTGTTAACATAACTTAAAAAAGACAACAGATTTTATTGTGTACATTAGATTATTACAGGAACAACTTTGGCAAAACTATCAATGACAGCCGAATCATTATCTAGAGTTAAATATAAGGAAAGGGTAAAGCGCAAATACTGCTGGGTAAAACAATTATTCACAATACTATGAATGAATAAAGAAAAATCTCTAAAACCATAAAGAGCCTGAAATTAAGATAAGGAGGAATGAAACTCTTGGGCTTACTGACAATAATAAAATGGACAAAAGTACAGATTCTCTATTTCCCCAGTTCCAGTACATTTACATTAAAGTAGTTATAATTTAAACAATTAACTTTTACGATGGATCCAGTGACTTCAACTCCTCGACCTGTGATCCAAGATCTATTACCTGTAAAAAGAGATATTTCACATGACTGAAGAGATATTTCACATGACTGCTTATATTGAAATGTCTAAAATGCCATATTTATGCACTGTATCATTGATTTATTAGCAGTAAGCAAAAGGATTTGATCATTACTAAATATTATAGAAATGTGATCACTCTACCTTGTCTTGGAGTTGTTCTGTTTCCTCCTTATGTGACACTTCAGTCTCCTCTAGAGTTTTCTGCTGAGCTGTTTTCTTCTTCAGTAACTCAATCTCCCTGTATAAAAAAAAATGGAAGTCAAAAGACATTGATTAGATTTCTGAAATTTAATTAAATACTTAAAAAAAAAAGTTAATTAATCTCTTGGGTGTGTATCTTGGGCCGATGGCTAAAAGAAAAAATCTAGTTTAAAACACAGAAATAAGTCCTTAGAAAAGTGACATTTGTATTCATGTTGGTTTTATATAGTTTATAGCATTTGTAGTAAAGGTTGTAATTTTTATTTAATGATGAAAAGTAAAGATTTCCTTGCATCTTAGATACATGTGATGTGAACATATTTTTGGTAAAGGTTTCATTCTTTAACAAATATGACTTTGTAAGAAAAAGATTATAACAAACCCTTTGCTTCAGTTTTTGTTACCATAGAAGAGGTGTATCCAGCTCATTTCATTTTGAATAAATTAATTGATCCAAACAAAAATGAGTGTCAGATCATGGACCCTCTTACTGTTTATATAAATTGCAAAGGTTTTTTGTGTCTCTTTAGTACATATGTCTTCTAGAATGCTGCTATGTAATTCTAACTGTATGTTTTGTCTATTTAAATGTATTTATTAACCTTGTACATAAAATGAACATTACATTACAATTAACAAATAGCAGGTAAATATCTGAATTTATATTAATCTTTAAAGAAAAACTCAGGGTTAAAACTAATCCGGTTTAGTAAGAATGTGGATGTGGATTAGTATCTGTGTGTTTTCTCTCACTTTTGCTGATACTCTTTTATAAGGCGTTTGGCCTTGCTGTATTTGCGTTCTAGAGCCTGGTATTGAGCCTGTGTTTCTTTCAGGTGCTCATCCACAGCCTGGCACAGACTCTGTGCCTCCATCCAATATCCCTCCAGCTTCTCCATGCGCTCCCGATTCTCCTGCATGTTACGCTCCATCTGGGCTTTTTCAGCACGCCAGCGCTGTTTCTCCTGCTCTGCATGATTCAGCTTACACATAAATGCAAAACACATGATAAATGCAAATAGATGATTACTTTCTTAGACTTGTCATACAAATAGATCATAACTTTACAAATGTGAAAAGCCAGAACTCTTTGTCAGAGGAAAAACTTCCATGTGTGTTCTTCTGAAAATTGTGGCCTAAATTTGGCCTAAATTTGGAAATTCTGCCATCATTTACTCACCCTCATTGCATTATACTATAAATCTTAATGATTTTCTTACTTTTGTAAAACAGAGAATTTTGCCAAAATGAAGAATGTATAATACACTGATAATCTTCCCTTCCACCAAGCTCTAAAGTTAAAACTAATGTATATTGTGTATTAGGTGTGTTGTGTCAGGTTTGATGTCAACAATGCCATGATTGGCAGGTTTGGAAAGAAAAGTAAATGATGACAATTTTCTCTTCATATTAAGAAAACCCAGAATTTGATTAGACATATGATGACCAGTTATCATATCATCATGAAAAGGGTTATCATACCTTCCTCTTGAGCTGTTGGATTTCAGCCTGAGTCACAGCATGTTTGATCTGCAGCTGTGCCAAAGTAGTAAACAGATTAAAGAACGTAACTAAATCTTCTCTTTTGCAATGACAAAACTGCCAATTTAATGGAAAACAAATCAAAGTTTAAATGGTCTAATCAGTGTGTTAGACCATGAGGAGTTTGTCCCTTCAAATTGTCTTTCTACATACATGCCTTTTGACTTTTTCATCATACACAGTAGTACAGTCATTTACCAATTTCAGGTATAATATTTTGTTACAGTTCAGTTCAGCCATACATAATTGGGGCATTGAATTGAAAATTGTGATTGAACCGGTTGCTATACAAACTTGTACTCTGTTAAAATTTAATGGTAAAATCTCTTCCGTCTCTTTGTGTTATCTATCTATTTAAAAAAAAATTCATTTTTACTTGCAAGCATAATTAAATGTGGATACTTTTTAACTTTAACACAAGTAAATTTTTCATTAGATATTGGTCAATACAATGTTTCTGTATGTTTTAAACCCTTGTTGTCCAGCTCAATTTGTGTCTTACTTCTTTATATTTGTGAGCAAGCTTCTCAGGGTCCACTTCCACCGGTGACAGCATGTCCTCATTTTCGGCCAAGTCAAACACCTCTATGGCACTAGGGTATGTGGGGCTCATCTCGTCTTCTTCATCTTCATCAGTGCCATAATCACCTGGCTAGAAGGGAAGGACAAGGGAACAGCCTTTTGTCACAAGTTTTAAACATTTTTTAAAATGTCCTGATGAACAAAAGAAAAATAAAGACTTTCACATCTGCTAAGTCCCCAACACTTTTTGAAACATCTTGCGGTACAGATGCATCTAACACAAAAACATGTCTAGTTGACTAGCAGAGTATTCATTTCATTTGTTTCTGTTAAATAATAGGCGATCTGGTGCTGGAATGTGTTGTTTGTGAAATCATTGCCACTGTTATTAGTTGTGGTGACTCGTGCACAGACTAGCTCTTCAATTTAGCGCTAACGACTGCGGAGACTCCCTATTCATTCCGTTGAAATCGCAAAACAAAATGCACACAAACGTGTGTCTGCTCTTGATATACAGTCACTGATAAACATCTTTGGTTTTAATGAGAAAAAAATAAACTATAGGAGGGCGGATTAGAATCCAGAACTTCTGGCATGCTTAACAAAAGTTCTACCACCAGATCATTAGGACTCACAAACACTAATAGCGGATATATGTATTATGTATGCCCTATGTGAAGAATCTCTGGACTAACATGTTGTATTATAGTAGATGTAAGGATGAAATGATCACATTAAACACATACTCCTGTCCCACCCACTTTTTAAAACAAAGTTACGCCAATGGATAAAACACTCTTCCTTTCTAAAATCAAGGCACAGATATGGTGTTATGACAGCTGAAGTTTAATACCAGAAGAAGTGAGAACGAGTGACAGCTGAAGTTTAATACTTAATGTTAGTGGTCTTTCACACATAACACGTGTGCATTTAAAAACACAAGATGGTCTCGGGATGCATTTTAGATTAAATGCAATGTATCCACCTTATTTTTAACATAATAGCGGGCACGGCCATTTGTAAATTGAACGTGTCTGGTTTCCGGTGTCACCCGCTTCCAGGTATTTTTAGCTTGGTACTGCAAACTGGTAGGCCTATTTTTTTACCATATTAATTTTTTATGCATTGTCATCATTATAAACACACTGGTTTGTACCACAAATAGTTTTTACGGGTTACTGCCCTTCCAGTTATTTACCTATAGCAGCTAATGAATCGGAAGTCTAGCACATTAACAGAAAATAGCTTACTTAGGTGGATATAATACCAAGTCTTGTGTCGCTATAAAAAATGTAACGACATGATATTGCATTAACTTGAAATGACAAGTGTACCTCACTTGCTTTTTTTATAATCATATTGGCCTCTTGAAGAACAATGTGAGTGTATGGAAATTTAAGAACAACATGGCAGATATATAACACCAAAAAATATCAATGAATGTGGAGGAAACTTTTACGAAATCATTCCATGTAGATACACTTTGCAGTCTTCCATGTTGGATTATAACTCATTAGATGTTTCAATGCTGTTTAGTGCTCACGGAATTTCTATATCAGTGGATACCACTGAGGGGATGACATCTGACCCCCCTTAGCTGGGACAGATCTGATTGGGTGGCTGTTGTAATGACCCCTTATCATTATGCAGATGATGATAAAGATAACGGAATCCTGGTTTATCTTGCTTCACGTTTCACACTGCTCACAATTTACCCAAGGTTAACAATTAATCCTGGGTATTCATAAGCTCTTATTTGCAGTGTCAGTGTCATTGATTGGATAAGTGCACCACACAACCTGTTTACATAGCGCTATCATTGAGCATCCTTGTACTACCGACTGTACTATCATGTTTATACTGAATAGACATTTCGGACTATAAAGGTAAGAAACAAGCGGTCTCTTCTTCACTCAAATTGTCACGTTTTCTGTCAGCATTTGACATTCTCAAACGCTGAATTTACTGTTTATATACAATGCGCAGTGTTTCCGTGACTGCCCAAAGCAGGCAAATAGGAGTACGTGATTAGTTGTCTGTTGCTAAGCCTCTGGCTGTATGCACAATTACCTGATTACAGACTGTTAAAACAAACGAAAAGACACATCACACATCAAACATTGTTCTAATAACAGCAAGTACACACAGACCTCTTCCTCATCGCCCATGTAGTTGCCATATCGTTGTTCCATCATCTCCCGTTGCCAGCGCTCCTGTTCAAGGGTCTGCTGGATGAGCTGGGCGACTTCACTTTGCTCTCCTGGCTTCTCTCTCCCAATAATAAACCTGGAAACAGAGGTGTTTATCACGCACTTTGCGGTATTCTAAAGTCTTTACTTTTATCTGTTAGTGCTTGCATATACACTAGGCTGAGAGAGGAATTAGTTCTCTTTCTTTTTACTTCTACTTTTTTCCTTTAAAGGGGTCATCATACATTCTCATAAATTTTTTAATCATTTTACTTTCTCCTAAAGGTCCACTTATTTAGAATTAAAAGGTCTGCTTTTTGTTGCTGTGCCTTTAAGATTACAGTGTAAATGCCCTTTTTGCATTCTTCAGAATCAGTAACAGTCTGTGATTCAACAGCTTTGCATTACATAAAGACAATCTGCACTGAAATGTGTTGCTGCAAGCTGCAGCTGTTCAATTCTAATGCTGGAGTGCTTCAGAAAGGATATGCATAGTGGTAGGTGACAATACAGCCAAGTACAGATTTGGCGGATTATAATTATAAATTATTCTAATTAAATGTTCTTTTTTATTTGTGCCTTTTAAAAAAGAGATCTTAACACCATCTTCTTTTAAGGGCATTCAAATTATGAATAGACAATATTTATAATGATATGATGGTTAGATGGCAAAAAGATTTACTGTTGTTTACTTGATAAAGCACTTATAGATCCCTCTTTACTGCTCTGCCTGCCTTCATTTATATTTATCCATCCTCAATTTCCTCCCTTTTCTTTGCTCCTACATTGTGAGTGTCTCTTCCCCCAGTGTCTGGTTTCATATAACCCTCTCCTTGTTCTGGCCTCTCCCGTTAACACTTATCTATCATAATGAAATGTACTATTCTTCTCTTCTAAATACAAGCTTTGTAACACATCATAATTACAACTGTCACAATGACCCCCCATTGGCTGAATGCTGAATGAACTAAGGAAAAGAGCAGGGAAAGATACATATCCCATATCAGAATGCAGTGAATCCACGTCATTCTTTAAACACTTAAAGAGCTTTAAATTAGTGGAAAGATTGTATCAAAATGTTCATTTCACCATGTTATTGAGGTAGATATGGGTACAATGTTCCCATAACAAAGAGAGCATGCAAACATTACACACAGTACAGCCGCAGGCAATTGTACAATATTACACAAGTGTAATGACAGTGTGCAACCTGCCCTGAATTCACACAATGCATAAATATAAAGTAAGAGAATTTGAAATAAAGCAGCTAAATGTTGTAAAAATCAAGCTGACACGGAGTCAAAAGAACAGGCTATAATTACTTTGTATTTATTGCAGCCTTCAAGTCTGTCTGGGAAGTTACTACTTCTTACGATTTCGGAAGTTGTAATTATGATGTGATTTGTCCAAGTGATTTCGGTAAGGGAACAAAGTATAAATGGGGCAATATAATATTTATTTTTCTTTTTTTGATTTTCCCGAAAAACACAGGAAGCTGTTTTGGCACCAGTGTGACAAAATGAAAAGCAAAAGATACACATTAGATAAGTAAGTGATGCTTTATATATTGTATTTTAGAATTCTCGAGGTGCCACATGAGTCATGGGAAATGCAGTTTTGTCACATAAATCTGTTGTCTGATAAACAAACTAATTATACTATAGTGATACAAACTAATGATACAGTCAACATTCACAATTAAAACTATCACCAATACCAATTACCGATACCATGTTTTTTTATTAACGGCCCCGATTTCCAGCATTTCACACTGATAATTACAACATGGTGGTGTTCATGTGAGCTCAACTCATTAATGTGACCATTGCAACATTAATTTAAGTTATGATTAATTCAATACTTGTGCATTAAAATACAGTGGTGTCTATGGACTAGATGACATGGTAAATATAAAAGGTAAGAAACTTAAAAAATGGGACTTAAATGAAATGAAACTATATCAGCGCAGCAGGAAGGTGACAAGTCTGTCGTAGTGGTCTACAGGTGCTGGTCATATAATTAGAATATCATCAAAAAGTTGATTTATTTCACTAATTCCATTCAAAAAGTGAAACTTGTATATTATATTCATTCATTACACACAGACTGATATATTTCAAATGTTTATTTCTTTTAATTTTGATGATTATAACTGACAACTAAGGAAAATCCCAAATTCAGTATCTCAGAAAATTAGAATATTGTGAAAAGGTTCAATATTGAAGACACCTGGTGCCACACTCTAATCAGCTAATTAACTCAAAACACCTGCAAAGGCCTTTAAATGGTCTCTCAGTCTAGTTCTGTAGGCTACACAATCATGGGGAAGACTGCTGACTTGACAGTTGTCCAAAAGACGACCATTGACACCTTGCACAAGGAGGGCAAGACACAAAAGGTCATTGCAAAAGAGGCTGGCTGTTCACAGAGCTCTGTGTCCAAGCACATTAATAGAGAGGCGAAGGGAAGGAAAAGATGTGGTAGAAAAAAGTGTACAAGCAATAGGGATAACCGCACCCTGGAGAGGATTGTGAAACAAAACCCATTCAAAAATGTGGGGGAGATTCACAAAGAGTGGACTGCAGCTGGAGTCAGTGCTTCAAGAACCACTACGCACAGACGTATGCAAGACATGGGTTTCAGCTGTCGCATTCCTTGTGTCAAGCCACTCTTGAACAACAGACAGCGTCAGAAGCGTCTCGCCTGGGCTAAAGACAAAAAGGACTGGACTGCTGCTGAGTGGTCCAAAGTTATGTTCTCCGATGAAAGTAAATTTTGGAAATCAGGGTCCCAGAGTCTGGAGGAAGAGAGGAGAGGCACACAATCCACGTTGCTTGAGGTCCAGTGTAAAGTTTCCACAGTCAGTGATGGTTTGGGGTGCCATGTCATCTGCTGGTGTTGGTCCACTGTGTTTTCTGAGGTCCAAGGTCAACGCAGCCGTATACCAGGAAGTTTTAGAGCACTTCATGCTTCCTGCTGCTGACCAACTTTATGGAGATGCAGATTTCATTTTCCAACAGGACTTGGCACCTGCACACAGTGCCAAAGCTACCAGTACCTGGTTTAAGGACCATGGTATCACTGTTCTTAATTGGCCAGAAAACTCGCCTGACCTTAACCCCATAGAAAATCTATGGAGTATTGTGAAGAGGAAGATGCGATATGCCAGACCCAACAATGCAGAAGAGCTGAAGGCCACTATCAGAGCAACCTGGGCTCTTATAACACCTGAGCAGTGCCACAGACTGATCGACTCCATGCCACGCCGCATTGCTGCAGTAATTCAGGCAAAAGGAGCCCCAACTAAGTATTGAGTGCTGTACATGCTCATACTTTTCATGTTCATACTTTTCAGTTGGCAAAGATTTCTAAAAATCCTTTCTTTGTATTGGTCTTTAGTAATATTCTAATTTTCTGAGATACTGAATTTGGGATTTTCCTTAGTTGTCAGTTATAATCATCAAAATTAAAAGAAATAAACATTTGAAATATATCCGTCTGTATGTAATGAATGAATATAATATACAAGTTTCACTTTTTGAATGGAATTAGTGAAATAAATCAACTTTTTGATGATATTCTAATTATATGACCAGCACCTGTATATCTAGCTGGTCTTACCGAACTGTGCCAGATGTGTTTCTCAGGACAGAGGCAGCAAAACTTTGAGTTACACCAACCAGGCTTGTTCCATCCACCTCCACTATCAAATCATTCACCTGGATCCTGAAAAAGATGAATGCGAGCAATGTGACCATTATGGAATGAGTTTCAGTAATCAAGTCAAGAATTAACTATGATGCTGTGGAATATGCATAACATCTACCTGCCATCCCGATGAGCTGCCCCTCCCTCTGTGACGGTCTTGACGAATATGCCGAGCTTCTCCAATCCCATGTCAGCTCCAGCACCCATACCAATAATACTGATACCCAAACCCTCATTGTCTGTTAATGGACAACACAAAATGGAGAATTCATTATTTAAAACATAGTGTACAATGGCCCCAAAAATGTATTTGTACAAGTCACACTTTAAAAACTATAAATATAATTGCGTTCAATAAGGAAATATCAAACCAAATCTGCAAATAAATGGTTTTTGGCATGACTTTTTAAGCAACTTGTGTTGCAATGATTTTTAGTTTATGTATGTGAGTCAGTTCCTCTTCAGGTTACACAGGTTTAGTTCATCAAAGTATGAACATGTTACACTCACCTTTGATAAACCTGTGTCACAACACTTATTTGCCTTTAAAACAGTAAATCGATTGTTTTACCATCTCAAACCTAACAAACTTGTTTTTGTGAAAGAATTTTGCTTGAAGTATGCTTGTGTACTGTATACTCTATGCTTAAATTATACACTACTGTATGTACTCAACCATCTAGTGTATGCTTTTTTCTAAGGGTAGATTTGGAATACAACAGTCCTCACTTTGTTTTTTGTTTTCATCATCTGAGTACTCCTAGTATACTACATTGTGATCTATTTTTTCAGAGTGAGCACACTGCAATGGTTCAGTATAGAATTATTGTGAATAGAATAGTATAGAAGTGAAACGCACCTTCCTTTCCTCTTTGATGTTCTCTCTGTTGAGTGTTACTCTTTGACTACACCTCTTTCGTTCTCCTAGTATTTCATTTTCTCTAAAACACACTTTTATATGTTACATTGTGAATGTAGTGGGTGCTGTTACTCTCACCTGCACTTACACTACTCCTACATCCAGAGCTGGGTAGTAACGGATTACATGTAATCTGGATTACGTAATCAGATTCCAAAAATCAAGTACTTGTAATTAGAGTAAACTACTTTTTAAAATACTTGTAATCAGACTACAGTTACTTTTTTATGGATTACATGATTACATATTATTTACACAATGGCAGTAAGTTTTTCACAATTCATTGATTCTCCTAATTTTTCATTTTTTTTAATGTTTATATTTTTTTCATAATAAACCTGACGCTTATATAAGTTTTTTTTCGGTGGTGAAGCACTCAGGTATATGATACCGTGAGCGTAGAATACGCAGGGGATGTGTCCCCCCACTTTAAAAAAAAATGTAAATTCGCCCCTCACACTTTTTCGAGCAAGTGTGTTCATGTAGAGGTTTTCACTGACCAGTGTAAATATATCTAGATTTAAATTCTAAGAGAAAAGATAGTCTATGCATGCCTGGTGTTTTATTCGTATCCAAAATGATGAGATGAGAACATTACGGATCGCTAAACACTCTCATACAGAGTCTGTTTTATTCATACTCGAAGCTGGAGGGCGCTCTCGCGCAGAAAGTCCAAAACGGACTCATAGAAGTATTAACTTATGATGTGCCAGGAAATCCCTAATATGGATAAAGGCATCCAGCTATGGCTGTAGCTAAACTGAATAAAAAACCCAAGACAATACATGCACGATTGGACAATATATGGTTTGTGTGTGTTTTTTGAGTCATCTCCAGGTAATAAATAAAGTATCTGAATAATGCAGTGCTAACTGACATAGCATTTGTTACAGTGGCCTATAGAAACTATAAAATATATTTTCTGCCTTGTTCTGTGATAAAAATGGGGAAAAGTGTAGTATATAAACAAACCATAAAACTGGCATTAGGAAAATATTATAAAAGCAATAAATAATACAAATTATTGGTAATTATCCAGCAGTGTATTTAATTTCTTAGCCGAATAAAAGTAAGAGATAAGGAGGGAAAAAACTGTCAATTAGACAAAAAAAAAAAAAAAAAGTTAAAATTTTGACATTTCTGTCCCCCTCACTTCTGAAATGATGGCTAGGCCCCTGTATGATACAATAGAAAAAAATGGTCAGTGTCTTTCAATGGATAATTTCTGCTTCATTTGAGTTGCTGAAAAGCTAATAATCAAGTAAATCATTAAATAATTTTAAAACAAAAACAATCAAAACACTAAAAAAGATTCAATCATTTGTTTTTTTCTTACAGTACATGCGTCTGACCATCAAATCTTCAGTGTTGTTAGAATGAAATAACTTCAAACTTATTGTTAGTATTCTGAAGTATTAACTGGCCATACATTGCACTTTAAAAAGAATCTGTTGAGGCTCTTGTTGGTGAATATAATATATTTTTTGGAATATATTTTTTCTTTATATCTGTCAAAATAGTACAAGATTATCCTACAATATATGTGACATCAAATAAGGGTTAGCACAAAAGTAATCTAAATGTAATCCAAAAGTAGTCAGATTACGTTACCAAAAATGTGTAATCTAAGAGATTATATTACTGATTACAAATTTTGTCATGTAATTTGTAATCAGTAACTGATTACAATTCATAAGTAATCTACCCAGCTCTGCCTACATCCTATGGCATACGCCGGAACTCGACTGTCTTGTGAACGCGCAGACGGATGTTACCGGAAGCTAGTGATTATAGTGTATAAAGTTATAAATATGGATTTTTTTATTTTTTTATTTATTTTATTTTTTTACAAAAATGCATCGCTTTGCTTCAGAAGGCCTTTATTAACCCTCTGGAGATGTAAGGATTACTTTTATGATGGATGGATGTGCTTTTTTTGGGTTTCAAAATATCGGTTACTAATCACTCCCATTATAAAGCTTGAAAGAGCCAGAATATTTTTTAATAAAACTACGATTGTGTTTGACTGAAAGAAGAAAGTCATATACACCTAGGATGGGTGAGTAAATTATGGGATAATTTTCATTTTTGGGTGAACTTTGGGCCCCTTCATTACCTTTCTCCAGTTCAACGGGGAACAGGTCCAGCCTTTCCACACGTTTCTCCAGCTCATACTCAGCAGAAGCAGCCATGGGGTCCACGTCATCATTCCTCCTGTCATAGTCCTCATTGGAATAGGTTGTGAACACCTTAAAAAAGAAATTTGAAATTTTTTAAAATCATAAGCTCCAAATATTATACACTGATCTGGATAGAAATACAGGTCTAGTACTGTTTACCAAAAGAACTCTTAAGTGTTGCATGCACTTTGATTGTAAACATAATTTTATCTACAGACTGATGCACTGACTGTGGAATTGAAGTGGCTCTCTATTGAAAGCAAAGCTGTGTGGGCAGAGCAGGTGTGCCCACTTCACAGCACTTGAGGCTTCATTGCTAGTTTTATATAATCTTTTTAACGTGGGTGCAGCCTGCGCCAACTTAACCTGGCCTGAACACAGCACGCACATAGACCTCCAAACAACATGCTTTTTTATGCTGTTTTCAGAGTCTAGGGCTGTGTCTCATTCTGCTTCCTAGTGCCGGATTTTATAGGGGAGCAAGATTTTACCAGTGTACCGGGGGATGCAGTCCATTTAGGGTGGCAATCAAATAAGAGGCGATCACGCTTTCCTTTGGTTTAATTTGAAAGCTCAAATGATGTTATCCAACCATGTTTTCACAGGTTCCTCTGCATCCACTTAACAATGTGTATCATTCACTTCAGGTGTTTTAAATGTATACCATCTGTTACAATGGTCATTTGGTGATTTATATTGTAACAGATTGTGGATCATGGTGCTGTTCATGACCTCAAGGCTAGATTACTGTAACGCTCTACTGGGTGGTTGTTCCACTCACCTGTTAAACAAACTACAGCTGGTCCAAAATGCAGCAGCTAGAGTTCTTACTAGAACCAGGAAGTATGACCATATTAGCCCGGTTCTGTCAACACTGCATTGGCTCCCTATTAAACATGGTATAGATTTTAAAATCTTGCTACTTACTTACAAAGCACTAAATGGTTCAGCTCCCCAGTACCTGAGCGAGCTCTTAAAGGAACACTCCACTTTTTTTGAAAATAGGCTCATTTTCCAACTCCCCTAGAGTTAAACAGTTGAGTTTTACCATTTTCGAATCCATTCAGCCAATCTCTGGGTCTGGCGGTACCACTTTTAGCATAGCTTAGCATAGTTAATTGAATCTGATTAGACCGTTAGCATCTCGCTCAAAAATAACCAAAGATTTTCAATATTTTTCCTATTTAAAACTTGACTCTTCCGTAGTTACATCATGTACTAAGACCGACGGAAAATGAAAAGTTGCGATTTTCTAGGCCGATATGGCTAGGAACTATATTCTCATTCCGACGTAATAATCAAGGAACTTTGCTGCCGTACCATGGGTGCAGCAGGCGCAATGATATTACGCAGCGCCTGTGACCCCCTGCTTGCACAGGAAGCGTGCCTTGCAACCATGGAAACATTTGTGAGAGACACTGCGTAATATCATTGTGCCTGCTGCACCCATGGTACAGCAGCAAAGTTCCTTGATTATTACGCCAGAATGAGAGTATAGTTCCTAGCCATATCGGCCTAGAAAATCGCAACTTTTCATTTTCCGTTGGTCTTAGTACACGATGTAACTACAGAAGAGTCAAGTTTTAAATCGGAAAAATATTGAAACTCTTTGGTCATTTTTGAGCGAGATGCTAATGCTGCGAAGGCCTCCCTCCCTTTCCTTTCCCTATGTATAGATAAAACGTTATCAAAATTATTCCAGTTCGCATAGATCCGCGGACACAACTAATTTTTCTGTATTATAAGGACCAGACAAGTAATTTGGCAAATATCACTTTTTTTAAAAAGGACCAAGCTTCTGCGCACATACACACTCAAACACGCAAACCTATAGACTAAACACGTAAATGAACGGCAAGAATGCATTAAAGGTATTCGGTTTTTTGAAAGGTGTCATTTAAGCGGCCCCTAAAGTAATAATTAACAATTTTTACAACGGAAGTGATTCAATCAAAAACCAACTTTAGCTCGATAATAATTTTCCTATTGTCACTGTGAAGCTGCTTTGAAACAGTATGTATTGTGAAAAGCGCTATATAAATGAAAATGACTTGACTGTGATCTAGTTTTGCATATCACAAAGTTATAAAAGAAAGATCTCACTTGACCTTTTTCACTTTCTTAATACATGTTCCTGGTCTTATTATGCATTATTCTTCCGTACCTGTTATTCAAAAGGACAAGTGGTTTAGAGAAAAATGGGCTGATTTTAAAACAGCACTATAAGGTATGTATTCTTCAAAGAGAATTGTATAGAGATTATAAATAAAATCAATTGCTACCGTACTTTTTTCTCCTTGAATATCCCGTTTGACTCAGAAATAAATCACATTACGAAAGTTAAATTGTCTGAATGGCGTTTCCTGTTATGTAATAAAACAAAAATAATACCAGACAGTCTTTATTCCCCAACACCAGACAACCACCGCCATCCTAAATCCTCATCCCTCAATTTCACTCACTCATGTCCTGCCACATCCATCCCACTGTTAGCGGTACATCCCACATTAAACACAACCCCTGAGAGAAAAATTGTGCTTTGCTCCCATCTGTGCTTTAATTCCACCTGCACCTATTCCCCACTAGCAAAACACCCCATGATGCATCACATACAGCAGCTGAGACCAGCTAACATTGCCATATGATTCAGTTAGACTGTGTGGCTGTGATTTTTTGTGGTGCCCGATGGACACAAACACCGGATTAAGGAGGGGGAGGAGAGAGAATGAGTGAGTGAGTGAGTGAGTGTGTGTGAGAGAGAGAGAGAACGAGAGAGAGACAGTGGTGTTCCAGTTGTGTGAGAGTGCCAGTAGGTCACATCTCAACAACAGATGGTCAGGGATACCCCTCCTCCGCTCAAACTGTCCCATCCTGGCTCTGCTGCCCTAATAAAGGTATGCATGACAATTATTCTACAGTAAAACCCATTATAGGAATTGCTGTTTCTTGCTTAGGTGTTGCATGAATCTCATGAAAATTGTCAATACGTCATGGTCATATTTCAACAATCCCACACACCCTCCACCACCCCTAGGGAAATAAATAAATTAGGTATATTTTACATAAAGAAATGAGAGTTTTAGGGGGGGAAGTGCTTAATTATGATGCAAAATGGTTGCTGAAACACTTCAAGACTTGAGATTACAAGACACTTGTAACAATGAACAAAAAAAATTAGATGTTCTGACAGGAAAACCCATATAAGGAATACTGCAAATAGGCTGTTGGAAAATAATAAATCCAAATAAAATGGCTGAAAAAGTTGTTGCCCACAACCACTGACATTTTCTACTCTGCTTGAGGTCAGAAACATGAGAGTTGCAGTAAGATTGGTTCTGTTCCAGGTGACAGGAATAGACTGCTGAGCATTAAAAGCACTCTATGTTTCTGCTAAAACATGAGGCAGAGGTTTTCCAGAGTTTTTTTACTAAAATTTCTTACTCTTCTAAAAATCTACATGAGCCAAGCATAAAATATATGTTGCACCGTACTGACGATATTATAAAATATTATAAAATGTGATGTATTTATAAAAAATAAAATAAAATATAAAATAAACTAACAATAGGCTTTATGCCGAACGTCAGATGCACAAACAGGAAAACTGGTCTCATCGCATCCGCTTGTCAGAGAAAGTGTTAACGGAACTGACGGCAATATCTATGGACTTTTAAGGTAATCAGCTAACCTAGCAAGTTATTTTTATTAAAGTTATTTTACTAAAGAATTTCACATTTTCTGGCCACATCACGGATATTAGCTTAATATACTAGCAGTACTGTAGCTCATACAAACAAAGCTTTCCCAGAACAAATATGCAAAATACATACCAAAAATAGCATATTGTTGAATTTAGGCAGTCATTCCTGAACATCATCTATATCCTGCTGATCTGAGGCTTTATTCAATAATGTAGCATATGGTAAGATACTGCAAAGCAGCTGGATTTTATCCTAATGATTTGCTGGGATTGGGTAAAGAATAAGGGAAGGATGAATGAACCGCTCCTGCTGTTCAAATCCGATTAATATGCGCTTCCTCCAGATATACACCTCTCTGTTCTAATTATACATGATGAAAATCATATTATCATATTATTAAATGCATTAATAAGCAGCATTTTTAAGCTAGCATATTTGATTAAGGTTTGAAGGCTGAAATGTGAAGTAGGGCAAAGCCACCTTGATGTGAGTACAGTCAAACTTCCTGTACTGTCCCTCAGGGACCGAGGTGTGAGGAATGTCCCTCTGTCTCACTCACAGACAGTTCTAGGCTGTCTGCATGATCATGATGTATCTGTCAGTTGTCTACAGAAATGGCTCAAAATTCCAGGCCAAATTCACTGCTAGACATTCATTCCTTTAGTACTTTAAAACATACCCAAGCCAATATTTACTGCCACTGTTTCTTCCTGATATTAAACACAAAATTAGATTTTAAATAATGTGCTCTTTTCCAAGCAATTACAATGATTAGCCTTGAAAAGCCTCAAAGGGATGCAAGCACTCTAAAATTACTATAATATAAAAAAGTAGTCCATACAACAAACATATGACCATTACCCCACACTGAATGGGCAGATTATCAGAGTATAACATCAATTTTTGGTCTGTTCCTCTCCAAAGCTTGAGCTTCTTTTTATGATACTTGTATGGTGCTTTTTAATTTCACAGTCTTGGTTCTAAAAATGGTATCACTTTTGTTTTGATTTTGGGATGAAACATGACCCAGATATTTCTTCTCGAGTTACACTCACCTACTTATAACTAATAAAAATGCTTTTTAACTACACTCGAAGATTAAAAACAGAGTACTGTGTAAATATAAAAGAATTTTCCATATATATTTTTCACGGATTTTTTACCCATATTTTGATTTACACATTGCATTGTGTTGTGTTTTAGGGTTAAAGGAAATGTCCGTAAACATACCTTTTGCATTTTCCCCCACTGTTTTTTTCTTACAGTGTAGAGATAGATAACATAACAATCATTTCACAAACTTCAATGGCCTTTCTCACCAGATACATATTAATTTACTGATACTTTATAACTAAGTTACATATAGCTTGCGTAAAAATAACTTTGAATGAATCTGGACAACAGGGTAAGGTGTAAAAAAGATGAAAAATGAAAAAAAAAATGTTGGAAGTTCAAGCGTTAATGAAAAATGTTGGAAGTTTAAGCATTTGGTGTGCACAACGCTTTGCAGGGGAGCACTGACAGCGACAATAATGCTATTTATAAGCACTGCCAAGCCACGGAGAGAAAGAGAGACAGGGAAATAAGTGAAAGAGAGAAAGAGGAGAAAAATAGGATTAAAATGGGAATGATTGACTTGGCAGTCAGAAAATGAAGGGAAGATGACAATCAAAAGGAATACTATATGAACTTCACAGAATATGTTCATCTCAAATAAATATGGGTTGAAGAAGGACACATAGAGGAGAAGAAGTGAGCAACTGAAAGAGGGGCAGAGAGAGAGAGAGGGAGGGAAGAAAATGAGAACAAAGCGGTTAGTGTGAGATCTGCCTCTTAGGTCAGCCTCAACTCTCCAGCCTAAAGAGAGGGAGAGAGAGAGAGAGGTTTAATAAAGACCCAACACCCTAGCCAGCACAACAGGCCTTGTGTTTGACTGAGAGCTGTTAAATTCATTTAGGGAGAAAACTTTGTCCCAAATTCTGTCCGCAAATAAGAAAGGGGGTGAGAGAGAGACAGAGAGAGTGACACGGCCACTTACTGACCAACACAAAAGCAGCCACATCTTGGCAGCGACTGAATGCTGTCTCCTCGGCCTGCAGCCTCTATGTGATCTCACACACCAGTGAGAAACACTGTACAAAGACTCCAGATTGAGAACCGATTACTTAAAAACACTTTTTACTTGATTTAATGGTTCTGGTTTTGCATAGAAATTCTGATGCAAAGTAAATGCTCTTTTTTTGACAGTGACAGTGCCAGTGCCATTTAGACCATAGAATGAACTGCTAATATTTGATGTAACAGGTGGAATAATATTTACGTTGTCATTTGCAGTGCAGGTGCGGGTCGGGAATCAATAGGCATGGGCAAACTGTGGGTCCAATAGCCAAGACTATTTTGACCCACTGATAAGCAGCTGCTTTCAAATAGTCTTGAGACCATCAAAGGTTTCTAATTACAACGCGATTTGCAGCATTGAGCATTGTAGCTAATCGCGCTGCAACGGAATTGATTGAAAGCTCTAGTCATTATAAAGGGAGAGCTCGTGGCTCACTTTCTGTAGCCTATATAATCTATTCACAATTTGAATAAACATTTGTTTTTCATGCTGCTAAGAGGACCAACGGCCACATATACACTGCAAAGTTTCAGGAAAGACAACTGCATTTAAATGCAGATTGAATCCGCTAAAATATCCCAGATATTATATGACAATAAAGGCTCATATTTGGCTTTTTTGTTTCTTTTTTTTTTTTTATGGAGACCTCTAAGCGTCTGTATAGCCTATGGTGTGATTTATGCACATTTGTTCAAAATAGCCTGTATGGGAAAACTGGGGAAAAGTTTTGTATTGTTTACACGATGGATGCATCTTTTTTCTGTTAATTATTACCTGCAGAATGTCTAATGTTGGTTTGATTGCTTGTGTTACATGAGAAAATAAATAATTTGTCTACCTGATGTAGTAGATTTAATGCGGGTGTGGTTCGGGTCATGGTCTTTATGTCAAAGGGTCAGGTCAGGTCAGGTATGGAATTAAATTAATGCTCCTGTCGGATAACAGGAATATATAAAAAAATTATTTTATAAAAAATAAAATGTAAAAGTTAAATTTTGTTCTCATAAGTTCATGTGGTATGAACTAACAAAAAAACTATATAAATAACTGTATTTGTACTACTCATTAGCATGATTTTAAAATAATACTCATTGTATCACAATATCTTATGCATGAATTGAAAAGTGACCTTATTTAAAAGTATTGTTGTTAAATATTAAATATTAGTAGATATCGAACCATTCAAAATCCATGTGAAAATAGCTCATATCTAATAAAAGAAAATTATGTGTATATGTAGAGCAACTCTATTAAGACTATGAGCTCCGCCCCTCACTTCTGCTCTGTGGCTGCTGTTCTGAAACTGTTGGCGCAGCTCTCTAGTCTGCTGGTTACCAGAGCAATCATTTAGTGATTGTTTTCACCAACAGAGGGGGCTTCAATATAGTCACACACTAACTATTCACGTTAAAGTAATGCTGTTTGTATGTACTCTATGGGCCCTATTTTAACGATCTAAGCGCATGGTCTAAAGCGGACGGCGCAAGTGCACTTAGGGCGTGTCCGAATCCACATTTGCTAGTTTAATGACAGAAAAAATGGTCGGCGAGAAAAAATAAATAAATAAAAATACTGCGCCATTGACTTTAGACCAGGTTTCAGTTGGTCAATGGCGCAGTCTATTTCAGTTGCCTCAAAATAGCAACACGCCAACAATGCGCCTGAACACCTCGTTTTCAGACCAGCACACCACAAATTGGCGCAAATGCATTTGCTATTTAAACAACGTGCCGCAGGATGTGAAAATGATAACTGCGTCGGGCTGAAACTAGCAAAAAACACTTGCGTCGCACCTGGCACCGCATTGCGCCAGGTGTATGATAGGGCCCTATAACTGCCTGAGCAGGGTGCGATATTGTTTTGCACACAAATTTAAGCTTTCCTAAATGTTCCGCCATAATTTCTACACACACACGTGGATGAACATACACCCTGATATGTATAAAGAAATTTAATTAAAATTACACTTGCAAACAGTTACATTTGCAGAAAGCACAAACCTTGTGCTCAAAATTAGCCTAAAATGCAAAATAATATGACTAGGGATAGTAAAGATCCATTTCCAAAAGCACAAACATACAATAATATTTGAAAAGTTAAAAAGTTAAAATTAATATGTAATATCTGAAAGTAAAAACATTTAATACAAAATGTTAAAAAAAAATGTGTAATTAATCACAAAACAACATAAAGACAGTATATTTTAAATATTTGTTTAATGGCATGTTTTTACTAAGCACTAAGAATGAAGGCCAGTATCACTGATACAAGTACTGATACTGATGTCTCTATTACATGGATTTTTTTTTCTCAATTTTAGCCATTAATTATAGCCATTCAATATTACAGTATAATGGAAAGCTATCGATTTTAACATTTAATAGGCTTTAAAAATATAACAACATAAACCCATTGTAATAAATATCACATTTAGCAGTGCCTTTAATATATCAGGGCTCAACGCTATGGTTTTTTTCTACAGTTCAGATTAATACCTGCCCTGCTAAAATGCACAAAAAGTGATTTCATGAATAATTTCTGTATCTGTGCAGTTAATAAACAATGAACAGTCTTCAATGCATAAATTATGAATTGAATATAGATTAATCCTTATTAAAGCTACAAAAGTAATTCAGTCAAGAGCAGTGAGTGATTTTCTCATTGTCTTTTGTTCTTTGATTAACATTAATGACAAACAACAGCAGGATTTATTGGGCTGCTGTCACTTTAATTCCTGAAGCACATGACGTGGATCTAACACACATCCTATTTTCTCACAACTCTTTACGTTCATTTAAAACTTTTTAACTCATTTAAGACTGTGCTTAAGAGGATACTCAACAAAATGGGAATTCTGACAATTTTGTGTTTTTGTCCTTTCAAGCGTGAAAGAGATTAATTAATTAGGTCTATGTGGTTGCTAGATTGTTCTGGTGGTTTCTAAGGTGTTCTAGGTAGTTCCTCACTGGTCCAGCTCAAACAAGCTTCACCTTTATCATCAAACGGCCTTTTGTGTTGGTCAGTTTGATCTGCCAGATCAAAATCTGATCACTCAGAACAGTAATAGCACACCTCTCACCAGTAAGCCACAATTTAAGGCAGGCGTTCTCAACCCTGGAGATCCACTTTCCTGCAGAGTTTAGCTCCAACCCTAATCAAACACACCTGAACAAGCTAATCAAGGTCTTCAGGATTACTAGAAAGATATAAGCTGTGTTCAAAATCGCCCCCCTATACACTCTTTCACTATTCTCTACATTAGTCCACTAATATAGTCCAGTTAAACAAGTGAATGAAAACGAGTGTGCCGGAAGGGCTGCTGCTTTTGCATAGTTTGTGCTTGCTGTTTAATAATCATTTGAAACTTAGCAAACTGGCAGCTCCATTAGTAATGAAAAGATTTATCTTGAACTTTGTCATGGAAACTAGCATGTATAAACCTTAATTAAACTATTTAATAATCAATTAAAAAGAAATGTATACATGTATGATATTACGCTGTAGTAGCCACATTGGACCAGCAGTTTGGAAAACGGATGGATGGATGATTTAGCTGCGGGCGTCACCTTCTAACGAGACATGGGAATTCATTCAGCATGACTCTCACAGTGCATTATGGGTAATCTCTAGCCAATGAGTGTACATTGGTTCGACACTTGTTAGTGCTGTGCATTATGGGATTGAATTAATTAGTGCACTCGATAACGGACACCACTACAAATGGCTGTCCCCTCAAATAGTGCCCTATTTAAGTGTATTTAGGGGGCAATTCGGACACAGCCATAGGCATGCGAGTTTGATCGAGGGTGGAGTTAAACTCTGCAGGAAAGTGGACGTCGAAGGCCGGAGTTGAGAACCCCTGATTTAAGACATCATTCGTAACCATATAGCACATACTGCGTGGAATGAACTACACTAAAGTTTGAAAAAAGATTTTTTTCAATTGCTATAAACATATTGCTATTTTGAAACCACAGAACATATTGCACAAAGTGAATGAGCAATAGCTACACCATGAAATCAGAAAATGACACAAAAAGGTTTTTCTCTCCTGACAAATCTTTCTCTCATCCTTGTCTTTTGGTAATTTATCTCCTTTATCTCCTCCTTTTTTCCCTCACACTCACTTAACATCTTTTTCTGGTTTATTTTTTAAAAAAATACTTTACTCATAAAAAAACTACAGGAACATTGTGAGTTTGGTTCTCACAAAGAGCATCAGCACTGACTGTTTCAAATGAGCTACTGCTTCTATGTGGGTATCAGATCTACCCCTCAGTTTCATCTATTCATAGGTCAGCTATTTTTACTCTTATCACTTACAGGAGGGGGTTAATTATGTTTTCACATTCCCTGCATCTGAAAGACTCACACCTTTCTCTCAGATACATAATGGGGGCGCATGTTCACGCTTTTAGGCATCCGTACAGAAACAGGAGGCTCATAATTACTTAATGCTAATATATTTATAATTATATATCACTGAAAAATATTTTTTAAATATTATTAGTTGTCTAATAATGATGTGTAAATTGCATGAACTTTCAAAAATGTAGCTTTACATTGGCATTAAAACCTTTTTAGACTTTTACCCCATTTTAGCGAAATGTTTGTTTGACAATGAGTCAGGATATATCAGGACTGATACTGTAAGTGCTCCTTATGCAATGTGATCACATGTGTGTCTACCTCTAAATGTACTCTGAGTTGTCAAATCATAAAACATCTTGGACCCGATTTTTATATTTCTATTAAGCGCTGACCTCTTGTAAGCAGATGACCAATGTTGAGTAAGTTTCTCAAAAAAAGTAATTAATTATTAGTTAATTACATCTTCAACAGCGTAATTAGATTACTGTAATAATTACTTTCTCTAAAACATATTGCAATTACTTTCTAAATCCCATATCAACCTCAACCAACTGAACAATGAAACTGCTATTTTAATTCTTTCAAATAAATAATATTAAATTGCATAAATTATCCTTGAACTGACCAAAATATTTAAAGGTGCAATGTGTAAAATTTGGGAGGATCTATTGACAGAAATGCAATATAATATACATAACTATGTTTTCAGTGGTGTATAAAAACCTTACATAATGTACCGTTATGTTTTTATTACCTTAGAATGAGCCATTTCTATCTACATACACCGCGGGTCCCCCCTCCATGTCAAGTCGCCATTATACGCCGGCATGTTTCTACAGCAGCCCTAAATGGACAAACTGCTCTACAGAGTGCATTTCATCACTATGTTGTTCTTCTTCTAAATTGTTCGTGTTTTTAGAGGCAGCTTGCATCATCACTACATTGAATATGCACGAAGTAGTAGTAGTAGTAGTAGTAGTAGTCAGAGACCTTTCTTTGTTAGAAGTAAGAAGAAACCTCATTGCTTGACTGACTAACGTACTCTCTGCTGTCTCAAACGAGGACATCTTTGTCTTGTGTCGGCCAGACGGCCACTTTAGCTTCTCTATTTTGCTTCGAAAGGGAGGGGTGAGCTGCCGTTGGTTGCAGTTCGCAACCTCACCGCTAGATTCCGCTAAAATTTACACACTGCACCTTTAAAGGTAGAAAGTTACATTAAAAACATATGTTAAATTTTGTGTTAAGTCCACTATTGTTTTATATAGAATTGTTCGTCTATACCGTATTTAATGCAAATACATCAGAAGTAACTGTTAAATTAGAGAAAAATTGAGAGTGATCCCTTACTTTACTTTTTCAGGGGAAAAGTAATTAAATTACAGTAATTAATTACTTAGTAATGCATTACACCCAACACTGCAGATGACCAAAATGGATGCTAATACCAGATGTAAACAGGGTAATATATGTAAATAATTTGCTCCTTGCTATTGCTAGTCGGTGACAGGTTGTATAGTTTAGGGGGAGGGACATTCTTAATTCTAGAGAAGGATCTGTTGGTAAATGTTGGTTCAGTTTCATGTTTACAGAGATATAGACAGAACTGGCTACATCCTGAACACAAGCAGGCCAGCTGGGCTGATCAGACACATTGTCTGAGGTATGTTTGTTACCTCAGCCACTGATGTCAGGTCAGCAACTGTCCTGGATAAATGTCACACCTAATCAAAGAGAGAAAGCCCTTGGGAAAGAATAGATGCCAAGGCAAACCGACTGACAGTCTGGATTATGTTATATTCTATTCAACTTATTCAGTCTGTGCCAGTCTGTAGCCTCTAAAAGCGTACCAACAGTAACAGTAGTGACCGAGAAACAAGTAAATAACAGACTGAATTATATAATGTATGAAGTTCATTCATTCACTCAGTCCAACACATACACCAGTCCCCAGGCGACCATTTTAAGTGAACCAGACCCATCTCATTCACTTTAATAAACATGAAAATAAAACAGAAGCCAAAAACACATAACATAAAATAAGAACACAGTTCATTTAAATACAGATTAATCAAATGCTTTTTCAAAGTATACATTTTAATGTGCATAAATCTGAAAAAATGCTCAGTCTTCTAATTTCTTGTTAAATATTTCTATTGTCTAATTAATATACAAAATATACATAAACTTAAAATCTTTCCCTCCATTATATCTCTTAAATTTCACTCATAAATAAAATGTCATGTTTGGTGATTTGTGAGAACTGGTGGTGTTTGATGTCAACAATGCAAATTACAGCAGAAGATTTTCTGTAAAACATTTAAAGTTTGATCTGTTCTTCACATAAAGCTGTCATGTGTCTCCATAAGACCTGGAATATATAGTGCACAATTCAAATGGACTACTTTTATAATACTGTTATATATCATAGAGGATTTTTTGTCCTTTTTGGAGCTTGACAGAACCTATATCAGAGGTACTTCTCAACATTTTTGATCCAAAGGCTCCCCAAAAGGCTATTATAGATATTTATGCTGTAATTATGGTTGCTTTTTTATCAGCAGAAACTGGAAGTATTGATATATTAAAGAAATTAATTCATTATGTGAATCCAGTTTCAAGAACTGTGTTCTTCAATATAAACAGTAGTTTTTAAGATGGTAAAACGTGATTTCAATTTACACCTTTGTGTTTTTTAGCATTTTAAAGGGATAGTTCACCCAAAAATGAAAATTTAGTCATCATCAGTCAATGGCTACCGTCAACAGTTTGACTACCAACATTCTTCAAAATATTTTCTTTTGTGTTCAACAGAAGAAAGAAACTAATACAGGTTTGGAACAACTCGAGGGTGAGTAAGTGCTGACAAAATTAAATGCTTTTAAATGATCCTGATGCCCCCTTGGAAGTTTGCCTCTCACCCTGGTTGAGAACCACTGCCCTAGATTGAAAGGGCAGCTTAGATGTTCTCCAAAATATTTATTTTGCATTCTGAGGAAGAAAGAACCTCATGCTGGTTTGAAATCTCATGCAGGTGAGTAAATGATGACAGAATTTTAATTTGTGGTGAAATATTCCTTTGTATAAACTCACCTTAATGGGCGCAATGCTGAATTTAATTTTCCGGCTCGGGGGCGGATCCTCCTCCGTAGGTAATCCAGGAATCTCAGAGCAGCTTGACTCTGGCTCATATACTTCATCTTCATCCTCCTCATCCTCAAGCTGGCTACCACCAGAGTCTTCTCCAACTGCACTGTAGGCACTGATATCCACCAAATCAGCTGTAGAGTAATCCTCCTTCAGAGTACCATCATCACCCTCCTTCTTACTGACCCCCACTGATGGATGAGCATGTCCATCTTCACCCTTCCTTCCAGTGCTGGTGATGCCAGACTCCATAGTGCCTCTCTCCAGGGCCTCTCCATTGGAAGTAACTCCCCCATTTCCCAAACTATGGACATCAGCAGAAATAAGAGTACCTTTTGCCTCTGTGGCATTGGCCTGTCCTGGCTTACACTTATCTAGAGTCTTAGATTCATTGGCACTAGATTCATCCTTCTCCCCTGTCTTTTTCTCTTCCAAGGACTCCTTATCCAAAGCTGTGAGACTGTCCTGAAGCTCAGAGGCTCCATTAAGGCTGCTAAACCTCCCATCTTGTTCCTCCTGGTGCTGGTTAACCCCATCCTCCTTGTTTGCCCCCGAAGGAAAGGCGCGTACCCGTTTGGTGATGATTTTGGAGTTGAGCGCACCGACCCGGCCGGTGACCCCGCGCAGAGGCAGAGGCAGCGGGGGCGTGTTGGACAGCCGGTGCAGGTTGTTCCGCAGCTCGGCGGCCCGCTCGAACACGGCGCTGAGCTGGCTGACGGTGGGCGACACGGCCTCGCCGGCCCCGCCGATCGCGTCCAGGCTATCCAACGACTCCGTGCTGCCGTTAAAGCGCGCGACCACATCCAAACGCGACGCATCTTGAAAGCCCGCGGCGCGTTCTTTCTTCAGTAATACGCGATTAGAAGCCGCCTGCTTCTCCTGATGCTGCTGCTGCTCAAAGATCTTCCTCGTCTCCTGCAGCTTGGAGTACCTGGGCGACGCGTCCGTTTTGCTATCGAACCGGTTGACGCGCTCAGAGACGCTGGATCCTAGTTTAAGCAGCGCGCTGTGATCCACGTTCTCGTTCAGGCTGCCAGCTCGCGGTAGCGTGAGACGCACCGCTTTACCGTCGCCGTTCGCCTTTTGCGGGTCTTCAGCCTCGGTGGGTGAGGATGCGCCCATTTGCATGAACATGTTCTTGATGCGGTGCACGTTCGAGCCGTACGTGCGACCGCGGCTGGTGGGCTTCGGCTTGCCATCCTGAGCGTCGCCGTTATTTAAGATATCGTTCGCCGGCTTTAGCGCTTGAATACCCGCCGCCTCGTACGCGTTGCGGTGAGGAGAGGGGCTGCGGAGCGCGGTGGTGCTCGCTGGCTTGGAGGAGGATGAGGATTCGGTCTTCATCATGGTCTGTTAGGCTTCTCCGAGGCGATGCGATAACAGCATCTCTGAGTCGTTGGCCCAGACGTTTTTGTCAGGACAAAACTGTCGCTGATGAACAATAATGTGCCCTGGAATATGATGTAGAGAACAGTGAATTAATGCCCATGAATGCGTGTAGAGTGTCCGTCAGCGGCATGGCACAAGCAACGCACCATCTTCCCGTCTGTGAGAGAAAAAAACGCTGATTAATGTGTAAATCACACATGCATTCGTGAAAGACTAAAGGAGAAACTAGAACACCGAAGCGCCCTGGATTTTCACGACAGATTGTGCATTTATAATCCGATCGTTTTGATCTCTTGATTTAGTCAGCTGCAGATTTCTGCCTTTCCCACTGGTGCTGCAGCAGCGCAGCAGAGATACAGGGTCATAGAGCGCGTCTCATTTCACACCCTCTCTGCTCATAGATTTTTAAGGGGTCACACATTTAATTCCTCATACCAGGGCTCCGTAAAATATAGCCTACCACTGAGCCTCAACAATAAATTTGGTTGTCAATTTTAGTGTTTTGTGTGTTAGATACAAATTAGGTCTACATTTTTAAAATATTATATTATATTATATTATATGCTAACACATGAATTTGCAAATTCTGGATGTTAAATTTTTTTAAGCTATACCTATTCCAATATAATAAATTAAAATAACAATTAACAAAGGTTTCTCTTTTTTTGTAGGCAAATAGTTTTTTTTTATATGTGGATTAAAAACCCATTTTTTGTTGTTTTGTCAGATTCAATCCCTGAGTCAAAAAATCATTGTAAGTATATGCAAAATAACTGTTCGAAACCACAGCCATATAAATATGGCCACAGCTGTGACTGCAGATCACATTCTGTAGCTCCTAGTTGGTACATATCTACAGTGGGGGGGGGGGGGGGGGGAATCCATGTAGTGAATTATCTGACCCTGTCTCAGCTCTACATAAACATATTTTTTATAGCCTATTAGGTATTGACTGCATGACAAGATGTGCTACCTTACCACGTTTTATGAAACATTGATGAGATGTGTTATGTTGTTAATGACAGTTTAAACTAACGGGTGGTCATTTTGAAAAGATAGGTCAGACAATTTTATATCTATTTTTCTGTGGTCCTTTATAAAAAAAAATATTGGGGATGGTGAATACAAAGATGAACAAAAATACAGTACAACGATTTAAATATGTAGTTTGCTTGCACGGCGCCCTCTTGTGGGTTTTCTGTCTACACATATTTTGCCACTGGTCGAACAAACCACCCGATGCACTAGGTGGCAGTGTAACAACATCAACTGATTCATCCGCCACGGACAGCAAAACAGAGAGGAAAGTCATACTAGCAGGCGTATGCACGTGGAAATTGCTTGGTGTGATAATTACAATCAAAGGTATGGGAATATATTTACTGCTACTATTACGGTTACTAAACTCATATACTGTATCAAAACATTTGATCTTTTATACGAATAACTTTTTCATGTGTCGCTTATAGCCTGATTGTATGCAAGTAAGGTGTTTTAGCAGCCCAAAAGTATTCTCACAACATGAGTCTTTTTTTTTTATCGTAACTTAAACATCTTCGTTTTGTTGTTGTTGTTGTTGTATTATCAATATATGGTACTTTTTGTGGTCCACCACAAATGCGGTACGTTAAATCTCATGAAGCCTGTCAAGAACATGTCCAAGTCCTATTTCACCAAAGTCAAAATATATGAAAATGTTTTCGTTATTGTAATTATTTGTATTGTATTACAGTAGTGAAAATGATAATCTCAATAACAATTATGAAAGTTACTAGAAAACTAAAAAGGCAAACGTATGGGTACATTTCAGTTTGATTATCATGAAATATCACGATGCAAAAAAAAAAAACTTAATTCTTTCAACTAAACCTCTTTATGTAAAATATTATTTTGAGGGGAAATATGTTGTATTCTTTCGTGAGATTCATCCATTGAAACTGCAGAATGGTTACTTTGTGTAAAAACAGAAATTCTTTTATTATCACATGTCTCTAGATGACATCTTTAGCACATCAGTTGAAGCGGCTGGCTTTGCCACAGAATGACTCGAATCTGCTCAGCCGGAGAGAGGTGGCCTCTGTGCTCTTTGACCCTAAAGATGCTGCCACCATGGACCGCAGCACCTTCTATGCACTGGGTGAGTTTTTTTTTTTTTTTATCCTACCAGAGCCTTTTCTTGTTTTTCCTCCAAGACACACTGCTCTTTTGAACTTGTGTACTATGTTCATTGATGTGCAGTTACTGCATATGATACATTTATATTGGAGGAGATGCAATAATCGATATCGTCCGATTAAAAGTAATTATTTTCACTATTGGCCGATTGTTTAAAAAGCTGATAATCAGGGCCGATTACATCATGTAAATCAAAAGGGGGCGGAAAAACGTGTTCAGACTGCAACTCATACTGTGTGTGAATAAAATCTCCCTTGTGTTGAATTTAAGGCAAGTTAAATTTAAAGGGAAATGAAAATTATCCCATGATTTACTCACCATCAAGCCATCCTAGGTGTATATACTATCTTCAATCAGAATTATATTAATAAATATTCTGGCTCTTCCAAGCTTTATAATGAAAGTGAATGGGACTGGTTCGTTTTTGGGATTTTGAAGCCCAAAAAAGTGCATCCATCCATCATAAAAGTAATCCATTTGGCTCCAGGGGGTTAATAAAGGCCTTCTGAAGCGAAATAATGGGTTAATCAGAGCTCATTGTAGGCCAGTTTAAATTATTGTTAAAATCTCTATGGATAAAGAATATGAGTAATTTTTAGTTCTGTAACCCAACTGTTGCGCTCTGTTAACTATGCGCACACTATTTAAAATAGACAATTTTTGAGCTGCTCATGGTTTAGGGTCATCTTGCAATCATCGTTTCACAATTTAATTATTGATTTAGCTTTTACAAGCAGATTTACTGTAATTACTCACCTGTATATAATTATTACAGCAAGCAGTAATAGTCACCTTGTCTAATTTCTGCTGTTATTGATCATTCTGAATAGGATGCACAGGACTTGAGGAGCTGATGGGTATTGATCCAGCATTCAGTGAATTTCAGGAGACTCTGTTTAGTCAAGCCTCTCTGACTTTAGAGCGCAGCGTTCAGTCCAAAGAAGTCAACAAGAAACTGGACAAGAGCATCTCACTCTTTCTTACTCGACTGTCACCTTACTTTCTTCTCAAGCCTGCTCTGAAATGCATTGAATGGCTAATACACAGGTAACCTTCAATAGATTTGCCATTGTCACACTTACGGTGTTTGAGTCTCACTTTGTGATCCAACAGTTTGCTGACTATCGTTTTAGAGTGTGATAAACTTGTAAGTGGCTTTTGTGCTGTGTTTTATGGATTTTCTTCATTTAAAATGTGTGTAATTTATTCTACTTTGGTTATAATTTTTGCAATTTTGTTCTGAGAACTAGTAGCGTAGAAATCATACACCTTCTTATAATATATATTGTAGCATGGAAAAACACTTATCACTTCAATTATAAAAATCTTCACTTCACAAATTGAACTTGATTTCAGATTCCACATTCAGCTGTACAACCAGGACAGCCTGATTGCTTGTGTTTTACCGTATCATGAGACTAAAGTGTTTGTACGAGTGATCCAGCTTTTAAAGATAGAGGATCCAACCCACAAATGGCACTGGCTGCATGGACTTCAGGTAAACTATATCATTTCATATCATATATGTGTCATCTATGTAGTCAGTGTAAAGAATGATATACCTTCATTTGTGATTGTGACTCTTCTAACTGCCCTGTGCTTTATCTATAGAAACCTGGTGTTCCCCTGGCCCGAGGAACTCTGCTCACACACTGCTATAAGGATTTAGGCTTCATGGATTTCATTTGTTCTATGGTCACAAATTCAGTAAAGGTAAGAAACCTGGGCTGTGTGCTATTCTGGTTAAAATCTGCCAATATAGTAATGCACTGGTTAATGCTTTGAATAATATTGTAGGCATACTCTGGATTTCTCCGGGATGGGAACTGTCCGCAGCTGCGTGTGATTTTCTCTTTCTATGCTTCTACCATCGTTTCTGCACTTGATGCAGTGGAGAAGATGACTAACTCTATTATTGCCAAGCTGCTTCCATTTGTACAACTGGTAAGACAATGATTCAAGAACATAATGCTGATGTGGTTAAGTTTATATTTTACATGTATATGTGTCTGAGATGTTTTTGATGGATTATATTTTTGTAATATTGTATAATTATTTTTGATTTAACATGAATATAATAATATAAGCTTTGATATTCAGAATTTTAATTAGTAACCAACTGATATGAACCCACAACGACACTGACCAAGAAAATAAATATAGTAAGCAATAGGATGAAAACGCCAAATTATTGTCATGGTTTTTGCCACAAAATATGTTTTATTGTGTACTGAAAGCGCATACTCTCTCCCGCTCTCTCTCTTTCAAATGTACACACAGACACACACTCACACAGAAACGTTTTGTCAGCACTGCTCTGATGAATTAATCAGTAAAATAGTTTAGCAACTTAAAAGCTACATGACATTTCTCACCAGCGAGGTAATATGCGGTTCTTGAGAGAGATAAACTTATAGTTTCGCTATTAGTAGAGACACTGCTGCCGTGTGAGACGCACAGATTCGGGTAATTCACATATGCTTCTCGCTCTCTCTCTCTCTCTCTCTGTCTCTGTCTCTCAACTGCGTTAATAACTGTATCAACGGTATTATTCTGCTATCAAGGCTTAAGCCTCCGTTACTAGTTCTGAAATGACGTTTTGGAATTAGCAACGGAGGCTTGGGATGAGATGCGTAAGAAATTAGTCCCACACATAAGAGTGTTTTAAGGTCAAAAACCTGACAAATGTCTTGAAATAAAACATCGGAACAGTGTCTTGAGGTGTGGTAACCGTAGTATAAGCGGAATAATTGACTCCGAGCCATTGAATTCTTAGAAAATAATGCACACCCGAGGTGTAGCGGCTCTGCTTCGCGTCGTGGCCGCATTACCACCTCAGGTGTGCATTATTTTCTAAGAATTCAACGGCCCGTCGTTAATTATTCCTTACTTATTTTCTACAATCTAATATAATTTAAACAGAAAAATAAAATGGCATACTGAATCCTGTTTTTGAACATTTCTTCATTTAAGTAGTCTGCATAATAAATATTGTCTTAAACATAATTGGGCAATCAGATTGCTAATATCGGAGTGTTTGTGTGCATGTAAACATAGTAAACATAGTCAATAACTGATTCAAGTGTCTATATCAAGTGGTGGGGTGCAATGTATTGGCCATATATACATAACACAGTAATGATAGCAAATGCAATGTACACAAAATTACTTAATTATAATTGGCATATGTATTGGTCAACCACATTTAAAAGGTAAATATTGTCACAAAATGGAACGGCCAAAAATAAATTTGGTAGGAATAAGTTTGATAGGAATGTTGTACCAGGCCCAAGAAAAGATGTATGCTACTGAACCTAAATAATTTTCTGCTTCTTCCCTATGTAACCAGGGGCTGAAATCTAACTTTTTAGACTACACTGCTGCCACTTACATGATCGTGTGTCAGATGGCAGTGAAGGTAGTGATGGAGGATCAGCTGGTGGACACTCTGGCCGTGCAGTTGTGCAGGTCTCTAGGTCGAACGCCACAGCTTACCAGAGAGGGCTTGAGCTGCATTATCATCCTCTTGCAGAACCAGAAAGAAGGTGTAGTTGGTCCAAAGTAAGTTTTAGTAATTTGTACTCTACTTTGACTTTGAATAGTAGTTGTAAATGATGTGTTCCCCAAGGACTAGTTATGTTTGTTTCTCTCACAATTATCTGCATCTAAAATACTTCATTATTTTTTTTCTTTTCCCATTAGGGCATTTGGGTACCTGTGTGCTACCCCCACCCTGGTGTCCACACTCCAGAATATAGCTGCAGTCCATGACATCAGTCCCTTACTGCGTTACTTGCTGCCCCATCTCATACACTCTGTGATGACGCAGGATGGTTGGTTTCTACCTGTGCTCTATGTGAACTTAATCACCATGCAATCCAAATTCTTAAATTATGTGTGTTTAAGGGATACTCCACAGCTAGCTGTGCATTAAACCGTTTTTTGTTTTTTTTGCATGACGTGGAGGCAAAGAATTGCATTCAGAATTTGTGTTCAAATCGTTTAATGCACAGCTAGCCGTGGATTATCCCACTTATACCATGGTTGTTTGCCGGCATTTACAAGTTAAAGCTGTTATTGATGTTTGCAGTGCAATAGCTGAACGGAAGTGTAAAAATGAGTTATTTTTGTAATTTATGCTGGTTAGATCTAGCTTTCTGCCTCTTAAAATCAGACACAGAGATAAAGCAATGTGGTAAGATTACATTTATTTGAATGAATGAATTATTGCATTTATTTGCATTAACTATTGAGAGAGAGAAAGATGCATTTACCTACATCTATGAAGCATCTCTCTCAACTAAGAATGAAGCTGTAAGTTTAAGCAAAGCTATTTCATTGAAAATAGTAAACGTAAAAAAAAAGTAAAGTCACTGACTGCTGAGACGCATGGTGCGTAAAAGATGCCAATGCTCTGATAATTCCATAGCTGAAGAGTTCCAAACTTTGACTAGCATTAATATCAGCACAAAGGAGCTGTGCAGCGGGATGGGTTTACATGGCTGAGCAGCTGCATGTAAGGTTCACATCACCAAGTACAATGCCAAGTGTCACATGGAGTGGTGAAAAACACTCCGCCACTGGACTCTGGAGCAATAAAAACGTGTTCTGTGGAGTGACGAATAGCTCTGCTCTGTTTGGCAGTCTGATGGGCGAGTCTGGATTTACCGGATGCCAGGAGAACATTGCCTAACTGCATTGTGCTAACTGTAAAGATTGGTAGAGGAGGGATAATGGTATGGGGCTGTTTTTCAGGGGTTGGGCTAGGCCCATTACATCCAGTGAAAGAAAATCTTAATGCTTCAGCATACCAAGACATTTTGGACAATGCAATGCTTCCAATTTTGTGGTAACAGTTTGGGGAAGGCACTTTTCTATTCCAGCATGTCTGTGCCCCAGTGCACAAAGCAAGGTCCATTAAGATATGGTTGGATGAGTTTGGTGTGGAAGAACTTGACTGGCCCGCACAGAGCCCTGACCTCAGCCCCATTGAACACCTTTGGGATGAACTGAAATGGAGACTGCGAGCCAGGCCTTCTTGTCCAACAACAGTGCCTGGCCTCACAAAAGCTCTACTGGATGATTGGGCAAAAATTCCCACAGAAACGCATTAACTTCCACTCCCCCTTGCAATTCCATCTCTTCTCTGATGACCTGTGCACCGGTGTGAGGCCTAGTCAAAAATCCTTTTCTTCCAGCACTCTGTCGCTCACATGAGATCGCAGAATTATAACGTATAATGTAGCTTGTTTGCATTAACCTACTACACTTTTTTTTTTAAAGATTTATTTTTGGTGTTTTTGCCTTTATTATGATAGGACAGTGATTAGACAGGAAGCGAAGTGGGAGAGAGAGAGGGGGACAGGATCGGGAAAGGACCACGAGCCGGGACTCGAACTCGGGTCGCCCGAAGCGCATTGGCGCTACATGTCGGTGCGCTGCCCATGAGGCCATCGGCGCCGACAACCTACTACACTTTTATAGTCTACGCTTTTCATTGTGTCCTGCAAATATTGGTGGATCTTATGATACATTGCTCCCGATGTTCCTTATTTGCAAGTTGCTTTGGATTGCAGATCCAGATTGAATAAATGTAAACCACCAAAGTGCTCCCAGTAGGAGCTGTGTAAATTCAGTCAGACAAGTATATTGGCAAAAGATCTTTTCTCATATCTTGTGAAATGCTGCATTCAATTTTTGGCTTAGGTACCGTAATAATGAGATTGCAGCTTGGAGCTGTTTCCAGGCTACGTTCATAATGCTGTAATCAATTCATGTGAGACTTTGTTTCTCTGTTGATCACAGAATACTTCGCCTGTGTACCGAAGATTATTTCTAAAGGCTAGAATACAGCACACTACGTTTAAAATCTGAACAGGGTTTAAAGGGATGGTTCACCCAAAAATGAAAATCCCTTTAAAACACTAAGCGTTATACATTTGCCGACTTTGTAAATGGTTACAGAGAAAAAAAGACACGCTTAACGACTGACTTTCAAATAGTTCCGAACAAAAATCGTTGCAAAAATAAAAAATGTCATGTAGTGTATTCTAGCCTTTAATTTAAGTCATAAATCTAAACATTGAAAGTAGTTATAATAAAGAATGAATGTCCAAACTTTTGATTGGTAGTGTCAAGGAGCTAATACCTAATGATACCTGGACCCTTAATCAAAGTAATCAAAAGTAAAATCGCTGTTGTCACATGGTTAATTACTTTATTGTTTCCTAATAGGTGAACAGCCGATTGAAGGTTTGTCAGAAAGTACTGGACTATTACAATCACTGTTTCAGAATCTTCAACTATCCAACAACTTGGAGAACACTGCAGCCAGGTAAGCGGGGTTTAATTTAGCTTCAATTACGAGTGAAACTCTCTTTCCCCTGTACATTATGCATGTACTGTATGATGGTCTGATGATTTATTAGATCTTTACTGTTCTACATTTGTTGCTTTGTTCAGGCTGCTTCTTGAGGAGTATGTTTCCTGTGGCAGTGAGCTTCCCTCGGATAGGATTTCAGCTCTTAATCAGAGAATTCAGTCTACTGTACGACTTTTTGAATCCAGGTAGGTTTATAGTCACTTCTGCACTTTTGTGATATAGTATAGCTCATAAAATGTTATTCAATCACAAGGAGTGTTTTGTTTATCTTTGAGTGGTTTTTGCTCGTAGGTATCCGTGTGCACTGGATGTGGCACTGGAAAATCATGTCAAAAATGTGTCATCTGATGATGAAAAAGGTCTGCTTCATCAGTTCATCTCTCTAACGATGAGCTGTGGAAAATATCAGGTAGGAAACCATTCTGTGTGCCTTTTATTTATTTATTTATTTATTTAGCAACCAGTCTTTATTTTGGAGCTAACAAATAATCCATAATATTGTACAGTCAGCTGACTTTTATCACAAAATAAATTCTGACAGGATAATCAGGACCCTGATGTGAAACTGATATTAGTTAATATGGGACACATCAAATCAGTTCACCTGAATCAGTTACCTGTGACAACAATCAATTATACAAAAATTTGCAGAATGCTGTCATTGACCAATCAGAAGTATTCCAGAGCACTGTGTAATAATGAGATATGTTTAGAAATGTTTATTTAGGATTATGTTCGCGATTTTCACACACACAAAAAGAGACTGTACCTCAAACTGCATCAAAACAATGCAAACATGATATAATATAGTGATTATATAAATTCAATAAAACAACTTCCTCACATTTTATGGACTAAATGCTGAGCTTCAATGATTACATTTCTCCAAACAATGACTGCAAATGACTTTTCTTTTGTTAAATTTTCCATTTAGGTTTAATTTATAATTACCTATAAAGATGGCATTTCTCTTATCATTTACTGATCTACAATACAACATTTTGTGAATGTGTATGCGATTCTGATCAGTTTCAGTCAGCTCTCAAACTTGTGATTAGTTTTTAGAAATCATAGAGAATAGAATGAATCAATTGTCAAAAAAGATGCGTTAACGCTGTTTAAAAAATAATGGCATTAATCATTTAAGTAGATGTTTAAAGGGATAGTTCACCCAAAAATGATAAAAAAAAAAAAAATTATGTGATTAAAAGCCTAAATTAAATCTGTTTGGACTAAAAAAAAATTGGACTAAGCCTCTCAATTCATACGGATTAGTTTTACGATCTCTTTATGAACTTTTTGAAGTGTCAAAGTGGTAGTGGCGTAGCTGTCAATGGAGGGTCAGAAAGCTCCAGGATTTCATCAAAAAGATCTTCATTTATGTTCCAAAGATTAACGAAAGTCTTACGGGTTTGGAACAACATGAGGGCGAGTAATTAATGACAGAATTTTCATTTTTGGGTGAATATCTCTTTAATAAATCCAAAACAAGACTTTAAAATGTTGTTTATATGCAGATCCTGCCAGAGTCAGACACCTCTCTGATGCTCAGCCTGAATCATCCACTACCTTCTGTGAGAAATATGGCAGTAGACTACCTGAAGAAGATCCTCACCTCAGAACACGTGTGTATCTTTTGTATTCTCTTTTATTGTTAGCTTATGCTTTTTCACCTTGTTTTTCTCATATCATCCCATTAAACATCTAAGAGATGCACATCAATGAACTAATGATGAGATGCTTTTTGTCCGTGTGTCTTTATGGATCAGAATGGCTTTGATGAGGCATTTTTAAAAGATGCATTGCTGGAGAGAGTAAAGGATGATGCGCCAGAGATTGTGCTGTCTTCACTTAAAGCATTGCAAGTAAGATGACCGTGTCATGCATGTAATTAGTTTTGGTCACGTAAACTTTCAATTTGTCTTATTTTTTGTACAATTTAAATGTTAATTGTCAGTTATGGTTGCTTGACAGCTTCATGTGGGACTTATGGATCCAGAGGAGACTGTTTCCTGTTTGATTTCACTTCTTCATCGCATCAAACCATCCGCAGATTGGTTAGTTAACTGATTTTTTTTTTACCTTCTTTAACTCTGAGCTGGTCCTTGGACCTGGATTTTTGCATTTCTATGTCAACACTATCAACTCCGAAATGAATCTGCAGCAGTCGGGGGTATAAGTAAGAGCTCTGTAAGTTGTTTACGTTCATTATTATTGTAATGTTATGTGCTTTGAGAGATGAGGTAATTTAACACCATCTCTCGTGATGCTTCGCAGACTCTGCTGTGTGCCTTCATGTCTTGAGCGCTCTGAAGGGAGGGTGGGAACTGCTTTCAAATCTAGCTTGCTATTGCTAGCCTCTGAAGTTGCCTACCCTACCTTTTAAGCAATCATTGTTTTAAAAAGATAAAGTGAAAAGTCAGTAATAAAAAACTCTGAAGAATAAAATGAAGAACTTTTCTTCCATCCATTGTTATGGTTATCACTGTCATTTACATCATGGTTATCATCTCATGATAACACTACGGAACAATAATTTATTGGATTCTCTCCCATATTTATACGTGGTTGTCACTCCTTAAACTGCAGTGTGTGGTGTTGGCAGCATGAAAAACACAACTTTTATTTAAATAGTGAAGGATATATACAGAAAGCTTGCAAAGTGCTCTCCCTTTATAATCATCGAAGCTGCCAATCACTTCAGTTTCTTTTCTGCAGTATTGTGAAAACTCCCGTTATAATCAATGAAGCACAATGAATCTCTCATTTACATTGTCTACATTTTGTTGGTTATAATGAAAGGATCCACGAGCGTTCAGAACTCTGTGAGCTCACCCTGAAAGAAAACTTCGGGGTTTTGAGTAGAGGGGATTCTGACTACTTTAAACACCTCTGATTGGTCATTGCATTTATGTGCTCAAAAGACTTCCCTGTGATTGGCTACCATGGTCAACGCAGCAAATAGAAACTTTGTAAACATTATGTTTTGCATTCTCCGCTGCTTTCTTTTTTGATAACCCGATTTAGGCTTCATGTTTTGTAGTCTGGGACTTCCTACCACGCCACATGCTGAATTTGACCCTAAGCACCAGACTACAAGACCAAACAACTTTCCCTTTTGATAGGGGGGATTGCTAACATGGGAGGGCAAACGCTGCCAGGCAAATGAAGAACATTTCTCATTTTTATAGATGGAAAATTGAGTCTTGCCAAATTTTATTCCTGCTGATAGCATGATATTATAACTAATGTTACCATGATAATATTATTGATTATCAATATCTTTGTGGGCCCCTGTTACTCAGTCCCACTATTACTCCCTGTCCGATGCCCCGTCAGTGTTTGTTTTTTGGCTGCCATTGATGGCGCTACTGCTAGGTTGCTGCATTGTGATCATCTGGTGCTTGTAGTTTAAAAGAGAATGTGTGCTTTGGAAGTGCTTAAAATGGTCAACATACTTTGCTCGCACATGTGCTTAAATAAAGGTGGATTTTAAAAATCTTTTTTTTTTTTTTTATTTTTTTTTTTTACACATTGCATTAATACATCATATCATTATCATGTATCTATCCATATCGCTGTATGCTCATAATGATAATGTAGTTTCCACACTAAGAAAGATACTCTAGTTTGGCTGTAGTCAGGCTTTATCTGGTCTTGTTTTCTGCAGGTGTTCAGTACTAAAAGAGGCTGTGCAACTTCTCGATGACCCACGTATTATTGAGGGCAATCCAGATCTTAAGGCACAGATTAGTTGGGAGCTCGTGCCCTTCCTGGTGTTGACCAGTGCTACGCCCAAGTGTGTGGAGCTGCAGATGGCATCTTCTATTGCTGAAACCACTCTGCTGTCCAAGCATCCTCTAACTGAGGGTTGGGCCAAAGGTACATTTTACAGGCAGAAATAATATTAATTAATTAATTTAAAAAAAAAAAAAAATACACACACACATATACACACACACACACTGTCCGGCCCAAAAAAAAAAAAAAAAACGCGGTTTGGATTTTAATAGGCAAATACTTAAGAATCTATGAATGGATCAGTATTACAGCGATTATTATGTTTCTAGCATATTATATGTTTGGCAACAGTTCTTTTAGCCCTAAAAGTTGGAGTGTGTAGCTTTTCATTTCTTAAACATCCATGTCTGAAGACGTATCATGGCCATATTCCAAGTTGACAATGCCAAGATTCATCAGGGTTAAAATTGTAAAAGAATGGTTCAGAGAACATGAATAATCATTTTCACTCATGAATTGGCACCTCTGAGTCCTGACCTTAACCTTTGCGAAAGTCTTTGGGATGTGCTGGAGGAGACTTTACAGAGTGCTTTCCTCTTGTATTGTCAATACAAGATCTTGACCAAAAACTGATGCACCTCTTCACCCTCCCAAAGTCTTGACATTGTCATCCTAGAATATGGTTATGATATGTCTTCCTACATGGTTGTTTAAGAAATGAAATCTACACACTCCTTCAGTTGGGGTTAAAAGAACCGCTGCAAAACATATAACATGCTAGAAACTTAATAATCACTGTAATAATGAGCCATTCATAGATTCTTAAGTATTTGTTTATTAAAATCCAAACAGCGACTTTTTTTTTGGCCATACTCATTCATTCATTCATTCATTCATTCATTCATTCATTCATTCGAACTGCCGCCTTTAGTTTTTACTGCTCTGGAATGGTATTTTATGGAAATTACCCAGAAGAAATTATTTTACATTCACAAGATTTAACTTTTATAATGTGACTTATGTCTGCGTAAAAAAGGAATGTTCAGCAAGAAATAATGTTTTATTATTGGTTAAAATAATTTTATTTTATCATTTTAATTGGTTAAAATTATTTTCCCTGCCCACACTGGCTTTGTATCAGAGACAGAGAAATTTATTAGATTTTGATGAAATCAGTTTTGATTAATTTCATGTTGTCTGCTTTTCCTTTATTCATAGTGCTAAAGGATGTTCTGGTCAAAACCTCTCCATCAGATGTGCTGGAGGTGGCCAACCAAATGCTCACAACAACTCTGATCAAGAACTTTGCTAACATGGATCATGCAACCAAGCGAAACTCTGTAAGTGTCAAACATCCTGTGCAAGCTTAATATACCCACAAATTAACATTCTCTCATCATTTACTTATTCTCATTTAATTCCAAAACTATATCAGTTTGTTTCTTTAAGAAAATGCATAAGTTAATGTTGTTTAAACAGCAATGGTTTTAAAAATATCTTCCACAGAAGAAAGATTTTTTTATTTTTGTGTGACTTTTTAAGAGCTTTACAAACCTGCGCAAGTTGTTTCCATTGAAATCTCTTGATGCAGAACCAACATTGTCTTTGCTGTGTTTTCTTTTGTGTATCTTGCAGCTGAAGAATATCTGTGATATTCTGAGCCGCCAGGGCAGCAGTGTGCGGGAGAGAACCGCATTTGTGGTGTTCAGTTCAGCACTGCTACAGAGTCTGCAGTCCATGACGGAGAGTCAACACTTCCACACAGCACAGAGTGTGTACAAACTACTGGAGCCGTTACTGCTACAGGTCCACACAATCCAACCTGAACAGGTCAGAGTGCAAATGCAGAAACAAATGGCCTCAAACTACTATTTGTGATGCACTGATGCAGAAATTCTGGCCAGTAACAGTTTTAAGAAGATTTTAACTAGGAATTCATGATGTTCATCATCAGCCTATAGAGCAAGATGACCTATTGATGTCAGCCATAGTTTTTAAAAATGATCGATATTGCTCTGATTAGACCATCCTCTTATGTTGTTATCAGCATCATGTGTTGACTGGTGCCAATAATTATAAATCTAATTTTGACCCATACAGTTACTAGTATATTGTGTTTTATATTTTGCTTTTGTAAACTGGACTTTTTGACATACCTACACTGTTATTTAGTTAAAATTACACATAATTGTATTTAAAGTGTTCACACAAAAATTTAATTTCTGTCATTAATTACTCACCCTCATGTCATCCCAAACCCATAAGACCTTCGTTCATCTTTGGAACACAAATTAAGATATTTTTGATGAAATCTGAGGGTTTCTGAACCACACATAGTCAGCAACGTCATTGCACATTTTGAGGTCCAGAAAGGTAGTAAAGACATTGTTAAAATAGTCAACGTGACTACAGTGGTTCAACCTTAATGTTATGAAGCAACGAGAATACTTTTTGTGTGCAAAAACAAAACGACTTTATTTAACAATTTGAACTGTTGTCATACGCAGTTGACGAATTGAACGCAGTGCAGGCTTCCGTGTTTACGAAAAGTATTCTCGTCACAGTGGTTTAAATAAGGTTGACCACTGTAGTCATTTTTATGATGTCTTTAATACCTTTCTGGACCTCAAAAGGTGCAATGACTATGTGTGGTTCAGAAACCCTCAGATTTCATTAAATATTTTAATTTGTGTTCTGAAGATGAACAGTCTTATGGGTTTGGGACGACTTGATGACAAATTAATTTTTGGGTGAACTAACCCTTTAAGTCCAATGTTAATTTTCTCTTTTTTCTCTAATGTATGTTAGGGTTCTAATGAAGAGGTATATGAGTGTCTTCCGGTCTTTGTGGTATTGGACAATTTTCTGCAGAAAATGAGCTCTGGTCTCAATGCAGAGAGAGAACAAGACCTCCTTCTGCTGTCACTGCTGCAGCTTTTCATCAAGGCACTCAAATGTCCAGATTCCACATTTAAAGGTAATAGACTTCTTATTTAGCTATGAACTGTGATGTGATTGTAATAAATATTCCACAAGTCTTCATTTGTGGCAACTTACATTTTATGTAAACTGAAAGAACTGAAATCTAAATATTCACACTATTTAAATGCTTTAAAAAAATATTAGTTTAATTAGTTTATTAGTTAAAAGTTATTTTCAAAGGCCAATAACAATGTTGGTTATGTTGGTTAACAAGGTTGTGTTTTTCAGATGAGTCATGGTGGAACCCAGAGAAATTGGACAGTAATACCTGCTGTTACCTGCATCTCATGTGCCGTCTGTTTGACGTGCTGATCTCAGGAGCCAGTCAAGGGCCCTTGGCTCCCTGCTTCAGGAGCCTAATGCAATCTCTTTTACAGGTACTGTATTCTCCTCAGTTACTGTTTAACAGACAACTTCCTCTTTCTCTCTAGATGGAATAACATGCTGTTGAATTTGAATTTTACTGATGTATATAAGGCATATTAATAGTTCTTTGACACGTTTTTCACTCTTGCCGTGCTAGAATTATGCTAGATATTGCCTTTGTTACTGTGAGAAAATGCTTGATTGAAACACCATTTACAAGTGTATTTGATTTAAAACAATGGTATTGGCTAGATGGCTAATTTCTCTGTTTTTGTCATTTTGCAGGTGCACTTGAATGAGCCGATAACAATGTTTAAGTTCCTCTCTCTCTTATGGGGCTACAACAGTAATTTGGGTGATCAGTTGGATTGTCGCATTAGTGCCATACTGCAAACTCAGGCTCTTTATGTGGGAAACGCTTTGCTTTGCAACCAGCCAAAAAAAACCCTTGACCTACTGGCATCAGGTTCCTCACCAGGTATGTCAATATATGGTTTCTCTCACATCATGTCAGTTACATACAGTATGTGTTGTTGATGTTTTTGTCATTTTTAAAACCATTTAATCATGAATAATTTTAAATGAACATTCAGTTACTTTTTAAGAAAAAAATCTAATTTTAGGCAAATGCGTAATTGTATAATCTGTATTTTGTATGGGTGACACTAATAACGTAAATGTAAAACTCCACATTCTAGATTTCTCAAACTGTATTACAACGCACTAGAAATGCAAACATTGAACAGTGCAAATCAAGTAATAAAATTAATTTTGATCCAAAGTTCATGCATAAAACAGTTCTGTAATTGTTCCTCTAAGAAGCATTACTGGCTTTGATAGTGTGTAATAAGGCTGGGAGATAAATTAAAATATAAATATTGTGACTACAGTAGACTAGTTTCAAGCTCTTTCCTTGTCACATATGAGAACGCCAAGAGAACACCATATTTTATCTTATGAGAACACCATATTTTATTGCCTCTATGAATTAAACCTCATTTAACAAGTTTTATTAATTTCCGTGAATTATTTCTGTTTGTTTCAATGAATCAGTTCAAAACACTCATTGGATTTCACTCAACATTTTCACTTACTTTAAATGTTTTAGTAGAAATATTAGATGGTAAATATCTGATGTTTATTACTATGTTATATTTGTGCCAAAAATGAGAATAATTAAATACAATTCATTTTATTTATTTAGATTTTTTTTTCCAGAGTGAATTTGTTCTTAGCCATGACTCATGTGCGTCTCACTGTGGTTGTTTTTGCAGTGGTGCCATCCTTGCTGGTGTGTCTATGTTCAGGCGTGTGTGAAGTTCGGAGAGCTGCCATTGCTGTGCTCCACTCTCTCTCAGGGGTTGTTTCTTCCCCTTATTATCCGCTAGTGGAGAACCTTCTCAAATCATCAGAGGAGATCATAGCTGACCCCTCATATCTCAAACAGGTCAGTCAAAGCACAATACAGCATCCTGGCTGTGGTAAATGTAATTTGTCATCTACATTATACTTTTGTTGAGTAAGTTCTGGAAGATGCCACTTATAACACTTGTGATGTTACCATAGGCACTCTCCAAGAGCTATGAGGATGCAGTGTTACTGAAAAATAAGAATAAAAAGCTGGCGTCAATTGAGCAGCTCCTGCAGTGTGTTCAGTTACCTGGCTGCCCTGCCTACACTTCCAAAACACTGCTGCGAGCACTTCAGGATGTTCATGGAGAGGTATTGTCACCAAACTATTCTTTGTAGTTAGATTTAGTTCTCCTCGAGTAGTGTGTTTGGTAATTAGGTTTATATGAAAGTGTTTTGTGCAGTCCATGCGTTTAGGTTGTCAAATTGTCTAGTTGTCATTGTTTAAGAAATAGTTCACCCAAAAATGAAAATTGTCATTGTTTATTCACCATCATGTCATTCTGAACTCGTATGGCTTGCTTTTTAAGAAAGTTTTTGTCCTTAAAATGCAAGTCAACAGGGCCCAGGCCAGAACTTTTCAAATTTAAAGGTCTGGTTTCTAGATTTCTTTGCAATTTTACTGGTTACATGATGACATGATTTTTATTTTTTGGTAAACTGTTTTTGCTTATTGGGCCTGTTCATGGCAATATGAATCAATTTAATTGTTATAATAGGGCTCTACACTTGAATTTTAAATTAAAAAATGAAATTAATTAATCAAATTTAAAAAATGTAGTAAGTGATGACAGAATTTTAATTTTTGGGTGAACTAACCCTTTAATTCTGCTCAGAGGTAGAATTAATGAATTTACACTGCAAATAAAATTGCATAAATATGTTATGAAATTTAGGTGCACCTAAATATTTCTTCACAGTTGTACGTAGTAATTTTCAGTCGCAAATGTGATTGAAATGTTTGCGATGTAGAGCCCTGGATAAATAATTCTGGGACTGTGTTGAGTCTGCACATGATGTCTAATGTAAAAATCTTGGTCCTGAAGCAAAACCAGTTGAGAACCAATGTAGTAGAGATACTAGGCCTGTTGGATTTTGCTTTTTTTAGGTAATTGTTGCTTATTTGTCATGGTTATCTTATAATAATGCCCTTTGTCCAGCCCATTTTGGCCATTCTTTTGCCTACTGTGGAGCGACTTCTCGAGCAGTGTGCTCCAGACTCATGCACCTTCCTGCCAGATGAGGCCCTCCTACTGCAGCTCCTGCTGAGCAAGTTCAGTGAGACGTCTGCGCCTTTACTGGTCAAAGACCCTCGATGCCTAGAGGTCTTCATTAGGGCATTGAGCACCTCTGCCAAGCCGTACCCGACAGTGCCTAGTTTCCAGATTATTGCCCTTGAGCAGGTTGGTAGATGTTTAGAATAAGTTTTGTATTCTTTGGAAGTAAATTTAAAGTCAATGTAAAGTGTTTGGAAGTACATGTAAAGTGTTAGTCATTTTAAAACCAAATTTCCCTAATGTGTTTTAATGGTGATGCAGGCTATTCAACAAAAAAAGAGTAGTACTTAATTTTATACAGAAGGAATTGATTTGATCATATAATGTTGGTGGTGCATGCAAGAATGTAGCCAGTCTGAACGTAGGTTTGCTTAAACAATGTCTCAATAGCTATTTGGCTGCTGGTTAATATTATCCAATAGCCCGTGTTACCTAAATGATGTCAGCCATTTTGTTTTTTGAATAACTTGCACTGCTGAATCTTGCACAATGGTTATTAAAGTAAGTAGGATATGTGCTTAACTTTCATGAAAATAATGTCACAATACAACATATTATGATCCTAAACCCTTTTACATTTTGACTTGGGGGTTAGTGGTTATATATGACCAGAACAGTTCTAAACATATTGGTCAATATTTTGTCAGTGTGTAATTACATAAGGTAAAAAGTGGATGCCGTTACCTGATGCACCCTCTAGAGGGATAGTTCACCCAAAAATATTAGGGTGTAACGGTACACAGAAGTCACGGTTCGGTACGTACCTCGGTTTTGGGGTCACAGTTCTGTACGATTTCAGTACAATAGGAAAATGATCACACTTTAGTTTTAGGGTCCATTTCTTATCTAACTATTAACTTCTTCCTAATAAACCCCTAATTACTGCTTATTAAAGGATTAATTCACTTCACAATTAAAATTTCCTGGTAATTTACTCATCCCCGTGTCATTCAAGATGTTTGTCTTTCTTTCTTCAGTCGAAAAGAAATTAAGGTTTTTGAGGAAAACATTCCAGGATTTTTCTCCATATAGTGGACTTAAACGGCTACCAATGGGTTGAAGGTCCAAATTGCAGTTTCAGTGCAGCTTCAAAGGGCTCTACACAATCCCAGCCGAGGAATAAGGCTTATCTAGCGAAACGATCAGTCATTTTCTAAAAAAAAAAAAAAATATATATATATATATATATACACACATACCACAAATTTTTTTTTTACCACAAATGCTCGTCTTGCACTAGCTCTGTACTCTGTACTAGGTACTTCCGCCTACGTCATGCGTGACTTTTCCAACGTAATTATGTAAATTTTAATTAATTTTTTTTAGAAAATGACCGATCGTTTCGCTAGATAAGCCTTATTCCTCATCTGGAATCATGTAGAGTCCTTTGAAGCTGCATTGAAATTTGGTCCTTCAACCCGTTGGTAGCCGTTGTCCACTATGTGGAGAAAAATCCTGGAATGTTTTCCTCAAAAACCTTGATTTTTTTTTTTTTTTTTTTTTTTTTTTAGACTGAAGAAATAAAGTCATAAACATTTTGGATGACATGGGGGTGAGTAAAAATTATCAGGAAATTTTAATTCTGAAGTGAACTAATCCTTTAAAGTTAAGTTTAGTTATTGGGTAGGATTAAAGGATTTTGAATAAGGTCATGCAGAATAAGGCATTAATATGTGCTTTATAAGTAGGCTACTAATAAACAGCCAATATCTTAGTAATATGCATGCTTATAAGCAACTAGTTAATAGTGAGATTTGGACCCCAAGCTAAAGTGTTACTGGAAAAAGCAACAAATCCACTATGCTAGGTTTCTTTTCATTTATTTTGAACAGATAGTTGTGCAAATTACAGTTTGTTCCACCTAGCGGCATTTAGTCCCCCTGAGGTTGTTGGTACAGTACAGTACAGCGTCCTTTAATGTATTAAATTGTAAACAGAAAGCATTCTTGCATGGGTCATATTTTTTTTTTTTTTTTTTGTTGCAGGGCTGATAAAAAAACAAAAGGTATTTGGTCACTATCAGCTACAAAACTGAAAAGCATCTTGTGTTATACAAGTACAAAATAAACAGAATAATGAAAAATAAAACTTGTGCATTGTTACGATTTGTTCCACTTAAACTATATTTAAACATTCAAAGCTGAAGACCAACCCTCCTATACATAATTTTCCGCGTTCTGCTCCTTTTCACGCACAGTTGAGAGCGCGAGCCTTTCAAAGTATACTCTGTCCGTGAGCACAGAAAGACACATTCGACGCATCCATGCATCTATTCTAGAAGACTTTTCAAGCGGTCATTCGCACATGCGCTGTTCTTTTGCTCACAATTCATTCTCTGTTCTTAGTTTTGTTTGTAAGTTGATTGCATGTTTCCTCAGATCACCAAGCCGTTCTTTGCTGCTCTTGGAGATGAAAAGATTCAACAGAAAATTCTTTCTGTTTTATTTGACTTGCTGGTGGGGAACAAAAGCCCTGTCTGTGCCCAAACTATCAACAGCGTCTTTAAAACGGTATGGGAAATATTAATGTTATTTTTCTTCTTTCCAAAAATTAATTTTTAAATGATATTATTGATAAATGATACAAAAAAGTGTAATGTGTTTCACATTGTTCATGTTGTTCGTATTTGGGGCAATAACAATAAACCTGTTGCGTGTTTTGCTGTGTCCCTGTTTCTAGATTGCCGTGGATTCCGAGCTAGTGGCCAATGAGCTTATGCCTGTAGATAAACAAAGAGTTACTGCTACAGTTCAACAAACACGCAGGAGTAAAATGCAAACGAGGTGCGTAATTGTTCTTATGTAATGGACTTAAAACTCCAGTTCTGGAAGATTTGAAGGTTTAAATTGGATTTTTTTTTTTTTTTTTTTTTTTTTTTTTACCCAGAAAAACACAAGACACATCCGGGGCAGTGCCAGATGAGGGTGTCGTCTCTTGGCCGAGGGTTACCCTGATTTTAGAGCTGCTGCAACACAAGAAGAAGCTGAAGAGAGCCCAGTATCTTGTGCCTGCTCTGTTTAATCTGCTCTCCAGGTGTGCTATGACAACATCTACCGCCATGTTTTGACATTAGACATTTACGTTTCCTTTATCAAACTCTTGAATTAGAAAATGCTCTGGTCCAGTCAAATCAAGATGAATAAATCAAATCTCACAGACGTTTCTGATTGAATATTCTATAAAATATGTCATATAAAAGATTGTGAAAGCTGTTTTATTGTGTGCTACAGATGTCTGGAGCCTGCAGCAGCTGAACAGGAGAATATAGAGTACACAAAACAACTCATCCTCAGCTGCCTGCTGAATGTCTGTCAGAAACTGTCTCCTGATGGAGGTTCTATCAGCAAAGGTACCAGAAATCTGGCATGAAATTCCTATAAAAATATTAGAACGGTTATGATGAAGTCATGTTTTTAGCCTTATCTGGATGGTAGTATTTTACATGAGGGCATGAGATAATTTTGCAGACCTTGAGAAATAATTACCGTCCAGGTTATTGTCACTTTGCAGAAAATATAAGGACAAGCTTTCTCTAGAGTTTCATTTAGTTTTGAGCCAGGCAGCTTTGTTTGGACATATTGCATTTGTGTGTGTTTGTAGATGTGCTGGAGGAGGATAAATTTAACGTGGAGCTGGTAGTGCAGTGCGTCAGGATGTCAGACATGCCCCAAACTCACCATCATGCACTGCTTCTGCTCGGAGCTTTGGCGGGTATCTTCCCTGTAAGTACAATCATGAAACACTCGCACACATACATTCAAATGCAGTGGTAACCGTCTTACTCTCTGATTTCAGGAGAAGGTTCTTCACAACATCATGCCCATCTTCACATTCATGGGTGCCAACATCATGCGACTGGATGATACTTACAGCTTCCAGGTCATCAATAAGACTGTTCAGGCTGTCATCCCTGCTCTTATAAAGGTTTGTTTGTTTGTTTCTGTATACTGTTTGATATAATCGAGGCATTTGATTTGCAAGATGGTGTTAAAGATTTGAATAAACCTCAAAACTTTAGTATTGAACTTCAGCATGTAACTGATTTTTATTTAAGTACGATAATATTGTAATTGTTTTTTAAGTGTCACTTTTCATCTCTTCATCAAGTTTGTCAAAAAACAAACAAAAACATCTTGATTCAAGATGTAGTGGCAAAAATAAATATCCCTTTATAAGTTCTTGTTTTTTATATTTATAACATGATATAGTGAAGCAATATCACATGAGCAAGAGGCTGTTTTTCATGAATATCAGCACAATTGCTATGTGATATTGTTTTTATTGTAAACAAGAAGTTGTTTTATTGTAAACAAGAAGTTAAATTTGTAAATATTTCAGGTACAGTCTGTTTTTGCTCCAATTCGCCAATCAAAATAGTGCACATCTTTGAGCAAAGCACTGCAGTTTAGTTATTGAATGTATCCATGTTTTTGAAAGAATCAGGTGAGTCATTGATTCAATGACTTATTTATGTAGACAGTCACTTGCTTCGTTCCTGAATAAATCAGCCATTTGAACAAATGAGTTATTCATTACGACAGTGAATTTACCCCTACCTATTGGTGGTTTTAGTTCATATTTAAAGTATTTCATTTTCGTTTAATTATCATTTTCAACAAAATCCCAGAGAAGACTGGTGTATACTATGGATGTGAATGATACTTCTATGTATGGGGCTTGGTGAGGAAAAGTATTACATTTGTGAGCAATGGGACTTTTTTTGCCTTTTAGATGATCCTGTAGACTTATATTGAAGGCACCCAAGCCATATCTAGGGACCAGAATATTACAGAGACTTTACAGTAGGCTCTTGTGGCCTGGGCCATTAAGCAATGCTGTAGTAGTAACCACCTAAAACATGCTAAAATTTGCATAGCACATTACTACTCAGAGTACCTTGGCAACTGCATGGCAATGCTTTTGCAACCAAACACAACCTCCTATATTAGAGGTGGGGAGTTTTACACAGGGAAGGCCCACTCAGGTTTTCTTTATGCAACGTGAAAGTCTAGCTTTTCCGTTATTTAATAGGAAAAAGTACTTTCTTTTAACTGTTACAAATAGCATTATTCTTGATTCTTGTTTCTCCACAGGCCCATGAGGGTGGAAGTGCCCAGTCTGAGGGTCATATGGAGACTGTGGTAACGCATATCATGCATGTTTTTATTGATGCCCTTCCTCATGTACCCGAGCACCGACGCTTACCCATCCTCAGCCAGCTGCTGGGCACACTGGGTCCGTCTCGCTTTCTCTGGGTCCTGATGCTGCTCATGTTCAAGCAGCATGTCACACAAACATCTGTCAGTGCAACTGGGACCGAAAAGGTACAGAGGGTTTCATGGATGTTTTTTTTACATATTTTTATATTGAAATTTTTGAGGGGTTTACCACTGAATAAACAATTTATCTCCAAAAAATGCTTTGGTACACTGGAAACGCATTTGTGTTAAGGGTTGGTAGAGACAGTTGTGTGATGTGTTGTGCAGGAGTCTGTTGTAGAGAGAGATCAGGACTTCTGGATCTCGGTGTGCTGTGAGTTTGAGGTAAAGGAGCAGCTGACCTCCCTCATCAGAATCCTGAAGTATCTCATGACTTTACCACAGGACAAAGAAGAAGGTAAGAACTGCCCACTTCAATAAATGCCTCAAACGTTTTCTTCAGAAGAACACAAATATGCACAAAAATAATCCATCTCTGTGCGTCTATTTAATACGAAAGTGGGCGGACTTCACAACATGCTTACATTCAAGCATTAACTCAGCCCATCTTGTGCGCATACAACAGCTGGCCGGAAGCGATGGTTTATAGTTAGTCATGTACTGACAATTTTTCACCTACCAAAAAAATGTTTAGAATCAAGTTCTGCCAGGAATCAAGTGGAATTTGTGTATTTGTGTATAAGTAGGGTTGGGTTGACAGTTTTGTTTTCTTGAGTTTAACAAGTCTACATTTTGCTGAACCGATATTAAATCTGAACTCCAAGATCGATCTTTTAGTTTATGCTTTTTTCTGTTGATGCATGAACAAAACTTTACCAATCATAATTTGTAGTGTGCCTGCCATACAGTTATCATGGTAACACATTACAATAAGTTCAGTAGTTAACATTAGTTAACATGAACTTTGAACATGAAATTTCAACATTTACTAATACATTATTAAAATCAAGAGTTGTATTTGTTAACATTAGTTAATGCACTGTGCTGATCATCTCTTCCTATGTATTGCTAGTTAAAGCACAAAATACACATGAATGAACATCAGAAGGTATGTTAAAGAAATGGTGCAACTTAGTGAAATGTATCATATCTCGAGTAATTTCTCAATCAGCATTTCAACCACAAAAAGATGTCAATAAAATAGCTATAATGTCAATAAACTGTCGCATAACTTTACATTTACTTCAGGAAAGCCATTCAGTGTCCATAGCTTAGCCAACTAGAAGAAAAATTCTAGAGAAGATTTACTAAATATTTTAAATTATATTTTAACTTAACCTGTTTGTTTTATTTATTGCATGTTTGAATAACTTAAAAAAATGACAGACCCTGTTTAAATGTTTATTTTTCAATAAAGAATTGGTTTAGAATTTGTGTGCACTTTAAATGTTTGTATACAACTCAGTTTTTATTTGTGTTGATTTATTATATATATATATATATATATATATATATATATATAAAAATTAATAGCTATTGAATTTAATCATTTGATATTATAGTTATGTACCAACTGACATACCCTGTTTTTCCTTAAAACTGGACATATACTGTAGCTGATTTATATCTGAATAATATTAAATCGAGATCGGAATCAAATCAAGAACTTGTGAATCAGAATCGAATTAAATCTTGAAATGTGTTAATATCCAGCCATAATTGTAAGAATTGGATGTGTGACATCAACCTAAAAAAAAAAATAGAGGACAGAGAAGAAGATTGTTTGATATTTTCTCTGTGCAGTTCCGGAGAAAAATAGGACCCGTGGAAGAAGTGCGGTGAAGAAGGAAGAAACCGTCTCAGATCTAATTTTCAACGTGGAAGCACATAGTGGCAAAGACCTCCGCCATTTTAAATTCCTCTCCATCTCTTTCATGGCTCAGCTACTTTCCTCTGACAGATTTGTTGGGAAGGTAGGTTTAGAGCTGGAAACAGTTGAATTAATGTTGATATTAAAATGCCCCCAGGATTTTTCAATAAACATCCTAAATGTGTAATTGTTTGACTGATAGATGGCTTACTGTAAGGACTTAACAGGAGGCACCTTACAGACTCTTCAGCAGCAGTGAGTTGAATCTTGACTACAGTACTTGACTTGATGGTGATTGGTTGTGGTGTTGTTTGCGGGGTGTAATGTATGTGTTAACTTGTTAGTCTGCTGGAGGAGGTTCTGCGCTACATCCATGCAGTTGCTCGATGTGTAGAGGATAACTCGGATAAACCCACGGCTAAGTTTTGGAGAGCTCTGCTCAGCAAATCCTATGACACCCTGGACAAGGTAGGAATCACTGCATTGATACAAATATATTTGTATTGAATGACATTTTAACACCATGTCCTAACAACATGATCAAACAACAAGCACAAACAGTCTTCAGTTTTCATACTGTGCACAATATATGTACTATATACTGTAGAAATAGAGTAACATGATAATGATTTCTATTCTGAACTGAATCACAGTCTGCTTTCTTGAAATGGCGACTTCACTGAACAGTTGTTTTTTGTGTACACTTTAATTTGTGCATATTTATGCATAAAACATGCTGTATTATGTAACTTTTAGGTTAATGCCCTGCTGCCCATTGATACCTTCATTATGGTAATGAGAGGACTTATGGGTAATCAGTTAGCATCAGTTAGAAGGAAGGCCATGGAGTTGCTTAATAACAAACTACAGCAGCGGACACATTGGCTGAAGGAACAGGTAAAATAAAAACTATCATTGCACAAACATTTTAGTTAATTTTGTTAATTAAGCATTTTAGTCTCTTTAGTGAATGTCATATTTTATAACTTATAAACAGACTGCCCATTCTGCATTAATAAATGCTTTTAAATATTAGCTCATCTCATAATCATATAATATTTCTGACAGATTACTGCGCTTCTGGAGCTCATTGGCAACCTCCTGAACATCGTGGGTCGGAGTCACGGACAGGTCACAGCACAGGAAGAAGAAGAGTTGGCTATCAATCGACAGACAGCCCTTTACAGCCTTAAGCTTCTGTGCCGAAATTTTGGCACTGGTCACGAGGAGGCATTTATACCAGTGCTGAGCAAAGCTGTGGAGCTGGTTGCTAATAAAGATGAGGAGAAGAACGTCATGGGAAGTGCTTTGCTGTGTGTGGCGGAAGTTACCAGCACAGTGAAAGCCCTTGCTATACCACAGTTACACAGGTACTGTTAAGCCCACAGTAAGGCCTTTGTTTTTTTTATGTGCGTTAGTAAATGCATACAGTGCATATAATATTAATATCTTCATCAGCATTAGGAATGCTCCGATCGATCGGCCACAGATCAGTATCGGCAGATAATCACATATACTAAATTTGACCGATCTCACGAAACGATCGCAATTTGTTGATGTAAAACTGTAAAAAATTGCCACCGACACGCATGTAAACAGTATACAGATGGGGCTTTTGCGCCACATTCAGCTTTGTAACTTTGTGAAACATTAATAAACCATGGTCGCACATCTTTATTTAGAGCAAGTTGTCTCGATTCAAACGAGCCCAAACACAACGTAACATGATGCATAATTCTTGAGAAAATCATCACTGAGTGACATGACATGCTTCTATAGGACTTCCTGGAGCCAATTGCATCGCAATCATTTTTGGAAACTGGATCTTTTTGTAGAGTTATAAGCCATTACTTTTAAGTATGCCACATGAAATCATGTGAAATCATTAAAAATGCCTTCAGGGTGTAAGGGGTTAACAGTGACAGTCAACAGAGAGCTTACATATCATTTAAATATAAAGCTTGAATGATCGGGATTGGTATCGGCATCGGCCAGTCATGATGACAAGAAATCTGTAGTCAGTATCGGTTGCAAAAATCCGATTACTTCATTTGGAGCCTGAGTCAGTCGCAAGCACAGCTGTCAGTCATGACGTTACACCCCATTTTTATGGCATCAAATAACTAAAACCAAGCTTATTTGAAAAACAAACACTTAAACATACATCTGCATGATAAAAACTACCTAAAATGACAAACCATTTTTGGAAAAGTTATTTGAAGTGTAAATGGCTTTTTTAGTTTGGCTCGCATCCCATTTGATTACATGGAGAGGGCATGGTTTATGACCTATACTGCAGCCAGCCATCAGCGGGTGATCGTAATGTTATGGCTTCACTTTTCAGGACATGTCATCCAAACAGCTTATTAACCAAAGAACTGGTTCGAAATGAATAAATCAAACCTACAGGCAGAGTTGAAATTCAGCTTTTCTGTCATGTCTGACTCAAAAAGAACTGAATGATTTGGTTCTAACTGTCGGTTCTTTTTTTTTATTCTTTCATATTATTTTTTTCTGCATCTTGGATCATCAACTTGGAACTAAAGTTAGATTTAGTTCGATTTTGTGAACCAGCTCAAAAGAATGATTCGTTCAAGAATCGAACATCACTACTATACTCTCAGCTCAGACATGCACCTTTTTTCACTAATCAGTTGGTCCACAAGGTGGCAACACTGACCGAGGCTATTGTTTCAAAGTCGTAAAACTGAAGAGACACAACAACAAACAACTACTAAAAAAGTAACAACAACAAACTCCTGCACAGACAAGCGCTTGAAGGGGGTTAAGAGATTCCCACAACTCTAGTTTAAGGAGTTTAAAATGACATTTTTATCAGTCCTAACTTCTGGAGAGAAATAGTGCAGACACTGGACAAAAATGAAACTTTCTAGTGTGCATGTGTTGAACGCCAGTATTGGCGCACGCTATTAAATGAAGTTTACTTTGAAAGGCTATGCTTTTGGCTGTACGCATACGCTAAGCATTCGCTTCAAATCTGAAGTATGTTTAGAGCTTTAAATCACTAGGTGTGGGAATTGAGAATGATACTATTTTTAAAACATACTGGAAGTGAATGATCTTCATGACTTGTATATGTTGTGTGTTCAGGCTGATGCCTGCAGTATTGTACACTCTGAATGAGAGGAAGGACCTGCTGAACAATGAAATCTACCTGCTGAGTGCCGTCACAGCTCTGCAGCGCATATCAGAGACGCTAACACACTTTATCAGCCCTTACCTGCAGGACACCATCTCGCAGGTCAGTATCAGAATCACTTTGTTACTTCAGGGCATACCTTAGAGTAGCATATGTGATTCAAATAAATTTTAATTATAAGGTTCTTATTTGAAACTTCCCATTGTTTCCTGGTGTTCTAGGTCACCCGCTTAACTCTGCTAGCTGAGCAACTGACGTCTTGCCCTCAGCTGTCTGTACGTCTTGCCTCTCTCAGCTCCACTCTTGCCACAAAGGTGCCTCCCAGGGTCCTCATTCCCACAATCACAAAATGCTACTGCAACATGGTGGATGTTCATCAGGTAGGATTGGGTGTATTACTGAAATACCGAAGTGTTTAAACATGCATGAATGAGAGAATAAAACTTAATGTTAAAAGTTATTAAGCAGTATTCATGCGCTGACTGACACACACCTGAAGTACGCAAACAGAAAGCCGACTGTCACGTGCTTGAATGGTCAAATACACATAAAGTTATGTCAAAATGCCCGTCTTGGTGTGTATTTACGTAAACACAGTTGGTTATATTTTATGTGAACTTAAACAGTTGAGAGAAAATCGAATCATATCAGTATGTTGCATCAGTGCATTAAGTTTTAAGTGAAAGCAGCATAATATTCCTTCTGCCGTCTGTGTCAGTAATGTTAATCAAACAAAAGAAAAAGAGAAAAAACACACTTTAATAGCTTTAATAAGGATCAGTATGTTTGATTCATAAATTACATTTGATTATTCAATTTCTGTAGTATTTTGTTCCTGAATGCTAAACCTACCTGAAAAAAGTTCTTATGAACTATCTTTCTTTCTAAGGGCCTGTTTACATCTGGTCACTTCATGCATTTTCTCTGATCGGATAGCTATCTGATCATGAAAAGACCAGGAGTAAATGCCCACCGAAACGCTTTCAAGATAGATTTAAATACGATTATTCAAACCACGTCAGAAGGTGGTCTGAGGCACATTCCAGACAAAAACTGGACAAGTGTAAAAGCATCTGGTTGTTGAAACCACATGTATATTTTACTACTCCCAAAATGTTAAAAAATAAACGTGAGAGCGTGTTATAGGCTATATGCCTATAATATACATGTATATAAGCTATATAGTCAGATATGACAGCGCTACTGCAACACGTATCATCGCAGATGAGTAGCTGAGTATCTCTTCAGCAAGCCAATGCAGAAACTGCCACAAATGAAACTGATGAAACAAATGAAAGTTGCAGACGCTTAACACACAATCATCTTCATTAAAAGTAGTGAGACTAAATAATCTTACCAGTGCTGATGCCGCTCTCTCTCCTATTGCTGTCTTTGATCTTCAAATTAGCTGATGAATAAAATGCAGCTCATATCTGTTGCTTTTGTTGATGTGAACTCCGTTAAATTTGCATACAGCACAAGAACTAAAGATTGAGTTTATATTCGTTTTACGGATACACATTTAAGTGGCCAAGTGTAAATGGAACCGTTTTAACACATCAGATAGCTATCCGATCAGTAGAAATGCATGAAGTGGCCATGCATTTCTAATGAAGTGGCCCTAAAATCTGCTTTGTAAATTACTGCTTTGTTCTTATTTTAATAACTAAAATAAAATAACAGCTTTTAAAAAAAGCTGTTTCTTTGTTTGGAAAGAAAAAATAAACAAGCTTTCTGCATTTTGCTTTTTTCTGTCGTATGACTATTGCCATACATAAGATGGTAAATGTGGTATCCTAATTATAATTGTTTTTTTTTTGTTTGGTTTTTTTACAAATTTTCCATAGAATGCTAGAAATTACTGACATAAAACTGCAAAAATCACAACAAATCCTAGTGTTATTACAAGTGTTTCATTCTCAGCTGATTCCCTTCTTTTACCTTTTGCAGAAACGTCTTGGTCCTCTGATGACCATCTTGAAGGAACATATCACTCACATGGAGAAGGACCAACTCAATAACCACCAATCAGAGCTCACTTCCTTTTTCCTGTCTGCTCTTGATTTCCGTGCCCAGCATTGCCAGGTACTGCATACCCCTGTTTCAGTATGTTCCTTTTTTTTCCCCAATAAGTGCACTTACTCATAATTACCAATATAAATGTATTTAATAGGGAGATCTACAGAAGACTGGTAAAATTGAGGGCAGTGTGATTGACTGTCTGCTAGTGATGGTTATGAAACTTTCAGAAGTCACTTTCAGACCTCTCTTCTTCAAGGTAAGCATCTATTGTTTAGTGCGAAAAAAGACTTCCTCTAATAACTTAAGACAACTTCTTATTTTTAGATGCATAAAAAATACTAGTTATGGGCTCTTTTGAACCACTGCTTCGAGAATAATTTTGGATTTGAAAACCCATTCAATGTCCTTAGCTTGTTAGTTGGCACTAGAGAGGAGATATAACATATTACATATTAATTACATTTTTAGAAACATACTTGTATTATAATTACATCATTAAAAAGTTGATATAAAAATTTACTTTGTGCAATTTAAATGTTTTGTGTACAACTCTTTTTGTATGAGTTTTGATTATTATTTCTAAATATAAAAAGCAATTGAATTTGGACTGTAATATTATTATAATGTACCAACTGACAGGGTTCCCTGCATTGTTAACAGCATTAGTTGATAGATTGTTTTCCTTAACCTGAAAAAATGAGGATTGGTTTGAGGTAGGGTTGTCAAAAGTACCAGTACTACGGTACCAAGTCGGTACTGAAATTTAAAAAATTTGACGATAACCAGCATTTCTGTTGTACCGGGTATATTCGGTAACCGCTTAAATCAATGTCTGTTTTAAAATGCTCCCGTGTGTATCTGTGTAAGCGCTCAGTGAAGAACATCAAAGGTTTCTATTTACAAGTTTTTAAAGCGTTGATCATTGTAGCCAATCAGATTGAGCTGTTGAGCACGTGAACACAATGGCCAATAAGAGGTGTTTAAGTTAGTCAGAATCATCTCAGCAATGCTTAAAACACCGGATTTTTCATTTACTGCACGCTTTAGTGTTCTGCACACTTGAGAATCCTTTGATTATTACCAACAAAGTGTAAACTCGATGTAAATAAGATTCATTGTGCATTGTAGACAGCTTTTTTGATTATAGGGGGTTTTCGCAGGAGTGTAGATCTCAGTGAGCAGGCGCAGAACTTAGCTGCAAAGTGATTGACAGCTTCAGTGATTATAAAGGGAGTGCTTTTTGCTCGCTTTCTGTTTATAACCCATATACAATTTGAATAAAAGTTTTGTTTTTTCATGCTCCTCAGTACACTGCAAAGTTTCTGGAATTACAACTGTATTTAAATGCGCGATTGAATCCTTAATATTGAGAATGATTTTTAGAACTATATCTTTATCGTTATCTTTATAGCTATCGTCCTTGGAGTGAACGGGCCTTTAGAGTGTAAATGTAACCAATAGACCTGCCACTTGTTCTATGTAATGTAATCAAAAATGATGAGCTCATTTAAATTAATTTTTATTTTCAGACAGTTAAATAAAATAGTAAAATAGTTCCAACAGTTTTTGCTATGGTGCCAAAATTTCTACAGATAACCGTGAAATTTTACTGGTATATTGGTATTAACTACTTGAATTTTGGTACCGTGATAACACTAGTTTGGTACCGTGACAAAACTAGTTTGAGGATTGGTTAAAAATTGATGCACTGTTCTTGCTATATCTTTAATCTATATTAAAGGGTTAGTTCACACAAAAATGAAATTTCTGTCATTAATTACTCACCCTCATGTCATTCCACATCCGTAAGACCTTCATTCATCTTCGGAACATGAATGATGGAAGATGAATGAAGGTCTTATGGGTTTGGAACAAGGGTTAGTAATTAATGACAGAAATTTCATTTTTGGGTGAACTAACCCTTTAACTTGTAAAAAAAAAAAAAAAAAAAAAACATATGAGGCCAAGGCACTCGGATTTAGAAAAAATATAAATATATTAGAAAAATATATTAGAAAAAATATAAAAATATAAAAAGCCTATTTATTCATAGCTATAACATTTTAAAAACAATCACATATAATGGCACACCAACGCGTTGTGACTGATAAGCATTTATCAGGGTGTGTCATATCTATCTGAATCTATATTAAATCAAATATAATTAAAATCAGAATTGAATCAAGAGTTTGTGAATCAGAATTGTATCAGTTTGTGAAATCTGTCAATACCCAGCATTTCATCCAAGTGGGCACAGTAGTAGCCAATAAATTGGCTGATTCATGAGTTTTTGACACCTGTTGTAGTAATTGCCAAAAGCTCAATATGTACTTGTAAGTTACTTTGGTTATATATTGTCTATTAAGAACATTAGAAGTGTAAATGCATGCTGATCGAATCTCCTTTTTAATGTTCTACAGTTGTTTGACTGGTCAAAGATTGATGGTGCTTCTAAAGACCGGCTGTTGACGTTCTACAGACTGGCAGATCGTATCGCAGACAAACTCAAAGGACTGTTTGTATTGTTTGCTGGGCAGCTGGTCAAACCCTTTTCTGATCTGCTGCAGCAGCTCAACATTTCCCACACAGGTAGTCTGCACATATCAATGTTTGTATGAAGTTCCGAATAAACCTGCAATGGTTCACCATTAAACCATGCCAACATTTTTTGACATGACCAGATCATGCTAAGAAGAGATTTGGAGTCAAATGTTTTGCATTTTATATATATAATACTACAACAATTAATAATTATTAATCTTTCTTTACATTATTTTAAAATGATGTAATTTACTTTGACTTTCACCCCTTCTGTCCATAGACAAACCTTTCTTTGATTTAGATAATAATGATGATGATGATTCAGATGATGAAGATAATGTGACAAAGAGCAGCCTGCTGCTGCAGTATGTGTTGGATTGCCTCCACAAGATCTTCCTCTATGACACTCAGCACTTCCTCAGTAAGGAAAGGGCCAATGCTCTGCTGGGCCCCCTGGTGGATCAGGTCAGTATAGCACATAAATTGATTGTGTCAAGAACCACAATCTATTCCCCATTCCTGTGTTATACCATTGCAATAAGTTATGAAATAAACAAAGTTATTGGATAATCTGTTGGCATTTCAAAATTGATTCAAAAATACATAAAATTCTTAAATTAAAATTCAATTTGATATTTCTGGGGCTTAAAGTAAGAAAAAAAACAAAAAAAAAAAAACATCTAGATGGTGTATCTTTCCTGAGATCATTAAAAGGCTGAAATTCTTGAAGAAAAAAAAAAAAAAAAAAAATCTTGAAAATTGGGTTTGTTTTTCTTAATAAAGTAGTAAGGTAGTACTACCTTTTTTTTTTTTTTTACAATAACAAAATAGAGGTCAGGGTGGTGTGACCAAGTGTTTCTCAACCCTGTTCCTGGAGGCACACCAGAAAGTAAACATTTTGGATGTATTCCATATCAAACATGCTTAATTTAGCTCATTAGCAGAGATGCCAAGACTTGACAAGGGTCAGGGAAACAACCAAAATGTGTACTGTTGGTGTGTCTCAAGGACCGGGGTTGTAAACACTGGTGTAACCAACAGGCAGGAACCCATTTTGTTGTCACGTGGCAAGAAAACCATAAAATTGAAAATGATATCACAGAGAGGATGCCTGTAGATGTTTTTTTTTTTTTTTTTTTTTTTTTGTGATATGGCAAGTTCATGTTGGCAAATGGAATAACCCCAAGAAAAGTTAACATTTTTCATGATTCAAAAATACATATAGATATTTGTTAAAATACTTTTAACTTGGAAAAAATGTTTGGAGACTTAAAGAAAAGATTTTATTACTTTTTACTTTCTTAGATCAAAATTTGTTATTGATATAAAGGTTTTTCCTGTCATTGTGGTGTCTAATGATTTTTTTTTTTTTATGCATGTCTGAAGTTGGAGAACGTGCTAGGAGGAGATGAGATCTACAAGACCCACATTACCAAACATTTGGTGCCTTGTATCGGCCAGTTTGCTATTGCCATGGGAGACGACTCTCAGTGGAAAGTTCTCAATTATCAGATTCTGCTTAAGATGCGTCACAGTTCACCCAAGGTATGCAGATGCTTGAGTATGGTAAACATAAAATACAGACCTCAAGTGATGTGCCAATGTGTGTGTGGTACCAGTTTACGAAATCTATAATTAAGACTGTTTTGTTGTTGTTGTTGTTGTTGTTGTTTTAAACAAAGAAAAAAAGCAAATTTTGATGATGCGCCAACAGCGGAAACTATTTGTGCAGTGAGCACGTCAAAATATCAAATCCGATTTGAAGCTTGTGACAAATGCGCACATCAACCTGATCACTTTATTTAGCGTTTATGTAAACACTATGTTAAAAAAAAAAAAAAAAAGTATTTATGTAAATGTAGCTACTGATTGAGGAATTACAGTTTGATCAAATTTTGATTTGACTAATTCTTTGGTAAAACTTATTTGTACCAAATTGTGTGTGAATTGTCAGGGATGTAATTTTTCCGTGTTTGTACTGATTTCTGTATTTTCGTATTTTTCCTAAAATACCTCAAGTATATCCTATGTGAAATGCATAAATCAGAGGATTCCAAAATTAACACTCTGTAAGTGCCAAATTAGATTGGCGAATATATGAAACTGTAATACTCGCCAGCCGGCCGATCACCGGCCACTGCACATTTCAGAGTGAAGCACAGCATTGTGTTCATTTACTTTTTTATATTTAGTAATATTTCTTTTAGGGCTGGGACGATGCATCGATTCTCGATCGATACAATGAATCTGGATCGATCCTGATATTTCTCTCATGAATCGATTCTGAGCTTAGTTTTAACGGCAGATGGCGCTCTAGGCCAGTTTTTAACCACACACTCAAATGCTCATGAAAAAGACTGTTGGACAGCGCTCGTGCGTTCGGTTGAGTCATGTAAGTGGTTAAATATACTTGCACCTCGGCTCAGAATGCTTTTATGACGCAAGATTTGTAATTCACTTCAACCTTTTTGAACTTTATGAATGGTTATTTTAGGTTTAAGTGGTGTGTGTGTAAAGGAACTGGAAGCAGGCAGTGTACGAGTGTTTCTAAAACATGTATAGTAGTGCCATCTGCTGTTTCATGAAACTCATGAAGCTCAGAATCGATTCGAGAGAGAATCGCGATACATCTGAAAATATCAGAATTGCTCCAGATTCTTTGCATCCTGTCACTCACATGAGATCACAGCAAATGATCCAGTCATTTCTCTATGGACAAAATAAAAGTCCTGCCCTACATTTTTTTTCTTGTTCGAGAAGCCATTTTACTCAGATATACATCACAATAGGGAAGAAAAGACTATCGCAACTTCTGATTCATGCCGACTTTTAAATGAATACCCCTTAATCATCTCTGAACTTCAGGCCCTGCTTTATTACGTGGACTGACTCATATTTCACTAAGTTCTTTTTAAATGCAGAAGTGAAAATAAATGTCCATGTTTGCTTTTCTATTCAGGTGCGTTTCTCTGCACTTGTCATGTTGCTGGAGTTGGCAAGCAAGCTGAAGGAGAACTACACGGTTCTTCTGCCAGAGACCATCCCATTCCTGGCTGAGCTCATGGAGGGTAAGAATATTACGTCACTATTTGATCAAATTGGCACACGAGATTTTGTAACTAAAGTACACAGTGTTATCTTTGTTACTGCTTTGAACCTGCTTTGAGTTGTGTTTTAAGAACACTTAAGTTTGTCATTTTCATAATGTTTCTTAAACGTTCAGGACTATTCCAGAATTCAGAATTGAGTTATTCCTCTTCTTGTTTTTCAGATGAATGTGAGGAAGTTGAGCACCAGGTGCAGAAGGTCATTCATGAAATGGAGAATATCCTCGGTGAATCACTGCAGAGCTACTTTTAATCCCACCGAGACTTTTACACCATCACAGGCGATTCTTACACCCTCTGAGTGTGCATTCATTGTTCTTGCATAATATTTACTGATGAACTCTTCTGCTAGAACATGCGTCAGTCTGCTCGCCGGTTCCACAGCACACCTTATCACTGACTAGCAGCTTGACCTGTCCTACCTTTGTGCTCATGCATATGTAAATGTAAAAAAAACACAAATCACTGGATGCCACATGCTTTTTCCAAGGTTATATAAAAACGACACGCATGATGTTTAAATGTCTGTTTTTAAAAAGCAATGGTTTTATGGCATTGAATTAAATTTTGTAATGCAAACTGATCTTTCTCTGGAATCTGAATATATAAAAAGATGAGTCTGGGAAAATGTGTGCATTTGTGTTTGATTAAAGTGAAAAAAGCAAATGGGTTCAATGAAAGTTCAGGTTCAACCATATGCTTCCATTAACAATAGTTTACACATTCAGTATCTGCCATGCATACACATCCAGATCAAAGCTAGCTCTAAGCTGTGGTTCTATCTTTCTGGAACACCTGTTAATATATTATGTGCCTCATAAACCTACATAAAATGCATGATTCTGCATGTTATTGTAAATAGTTGATGTGAAACAAAAAAGAATCCATGACTACAAAATGCCTGGTCAATGTGCACCCAATGCAACTAATGTTATAGCAATAGCCTTGCCATTTTAAAGGTGCAATGTGTAAAATTTAGGAGGATCTATTGACAGAAATGCAATATAATATACATAAATATGTTTTCAGTGGTGTATAAAGACCTTACATAATGAACCGTTATGTTTTTATTACGTTAGAATGAGCCATTTCTATCTCATACACCACGGGTCTCCCCTCCATGTCAAGTCGTCATTATGCGCCGACATTTCTACAGCAGCCCTAAACGGACAAACACTCTACAGAGCGCGTTTAGTCACAATGTTGTTCTTCCTCTAAATCGTTCGTGTTTTTACAGGCAGCTTGCATCGTCGCTACGTTGAATACGCACGAAGTAGTAGTAGTAGTAGTAGTCGTCTGGTTTATTAGAAGCAGTTCTTTGCTAGAAGTAAGAAGAAACCTCATTGCTTTACACAAGCTACTCTCTGCTCTCAGTTCGCAACCTCACCGCTAGATGCCGCTAAAATTGACACATTACACCTTTAACTGTATATCAATCAGTTAAATGCTTTGTCTATTTACTACGGTGGCACGTTGCTGCCACATACATAATATTTTTTTCCACTCAATTATGACGTAATAACGAGATATTATGTCGTTAAAACGACATCTTTTCTCGTAATAACGAGATGTTATGTCGTTAAAATGACATCTTTTTCTCGTTAAAACGACATATTTTCTCGTAATAACGAGATGTCGTTAAAACGACATATTTTGTACATGACGTGTACGTTTACCTTTATCTGATCTATATTAGAGAATTTATATAGCCTAAATCAGTACCTTTATCACACTTCCGCGCTCGAAAAGCAAGCAAATATAGTGTAAAATACCTTTCGATGCCTGTATCAGTGGCAGTGCCCATAGAGTAGAGTAATGAACACAATATTATTGTTTTATTGGCATATATCCCCATTTGTAAATATGCAGTTTCTAATAATAAAACACAATTTTACATTTAGCATTCCTTATTTTCTGGAAAATAAGTCGCACCTGATGTCACATGCATCGGGTCAGACTTAAATTTTTGAGAGGAGAAAAAAAAAAAAAAAAAACAGTGCGTGTGCGAATGAGTTTGATAGTGTGCGCGAGAGAGTTTGATAGTGCGTGTGTGAATGAGTTTGGTAGTGTGTGTGAAAGCTTTGATAGTATATGAGAGAGAGTTTGATAGTGTGTGTGAATACTTTGATAGTGCGAGTAAGTTTGAAAAATGTCTTGAATGGCCTCTCATAGTTTTCCTCTCATAGAAAACCGTTATGAAGAAAAAGCTTAACGTCGCTTAATGTCGCTTAATGTAGCCTACAAAGTGATATTAAAAGATAAAATTCTGCACAAACCAATTGTTCTGTATAGTATGCTTTATTAGTATAGTGTTTACTATAGCCTACACGTTTTTCTAGACATCGTAATCTTTTTGTAACATACTTAAATTAGATCGTTGTTTCTACCTTAGGCCTAATACATTGTTTAAATTTAATTCATTGTTAGTTAACTGCATGTGAGCCTACATTTATGAAATTACATAACTTGCACAGAGTCACCTTTGATAACAGATTACTCCAAATTGTAATGTTGACATGCAGTTCCTGTAAAGCTGCGTTGAAACTATATGTATTGTGAAAAGCACTATAGGCCTATAGGCTACAAATAAATGTGAATGAATAGCCTATTTAATTGATAAACTAATCTAGGCTATATAAATCTAAACTCTATTATAGATCAGATAAAGGCCTACTATATTTCGTACATGTCACGTACAAAAGATGTCGTTTTAACGAGAAAAGGATGTCGTTTTAACGACATAACATCTCGTTTTTACGAGGAAAGATGTTTTAACGACATAACATCTCGTTTTTACTTGAAAAGATGTCGTTTTAACGACGTAATATCTCGTTATTACGACATAATTGAGTGGAAAAAATATTATATATGTGGCAGCAATGCGCCACCGTAATTTTCTACTATAATGCAATCTTTTACTTTAGATGAGAAAGAGTTAAGGTTACTTTTGATCCCTTTTTCATAGTCTATTCAAAGGCAATGGACCACAGACATAATAGTGTATGCTAGGCTACTTGTTAGTGTGTAATTATTGTATATAACTAAGAATTTGGTAGTGTAGCTAAATAAAAAAAAGAAAAAATAAATATTCAACATCAAGTTTTTAAGATTAAATCTACAGATGAGGGAAAATTTATCTGACGTGTTATAACTGTTTGCCATCTACAGTTACATAACTACTCAATTTTTAACAATCTTGTAATGTGACAAATGTTTACAAGTAGTACAATATTCTGTGTAGTCTCTTAATATGTACTGCAAACGAATTAAGTTTAAAAGTTACTTCAGCTATGCAAATATGTTTACTAAATGAAATATTTTAATAAAAAATTAACTTAATTCTCAAATATTAGCTAATAATAGCCTACTTAATATAAACATTGTACTTTTGATCTAAGATAAATAGTCTATATACAGTGGCAAGAAAAAGTATGTGAACCACTTGCAAAATCTGTGAAAATGTGGAAAATTTTAACAAAATAAGAGATATCATACAAAATGCATGTTATTTTTTATTTAGTACTGTCCTGAGTAAGATATTTTACATAAAAGATGTTTACATATAATCCACAAGACAAAAAAATAGCTGAATTTATTAAAATGACCCAGTTTTCCACCATCTTTTGCATATTTGAACCCTTTACAACAGTGACTGAATGATTTTGAGATCCATCTTTTCACATGGAGGACAACTGAGGGACTCAAACACAACTATTAAAAAAAGGTTCAAACATTCACTGATGCTTCAGAAGGAAACACGATGCATTAAGAGTCGGGGGGTGAAAACTTTTGAACAGGATGAAGAAATCCAAATTTTTTTCTTATTTCGCTTGAATATCATTTTTTTTCATTTAGTACTGCCCTTTGGAAGCAACAGAAAATACTTGCATGTTTCCCGGAAGACAAATTAAATACAATTTACCTTGATCTTCAAATTCCAAATGTTTTCACCCCCCATCTATTAATGCATCATGTTTTTTTCTGGAGCATCAGTGAATGTTTGAACCTTTTTTAAAAGTTGTGTTTGAGTCCCGCAGTTGTCCTCAGTGTGAAAAGACGGATCTCAAAATCATTCAGTCACTGCTGTAAAGGGTTCAAATATGCAAAAAATGCTGGAAAACTGAAGAATCTGCAGGACCTGGAGATTTTTTCTGAAGAACAGAGCTCAGTTTAACTGCTCAGGACAAACAAGGGACTCATGAACAACCATCACAAAACAAAAAAACAGTCGTAGATCATCCAGGTAACCACACACAGTATTAAGAATCAATGGTTCACATACTTATGAATAGGGTTATTTTAATAAATTCAGCTATTTTTTTGTCTTGTGGATTATATGTAAACATCTTTTATGTAAAATATCTTACTCAGGACAGTACTAAATAAAAAATAACATGCATTTTGTATTATCTCCCTTATTTTGTTAAAATTATTAACATTTTCACAGATTCTGCAAGTGGTTCACATACTTTTTCTTGCCACTGTATATTTTAGAGCAATAACTTCAAGTGCTCTATAATAACCCTTAATAATAATTGGAGAAGACTTTAAATAAGTATAGTATAATATAATATAGCCATGGAATATGTATTTTCTTGATTATTTTCATAATCGCTTCATTTGTTAATTACTTCGTATGCAAATTAGGCGAGTGCGTCAAATCAGTTCTTTCCCATTTACTTTTCTTGACTAAAAAACAAAACAAAAAACAAAAAAACAGGTTAATAGAGAACAGCGCGAGCAGCCCAATGACTGTCACCGGACAGCGTGTCGTCACACGTCCTGTAATCTGCTTTAATTTTAGAGCCGCTTATTCCAGACTGCTGCTGGATACATTCTAACCGTGATGAAGCGCTTCAGCGGATTAAGAGCCGCTTTTCACATATTTAGGAGAGACCTCCATCATCAGCACTGTGTGGGAATAATAGGCGCACCTTTCTCTAAAGGACAGGTGAGATATAAAGCCCAAAAAAACAAGTCATTTTCTCATTTAAAATAATGATATTCACGTTTGAAAAATAATATGTTTGCATGTAAATCCATGCATGGTGCAGTATGGTACCGGTCTAGTGCTCATGTTATTGACTGTTACTGCAGCAGAGGGATGGTGTGCAGAAGGGACCAGACCTCATTCGAGCTGCTGGATTGGTGCAGAAACTTAAAGGGCAAGGTACTACACCACTACACCTCCTGATATTTACACTGCTGATATATCAATCTTTGAGTACAGTATAATGCATCTAAAATATTTTAAGCAACATTTTTTTCTTTGTTGTTTATTATACATGAAATGTATTATCCCTATATATTAATATTAAATATGCAGAGTACAAAGAGGCTGCATGGAATGTTTGATAAAATGTGATTAAAATGGATACAATTTTTAAATTGTGACCAGCTATAACATCTAAAAAATATAGGCTACTTATATACATTTATATACAGTGTTGGGGAAAGTTACTTTTAAAAGTAATGCATTACAATATTGTGTTATTCCCTAAGAAAGTAACTAATTGCGTTACTTAGTTACTTTTTATGGGAAGTAATGCACTACGTTTTGTGTAACTTTTTCTCATCTGGGCTAGGCTGTTTGTTTGTTTGTTTGTTTGTTTGTTTTTATAACAACAAAAAAAAGTTATATTTTTGGCAAATGTAAAGACCCTTTCACACCAAAAGTGAAATGAATAAGCCTTAGGCTGAAGGAAATGCAAATTCACGCCTGTACAGTAAAGGGCGTAGCTCAAACATACAAGCCTTTTAGCTGTGCTGCCATTCTGTAATACAGAAGAATAGGACACAGCAGGAGAAGTAAATGAGTGTATGCTCACATTTGGTCTAGAACTAGTCTAGAATAACCATCATGTTTACACAGTGAACACAACGCCTCTACACTTACTCCCGATTTCTCTCAACATGGGGACAGGAGGGCTAGCCCTGCTGAAAAATCCAGCTAAAACTAGCCTAAGCTGGTTGGCTGGTCTTAGCTGGTTTAAGCTGGAAGTAGCTGGTTTTAGCTGGTCTCCCAGCCTGGCTTAGCTGATCAAGCTGGTCTCCCAGCCTGGGTTAGCTGGTTTAAGCTGGTCTCCCAGCCTCCCAGTCTCCTAGCTAACCAAAACCCCTCTAAAACCAGCTATGACCAGGCTCGGAGACCAGCTAAAACCAGCCTGACCAGCTTAGGCTGGTTTTAGTTGGATTTTTCAGCAGTCAGTCAATAAATTGGAAAACAAAGTAACTCAGATATTTTGGTGTAAATTTAAAAGTAATGTGTTACTTTACTAGTTACTTGAAAAAAGTAATCTGATTCTATAACTCACGTTACTTGTAATGCGTTACCCCCAACACTGTTCATATAAGCTTTAACCTAAATCTTGATGTTAAAATGGTAACATTTAATTTGTCAACTACACAACTACTAACTACTAATGTGTATTTTAAGAATTTAGGATGCATGCAGTCGTTATTTATCATCAATGTTGGGGGTAATGCATTACAAGTAACTTGAGTTATGTAATCAGATTACTTTTTTCAAGTAACAAGTAAGGTAACGCATTACTTTTAAATTTACAACAAAATATCTGAGTTACTTTTTCAAATAAGTAACGCAAGTTACTTTTTTTTCCCATATATTGACTGACAGCTCTCCTGTCCCCATGTTGAGAGAAATCATGAGTAAGTGACGAGGCGTTGTGTGTAAACATGATGGTTATTGTAGTTCTAGACTAAATGCGAGTCAGTATTCCTCAAAATGAATAAAAACAGAATATTGCACAATACAATCTCAGAATATTGCACAAACATGCAATAATTAAATATATTAAATTAAACAAATATACTTTATGTATTTAATCTCACTTTATTAACCAATGTCTTTGCTGCTGAACTTTAATAATTAGAACTAGTATTTATTTCACTTTTGGTGTGAAAGGGCCTTTACATTTGCCAAAAAATAGAACTTTTTTGTTGTTATTAAAAAACAAACAAGCAAGCAAGCCCAGCCCAGGTGAGAAAAAGTAACACAAAAGTAATGTAACGCATTACTTTCCATAAAAAGTAACTAAGTAGCGTAATTAGTTTCTTTTTTAGGGAGTAACGCAATATTGTAATGCATTATTTTTAAAAGTAACTTTCCCCAAAACTTTTGGCTCTGTCTAGTTCTGTCATTGCACAAATGTTTTCTAACTTTAAACAAACAGCTAAAGGGACTGATGCCATGAACAGGGGCAGTGGATCAGTGCTGTCATGAGTTGTCTTTATTTATTTACCTAAGAAGATGCGATCTCATAGGAGCAGTAACACTGACGTTGCAGCACTCCCCTTTCTCTGTGTATTGCAATATTGTGGATTGGGTTACTAAATAAGAGTGAAGCATGTATTTGCATATCTCAACTCAAACTAACCCAGTAATGTTTAATGCTGTTTCTCCCAAACTTGAGTTGATGGTAGAATGGAAAACTCTATTTCTAAGAAGTCAAATCAGTGATAGGCTGTCTAAAATGATTTATTTAGATATTCATTTCAAGATTTTTGCATCATTCATTTAATAATTGAATAAGCACACTTTTGAAACTCCATAAGTCACTGTTAAATCTTCAGCCTTCCTTGTTTTTACCTTTTTAAAATTCTGGCTTCATTATATATATATATATATATATATATATATATATATATATATATGGCAGAAATATATATATTTGAATTGCATATAAAATTGCATTACAGTATTAACATAAACTAATACATTTCATGTATTCTATATAACTGAATATTGCTTGTTCCACAGCTAGCCATATTTTAACCATGTTCATACTTTTTAACTGAATAAAAATATTTTTATATTGTTTTCAACATATATATGCATGGACATATTCATGTTGATTCTAAGCAATAGATGCATTTTTGAAAATATGATTGTTTAAATAAAATAAAATCAATGCAAATAGTTAATCACTATGCCCTTTTTTTTTTTTTGGAGTTACAGAAATCTTATCTCTACATTTTATGCATGACTGGCAATAGATGAAAATTTTATATGAAATTCAAATACATGAATCTTAAATTAAAGCCTAAATTATTTATTTTATTTTATTTTATTTTATTTATTTATTTATTGGACTGCATGTCCCCTCCCCATTCACTTTAATTATATATATATAAAAAAAGAGTAATCAGTACATTTTTCCTTTACTGTTCCATGTTAAAGCTACAAAATCACACCGGTTATGTGTAAATGATGACAGACTTTTCATGTTGGGGTGAACTATTCCTTTTAAAAGCTACTTAGTTTTAAGTCCTCTGTCCCTCTCCAGGTTGTGTTGTGAAGGATTATGGGAATCTGACATTTGAAGAAGTTCCCAATGATGAGCCCATTGGCAGACTGAAAACTCCGAGAGCAGTCGGCCGAGCCAATGAGCTGCTTGCAGGAGCTGTGCAGAAGGTCAAAAGCGATGGCAACACTTGTGTGATGCTGGGAGGAGATCACAGGTTAATGTGTGCTTCCAGTATTGTTAAATAAGCTACTACATTTGGAAGCAGGAAATCATTATTGAACCTGTATGCATATTCTCAACAATATGAATGCTGTTTCTTACAGCTTGGCAATTGGTTCGATCTTTGGTCATGCCATTTCAAGACATGAGTTGAGTGTTTTATGGGTGGACGCACATGCAGACATAAACACACCTTTGACCACGCCAACGGGAAACATTCATGGACAGCCGGTGTCTTACCTCATCCATGAACTCCATTCTAAGGTCTTTAATCATTTCAGCACCTTGTGTTAAAGTTTGTGTAATATGTTACACAGTCAACTCCAACAGAGATGTTTGACTGTAACATCTTAACCTCCTGACCATGGCTGATATGCAGGTGTCAGGATCTCTGCCTTTAGCGCACTCATAACTAATAAACACTAACAACTAACTTCATAGAAACAAATCAAAGAAAATTTAATAAAATTTTCATAACAGACGAAAAAGCAACCATATGTCACATTTTAGCTAGAAATCAAACAGAAAATGAACCCTGTTTGTTTTTAGAACACTAATGATTCCTTTTTCATTAGACATTATTTTTTATGAAAATTTAAGTTCTCCTTAAATTCCCATTAATGGAATGTAACATTTTACTTCTGAGTTTTTCTATTTTATGATTCCCATTAGATTCTCATTACTCATTATCATATTTACTGTACCACATTAATATTTATTAATCAGTGTTTTTAAAGGCAGTACAACAGATACTACCATTGAGTATTTCACTGTTGAAATAATATATATATATATATATATATATATTTTTTTTTTTTTCATTTTTCACATTTGCAGTAAACTGAAAATGAGATTTTTTGCTTTATGCATTAAGAATTTATTAAGAATTTATGGGGGGGTAAATATGATTTTTTGACTTTAGCAAAATATCATTCATTCATTCATTCATTCCTTTCTTTTTGGGTAAAATCTAAACAATGTAAAACCTAAAAACATTTGTTTTCATAATAATTTCAGAAAGTTCTTTTTGTTCACATAAAAGAAAAAAAGAGAAATGAACTGCATTATTTAAAATTTAAAAGAAAAATAGTTTCCAGTCTTAGCTTTACTTGAGCTGACATTTTATGATTTGAAACGATAACATTTTGTACGCTTTTTCTAATTTTTTTAGATTCCCATAATTCCAAATTTCTCATGGTTAAAGCCTTGTGTAGCAGCTAAGGACATTGTCTACATTGGACTCCGAGATGTGGACCCAGAAGAACAGTAAGTTTCTATAATGTTATTAAAAGTGCAAGATAATACATATTTTAAGTAAAACATAGTGCATTATATCACTATTTCTTTGTTCGTTATGAAGTCCAACTCACTTTTTACATTACAGTTATATCCTGAAGTACCTTGGAATCAAAACGTTCTCCATGACAGAAGTTGACCGACTTGGAATAGCAAAAGTTATGGAGCACACATGTGATCACATGTTTTCAAAGTAAGTGTGTTACTTTGGGAATTTTTCCTCCTTTTTTGTATTTATTCAAAATATCTTCATAAGAGTACATATTTATTGTGAAAACATTCCTGCTCTTTCTGGATCAGGGTGAAAAAACCTATCCACCTCAGTTTTGACATTGATGCACTGGACCCATCAGTGTCACCTGCGACAGGCACACCTGTAGCAGGAGGACTGACCTATAGAGAGGGGATTTACATCACTGAACACATCTGTCAAACAGGTGAGAACATGAGGATATGTAAGTAGAGAAGTAATTAATAAGCAGTGTTGGGGAAAGTTACTTTTAAATGTAATGTTACATTATTGCATTACTCCCAAAAAAGTAATTTATTGCGTTAGATACTTTTTATGGAAATGTTTTTTGTTTTAATAACAAAAAAAGTTATATTTTTAAAAATTCTGAAGGCCCTTTCAAAGCAAAAGTGAAATAAATAAGCCTCAGGCTGAAGGAAATGCAAATTCACACCTGTACTGTAGAGGGCGCAGCTCAAACAAACCTTTCAACTGTGCTGTCATTCTGGATTAAAGAAGAATAGGATGAAAGAGAAGTTCAACACTCTTACTTAAAGGGTTAGTTCACCCAAAAATGAAAATGATCCCATGATTTACTCACCCTCAAGCCATCCTAGGTGTATATGACTATCTTCTTTCAGACGAACACAATCGGAGAAATATTTTAAAAATATCCTTAGTCCTCCCAGATTTATAATGGTTGTGAATGGCTGCCCACATTTTGAAGATAAAAAAAAAAAAAATGCATCCATCCATAAAAAAATGAATCCATACGACTCCAGGGGGTTAATAAAGGCCTTCTAAAGCGAATCGATACCTTTGTGTAAGACAAATATACTTATTTAAAACTTTCTAAAGTAAAATAACGAGCTTCCGGTGCGACAGCCATACGCATTCAACGTACGTCCAAAAAGCGTTAACTTCCACAACGTAGTACACAATGCCATGACATACTACGCGTTATAGCGTAGGACATAGCGTAGTACGTCATGGTGTAGTGTAGAACGTCAAGGCATTGTGTACTACGTTGTGGAAGTTAACGCTTTTTGACCGTACGTCGAATGCGTATGGCTGTCGCACCGGAAGCTCGTTATTTTACTTTATAAAGTTTTAAATAAGGATATTTGTCTTACACAAACTCATCGATTCACTTCAGAAGGCCTTTATTAACCCACCTGAGTCGAATGGGGATGGATGCATTTTTTTATCTTCAAAATGTGGATTCACAACCATTATAAATATTGGAGGACTAAGGATATTTTTTAATATATCTCCAATTGTGTTCGTCTGAAAGAAGATAGTCATTTACACCTAGGATGGCTTAAGGGTGAGTAAATCATGGGATCATTTTCATTTTTGGGTGAACTATCCCTTAAGAAATAAAAAAACAAATCAAATAAAATGTGATGTTTAACTAAAGTCATTTTTGCTTATTAGTATGGTTGAATTGGATAATTGAAGACAAAGATATTGGTTAAAGTGCGATTAGATAGATGCATTTGTATTATTTAACACATTTCAGGTTTGCGTAATATTATGAATTTGCATTTCACTGTTTTTATTTATTTTGAGAAATACTGAATAATATTTTTGTGCAAGTGAGATGAGTAAATGCCTGCTCATGTTTAGTCTAGAACTACAATAAGCATCATGTTTACACAGCCCACACAACGCCTCTACACCGTACTCCCAATGTTTCTCAACATGGGGACAGGAGAGGTGTCAGTCAGTCAAAAAAAGTAAAAAGTTACATTGCTTATTTGGAAAAGTCACAGGCCAAACAGTCCATGGAAACGGTCCGATTTTGTAAATTTAAAAGTAATGCATTACTTTACTCATCACCTGAAAATGTAATCTTATTACATAACTCATGTTACTTGTAATGTGTTACCCCCAACACTGTTAATAAGAGACCTGTATAACTTCCAGGCTGATAAATATGCAGTTTTTTGGGCTTTCTGACATTATTAACCAAAAACTGAGCTCACTTGGCTGACGTGTTAGCGCCACCTTGTGTCAGTTTCAAAACATAACAACAGTAGAACAGTGAATTTAATTTAATGAATTATAATAAATCTACATTATGCCCTACATCTAGATATCAGCATCAGCTATTAAAAAGCCATATGACCCACTAATTAGAATGTTTCTGTGTTTGGCTATTGCTATAGCAATTTCATTACCTTGATCATTCTTGATACTTTTCCATGGACTGTTTGGTCTGTTGACTTTCTTCTTGACTTTATTCCAGGGCTTCTCTCTGCTGTAGACATGGTGGAAGTGAACCCAAAGCAGGGCAAAACAGAGGATGAAATTAAATCAACAGCAAACGCTGCTGTGGATCTGTTACTGGGCTGCTTCGGACGGGTTCGCGAGGGCTCTCATGAGCCAGATTATAAAATGCCAAATCCATAAATCACAGTTTTGTTTTTGTTTTTTTGGTTCTTTTCTATTATATTTACTTATTCATCTTTAAGACAATTATGTCTTTCTGAATTTAAAAAGACTAAATTGTAATTCACATTTATTTTATTCTTGTCTAAAAATGAATTCCAAAGATATATGTAAATTATACCACAGTATATTTCTATAGTGAATGCAGAAAGTAAAAAAACGTACACAAAGTATGTCTGTTTTTTCCAAAATAAATAAATAAATAAAAAAGCCATTGTTGCCAGGTAGATTAACAATGTTTAATGTAAGAACTAAAACAAGTAAAAATATATTTAACCTTATAAAGCCTATATATACTTTATCATATTTGATATGGAAATTTCTCTAAATTGTCTCTAAATTATCAACATGATCAAAACTTTGTCTGTACACAATCTGTACACAATATATGCCTTCTGTTGCAAGTAAAAGGCCTTTTACCATAATTCTAAAAACGCTCCCTACCCCTCAAATATAAGCAAGTGCAACAAATTGTATATTTTTGCTCAGTTTGGGGATCTGAATAAAACTGGGTTGTTGTTTTTTTCATTGAGTATATGCTCCTTATTCTCACTACTTCATACTATATGCATACATAAAAGCCTGATGTATCAAATGATACTGAACAAAAACACAACAAAAACCTTTTTTTAGATTTTTTTTTTGTCTAAAGTTAAACATTTATCAGGCTTCATGGTTAAAAAATGGTTAATGTTTTTTCACTAAATTCACACAAGAGGCAAAACATATTTAATAATTTATTTTATTAAGAATGCTATTTTTTTTTTAAAAAAGTTATTTTTCTTTCAATTACTATATTAATAATAGTGTCTGACTCAGTATCTCTGAGTCACCTGTCACCACTGCACAAAAACAAGGGTTTAACATTTTGCTGGTTATGTGTGACTGTATGAAAAAAATCACCAAATAAATGTTATGCACAGCCAAGACTAGCACGGAAAATTTTCGGTTTGCCTGATTTCAACATGTAATAACAGTTCAGTTAATGTAAGCTTGACTAACAATGAGTAGTCTCAGCCTCGATGTCATGCCTACGTCTGATGCATATGGCACACTTAACTTGAAACACTTCAGGATTTTTGAAGTCATCATCTGGTTGGTTGAATTCTACAGGATTTCCGGGAGACGTGTGTGTTGCGTTCTTTAATGGTCCGCCTGGAAACAAATGCCGTGACGCCGAACCCCCTCGTGGAAGAAGAAAGCTGTTGTGTTTACAACTGTGAGAATGAGCACTTACCAGGATCAACTAAATGGTGGATTTTCAAAAGTATGTGAAGTTTACGGCTCCATTAATGCAGTAAACATGCACAATGTTCTTAGATGCACGCCAGTCTGTTATTGTAGGGACATCGACTTTACATTTTCACGCCCCTAAACATGATGCAGAACAAAACGAACTGTGATTGGTTGCGTTACATGTCAGTCACACGTCCTCTAGGGCAGTCCTTGGCAAATGAAAGCTGCGATAGAGTCCAGACCTTCTGCCGTCAGTCTGAAGATCTGGCTACGCGAGACTAAACAATGAGTATTGTGCTCGAAATGTTTGCAGTTTGGTTAAAAGTCGTAAGTATATTTAAAAGTAAGAGTATTCCAGCTATTTGTGTTTTCCTGCTTAGTTTTCAATGTAAATAATAGAATTTATATGATTTGTACATCAATATACTGCCCAGCCAAAAAAAAAAAGTCGCTGTTTGGATTTAAATAGGCACATTTTGAAGAGTCTATGACTGGTTCGTTATTGCTATGATTATTATGTTTCTAGCATGTTATATGTTTGGGAATAGATCTTTTAACCCTAAATGATGGAGTGTGTAGCTTTCCATTTCCTAAACAACCATGTAGGAAGACGTATCATGGCCATATTCCAGGATGACAAAGCCAAGAATCATCAAATTGTGAAGAATCATTTATACACATTGACCAAAAATTGATGCACCTCTTGATGGAAATAAAATTGATGCCTGATACATCAATTTTTGGTCAAGATCTTGTATTGACAATGCAAGAGTCAAGCACTCTATAAAGTCTACTCCAGCACATCCCAAAGACTTTCAATGAATGGACTCAGAGGTACCAATTCATGAGTGAAAATGATTCTTCATGCTCCCTCCCAACCATTCTTTCACAATTTGAGCCTGATGATTCTTGACATTGTCATCTTGAAATATGGCCATGATGTGTCTTCCTACATGGCTGTTTAAGAAATAAAAAGCTACACACTCCATCACAGCAATAATGACAGAGTCATAGATTCTTCAATATTTGCCTATTTAAATCCAAACAGCGACTTTTTTTTTTTTTTGTCTGGGCGGTGTAAATTGGCATAAATAAGCATTGGCATACTTTTTTTTTTTTTTTTTTTTAAAAAACCTGTCGTCATGATAATGATGGAGGATGTAAAAATCACCAGTAAGGTTTGAGACATTACCACCTATTCAGCTAAAAGGAATCTATTACAATTAAAATTTTATGACAATTTCCAAAGACATGGTGAGAAGCAATGCCACGGGCACTCATATCAATAATTGCATATGAGAGTTTATAAAAGTTTAGGAAGCTTTAGAAATTAGGGTTGATAGTTTAATTTGACATTACTAACTGTTTGCTCAGGTGAATTAGAAACTGAATTCATGAATTATGATGGTAACAGTGTTGACACAACACTTTTAAATGATGGATTATGTCAACTAAAATGTGTTTACATCCCAAATACTTTCAATGAATGGACTCAGAGGTGCCAATTCATGAGTGAAAATGATTCTTCATGCTCCCTCCCAAACATTCTTTCACAATTTGAGCCTGATGATTCTTGACATTGTCATCCTGGAATATGGTCATGATGTGTCTTCCTGTTTGCTCAGGTGAATTAGAAACTGAATTCATGAATCATGATGGTAACAGTGTTGACACAACACGACTTCAGGACTTTTAAATGATGGATTATGTCAACTAAAATGTGCTTAAATCCCAAAGACTTTCAGTGACTGGACTCAGAGGTGCCAATTCATGAGTGAAAATGATTCTTCATGCTCCCTCCAAAACATTCTTTCACAATTTGAGCCTGATGATTCTTGACATTGTCATCCTGAAATATGGCCATGATGTGTCTTCCTACATGGCTGTTTAAGAAATAAAAAGCTATATACTCCATCAATTAGGGTTAGAAGAACTGTTCCCAAACATATAAAATGCTAGAAACATAATAATCACAGCAATAATGACAGTCACTCTTCAATATTTGCCTATTTAAATCCAAACAGCGACTTTTTTTTTTTGTCTGGGCGGTGTAAATTGGCATAATTAAGCATTGGCAAACTTTTTTTTTTTTTTAATAAACCTTTGTCATGATAATGATGGAGGATGTAAAAATCACCAGTAAGGTTTGAGACATTACCACCCATTCAGCTAAAAGGAATCCATTACAATTAAAATTTTGTGACAATTTCCAAAGACATGGTGAGAAGCAATGCCACGGGCACTCATATCAATAATTGCATTTACTTTTGTAATAATTATTAATAACACATTTTACTATTATATAGTATTATTTATATTTATATGAACATGAGAGGTGGATACGGTGCTATTCTACAGTTTTTATAAAGGAAACTGAGCAGCGCAAATGAAGCAAAGAGACTCACTTTGGAAAAATCTTTTTTATTAGACCATTCCCGATCATTCTATGAATGCTGCGAACATGCATTCTGTGCATTTTCTGTTATTTGTCACTTTGATCTGGCTGTCAGTCAGATTAAGTATTGGAGACATGCTGTCACTGCAGTGCTCTGATTTGATGCTATTGTACAGCTCAATAGCTAAAGGCCTGTTGTAATGGAGTGTTGTCAGGAATAGTTGCTTCCTTTGAAGCTTTAGTGTGCAATGACAAAAGGCACTAACAGAGGTAATGTAATCCAAAGGCTGGCTCACACACACACACACACACACACATACTCTTCGATTAAAAATAAATGTACGGGTCACATGTAGGCTGCTGTGGACACAGTGGACATGAACAGCAGGGAGGATGCTGTGTTTTCAGTCTGTTCAGAGGAGGAGGAGGAGTGCATGAGGAAGATGGTTGAAGGCTTTGATCAATCTGTCTCTTGCAGGGCGCATGGTCTCCTGAATTCCTGACCTCTCTCGTGAATCCATTTATTTGACACTAACGGATAGGCAATGAGAGATAGAAAGAATGAAAAAGACATTAAATGGATTGTTCTATGAATTTTCTGTAAGAAATTCATTGTGCCATCTCAAGCTACAAAAATGTTGATGTATGTCGACTGTCGATATATTTACAACCATGCCTTCAGAAAAGTAACAGGGTTGAGAGTTTATAAAAGTTTAGGAAGCTTTAGAAATTAGGGTTGACAGTTTAATTTGACATTACTAACTGTTTGCTCAGGTGAATTAGAAACTGAATTCATGAATTATGATGGTAACAGGGTTGACAGAACACGACTTCAGGACTTTTAAATGATGGATTATGTCAACTAAAATGTGCTTAAATTGTAAAACAGCAAGAAATACTAGTAAAATAAAAATAAAAGTAAAGAATTGATAGTTTAATCTGACAGTACTAAATATTTGCTTAAGTGCATAAATTATTTGATAGACAATTTAATGCTGATGGAAACACAGTTGACAATTTATGACAATAATACATTATATAACACAATTATTAAAAAAGAGAAGACTTTTATTTGTGTTTACTTGCTGAAAGAATGACAATGTGTTTTTATTATTATTTATGGAATAATACATTATTTTAACAATGGATAATTATGATGGTAACAGGGTTGACACAAACAACTTCAAGACTTTTAAATGATGGATTATGTCAACTAAAATGTAATTATTTGCTAATACAGCGGGTAATACGTATGAAGAAAGAAAAGTAAAAGGGTTGGACGTTTAATTTGCCATTTTTAACTAGTTGCTCAAGTGCATAAATTATAAGAAAGAGTATTTAATGCTGATGGTAACAAATTACAAACCTAAAACAATAAAAGAAAAAGTCATTAAAAAGAGCAAACGTTTATGTCTTCACTTTCTGAAAGGATGATGAAGTCATTGATGAAGTCATTTTAAGTTTTTTTTTTATTTATAGAATAATACAACGTTTTAGCGATAATTATCATGGCAACAGGGTTGACACATAACGCAACTACAAGATTTTTAAATGATGGATTGTCAAATAAAATCTGCTTGTTTGCTAATACCGCAAGAAATACAGGCAATCCTCATGAAGAAAGAAAGGTAAAAACATTTTAAATTCAAATAAAGTTACAGGATTTTGCTGATGTGTTTAGAAAAATGTCTGTAAAACATAGTAAAAACTGGTGTCAGCAATTCATTGTTAAAATCAGTATATACACAAAGGCATCCTTTTTAATAGAATTACCCAGATTCCTAAAACAAGTATGATGCATTTAGAGCATGAAGAAAATCTCCTGATAATACACTGTGTCAGAGACACTCACCCCACTTGTTTCCCACCAGTACCGGGCAAGCTGCGTGTCTCGTGCTGTAATCTCCTTCTCCGCTGGGAAAGAGATTATACCAGAATACAGCTGTACCCTAAACACAGACACAAAAATGTTAATGATAATACTTTACAGAAAAGGCAGTTGTGTCAAGATACAACCTATTATACTGGCTATTTAAAAAATTAAAGCAACATCTATGACATCTTTTCTGTACCTGTTTCTATGGCTGGGTGGTATGACACTATATACTGTGGAACAGCGGTAATATGTCAAACTGTACAGTTTAGTCACCTATGATTACAGAGTAATGTTGCATACTAATATAAATGAATTGTAAAGCATTTAATACACATCAAATGATCTAAAATAGACTCTACTACATGGTCATACAGTAGTAGTGTGTTTAATTGTACTGAATGCACACTGGTTGTGAACTTTAAATCTTTAAAGTATATTTTTTTAAAAACTGCACTTACAGATAGTAATATTAATGACATAAAAGGCCACTTGTGTTTACTTAAAGAGAGTACACTTTAATGACTGTTACTTAAACGTGCAATATGTAAAATTTTCTGTCCGCTAGAGACCTATTCAAAACAAAGGCGTAGCTTGATGACGCCAAGTTTGAGCGCGGAATCTTGGGACATGTGGTCTTCACCTCACAGCCGGTGGAAAATAATCGGGATAGGACTCGGACAGAAATCATGTTCATGGATGCGATCATTAACGTTACTGTAGTATGAAGCAGAGCAGGACCGAGTGTTGTGGGAGTTGAACGAGGCCGCTGGAGCGATTGCGCAACACACGCCACGAGCAGCAGAACTTTTATTATGTCGCAGTCGCCGGCGCTGCTTCCGATTTTCCGGTCATGAGTATGAGGTAACACAGCTGTTTATCATATTAGATACATTTGAGTGTGTTGAAAATGATGTTATAACGTTACTTTGTGCGTTCGCTTGGCGGCTGTTGTGAGACACTTGTTGCACACTGCAGTAAGTTAGATCGATTTTAGAATATCATATTAAATGCTGGATGGCTTGTGTTGATAAATGGCATGGAATTAATTTTAAAACGTATTGTATGATGGAGAAAATGCTGTATTACTGTTACTAAAAATAAAGCTGCATCTGATTATGCTATGTTAGCTACTTCACAAAATAGTGTTTTTCTCTGAGGCATGGTAAAGCATGGTACTCGCAAAAAATCAAGAAAATTTGATTTAAACAATAAGACTAAACTTGCTGAGCTATATAACAACAATTAGTTTTCTTTCTATAAATATATCAAAACAGTTGTTCCCTTGTCTATTAAAACATGTAATATATTAAAGCGTCTTTGGTGTTTCCATGGTTTCTACAAAATAAAACCGGAAACCGAGGATAACGCGGGTATGACGCAATTGACAGGCGACTCCTCACATGTCCCGGAGCCTTGGTTAAAATTACAATTTTCTTTTGGTAAAGCATTGTTGTCTAAAGCAGAGTTACTGTCAAGGATCATCTACCCTACAATTGCGTTAGCCCCTTCTTCATATGTTTCTAAATTAATTAATCGTTCCTTGTATAATTTTATTTGGAAGAATAAGACTTATTTTATTAAGAAAAATGATATAGTCAAACCCTATGACCTGAACAGATGAATGGCATGTTAAAATTAAAATGGTTGCAAGCATTTCTATACAATTCTGAGAGTTTTTGGTTTAAAATTCAAGCATCATTATTTAAGAAACTTGGTGGCATTGAATTCTTACTTAAATGTGACTTCGATATTTCTAAACTTCCACTAAAATTATCTGCATTTCATCAACAAGTTTTGCGATATTGGAAACTAGCACACACCCATAACTTTACACCACATAATTCCTTAATATGGAATAATAAGTATATTCTACATAGAAATAAATCACTCTTTTATGAGGATTGGTTTTGTAGAAATATCTGGTTTATAAAGGATCTCTTTGACGATGATGGAAAGGTGCTGGATTACAATGCTTTTACTATTAAACATGGTTTCGCATGCCATCCAAAATTTTTCACAGTAATTTCAGCCATTCCCTCTGGACTTAAAATTATTATGAATGGTTATTTATCATATAGTTAATTTACACCAATTTTACCATCACTATACCTTGGGCCAACTGAGTTTAAAAGTAAGAAATGTACAAATGTTTATATTAGACAAATATTCAACAATGTCATGTTTCCTTACAGGTCTGCAAGAAATAATTTGGATATTTTCTTTGACAAACAAATGCTAAAACATATTAGAACCTCCTATTTAAAATTTCCAATTCACCCCAAAATTAAAGAAACTCACTTTAAAATCTTATATGATATTTACCGTTCTGGAGAGTTTCTAAGGGTTAGATTTAATTTTGAAATGATATTATGTAAATTTTGTAACTCATCTCCAGATAATACAGAGCATATTTTTTTAGCTTGCAAATATTCTAGTGTCTTCTGGGAAAAAGTGCAATTATGGTTAAAAGAGGGAAATGTGGTTGAATTGAACCTGTCCTTTATAGATATTAAGTATGGAAACTATGAAGAAGATGGTAAAAAAGGTTTTTTGATTAATATTTTACTTTTGTTAGCTTATAATTTTCTTCACAAATGTAGATTTTTTTAAATCACCCCCCTGTTTACAGTATTTAAGAATTATTTGAGACAATACTCAAAAACTTTGTTAAAAACAAAAAATAAAAAAGCTGGAATTTTGTTAGATTTATTGGATAAATATAATTTATTATAATGTTTTTATTTTATCCCCTGTATTTAATCTACATTTATTAGTATGGATGGTTTAAAAAAATTGAAGTGTTTTTCTTTTTTTTGTTTTTTTGTTCTTTTTTTTGTATTCTATGTTAAGTCTAAGCCCCTCTTAACATTGATGTCTTTGAATGTAAGTTGTATGCCAATTTGTTTTGTAAAGTTGTAATATTTTTGTTAATACTTTAATAAAAAAAAAATTACAATTTTCTCAAGATTTACAAATAGTTGGAAACATTTGGGATATTGTAAGTACTCAAGTGAACAAAATATATAACACTGGCCTAGTGGTTTTTGGATATTTTACTGCAAAATTCTTACATATTGCACCTTTAACACACTTAAGTAAACTTTTAAAAATTGCACTTTGCAATAGTCAAATTAAAAGTTTTACTTCAGTGTACATTTTAAATCATTATATTTAATAATCTTTTGTTGTGCTTTAAAGAAGTATTTTGATGTGCTGACAGTAAAGCATGTCAGGTACTTGATTATAATTTTATAATTTAACTGTAGTGTGTATTTTGATATTACATTTAAACTAACTTTATCACATTAAAATTAAATTATAAATGTATTTAAATAATGACATAAAATTTTTTAATAGAAATTACATTAAAGTAAGTTTACCATAAATGCTAGTACATTCAACAGTACACTTCGACCATATTTCAAAGTCAATAGAAGTAACATTATAAATAAAGATGTACTTAAGTCCTATAAGTGGGTCGAAAATATCTCTTAGGTTGCATTTAATTTAAATTGAAGCTATAATTGTAAATAGCATGTAATAAGGCATCCATAGAGTTCTCACCTAAGTATATTCTTTTAAAGTATATTATTTTTGTAATAAGTACTCATTTTAATAAGTACTCATTATAAAAGTATGCTAACTTGTACTTCTTTTTCAAAAGGGCAGCTAATATATAAATCATTTTGGCATTGAATTTCTATACACAAACAAACAGCACCTTCATTGGCTTTACTGCAGCTCCAACTTCTGGAAAGACAGTGGCGCCACCTGCTGATACATCACTCATCTGCAACAAAGTGGATGTTTTACAGGGAAGTTTATACCAAGTGATAGCAATAGCAGAACCTTGACAGGACAGTCACTACAGCAATAATCGATCAAATCCTACTCACGTAGAAAAGCCAGGTTGCTATTCGATTCCCTGTGCCCAGCTCTTTAAAAGCATCTGGTTCATCTTTCTGGTGGAAAAAGCATATTAAAATGGTACATATTGCGTATAATTCGAATGCTTTGTTATATTGAATACGTAGGCCCGGTTTCACAGACAAGGCTTAGATTAAGCCAGGCTTAGGCCTTAGTTAAATTAGGACATTTATGTAGCTTTTAAAAACGTGCCTTAGAAAAAAACATTACTGATGTGCATCTTGAGACAAAACAGTGGCACTGACATGTTTTAAGAAAGAAAGTTTCTTTCAGTTAAAACAGCTCAAACATGCATTTCAGTCTGGGACTAGGCTTAAAGGGATAGTTCACCCAAAAATGAAAATTCTGTCATCATTTACTCCCCCTCAAGTTGTTCCAAACCTGTATAAATTTCTTTCTTCTGCTGAACACAAAAGAAGATATTTGGAAGAATATCATTCAAACATTTTTCTAAATATCTTCCTTTGTGTACAGCAGAACAAAGAAATGTAAACAGGTTTGAAACAACTTGAGGGGGAGTAAATGATGACAGAATTTTCATTTTTGGGTGAACTATTCCTTTGTCTGTGAAACCGGCCATTAGTGTAACAGGGTAACGAATAAAGAGCTTTGTATTTACCCGTCCAAAGTCAAAGTGGGGCTCATATTGTCCTCCAACACCATAATTCGCCACCTAAGAAGAGAGAAAATTATAAATTGAAAGAAACAGAACTATTCTCAGTCTCATGCATTAAAGGCCTCATGAACACGACCTGTAGTTCTTCTGCCGTTTTGACATCGAGGCCTGTGATGTCTTCTATGCGCTGATTTATGCGATCCACAACCGGATGCTCATAGGCTGCCAACCATGCGCTGAGAGAAAAGATACTTAATAACATATTGGCTCGGTATTCCTACTGAGAACTATTTGCAACAGTATAACATTTTTTTTTTTCTTTCTGTTTTTACATAAAAACAAACAAATATAACATGAGTTGTCCAGTGTAAAGCTGCAGGATTAGTGTTCAGCAATGAAGTAACGCAATGTTTAGTATGTGATTGAACTGTCAGTATTGTTAGTATGCAGAATGCAGGTAAAAAAGACATTTGAATGAAAATAGATTTAGAGTAGCGTTTGCCCATGCAAAATTTATGGATGCTTGTTTCCGCCAAGGAATAAAAAATATAAAAAAGTACTTGTGAAACTTTATCTCACAAATCTGACTTTTTTTCTTAGAATTCTGAGATATAAATGTGCAATTGCGTGTTATAAAGTCAGAATTGTGAGATATAAACTAGCAATTGTGAAAAAAAAGTCAGAATTGTGAGATAAAATGTCACAATTATTTATTTTTTTGGCAGAAACAAGCTTCCATAATTCTACCACCAAGCATGTCAAAAGTGCCCATCCTTCAAATTAGGTTTATAAGATATATGATATATACATGAACTTGTGAATCAGTCTGTGAGTTATTGACAGAAATGTGTTTTACATCAGTGTTTAGCTGATGTTTTGTATGTGTGAGTAAGTGTGTGAGCAATAGCTAGGGTTACTCAAAAACTTTAATTATTTACAAAGGCAGCATGACTTTAAATAGTAACCTGTCAAGTAGAATTCTCTCTAATAAGAGACACCCATGCAGTCCGTAGTCTCTTTTCATCAGATATGTAACTATTATGTGATTTCTCAATTAATACAACAGCGTGTTGAATAAAATATAAAATATAACACATTAAATTAATATAGATATGTCATGATCCCTGAAGTATGAAAGCTTGTTTCTGCCAAAAAATAAAAACTTTTTATCTCACAATTTAGACTTTATAACTCACAATTGTGAGTTTATATCTCACAATTCTAAAAAAATTTTTTTTGAGAAATTAAGTCAGAATTGCGATATATAAATTCGCAATTGAGAGAAAAACTTGTTTATAACTTGCAATTCTGACTGTTTTTCTCAGATTTGTGAGATAAAAGTGCCAATTACCTTTTTTATTTTTTATTCCGTGGCGGAAACAAGTTTCCATACTGAAGTGTGTAATTTGTTCCCAAGAAAATTAAACTCACTCACTCATTTACTCACTCTTATGTTGTTCCAAACCTGAATGCAGTTTTTGTATCTGTGGGACAACAAAGAAGATAGTTGATTTTTTTTTTCATCCATACATTGAAAGTCAGCATCTAATTTTGACTTTCATTGCATGGAAAAAAACAAAAAATCTTCTTTTGTGTTCCACAGAAAGTCAAACAGGTTTGGAGCTAAAAGTAACAATAAGTAAATGATGACAGAAAATTTATTTTTGGTGAACTATCCCTTTAGATCCTAACCATTGTTATTTGAGCTTTTTATGCACATACCAAAATATTCTGTGAATCAAGATAAATATGTCTGTCTCTGAAGGTCACACTTATTCATCGAGATTAACTACATGGTGTTCAACAGATGAGATGATACTGTTTTATGGACTGAGGTCCACAAAGAGGAATCTAGGTAAAGAGAGAAAGGGGGAGCAGACAGATGTGAACTCTGCATTTATTTTTGACCCCTTACCTCTTGGAGACTCTGTACTGGGCGGTGGTGAGTTTGCCAGTTTGCGGGTCATGCACGGTGGCACGCCTGAGCTATAGAGCCAGCACAGAGAAAAAGAGAGGAAATAGAAGAGAAAGGTGAAAGGTGCTGTTACTATATGCTGTTGACACGGCTTATACTGAACTACACCAACTGCGGACTTGGACTGCATGGGTGGTTTATATGTAACATGTTGTGTAGTTTCTGCTTGAGTCGAACTGCTAGAATTAAAATTTATAGGACTATGTTGTTCACTGATTATGTACCTCGTGTGTAAAGAAGCAGTGGAATAGTAACTTTCACAAGAACAGCAAAACAAACAGGGATATCTATTTATTATGCATGGTATAAACACAAACTTGTAGGGCTGGTGGCTGATATGATGGTATGCACTGTGCAACAGGATGCCAATTTATATATTGTGAAAGCACCATGCTCAATAAGGCTGCATTTATTTGATCAAAAATACAGTAAAAACAGTAATATTGCGAATTATTATTACAATCTAACAAACTTTTTTTTTTTATTTGAATATATTTTAAAATGTAATTTATTCCTGTGATGGTAAAGCTGAATTTTCAACAGCCATTAGCATGTAGAATCGGCGTCGGGCCATCGGGCAAGAGAGAGAACTCTGATTGGCTGCTCAGTTTAGTGAACGAGTTGAAGTGCGAGAAAGAATAATAACAAAACAGTAAGCAAACAAGTCAAGGCGGTACAGACAGAAGGTTGTTCTAATTTTACGTCATGTACCTGATGTTCCTGGGCTAATGCTTAATATTAATGTAAGCCAAGTGGAATATAGAAAGTGATTAGCATGAATGATATGTAAAATGGTAAGCACTTTGCTGCTTTGTTTACGGTTTGTGTATCTGCAGCCTGCAGTGCCGGTGTTGTCGAAATTCAACCCCCTGCCAGATTATTATCCCCCTAGTATTGGTAGGTTTAGGAGTAGGGTAACACTTTATAATAACTGCACGCTATGAAGCATTAGTTAAGCATCAGTAAATAGTCAATTCATCATTTATAAAGCATTTATAGACATTAGTAAGCAGTTTATAAATACAGCTATAAATGCTTTATTCTTGATTTATAAGCATATCTATAATGTGTTTAATAATTGTATTTTCATACTTTATTAATGATCAATTTATCATTTCTAAACTATGTATTACATTATTTACAAACCAGTTATTTAGGAGTTGTCAGTGGTTCATAAGATCATTTAGAAACTGTAAGTAAATGATTAATAAACTATTTAAATGTACATTTATGCATCTTATTATTTAGACATATAGTAATAGTTACTCAGCATGTTAATAAATGCTTTATTAACACATATTCCTACTGTAATTCATGATTAATTCAGGTAGTTATAAAACATTTAGTAGCTGTCAGTTAACTATTTTTGTGAGCTCATCTAAAGTGAGGACTATTTATGCCTCGTAAAGCTTTTATAAAAGAGATTTAAAGGATACAGGACACAGAAATATTTATTTCAAGCAAAAAATGAAACTTTACGACGGGTAACTTGATATAAAATTAAAAATAAACCTCTGCAATGTCACAGAAAATAAAAATTCCTGTACACCTCCAGAAAACATAACTGTGCAGTAAAATGAAACTAAGCATTTGCAATCTGATATAAAAATACATTTTTGTAAAGTGTAAACATTGGTGAATAAAAATTTACCACTGCCAACACTGGATTACAGCAGTGCCAAAATACAACAAATATTTTTTTTTAATAAAACAACAATAATATAATAAAATATTTCACAGTGTCAAAGCTACCTCAGTACTAACTTTAAAACATTAGAGAACAGCAGTGCAGAAGATAACTGAGCCTTTAAATCTCCTTTGTAAAGCTTTACGAGGCATAAATAGTCCTCACTTTAGATGAGCTCACAAAAATAGTTAACTGACCATTTCTAAATGTTTTATAACTACCTGAATTAATCATGAATTACAGTAGAAATATGTGTTAATAAAGCATTTATTAACACACTGAGTAACTATTACTACATGTCTAAATAATAAGATGTATGTTTAAATAGTTTATTAATCATGTACTTACACTTCCTAAATGATCTTATGAACCACTGACAACTCCTAAATAACTGGTTTGTAAATAATGTAATAGTTAATTTAGAAATGTTGAATTGATCATTAATAAAGTATGAAAATACAATTATTAAACACATTATATATATATGCTTATAAATGAAGAACAAAGCATTTATAGCTGTATTTATAAACTGCTTATTAATGTCTATTAATGTTTTATAAATGATGAATTGACTATTTACTAATGCTTAACTAATGCTTCATAGTGTGCAGTTATTATAAAGTGTTACCAGGAGGGGGTGTGGGGGAGGGGTTAGGATTAGGGGTGGGGTTAAGATTAGGCAATCAGGTAGTGACTTCAATATAATATAATAATATAATATAATAATAAGGGGGGTAATAATTTGGCAGGGGGTCGAAATTCGGCACAACACCGGTCTACCTTTCTGAATTACGAATATAGACAAATATATATGAAAAAATACACAGCGGTCTCCTTAATCCTTGCTGAAAAAATAATTAAATTCTTTTTTTTTTTTTTTTAATCTTACTTACCCTAAACTTTTGAATGGTAGTGTAGCACAGTTTCCAAAATATTAAGCAGCACAACTGTTTTCAACATTGATAATAATAATAAGAAACAAGAAATGTAAATAATAAGAATGTTTCTTTTGCACCAAATCATGTGACACTGCAGACTGGAGTAATGACTGATGAAAGTTCAGCTTTGCCATCACAGGAATAAATAACATTTTAAAATATAATCAAATAGAAAACAGTTCTTTTAAATTGTTATAATATTTCACAATATTATTGTTTGTAGTTTTGCTCAAATAAATGCAGCCTTAGTGAGCATAATAGATTTAAGAGACTTAAATCTTAATTATTCCAAACTTTTGACTTACTTTTGTTGTTTTACTAACTTCTATGTACTGTATGTATGTATATATACGGATAACTTTGGTGTTTGGTCCACCCACCCATAATAAGCACAATATATAGCATATCCCTTTGTCTTGGCTCTTGTTAAAGTTGCTTTTCCAGCATGCAGTAGGGGGAACTGGTGTGTTGGCAGTTCTACGGGTCAACAGGAGCCTTACCTTTTACTGATGCGATAGTGGGCCGTCTCTAGGACACCAGTAATGGGGTTGGAGATAGTGGCTCGGCGCAGCTGTTGAGCCAACCGGCCAAGAGTACACAAGTTACACAGCAGCTGTAGTCTTAATGACTGACCACATGAACTTGGGCACCAGCCTTCTTACTCTATTTGAGCCCTTGATTACACTCTGGACTTAAGGGCCCCTGAATAATGGCAGGTCCGGGGTTACGATACTCTGAGGAGTGTTATCCTAATAGAAATACTCCAAATATAGGAGGCTTTATATGCTTATTTTAACACAAAATTATGTTCTTCAAAAAACTAATACCAAAGAAGTGAAATTCTTGAACCAGTGTGTTTATGTATCCTACAGACCAGACAAATTTATAGGTGCAGTAAGTCAATTTTGGTTTATGCCTTACAGTTGTCTTTCACTTTATATTGGAACCTACTAACATGGAAGAAGCATCACATAAAAGCAAATGTTTTCGCTTCCCAGTGTCATTGCAGAAATACTTTTTATCCACAGGCATATTTGTCATTGTTACTGAATGTGTCATATAACAGGAAGGTTACCAGGATTATGGTAGCTGCCATTAAAGGTCAACCACCATTGTGGAGAAAAAACACTCTTGATCACTGATATTATTGGAGTTTTCATCTCATTTGAGCGGACATCATTTTAAACATATTTGTCAAAAATATTATTAATTTCTTTATAGATGAAAGTTTGTTACATTGTAAAAAAAAAAAAAAATACTTGTGCACCTTTAAATGGGTTAGTTCACGCAAAAATGAAAATTCTATTATCATTTACTCACACTCATGTTGTTCCAAACCCATATGAGTTTCTTTATTCTGTTGAACACAAAAGAAGATATTTTGAAGAATGCTGGCAACCAGACAGTTGATGGTATCCATTGACTTCCATAGTATTTTCTTCCTACTATGAAGGTCAATGGCTACTGTCAACTGTTTGGTAACCAACATTCTTCAAAATGTCTTCTTTTGTGTTCAACAGAAGAAAGAAACTCATACAAGTTTGGAACAACATGAAGGTGAGTAATTGATGACAGAATTTTCATTTTTGGGTGAACTATCCCTTTAAATAATTTCAGGTATTCATGTGAACGTAATGGATTTTGGTAACAGTTTACAATAAGGTCTCATTTGTTAATAGATGCCAATTTTGATCTTAAAAATGTATTATTAAAGGAGACATGAACTGCATTTTTTAATTATTTTATTTCCTGAGGTATACTTATAATGTTAGTATGATTGTTACATCAAAAATTGTCACAATTTACTAATAAAAGGCCATTTTCTACCCTGATTTTAGGCTTCTGATGTGAACACTGTGTTTTAAGGGGCATGTCTGCTGTGAGACTTCAATGTAAACGCCCACTGCTATGATTGGCTAGCATCTTGTATATGAAATAAGGGTAACACTTTATTTTAGGGTATTTTAACTAGTTGCTCATTAGCATGCATATTAATAGAATATTGGCTATTTATTAGTACTTATTAAGCACATATTAATGCCTTATTCTGCATAACCTTATTCTACATTCTTAATCCTACCCAATACCTAAACTTAACAACTACCTTACTAACTATTAATAAGCAGTAAATTAGGAGTTTATTGAGGGAAAAGTCACAGTTAATAGTTTATATGTGTTCCCTATACTAAAGTGTTACCGAAATAAGTATTACAAATGGAACTCTCTCGAAAACTTTTACTACCTTTTTACTATTACAGCTGTTGAGATTAACTAATTGTGGAAAGTGTTGATTATAGCATTATATTTAGATCTACTTGAGCATTGAGCATTGTAGCCAATGACAGTCATGTCTGTTGGGCGCATGAATGCAGTGATCTCGTAATTGCAACTCGATTTCTGCACTCTCACAAATGCTTTCATCATAACTAACATGATGTAAATAAGAGATGCAGTTTAGACAGCATCACTGATTATAATGGGAGTTTTGGCCAGAGTCCAGAACTCAGTCACTGATAAACTCGCGCTGTGATTGACAGCTCCAGTGATTATAAAGGGAGGGTTCTTTGATCACTTTCTGTATACAATTTAATTACAAATTAAATAACAGATTATTTTCATGATACTAAGAGAAACAATGTGAAGTTGATCATTTAGTCACTGACTTGATTTACTGACGCATAAAACAGCAATAAATGATTTTGAGGCAATAAAGAACTGTAAATAACTGTACATGAATCATTACATATCAGAAATCATTGATCACAGATTAGGCATTAGAATTAACACGGTTACTTACATGTTGTGGCACTACTGTCAGGTCCATGTCTTACAGTAAACGTCTTTTTGCAAAGCCAGGCGGCGCAAAATTGCGACTGATTTACCAAAAAATCCACAGTGAAATGTACCAAACAAACAAATAATGCTCTTCCTAGCATTAAGATCCTCTGGAAGGAGAGAATCTCTCTTCTCTCCTTCTCATCTCACTAACACGCCAGTAGGCAGGGCCAAAGATGCGATGATGTAGAAGGAGGCATTGATTTTCTTTTGCAGAGGCGGTCTTTGATCGTATTATTACGTCACAATGTGACAAAATCCGAAACGAGTCCTTTTCAGAGCGTGGTTTCAAAAAAAGCTGTTTTTGGACTTAAAGGAAGTTTTGAGTTCTGAAACTTACAGGAAGTTTTTATAGTACAATGACCTCTTACATGTCAAAAGATCAAGGAAAATTAGATTTCTCAATTCATGACCCCTTTAAATGTTAAAATTAGCATTAACAAAGTTGAATAAATGCTGTACAAGTATTGTTCATTGTTAGTTTAAATGAAATAATGTAGTTAACTATTTGTAACAAATGAAACCGTACAGTAAAGTGTTACCAATATTTTTACACACTCATTCTTGAACTTACACACCGATGCGACTTATCAGGGTTTTTTATTTCTCTCAACAATGCAATTTTGACCCGGTGTGATGTTTTTCCAGAAAATGCAGTGCACTATATACACTTCATGGCCAAAAGGATGTGGACACCTGAACACCACATCCATATTCTTGATGAACATTTAATTTCAATACAAATAAGGTAAACAAAAGTTCAACCATACTTGCTCGACGTGCGAGAATAAACATCATTGTTTTTCTCACATTAAGCAAGCATGTTTGAGCTTCCAATTACCATATTTGATGTGCTCTATGTATGCAGGGGCGGATCTACCGGGGTGGCATGGGGTGGCAAAGCTTTTTCTTAGGGTGGCAGTTGCCACCCCATGCCACCCCGGTAGATCTGCCACACCAGAATTATCACAGAATAAAATATAAATGTTAGCAGTGTTTCAAGTACTGCTTTTCAGCAGCGGCGCTTCAATGTGATGACATAAAAAAAGACAGCGTAACGCAAAATAATGTCAAGAAAACACATCTTTCAATAAACTGGGCTTGATGGTTGCACGCGCACGCAGCGCGCACAGTGTAGTCAGCTTCATTAACAAATGACTCTTATGAACCGGTTCTTTGGGAGTCAAAAACACACAGCGCAGCCAAGTTCACTTACGAATTGTTTTTCCATTTGTCCGTGAATCGGAAAATTACTGCTTCTCGGCTAACTCAGAAGTCCTGTGAGAAATGTAGTCCCATCCGAATATGTCTGAGAATAAAATTCTTTTTGCCATCCGACAAAAAAACATGAAATCAATAAGAAGATCATGATCACAGAAACTAATAGTAGAGTTAGGTAAGAATCTAAATGTATTTTATTTTTTTTTTCTCGATTGCTAACATAAGTGATTCAGTTGGCCCAGTTTCCCAAACCATCAGTTCTCAAAACAAAGAGACATTTCTCAAAACGTTTAACAATGACAACATTAGGTAGCAAAACTGACACACCAGTCGAAATCTGAGAGAGAGCTGAAAGAATCATTTACGGGGGTTTTAAACTTAAGTTACACATGCAGTATAATTACAGCACACAGTACCACTACTTTAGATGAGGGCATGTACCTTTTATTGTACTGTAATTGACAGTATACTGTATTGTGGTGCATACCAAGTTCAAATACATATACTTTTCTCGTGCTTTTCATCTACTGCCAGATCACTTTACAATAGTAAAATGTAAATTATTTTTTTCACAAAAGTTCATTGCTGTATTTTACTGTATCTGCATCTGTAAATTTATTTTTGTATAGTGTAGTAGACATTGAGCTACAAAATAATTCCTGAATCCCAATAAGAGGTTTTTGTTGCAGTGTTATATGAATTGATCTCACTATGTTCACTGGGCAGTGCAGTAGTCTGTGTATTTATTACGTTTTGTGCGTCATCTGAGGCAAAAGTTTGATTTTGACAGAAGAGAATAGGTTTTTGACTAGAACTTTTTATTTTGACCTGGAAGTTTGAGGTTTGTGCAAGTTGGTGTATTTTGCGATTGTGTTTATAGTTGTGAGAAAATGTTGAATTGTTTCATGAATTGTGCGTTAGCAATCAAGAAAAACAATAACTAGATTAAAAAGTTTGGAAGACAAATTTATGCTGGCTTGTCATAAAGCCAACTTAAAATCTTGTTTAAAAAACGTAAATATTTTGGTGTGTTAGGCCAGAATATTTAGATGTTCTGGGTGTTGCTAGGTGGTTGCTAGGAGATTCTGGGTGGTTGCTAGGCTCTTGCTATGCAGTTGCTGGGGTGTTGCTAGTGTGTGGTTGATAGGGTGTTCTGGGTGAACACACAGACATTACCACCTCTGTTAATAACAGAAACTCAAAAATTGTTTGCAAAACTGCGGAAATTCACGGTTTTTGTTGCTCTTTAACTTGCACTAAAACATGTGATTTATACCATTGATGTAGCCTATGAATAAAACTGCTCATCTCCTTTAGTGATACAAGCTCAGACTCATTTAGAATCTGTTGATGTTTTTCATATTGACTTGGTGCCATGATGAATATTGAAATCTTGTTATTTATTTTTAATTTTAAACAGTATAGATGAATACTTTCTGGTAATGCAATATTTGTGAACACAACTGTCTATGTCAGGCCATAAATCTCCAAAAAATATGCATGGGCGCTTGCTTTGGTGTTGCCACCCCTCATAGACCTCATGCCACTCCTTTGCCACCCTATATAAAATTTTCTAGATCCGCCCCTGTATGTATGTGCGTTGATCAAGTTTAATATGTAAAGTAAAGCCTAAATTAAATCTGTTCATCATGTAAAGCGATTGTGTCTCTTCAGAAGACTTGTATTTAACATCTCAATTCATATAAATCCTTTACAATGTCTTTATGAACTTTTTGATACATGAAAGTCTGGGTTGTGTGGACTTTCAATGGATGGACAAAAATTATCAGAGAAGAATTCAAAATATCTTCATTTTTGTTCCTAAGATGAACAAAAGTCAACATGAGGGTGAATAAATTATGACAGAATTTTAATTTTTGGGTGAAGTGACCATCACAGAAATTATTGGACTAGGAGTGTAGGGGTGTCCACATGTTTTGGCCATTAATAGTGTACATATTTATAAACATTTTAATGTGTATAAAAGTTGAACTCACCCTCGGTTTGGCCAGTTCCTTGACTTTCTCCATTTCTTTTTCTGTTATAATGTCATGGTAACGAATGATACGTGGGCGGTCCCATTCGTCCTCCTCTTTCACCGGGCCGAGCATGTAAAATGGATGTCTGTTATTGTTGTAGTAACGGCAGAACAAACGGCTCTGTCTGCGAGGGGTCTGTAAGGATGAGATTTTATATATATATATATATTATGTAGGCACTGTCATAGAAAAACCCATTCACTGACTTCCAAAAAGCAGTCGGTCAATCTGATTGGAGCATGTGGGTGTTTTTGTATGCAATATGCATTCAGCTGTGGTGAAATGAACGACAAAAATACAGCTCTGTGTCATGGCCGCATTACCACCATGGGTGTGCATAAATAATTAAAAGTCCTGTCTTTAATAATTATTTACCTCAAATACAGAAACCACTATAAATAAACATATCAGGTTACATCAACACAGTAAAAACAACTGAAACTGGCTGAAAGAGATGACTGGTTCCACTTTATATTAGTTGTCTTTAATTACTATGTACTTATGTAAAAAAAAAAAAAATGGTTATGTACAATATACATATTGTGTTCATGTTGTATTGAAAACACTTGCTGCTATTGAGGTGGGATATGGGTTTAAGGATGGGTTATGGGGTAAGGGAAGGGTCAACAGTGTAATTATAGATGTAATTACGTAAATTAATTGCAGATGTAATTACATGCAGTTTTTTTTAAATAAGTGCAATTAAATGAATTATTTAAATGTTATTACATAGTAGTTAAAGACACTTAATATAAAGTGTGATATATTAACATCAGCTAATTCATCGGCATTTCATGCTCAACGTGACATCCCAGTGAATATTAATGTAGCAATTACAGTACTCTAATAGTCACCATTCTGAGTCCTTCTCCTCTACATAGCTGCTCATATTTCCTCTTCTCAGGGAGATATCCCTTCTTCCCAACTGTCTCTTCTTGCTCTTTCTTACTCTCTTCCTTGGAGCTCTGCTCCTTCTCAGCCTTCTTCTGTTTGGCTAGCTGGTATTCAAAATACTTCAGGTTCCCAAGTGCTCGCTGGTGCTCAGGATCTAGACAGCAGAGATAAATAAACAATTTGTAATAGTTTGGACACCTGCTGAATGTCTCAAATGGCTAAAAAATAACAAGAATTAAAATCAGAATCATGAGGTATAAAGCCTTTTCTCCTTTGTTCTCACAGTTGCAAGTTTTTATCTTGCAATTCTGACTTTATTTCTTGCTATATATAAACTCAGAATTGACAGAAAAAAGTCTGGATTGTGAGATATGATCTCGCAATTAAAAACGGTAATTGCGACCTTTATCTCAATTGTGAGAAAAAGTCAGAATTGTGAGATAAAAAGTCACAATCACTTTTTTATTGTTTTATTCCTTGGTGAAACAAGCTTTTATAGTGGACTGTGAAAACGGAAGTATTCGAAAACGATGATGCATGTTAAGTCATGTGACACATACTGTACCCATATACACCTATGGTTGTACTGGTATTGTTGTGCCTGCACAACAATTTATCTTTAGCAACACTTTCTAGTGTTGCTAAAGATAAATGGATGCACTAGTGAGTGGTGGGGTATTTTGCTAATAGAATGATCATGCCAGAAGAATGGCTAGAAAATATTATTATATATGTTCTGTCAGTACCATCTCGTGAGCTTTTATGACATTTTACACATGCAAAGCAAGTTGATTTAAGACATTTTCAGATGTTTCAGTGTGGATAAGCAACTTCTGGAAAAGATCCTAGAGTGAACGGAGACCGTTTTGAAATGAAAATGCTATTTTCAAATATATCTGGATGAATGTGGACATAGCCATAGTCTTGTAGAACAGACTAACCCACAGTGAGCAGTCTCTTGGTATGTTCCAGAGCTCTCTCCAGCTCCCCCTGCTGGTAGACTGAGTAGCTGAGGTAGTCCAGCACAGTCACAATGTCAACACTGGATTCTTCTCCTTCATCCAGTTGCTTGAGTGCCTGGGCCATCCATAGCTCTGTGTGGTAGTAGTCTGCATCAGAGTAGGCGATTTTTCCCAGCTCAAAACAGTCCTCTACCGTCAGGGTGTTTTTAAATGGCAAGCCTGTTGTAACACCTGCAAGAAAATATGCAATGAGATGTCATGTTTGTAAAATATTTACTCTAAATATTTAGTCTGAACTTTCATGTAGGTCACACTCACCAGGCAGGTTTCCAGAAGAGATGGTTTGTGTATCCAGTTGATATGTGTCCTGCAGTCGGAGGAGAGCTTTGGCTGCACCGTTCTGGTCTTCATCGTTAGGGAAATACTGACGTTGAATGGTCAGGTTTGAGATAAAGCCTAGAAGAAAATGTAGTTATCTTTTTGTAAGAAAAAACATATCTATAAGAAGAACTGTTTTTTTTTTGTTTTTTTTTGTTTTTGTTTTTTTACAATTGCTAGAACACATTTCTCAATACTTAGGTCACTTTTTCCCTAGTTCCCCTAACCTTTAGCTTGGCACAGCAATAATTTCAAAATGCATTAAAACTACCAAAAAACTTCATAAATGTCTCAAATCAAGTAATTCTTTCATAACTCTAGCAAGGTTTTTCAACCAACAAACACACTTTGACAATAGGTTGCATTATACAATGTTTTCTTTTGTAAATTTTCTTTACAAAACAAGAATGACACTTTCTAGTGTTAAGAATTCACTGTAGTATATTTTACAAAGTCTATTTTGCATAGTTTACATTCAGGAATATTTTATATTTTAATTTTCCCTAAGTTTCTTTTGTATAGATGGTAATGAAACTGAAATACTAACACCTGTGTAGGTGTTCAGCTCTAATAGTTTTGACAGTATTTAATTTTTTAGATTTGGAATATATTTCTATATGGAATTATTAAAGAAATGTAGAAAATTGCTGTTTTATTCAGTTTTGTACTATGTTAGGTTTTAAACTTAAGTTTAACATTTTGTAAAGAGTATATAAACATGCAAACTGGCCTGTAGGTACATAGAGTTTTGGCAGTAGTTGTGTCTGATTGAGAAAAGAATACATGTAAATTTAAAAGTTGTCGAAGGCATTTTGTGCCAAAGCAATCATAAACGACCCACAGTTTAGCTGACGTAGGCCCGGTTTCACAGACCAGGCTTAGATTAAGCCAGGATTAGTTCAGTTCAGTTCAGTCCCATGACCTGGTGTAGTCGTCGGGTCGCTGTGCTGTTGAACATCTGACCAGGTCCATCCACTTGTCTTGGTCATGTGCTAGTGCCTGTTTCTCTGCAAAGCTTTTCATGGTCCATTTTGTAATGTTGTTAGCCCACTTCTTTCTCTGTCTGCCTCATTTTCTGCCACCTGGGACGCTACCTTGGAGGATTGTTGTGGACAGGTTATTGGCTCTGACGACATGTCCGTACCATTTCAGCTTTTTCTTTCTAACTGTAGTGAGGAGGTCTTTATACTGGCTTGCTTCGCGCCTGATGATGTTTCTCACTGTTTCATTTGTGATATGGCCCTCGTAATAGATGCCAAGGATGGTTCTATAGCATCTCATTTCAAGTGCCTGGATTCTTTGTTGCAACTCTGCTGTGAGGGTCCAGGACTCACAGGCATATAAGAAGACTGAGAGGACAAGTGCACCCAGAAGTCTGATTTTTGTTTTTAGAGAGATATTTTTGTCTCTCCATACAGGTTTCAGCTTTGACATAGCTGCTGTTGTTTGCGCTGTTCTTGCTAAAACTTCTGGTTTTGACCCCTCTTCACTGATGATAGAGCCCAAATATTTGAAATGACTCAAAGTTTCCAGTTTTTGTCCTCTAACTTCAATCTTGGTAGTGATTTGCTTGTCACTATTTGTCATCAACTTTGTCTTTTCAGCGCTTATCTCCATGCCAAACCTAGAAGATGTTTCATCCAGGTTTTTCACTAAGGTGGCCAGCTCAGCTTCACTACCAGCTAGTCCATCAATGTCGTCTGCAAATCGGAGATTGGTGATGATTCTTCCTCCAATGCTGACTGTGCCACAGTGGTTCTCTAGGGCCTCGCTCATGATGCGCTCTAAGTATATGTTGAAGAGCATGGGCGACAGAAGGCAACCTTGCCATACACCTACTGTTGTGCGGAACCACTGTCCCATAGAGCCCTGGGTGACTACTGCACTTCTGGCCTTATCATACAGCTGTCTGATGGTGTTGGTTATCTTTTGTCCCATGTTGTACTTCTTCATTGTTGCCCATAAAGCATCATGTCAAAAGCCTTTTTGAAATCTATGAAGACATGATACAGGTCTTGCTGGTGTTGCGAGTACTTTTCACAATGGACTCTGAGATTGAATATTTGTTCTGTGGTACTTCTCCCTCTGCGGAAACCAGCCTGTTCTTCAGCAATAATTTCTTCTGCCTGAGGCTGTAGTCTGTTCAAGATGATCTAGAGCATCACTTTAATAGCGTGGCTGATCAGACTGATAGTTCTGGCACAACTGAAGACTACCTTTCTTGGGTAGGGTTATAATTAGTGATTGTGTCCATGTTTCTGGCCATTCACCTGTCTGCCAGATCTTGTTGCAGATTTTTGTTAGTATCTCTATCACTGGATCCCCTCCATTTTTGATAAGTTCAGCTGGGATGTTGTCTACTCCAGCTGCCTTCCCAGTCTTCAGCGATCTTACTGCTACCTCAACCTCTTCTTTGAGAATGGGGAAATAATTTAAGGACTCTGGTACCTCAAGCACTTCTGGGTCTTCTTTGGTCTGATGGTTATAGAGTTCTTGACAGTACTCAGTCCATCTGCCTATAATGTCACTTGCTTCTCTGAGGCATTTCCCATCTTTACCTAGTATGGTACTGACTTTTGATTGTTTTTGTTTGGTTAGGTCTTTCACAATCTGGAATGCTTTTCTGCTGTTGTTCTTTTTCAAACTATTCTGTTTCTGTGCACTGCTGTCCTATCCAATCTTCTTTAGCCTTCTTCATGCTTTTTCTGATCTTTTCATTGATTTCATAGTATTCTGCTACCCTAGTTGTGTGCCTACGGTTTTTGAGATCTCTCCGGATGTCACACATTTCGAGAGTCTCTTCTGTAACCCAGGGTTTGTTCTTTGAGCGATGGAGGCCAATGATGTCTTTGGCAGTTTCTCTCATGACTGTGTTGAAGGTAGTTGTCATAGCTTCAACGTCCTCATCAATCATTAGGAGTGGTGCGAATTTTCCTCCAATTGTGGCTCGAAAGGACTCAGATGTTTGGGTCAGTCAGTCGTTCAAGGTTGAACTTAATCCTGCTGTTCTTTGGCTTAAAGATTTTCTTCAGCCTCACTCGGAAGTTCATTATCACCAGATCGTGGTCACTCCCAACATCAGTCCCTGGGAATGTCCTTGTTTTTGCTCTGTTGATGCCAGATTGGAAACGGTTTTGAACCAGTATTTAGTCAATCTGGTTGTGATAGGCTCCATCAGGTGCGTGCCATATCCAGCGTCGAGAAGCTTTATGTTCACCTAGGGTATTGGCTAATACCAGGTTGTCGTAGCTGGCAAACTCCAGCAGTCGTCTACCTCTTTCATTAGCAATTTCATTGCAAGAAGGTCCACAATGATCTGTCCAGACTTTCAGTGCCTCTTTGCCTACTTTTGCATTCCAGTCTCCTTGGATGATGAGGATGTCTGTCTTGCTGACCATGTTTATGATATTCTGGAGCTGTGTGTAGAACTTCTCTATTTCTTCATCATCATGATCACTTGCCAGGATTAGCCCTTAGTTAAATTAAGACATTTAGGTAGCTTTTATAAACATACCTTAGAAAAAAACATGACTGGTGTGTATCTTGAGGTAAAACAATGGCACTGACATATTTTAAGATATGTCAGTGCAAGTTACTTTCAGTTAAGACAGCTCAAACATGCATTTTAGTCTGGGACTGGGCTTAAGCCTTGTCTGTGAAACCGGGCAATAGACTGATAACTCTGTAAAGAGTTTTTAAAAAGTGACCTAAGTATTGAGAAATGGGTCCTAGCGATTGTAAAAAAACAACAACTATAAAGGGTTAAATTACAGTGATACTAACCATCAGACATGTCCTTGAGCACTAGGTCTTCCACTTCACCCCACTCTGTGTTTAGTCTCTTCATGAGTTTAAAGGCATTGACAGGGTGACCCAAAAACCCCTCTGGGTCCTGTGTGGCTGTGGCTGTTAAAGCATCAAGTTTCTCAGCCCACCTGATGACACACACATACACAGTGTCAGAATCAGAGTGGTTTTATTGTCACTTCATTAATATACAGCTTGTACACAGTGAAATGAAACATTGTTCCTCCAGAACTGTGCATAAAAACAACACCAAACTATGAGACTAAACTTGAAAACACAGATTAAATAAACTAAATTAACATTAAAAGAACTAGAACTAAGAACTAAATTAAGTAAGAATTAAATAACTAATTTAAGGGCAAGATAAGAGTACATAAACACACAGAACTACAAAAAAGTGCATGCGTGCAAAAGTGTCATGCATAATGCTAAGATCATACAGCACAATCCAAGATAAATATCTACTGCTTTACATGGAATATATGCCTAATGTGAATATCTGCTCCGCAATGAGTGTGATGTAAAATTGTGCAAAATCAGACACGGTTAATGGAGGAGATAAACCACTTCGTAAAGCTTAATATAGCGATTAGCAACTATAGGAAATGACAACCCACCTTTTAATTAAAAGTAAGATCACACATGTGGGCCAAAGTGAAAAACACAGTTTAGATTTTAGCTAAGAAGTTTATTAGATCACTAGAGGTGTAAATGAAACGTTTCATCACAATACGATCTGACATCCATATTTGCCAATACCTCAAAACATAGCACAATATGATAATGATTTGATTAGATTCAGAGGCCTGTTGTTAATATATCGATATTACGACATTATGATCCTTTTTTACACAACCAGATCATCATTCCACATCAGATCATCTATCATCTGATGACAGCGCATCATTGGCTTGTGCAGTGGGACAACAGTCTAAATGGCTTTCAGTCTTCTGTGTGCAAATCTAGTATCCACATAGAGACACAACAAAATGAGAGAAATACATTTATACAGTAAATAGTAATTTTAAAAAGAAATTTAAAAAATAAATAAATGTCGACAGACATTTTATGCAGATGTGGCTAACAAGGGAGTGTCAAAATAAAGGTGCACTTTAAAAATCTATATTGATTTTACTGTCACGTTGACTAAAGAAGGCTGAAGACTGATGACTGGATATAAAAATAGCAACAAGGTTTATAAACACAAAGGGCAATAAGGCATAACAGCGTGAGTGAAACACAAATACAAACAACAACCGTCAAATGAAGATTGAGACAGAGCAACTTAAACACAGGGCAAATGAGGGAACTAATGAATAACACCTGTGATGATAAATGAATGTCCATGACAACAAATGAGAAGCGGGAAACAAAGGAACATAGGAACTACCGAATACCAAACTAAAAGTCCACGAAAACGAAACAAAAACAAACATAACTGAATATGTGTGATGGATACATCATATTGTTAGTCATTTGATTGATGCATTGATCCATACCGATGTATCATTACGCCCATAAATATTGTCAGATTTTATTGACATACATAGTTGGAATGTAATAGTATGGCTCCTGTTGATACTGTTCATAGATATTACTCACTGTTTCACTTGCTCCAGTTTGCTTTCCTCTGCTTTGATGTAGTCTTTCAATGACGTCACCAGGTCTTTTTCTGTGAACAGCAGATCTGTCATGTGACCTGCAAACACAGGTTAAACAGAGCATCAGTGATTAAGTGAATGACTTGTTTTCCACAACACCTGTCAGATGCATGGTAAATGTTCATGAACACACAAGTTTAGAGGCATTTGTTGCCTGTTAGAACCTGTAGGAACATTTCAAACATAAATTTATAAAAAGTTGAAAAGGTTGCATACCGATGGAAGTGAAGAAGTCATTGTGAGCAGAGGAAGGCTTTAGCAGAGAGATGAGTAAAATACAGCACACACTCCTAACTCCCATCTTTATCCAGTTCCACACACAGCCTAAAAGAGAGAAAATGAGATTTACATTATTAACAGTTACACAGCTCTCTGGAATACTTTATTCTGATTGGTCAATCGTGTCATTGAGTGGCCAAATATTTTTGTATAATGACTGCTAAACTGTATATTTGATTGTGGCAGGGTTATTATTGTTAACTAAAACTTAAACTAAAACTATTTAAAACATTCTGTTAATTGAAATCAAGCTGAAATAAAATAAAAATATTAGATGAAAAATAAAAAAATAGAAATGTTTCCTTGGCAACTAACTAAAATAAGTTAAAAGTTGAACCACTAAAATTACAAACAGGAATAAAATAAAAAATAAAACTGAAATTAAACCTAAATAATACTAAAAATGAACAAAAAAACTAATAAAAATGACAAAAGCACATTAGTAAACAACAAAATTACTAAAAAATAAAAGGTACACTATGTAACTTTTTTTTGTTCAAAATTAATAAAATTTAAATAATGGGACAATACATAATTAATCATCCTTACAAATTAGTTTTTGTCTTACACAGTTTCACTATGGTAAGCCTATTATAAGTGTTCATCTTTTAGATCTAGCGGGATGGTTTTCACGGGTAGTTGCATATGTCACTCGCCCATGTGTGTCTCGTCATATCTGTAAATATCTCGTCATATCTCATCATATCTGTATGGTGTGGGAGAAGCATCGGTTAGTGGTCACAACAAGCGGGAAAGGTTGACATGGAGCATGCTAAATCTTGAAACTCCAGGGAATCACCCATTATAAACAAACAACGAACAGAGGACAACACGACAGAGCTCGTAATAAAATGAGAATCAACATTGGTTTGGCTTTTCAGAGATGGCAAAAACTGAGGGAAAGAGACGTAGAGATGGCGTTTTTATTACTTAACAGGTGAGTAAAGTATTTTTTTGAACAGATAAATTGCCATATGTAGCTCTCTAACAGAGTTCATTGTAAAGCAGTATCTATTGTGAAAGGTCATTTCATTATGGTTGTTGTAGCGCTGTGCTGGAATTTATTTTCATTTTTACTGTGTCTATTAATGGGTTACGGTAATATTCATATACCATATTCATCCACACAGTCACGCAGGGCTGAAGCACAACCAAAACAATGTTCTTCCGCAAAATGCATGCAGTTTTGTTTTTTAACCCCTAGAGGAGCTAAAGTTACATTGTTTACCTTTAAACTAAAATGAAAATGAAAAATATAAAAATAAAAGCTAATTAATCATTTTAATAAAAACTATAATAGTTTATAAATAATACTAAAATAACATGGCAACATGCGGCTGCTACTTTTCATGACAAGTTTTTTCAATCTTACTCATTCTGTTTGGACAGATGGATCAGCATGTGTGCAGTCTCAACGCTCTAGGCACTTTTATTATGCTGTGTCTGTATTAAGTATATTTGTATTTGTTATATTATTCATATTGTTAGAATTTTTTGCTCTGTTTGGTAAAGTGTAGGGTTGGGTATCGGAGTTTTAGCGATTCCGATTCCAAGTTTCGATTCCAAAAATGGTAAAAAAAAAAAAAATGAAGTCAAACATTTAGATATCAAACATATTTATTCTTTTTGCAAAACATTCTGCTGAAGCTCAATGCCATGAACAAAAATCAGCAGCCTAAAGAACTAACTAATAAACTATAACTAATATAAATTTTTTTAACATTATTAAAGACAATTACAGTCAGTAATACAATAAAAACAAATAATGAGCAATAATAAATACAACTGAACAAAGTTCAGAAATTGAAATCAAATGTAAAATAATACTGCATAGTGTTACGGAACACAGACTCACAACGATGTAGAAATGAATATGAGAGTTTATTGGATGATGCAGGTAATGTAAACAAGCAGGTAAGTAAAGCAGTTCAAGCAGTAATGCAATAATGGATGGAAATACTGACAGTTCTTTGTATTGCAGGTGATTGAGGAGGTTGTGGACAAGAGTAGCTGAGCACACACTTCGGTGAGGAGAGTGGAGCATGGAAGGAGACTGGAGAATGAAGACGCTGGAGACACAGACGATCAGGGAGACGCTGGAGACACAGACGATCAGGGAGACGCTGGAGACACAGACAATCAGAAGAGACGATGGAGCAACAACACATGGAGGTAAGTGGAGCAAGTAAGTGAATCCTTACTCATGAATGAGACCAGACAAAGTGCCAGGGTGAAGTGTGTGCTTATATGCCGCTGTGGTGATGAGGATGACGATCAGGTGCGGGTGATTAGTACTCCGGTGACAGTGATCTCTGTGACTGGGTGGTGATGGAGTCTGGCCGATCTCTGACACATATGTTTCGTTTTATAAATAAAGTATATCTTAATACTTATTAAAGTTACAAAAGTTATTCAATCAAGATCAGTGAGTGATTTTCTTTTACTTTTGTTCTTTTTGATTTGATTAACAGTAATGACACTGTCACAGGTTTTGAGGGAGATACTGAACACACGAAGAAAATGAAGATGATGAAGATTAACAGGCTTTAATGATCCAACAGGGTAATCCAACGAGGTACATCCAAACACAACTTCACATAGACGAGATCAAATTAATTACTATGACGACAAACAAGGCAGAAACGGTGCAAACGAAAACAAACAGAGTCTAGTTGTATGACAAAATGGCCCCTCCCGGAAGGCACGTCCTCACGCCGTAGAGAGGAGGTGAGGAGGTTGACGAGATGACGAAGGGATGGTGAAGGGCTGGCGAAGGGTAGGCGAAACCGGCAGAGGATGCTGGAGGAACTTCAGGAGGAGGACGGCTGACCGGGAGGAGACAGAACTGAAGGGTCCAGGGCGGTGCTGAAGGTGGTGAGAGCCAGGAAGGAGCCTTGAGCAGGGGCATGATGGCAGTTGCCCAGGCCACAGCCAGAACTGTGCTCCATAGCGACGGCCAATGATGAGGGCTAAGTCCTCTAAGATGATTTGATGAGGTGAAGGGAGAGGGAGGCAGGGTGGGACTGACGGGACCAAAGAAGAATCGTCTGATTTAAGAGCTGAAAGTGGTGCTGCCAGTGTTATGCTCTCAGTGGCAGGAGGGTGAGCGGGGCTCTCCTCTTTACCCTCCGATTCCACGAAAGCGCACCTGGTCAGACAGGAGGGTGATCTCAGGGAGGATGGCGATGTTGTGCACACAAGCCCTCGACGGCGTGGGCTCGCAGCAGAGAAGAGCTCGAATTCTGTGGTGGGCTCAAACTGCTTTGTTCCGACCGGAGGGTTCTGGCTGGGCACTGGATATGGAGTGGGGCTGAATTCCCTGCTCAAGGCAGAGCAGCTTGACAGCAGGGGATTCCATAAATAAAAAACGGGGAGAAGGGGTGGAGGGCCAAAGCGCAGCGGACAGCCCGCAAGTCCGCAGCGCAGGTGTGGTGAGGTTTGACCAAGGTGGAGCAAACTGACTGAGGGAGCCCGGCGAGGCCAAATGGCCGATGGTCCACGTTGGAATCGAGGGTGGGAGGAGTGTAGGCGAGGAAGTCTGGGAGACGGTTTGAGGAGGAGCGATGTCCACCGAGGTCATAGGCAGAATTACGGGCTCCTCTTGCTCAGGTGAAGACAGCTTCCAACTGGCCAGAGGTGGATCCGTGCCACTGAGAGGTGGATGCAGGGGGACTGGTGGGAGACGTTGACGAGTGAGTAATGGGAATGGATGAGGGCTGAGGATGATGGTGGAGAGAAACAGTCCAATGATGAGGGCTAAGTCCTCTAAGTTGATTTGATGAGTTGGAGGGAATGGGAAGCAGGGTGGGACTGACGGGACGGAAGAAGAAGAATCGTCTGATTGAAGAGCTGAAAGTGGTGCTGCCAGTGTTGTGCTCTCAGTAGCGAGAGGGTGAGCGGGGCTCTCCTCCTTGTCCTCCGATTCCACGAAAGCGCACCTGGTCAGACGGGAGGGTGATCTCAGCATCTCAGGCTCCATGGCGATGTTGGGCACACACACCCTCGACGGCGTGGGCCCGCAGCGGAGAAGAGCTCGAATTCTGTGGTGGGCTCAAACTGCTTTGTTCCGACCAGAGGGTTCTGGCTGGGCACTGGATATGGAGTGGGGCTGAATTCCCTGCTCAAGGCTGAGCAGCTTGACAGCAGGGGATTCCATAAATAAAAAACGGGGAGAAGGGGTGGAGGGCTGAAGTGCAGCGGACAGCCCGCAAGTCCGCAGCGCAGGTGTGGCGAGGTCTGACCCTGGTGGACCCAACTGACCATGGGAGCCCGGCGAGGCCAAATGGCCGATGGTCCACATTGGAATCGAGGGTGGGAGGAGTGTAGGTGAGGAAGTCTGGGAGACCGGTTGAGGAGGAGCGATGACCACTGAGGTCATAGGCAGAGTTACGGGCTCCTCTTGCTCAGGCGAAGACGGCTCCCAGCTGACCAGAGGTGGATCCGCGCCACTGAGAGGTGGATGCAGGGGGACTGGTGGGAGACGTTGACGAGTGAGTAATGGGAATGGATGAGGGCTGAGGACGATGGTGGAGAGAAACAGTCCAATGATGAGGGCTAAGTCCTCTAAGTTGATTTGATGAGTTGGAGGGAGTGGGAAGCAGGGTGGGACTGACGGGACTGAAGAAGAAGAATCGTATGATTGAAGAGCTGAAAGTGGTGCTGCCAGTGTTATGCTCTCAGTGGCGGGAGGGTGAACGGGGCTCTCCTCCTTGCCCTCCGATTTCACAAAAGTGCACCTGGTCAGACGGGAAGAGTGATCTCAGGGAGGGTGATCTCAGCATCTCAGTAACAAAATATGGACCGAAGATGATCAACTGAGCACAAGCGATAATCTGTTTACTGTGCGTTCAGACTGCCGCTGACGAGAGTGTCAAAATTCGCTCTGGCTGCCCTGCCAACAATGCTGTACTGTGCATTCAGACCGCCTCCGGCGAGAGCGTCAAAGTTACCGCAACCAATCGGAATGTAGAAGTCCTCTGCTTGAGAGGATTCCGGAGAATGCAGAGAACAAATTGCTTATCTGGAGAAAATATTGATAAATGTCATTAGGCTTAAATATATACAGTGGCACATACAGCTATGCCATTTCAGACATAGCATGCAAACAATATCAGACACCTTGGTCCACGCATCATTTTTCTTATTTATGTCCCTGTATGCAAACAGGGACACGTTGTATATTATTGGGAAACCCACCACAGCAATTATCAACCTCTCCTCCATTTTGCTTGGGAACTAATGTTTGGTTGGAACCAAAGTTTACACGACTGCGTTCTCTGGAATCCTCTCAAGCGGAGGACCTCTACATTCCGATTGGTTGCTGCCGAACCGTGTCATAGCTCATTACCATAAAGTTGACCTGAATTCAACTCTCCTCGACGCCCACACCGTCCAAGACGCACCATGCCGCTGCTCGCCACCAGCTCACATTGAAAATGAATGACTTGCTGTCACTTTGAACGCACAGTTACTTTCACTTTGGGTCGGGCCTTCTATCATGGGTTGTGAGGGAGATACTGAACACATGAAGAAGAAGAAGATAATAAAGATTAACAACAGGCTTTATTTATCCAACAGGGTAATCCAACGAGGTACATCCAAACACAATTAAACATAGACGAGACCCGACAAACACTCACAAACTGAACTGAACTTAAATAGGGGAGATAATGACACAATCACATCAATTTGATCAAAGTATTGCTTTTAGGTAAAGTACAAATATTGTCTAAATCTCATTACAATCACATTATGATGGTGCATGTAAACTTAGTTTGGAGAAAAAAATATCTTGTTTTATGTTCCATATAAGAAAGAAAGGTTTGGAAAAACATGAGGGTAAGTAAATGATGAAATAACTTTCATTTTTAGGTGAACTATCCCTTTAATAAACTTCTCACAGCTGCTCTATGTAGTTCAGCAGTTGTTACTCAGCAGTGAGGCGTACAAGAACATGAGGCACGATGAGCTATTCTGTGCCAGACAGATTGTCCACTCAAATCCCCGCTGGCACTGTGAAAAAGGAAAGGGCTGCCAGCTCACTGCCCTCAGCTTGACAGCATTCAGTTAGCCTGTAACTTCAATTTATAAATAGGGCAGAACAACTGAGCAAATTGCACAATCTTCTTCCTTCCTCTAAAAATTTGGCTGCCTTTTTGTTTTTTGGAAAGCAGCTGCATTCACTATGTCTTAATATGCATCTTATCTATCCTAAATAATATGCAAGATTAGAAGTAGTGCACCCCAAATCAAGTGCAGTGACAATAGCATGCCAAATGAATCTGGATGATAGGCCAGTGTTTCAGGTTTTTATTTACCCTGCAAAAAAAAAAAAAAAAAGAATATATATATATATATATATATATAATTTTTTTTTTCATATAATGTTTCCTCTGCAGTGGAAAGATTGGCAACAGCCATTTAGTGTCTTAATATTCTATTTATTTTATTGATATAATTTAAGAATTTGACATGAAAGATGTCACATGTATACATTTAATAAAGTTAGGAAAAAAAGTCCTTAATAAATGCCCTGGAAATCAGTAGTAGCAGATATCACAAATATGCTTATTTAATGAGATCGTTTACCCATATATCTTTAAGATATTAGCTTATTTCGCTTGCTGTCCACTAATGAGGGGCTCAATAAAGCAACTTTAACTCGAGCTCTGATATACCCCCACAGCGACTATATATAGAATATGATTACATAGGGCAAGGTACCTAGATAAAGGTGGAGTTTGGGGAGGTGGAGGGATGCTGGAACAGCTGAGACTGAAGAGAGGTACGCAGCAGCTTATATACTCTGGCTGTTGATTGAAAGATCTGATGGGCTCGCTCCTCCCTAACTTACGTTTAGGAACTTTTAAACAAGCTGACAAAACACTGATGATGATATTGCTTCAGAATAAATTACATGTATCTTTTTTCCCCTTCTGGACAAGTAACTTTTTTTACTCTGACATGTGATCAACTGATTAATGAATCCTTACATGCAAATGCAAAAGACACAATTTTATTTCAGCAGTGAAGTGCATACTTTTAGTGTGTAGTACAAGTATGTGAACTAGGATGAAGCCACTGCTGCCTCTTTTGAGTATTTGCTTTTAGAAGTGATTTAAGAGCATGCTGAATTATTTTGCACTAAGAATCTTGAAACAGATGATTTTGTTTGCTAAGGCATTTGAACAAAACCTAAACCTTACATATAACTCATCCTATAGCACCTATAGTTTTGTACATGCAAACATAGCTCATATATCAGTTTCAGTTTATTCCCCAAATTAGTATGATCTCAATTCACAATACGTGGTTTGAACCATAATAGAGACTGTAGGAGGTTATTTAAGAACAATTCATTGTGTTTTAGTAGGTTACACATACAATGGGTGTCAGGGTGGGTTGAGCAGCTCACTTTGTTCACATTCTCATTTTACCTGTTCAAAAAGCCCCAAGAAAGAGAACACAGAACTAGAAACGAACAGCTTTATCCATCAGCAAGAATACAGGCTTAAAAGAAAGTCAGTTTCGAATTAGGAGTCTAAAGTTATTAACCAAAACCAGGCAAAACTGCTGTTCCTCAATCATTATAACACGTTTAAAAATTGTGCTGACCATCGCTTGACCTAAACTTCACTTAACTTTCTGGTGTTACAATATCTCAGAAAACCAAAGCAAAACAAAAAAGGTTACTAACGCAATTCCCAACAGCTTCCAAAAACTTGACCATCTGTTGGGGCAAAAACAGCTGCTAAAACGAGCGCTACAGGAGTTTACACAAACACAAATAAGACCTGAAAACAGTAGCATACGAACCATTTTAGATTCCTCCAGTGAAAACAAGTGCCTGTTAAAAATGTTGTGCCTTATCTTAATACAAAAAGAATGTAATCTGAACATATGACTTGACTAAACATTTGAGGAACTAGTATTAACTTGTAGAGAAGGCTTGCCTAAAATCCTGCAGTGAATACACTAAAAAAGCAATAGCCCGGGGTCAATTCAGGGAAGCTTACTGAATGTGGTCACTCGTAACAGAAAAGGACTACACCCCTTGGAGTAAGGCCTTTTTTCCTAACAAAAATATTGTTTTAATTATTTACATTTTAAATTATTTTTAAAATACAATTATGATAAATATATAATAAATTGTAGCAATTTTTATAAATATAACAATTGATTAAAATATTTTTGAATAAAACTTTGGAATTTCCTTTAAACAATTTAACGAGTTTTCAAAATTATTTTAATTCATCTTTTTTATAACAATAGTGCTATTTTTGAAGTTGATAGTATTTTGATGGAAACTATGATTATCATAATAACATTTTGTCTTTACATTTGGATTATCAAACTTAATTTCATAACCATGCACAGTAAAAACGTTTTATCAGGTAAGCTGGAATTTGGTGCTTCATATGGTAACAACTAAATTATTAGTCAATAATATTATGACTATATCAATCTTTTTTTTAGGGTCCGATTTTAAGGGTCAATCAAATAGAAATACATTTTCAGTGTGCATTACAGTAACAAAAAGTACAATGGTATTAATATAGGTGCCATGTTTTGTTTTAAAATGTACCATGGTAATACCATGGTATATGATTCCATGCTACAACAAGAGCCCTTCTAGTATGTAAGTGTACTTGTGCAAATAGAATAGTCTTCTCTAATGTTAACCCGAGTGACAAAAGTACTTACATTATAATAATAGGTTATAACAGATGGATGACTGTTATTATTTCCATGTTTTACAGTAACCGGGATATTTGTAACTGATGTGGATTGAGTGCCACGTCCCTTCCCCTCCCCCAGTACATGACCCAAACTTTACTATACTAACTTCTCACTTCACTATATTTAACTAGTACGTTTGTAAACGCGTTTTGTCTCTTTTTACCGCTGCAAATGATCTTTGACTGTCTTTAGCATGTTCATATTTCCAGAACAGATCTACAGAGGCTAACCTATTATTATAACGCCAATGGATTATATTAATATTAATCCAAATATTATTTTGGTGCTATAAGTATGTACACGCTTAACTTTCCCATTCATAATACAATCAGCCATTGATCGTATACTGTAGGAATCTCTACTGTAGGCGTGATGGTTGTGATTTTATTATGATCGCAGCGATTTTTGAAATCATAACGCAACAGGGTTTTTCATCACCTGATCAAATCCACTAGAAAAAACAGACATAGGAAAATGTCTTGAGAACAAGGGTTTTACAAGCGAGACATTGCAATACACAGAACGGGAAAACTAATGCAAATATGCAGCGAAATTTCTAGAGTGTCTTGAGCCTTTGTCAATGATACAGAGTATGTTTACTGAAGCGAGTATGTTTACTGAAGCATAATAAGCAGTTCAACTTACTGTTCCTCCCTGGAATGAGTCGATATAACAAAATCGAAAAATGTTGTTTGGTTAGCTTCTCTCCCTCTCTCTCACTCTTCAGCGGTTCGTTCGCTATTCGTTCGCAGCTGAAATGTGGAAAGATCTACAGAGGACAAATGATTGGGCTGCAGCGCCATCTGCTGTTCATACATAGCAAATACAGTCTCCCACAGTCACATAAAAGCACACTCCTGAAATACAAATTTTGTATATACATGTAGCCTACTGTATACGCATGCATTACTTTTTATCCAAGTCTCTCCTATCTACTTAGGACTGATGCTTTTAGCTCTGTATAGTAGGTGACATCTAATTTTCAGCATGTATACTTGGTAAATAAGTACACTAATTTTTAGCGAAAGCGTTGCAAAACATAGCATGGTGCTTTTTTTTGGTACCTGTTGCTAGTGTAATCATAAAAAGCATAAATAATGTACACAAAAAAACTCTTTGTGTAGTCACACTTCTACAACGACAGAGGGCGCTGTTTCCACACTGACTCCATAGCCGCTGGCTGCAGCCTGCAGCTGCTCTTGATGACGTACTGACGTCGTAATATTTTGCGCATGCGTCGTTTGCTGGAGTACAGAAGCAATCACATTTGTTTATTTATATCAGTATATTATTATTTAGGGTGCTATATGTTATGTAAACGGAAAGCTTCCTGAAGTGGAGAGCGAAAGAGTTTTACGAAACACTTTCTTTGAATTATTTGCGGTGTAGTACCACGGTGTGTTCTGTTACAAATATATATGTATTTTTGTGTCATTCATCGGGCACCTGTGCATTTCCATGAACATAATCAACGAAACTGTCCTTTAAAGGATATCGTGATACTGAAAGAAAAGTCTCTACTCCCAGTTTACGTTTGTTACAAAGTTTCAAGGGCAAGTTCTATCTCTTACGCCCTGCATGACTCTTTAAAGTTACATTTGGGTCGTGCAAATGTTAAAACCTTTATACTGAGCACAAAGGCATTATCTTGTGGACCTTTTAGACATGCTGAAGTCATTCAAGCTTCTCTTCAACTGTAACCTGGTGTTATCACGCTCCTGCTCTGGATATGTGTCTCGAATGAGGTCTGTCTTCTTTTAAATACAACTATTTATTTATAATATAAAATAGAATGCCATTGGTTGGAGTACTGGAGTTAATAAAATGGATTATTACATTATTTTTAATCGAAGAATATTTGAATGAATCTCACAAAACCTGTCAAGAATATGTCCAGGTCATATTTCACATCAAAATGAAAATAAAGAAATTATATTTTCCATGGATAACGAAAATGAAGATTATTTCTAAGAATTAAATTAAGAATTTGCATTGTGACATTTGTACATGAATTAATTTATTATTATTTTATTATTATTATTATTATAAATAATTCCCAAGAGTTTACATTGCAAAGAGTCTTAAAACTGTTTTCCCCCCATTTTTCTGTGTTGATTTTCTAGGTGAACGACCTAATTAAATTAAAATTTCATGAAACATTGATTGTCTTGAATTCATATGCTGTTTTTGGTATTAATAACAATGTGTTATCTAGCTAAAAATTCCCATTGTGAATTTTGGCGAAATATTGCTCAAGCAATTTTTTCTTAACATCTTAATATAAAATAAAATATTCATGTTTAGGTACCTCATGAGATTAAAAGAGGATGATGAGGCATGTCGAGAAGCACTGAAGTCTGGAAACGTTCTGCTGTATCATAAGCTTGCTCCTCTACTGCAGAAGACCAACAGCGGCGTTTACAAACTGGCTTGTCTAAAAACCTCAGGTCTCAGTACAACACCACTTGAACTCTTCCATAACATAAATGAAAACATTTTGGATGTAATTTTGTATGTTTGTATGCCAATTCCTCTAGATTTGGAACACATACTGGAGAAGGTTGGAAAGGACAAACACTTTGTCAACGAATCTTTTCTTCTGGGATGCACTGATAAGGGTCAACCACAATTCTCCCTAGAAGTGGGTCAGTTAATACAGCCATTACTATACATGAATACTATGAATATATTTTAAAACTGAACACACTGCAACTGGAAAAAATTATCACTATAAAATTTCAGTTAGGCTACATTTATGCATTTGGCAATGTTGCATCCGTTGACTTACAGTACATTGCTTTGGTTTTGCTAGCTCCATGCTCTACTGTTTCAGATACAGGAACGCTATAGGAATGGGAATGTGAGTGGTGTTTGATTGCTCCTGGAATTTATTATGACATTTTAAGTTCTTATTTCCATTATTTTCCATAAGTTTTCCAGGCCTGGAAAACAACATCAATATTTACAGGTTTTCTGTGACCATGCGAACCCTGTACACTTTATATTACTGCAAACACTATATATATCATCTCATGGAGATCTCTTCTCACTGTAGGTGATTTAGACCGCAGTGCATTGGAGCAGGAGTGTAGAGGTATGTTTGTGGGCCTCAGGACAGCTTTCTTCATGATAACTGGACCAGAGTCTGCTCTAGTGGCCAAAGTATGTACTTTAAGTTTCTAAATGTTGTTTTTGTGCCAGATGATATTTGATTTCAGACGGGGTAAGCAAGCAGGTTGCAGGTTTAATCCCAAGGATCATCTATGAACTGACTAGGAACACGATCCCACTCTGTCACCATTACTACTTAGGCAATAGTTGCTGTTAAACTGGATACTTACATTTTCTTAACTGGTAACACGCGAATGGTGTTTTGCTTGTCCCTAGTATGAACACTAATATGGCGTTATGTAGCCATCATAACTTTAGCTCAGTTGATTCTAAAAGGTTGTGCTCTGTAACTGGCAGACCTTACGTATTATGTGTCTTTCTTTTAAAGCTGTTTTGGGGATGTTTGTTGGTTGTTACATGAACTATGAATACTGACATAACTTACTGAAAGTCTGCATGAAATGATGAATCTATTTTCTAAATGCATGTTATTGATCTTATTGTGAACAATTCATCCATGCATATGTTTAATTTCTTTTAAACTTATAATTTTTAATCAAAATGTCGTAACTGGATCTTACGGTGAAACTACAGACTACTTTTGGTGACGTATGCAGAACTTCTTTAATCATTTAGTTTGCTTAAAGACACAATATGTACGATTTTTTTATTTATTTATATATTTTGTTGACTTGTGTACTTACAAATGTTTCCAAGAATGTTTAAATCCAGAGAAATAAGCAATTTTAACCAGGACACGGACTATGTCCATGCGTCGCCTATCAATGAGATTACCCTCGATTTTTGGTTTTATTTTGTAGAAACTATGGAAACACCAAAGACGCTTTAACATATTGTGTTATATTAGACAGATGAGCAACTGTTTGGATACATTCATCAACGGAAAACAAATCATTGTTTTATAGCTCAACACAGTAAGTATTATAGTTTAAATCTCGTTTTCTTGATTTACCGTGAGTACCATGTTTTACCATGCCTAAAATTGATCTAGCTTACTGCAGTGTGCAACAAGTGTCTCATAATAGCCGCCGAGCGAACACACAGAGTAGCATTATAACAATTTTTAAACACACAAATGTATCTAATATGATAAAACATAGCTGCGTTACCCCATATACGCATGACCGGAAGAAGCGGACGTGGTCGTCTGCGGCATAATAATAGCTTCACTGCTCTAGCCGTGTGTCGCACTCGTCTCTCATTAGGAATTGTCCAGCAGCCTCGTTCCGCTCCATCGGCTTTCAGCCACACCCTGCTTCATACTACAGTAATGAAGACAACACCTCCCATGATTCCGCAAACTCAAGGCGTCATCAAGCCATGCCTTTGTTTTGAATAAGCGACCTCTAGCGGCAAAAAATTGCATATTGTGCCTTTAAACTACTCTGCCCCTTTTTTACAATCGACTGCAAGCTTGTATTCACATCTGCCTCCATTCAGTCAACAACCGATGCATAGAACCAAGTCCTGCCCTGCATTTTTTCTTTTTCGATAATCCGTATGTCACAATATGGAAGAAAATATCTGTTGCTATTTCCGTTACATTGTAACTTTTTTTTTGCTATACATTGTGATATGATGCCAAATAAGAAAACAAAGAGAGCCTTTAAATGAATAAAGTTCATCTCTAAGAAGTTATTCATATAAATGTTTGGTGTTTGTTTTAGGGACAGGCTCTCCTTCGATGGCATCAGACCAATGGCTTTTGTAGTGCTACGGGTCAGCCTACCATCAGGAACCAGTCAGGAAGTTTCAGAGTTTGTCCCAGCAGTGGCATCACCTACTACCCCAAAGTAAGTAGGTGCTTTTCATGATGACACAATATGCACATACATGTCATCTGATAGAAAGGAGTGTCAGATTTTTCAAATAATTTCCGTTTTATCTCGAGTTATATAGACGTGTCCTTCTCGATATACACTTTATTTTAAGGGTCCATAATCATGTGGTAGTTAAGCATTAACACACCAGTAGTCAATGATTAACTGAACATATAGTAAAGGAACATTAGCCATTATTTATGCGGTAGTTAAGCATGAACACACCAGAAATTGTCTTTAGTAGTACTGTATTACTGGGAACTTAGCCATAATTACTGGCTTATTCTGGTGAATAAACTTGAACAACACTCAATGAGTGTCATACAAATCAATAATTAATGTGTGAATATACTTTTCACTTTAGAACTTTATTCTTTATTACACAACTTTAGCAATTTATCACTCAAAACTGTAAAACCAACACTAATTAAACATGATTCATTTTGTTCAGTTTGGCCTAATGGTTAGAGAGTTGGACTTGTAATCTGAAGGTTGTGGGTTCAAGTCTCAGTACCAGCAGGAAATGTAGGTGGGGAGAGTGAATGAATAGCGCTCTCTTTCACTCTCTTTATCCACAACTGAGGTGCCCTTGAGCAAAGCACCTAACCCCCAATCACTCCCCGGGCACTGCAGCAAAAAATGGCTGCCCACTGCTCCAGGTGTATGTTCAATACTCAGTGCTGTGTGTGTGCACTTGGATGGATGAAATGCAGAGCAGAAATTTAGAGTATGGGACACCATACTCACGTCACTTACTTAAATTTTCACTTAAAAAAAAGTAACTTTGCAACTACATGTCAACTAGCAGTCATTAGAGCATTAGGCCCTGTCCCAAATGGAACCCTAAGCCCTCACAGAACAAAGTGAAAGAAAGAAGCTTGTGGGCTTGAAAAAAGTGTGCATCGAGGGCACATTTCGGCCGCAAAGGGGGTGCTTGTCAGCACCCGTCTGAAACCTGAAATGACAAATGGGACACCCTACAGTTTTGTGGACTTAACGGACACGCGCATGCAACGGCCATTGTAAGTTCACAAGACCGCAAGTGCACACGAATTGTGCCATTTGGGACAGGGCCTTAGTAGACTGTCTGCTTAATATCTGCTAAAACTTTATTTTGATGCTCCCCAAGAGACATTCTACTGAATATAAGTAACTTTGCAAGTACATGTCAACTAACTCAAACCCTAACCTAACAGTCTACTAGCTCTCTAATGAGAGTTAGTTGACATGTTTGTGGCAAAGGAATGTCTAAAGTGGACTATAAATGAAGTGTAACCCTAAAAGGCATTTACTGTACATTCAGTTAACCAATAATTATTGGCTTATGTCTGCTTATTTGTCATTCAAATGTTTGATAAGTAAATAATGCCAATATGCTCTAAATATATGTTCAGTTCATTTGTAAATACTGGTTTGTTAAAGCTTAACTACCGCATAAATAATGACTTATATGCCTTTACTATATGTTCAGTTAATCATCAACTAGTGATGTGTTAATGTTTAACTACGGCATGATTATGGACCCTTAAAATAAAGTGTTAAATAATGGTATTTTACCATTTTGCTAGTAGCTAAGTAGCTATTTAGTCATTGTTTTAAGCTATTGTATGTAATGTAATAGTATGGCCACTTATTACAAACAAAGTCCTGTTGTGTTTAAATTACAGTTCACACTGAGAACATTAACATAGAGCCGTTTGTACTTGACTTGCAGATGGCACCTGTAGTGATCGTGCTGGTGTCTGATGGGAGCAGATGTCTGCTAGCGCGGCAGGCCATGTTTCCTCCAGGCATGTACAGCGCACTCTCTGGTTTCTGTGACATGGGTGAGTCACACTTTGTTACTAGCTGCTGTCCATGCCATATCAGTCTGTGGGGATACTTAACCATTTTGTTATTTTACCAGCTCTATTTTATCAAAACATTTTGTAGGAGAGTCAGTGGAGGAAGCCCTGCACAGAGAGGTGGCAGAAGAGGTGGGTCTGGAGGTGGAGAACCTACAGTACTCTGGATCACAGCACTGGCCATTCCCACAAAGCTCCTTTATGTTAGCCTGTCACGCAACTGTCAACCCAGACAAAACACAGGTGAGACTTGGATGATGCCTTTAACTACTTTTTATAGTGAGACACAACAGGTCAAACACATAAATTCTATTATTAAAACAATTGTATTTAAAAAAAAAAAAAAGAGTTAATATCACAAAACTTGTCAAGAAGATTACCAGGTGATGTTTCACCCCAAAAACAAAGAAGAAAAAAACATTAATGCTATTTTAGCATGAGTAACATTTTTAGCATTATTTTTATGGTTTTAATCACATTTCATTCATTATTATACATAATTGTGTTACCTTTGTATTGCCTTTAAGTTATTAATATATTAGCTTATTTTTTTATCCTGCACGTGCTTAATTGTAAAGAAAATGTTAATGCAAAAAATAGTTTTCTTCATGTTATTTTTATAATTTCGAATGAAAAATGTTTTTAACGGAAAATAAATAAATAAACAAACAAATAATGCCTGACCAGAATTAATATTAGCCTTCAATCACAGTCTCTAGTCTGAGTCTCTGCTTTTACATACAATTATTTTCTGGTGGTTTTTAATAAATTTGGTAAAATGTATATGGGTCAATGACGTGACGGGTCATTTTTTTGTCCAAAGGCCTTAATAATAATAAAAAACAAAGATATGACATCCAAAGTATGTAAGGTTGTACAACTAGATCTCTTTTATTGAATCCAAAAATATTTAATTATATTTTGCTACATTTAAAGGTATTTTAAAGATTTTGAAGTGTTAAAAGGTCATTCGGTTTAACCATCCAAAGGCCAATACAGCCATTTCCTTTGTGATTAAAATATCTTAAAATGAAATAAATGTTTATATTTTTTATTCTAGCATGATTTTATAACCTCATATATCAACATAGCGCAAAATGGTATTAAAATTATGTGTAGAAGTCGTTGCTTTGTTATGAGAAAGAATGTCCGGAAAAATTAATTTCATTGATGTCATTCGGAGAAACCAATATAAAGGGACCATTTTGGATCAAGTCAATATCATGTGACAGTGATATCATTCAGACACCTACAAAGGACCGCATGGTCATGAAGCAAAGTAACTAACTCTCTCTTAACTATTTGATAAATTCATGTTTTCACTTGCTCATACGCATGTCCCGAAACATCAGGTCATTCGGTACAACTGCTATAAAACATGGAAAATGTTGTAATACTTTAAAAACTTGTACTAAATATAAAATGTTTGATTGTCCTTTTGTTAGCTAGCTAGATATCAGTCTGTTAGCATTGTTTGAAAATATCATCATGCGGTATAACCAAAAGTGTCATTCGGTAAAACTAAAAACTAAAATTTTGGCTAAACCAAATGACTTTTTTGGTGACAAATTTTGTCCATCTTGTAAAAAAGTTACAAAAGCAGTGTTAATTGATTATAAAAACCACATAATCTCATTGTTAACACTTAATAAAACTTCAAAATAATTATATCTCCATTATGTTTTTTTACACTTTTAAAAACCTTATTCGTCAATGACCCATATACAGTATTTCTCGGTCAATTATAGAACTTTGTGTGGATGTGAATTGGTTCAATTATTAAAATGTGAAATGATGAATTCTATTTTGAGACCCTGGAAAACATTCAAGCATATCAAAATAAATTTTAATACATTTAATTTAAACCAGCACAGTAGAGGCATTGCTGTTGTTATAACCTTTACCTGCTTTAACTGTGTTCATGGATAGGTGAATATAGACACAGCAGAACTTGAGGATGCTCGCTGGTTCACTTTTGAAGAAATAACAGAAGCACTACAGAACCCTCCACGCAACCCTAAAGAAGAGCCACCTGTGTTCTGGGTCCCACCTTCTTATGCCATAGCCAATCAGCTCATTCAGGAATGGGCCAATCAGCAACAGCTATCAAGAAAATGACATGGACTAAAGTAATCATGCAACTATATGTATGGGTTACCATTGATATAGGAACTTAAAGATAAAATAGACATAAAAACCTAAACAAAATGTATTAATTGTGATAACCTCAAGACACTGAGGTGGACTACTTGTGAAGGGATCTTCAGTAACAGTCAAAAAGGGACTGGAAAAAATTTGATAAATTGAGAATAACTATACAATGAGAAGATAATTATGATTGTAATAATGATTTCATAACATGAAATATAGTTGTAAATGTTGATGGATTGCATCAAGAAGCATCTGGATTAAGAAAACTGCACATCTACCTCAATCAGTTATGCATTGTAACTGTTTTTACAGAAAACATTTTAATAAACTTGTGTTTTTAAAATTATTTTAATGAATTTTATTACAATAAGGAGAATACCAAGAAATAGTAACATACTACATTTCTAACTTTTCACTGTAGAATTGTCCCTAATAATGTTTGAATGTTACTACACGCAACAACATTTGGGCATATTCACCTCAATTTTTTAAAAAGGTTATGTTGAAAAACAGCATTCCTGTGTTTTTATATCATCTGATGACAGTTGTTTTCCCCTCAGGTAGCCTCTTTTTTAACCAAGGTCAAGATTAAGTAAAACAACATGAGTTCAATTGCTCAGTTGGAAGTTAAATGCAATTTTTTTGTATAATTTTATGTAACACATATTTAATTATGTTCTTTAAAAAAGTCTAGAAATAAACTGAAAGCAAAGATTATATCTTTTGCACCACGTGTCCAATCCAATTCCGCCTCTCCTGCACACTTGGTGGCGCTGAAGCACTAAATCCTGTACTAATTCGTTAGAAGAAGAATGGTAGTCAAGATGGACGCGGAGCTGTTGTTGTTTTTGGTTTCTGAGAACAAGGAATTATTTGATAAAAACCACAGTGAGTACAAAAATACGAAGCGGAAAGAAGTGCTTTGGCAAGGAATAGCAGACAAAATGGGAGTCGATGGTGAGTTTTATTTGTGTAGCTTGCTATGTAGCGTTACTGTCCGCGCGCTTAACCACCATCATCAATGGCTGTGTGTTTGTATAGTGGAAGAGGTGAAAGCTAAATGGAAAAATCTAAGAGACACATACACAAGGAAAAAGCGACTGGAGCAGGATGGAAGTCGGAGTGGACGGGCAGCTAAGAAAAAGAAGCAATGGAAATATATGCGAGTGATGGACTTTCTCGATCCCTCCACAGAACACAGAAGGTATTCGAGTGTTATTTTGTATGAAGCCTGTCTTGCACCCACAGCTGTACTTTTATATCAGTACTTGAACAGTTTGAAAAAAGTTTCCCATTCAGTTCATTAAATGTTCAGTATTCAAAATTCAACTAACAGCGGTGACATTATTGTAACATTATGTACAGTTGTGCTATTGGTCCTTTCTTTCTTAAAAGAATTATATACTGGATTCTGATTGGTTCTTTCTTTCTTGCATCATTTACATATCAAATTGTATAGTCTTTGAGTACATTGGAGGTATTAAGGGATAGTTCACCCAAAAATGAAAATTCTGTCATCATTTACTCGGCCTCGTCACTCCAAACCTGTAAGACTTTCGTACATGTTCGGAACACAAATGAAGATATTTTTAATGAAAATCTGAGAGCTTTCTGTTCCTCCATAGACAGCTACACAACTACCACTTTGACGCTTCAAAAGTTCATAAGGAGATCGTAAAACTAATCCATATGAATTGAAAGGTTTAGTCAAAATTTTCTGAAGAGACATGATTGCTATATATGACGAACAGATTTAATATAGGCTTTTATTCACATATAAACATTCATCAACTCGCACATCAGTTATGGTAAAAGGAGGCTCAAGGATGCTTGCTTGATGTGTGAGAACCAATGAGTGAACCCTTGTGTGTTACGCAGCAACCAATGAGGTTTGTTTTCTCGCGTCAGTCAGGTACGGTTGAGCTTCTGCTTATGTTCGCTGATGAATGTTTATATGTGAATAAAAGCCTAAATTCAATCTGTTCATCTTTATAAAGCGATCATGTCTCTTCAGAAAATTTGGACTAATCCGCTCAATTCATATGGATTAGTTTTACGATCTCTTTATGATTTTTTTGAAGCATCAAATTGGTAGTTGCATAGCTGTCTATGGAGGGACAGAAAGCTCTCAGATTTAATTAAAATGATCTTCATTTGTGTTTCGAAGATGAACAAAAGTCTTACGGATTTGGAAAGACGTGAGGGTGAGTAAATGATGACAGAATTTTCATTTTTGGGTGAACTAATCCTCATGCTACTCGTACTATTTCCGCAGTATAGCATGTACACTTTATAGTAGTATCTTCTAAACACAGAGCAGACTGCAATACAGTGCACACAACCTCCCATTTCCAGTTTGACAAATGTATTCTGTATGTATAACTGTATGTATTATTTGATTGTACTGGCAAGAATTCTGACATTTTCGTATAAAATTGGATTAAACTTTTATAAATGAAATACATTTTAATTTGGAGATGACAATTGGATGCAGCTCACAGAATTAAACAAATTTCACACTACATGAAAGATGAACTACGCTAATAACTGTAAAGACTTTTTACATCAAGGACTAAAGCTATAGAGTTGTAATTCTATGAGTATAGAATAGTTGTAATATTGGTTCTTTTTTTTTTTCTTAAATTATTTACATATTGGATTTGATTTGTTCTTTCTTGTGTCATTTGCATATCAAATTTTGTCATCTTTCACTATCTTGAAGGCTCTGGTATATTTAAGCAATGCTAAAAGTAGCATATTTCCATACTACTCATACTATTTCAGCAGTATACCATATACACTATTTATAGTAAGGGAATTTTGTGAATAATAAAAGCATGAATTCCATGTTTTTTGTAGTGTGCACTATTAGATATACTTAACATAAAACATTATCCGGAGTCTTGATCTTTTTGACTGTATCGGACAATTAAAATCACAACATTATTTGTTTACATGCACACATTTTTGTCAGTTTAATCACACCCACACCTGCCACCATGTGTTCATTTTTGTGTTACAGCAATAAACATGTAAATATGTTCTGATTCAAAAGTTTACCTGGCAATTATTCTTCTATTTATTTAATGAAATAACATCATTTAATCTCTTTACAGCATGGTGAGAGAATTTTAGGGTACATTTAGGCGACAACAATGTAATAAAAACGTAAAATTTTTCTTTTGCGTTTTTGTGTACGGACGACAACGTTGTCAAAATAATCCCCGTTCACACGGATCCGTCTCTTTGTAAAGAAACACTATGTACCTACAGACTGAACACGTAATACACATGCGCATGATGTCACCATTTTCACAAATTTGTGTTTTTGTAGTTTACACTGGGGGTACGTTTACACGACAACGATGAACTAAAAACGGAAACGTTTTTTCTTTGTACATTCACAAGGATCGTGAAAACGATTAAAACTGTATTATTCATGCCAGAGCAGCAGTTGGCGATGTCACTTTGTAAAGAAAGACTGCGCACATACACGTGTATGCTGCCACCGTTTTCACAGATTTGCGTTTTTGTAGTTCACACGGAGACGATAACAGTATCATTTTCAAAAACTTGCACTTTGAAACATGTTTTCAAAATTTTGTTTTCAGGCCCCCAAAACGCCATTGTCGTGTAAATGAACGGCCAAAACGCACAAAGTTTTTAGTTGAAAATGGTGTAACGTAAATGGCCCCCTTAATTTCATTTAAATTTCAGCAATGGGTTGTATCATGCATCTGTTCTGTATTGTAATGAAGCATCCAAAACCTCAGGGATATTCACAGTGGTTTTTACTGGTGTACAGTGTTATTTTGGACAGTGTTCCCGGCAAAATCGAGGATGACGAGCCAGATGAAGACAGCGGGGCTGAACCAGCCAGCACCAGTACGGGAACATCCATGACAAGTCCTGGAGCAATCCGGTCTGGCATTGTAAAGAGAAGGCGATCAGAGACACTAGAGCTGTTGGAGAGGTATTTGGCATCTAAAGACTCAAGAGACAGAGAGAAAGACGAACAACAGCAAGATGAAGTCGATTTATTTCTACGGAGCTTAGCACCTGCGTTAAGACGCTTACCTGCTTCAAAGCAGTCCTTGGTGAAGCTTCAGATCCAAAAAATACTTCATGACGCAGAGTTTGGACAGCCAAGCTTTCCTCAGATTTCCTCAGTGTCACCAAGTAATCAGTTGTTACTACAGTGTAGTGTTGTAAAACCCAGTTGAAATACTTTTTTTATTGAAAATAAATGTGACTTTAAAATAGTGATGTCAAGCTGGTTCTTTTACATTTTCAATGTTGAGTGTTGTAGTCTTTATGAATAAAAAGAATAAGTGTACAGATTTGTCAAAACATACAAAACGAATCCTTATAAGTTTATTATAATCAAATGATCTACTTGAACAATAATACATCCAACACTAAACCAGGAAACAGGAAAACATATATACAAAAAATGTTACAGTAACACTTAAAATCTTACATTTTCTTTTGATTCACAAGCTGGTATGAGCATGAACACATGGAGCAGATTCACACTAATGCACTGTAATGGATGAGTGTGTGTGTGTTACCTGTTATTAGTCTCAATATGCAGGTGTCTTATGGCTAACAAAGGGTGAGTATCCATTATAAAGTGTCCTTTTATTATTTACATTTCTAAAGTAGATTACAAGATGAATGATAAGATTTGGTAGAAATAGGCAAGTCTGGTGAAACTTTACTTTTTCTTGCCCTTCTTTCCTGCTGCTGGTTTCTTGCAATATTTAGCCTCCAGATCTGAGATGAGAGAGTTGAATCCATTTTCTTTGGACTTTTGTCTTTGCTAAATAGAAAGTCGGGAAGAAAAAAAATAATATTCATGATTCTTAATAGGTTGTAACTTGAACACATCTGATAACACTCCCCCCCATATATATATAAATTTATATAAATATATAAAAATTCTATATAATGGTATGATATGAATGAGTACGATTATGAATAATTAAAAATTATTTCCCTCTAAATGAGATGACCCTGGCCTTTCATTTAAGAAAATCCATTATTTTAATAGCTATTGATTCATTATTTGCCTTTTTAGCTTGCAGCTTATGGTTACATACTGATTTCTAATAGTAATAATAACTACAGAGTACATGAAATGACCTACATTAACCTTATTCACAGTACATTAAATGAAAGATGAACTACACTAATAACTAACTCAAATGTATCTTACAAAAAAAGAATCTCACTCAAATGGTTCTTCAGTTGCCTCTGTACAGATTTGTTCATACCCTACCTTTCAAAAGTTTGGGGTCAGTAAGTTTTTTTTTGTTGTTGTTTTTGAAAGAAATACATTTTATTCAGCAAGGATGCATTAAATTGATTAAAGGGGCATAAGTTTTGGCATAACAGGAGTAAATTACTATTTAAAATATAGCTGCAAGCAGAAATTACGGGTCAAGCACAAAAAGGGCATGATGAGTCATGCAAGTATGGCTGGGAGCATCAGACCAAATGCAACAATGAGTAATTAAAACTATTTTTAGATGATTTCAGTCAAAACAGCTGAAAAATCATAAATACAATCACTTGGTATACAATTTAATTGCTTATCACTTTTAACCAATAGGTGGCGTGGTCAGTGTGAGGTGACGCATTCAAAAGTTTGGTGTCAATATATCGAAGCTTTGCAGAGTTACAGCCTCAGAAACAGCTTGGCATGATTATGGGAAACAGCTCAGAAGTTATAAGTAATAAAAGCCTTTTTTTGTATCTCCTGACCAGTAGGTGGTGCTATGCCAAAACACGGCAAGTAGCCTCAGGTCATGCTTGTGATGAGATGTCCCAAGGTTCGTCTCATTACACTAAAGCGTTTCGGAGATATAGCCTCGCGTCCATTTTGATGTGCCCTTCAATAATTTTGTTTGCGCAGTTTGGTTCATGAAAAAGCTTTTAATAACTTTTTGCCAGCACGGTCTGAAGATGATGTGAGCCAATTTTGGTGAAAATTGGATGAACCATCTGGGATGAGTACCAAAAAAGTAGATATAAGACTTAAAAGCATAAAACATAAAAATCTTATTGACCCCAAAATTTAGAACTGTAGCATAGCTTTGAAGATTTTCAGACATTTAGCAGATTATGGCAGCCTCCATTACATCTTCATGGTTTTTTTTACCTTTATCATAGCTACCAGGCTGTCCTCACTGTTCAAGCCCATCTCCTTCTGCATTTCCTCTGCCTCCTTACGTTCTTTTTCAGCCTAGAAAGAGAGGATAACAGATCATAACAGGGCTTAAACCCTATTAAACAATGCATTATTTAATATCAAAACTTCAAAATGGTAAAGTGAATCGGCACCTTTCTTTTGCGGTTGTTCTTCTTTTTGACGCTCTCGTGAGTGAAGACTTCGTAGGCTGGCACCTCTTCAGCTTCAACGGCTTTCTGTAGTATGTCTCTGACACGTGGCTCATCTTCATAAGTACAGCACAAGGCGGACTCCATGATCAGATCCATGTCACCTTCATGTTGTAGGTACAGTCTCTTTAAGTCTTCTACCTCTTCTTCAGAGCCTTTATACTGCTTCTCAAAGTCCAAGATGTCTTGCAATGTGATCTATGGCAGAGAAGTATGACAATATTGTTAGCAACTTCCCTTGGAAAAACCAACCTAGAAAACAAGCACATGATACAAGAAATACCTTGGGAAACAGTCTTCTCCAGTGCTCCTCCCAATTGCGATCTTGATCGAGGGAGTCTGACTCTTCGTCCACTATTCCCTGTTCGTCATAGACCGCCCTTTGGTCCTTGTCAGCCAACACTGCATACACCTTTCCCAGGACCTGTGGAAATTATGAAAATGTTAAGTGTAAGGATGTATTTATTAGATTTCTTGATTTAATAAGTCATTTTAAGTTTAACCTGGTACTCTGTCACTTTTGATCGAAAAAATTTTACATTTTGATTTTTTTACTACAACAGAATATCAAACTTTTATAGCACTTGCTACTGAACACACAAACAATTGGACATGTTTCACAAAGACCAAATTGTCTTAAAAATACTCATTACTCTTAGCAGTCAAAATGGCTAATAATTTATCTAATTGTTACATTATGTATGATAATCTTCTGTCTACCAGATGGCTCTAAAGGCCCATTCAAACAAAGGACGATAAAGATGGACACATTTCTAAAAACTGTTCTAAATGTAAAAGAATAGCGGTTCACACCACCACTATAACGGCCCAGAGAAACTATCATTGGAATCACTTTCAGAATAATTTTTTTCCAGCTGATTAATGATAAAAACATTGACAGCCAATCAGAATCCATCTTGCTTTCAGAGTTTGAGCATTTAAAGTGACAGATGACAAAACTGCAGTGTGCGCTTAGAACAAACAGAACAATATCACGCACTGGTGTGGACGCTAACATAGTTATCGTTATAGTTCTTGGTGTGAACAGGCATTAATTTGCCCTTATTTGCTCTTTTTTGCACTGGATTTGAAAGTCAGCTTAAAACGGAAGTTGCAATGGTCTTTTCTTCCCTATTGTGATGAATATTTGAGTGAAACGGCTTCTCAAACAAGAAAAAAAAAATGTAGGGCAGGACTTCATTTTGTCCATTGGGAATTGAGTGGATGGTTGTGGTTTGCGATTACTGTGATCTCATTTGAGTGACAGGTTGCCCCGTCCTCACGCCAGTAAACATGTCATCAGAGAAGAGAAGTCATTGCAAGAAGGAGGGGAAGTTATTTTGTTTAAGGGCACATAAATTAAAAAAAAAAAATAATAATAATAATAATTATGTGCACAGATAAATCATTTATGACCAAAAAAATGGTCAATTTTGATTTAAATACCTATTCTATACTTTAACCTTAAACTCTGGATTAATTAAATATTTTAAAAATATTTTAAATGGAAAAAAATGGTGCATAGTTATTGCATAAATAATATTTAGTAACATAAAATCCCCTCCAAATACAAAATGTTAATTAAAAAAAATATTATTGAACTAAAATATAGTACATTCATTTCACTGAAAATGTTAAAAAGTTCAACTTAAAGGGTTAGTTCACCCAAAAATGAAAATTATGTAATTAATTACTCACCCTCATGTCGTTCCACACCCGTAAGACCTTCGTTCATCTTCAGAACACAAATTAAGATATTTTTGATTAAATCCGATGGCTCAGTGAGGCCTGCATCGCCAGCAATAACACTCCCTTTTTCAATGCCCAGAAAGCTACTAAAAACATATTTAAAACAGTTCATGTGACTAAAGTGGTTCAACCTTAATATTATAAAGCGACGAGAATACTTTTTGTGCACCAAAAATAACAAAATAGCGACTTTATTCAAAAATATCTAATGATGGGCGATTTCAAATCACCGCTTCATGAAGCTTCGAAGCTTTACGAATCTTTTGTTTCGATTCAGTGGTTCGGAGCGCGTATCAAACTGCCAAACTCACGTGAACTATTGAAGTTTCAAAACGCTTATGACGTAACGAAGCCTCGTTTACTGAAATCGTGATTTTGGTGCTCTGAACGACTGATTCGAAACAAATGATTTGTAAAGCTTCGAAGCTTCATGAAGCGGTGTTTTGAAATAGATATTGTTGAATAAAGTCGCTATTTTGTTATTTTTGGCGCACAAAAAGTATTCTCGTCGCTTTATAATATTAAGGTTGAACCACTTTAGTCACATGAACTGTTTTAAATATGTTTTTAGTAGCTTTCTGGGCATTGAAAAAGGGAGTGTTATTGCTGGCGATGCAGGACTTACTGAGCCATCGGATTTAATCAAAAATATCTTAATTTGTGGTCTGAAGATGAACGAAGGTCTTACGGGTGTGGAACGACATGAGGGTGAATAATTAATGACATAGTTTTCATTTTTGGGTGAACTAACCCTTAACGACGTAGGAGGACAAGTGTGACCCATAAGTTAGGAGCACCAGAAGGTTAATGTTGATTTTGTGGAACACCTCTTGTAGGGCTTCCACCTACCCTACCTTTACCTTAATTATCTTAATTGCATTAGAGAAACAGTGGTTACCTGAAACTTGGTGGTGGCTGCCTCATCACCAGGAGCTCTATCTGGATGAACCTGCAGAGAGACTTTATAATAGCCGCGTCTGATCTCGGAGTCAGACGCTTCTTTGCAAACACCCAGAACTTCATACAGACTAGAGGTCTTGAAGAGCTCCTCACACTGATCCAGTAAACCCATGACTGTGAGAGAAGGAAAAAACACACCAAATCACCCACTGACATGCTAACTACAAAAATATATATATATTTTTTTTAAAAAAATGCACGAGTCTTATTTTAACGTGACACATTTGACTGAATTTGTTTCTCGTTATCATAAAAACCTTATGCTTAAATTTTTCGAAATAGTTTTGTAGATAAATACAGCTGTCCAGAAATACATTTATTACATTGGATTTAACAAACACTCTCGTGTGTCTAACTCATCTTACAAAAACAACCAAGACAAAGCAACACAACTTAACGCTTTATTAACAATCTTACCGGAAAAGTTGACTGCTGACAGCGACCAGATACTTGTTAAAATATGTCAGATAGAGATTAACAACTAAATGCTTTCAGAACACAACAGCACAGGTTTCCCCTAGCAGTAGCAGGTCGCGCCAAAATTTTGGCGCGTTGTGTACACGTCACAAAGCGTCATGACGTAGGACAGCGCTTAGTTAAATTTAATATTCCTAAGTATAAATTTATCAAACAAAGGTCTGTTTTTTCTGTTATTATCCAAGTAATTTGAAACTACATAGATACTAAAATTATAAAATACATTGTACAAAAACAGCCAACAGTGAACTTTTATTATGCATTCTAGGACCCGGATTGTAATTGTCGTACGCTGTTGTACTTCCGTGTAATACAGACCACTGTTTCCTAAAGTATGTTTACCATCGTTTGCTCACTTTAACGACCTCTCAATGCAGAATCGTGACTTATGTGTAGTTTTCAATTAAACACAGGGCAACAGCGCGACTTTTAGTTTCAGGCAGAATGTCTCGCTGTGTTGCGTTACAAACGCATCTGGCGTCTGTGATGGAGGCGTTAGTTCACGCCTCGATTGCTGAAATGTACAAACTTATGGAAGAGGAGACGCTGTCATTTCTCAGCAATGATATTTCCAGAGATCAGTGTGAAAACGAGAAGGCTGAGTCAAGAATGAAGATGGAAAAGGAGGAGAGAATGGTGAGATTATGAGATGATGTTGTTTAGAGATCTGCGGCCTGTAACCTCAAACATGCGACGCGTTCACAGCCCTATAAACACGTGTGTGCATATAGTATAAAGATCAGTGCGCAGTTAGCGCAAGTCTCAACGCACGTAAACGCATCATCATATCAAAGTTTTGAAGTCACCATGAAACAATGGACAGTTCTTTTTTATGCAATATTGCAGTGTTTGTTATAAATTATTTATCCATGCACTTCATTATTATTATTATTATTTTAATTAATGTGCCTTTGTAATCTTTAATCAAAATAACTTCCCCCTCTCTCTTGCAAGGGCAATCTCTTCTCTGATGATGTGTCTACTGGCGCGAGGGCGGGGCAACCTGTCACTCACATGACATCACAGCAATAGCAAACCACAACAATCCTACAGTGTTACACCAAGCGCCCTGATTTCTGAGCAGAGATAGTATTTTGACAGAGATAGAATTCATGGCAATACAATATTCTTTACTTATATTTAAGACAGCTCATTAATACTCAAAAGTTGACCATTAGAATTCAACAGCTGAACAAATAATATATCGGACTCAAACCAATGTCTAAAAAATAGTGATTTTTTTATTATTATTATTTTACAAAAGAAAAATATATATTATCAATTTGTTTTTGTTATTAGTAAAATTTTATATTCATCAGACTAAATTAAGTAACTCAACCCAGTTTTGCTCATTTTCGAACAGCCTTCAAAGTTTAATTTAAATCTATGAGGTTAAAAAAAACACCCAAAGAACTGTCTCTGTTAAATGAATTTAACATATGTTTGTAATGCCCTTGAATTTTAATTTCAACCTTTTTTATTTCATTTTATTTAGTTATTGCGGTTTCAATTTGTACTTGCAAAATGTGGAAAAAAATTATCCTCAGAATTTTTACTTTTTTATTTTTTTTCCTCGTAATTCTAAGTTTACATCTCTCAATTCTTTTTTTTTTTTTTTCTGCCACGGAATAACAAAATAAAAAAAAATCTTGTGACTTTTTATCTCACAAAATCAAAAAAAGGGTCTGTCTCAATTCAAGGGCTGTTCACCGATTAAGCATGATTAATTGCATCCAAAATAAAAGTTTCTATTTACATATGTGTGTGTACTATGCATATTTATTTTATATTTATAAACACATACACATACATGTATATATTTAAGAAATATTTACATATATATTTTATATTATATATATATTACATAATTTAAATTATATATAAATATTTATTGATTTTTATGTGTTTTATAAATACAAAATAAATATACACAGTACACACACATATTATGTAAACACAAACTTTTATTTTGGATGCGATTAATCGTGATTAATCGTTGAACAGCCCTACTCAATTCAGACTTTTCTTCTCAGAATTGCATGTTTAAATCTTGCAGTTGTAAGTTATAAGCTTGCAATTGCAAGTTAACATTTACCAATTCTGACTTTTTTTCAGAATTGCAAGGGGACAAAAGTCAGAATTACGAGATATAAACTCAGAATTGCAATAAAAAAGTTTTGTGAAGTTGCATTTACCTTTTTTATTTATTTATTTTTACTTTGTGGCAGAAACAAGCTTCCATACATTATAGACAATGCAGTTTGATAATAGCAATAAGTAAAAATGGTTAGAATTAAATGAACTTTTTTTTTTAGACAAAACTAAAAATATTCCAAAACAAAATCCATTGACAAGGCTGAAGATTTTGAAACTGACTAGGTGGAATGAACTTGCCAATAATCTCAAAATGGCCTAATAGTGCCTGATTAATCAGCTGGTATATTGGTCTATCACTAGTAATTTGTAATTATTTGTATTTATTCTTTCAGAAGCAGTTTGCATCAGTCATGGAAGTATTGGGCAACGAGGCTCTTGGGAAAATAATCAAACTCGTTGATGAAACCAAATTTCTGTTGGACCTGGAGTGTAAAACATTTTCAGGCAAGAGGGCAAAGCGTCCCGGCAGTATCTTGAACATTCTCTCTGTTGGAGGACTTGGTAAGAAATCACATTCTGTCTTTACAGACATTAAGTATTATTACATTTCTGTCCAAGGGTTTAACATTTAATAGAATTGTTTTTTTATTGTCATTTATACACTTTAGAAGAGGAACATTCTTATGATGGAAGTGCAAGAAGCCTGGAGACAAGAACAAGAAATGAGGTAAAGTGAACAACGTGTACATCAAGGCTATTTAGCTTCATTTACCAAAATGTAAAAATAAGGGCATGTAGGCGAGCCAGAATATTTTATCACTGGAAATCTACTATCAACAGAACACTGTTCTATGATGGAGGATAATATTTGTTCACTACATAATTTTAAGGTTCATAGCTAGGATTTTTTTTTATCATATTATTTTTAAGTTTTCTTGACTTTTATAAAACTATTTGCATAGCTCATGCATAGTAATTTTGTGAACTGATACTGAACCGATAATTACCAGTATTAACTCGTTTTATTAAATTCCTTTGAAACCTACATTTTCTTTTTCTAACAAAAACAACATCAAAATAACATAAATATTACTCTGGAATGTTTTTTTTTATTATAAATAAACTTGGTAACACTTTACAATAAGGTTCATTAGTTAACATTAGTTAACTACATTAGTTAACATGAACTAATAATGAACTGCACTTCTACAGCATTTATTAATCTTTGTTAATGTTAATTTCAACATTTACTAATACATTATTAAAATCAAGAGTTGTATTTGTTAACATTAGTTAATGCACTGTGAACTAACATGAACAAACTATGAACAGCTATATTTTTATCAACTAACTTCAACAAAGATTAACAAATACAGTAACAAATGTATTGCTCATGGATAGTTCATGTTAGTTAATACAACTAATGTTAACAAATGAACCTTTTTGTAAAGTGTTACCATAAACTTTCACTTTCACTTTCAGATAAAAAAGACGATCAACAGCCTGAATCTGCAATGCTTTATTAAAAGATGGCAGCAGAGTGAAATTTTGACTTCTGTTCTTTCAACTCTCTTTACTTTTTTCAATTTACACTATTTGGTCTTTGAACATTTTCTCTACACCCCTTTGGGCTGTAGTTCATTAGATTAGCTTTGGCTTGGTTTACAAGAATAGTTCGCCCAATTTAGTAATGCTCATGCCTTATGATCTTCTGTGGGACACAAAAAAAAAATTTTTCCTGAAGAATATCCTGAAAAAATGGAACATTCGATTCACTATGTTCTTTATGCACTATATTTGAATTTTTATTTGTGGGTAAAATTTTTCTTATAACTTATTCAGCAATATATTTCATAAAAACATAAAACAGAAACTGTTATAAGTCTATAAGAGAAAAGTCACCAAATTGCTTGGCTATTTTATGATTAATTACATAACTACTTTATGCTCACAGTCCGATGAGGCCACAGAAGACCGTCCAGAATCCCCACTGACGTTGGCTGTGACGATCAAAAATGAATTTGGAAAAGTTGACTTGAAATCCATCACTAGTGGTATGTTAATAATGTTAATTTACAAATTAATGTGAAGTCTGTTTAATGAATCTGTCCAAAAGTTGTCAATCTAACGAATTACATGCTGTATCCATTAAAGGATTAGTTCACTCCAGAATTAAAATTTCCTGATAATTTACTCATCCCCATGTCATCCAAGATGTTTATGTCTTTCTTTCTTCAGTTGAAAAGAAATTAAGGTTTTTGAAGAAAACATTTCAGGATTTTTCTTCATATAGTGGACTTCAACAGTTACTAACGGGTTGAAGGTCCAAATTGCAGTTTCAGTGCAGCTTCAAAGGGCTCTGTACGATTCCAGCTGAGAAATAAGTGTCTTATCTAGCGAAATGATTGGTCATTTTTTACGTCACTTGTGACCTTTCCAACGTGATTACGTAATGCGTGGTGCATTGCAGAGCAGTGCAAGATGAGCATTTGTGGTTAAAAATGATAAAATTTTTATTTTTTTTTTTAGAAAATGACAGATCGTTTCGCTAAATAAGACCCTTATTCCTCTTCTGGGATCGTGTAGAGCCCTTTGAAGCTGCACTGAAACTGCAATTTGAACCCTATTGAAGTCCACTATATGGAGAAAAATCCTGGATATTTTTAATTTCTTTTCGACTGAAGAAAGAAAGACATAAACATCTTGGATGACATGGGGGTGAGTAAATTATCAGGAAATTTTAATTCTGGAGTGAACTAATCCTTTAACTTCTGACTGATTGGATATTTATATAGTGCCAAAAGATTTTTGCTGCCAGATATTTAGCCACTGACAGTTATTTGATTGCTCTCCTGTCAGGTCACCTAAACACTTCTTCAGAAGACGGAGTAGCATCTGTTTTGCTAGAAGACAGCACTGAAGATCCTCAAGACGCTGTTACACTCTTCGGAAAGAGATCATTTATTTGTTCAGAGTGCGGCAAGAGTTTCTCTTCTCAAAGCAACCTCAAATCACATCAGCGCATTCACACTGGAGAAAAGCCCTTCGGCTGTGTTCTTTGCGGCAAGGCTTTCGCTCACAAACAGAGTCTGTCTGACCACCATCGAGTCCACTCAGGAGAAAAGCCATTTGTTTGTAAAGTCTGCGGCAAATGTTTCGGGAAAGCCGCACATCTCAAAACCCACGAAATAATCCACACTGGCGAAAAACCATTCGGCTGCAATGTTTGCGGAAAAAGATTCAACATCGCTCAAAATCTTGCCAGGCACCAACTTACCCATACGGGTGAAAAGGAGTTTCGATGTTCAATATGTCAAAAAAGTTTCACACGGGCCATAACGTTAAAAACACATCAACTTATCCACACAGGTCAGAAACCGTACTCTTGCGTGTCTTGCGGGAAAGCATTCCGGCACGCGGTAAACCTTAAAAACCACGAGCGCATCCACACGGACCAGCGGCCGTTTAGTTGTGACCTGTGTGGCAAGACCTTCCGCCAGGCTGTAAATCTCAAAATCCACAAACGGATCCACACGGGGGAAAAACCTTTCAGCTGCAAGGAGTGTGGGAAGAGCTTTAGTCAGCAGAGTAGCCTCATTTCACATGGCCGCACTCACTCTGGAGAAAAACCCTTTGGCTGCAATTACTGCGATAAGTGGTTTAACAATACGAATAGTCTAAAGCTGCACCAGAGGGTCCATACCGGTGAGAAGCCGTACAATTGTGAGTATTGTGGCAAGTGTTTCAGTCAAGGTAGTCACCTACGTACTCACAAACGCCACGTTCATGGAGGGGGGAAGCAGTACATCTGCGATAAATGCGGAAAAAGATACGCAGATCCACGTAATCTTAAATTGCACAAATGCGTTTATGCTTAAACTTGGTGTGTAGGTGATCACATTTGTCATTATAGAGATATTTTGAGCCCATTTTTTCTACGATGGATAAATTATTGGAGAAGATTATCTGAAGATAGCTATAATCACATAGAACTTTATTATTTTGAGTTGTGAAATTTATTTTTTGGCAGTGTCATGGACTGTCAAGTGGCCCCAAATGATGAATATCAATAGTTGTGACAAGCATTTTTCTTCACAAAATATTATGGTTTATATCATAGAATGTTTTTGAGTTAAATTATAGGATTAAGTAAAAGTTAGTTAATAGTAATCACAGATGACAATTTATTTTGAATTATGACATTGTTTTGTACCTTTCTTTACATGTGGATCGTAATTGAAAAGCTCATTATATCCCAGTCATATTTATGTTTGATGTAACACAAGATCAGAACCACAGAAAAAAATAATACTAGCAAGAGTTGGTTTTGATATCTACAGTTCTGATCATCTATAACCCCTGATTTTGAAGACCGTAAAGTGACGTCTTATGCAAAATATACCAATGTTAATTATTTATTTTATTTAAAATTTAATATTTAAAGAATAAGATCATGGCATCCATATGGTCAAATACTTTATTACTGTTGTTGCCCTGTTTTCTGTCAAATAATTTATATTTGATTTATGAAAATGTTGCCAAATACAGTTTTCAATAAAACATTGTTATTGAAGATATTGTGTGAGTATCTTCATCTACCTTTAATTGTAAATTATAATACATTATGTTGGTGAAGACTGTAAAGACAGAGTGTATTGCCATACTGTTACTGCATTGTCTGCAAGTATTTTTGGTATGGAATACATAGTGTTGTACTACATATGCAGAGATTTTGATTTTGGGCTCATTTGGTGTCATTAAACATACAAATGTTTATAAATATTTTAGGTCATGTTTGTATTTTTATGTTGTTCAACGTGGGGTGTTCTTTTCCCCCACGATCCTAATATCTCTGAGAAAATAATGATATTATTTCAGAAATGTTTGGCGGTCACAGCCCATAAGTTAAGGAATGCCCTTGAAGAACATTGCCCTGCTATGAAGAAACAATACTGCTATCATCCATCTGTTATTATGGTTTTTGATACATGACATGATGACTTTTTTTCTCTTTTTTTCCCACATGAAATATATATCTACATCCTGAACATTTATTTTACATTTCTCAATATTTTAGCCACCTTTTTGCCTTCACTAGTTCATTTTAACTGCTTCTGCAGTGCGACAAAATATTTTTAAAATATAATATTCCGTATTATCTCTGCGTATTATATTCCATATTATTCATTTGCGACCATAAAGACTGCACGTATAATAATTAAGTTAAAAAGAAAAAAAATGTTTCTAGAAGTTTTTGTTCTCTTGACTTTTATAAAACTATTTGCATAGCTCATGCATAGTAAAAAAAAAAATTTCAGCAGAGCTACACAAACAATCATTTTATATTCAGTATATAAGCAATCATGCTTTGCATTTGTAAAAAAAAAAAACAAAACAAAAAAAAAACCCTCATTTTAAATTAATGTAACAATTTTCGATTTGCATTATTCATTCATTCATTTGTCAGATGAATGGTGTGTATCTGTGAGTTAAGGAGAGAGAAAGCGAGAGACATGCGCATGCGCGCTGCTTTTGCACTTCCGGGTTTGTCTTTAAGTGAAATGTAACATTTCGCTTGTGATGTGTCTATGAAACTTGTCCGGGCAGCGAATAAAAGGTGCTTATCTATGCTTAAAGACAAAAGACAGTGGCTGTGAATACTGTCATGCTCGGTCAACGAGACTCTCGCTAGACTCGCTCTAATGGCCTGATGTTGCACAGTTGTGCCTTATGACCGGACGGACTGACAGCAGCATGACGCGCCTGATGTTTCTAGCGGCCGCGGTGTTTCTCTTGTTCGCTCCTGCTAGCGCCTCTCAGGGGGACAAAGAGCCCGTCTACCGCGACTGCGTCAAACAATGTGTCCGGACGAACTGCACAGGGGCCCGACTGCGGGGATTCCAGTCCGCTCAACCTCCATATATGGCACTCACAGGTAGCCTACTATACTAACCTATTGTATTGGGTAACACTACTAACCTATTTGAGTATTCTTTCTGCAAACTGCAAATTTCAGTAGAAAATGTCTTAACATTTTTTTAGGAATTACATTTTTAGGAATTCTTGTATACTAAATTATTTAATGGCACATTTTAATGAACAATAGTCTTCATCTTAATATGAGTATTTATAAAAATGTTCAAATCACGACAAAAACTTTTAAGGGGGTTTTGGGCACTTTAGATGGGTTTTGGACACTTGTCAGGCTTTGAGACCAGCTAAACCAGCCATACACCAACAGGCTGGGAGACCAGTTAAACTAGCTAGGACCAGCCAACAACCTTAGGCTGATTTAAAAGCACAATATGTAAGATTTTTGGATTAAAATATCAAAAAAACACTAAAACAGTGTTATATATTTTGTTGACTTGTGTACTTACATTATCCCAGATGTTTTTTAAGAATGTTTAAATCTAGAGAAATAAGCAATTTTAACCAGGACACGGACCGTGTCCGTGCGTCACCTATCAGTAAGGTCATACCTGCGTTACCATCGATTTCTGGTTTTATTTTGTAGAAACCATGGAAACACCAAAGACGCTTTAATATATTACATGTTTTATTAGACAAGGGAACAACTGTTTGGTTACATTAATAGGCAGAAAACTAATTATTGTTACATAGCTCAACATTTTTAGTCTTATTGTGTGAATCTCGTTTTATTGATTTTCCGCGACTGCATGTTTTCACCATGCCTCAGAGAAAAACACTATTTTGTCAAGTGGCTAACATAGCATAATCAGATGCAGCTTTACTTTTAATAACAGTAATACAGCATTTCTCCGTCATACAATATGTTTTAAAATTAATTGCATGCCTATCAACACAAGCCATCCAGCATTTATTAATATGATATTCTAATATTGATCGAGCTTACTGCAGTGTGCAACAAGTGTCTCACAGCAGGTGCCAAGCGAATGCTCAGAGTAATGTTAGAACATCATTTTCAACACAGTCAAATGTATCTAATATGCAGTGTTAATTTTGACAGCAAATTTTGATTTAGTTTTAGTCATAGTCTTTTGACTAAAATGCCATTTAGTTTTAGTCATATTTTAGTCATCAGAAATTGTTTTAGTCTAGTTTTAGTCGACTAAATATCATAAGATTTTAGTCGACTAAATCTACAGTAGATTTAGTCAACTAAAATCTAATTTAGTTAAATTGTAATGCATTAAGTAAGCATTTCTCTAACAATACACAGATCCAATACACTGATATACATCTGATATACTCTCTAAACTGTTTATGTTCACTTAAGACAACCAACTGTACTTTGCTCGCCAAAGCAGACAGTTTTTTTCCGTTCAAGTGCAAAAAGACACGAAAGAGAGCTCAGTTCAGTACTTGTCAGGGATTGACATACTTATCATTGAGGTACTATTATAGTTTTTGTTTAAAAAATTGATTAGATTTGATTTTTAGTTTTTCTGCTTTTGTTGTAATTTTAGTTAAAAGTTTTAGTAATTTTTTTGTGTGTTTATGTCTTTTAGTTTTTGCTTTTAAATGTCTATATAGTTTTTTTATTTCTGTTTTAGTTACTTTAGTACATAAGGTTAAGGTTAAGCTAAAGCTTGGAAACTAGATGAAATAAAATACGTTTACATTTTTATATATATATATAAATATATATGTAATTTCAGTTAACGTTTATTTCAAGTAATGAAGATTTTTTTTATGGTTTTAGGTTTAGTTAACTATAATAACCCTTATACCTGTAAAATATATAGAATGTGTCATATAATGTTCTTAGTCTTTCCTTCCTGTGACAGAAGATACAGTAGTTTACTATGAATTAAATAGAAAATAAATTAAATACAGTTTATTGTGTAAACAAAATAACAATAATGACCAGGAAAAAAAATAATAATTATAAACCATCCCGAAATACACCGTGACTCTTATTCTGAAATGTCTGTAGCAGGCTGCTCATTTAAGCCAAAGTCAGTGTTATTCTATAGTCTTTGTTTAAGCTCAGATGAGGGAGATAACATATGCATTCTTACAACCGTCTAAAGCATACTACCATATAAACATTGTGTAGTAAACATTGTCATAATTCATCAACATTAGCGTATAAGCAATCGCTTGGCATAAATGTGCGCTATTCATTAATTGCGAAGTAGTCTGAAGTGCTGCTGTACTAGCCTTTAGAGCGCGCAACAGCGCCGCGTTTTCCCGCGGTTAGATCAGCACGTTACACTTCAAATGTGCGCATCTTCCACACAGGACAGCAGTCCTGACTGGATATCTTCCCAAATCGTCTCCTTCTATCATTTTCGTCTCGTTTTTATTCGTTGACGAAAATTAGAGTAGATTTTAGTCATAGTTTTAGTAATTCAAAACGCATTTTTATTTAGTCATCGTCTCGTTTTCGTCCGTGAAAAAATGTCGTTGACGAAAATTATTCGTCAACGAAATTAACACTGCTAATATGATAAAACAGCGCTGTGTTACCCCACATACGCTTGACTGGAAGAAGCGGATGCGGTGACTGCGGCATAATAAAAGTTCCGCTGCTCTCAAGCCGTGTGTCGCGCTCGTCTCTCATTAGCAATCGCTCCAGCGGCCTCGTTCAGCACCAACATCACTCGGCCCTACTCTGCTTCTTACTACAGTAATGTTAATTATCTCACATCCCGATTTTTTTCCACCGGCTGACGACAACTCCCAAGATTCAATCTCGGCGTCATCAAGCTTTTGTTTTGAATAGGCGACCTATAGCGGCTTTTTTTATTCTCATTTTTTTGTTTGTTTTCCTCTTGAGAGTAGGGTAAGATGAACCCCCACCTTAATTTTTTCTCTTGACCATAGAGCACAAAATCTCATTTCAACACATTTGATGAATGCTATGCTCTTCTTAATTTTGTAATTTCATCTGAATATCAACATTTGTAAGATTTAGTCAGTTGAAAGAAACAGTTTTGAAGTTAATTGATCTAATTTAGTGTCTCTGGAAAATAGTGATCTTTGACTTTCTGTTAAATTGAATGACAATGTTTTTTGGGATTCAGGGTTATTATCATTAACTAAAACTATTAAAACCATTGTGTATTTGAAATAAACCAAAATATAAATATTAGTTAACTTTCACTAAACAAAAATTAGAAATGTTGCCTTGGCTGAAAAAAGTTTAAATTATTGACTGAAAAACTGAAAAAAAGTTTAAGTTGAAGCACTAAAATTATTAAATTGAAATAAATAAAAACTAAAACTACCTAAAAATAAAACTAAAAACTGAAATAAAAATAAATTAATCCTAATAAATAAATCCTAAATAGCAATATTTTTTTTTAAAAAAATGAAAAAAGCACATAATGACATTATTAATAAAACTAAAATATATATTATTTGTGTGTTACGTATTGTCTGTATGTCTGTTAGCTTCTGCTGCAAAACTATTTTCCCCTATGGGGGACAAACAAACAGACAAACAAATAAAAACTTTGTGGACACATTCACCTTTTTAAATCTGTGGACAAAAATATTGTTTTTATTTTTAAGTGAAAAGATAAATTTAGAGCCTTGGGGTAAGAAGAATTGGCACAGAAAGCCCTGAACGGCATGTTGTTATTATATCTTATTGTTTGAATCTTGTTTTCTTGATTTTCCGCAACTGCATGTTTAAATTTAATACTACTTGTAATTCATGTGGTTTTTATTCAATTAGATGTGCATTTTAGATATCTTTGGTATTCATTTAAACCTGTATGACTTATTGAGTAAAAACATTGTTTGAATTCATATTGTTAGTCTCAAGACATATCTTCAATTCAAATATGGCCAAATAAATATGTATATTTTCATGTCTATATATAAGTAATATTTTAAATGTACCTTTCAGATTAATCTCTTCAACTTTGTCATCAGTTATTCAATAATTCAAGTGAATTATTAAAAAATATGAAGCAGCACAACAGATCTCAACATTGATAATAATAAGAAATGTTTCTTGAGCAGCAAATCAGCATTTTAGAATGATTTCTGAAGGATCATGTGACACTGAAGACTGGGGTAATGATGATGAAAATTCAGCTTTGCTTCACAGGAATGAATTACATTTTAAAATATATTCAAATAGAAAGCAGTTATTTTAAATTGTAATAATGTTTCACAATATTACTGTTTTTACTGTATTTTTGATCTAATAAATGCAGCCGTGGTGAGCATAAGAGATGTTTTCTATCAGAAACGTAAAAATTCTTACCAACCCCAAAATTTTGAACGGTAGTGTGTGTATATATAATAAAGTTTTTAAAACACAGAAAACAAACAAACAAATAATAAAACAGACAGTTCTGTCCCTTCAGAAAATACAGTGTCCAGCTAAATCCATGATTGTGTAACAGTTCTGATCTCCTGTTCACCATGTCACTGCACTACTCCAATAGCAGATGGTGATTTTTGTTGCATAGCAACATTCTCTTATGTCAGGAAGTATAAGTTTTAATTTAGGGGTCTTTAGCCATTTAGACCAAGTACCCATTTCTGGATAGGGAGACCCCCCAATACATATGGCATAAAATTGAGTTGCATTTAAAGCCTGACCTGTAATATCATGTGCATAGTACCTTATTAATGTACATTCATTGTTATAATGATTACATTACAAATCATAAAAATAATAATTTGTACATAGTCATATACTTTTGCTCGACAGTGAAACATTTAGCTGAACTTTGTTAGCTTTGGATGAAGTTAACTTAAAGGGTTAGTTCACCCAAAAATGAAAATTCTGTCATTAATTACTCACCCTCATGTTGTTCTACACCCATAAGACTTTCGTTCATCTTCGGAACACAAATGAATATCTTTTTGAGAAAATCTGAGAGCTTTCTGTCCCTCCATAGACTGCCTGCACAACTGACGCTTCAAAAAGTTCATAAAGAGATCAGAAAACAAATCCATATGAATTGAGCGGTTTAGTCCATATTTTTTAAAGAGACTCGATCGCTTTTTATGATGAACAGATTGAATTTAGGCTTTTATTCACATATAAACCTTGATCAAACGTCAGCATGTTTGAGCTTCCGGAAGAGGTTTGTTCTCATGCGTCATTCAGGTTCGGTTCAGCTTCTGTTTATGTTCGCTGATCAATGTTTATATGTGAATAAAAGCCTAAATTCAATCTGTTCATCATAAAAAGTGATCGAGTCTCTTCAGAAAATTTGGACTAAACCACTCAATTCATATGGATTAGTTTTATGACCTCTTTAGGAACTTTTTGAAGCGTCAAAGTTCCAGTAGACTTATATTTGCTTACAAATATAATTTTAAGCATGTAAGCATAAGCCTTTAGATCAAGCAGTTTATAAGAGTATGAATCACATAAATTCAATCAACTGTGTCTTCCAACTAATTGTGCGTGTATAGTATAAAAACCTTTTAATGAGATTTGGTTAGTATTGTAAATTTATGTATGATATGTCAGATTTACTTGATTTATATGTCAATAAATGTTGTCCTGCAACCTTTCCTGTGCAATGGATCATTTGAAGTGTCTGGTCTTTCAGGCTGGACGTGTCGTGATGACTGCAGGTATCAGTGCATGTGGACCACTGTGGGTCTGTACCAGGCAGAGGGCTACAGTGTACCACAGTTTCACGGGAAGGTTAGTGTCAACCAATGTGAACCAATTTTATGTACACAAAATATGTACTTTTTACCTTGATTCTACATCTTTTTTCCTATTTGTGATGTTGTCTAGTGGCCATTTGCTCGTTTCCTGTGTTTTGAGGAGCCTGCATCTGCGCTGGCATCTCTGCTCAACGGTCTGGCATGTCTGCTGATGCTGCTGAGATACCGCAGCGCCGTCCCTCGTCAAAGCCCCATGTACCACACCATCACCGCCTTCTCACTGGTGAGACAGTGTCTGTCTGCACTAGTACACTAGTTTTTTCACAAATGCTGCAACTGAATGACAATGATTTCCGTTAATGATTCCAGAATTTCTGCAAGCTTTCGCTTAAGGAAGTCACAAGGACCTCCGTACTAAAATGCTCTGTTTCCTGCAGCACTATTCAATGTAATGGGGCAGAAATAGTAGGTGGTGTGTTGGGCTGCACTATAAATGATGTTTCATTAACAAAGCTCAGGAGGAGCATGTTCAAATAATCAACCTAATCAGCATGAGAGGAGGTATATATAGCCAACCTACCTCTATCCCACAACAGTTTCCCAGCATCCCTCTACCACCCCAACTCCTCACTCTTAAATATTTCCTATCCCAACCAGGGATGGGGGGAGTACCCTGGGTTTGGGCCAAATTCTGAGCTTGGAGCCCTCCCCTCGGACAGTAAACCGATTCTATAACCGATTATACTTGAGATTCTCATTTGAAAAATTCCTTTTTATATTTTATCAGAGTTATTGCACTTTCACATAAGCACAATTCAATAGATTGTCAACTTATATGCAGGTCTTTTTTTACCTACTCATTTTTACCTCCTTTAGTTTGCTGTATTATATTTATCTTATAAATTAACAGACTTTCTACATTATGAAAACTGGTAAAACTTTAAGTTTTTCTCAGAAGCTAAAACAGTGAAATTTCAATAATTCCAACTTATGTTAATGTTTTTTTAAGGGATAGTTCACCCGAAAATTACTTTTGTCATGCCCTGCTTGAAATAAATTATATAATATAATATATATAATTATATAATTATATTATGTAATTTAATTGTTACTGTTATTTTAGCTGTGTTTAAGGCTTGTGAAATATAGTTAGGACCAATTATTCTTAATAACATTTTTTTTTAGTACTCTCAAATACTAAAAGAATTGTTTAGGAGCCAGGGCTCAGTTGTAACAAACCCCTTAAACTAAGCAAATTATCACTAAATGCATTCTTAAAGGGGACCTATTATGCAAAATTCACTTTTGCATGGTGTTTGGACATAAATGTGTGTTGGCAGTGTGTGTACACAACCACCCTATAATGATAAAAATCCAACCACTCCTTTTTTTTTAATCCCCATAAATCATAAGCAATGTCTCAGAACAAGCCGTTTGCAGGTTCCTGGCATTGTGACGTCACATTAGCCACAGGCCCCGCCCACGAATGTTGACAGACACTGCCGTTTTAACATAGAACCGCCCTGAGCGAGTTCACAGCGAGTTTACACAGTCCATCATTGCTGCACTGACGAGAATGTCTCCCAAGCGTTTTAATTGTTCTGTAGCTGGATGGATTAATCCACATAGCTCTCTCAATATACTCCCTAAATCTGAGCCGCTGAAGACGAGGTGGATTCATTTTGTTTTCAAAGAAAAAGCTCCCTCAGCTCTACCAAAATTCGTTTATGTCTGCGCGAATCATTTCACACTGGACTGCTTTGTAAACGAATGTCAATACAAAGGGACAATACAAAACAGAGGTTGTGCTAAAAATGTGTTACTCAAGGATAGATCAGTACTGTTCGTGATCCAGCTTACAGTCTCCAGAGTGATACTGGATACGGCAGTAATGAAGGTGAGGGCACTTTATTACAGTTCATTGGAGATATACGGATATAAAGTTTACCAGTTTATTAAGCACCACCCGAAAAGGCATAAGGTCTTTATATATTTGTTTACTGTTAGTTGTAACGAGTGTTTCTGTGTACTTCGCTGTGTATGTTGATGATAATGCAAAGGAGAGAGAGAGAGTTTATGGATAATATTTTAATGCACACTTGCACTGTGTTTTATTAAGCTCTTACAGTGATTTTCTAGAGTGAAAACAGACACTTCATATTTTGTGTAAAGTACAATAAACGTCATAAAACTCATCGGTAAACAGACTTGTGCTAATATAGTGGATAAAAACAAGAAGACAATATAAGTTATAACCGTAATTAAACTAAACTATAGGCTACCTGTTCTATCTCCATGCAGCATATATTCGCAGTTTCTGACATTATAGTGCGTCCTGACTGAATCCTGTCACCGGAGAACGAGCTCTTGAAGCTCCGCCCTCTTAGGCAGAGCGCAGCAGCTCATTTGCATTTAAAGGGCACACACTGAAACGGTGCGTTTTAGCTCAATCCCAAAAAGTGGCAATTTTAACATGCTATAAAAAATTATCTGTCGGGTATTTTGAGCTAAAACTTCACATACACACTCTGGGGACATCAGAGACTTATTTTACATCTTGTAAAAGGGGGCATAAAATTCTTAATTTTCATTAATAATTAATTAATAATTACTCACCCTCATGTCGTTCCACGCCCGTAAGACCTTCGTTCATCTTTGGAACACAAATGAAGATATTTTTGATGAAATCCGAGAGCTTTCAGTCCCTTCATTGGGAGCAACACAATTTATACATTCAAGGTCAAGAACGGTAGTAAAGACATCATTAAAATTACTCCATGTACTCCATATTTTATGAAGCAAAACAAGTGCTTTGTTTGCACAAAACAAAATTTACCACTTTATTTATGAAAATATTGACTGTAGGGGGAGCACTACAACGCATGCGTGTTGTGTTGACTCAAGACCGGAAGTTGTTCCGTGAAAGCACTTTGGATAATATTATTTTGTAAATCTAGAAGTAAATAATGTTTTTTTTGCGCAAACAGAGCACTCATGTCACTTCATAAAATTGAGGTGAAACCACTGGAGTCATATGGAGTACTTTAATGATGTCTTTCCTATCGTTCTGAGCCTTGAATGTGTAAATTGCGTTGCTCCCAATGAAGGGACTAAAAAAGCTCTTGGATTTCATCAAAAATATCTTCATTTGTGTTTCGAAGATGAACGAAGGTCTTACGGGTGTGGAACGACATGAGGGTGAGTAATTAATGACAGAATTTTCATTTTTGGGTGAACTAACCCTTTAACTGAAGGGATTTGTTGCAACAGGCTGCATACCCGCTGGAACCAGTATCATTAAATTCCTTACAGTGTTCTACACCTCTGCAAAAAAAAAAAAATAATCCAAAAGTCTCAAACCACACTGAAAATGTAATATTTAAACTCTTATTTCATTAATTAATTTTTAAATGTTTATGCCGTAAATAAAGGGAAAAGAAATATTAGGATTTTTCACTATTTTTAGGTCAGTAATCAAATTAGTGACATTGATCATGTGACTCTTTGATCATGTTGTACAGATGGTCAGATACTCTTTGGAACATTCTGAAATCATGCTGGATCACATGATCAGTTTTGTTCATGTCATCTCTAATGCTGCTGTCTAGAGCTCAGACATTCCAAAATTCATTTTATTTATTTTTCATTTCATATTGTTATTGTTTAAAAAAAAAAAAAAAAAAAAAAAATCTACCAGAAAAATACAAAACACTTTTTCTTCAAGTGAAACTGGACCCCACTGTAAATGTAAGTGGTGCTCAACCATGTTTGTGTCTCTCTGCAGGTTTCGCTGAATGCATGGTTCTGGTCTACAGTGTTCCACACGAGAGACACCTATCTAACAGAGGTAACCTTTCAAGAAATGATTCAAAGACAAATTCTAAACATTTTCTTTACGTTTTTTAATTAACATTAATGACTGTCATGGCAAAATATTTATGTCCAAAGCGTTAATAGAGATTTTCTGTCTTTGTTTTATAGAAGATGGACTACTTCTGTGCATCAGCTGTCATTCTCTACTCTATCTACTTGTGCTGCGTCAGGTGTGTGAACAGGAAATGCTCATAAACGGCCGATTGACAATATGTAGTGCTCTTCGTTCATTGATCATGATGGTGATTTGAGGATTAATATTTGTTTTTCAGGACGTTGGGCTTGCGTAGGCCTGCAATTTCCAGTATGGTAGGAGTTCTGCTCATTCTGGCCTTCACGTCTCATGTGTCTTATCTGACCTTCGTCAGTTTTGACTATGGGTACAACATGGCTGCCAATGCCACCATAGGTAAGGTGTTGTGAATACCACAGTAAGTGTGTTAAAATGCATGATTTTACAGTGACCATGATATGCTAATAATGTGTAAGGTCATGTAAAAATGGTGGGTGTGTGTTTGTTTGTTTTTTGGGAAAGGTCATGAATGGATTATGCTTTTTCGGATATTACCTTTAGTGTGTAATAAAGCTGGTTGTGAATGTAAAAGGTCTGAAAAGCTTTAAAGGTCAAAGTGCATGATAAAAGGAGTTATTGTCTCCCAAAAGAAAGAACCGATGCTGAACTGCCTGAAACGAGGCATCAGTAAATCTAGTCTTACTTCCTGCACAAACCTATGTAGTTTTTTTTTTTAACAAATTTGCATAATGCCAGCCTATGGTCCTCATTGGCTGCCCGTGAACAACATCTGCTTTGACCGGCCTTCAAACACTGTAGTTGTAGCTGAGGCCTAGAAGAGTTTGGTTCATGTTGTCGACATGTTGAGAAGACGCTATTTTCTGCGCTGCAAAAGCAAATCTACTTTGCATTCACTTCCAAAGGATGAGGACTCAGGCTCAAAATGATATGGTAAAACCAACGGCATCATTACTGTTCATATCACTGTGAATACAAGTGCTGAGGAAGCCTCTGGTGCTAAATTCCAGATATGGGTGTTTCGTTTCCGACATACGCTGTAAGAAATAGACCAATCACAACAGGGCCATCTGACCAATCAGAGCAGAGTAGGCTCTCAGGAAGGAGGGGTTTAAAGAGACTGAATCCTTTATCAACCCATTTCAGACCCTGTGAGAAAAGAGGTGATGCTGCAATTTATATAATGAGAAAATTCAAGTGTTTTTTGACCATAGATGCATGTAAACCTATTGTAGAAGATCTCCAAAACAAAATTAGGAACCTTTAAAATAGCATAATAGACGCACTTAAATTATCTTAATAAATATTTTTGGTCTTATTGTGATGATTCATCAGTGTACATTATTCCAAATAAAAAAAAAAAAAACAGGGGAGTAGTTTTCCACAATCCACTGGAATCAAATAGCTGCTTTTCACAATCCAATCAATTCCCACTGAATAAAATCATCATGAATTAAATCAAGTCATGACCTATATTTTAAAATCCTTTTTCATTCAGAAAAATGTCACATTACTGGAGTAAAATGGGTTTTGAATGCTGTTTCATATTGACTGTAATCAAAGCTCAGTCAATTTATTGAACAGTGTAGATCTTTGCATGTAATTGTTCTGTCAGCTTTGTAACATTTTTTTACTGAATCTATCATTTCAAAAACTCATGTAAACATACAGTTTTTTTGCAGTGTTTGATATTTACATACAAACTGTAAATATAGGTGCTTATTTTGGATCTTTTTTAAGCATTTTGTTGTATGTAAACACACTCAGTTTTGTGTAAACACAAAAAGGTCTTGACATTTTAGATTCAGGTTCAAGTAGCTTTATTTGTATTGTAAAAAGCTTTACAATTGCCATTAAATTACACAATACATTTTTACACATAAATTACTTTTTTTTTTCTCGATAAAATAACAATAATACCGTGTCTACACCAGACGCGACCGTTGTCGTTCGTGTCGCAACAGCTAAAAGCTGTCTACACGACGCGACAAAGTGCCCATTTCAAAACATTTGTCCTTTGAATCAGTACATCATAAATAGAACGAGGCATCTGTTTACTGTCGGAGATTTGTCGCTCGCGTCGCGCCGCATCCAGTGTAGACAACATCACTGATTATAATGGATTCTACTGTCTTTTTTTGCGTCGTATTGCACTGCTCGCGTCCGGTGTAGACATGGTGTAAGAAGGAAAAGCGAAAACATTTCACAATATTTTTTTTTTTATTACTCTATGCAATGATTTGTTTTATTATATATGCACTTTTACAATGTTTAACCTTTTACTGGATACATGTTAATAACAAAGATTGGTCGCGTCAGCTCAGTGTCATGAACTATGTATTAATAAGCACCACACAAATATGATATTTGTGAAAAAGGTGTTAAATATTAAATGGTAGCGTTTCCAAAATAAGTGGACAGTATGACTAAAATCATACTGAAAAAGTATTTTTATATCACAGTAACAGTATATATTACAATATAGTTATTTTTCTGGAAATTTAACTGAAATATGTTTATGTATAACATAACCATATGATAGTGCCTATTTTGATAATCCAGTTAAATTCTGTATAACTAAAATTTCATTTGATTTATATAATTTTTTTATTTGGAGCCTGATGGATGCAAACCAAAAAATAAAATTATTCATAACACATGAATGAGTCTGGCATCAGTGCAAAACCAGCTTTACATTATGTAACACTTAAAGTAAAGGTTTAAAAACAAGACTCATACAGTAATGGGATACAGTCGGTATTACCCATCTGTCTTTCCCTCTGATCTTGTGCTTCTGTCACAGGCATGATAAACCTGTTGTGGTGGCTGTGCTGGTGTTGGCTGAACCGGAGGATTTTGCCGTACTGGTGGAAGTGTGGTATGGTGGTGCTCTTACTGCATGGCCTTGCCCTGCTGGAGCTGCTGGATTTCCCTCCACTCTTCTGGGTTCTAGACGCTCATGCCGTCTGGCACCTCAGCACCGTACCCGTCCACTTCCTCTTCTACAGGTACACATGCATGGCCTGTTTCACATTTTGTGTCTTCATCTTGTGTCTGTAGGATATAAATTGCACATATGGACCCTCACCCTTTTTTGAAATTGAGATTTATACATCATATGGAAGCTGAATAAATAAGCTTTCCATTGATGCATGGAATCTAGAATCTGAGGGTGCAAAAAAATCAAAATATTGAGAAAATCACCTTTAAAGTTGTCCAAATTAAGTCCTTAGCAATGCATATCCACTCACAAAAATAAATTTTTGATATATTTACGGTAGGAAATTTACAAAATATCTTCATGGAACATGATCTTTACTTAATATCCTAATGATTTTTGGCATAAAAGAAAAATCACTAATTTTGACCCATACAATGTATTGTTGGCTATTGCTACAAATATACCTGTGCGACTTATGATTGGTTTTGTGGTCTAGGGTCATATTAATTTTGGCATACATGTTAAAGGGTTAGTTCACCCAAAAATGAAAATTCTGTCATTAATTACTCGCCCTCGTGTCATTCCACATTTGTAAGACCTTCGTTACAAAATAACAAAATAATTTTTTAATAATATTATTTTGTAAAAAGTGGTAAATTGTTTTGCGCAAACAAAGCAATCATGTCGCTTTGTAAAACTGAGGTCATACCACTGGAGACACATGGATTACTTTAATGATGTCTTTCCTACCTTTCTGGACCTTGAAAGTGGTAGTTTTGTTGGATCTCTATGGAGGGGTCAGAGAGCTCTCAGATTTCATTAAAAATATCTTCATTTGTGTTCCAAAGATGAACAAAAGTCTTACGGACGTGGAACGACACAAGGGTGAATAATTAATTGACAGAATTTTCATTTTCGGGTGAATTAACCCTTTAAGGTGACCAGGCAGGGACTGTCAAGCTTCAAAAATGACAAAAAAAGCATCATTGAAAGCATCAAAAAAAAGTATGACTTGTGCTCTGTATTTAAAGTGAGGAATGGGCCAAAATTTAGGTCATTATTTCCTGATAATATTTATATGGTGCTTTTTAGCCCATTTTGGTGGTTGATAACACCTGGTCAAGGTATGCTTCCACTGTATGGAAAAGAGCAGCACGAACATTTTGTTAAACATCTCCTTTTGTGTTCCATGAAGGGAAGTCATGAGTAAATGACAGGTTTGTCAGTTTTGGTTAAAATAATCCTTGAATCGCTTTAAGGAATGTCAAGTCAAGTCATCTTTATTTATATAGCGCTTTATAAAATAGAGATTGTTTCAAAGCAGCTTTACAGTAATAAAAAGGAAAGTAATTATCAAAGATGCAAACAGAATTCAAGTCTGCTGTAAAGCAGCTCTAAAAAGACAATAGTGGCATTGTTCGGCTGAAGTCAGTTCAGTGTTGAATGACTAGTATCACCACCACAAAGCTACTTCTTGCCTGAATATAAAAGACTGACTTGATCTTTATGAGAAGAAGAGTTAATGAGTGGCATGATATGAGAAAAATATTCTTTTCCTTAGACATGGATTTTATAGCATGTTTTTTCTCTATTGCTACTTTATCTTTGTTTTTCATTTCATTGCACTTTTTAAATATCTGATCACTTTGTGCTTTATTTTGTTGACAAATTTTAATTTTGATTGTTTGATTTCCTTACATTAAATTACATATAATAATTTTGGGCCCCATATTAAACTACACTAGCCATTTTTCCATCTACCTATTTTCATACAAATTTTGGGATATCGCATTAAAAAAACGCTGGACAGAAATGCCAAGATGCGCAGAAATTTTAAAGATGCCCATAAAAAACGTATGCGCTCAATTGAGTCGGTTATTTTTTTTATACAATAAGAAGACATGCGCATAAAGTACAACGGAAACACATTTACCGAATAAATCCCTCGATGCGCAACAAAAATCTCACGTGAATTTGCCTCAACAGAGGATGTGATTGGAAAACTGGACTAACCAGTGGATCAGTTTCATTTTTTTTATATACGATAAAAAGACATGCGCATAAACTACAACGGAAACACATTTACTGAATATATCCCTCGATGCGCAATGAAAATCTCACATGAAGTTGCCTCAGCAAAGGATGTGACTGGATAACTGGACTAACCAGTGGAACAGTTTCATTGCACTGCATCTCAAACGTTGTTTTAGTTATTCTGAAATGTCTGAGCCAAAGTCTGTCATCAAAATTATTTGGTATAATGACCTACCAGAACTGTCTCGTATGATTGTGTTCACAAACACCAGGCATCCAAACGCAAGATAACATGACAGCATTTATTGCACTTAATCTGTGTTCTCTGAGGTACAAGTCATTTATGATGTAGGATAAAAAAGCCACAGTGGCTTCCTCGATTGCAGAAACTTCCATTTTTATTACAGATATTTTCTGCCAATTTTACAGGAAGTGCCGATTTGGAAACGGTGCTTTATTCACAAATGTTTTATATGAAATTCCAATTTTGAGTTAAGTTAAATTTGCAACTTTGGATGGAAACATATCTACTGAAAAAATGGTGTAGGATTTACTTTGAAACAGTTTTCACTTGCTAGTAAATTTTACAAACAATTTCAAAGAAATGATAAGTAGCACATTGAATTAAACGTGACAGACTGAAAAAGTTTAAATTTACCCCAATAATCTTTGTTTTATTTACAACTTCGAAAAATCTTTTTTTACAGTGTATGTTTTCCTTGTTTTTTTTGTTCTTGTAGTTTTCTCATAGACGACAGCCTTCACCTCCTCAACACAGAGAAACCTGGAGTGAAACTGGACTAGGAGGAAACAGTCTCAGAACCCTGACCCCTCCTCAGATATCCTTCCCATCAGGGCAAGTGCCAGCCGGACTGAGCCAGGCCTCAACCGCAGTGGCTTCCGGCACGTGTCCTGGGGCTGAAGTTTTGAATTCGAATATTTTCTTGTGTTTACACTTTCTTTTTACCATACCTTTTTATTTTTGATTTCTACCGAAAGGGTTGTCGTTTGGTCAGGTTTTAAAGATGTGCCACTGTACTGTAGTTGAAACCTGAATTGATGTTTGCATTCACTGAGCTTTGCCTTCAATTAAGAAATGAATTAGCCTTTCTATACCACTTTATCAACACTCCTTTAAAAAGGTGCACTGAATAATAACACCATAAATATCTTCACACAAGTTGTTCATATCTCACATTCATATCCGTCTACACTTGTGGTGCGTGATTTAATGACCCTGCTGTGAATATATTTCAGAGATAGACAGAGGTAGACTGAGTTTTGCTTTTAAACATCCGTTCACTATAAGTGTGCTCAAGATCAGTAGTCAGGAGGGGTTATGAGTGAGCAGTGTGCTCTGTTTCTGAGACGTGTGACGGTTACCTCACTAGGGTGCAATACCAGGAGCTACCAGCAGAAAGCGCAGTGCTGATTAGTTTCCACATTGCGGGAAGTCACTGTTCACTGTTCTCTGGTTTCCCAGCATAGACTTGTGATGGATTGGACATTTTGTACTTGTAGCAGTGCATATCAAGTTACCCATTTTTTATATAGTTATCATTCACTTTAATCACTGTAGATTTAAATGAATAGTCTACGCCCACATGAAAATTCTGTTAATGTTTATTCAGGATGATTTTCATTGGAACGCATAAGGAGAAGTTTAGCAGAATGGTTATACAATAAAAATGAAAGGTGACCAGGGACTGTCAAGCTTCAAAAATGACAAAAAGCACAATTAAAATGATCAAAAAAAGTATGACTATGATGTTAGTAACGGATCAAAATTTATCTCATTATTTACTGATAATATTCACTCACTGTTCTTAATGATACTGATGGTATTATGATGGTGTTTTTCTGGTCACAGCAAAAGCAAAAAAGCAGTGGAAACATTCTGCTAAACGTCTCCTTTTGTGTTCCATGGAGGAAAGTCTTGAGTAAATGACAGATTTGTCATTTTTGGGTCAACTATTCCTTTAATCACTTTAAGGAAAATGCCTAATATCACCACCACAGAGCTACTTGTTGCCTGAATATAAAAGACTTACCTTAAGACAGGAAGATTAAAAGAGTGGCATGATATGAGATAGCAAAGAAATGACTTTTCTTTTGACATATTATGTTTTTTTTTTTCTGTGTTGCTGCTTTATCTTTGTTTTTCATTTCCTTACACTTTTTATATATCCAGTCACTTTGTGCTTTATTTTGTTGACACATTTTCATTTTGATTGTTAGATTTTTGAGCGATTTTCACTTATTTTCACCAAGAATGCCTTTGCAATGAAAATATTACTTAGAATTGGTTTTCCACAGAAGGTAATGGAAAAGGGATGAAGAAGGATTGTGTGTGCATGTGTGTGTGTGTGTGTGTGTGTGCGCATGTGTTTTTTGTGACATATCAGGACACAAATTTGTATAATGACATGGGTATGACATAGGAATTACAAGGAGAGGGTGACTTATGAGGACATTAACCCATGTCCCCATTTTTCAAAAGGCTTATAAATCATACAGAATGAGTTTTTTTGAGAAAGTAAAAATGTGCACAGTTTTCTGTGATGGGTAGGTTTAGGGGTAGGGGTAGTTATGTGGGGCGATAGAAAATACAGTTTTTACAGTATAAAAACCATTACGCCTATGGAATGTCCTCACAATTCACAAAAACAAACGTGTGTGTGAGAGAGAGAGAGAGAGAGCGTGTGCGTGTGTTTAATTGCTGTGCAATTTGAGCTTGTAGTGCATCACATTTACACACATTTATTACTATAGCAACCTGCCGGCTACCTTATTTTATTAAGCTCCTTCTCTTCAGAACACTTGTCACACTATGCCTTACATTTTTATCTTTTAATTGTTCATACAAGGTAGCACTTCTCCACAGATCTGTCACCATCCACTATACTCACTTGTGCCCGACTATTTCTCTATTTCTTGTAACATTTTAAAATGAATTCACACAGATTCTAGAGTTATTGTAACTGGAGCCAAAACCACGCTTGATTGCCTGACATATCTTCATTCCAAATCGTCACTTGTGCACTTTCTGTGTGTGTGTGCGTGTGTGTGCGCGTGTGTGTGTGAGAACAAGAGTGCAAGCATGATCGGCCTGGAGGGTAAATATAGCCATTTAGAAAGGCTAAAAGCAGTATAGAGGGGGAGGGGACAACAAGGGTATCCAGAACAGTGATGGCGGTACTGCTGATCAGACTCAACAATTCATTGCATCTGTCTTTTGAGAGTCCCGATGAGTAAAAAGGTCGAGGCTACAGTATTTCTATAACTATGAGGGAGTTTTACCACTAACTGTTACTTTTTAAGCGACAGAGAAGTCTGTTGTTTTCAACAGAAGGTCCGGTTTGACATTTTGATTAAACATTACTAATCAAAATTTCTTTTAAAAAATGAAACGTATGCATGGATGAATTGTTCACATTAAGATCGTGTAACATGCATTTATAAAATAGATAGGATGAATTAAAGGAAAATTCCAGGTTATATACAACTTAAAGGGTTAGTTCACCCAAAAATAAAAATAATGTCATTTATTACTCACCCTCATGTTGTTCTACAGCCGTAAGACCTTCGTTCATCTTCCGAACACAAATTAAGATATTGTTGATGAAATCCGATGGCTCAGTGAGGCCTCTATTGAGAGCAAATAAAGGTACTAAAAACATATTTGAAACAGTTCATGTGAGTTCAGTGGTTTTATTTTAATATTATAAAGTGACAAGAATACTTTTTGTGTGCCAAAAAAACGAAATAAAGACTTTTTAACAATATCTATATGGGCCGATTTCAATTTTTCGACACGTCCCACAGTTTGTATGATGGAAATGTTGCTGAAAATCTATTACACTCTTAGAAAAAAAGTTCAGTGGGTTTCTATATAGAACCCTATAGGGTTTTTGACTTAATTTTAAAGAAAACTTTATGCCAAAAATGTTCTATATAAGGAAAAATGTCTTAAATGATTGCATAATACTTTCATGTTTAATGGGTTATTTCATTTTTTTTCTAGTGATAAAGTATGTTTACAAGTGGTTTAATTAACAAAATTGTATTAAAATTAAAATTTTATTGAAACTTAAAAATTAATTAATTAAATGAAATTTCTGTCATTAATTACTCATGTCGTTCCAAACCCGTAAGACCTTCCTTCATTTTCACAATAGAACACAGAACACAAATTAAGACATTTCTGATGAAATCAAAGAGGTTTTTTTTATCCCCCATAGAAAGCTACATAATTACTGTAATTTAAGGTCCAGAAAAGTAGTAAAAACATTTTTAAAATTGTCAACGTAACTACAGTCTTTCAACCTTAATGTTATGAAGCGACGAGAATACTTTTAGTGCGCAAAAACAAAACAAAAATAACGACTTTATTCAACAAATTCGTCTCTCCCCTGTCATTTTCCTATGCTGTTTAAGTTCAGCACTTCCGGGTACTATGTCAGAACGCCGGCTCAGTATTGGCCAGCTCCTGCGTCAGCATCACACGCATGCATCGTGCTGCTCACGTGAACAGCGTTGGCCAATACTGAGTCGGCATTCTGACATAAAACCTGGAAGCGCTGAACATAAAAAGCATAGGAGAATGACAGGGGAGAGATGAATTTGTTGAATAAATTGTTGAATGAATTTGTTTTTGTGCACAAAAGTATTCTCATTCTGGACCTTGAATGATGGTAATTAAGTTGCTTTCTATGGGGGATAAAAAAAAAAAACCTCTTGGATTTCATCAAAAATACCTTAATTTGTTTGATGAACGAAGGTCTTACGGGTTTGGAACGACATATGGGTGTGTACTTAATGACAGAAAATTCATTTTGGGGTGAACTAACCCTTTAAATCTAAATTCATAAAATGATCCCATGAATGGAACCCCTAAAAGGTTGTACATATGAAGCGCCTGACAGAAACCTTTAAGGTTATATATAGAACCTTTTCTTCTAAAAGTGTACAGTAACCCATAGACTTCAGTTGTAAGTATCTAACTCAATACATCTTTTTTCTTTATTTATTCAAAGTTAAAATAATTTTCTGTGGTGATTGACAGCACATCACAGATTCTCCTGGAATGTTCCATTAATTGAGATGACCAAGTTAAAGGAACATAACTGTTTATGGACACAAGCATTTATATAATGCTTTTCAGCTTCCCTTAAAACATGTTTCATATTTTGTTCTATATATTTCTAAAGCAGAACGGTAGTCGTACGTTATATTTTCTGCAAATTCATTAAATGAAAACTTACCATTTGGTATGCTGTACTGTAAAAAAACCTGCATGCTGAATGTAAACTTGACCTTTTTCACATTAAAGAAACTAAAAAGAAAGGGAATGAGATTTACTGTATGGCCAGACTGGTAATTGGTTGCTTTCTGAAAAGCATTTATTACTTTCATTATTACATTTTTGACACTGTTGTCTGTATGTAATGTAACAAGGCCGAAACATGAGAGGTGGCTTCTGGGTATTCTAATTGTTAATGTCCCATAGAAGCTTTTTTCATTGGCCAGTTTGATTGTGGCCATCTACAGGCTCAACATGGACTTGCCCTGTATATCTCCCTTACCTTCACTTTCTCTTAATTCTCACTCTTTCTGTCCCTTTTTCTTGCTCTCTTTCTTTGTCTTGGTATTGTAATGCACCTTTCTTCACCAGTTGTACACAGGCCCAAATGTATATAAAGAAACCTTGAGAAAATTAATAAAATTGTTCTGTATTAATTCTTTTACTGGTAAGCCTGTTTATTTCAGTAACACCACGAGAGGCTGTGCTGTATTTTGAATAGTCATATTAGCACTAAACTGGAAGTGCCTTATTGCTTTTATGAAATGTTTTTGTTTTAAGTCATTTTACTTAGCAAATTCATATAGTGTGTAAACTAAAGATAATGGTTGGTCCTATGGATGCTAAGGTGTAACACACAATATAATAGGTGTTTCATATCATAGCCGTGGTTCTGTAAATTCTGGATTGTCATATTAGTGGATTAGTGCACCAGCCAGACAGGTCGAAAAACATATACTAACGAAATCATGTAGTGATGTGAGCTGAGCTGAGGGGATATAAGCCAGTGCAGCTTAACGCCGCACTTCGAAGCGCCTCTCGCATTCCGAGCGACAGGGAATTTTGGCAGTCATCTGGAATTCATAGAACTATGATTATATGCGTAACCAGCATTCTGTTTCATTCCTTCTGACCGCCAGAGACTGTTATATTAGTGGATGACCCATACCAACAGGGTCACGAGGAAAATAACTTGCCAGAAAAAGGATTACTGGCGAAGCACAGCCAAGCTCACATCCTGAGAAACAGCAACATTGACGTTGTAGAATCTCACAAATTTACAAGGAGAGGACCATGTCGCTGCTGCACAGATGCCTGTAATTTAAACACCCCTAAACGCCACCCATGAAGAGGAAACAGCCCTGGTGGAATGGCAAGTCATGGTCCCAGGCACGGGTTGCAGAGACTTCTTGTAGGCCAAAGCAATAACCTCAACAACCCATTGTGACAGCCTCTGCTTAGATAGAGGGGCACCTTTCCTAGCTCCCCCGTAACAGACAAACAACTGCTCTGATTGCCTTATCAGCGCTGTAGCTTCTACATACATTTTCAAAGCTCACACAAGGCACAGAAGCAGAGAATGTTGTTCAAGAACTGTTGGTTGGAAGGAGTACAGTTCAATAGACTGATTAATAACTGGTGCAGTAGCACCTTAGGGAGGAAAGATGGATTGGGCCAAAGGATAACACCAGTACTTTCTGGTTTCCAACTCTACAGGACTGACTCACAGACAGAACATGAAGCTCACCAACCCTTTTTGTGGAAGCCACAGCGTGAAGGAAGGCTACCTTTGAGGACTTCCACCTAAGATCTGTGTCCTCAAAAGGTTCAAAATGAGATTGACAAAGAGACTCCAACACCAGATGTAACTTCCACACTGGAGAAAGAGGGGAATAGCAGAATTGAAGTGAGCAGGATTGAGGCACCTCACACCTTTAAAAAAACTGCAAACTAGGCTGTGGAAGCCCAGAGAAAAACTTTCTACAGGTGAATGATGTGCAGAAATGACTGCCACATAAACCTTTAACATGGAGGCTGATTTGCCGCTGTCTAAAAGACCTTTCAGGATGCTCAAAACTACAGAAACTGTGCATTGTACAGGGTCAAAATCATGTGTCTTGCACCACAAACAGAAAGACTTCATTGATAGGTATAAAGCCTTCGTGTAGAAGCAGCCCTCACATTGAGAGAAGTGTGAATGACGAAGTTTCAGCGTTGGCCCCAGAGGCCAGACCCATGACTGTAGATGGACTGGATCTGGATGCCAAATATGACTGTCCAGCTAGGATAGCAGATCCCTCCTGAAAGGAAGCTGCTTTGGTCTGCCCACCAACAAGGTTTGGAGCAAGGGAAACCATGGTTTGGACAGCCACTTTGGCGCTATCACAAGTACCCTGTGACAGCCCCGAGCAATCCTGTGAAGCGTCTCCCACAACAGATGAATCGGAGGAAAAGCATACAGAAGACAATCTGACCAATTGTGTGACAGTGCGTCCTGCCCCAATGGACTGGACTCTTCCATCTGGGCAAACCACAATGGGCAGAGAGTTGTGTTTTCCGAAGCAAATATATCTACTTCCGCCATACCGAACTCCTGCCAAATGTCCTGCACTGCATCCGGGTGGAGCCTCCACTCGCTTGGATGTATCCAATTCCTGGACAGAGCTCCTGCAGTCTGATTGACTACCCCTGGTAAATAAACAGCCCTCAGTGATGCAAACCGTGGAAGTGACCAGGTGAGGATATTGTGAGTGAGCTGCAACAAGCTCTCCGACTTTGTGCCCTCCTGGTGATTCAGATTGAAGAACGTTGACGTGTTGTCCAAATGTACAAGGACATGGCGGCCCACCAGAACTGGAAGGACGTTCCCAGACGAAAACTGGGCAAGAAGGTTTAGGATATCTATTGTCCGAGATGGAGACAGCGAGGCACGCATTGTGACCAAATTGATTGTCATCCCGATGAACATGATGGACTGTGTGGGAGACAGAGCACTCTTTACTCTGATCACTGAGAGACCCAAGTTGGCTATGTGGTCCAGCAGCAGCTGTGTATCGTGCACAGATTGGACCCTCATCTGAGCACAGGGGAGACAGGGTAGCCTTCATACATCTCTTAAACACACGAGGGGCTAGGGAGAGTCCAAATGGTAGAATCCTGAACTGATAAGTCTTGTTTCTGAAACTGAAATGCAGAAACTTCCTGTGACAATCAGAACATGGAAATATGCATCCGTTAGGTCAACACTTGTGAACCAATCTCTTTCTGCTGTTGAACGAAGAAAGTCGGTCACATGCAACACGCTAAACGGGAGCTTCTTTAAGAACCTGTTGAGTCTCCTCAAGTTTAAAATTGGACGAAATCCTCTGTCTTGCTTTGGAACTAGAAAATATGTTGAGTAAAACCCCTCCCTCTGAACTAGGGGGTGAACCTCCTCTATTACTCTCTTCTCCAACAAGGAAAGAATTTCTTGAGAGAGAGCTGCTGAACGAAACGGGCCTACCACAACAGTTAGAATGTGACCCAAAAACTTGGGGGCCAGCGAAAAATGACAGACTCCAAAGAGTTAAAAGCAGCCCAAATTAATTGGCAGACAGTGTTGTCAGCCCAAGTGATGTAGGCAACTGACTCGTACGCTTTCGTTAGAAAGGAATCTGTGCGGCCACACTGAACACTAGGGCATCGGACATTCCCCCACAGTGCCTCATCTGGTGACACCACCAGTGCAGCAACTGGCTGTTCGACTTCAGGTACACTCCACACTCCAATGGACTCTGCTTCTGCCTTTGAAGCCAAAGTGCAAGAGGTCTTGGAATGCCTTTTGGCCATACCTGGTCCTTTGAGGGCAAAATTCTGCTTTACATCTTTACATGCAGGCATAGCATAGGAATCCATAGGTAAAGGTCTGCAGAGAAACACACTAGACTGAACAGGATGTGCAGGGCATTCATCAAGGCCAAGACGGACCACTGCCACCCAAAGCACTTCCAATGTGTCATCCACCGGGGGTGGAGCAGTCCCCGAAGAATGAAGTGAGGCCTCACCAGAACCACCAGCCACCGTAGATCCCACTGGCTTGTCCTGCAGCTCAAAAACTTCAGTGGCAAGATGATCTTGGAAATATGTGTTGGAAGCACATGTAAACATAGAGTCAAGGTGGGGGCTATGAGGAGTGTCAGATGCCACAATAGCCCCTGGATAGAACCATGAATCAAGTTGCACCGTGCGAGAACTCACCAAGAATTGTTGTGAGGAAAATCCATGATGAATTCAGTCCAATACAAAATATGTATCATCACAACTTGAAGGACAAAAAATATGCTGCTCCTAGAAAGCTGCACTTGACAATGAGAATTAATAACACTACGACGTATCCAAAGGCGAGAAAGCGAAAGAGGTGGGGCGCTAAGCTACAGTGGCTAATATCCCCTCAGCTCAGCTCACGTCACTACATAACTTCATTTGTATGTGTTTTTCAACCTATTTGGCTGGCACTGCGATTATCCACTAATATAACTCCGTCTCTGGTGGTCAGGAGGAATGAAACAGAACTCTGTGGCTTTCTGTTTTGCTACTTGTATTACATGGTTATCAGTATATTTTAAAGGGACTATAGAATTCAGAAATCCTTATTAGCGACACCAGTGGCCGTTAAGTGAACTGCAGCCAGCAACTTGCTTGTGCTAGCAAAATTGGCAAAAACGTCCCGAGTCCTTCACATAAAAATCAGTCTACATGCTTTCATAGACAACCTAGGAACTTGGGGAAAGTCTCGTTTTTTAAATTTCATTACAAGCTGTTCACACATTGGCAATAAAAAAGCGATTAACACATGAAAATTCTTACATATAGCCCCTTTAAGGTAAAAAGCAGATTTTGGTAATTCAGGTTTAGTACAGTAACATTATATCACAAAATGAAATATATGGTTATTAGATGTAAAATATACAGGGACCAATATGCCATACCGTAATTCTGGAAACATTGTCACAATATTTTTTATGGTGAATTTCTGGCAGCCAAAGCTGCCAGTTTTTTTTACAGTAAATTTATCAGGATACTTTTTTGCACTGTCTATTATTTTTGAAATGGTATGTATTTTTACAAATGTAGCAGGTTATCCAGGTATTCTATGCACACATACTGCAAAAATAGAAGTAGCCTATATTATAGGCTATTCTGAACGTACTCATGCTCTAAGACTGTAGAAGTGTTTGTCTCAAGATAATAAATACACACTAAAAATACATTAAATATACAGCTATATGATAAACTGGAGTAAGGTTTACTCACTCTCAGGCTGTATTATGAGGGGTCATGTAGGTGACAAGACTCCAGATAGTTTTGAATGAAAGAGGTTTATTCTTCCTCCTCCTCTTTCTGCCTACTCAGAGTCTGAGCTTGGGGTACAAACACACTCACTATCAATGTGAGAAAAAAAGACCACTTTTGGCAACACATACCATTCTCTGGAATTTTCCCCAAGTCTATTGACTTTTGAGAAAAGCAGCCACTGCTAGTAGAAATGCATAGTGTTAACATAAAAAAACTCCCAAATAGCAATTTTGGAAACATTAAAAAAAAAAAAAAAAAAAAAGAATTTTCACTTTTGTTTAAATGATGTTTTATTAACAAAGTTCAGGAGGAGCATGTTCAGATAATTAACCTAATTAACGCGAGAGGAGCACATTCAGTTAATCAACTCAATTAACGATAAGAGGTATATATACAGCAGACTTACCTCTGTTTGTTGACAGTTTATCAGCATCCCTCCACCACCACATCTCCTCACTTCTAGTTCTAACTATTCCTATCACAACCGGGGGGAGTACTCTGGGTTCGGGCCAAATTCCGAGCTCGGAGCCCTTCCCCCGGACAGCACGCCAAATACGCATAACCTTATCTAATTATATGTAAGTGTAAACTCGTAAAACAGTTAATCTACATTGAACAGTTGCGTTTTCCAAGGATCAATTATTTAGCCTATTCCTAAAAATGTAAGAATAGCAAAGTTATGAATTCTTATTTTTTAAACTACTATTAGCTCATCCAGTAGTGACTATTTTAGCTTTACTGAAAACTGGTTACAAAATTGTCCTTATTCACTAAATATTGTACATTTTTGGGTTCAGAAAACAGCTATTTAATTGTTACCATTCCAGTTTTTCCAGTAACTATTTATTAGATACTAATGCTTATTCTTTTGGCCTACAATATTTACTAATTTTCATTCTTACATTCTTAATCTTTTGTAATTACCATAAGTGTTACTTGAAAGTTCAGTAAAAAGTCTTACTAACTAAATTGTAATAGATACTACTCAGAAGCAAATAGTTCCTGATATCTGAATGACATTGGCCTATAGAATTTAATTAGAAACATGGATAAGTATAGTGACTAGAGTTGTCACGAATGCTATAAGTAGGCTAACTAAGTATGCTCTTTCTGGAAGCTTATCAGAACTGTCTTAAAATATTTGTATGAATTCTGTCTCTAAAATTTCAGTATCATTATATTTTAAGAGGCTCATCTGCTGTGTAACACACTAACATACATTCAGACAGAAGTCAAGTTTTAAACTGAAATGTTGAAACGTGCTTAGGTAAGGACAGGTTGTCACATTTTTATTGGGCTAACAATGGTTGGATATTTAGTGTTGTTGGTTAGATTATATGTGTTTTGTTTTACATTTTGATTTTTTTTATTGTTTTATAATTGTTCACATTTTGTTGAAAACAATATGCTTTTTTATTTAAAGCTGGCAAGTAAAAAATGTGACCACTAGCCTTGGTCAAACCAAATTAGACCTCAAAAGACAAGAGTGGATAGTCTGGACTGCTGAGAGAATCATCGGTACACCCCTTCTCACTCTCCAAGAACTGTATTCATCCAGAGTGAGTAAAATCACTCTGGACCCCTCACATCCAGGCCACTTCCTTAAATTGTTGCCGTCTTGCCAGGCACAAGAAAAGTTTCTTTCCTCAGGCCATCTACCTCATGAACAAGCAATAAACATGTGCAATACACAACACTATTTATACTTATATTTATTTAGCATATCATACCTCTTATTCACATTCCCTTGCATGTGTATATAACATACTTATACATACTTATAATGTCTACTGTTTATTTTGTATATTGTGTATTTTTATATATTCACTTATTTTATTTTTATTATCTGTCTTGTCGCTTTCCTTCTCTCTGTGCGCTGGAAACTTCTGTCACCAAAACAAAATGTGTATACTTGGCAATAAAGCTAATTCTGATTCTGAATGTGGCAGTAGAGCTGCTGTACTGCTGCGCTGGAGTCAATCTGTACTGCCACTCCTCCGCGGGAGCGCGCGCATTATAGCACACGCACACATACACACACTGACTGGAGAGTCTGGCGCACTCGCTCATGCCAGGAAGTTGTTGGTATTCGGGGAATAACAAAGAGAAGAAAACAGGTATATTAAACGCATCGAAACTACACGAGGTGGATCTGTGTAACATATTCGGGATCTGGGTATGAATTGGAGGACTATTAACTAATGGAGGACTAATCGATGGAGGCGGACAGAAGTTTTGGGCTCGTCTGGGTCCTGCTGCTGCTGTTGGGTATTACAGCCGCTACAGGGAGAGAAGGTGGGTCATCTCCACACATTCCCAAACTATCCCCAAATTCCCATATTATACTATTACATATTACATTAATCTAAAGTTACTGAGCAGAAAGAGAGTTTAACACGAACAAACAGCAGCGGGACGCATTCTTGTGTTGAAACTGCTACTCGAGCGGTTGACACCCCATCTACACTGCTCAAGACGCGACGCGACCGGCGCGCGGGGCCCACTGCATTTTCACGCGACTGTTCGAGCCCAAGGTTTGAAGCTTTTTTTGTCGCGTCGCCTGCTTGCAGTGTAGACGGAGTGTGGAATTTGAGAAGTTGTTTTACAAGAGTAAACAGCTTTACCATTTAAACTTGGAATAATTTAACTCTAGGATAATTTAAAGTGGTTAAATTAAAAAAAATCTCGTCGGTGTTTTTTTCTCACACTGTTGGCGCAATAGTCGTAGGTGAAGTATGTCGCACAAACTTGATTTGCAACTTCTGCATGACAATAGCGCTGAAACCTGACAGCCAAGAGTACACGAGTTTAATGGGCACAAGTCCTGATATCTTAAAAAAAAAAATGCAGACTAAGTTTTTATGAAATATGAAAATTTATGAAATATTAATGACATCCTCATGTGAACCAAAATGTAATACTAATCCAAATTTGTAATAATATAATCATACAATGACAATTAACTGGGTCAGAATCACAGAACAACAACAACAACATGATAATAATGATGATATACAAGTTATTATTTTAACAATAGGTAATAATTCAATAGCAATAAACTGGGTCATGAACACAGGACAACATTAATAATTATTAATTAATAAATAGTAGTAACAGACACATGGAAATGTACAGTGGCAACACCATGGTACAATGTTGGATATAGTATTACTATTGTACTTTGATATATACCATGGTATTGAGTAATAACCATGTACATATTTCTATAGGCTAAGTGAAAGAATTCCATGGTACTACCATGCTTAAAAACATGGTATTGACATAAACATGTCTGAAACACCAAAGTAGAACCATGGTATGTTTTATTGCTTTTTTGTGTGTGTTATTATTATATTACGCAGAGAAGTCTAGTACATCAGCCTGTAAAAAAATGGATTCAGCGATCTCACAGAGATTAACAAAAATTGTGTACAAAACTGAATTGCTGGAGGTTATATACCATCTCATTCTCTGCATAACACAAAAATACCACTATGTCATAAACTATTATTGTTTTTTTTTTACTTAAATGTACTCATTAAATTTCATTTCTCTGTGTGTGCTGTACATGCACTCAGCGCAGGAAGAATTTGTGTTTTCTTAGGAAATCATACACTCCTTCCTGCTCGCTGAACGAAGTTATTCCAAAGGTCGTTTGTTTTAAAGTACTGTGTAACTGTCAGCTTCTGATTACACACGAATGTGTGTCTGCATGTGAGTGTTTGATTTTTTCTGGTTTCTAAGGCCTCTAAATTGTCGACATGATCAAAACTTTGCTGAAAAAAGTTTTGTTGTGCCTTTTAGTCAAATTGTAAAAATGTTCCCCTTCAGGTCATGGTACACATGTCTTTTTGCTAAAGTAAACAGAACAATAATAATTTTTTTTTATTAATATTTTAAGATAAACACTACTGAACTGAAGCAACTTAATTGATTATCCATACATATTTTTTTAGAAAAATCATGCTATCAAAAATGATACATCAGGCTTTTGAGGAACATTTAAAAACTACAGAGCTTAGATCATAAAACTATATATATATATATATATATAGAGAGAGTTCAGTCATGAAACTCTAGATGGCACAGGCTGATGGGTCTTAACGCAAGCTGATGATAATTACAGCATTAACTACTGGCACAAGCTGATTGGTCCATGTCACTTCTGCAGCCAATGAGCTTGTTGCTCACACATTTAAATGGCTGGTTACATTCACTATAGCAGTTTGCATCGCGCTTCAGAGTTCCTCTAAAACCCTCCACCTTCCCCAGCTCCACCTGTATAGATCTGCTATAGGTTATTGATATATGCTATTTGTGCAGCTGCACTATGTCTTACTCGCAGCAGCATATCGGCGTATGTATTGGCAGCAGCAAGTTCCTGTACTTGCTCTGTAGCAGCAGCAATAATCAGCAGCAGCAATTCAGCAGCAGCGTAGCAGATCTATTCCGCCAAGACCAAATACGTTAACATTGTCATATTCATTACCATGCTAAAAATCTTCAGAGAGTTGTCATGATTGAAATATTATCTATCTAAGATGTATTATTGGGAGATATAGAGTGACAACTGCACCAAATTGCACTCTTTGCTCATTTTGGTCCTCTGAATAAAAATGAGTATGAGCTCCATATACTGTATGAGCCACAAAAGCCTGATGTATCAAATATTGTACTCAAAAAACACATACGCAACATTTTTCAAAAGATTTTTTCTGACTATTCTTTCATATGTCAGGCTTTAAAGGGTTAAGCATCCTTGAGGTGCTCAGATTGTCAACAGCCTGCAAGAAGCATTCAGTCTTGTTGACAAGCAGAATCCATAAACAATGGCATTGGGACATTTGCATGGGACATTGTTGGCATGGGACCTTATCTAATGTGACCACATCTCCCATTTTCAAAATCAGTCCCTGCCATCTGATTCTGCATGTGCATAAGTACATGTTGTGCGTGCAGTTACTAAACTAATAGTTGGTTCACTGCTGTGCTCAGTGGGCTTTCCTTGTTATCAGTTGTTGCGGGGTGTACAGAGCTGTCTTAGATATGCTTTACATGTTTCATTGTTGAGTGTTTCAGAACCTGTAATGGGGCTTTTAGCAATGCTGTTAGCTGAAAGTGTCACCACACGCTTACTGTTCTTCAGCCTCACTGTCACATGCTGTATCAATAGTTATTATCACACCAAGGACGATACCTATAACTATAAAGTTTTAATAAACGTTCCAATTCAACAAGAATAGAGACGTCACCGACACAAACATTCTGATATCACTGGAATCACTTTTAGAATGATTTGTTTCAGCTGATGAATGATAAAATCATTGACAGCCAATCAGAATCCATCCAACTAGAGCATTAAAGTAGCAGAATAGCTGCAGCTCATGCTTATGATAAACAGAACATTATTGTCAGTTGGTGTGAACACTTAAATCGTTATTGTTAAAGTTATCATTATTGTGAAGGTGTGAACGGGCTTTAACAGTCAGATTTGTAACTCATTAGAGCCAGGAGAAAATTTCCTTGTGTTTTGATGAAACTCAAGTGTGTGATTTCTGCTGAGTTTTGTTAAGGGTTGCAATAAATTTAAGACTTCGATATTAAAGATGATGAGACTGGAAAAGAATATGACAGCCTGCGGTGATTCGCTGACAAGGCAAAGATGAAACATTTACTGATTTCATTACTTATTTTCTGCTGTAGTCTGTCTTGTGATTGTCGTGCTTTAATAAGCTAATAGAAAATAGAAAACTATTTTTCTTGGAGATATTTTTGTCTTAGGTTCTATGTTTCCCCCACAGTTTTAGGATTAAGATTTTTCTAAAATCTTAGAAAAAGGTTGAACCATTGTAGTCACGTTGACTATTTTAACCATGTCTTTACCTTGAATGTGTAATTTCGTTGCTTTCTATGGGAGATAAAACAAAACCTCTCGGATTTCATAAAAAAATATCTTAATTTGTGTTCTAAGGATGAACAAATGTCTTACGGGTTTGGAACGACATGAGGGTGAGTAATTAATGACAAAAATTTAATTTTTGGGTGAACTAACCCTTTAATAAAAAATAAAATACAATCTTTAAAAAATAATTTCTTCCAAAAATGACAATTCTGTCTTAATTTAATATCTCATGTTGTTTCAAATAGATTTTACTTTTTTCTTCTAAGGAACAGAAAAAGAGATGTTTAGGAGAATGTTTGTGCTGCTCTGGTGAATACAGACTGCTAAGCTCCAAAAAATGGTGGAAAAGCACCATAAATGTGTCATCAAAGTAGTTAATTTAATTTGTGTCCTACATTCCAAGTCTCAAAACACAGTGAATATGGCAGAATGTTCAAAATTAGCCTGATACGTAATGCAACACGAATGTCTTTGGTTCGCAAAAAAGAAAAAGAAGAGGGGGGAAGACTTTGTTCCAATACATTTGAATCAGTTGATTGAAATTCTCATTTTTGAACAATTACCTATAAATACAAATCAAATAAAATAGTAAATATGGCACAAAAAGATCCATTACAATTTAATTTACCATCTACCATCACTGTAGATTTTTGATGTATTTACAATCACATCTTTGGGTCAGTATGGTCTCTGTAGAGGCTCTAAACCCATAAGTAGATAAATATTGAATGTTACAAAATTTCTTTTTTTAATAGGGTTTTACTGTGCAAACTGAACAACTAAAGCATCGCCACAAAAGAGATCAAACCCTATCTAAAAATTTAGATAAACTAACCAAACCCATTAATGCATTCATCGACCATCGTGCAATCAGGCTGTTGTTGTGTGTTGTACGTTGTGTTTGGTTACCTGCAGGAAAGCTTCTACATGTAAAGTATGTTCAAGGTCATTATCTCGTCAGGAATGCTTGCATGCATTAGTTCAGCATATGTATGCGTGTATCTCATCAGTATTTTGGTATGCGTGTAGCAGTGTGTCAGAACGGAGTGATACACGCTTCACAAACACAGAGACACAAGGTCTCGTCCAAATCCTGTTCTTCCTGTCGGTTGAGAAATTCTTGTTTGTTGTGTGACTGACTATGTACAAGAGAGCAAGAATAGAATATGCTTGTAGAAAAGCACTGATATGTTTTGTAAAAGACTCTTGCATGTGTATTTGAATGAATAAAGAAAAGATACAATATTATACACTAATTGAATTCATTTGTCATTGTGCACTTAAACATTTACTTTAGTTGAGTGTTTTTGTCACCGCTGTGTTATTGAAAGTTTTATCGATTTTGATGCATTGGCTTGTCCATTCAGCAGCATTTGAGGTTAATGCCCAAAGGACACGATCAAAGTGACAATACCCCATTTGGAGACCCTGTTCCTGTGGCCAGTTATAAAAGGTCTTATTGGTGTTTCTCTTATTATAACCGTGGTCAGGACCTCTTAGGCAGCAGTTGATCTTTGGTCGCTGTAAATGTCAGCTTGCACTCTGTTTTGTGTATTGTTGTTGTCTGTGAGATCAGTCTCCGTGACAGCAGCGGTTAACAGAAGTTGGCAGCTGAAAACCTATTGAGTACACGCTAGTGAAGTACGCACTCTACTTCCTGTCTGGCCGCACACCAAGAGTAGGTGTGGTGAATTTGCTCACTGCACAGGTAAAGAGCACTGATTTATATTCAATCTGTCTCTCTTGTGTTGTTGTCCTAGAGACCAAAAGCAGCTCTTACACCGTGTGACACAACAAGTTTCCAATGACGAGGAATGTGTCTACACTGTGTATGACATGAGTTCTTGTTTTGCTACTACATTCATCACTTACTATGTTAGTTTGTTACTGCATGTTTTAAAGCACAGAATAAGTAAAAATGTGTTTCTGCAAAATATACTCACATTTTCACCACAATTTGACTGACATTTTATTGGAGTACCTGTTATTAAAGGCATGGTTCACCTAAAAATGAAAGTTCTGTCATCAGTTACTCACACTCATGTCCTTTCAAATCCATAAGATTCTTGTTCAACTTAGTAACAGAAATGAAGATATTTTTAATGAAATCTGAGAGATTTCTGTCCTTCCCATGAAAGTCTATTTACCCAAAACTCTGATGCTTCAAAACGATTATAAAGAGATCGCAAAATAAATCTATATGAATTTAGTGGTTTAAGTCTTCTGAAAAGACACAATCGCTTTATGACAAACTTTATGATCGCTTTATATAAACACCGTTCAGCAAACGTACATAGAACACTAAAAATTGGTAAACAAACATGCTCAAACATGCTTGCTTGATGCGTGAGAACCAATGAGGGTTATTCTCACGTGTCACGCTAGCATGCAGAACCTGCGCCAGCGTAGCACTGAAGAGGGGGCATCTGAAGTAACGAAAGGGGGCGATGGCGTAATGCAAAGTACCCCCAGTTACATTTTTGTCGGACTGTAAACAAACCTGTCGCAACTACAACTATGAAACTAAAAGCTACTGAGCAAATACAGATGGTAGAGCATTGAATAATACATAAAACAAAAAGGAAAATTGCCTAGGCCAACATTTTCAATGAAAAAAATATTTCATCATACTTTTAGCCTACTTTAGCATTTCTGTTTTTTTAAATAGTCTATTCTAATTTTATAATTAAAATCCATTTTTACATTCACCTTGACTGAGGGGGCAGGATAGTCCGGTTGAGGGGGCAACGAGGAGGCTATTAAAGGCATAGTTCATCCAAAAATTAAAATAGCTTGACGTGTGAGAACTATGTCGCCAGCACGTTTGAGTTTCCAAAAGAACCAATAAGGTTTGTTTTCACATCAAGCAAGTATGGTTGAGCTTTCGTTTATCCTATTTGAGTGCTCTGATGTTTTTCACCAAAATAACACACAATTAGTATTAGTATTGTAATTTTACAGTTGTACTTTAAAATAAAATTATTAACATTATATTATTTTCTTAAATACTTAGTTGTATTTAATTGTTACAATAGTAATATTTCATATTTTGTTTAATATTTTTATTTAGTAATAATAATGATAATAATAATTGTTGTTATTTTATATATATATATAAACAATTATTATTATCATTATTATTATTATTACTAAAAAAAACAATTGTTGTTATTATATATATATATATATATATATATATATATATATAGTAACAATTATTATTATTATCATTATTATTATTACTAAAAAAAAATAAACAAAATATGAAATATTATATATATATATATATATATAAAAAATATGTGACCCTGGACCAGTCGTAAACCAGTCGTAAGTCGCACGGGTATATTTGTAGCAATAGCCAAAAATACATTGTATGGGTCAAAATTATCGATTTTTAATTATATATATATATAAAATATGTGACCCTGGACCAGTCGTAAACCAGTCGTAAGTCGCACAGGTATATTTGTAGCAATAGCCAACAATATCGTGTATGGGTCAAAATTATCGATTTTTCTTTTATGCCAAAAATCATTAGGATATTAAGTAAAGATCATGTTCCATGAAGATATTTGGTAAATTTCCTACCGTAAATATATTAAAAAAAAATTTTTTTTGAGTGGATATGCATTGCTAAGGACTTCATTTGGACAACTTTAAAGGCGATTTTCTCAATATTTTGATTTTTTTGCACCCTCAGATTCCAGATTTTCAAATAGTCGTATCTCGTCCAAATATTGTCCTATCCATCAATGGAAAGCTTGTTTATTCAGCTTTCAGGTTATGCAAAAATCCTTGTGACTGGTTTTGTGGTCCAGGGTCACATACTATATATATATAATTGTGCCATATGTACAACCACAACAAACCTGGAGCTTTGAAAAAAAATCAAATTTTAAATCGCAATTCTATATTTCAACATAGTAGTGCAACCCTAATTTTATCTTTAATAGTATTTCCTTTAAAAATATAGTTTATTTATATAGTTAACTTTTAGGCAATCTTTTCTATTTTGTAAATAAATTTTTTGTTTTTGATAACTTAGTTACTAATTTGTTGATTTGACCTATCTTTGTAGATGCTTGGTGTTTTATGTTGTCTGGTTGAATATTGTTAAGAATGCCCATGCGGATGTCCACTGAAACACAATTTCCCTATGCGGATAAAGACTACAACTGCTGTTTATCAGACAAGCGGTGCCAATAAAACAACCAAATATCAGCAAGTTAATTGGCCTGGGTGATTTATTGGTATAGACAGCAGCATAAAACTAACAAACAAAAATCAGAGGTACTCAGAGCGTACGTGCGTGTGTGTGTGTGTGTGTGTGTAAACCTGTTGGTTTGGATGTCATTGGCAATACGTTTGTGGTGTATAACAACACTTCAGCCAGTTTAAATCAAGTTTGAGTAGGAGTAAAAAATGATTATGTAGAAACAGAAGTACAATGAGAGAGAGAAAACAGAGCCGCAGAGACGTGGACAAATAGAGTTGTTTTCAATTCAAGGCCCCTATACACACACATGCACAGAGGCGAGGGAATGTTAGGATGATGAAAGAGGAGGAACGGAACTTGGAAAGGAAGTGTGAAGTGGAGAAAACAGTGACTTATTATTCAATCTCAGTCCCATCAGCATGCATGCATGTCACTTCTGTTACTACACAAAAACAGCTCTTTTAATAATGTCTCATACAATAACACGTTAAAGGAATAGCTTATAATAATAAGAATAAGAAAAAAAAAATGTAATCAGCCTTATTTGCAAATTTTCACTGTCGCAGTTGTATAAACATAACCAACTAGTCTGATCAACAGTTAACCAAGGGGTAATCAGTCTTACTTTTAAGATTCAAATGAGACCAATCTGTATTTTTATGTAACTGAGTTATGACCAGTCTTAAAGAAAAAAATGAGAGACTAACTTGTACAACTAGTCTAAGCAGTTTACGTAACCGGCCACTGGAATTAACTGACTTTAAATATCACAAAATCAACAAATAGCCTACACATGACGTATGTTTGCTCGTTGAACTTGTAGATGTGTAACAGAAATGGTTTACAGTCTATTGTCAAATGAGGACACCGAGTCACCAAATGTTTTTCACAGACATGCACAAATCTCAGTACAGCGCTGCACATGCACACACTCTGTCATGACATGGACACTCAGAGTGAGTGCCAAACACATCTATTTACAGTATCCTGCACAGAGTAGCAGTGTGATAAAGCCAAGACAGGAGGACAGTAGTCATGACTGTAAATGAAACAAATCATGTGTGTGCATTTAAGGAGTTATTTTCCACTAAAAGTCAAATGAATAATACATTTAAAGTGATATTAATGCAGACTTTATAGGCAGTACTCTGAGTTTAATTTCCATGATGTTAATTTGAAAATTATATTAATTCACAAGTTTACACGTACATGAAATCAAATAAAGTAATTTATATAGTAATTTATGCGTATTTGGTGTGCTGTCTGGGGGAGGGCTCCGAGCTCGGAATTTGGCCCGAATCCAGAGTACTCCCCCTCCTTAACTGGGATAGAAACCAGCCAAGAGTGAGGTGATGGGGTGGTGGAGGGATGCTGTGAAACTTGTTGCGGGATAGAGGTGAGAGGCAGCTTGATATACCGGCTTCCTCTTGCACTGATTGGTTGATTACCTAAACGTGTTCCTCCCGAATTTTGTTAAATAAAACTTAAAATTTTATTTTATGTAGTGCTGGTTCGTATACCAGTTCATGCGGTATACCGGTTTCAGTTTTGTGTACGATATGTATTTTTCAAATACCACCATGCCGGTGCGTAAATAACTGCTGCATCTATTCAATGGCCACAAAGACTGCTGGGGTTGGGGGTAACACATTACAAGTAACGCAAGTTATGTAATCAGATTACTTTTTTTTCAAGTACAAGTAAATTAATGTATTACTTTTAAATTTACAACAAAATACAACCCGAATTCCAGAAGTGTTGGGACGTTTTTTAAATTTGAATAAAATGAAAACTGAAAGACTTTCAAATCACATGAGCCAATATTTTATTCACAATATAACATAGATAACATAACAAATGTTTAAACTGAGAAATTTTACGATTTTATGCACAAAATGAGCTCATTTCAAATTTGATGCCTGCTACAGGTCTCAAAATAGTTGGGACGGGGGCATGTTTACCATGGTGTAGCATCTCCTCTTCTTTTAAAAACAGTTTGAAGACATCTGGGCATCGAGGTTATGAGTTTCTGGAGTTTTGGTGTTGGAATTTGATCCCATTCTTGCCTGATATAGGTTTCCAGCTGCTAAAGAGTTCATGTTCGTCTTTGACGTATTTTTCGTTTAATGATGTGCCAAATGTTCTCTATTGGTGAAAGATCTGGACTGCAGGCAGGCCAATTCATGACCCAAACTCTTCTATGACAAAGCCATGCTGTTGTAATAGCTGCAGTATGTGGTTTTGCATTGTCCTGCTGAAATACACAAGGCCTTCCCTGAAATAGACGTCGTCTGGAGGGGAGCATATGTTGCTCTAAAACCTTTATATACCTTTCAGCATTCATAGTGCCTTCCAAAACATGCAAGCTGCCCATACCGTATGCACTTATGCACCCCCATACCATCAGAGATGCTGGCTTTTGAACTGAACGCTGATAACATGCTGGAAGGTCTCCCTCCTCTTTGGCCCGGAGAACACGGCGTCCGTGATTTTCAACAAGAATGTCAAATTTGGACTCGTCTGACCATAGAACACTTTTCCACTTTGAAACAGTCCATTTTAAATGAGCCTTGGCCCACAGGACACAACGGGGCTTTTGGACCATGTTCACATATGGCTTCCTTTTTGCATGATAGAGCTTTAGTTGGCATCTGCAGATGGCACGGCGGAATGTGTTTACCGACAGTGGTTTCTGGAAGTATTCCAGGGCCCATTTAGTAATGTCATTGACACAATCATGCCGATGAGTGATGCAGTGTCGTCTGAGGGCCCGAAGACCACGACACACAGAGATTTCTCCAGTTTCTCTGAATCTTTTGATGATGTTATGCACTGTAGATGATGAGATTTGCAAAGCCTTTGCAATTTGACGTTGAGGAACATTGTTTTTAAAGAATTCCACAATCATTTTAAGCACTCTTTCACAGATCCTCTGCCCATCTTTACTTCTGAGAGACTCTGCCTCTCTAAGACATCCCTTTTATAGCTAATCATGTTACAGACCTGATATCAATTAACTTAATTAGTTGCTAGATGTTCTCCCAGCTGAATCTTTTCAAAATTTCTTGCTTTTTCAGCCATTTGTTGCCCCCGTGCCTACTTTTCTGAGACCTGTAGCAGGCATCAAATTTGAAATGAGCTCATTTTGTGCATAAAATCGTAAAATTTCTCAGTTTAAACATTTGTTATGTTATCTATGTTCTATTGTGAATAAAATATTGGCTCATGTGATTTGAAAGTCTTTTAGTTTTCATTTTATTCAAATTTAAAAAACGTGCCAACATTTCCGGAATTCGAGTTATTTTTTCAAATAAATAATGCAAGTTACTTTGTTTTCCCATTTATTGACTGGCACCTCTCCTGTCTCCATGTTGAGGGAAGTGGGGAGTAAGGTGTAGAGGCATTGTGTGGGCTGTGTAAACATGATGCTTATTGTAGTTCTAGACTAAATGTGACCATTTACTCATCTCACTTGCACAAAAACAGATTCAGTATTCCTCAAAATGAATAAAAACAGTAAAATGCATACAAAGACCCGCCCCCTTTAGTTACTGTTGCTATGTCTGACAAGCCATGGCGCTCTCACACCACGCATCATGTTCTCACGCAGTGAAAAATACATTGCGGAGCAAAGAGGACACTGACAACGCGTCAACAGACAAGACAGAGCAGATTACTTTTGATATGAAACAAAGTCTCAAATTTCAAATATTGTAATTTTTAAAGAAGTTTAAACAATAAATACCATTTTGTGGCTCTTTAATGTGTCGTGACAGATCGCTATAGTGCCTCAGTTCAAGCAGCTCGTGAACCGATCATCTCTTCCATTTAGTTAATTTATTAGCATCAAATAAACATGAAAGAACATTAGAAGGAATGTTGTTTCAACTGCGGAAAGATGTGAGTACACACCATTTTTCAAGTTCAAGTCCGCCGACGTTAATCTACTAACTCCCCTGACTGCTTTGTCGGACATAACAGCGGATTCAGCGTTATGATTGGTTAGATCGCCTGTCAATCAAACTCCCGGCGAAGGGTCAATTAAATATGTTAAATAATACAAGTATACTTTTTGTATTTAGTCTCACTTTATTAACTAGTGTCTTTGCTGCTGACCTTCAGTGATCCAATTCAACCATACCAATAAGCAAAAATGACTTTAGATAAACATCACATATGTGTTTCATTTTTTTTCTTCTGTGTACTATTCTTCTGCAATCCAGAATGGTTTGTTTGAGCTGCGGCCTATACTGTACAGGCGTGAATTTGTATTCACCTGATGCTTATTTATTTTGTAAGCCTGAGGCTTATTTATTTCACTTTTGGTTTGAAAGGGCCTAAACATTTGCCAACCTATTTTTTTATTAAAAAGCAAACAATCAAGCCCAGCCCAGATGAGAAATAGTAACACAAGAAATAGTAACATAATACATTACTTTCCATAAAAAGTAACTAAGCAACGCAATTAGTTAATTTTTTAAGGGGTTAACACAATATTGTAACGCATTACATTTAAAGTAACTACAAACTGACAATAAATATCCCACACAACCTACTTTCTTTAACATGGCAAATAAGAGAAAACATGGACGGAATCACAGTATCCAGTCACAAATGGAACTTACTCTTTAAAATGGAATGTCACGGAATTTGGCCATTTTTTTATGATTGGGTTATGTTATGTACGACAAACACTTGTGCATCATGGATTTTATACAATAAAAAAAAAATGTAACTTGTACAGTGTAAATGTAATTTTTATCATAGAATATATTTTATAGTTTCTATACTGTAATAAAGGCTATGTCAATTAGCTCTGCGTTATTGGCTTGAAAAACACACATAAACCATATATTGTAGCATTGTCTTCACATTTCATCAGTCAAAACGGTTTTGCTTTTTATTCAGCTACAGTGATAGCTAGATGCCTTTGTCCATATAAAAAGTCATAAGTTATCACTTCTAGGAGTCAGTAAAAAAAAAAAAAAAAAACCTTCTATGAGTCTGTTTCTGCGAGAGAGCGCCCACTGGCTTTGAGTATGAATGAAACATACAGTACATGAGAGTGTTTAGCGCTCCATAATGCTTACATTGCCTCATCTTGGATAAGAATAAAATTCAGGTTATACATAGAATATCTTGTCTCTTTGAATATAAATCTAGATTTATTCACATTGGCCCATGAAAACCTCTATGTGAAAACACTTGCCCGAAAAAAAAGTATTTACGACAAATTTTTGTTTTATTAAAAATATTCTATGCTCATGAGTATGAGAACTTTGTCAAAACCCAGATGACTAATTTAGCACTGGTTTCCTCAAGATTTTCCTAAAGTTTTTTATAATGGGGTTTTTCAATTGAATATGAGTAAAATAAGGTCTGTGGTAAACACAACTTGTCAATACTTGGACATTTTGTTCTACAGTGTAAACTGCACACACTCATTACCCAAACATTCCTATCTAGTTACTAATTAGAAAAAAGGAAAAAAGAAAAAAAAAAGCTTCAAAATTTGCATTTTCAATATGGGTGTGTAATTTACGTTGTGAAACAAAATGTCCAAGTATCGTCAAGTTATGTTTACCACAGACCTTATTTTACTCATAAATTGAAAAACCCCATTATAAAAACCCATAGGAAAATCTTGAAGGAACCACTAGTGAATTAGTCTTTCGGGTTTTGATGTCACGACTGCACCGCTGTATTATTAAAAGATTTATTTTACACAGAGCATGTTGTCTAATGAGACTGATACATTGATCTCACATGACCTGAGCTCACTGCTTGGTTTGTCTGGGAAATAGGGCTGCAACCAACAATTATTTTGATAAATTACTCTATTTTGATAAACAATCTAACTTTAATTTGAATGATTAATCAACTATTTGGGTGATTAATGCATTCAAATAACTGGTAACTTTTGTGTAATGCTGCATCCAGACTGCTAGGTTTCAGTATGTCCAAGACGACTGCCATATTGGCCATTGAGACATAAGCAAAAATTACTGAGCGCACCTTTAGTAGTCTTAATCTGTGAAAAAATAATTTCCATATAAATTTATACAGCCCTGCTGATGTGTGTATCTGTGTTTTACTTTTCAGTATGTCTCGGGACAGATATGAAGCTGGCTTTACCCTCTAGTCTTGAGAATCATTATGAGATGCTCAGGCTCCTGTACACGGGCTGTCAAGTGGTTCATGGTAACCTGGAAATCACTCATCTGCAGGGCACTCCAGACCTCTCCTTTTTGCAAGTAAGGGACTGCAATGTGTTTTTGAGTGTGTTAGGGTAGTGCTGTAGTGCTCTTTATTATACAGAAGCTAGATTTATTTGGTGCTCAAGCATTTCCAAACTCCTGCTCATTTTCTTGCCATTGTGTAAATAATCACGTTATAATGAATAATGTGTGTGTGCCTGAGTTTGACCAGAGCATATTTCTGAAAGTCTGCAATACCCTTTTATAGAGATACTTAAAGTTTAAATGACACAGGCATAATCATTTTTAAAAAGTTAACAGCTCAAATGGTACTGCGTAACAGGAATTACCCATCTTAACATCCTATTTCAAGTAAAACTTAAGGTTCACAATGCAATAGAATAGAATATAATTGCTATTAATTTAAGCCCCTCACTAATAATGTTTAAAATGTCAATAAAATTATGAAAATGAAAAATGCTCATGTTTGTCTGTAGGGGATTGTGGAGGTCCAGGGGTATGTGCTGATAGCTCACGTCTCAGTGCGTTCGGTTCCACTGGACAATCTGCGGATCATACGAGGCAGTCAGCTGTATAACTCCAGCTATGCTCTCGCAGTACATAACAACATCCACCTCAGTCAGGTGGGACTCGGCCTGAGAGAACTACGCCTCAGGAGTCTTACAGGTAAGGAGTGTGGGACTTTAAAGCATTTTAAAATAGTCAAATTTATATTGGGTTATTTTAGATTTAAGAGTAAAGGTCTATTACTGACTGACTGATTTCAGTTAAAGCTAGATTAAGTTAAAGCTTCAGTTAACACTTTTTGTCATACTGGTTGAATCTCTCTTCACATCCCGATAATAATAGAAGTGGTATAATTATTTAAAAAATGTATACCTTCTGTGGAAGTCTCAGGACCAAAAAATGTTCTTCCGATGTTCGTCCAATCATTGCATTCGGTTTTTGACAGGATGTCCTGCCTGCCTGTCAACCTATGTATTTCCATACCTCCGCGCACCCTGCAGATATCACTCACACGTCACCAGTGCGTTCCATGAGGCTATGCAGAGTTGTAGACAGAGTCACTGAGCACCACAAACAAACAGCAGCCACTTTTTACAGTTCCTCCTGAACCAAAACAACAAGCTTATGCTGTGTTCATACCATGTCATAATTACCGTAATTAAAAGATGGCAACCCATGACGTTCTACTCTGAGCTGTCCTCAAACTCGGATTATGCATTTCTATAGCAACACTATCAGTGCCAAATTTAATCTGCAGCAGTCAGGTGGTACAAGTCAGAGCTCTCTAAGTTATTTACGTTCATCATTCTTATAATGTTCTGTGCTTTGAGACTTGAGATAATTTAACGCCGCCTCTCATGACGCTTTGCAGACTCTGCTTTGCTGTGCGCATTCATATGTTTCAGAGGAGGTGTGGCTTTGGAGACGCTCTGAAGGGAGGGTGGGATGGATCTTATGCTTTCAAAGCTAGCTTGCTATTGCTAGCCTCTCCGAAATTGCCTACTCTACCTTTAAATGGATGTTGACCAGTCTAGTTAGGGGATACTGCAGTTTAGATTCCCAAGTTTATGTTCTCTCTGTAAATTAATACAATTCTGTAAGTCATAGAAATTTCTATTGTGAATATTCATTTTTGTAGTTATGCTCAGCTCTCAAATATTTCACTAGATAATTCTCTTTGTGAGTACTTGTGAACTGAGTAAATCCTGCTCATATGATTACATCAGTCTGCCTGTGTGATTCATTGGGTGGCAAATGTTACCAGCCGAAACCATTTCCTATAGAACAAAAAGTGGTCTTTCCCCAGGTGTCTTTGAAAGTTTTCTAATAACTGGATGTTTTTTTAGAGACACTAAAAAGTAGAATCGTTGAAATAAATTAATTGCATTAATTAAATGATTCATCCAGTAATCACAAATGACTGGAAAGGTCATGGAAAAGTCATTGAAATTCATTGGTCAAAAAGTTTGGGAACCCTGATTTTATCATTTGTTCAAGGTTCCCGGGGTCATGGAAATTCCAGAAATATCACAGACTTTTAAAGACTTTTTAGGCAAAATTTAGCCGTCAGAAAGGCCCATTGTTGATAGTGTAGTGATGCATGAAGCACTGAGGTCATTTTCAAGCTAAGTAGCTTTGTGTGTCCAATTTGAACCCGATGCAAAATCGGATATTTAAAATGACTTCAAACTCAAAATTTCTCCAGGCAAAAAATGGTAAATGTGACTGCACCTTTATGCTTCGGTATAAAATATTTTATTGACTAATTGCTCTTTGTGTTTGTATTAAAAAAAAAAATGCTCTACAGTCATGAAAATGGAACCCCGTGAGTAAAATTATTGACTGTGTTTCACAGAAATCCTGCTTGGCGGGGTTTATATTTGGGGAAATCCTCAACTTTGCTTTCCTCGGAATATTAATTGGGAAGACACTGTTACTAAAGTTCAAAACAAACCACTGCACCTGGAAGACATTCCAAAGAACTGTGAGTGAACTATCCCATCATACTATTCAATGCATCATATACGTGTTATTGCTTAATATTAACAATCTTTTTTCAGGTCCTCTTTGTTCTTCTGCTTGTGGGTCTGGTGGATGTTGGGGAGAAACAAATCAGGACTGCCAGATATGTGAGTGTCATTGGCATATTGGTATTTTTTCATGTTTGATAAAAAAAAATAAAAATTTTTTGCCATGAATTCAATTTATTTGAATCAAGATTTCCGGTCCATCTCATTATATATTTTCATGTCCCAGAATGCTCTAATTTATACAATATGTTATATAATCATATAATTTTGTTGTCAATATTTATTAAGGTTTTTTATGACAATGTGGTGGACATTTTTTTGGTGCTCTGTCAAAATGAACATCTGGTTTGACGCTTGTTTTTACCGTAATTAACCTAGTTTATACTAGAGAAAATTTCTGATCAGTTCAATTCTACATTCCCTATGAGCGAATAAATAGACGCAAATTAAGTATCTAATAATTTGTGTTTTGTCATGAAACGTAATGGAATTCTGAATCTTGTCCGACCCGGTATGATACACCATTTCATGTACCTCTTTCTCTGCAGTGACCTCTGTGCAGTGCTCATCTGGCTGTTTGCGCTGTAAAGGTCCAAAACCAAATGATTGCTGTCATGTGCAGTGTGCTGCTGGGTGCACGGGGCCGAAAGACTCTGACTGTCTGGTAAAAAGATCATAAATATTCCATTTATATTATTCAATCTGATTATCTAACTGACATATAATAATATCTGTTTTACCTCATTTTTGCATTTTTAGGCCTGTCGTCACTTTAATGACAGTGGGACGTGTAAAGACAACTGCCCCCCGCCCACCATCTACGACCCAATCACCTTCCAATCCAAACTCAACAAGGACAAAAAGTTCAGTTTTGGAGCCACATGCGTCAAACAGTGTCCCCGTATGTCAAACTTTTAATTAGCTAACAATATGATATCTTGCTGTATGTCCACGGGTCTTGCCTTTTCTTTCTCTATGTATATATTTATTATATATGCTGTGCTTTCTACTTCTTTAGATAACTATTTGGCAATGGAAGTGGCGTGTACAATGGTCTGTCCAAAAGCTAACAAGGAAGTCATCACTGTTGAACCAGATGGACAAGAAACACAGAAATGTGAAAAGTGTGAAGGAGAGTGTCCAAAAGGTATGTATGTCTATGTGTGTATGTTTTTGGCTGAAACATGCATACGCTAGTACATGGCTGCCAATGATTCTAGCTAGCTACACAAACATGATTTTAAGTGTCGTTGAGTTCCAAAATGTGAGAAAGCAATTCATAACACAAGTTGTATTCTTAAAATTGTTCCAAATAGTGTATACAGTCTGGAATAATTAAGATCTTTTCTGTATGAATGTATTTAAAAATTATTTCTGTAATTTATTTCTGTGATGGTAATAATTGAGCACCTGTAATAATTAAGCACCAAATCAGCTAATTAGAACAATTTCTGTAGTATCATGTGACTCTCAAGATTGGATTAATGGCTGCTGAAAATTCAGCTTTTCAATCACAGTAATAAATTATATTTTAAAATATATTCAAACAGAATTATTACAATTTTTTTTTTAAATTGTAATAATATTTAACAACATTACTGTTTTTTCTACTGTATTTTCAATCAAATAAATGCAGCCTTGGTGAGTTTCAGAGAAGAAACTTTAAAAAAAAAAAATCATAATTATTCCACACTTTTGACCGGTAGTCTATAATACTATGTGTGTATCGTTTCTCCTATTCTTATAGTAGTATTCATTTCTGTATGTTCTGTCTGTTAGTGTGTTATGGACTAGGTATGGGAAACCTTCAGGGGGTGACAGTGGTGGATGCCACCAACATTGGCATGTTCATTGGCTGTGAGAAGATCTACGGCAGTTTGGCTTTTCTTTCAGACTCCTTCAAAGTGTAAGCAAGGACAAATTACATTTCCGTCATCATCTACTCGTCCTCATGTTGCTCATCCTCTTGTTTCTGTGGAACACAAAAGGAAGATATTAAAAAGATTTTGTTACAAAAAAGAGCAGGAAAAGTATCATAAAAGCTATTCATACGACAGCTTTGTGTGAGGAACATATTGAAATTTAAGTCATTATTCATTGATCATTTTCCCCTCTGCTGCAGCTCTCAAACTTGGCATGTTATAGTTAATGTATGATGAGACACTTGTTAAAGGGATAGTTCACCCAAAAATGAAAATTTGATGTTTATCTGCTTACCCCCAGGGCATCCAAGATGTAGGTGACTTTGTTTCTTCAGTAGAACACAAATGATGATTTTTAACTCCAACCGTTGCCGTCTGTCAGTCGTATAATGCATGTCAATGGCAACACCATCTATAAGAGTCAAAAAAACAAGCACAGACAAATCCAAATTAAACCCTGCGGCTTGTGACGACACATTGATGTCCTAAGACACGAAACGATCGGTTTGTGCGAGAAACCGAACAGTATTTATATCATTTTTTACCTCTAAAACACCACTATGTCCAACTGCCCTGCACATCCGGTTAGTGAGGTCAAAAAACGCGTTCTGATGCCGGAAGTGATCTCTCGCGCCTATACTTCAATGAGTGCGAGACATCACTTCCGTTGTCAGAGCGTGATCAGACCTCACTAACCGGATGTGCAGGGCAGTTGGACATAGTGGTGTTTTAGAGGTAAAAAATGATATAAATACTGTTCGGTTTCTCGCACAAACCGATCGTTTCGTGTCTTAGGACATCAATGTGTCATCACGAGCCGCAGGGTTTAATTTGGATTTGTCTGTGCATGTGTTTTTGACTCTTATGGATGGACTTCCCATTGACAAGCATTATACGACTGACAAACCGCAACGGTTGGAGTTAAAAATCATCATTTGTGTTCTACTGAAGAAACAAAGTCACCTACATCTTGGATGCCCTGGGGGTAAGCAGATAAACATCAAATTTTCATTTTTGGGTGAACTATCCCTTTAACAATTCCATCTGATGTCATTAGCTATGTTTGCATACACTTATTTTATGCGAATTATGGGATATTGCATAAAAAACGATGTATGGGAAATCTTAAAATGTGCACAACTGTGGTGGTTAATTTTTTTATTTATTAAAAAAACATGCACATAAACTACGATGGAAACACATTTACCGAATAAATTCCTGGATGTGCGACAAAAAACATGATTTTGCCTCAAAAGATCATGTGACTGGATACTATCTTACTATTTAAAATATTGTTTTAGTCATTCTGAGATGCCTGAGCCAAAGTCTGTCATCAAAATGATTAGGTATAATTACCTCCAAGAACTGTCTCACACTATTGTGTTCCCAAACATTAGGCATTGGCCTCTAAACACAAGATAACATGACAGTGTTTGTTATTGCATTTCATCTGCATTCTCTGAGGCGCAAGTAATTTATTATATAGGAAATAAAGGCTCACAGGCTTTCCTGGTTGCAGCAACTATTTATTATTTTATAACTGATACTTTGAGCCAATTTCCCAGGAAGTGAAGATTTTGTTTTTGAGCACATGGGATGGAAACGGTGCGTTATTCGCAAATGTTTTATGCAGTATTCCAATTTTTTGCACAAGTTTAATTCGTAACTTTGGATGGAAACATAGCTATTAATTTTTAAACTTGACATAAAGTGACATGCCAAGTTTGAATTTGTGTTTGCTTTTGGCCCTTTTTAGAGTTTGACAGTCCCTAGTCTCTGTAAGCTTTCATTGTATGGAAAAGAGCTGTGTGAACATTCTTCTGAAGTTCACCTTTTGTGTTTCACAGAAGAAATAAAGTCATATGGGTTTAGAATGACCTGAGGGGGAATAACTAACTGACCTTAAAACTTTTCTTCTGATCTCAATTTTTTCCATACATGACTGGTATTGTTATACGTATTGTTAGACTTTTAATGTTAAAATATATTGTGTTATCAATACAGAAATGCAGTTTCCAATTCAACTGGACTGCAGTTGAGTGACCTGGAGAAGCTGAAGTCAATACAAGAAATCACAGGTGAAGTTCAACTGTACTCATATCACAAAGATTATAAAGAAAATACATGTCTGTAGATCCAAGATCTGTACTTTGAGAACTAAAATCTACATAAAAATGCTACTAGCTGTACCATTGTATTATTAGATGAAATTTGCATTTGCCATAACATTACATTTGTATTTTAGGATATCTATACATAGATGCATGGCCAGATTATTTGGATGATCTGAGTGTTTTTGAGAACTTGAAGGTTATCAGAGGAAGAATGCTTTACAAGTAAGTATATCTGTCTTTGCATTTTACTTGAAACGTAGCTCTTTTGTATTTTTCTTTTTTTTCACCCTTTTCCTGTTTCCTAATTCAGTCTTTAAACACAGTATTTGCTAGACTGTTTACCCACTTTCTTGTTTGTCTGACATCTAGTTATACTTATCAAACCTGCAGTTTCTTATTAGTTGTAAAGGTTAATAATTATCCTACACCTGCATGATGTATCCCTCTTCTTTCCTTTCAACCCTTCGAGCCAGTTTTAACTAGACAGACTGTGAGAAAGGAATGCACCTAGTTAATCTATGAAACTGTAGGAAATTTTTCACACTTTAGAAGTCAAAATAAAGATTGACGCACACAAATGGGGCTATGATAGATTAGTATCTTTAACTTCTGAAACCCACCAAGAACAATTCAGCATCATAGCAAGGACCTTTGCACATGCACACTGGTCATTTTTTCTGCATAAATGTATAACTCTAGTATCTTATTACCTTATTATGTAGTTAATGTATTTGAATCATCTCTCTCGGTTTATCTCTCTGCAGGGGTGTTTTGTCTTTGGGTGTTCAGTCTTTACAGATCAAGTCTCTCGGGTTGCGTTCCTTGCGCAGTGTCAGTGGAGGTTTAGTACTGATTCATAATAACTCCAGACTGTGCTACACCTCCTCTCTGCCCTGGACCTCTCTGCTCCACCCCGCACAGGGACCCAACCTCATTAGAAGCAACAACCAAGACCAGGAAACATGTGGTAAAAGACCATTATATTTAGCCCTGTTCGGATGGTAATTGTTTCTCATGGGGATGTATGGTCATTTCAACATTTACAGGGGGTAATCTGTGATTTTATTGCTGTCCGAATCTAGAATGTCAATGTTTTTTTGTCTTTTTTTTACAAACACTAAGTTTGTGTGGTAATTAATTTGCTGTCCAAATCCAGATCTCTGTTTACAAGAAGGGATCAATCCAAAAGTTTTCTGTAAATCCTTTTTGACCACTGCCAATCATCGTACGGTAAATGTTGCACTTTGTGGTAATGTGCACTTTTATTAGTGAAATGCTCACTTTAGACATTTTACGAACTACAAGTAACTTTGCAACTACGTCCACTTATTCTACTAACCCGAACCCTAACACCAAAACCTAATTTAACAGCCTACTAACAGTCTACTAATACTCTTATGAGAGTTAGTTGTCACAGACACGCCAGGCATCCAACACGCCAGGCATCCAACACCCACCAATCACAGCGCTCTCCATCCAGTTGCAAGTGGGAATCCTCCACGTGGAGCAATTACATCTGCTGGTTCTGGAGGAATCCACCGCTGACGTGATACTAGGGCGTCCCTGGTTGGAGCAGCACAACCCAGTCATCTCCTGGAAGACCGGCGAGATCCTGAAGTGGGGCGACACCTGTTTCTCCAGCTGTTTCTCGGAGCTCCCAGTTCCTCCGTCTCCGCGTCCTGAACACCTCTCTGTCTGTGCCACGTCCATCGAGAGCCCCATCGAGAAACGCTCTGTGGATGTACCACCGTGCTACGCCCCCTTCAGCGACGTCTTCTGCCCTCAGCGAGCTTCCAAGCTGCCTCCACACCGGCCATGGGACTGCGCCATCGACCTGCTTCCGGGTGAGTCAGTGCCCAGGGGAAAGATCTATCCCCTGTCAATCCCGGAGGAGAAGGCCATGGAGGAATACATCAAGGAGGCCCTGGCGCAAGGTTACATCCGCCCGTCTACTTCCCCTGCTGCTTCGAGTTTCTTCTTTGTGGCAAAAAAGGACGGAGGCTTGCGGCCCTGCATCGATTACAGAGCCCTTAACAACATCACAGTTAAATTCCGTTACCCCCTTCCTCTCGTCCCAGCTGCCCTGGAACATCTCCGTGGTGCCACTGTCTTCACCAAGTTGGTCCTGAAACGCCTGAGGGAATTCCATTTCTTCCTCAAAGCTGAAAAGTGCTCCTTCCACCAGCCCTCAGTGCAGTTCCTTGGTTACAACATCGACAGCAGTGGCATCCGGATGGACGAGAGGAAGGTAGATGCTATCCGGAACTGGCCTACCCCATCAACCATCAAAGAACTCCAACGTTTCCTCGGCTTTGCCGATTTCTACCGCCGCTTCATCCAGAACTACAGCTCCATCACCGGTCCACTCACCAACCTACTCCGCCACAAGCCCAAGTCTCTGTCCTGGACTCCAGCTGCCACCACCGCGTTTAACACCCTGAAGGAAGCCTTCACCACCGCTCCACTCCTCGTCCACCCTGATCCCGACCTGCCCTTCGTTGTGGAACTGGACGCTTCCACCACCGGAGTTGGAGCGGTGTTGTCTCAGCAGCAGGGGACCCCAAGTAGACTCCATCCATGCGCCTTCTTCTCCCGCAAGCTCAACCTGGCGGAGATCAACTACGACATCGGCAACAGGGAGCTACTCGCCATCAAGCTGGCCCTAGAAGAGTGGAGGCATTGGTTGGAGGGAGCCAAACACCCCTTCCTCGTACTCACCGACCATAAGAAACTTGAGTACCTTCAAGCAGCAAAGAGACTAAACCCCAGGCAAGCACGCTGGGCGTTGTTCTTCACCCGCTTTAATTTCACAATTTCCTACCGTCCCGGTGTCAAGAACGTCAAAGCCAATGCCCTGTCTCGTTTGCACGCTCCAGAGGAAAGACCCGAAGAACCAGAATCCATCCTTCCTGAAACCCTCATCGTCAGCCCTATCTCCTGGTCTGAGGAAACCATGCCCTCCTCCAATGCCTCCGCCAGCACTCCGTCGGGTTGTCCACCAGGCTTGCAATACACCACCAGAGCACGGCGCACTCCACTCATCCACACTGCCCACACGTCACTAGGCACTGGCCACCCGGGGGTCAATGAAACCCTCTCGTTGCTGAAGGAACGCTTCTGGTGGCCGAACATGGCATCCGACGTCAGAAGGTACGTGCAGGGGTGCAAGGAATGCGCCATCTCGAAGAGCCCTCGCCACCTTCCAGCCGGCAATTTCCTTCCTCTGCCGACTTCATCACCAATCTTCCAGCCTCCAATAATTGTACCTGCATCCTCGTCATTGTGGACAGATTCTCCAAGTCCGTGCGACTGATCCCCCTAACTGGACTACCCACTGCTATGCAAACCGCTGAACTCATGTTTAACCACGTATTCAGATACTACGGTATCCCCGAAGACATTGTTTCAGATAGAGGACCTCAATTCATTTCCCGAGTATGGAGAGCATTCTTTTCGCTCCTAGGTGTGACCGTCAGTCTGACATCTGGCTACCATCCACAGTCGAACGGGCAGACGGAAAGGAAGATCCAGGAGATCGGTCGCTTCCTCCGTACCTTCTGTCATGGCCACCAGGACTCTTGGAGCCAGTACCTGGGTTGGGCTGAGTACGCACAAAACTCCCTGCGCCAACCATCTACTGGACTCACCCCGTTCCAGTGCGTGCTCGGCTACCAACCTCCACTGTTCCCCTGGTCAGGGGAACCATCGGACGTTCCATCTGTCGACTACTGGTTCCGAGAGAGTGAGAGGGTCTGGGACTCAGCACACCATCAGCTTCAACGGGCCATGCGCAGACGCAAGATGGCAGCCGACCTTCACCGTTCCAACGCCCCTGCCTACCAACCTGGACAGAAGGTCTGGCTGTCAACCAGGGACATCAGGCTGCGTCTGCCCTGCCGGAAGCTGAGTCCCAGGTTCATTGGCCCATTCACCATCACCAAGCAGGTCAACCCGGTCACGTACCAGCTCCAGCTTCCACCTCAATACCGCATTCACCCCACATTCCACGTGTTTCTCCTGAAACCTCACCACCCTTCTGTTCCTCTCTCCACAGAGCCTGGCGTAGCAGCAGCTGAACCCCCCCTTCCACTCATCCTGGACGACGGTGCAGCCTACGAGGTGCGTGAGATCTTGGACTCCCGGCGCCGTGGTGGTCAGCTAGAATACCTAGTGGACTGGGAAGGCTACGGCCCAGAGGAGCGCTCTTGGGTCCCCAGAAACGACATACTCGATCCCAACCTGCTTCACACCTTCCACGCAGCCCATCCCGACAGACCTGCTCCACGTGGAAGAGGACGGCCACCATGACGCCGGGGTCCTCGGCCCTCAGGAGCGGGCCGTGGAGGGGGGGGTACTGTCACAGACACGCCAGGCTCCAACACCCACCAATCACAGCGCACTCCATCTCCCGAGTACTGATCACATGCACCTGCACCTCATCAGCACGCTCATCACCATCAGTACTTAAGACGCTCACACACACTCAGTCACTGTCCGGTCTCGTTCGCATCTAGACATACCTACATGCTTACCTCAAGGACTCCCAGCGATCTACTTACCTGTCTCCAGCGTTTTCAAGTCTCTCCTCGTGTTCCCAGTCTGTGTGTGAGTGTCTCCAGTCTCCAGCGTTGTTCATCTTCCATCGTCTTCCAGGATCTCCACCTATTCAACACAAAGGACAGTATCACTCATCTTCATCTCACCATTCACCTGCCAAGTCACGTTATACTCACCTGCACGTCTGTTTACTCTAATGTTTGTCTAATAAACTACCATCTCTGCCATCTACAGTCTCCGTCCCTTCTGTACTGTAACATTAGTTGACATGTAGTTACTTATAGTTACTTATAGTTAGTAGAATGTCTAAAGTGGACCACCAAAATAAAGTGTAATCCTGGTGGAAAAATCCAGTCACAATTGTCTGTTAAACTAGAAACTATATTTGGATTTTTTTTTTGTTAAAAAATGTGTTTGTTCATACTTTTTATTTTCCCATAATGAATATTACATGCTTGATTATGGAATCAAACAGGACATTCTTCTCTCTCTTGTGTAGTTTCAGAGGGAAGAATCTGTGACCCCCTGTGTGCGGATGCAGGCTGCTGGGGGCCGGGACCCAGTCAGTGTGTGTCGTGTGTGAATTACAAACGTGGGACGGAGTGTGTGGAGCAGTGTAATGTCCTACAGGGGTAAGTACAGTATGAATAAGCAGACTTTTCAATTGTTGTTGTGCTTTGTTGTGTTTACTTACATAAATGCACATAGGGTTCATATAGATTATTGAATGTTGAATTTTGTGCACAAGGATTTTCCATTGTTTCATATACTTTGTATATGTCAATAACTGTTAATGTAATAAAATAAAGAATGCAGATTTATATGCTGTTGTTATAGAAGTTGTTTTTAAACTCTTACTGTCTATCTCTACATCAAATGCATTTCCACAGGTCAGTCCGGGAGTTTGTGGATGGATCTAACTGTCTTCCTTGCCATCCAGAGTGTCGACCAGTCAACGGTTCTGCCTCCTGTACAGGCCCAGTAAGATGCAAATGCAAAATGCAAAAATACAAATTAATTCATTATTTAGTGAATGGTGTTCACGTTGCTCTTTTCCATACAGTGAAAGTAAACGTAACAAAAATGTACCATAAAAGCACAAAAAGTCAAAGTCAACTTTATTGTAATTTTTAGTATATCACATGGTACTGGATAAAAGATAAACACAGTTTCTCTCATGTTATGGGTCCGAAGATGAAGAAGGCTGACGAAAAAGGTTATTTAAACAAAGATAACTAACGGTAACACTTTATTTTAAGGTGACATAGTTACACATTACTACATGAACTTACTATAGTAATAACAGTAAAATATGCTTAATTAAAGTAACTAACCCTAAACCAAACCCTAACCGTAACTCTATAGTAAGTACATGTAGTTAATTAATATTACTCAGTACTTATTTGAGTAAGTACAATGTAACTAAGTCACCTTAACATAAAGTGTAACCTGACCAGATAACTAAGGCAGGCAAAACAGGAAATGAATCACAATAAAAAAAAAAAATGAAACCAAAATTGAGCATTACTGTTAAAGTTCCTCAGTTCCAAGAAGTAAAACAACAACAAAAAAAACTTTTCTTTTTGTGTACCATGGAAGAAAGCAAGTAATACAGGTTTAGAACAATGTTGGTGAGAAATGATGACTGAATCTTTATTTTTTAATTTAAATTTTTTTACATTAAAGAAGCCATATAACGCCCTTCTACAAAGTCTTGATTTGATTTTTGGTGTCTATTAGAATAGGATTTCATGGTTTAATGTTCAAAAACACATTTTTCACATATTTTACATAATTGCAGCACCCCTCTTCCCAGTCTGTCAGTAACGCTCTGTTTAGTCCCTGTCTCTATGAAGCCCCTCCTTCCGGAAAGCGTAATGCACTCAGATTGGTCGGCTGGACCAGTGTGTTGTGATTGGTCAACTGGTTCGAGCATGTTTCGAAATGTCGCGCCCCTTACAATAATTGCGAGGTTTTTTTGGGGTTTTTTTTGCTTATACCTTGGGCAGGAATTATTTAAATGAGGAATATTGTGGCATGTACATTCCTGGAAGAAAACTCAAGACCTCAAGACCACAATCGAGGCGTTTCAGGGAGTTCAGAAACAGTGCTTTACTAATATAGAGAATAATTCCTATTGGACTGGACTTTGTGCTTTGCAACTTTGCCGACCTTTTCCAATGTCAAACAGCAATATTACACACTAAAGAAAGTTGAAAATGTAAAAAAGCACAATAGGTCCACTTTAAGGTTTTAATTATGTTTTGTGTGCAGGGTCCAGATCAGTGTAAGGAGTGTATGCACTTTCAAGATGGAGATGTGTGTGTCGAGCGCTGTCCCAGTGGGGTGAAAGAGGACCAGCACACAGTGTGGAAGTACTTCAATGCTACAGGACACTGTCTGCCCTGCGAGACCAACTGCACCGTCTCGTAAGTCCTTCACTGAGTTCATGGATTGTTATCCCACTTTTTTTTTTATATCAGGCCATTAACAACAATTTAGGATTTGGAATTAATTTTTTATTTTGTATTTACTGACAGGTGTCCATTGGATGATAGGGGGTGCCCCATCCAACAGAAAACTGGGTAAGACGTTATCAAATGTGTATGTATGCAGAATACTCATATTCATTAGTAGTGTTTCCTAAAGCAAGCATCACTTATACTGCGCATACTTAGTGTTAGGGGTTTGAAAAAACTCTAATCTCAAGTTTTAAACTGCGTAAACTCCATAGCTTGTCGTGACTTTTTAAGGAGAGGTGGACTGTTACTTTTTTTTTAAGTGATTGAAATTTTGGTATTTGTCTGGTGGACATTAAAACAAGGCAGAAAAACATGCATTTACTTCAAAAGACGGACCTGAGTAATATCTAGCGACCTGAATATCATAGGTCCTGTTTACACATGGTATTAGGGTTTCATGAAACGTGGGGTGGGCTCTTTAGACTTGGCAAACACCACACAAATTTAGAAAATGTAAAAGTCTAGTTTGTAATCATAGCTATACAGTACAGCTTTAACCATAGACTGCACAGTTTTGCGTAAATCTAATTGTTATGAAATCCCTGCAGGCCTGGGACAACAGTCGCAATCACAATTGGTGGAGTGCTTCTCTTTATCATTTTGCTGGCACTGCTGGTGTTGTACCTGCGACGACAGAAACACCAGAAAAAAAAAGAAAACATGAGGAGAATTCTTCAGGAGCATGAGGTCAGATCTCTGCAGTGACATTTGCATGTTGAATTTGTTTTCGATCTTCATTTGAAAACATACTAAAATTTTCATAACTCAAACTCCAAAAAGAGCATTTATTGAAGCTAAGATGCAAAAATCTCATTTTGAACTTGTGCAACTTTCTTATATCAGCTGGAATAATGCATTAATTTCTGTCTGCTAACATTTACATCCAAAAGGCCTATTCTTTGTTTAAAATCAGCTGATTTTGAAATTAACGTTAACATTTTGGAAGCTATCAGCTCAACCCTCTAATGAGCATAAAAATACATAGCGCATGGCAATACTGGGTAGGATAGTGCATTTTAATTAGATTTTATTGATTTTTTTGGTACTGTATCAGTTTTAAGGTTGTTTTTTTTATAATTTACATTTTAAAAAATATTTACATGAAGTACACCCTGAGATTTTAAGTTAATATTTCAATAATTTAACATCACATGACATGCAAATAAATAGATAAAATATTTAATCTGTTTTTAAGTGTTTTATTTTGACTTCATAGCTGGACTTTAAAGTAAACGTAAGTTGTGATGGAACAGATTTTGCATCTGCAGAGTGCCTATGATTCCATAAAAGTCTATGTAGGCATCAAACTAGGTTGTGGAACAGAGTCTATTGTTCCAAAACATATAATAAACAAGAACTAATTATAATTGTAAAATGTAGGAAAGTCTGTTAGACTTTGTGCTGTTCCTGGCCCCTTTAATTGTAGCGAATATCGGTTGGTCATGCTAATTCATTTCTTCTGTTTACTCAGTCTGTTTGATTTGACTACTTCACGTTTAGTTCTGTAGTCTTATGGCATCTCAATTTTCCCTGAAGCTGGTGGAGCCACTGACCCCGAGCGGAGCGATGCCGAACCAGGCTCAGATGCGTATTCTCAAGGAGACCGAGCTGAAGAAACTCAGAGTGCTGGGCTCTGGAGCCTTCGGCACAGTCTATAAGGTCAGACACTGCACACAGTAAGAAATAGAGATATCTGATACCCTTCCTCATCATCTCAATGTTAGTTTTTTAGCTGGCACATGCAACCTCGGAAATGTGACTAGCATTCTGCCATCTTTGCTCACAAGCACATTTTTAATCCAGTCACCTGAGCAAAATATGCAATGTGACTAATGCCTCTGGAGCTTCTGTAAAATGGCTTCATGACAATGCAGACTGGCTGATGGCACCACAAAAACTCAAACCCTTCACTAGTGAATATAAAGGCAGCATACAGAGAAAATATTAATGTTTATTTCATGTTTTCCCCTCTAAAAAATCAGGCACTGGCAAAATAATGCGTTTTTGACAGTTTTTAATTTACATCAGCGTAGATGCTGCAATGGTGAAGTTATGGCCCCTACGAGTAGTGTACTGAGATATTAAACACTGTTTTGAACAATTAACCTCAAATTTTTTTTTTTTTCAAACTTTTTTTGTCAGCTGAACCCTTTAGATGTAAAATGTTTATTTGGAGTAATCCCTGGGTTTTGAAGTTAATATTTCACATGGCATGCAATTAAACAAAATATTGAATCTTTTTTAAGTGTTTTATTTTGACTTTGTACCTGGACTTTAAAGTGGACTTAAACCTCCTTTTAGTTGTGATAGTGTCTCAGTCCACATCACTTTCACACAGGTGTTTTAAGAACCCATTCAAATTGAATAATAATAATAATAATAACTATTATTAAAGTGAAGATCTTCATAAAAATAAAAATGTTATGAATTACAAGTGTACTTTAAAATAAATAGCTGCCTTTTATTTGATAATCGCACTAAGCTATATCACGATTATTGCACAGCCCCATTTATTTATTTACATTTTGCATTTGATATAATTAATTATTAGCCTTTCATCAACTCGTGAACCCCTCTGCAGTTCCCTTTGAGAACTCTGTTTGGGAAACCCTGTTCTACATTATTGTTCTTAATGTAGTTTAACTCATGCAGAGTTTTTTGTCATCTCACCAGGGTATATGGGCTCCTGATGGGGAGAACGTCAAGATCCCAGTGGCCATCAAAGTTTTGCGTGAGAACACCTCACCCAAAGCCAACAAAGAAATCTTGGATGTGAGTGTGTTCCTTACATTCCTTTATTTTACTGTGATATTAATTTCCTGTTATAAACATTAAGAAGATTCTTCTTCCTAATGACAATATGTGTTTATTTTGTGTGTGGATATGTGTGACTTTAAAGTGTTTTGTCTATGTGTGCTTCTGTCCACAGGAGGCATATGTGATGGCAGGTGTTGCGAGCCCATATGTGTGCCGCTTGCTAGGCATCTGTCTGACATCAACGGTTCAGCTGGTTACTCAGCTCATGCCATACGGATGCTTATTGGACTATGTCAGAGAGAACAAGGACCGCATCGGCTCTCAGTACCTCCTCAACTGGTGTGTACAGATTGCAAAGGTAAGACATCTACAGAATGTGACATGCACTGATGGTGGAAGACTTTGTGGTATGTTGTTGCCAACTTGCCAGTATATAACTCTCATTTTAGTGTTTTTCATTATTACATCTCATTTTAGTGTTTCTCACAGGATTTTGTGAGACTATGAACCTTGGTCTGTTGTAGAGAACATGCCCCCCGGGGCATGAAAAGTTTTACATTTTAAAGTTAATTACATTAGTTTGGTGCACTTTGAGAGCAAAATTAGGAGCTCCAACCCCTTTTCAGAGAACTCAAACCTCTTTTTAGTTTAGTATCTTTATAAGTCTCATAGGGCCCTATCATATACCCGGTGCCATGTGGTGCCAGGCGCGACGCAAGTGTTTTCTTGCTAGTTTCAGCCCGACACAGTTATCATTTTCATTTGTTTAAATAACAAATGCATTTGCGCCCATTTGTGTGCCCATGGACGTGCTGGTCTGAAAGCAAGGTGTGTTCAGGTGCATTGTTGGCGCGTTGCTATTTTGAGGCAACTGAAATAGACTGCGCCATTGACCATCTGAAACCTGGTCTAAAGTCAATGGCACAATATTTTTTTTTGTTATTTAAAGAGCGCGTTAGTAATATGCGCCTATAGGCGGGTGCACAACATGCTTATGACACACACAGGGATGCGCAGCAGCACACAAACATGCCAAATATTAAAAATAAAAGGATTACATTGTAAAAGATTATTATTGTGTGCATAAAGATAAAAATGCTTTGGTGGAATCCGGCTTGTCCCGTAGATGGTCTGCTTGCGCGCTTTAACCTCGCGCATGAGCAGATCTGTTTCCTCGCTAGAGAAGCGTTCAGTTTTTCCACTTGCAAATACTGCCATGTAAATAGCGAATCCGCTATGGCGCGAACGCAACTGGCTTTTAAAGGGAATGGGAGATGAGACTCTGATCGGTTTATTGCATGTTACGGCCAAAACACACCCATTACTCATTAAGAGAATAGGGACAACCCTTTTAGACCATGCGCCGGGCACGCCGACCATTTTTCCCGTCGTTAAAATAGCAAAAGTGGATTCGGACATGCCCCAAGTGCACTTGCGCTGTGCGCTTTAGACCATGTGCTTAGATTGTTAAAATAGGGCCCATAGTGTCTCAGTCCACATTACACTGGTGGTTTTAGGAATCCAGACAATTTGCATATAATAGTAATAACAATAATATCACTACAGCAATAATGATATCAAGACAGTAATATATTACTATTGTAATAAATGTAAATGAAAATTTAATATTTCATTAGTATATTTTTTTACTTTAAAGTAGTAAAATTCCGATACTTTTGTCTTAATTTCTTCACTTACGAGAGTTTTTATTTCAGCAGAAAACTGTAGATTCTGTGAAAACAGGTTTACAAAGGCGTCTCGTTAGAAATCTAGGGAAGTGCTATAATCATCCGTCCACAAAAATGTTGGAAATTATGCAAATGTAAAAATAAAGCATAACTGGTGCACATTTAATGCATGTTAAACTCACACTTGCAGATATTGAGTTTTATTAATTTAAAACGAAATTCCGAAAACACCGGATCATGGGCTGCTCATTTGAACACAATGCTGTACTTCACTCTGAAATAAGCAATGCAACCGGCTATATACTTTTGCAATTTATTTATATCGATTTCAATTTTAGTTGGATTGACGGATGCTTTGCCAAAGCAATGGTGCAAAACAATGTTAGAGATCTTTTATGTTATGAGAAGTGTAGTCTAGGTAGTTAAAGGGAAGACACTGCAGTTACTCACATTAGGGCTTTTCACACTGCACTTAACCCCAGGTTGTGGTCCTTCTAAACCTCACTTTTAAACCTGGGTAAAGAAACACTCCACACTTGTAATTTAGGAGTGGGGTTAGCGCCTTGTTTTATCTAGGGTAATGAGACCCTGGTTAGGACCAGGGTTAGCACTGCTTTTGCAGTGTCAAACTTGTACAGTATGAAATAATGATACGGAGCGCGTATCAAACTGCCCCCCAGTCACGCCCCCCAGTGGTGAACCATTGAAATTTCGAAACACTTCTGACGTAACAAAGCCTCGTTTACTGAAATCACGTGACTTTGGCAGTTTAATATGCGCTCCGAACCACTGATTCGATTCATGTTGTTGCAGACCCTTATCAACTAGATGACCATTGTAACTCATCGATATTCTATTCCCAAGCCACTTGTGCTCATTTTCTCATGTCTGGTTCATTGTGTACCCAGGGAATGAGTTACCTTGAAGAAGTGAGGCTGGTTCACAGAGACCTTGCAGCTAGGAATGTTCTAGTCAAAAACCCAAACCATGTGAAGATTACAGACTTTGGGCTTGCCAGACTGCTGGACATAGATGAGAAGGAGTACCATGCTGATGGGGGGAAGGTGTGTGTTTTACATGTTGCTTTGGTTGAACTGCTGAAACAGATTTAGAAACTGAGCTTGAGTATGGGTAAATCTGCTATCCTGTATGTATTGAGAATAAGGCTATGTGTGTGTTGAGTAGGTGCCAATCAAATGGATGGCGCTGGAGTCCATATTACACAGGAAGTTTACTCACCAAAGTGATGTATGGAGCTACGGTCAGTATCTGCATGAGTTTACAGTTGCTCTGCTGTAATTGATAACCCTCTGGTTTAAAATAACCTTTGAGGCTTGGCTCTTTCCATCTCAGGGGTGACTGTATGGGAGTTGATGACCTTTGGCATGAAGCCATATGACCTCATACCAGCGCGGGACATTCCAGAATTACTGGAGAGGGGAGACAGACTCCCCCAGCCGTTAGTCTGTACCACAGACGTCTACATGATCATGGTCAATTGTTAGTGTTCATGTCTAATGATGATACGGATTAGTTTAGACATTTGTGTGCTTATTTGATTCAAATATGTATCTCAAATGTTCTTGTTGTTTGATTGTCTTGACAAGTAACTTCTGTGACTTCTACATAGTGAATTTAGCTTGTTTTACAAACTGAGAGACAAATCAAAATTGTTTTCTGTGGTAATCAAAAAGCTGTCACAGCAGCTGTCTATGGGGATTCATTTGTGTAGGGGACTTTTTTGACCATATGACCCTATGCCAGGTTGGATGATCGATCCTGAAAGTCGGCCACGATTTAAGGACCTTATGGAGGAATTTACCACCATGGCACGTGATCCCCCACGTTATGTAGTCATTCAAGTGAGTAAATATATAAATATTTTATCATTATGCAGTTATAAGGAATAATGTGGGGCTGCAACTAACTACTACATTGATAAGCAATTAAATATAATCTGTATATAGTTACAAATAATTAGAGATGCACCAATATATCAGCCAATAATCGGTAACAGCCGATAAAAGCAAATTTTCACACTATCGGCTATCGGCCAATAGTTTAAAAACAGCTGATAGTCAGGGCCAATATCATATCAATCAAAAGAGGGCAGGAAAATGCACTGCATTTGGGCTTTGTGTAAAGAAAATGCTAAGAATCCAGTTTGATGTTCAGTATTAACAGTAATTATATGAATTAATAGCATTCAGGAAGTTAAGAAATATTAATTTAATCTTCAGAATTTAGTTAATGTGTTAATATTAATTTGAGTATTTGTTTGTTTAAAACTGATACCAGTTACTCTAAAAAAAAAGCTGATGAAATGAAGAGAATTAAGTTTTTATTTGCATTTTTCAAAATATAATAATTAAAAGTATAATGATTAATTATTAATTATAATGAAATGATCATTAATTTAAAAGAAGGTATAAAAGGCAGAACCCCCAAACTATCAGTATCATTATCGGTATCGGCAGATATCACTCTGTATAATTGGCTATCGGTATCGGTGCATCTCTATAAATAATCTATTGATTATTTCTTCGAAAAATTGGATAGTCCACATTTTGCCCAATGCTTTCCTTCAAATATTTTTATAAATAATGAATAAATTGTATATATAATGTATGCTATACAAAAATGGTTTGAAAGATAAAGATTAAAATGTTTTTTTTTTTTAAGTTTTCTTTTGCGCACATTGAAAGTTCACTAACTTCCTGTTTAGATAAGATGATCTGAAAATGGGAATATGTATAAGAATGTAACAGCAAAAATATAAATAAATATGGGAAATTAAAACGTTTCACCAATTTAAAGTGCCAATATTCTTGTGCATAGTGCTAATTGAGCAATAATGAGATATGTTGTCAACCATTTTCATTGTTGAGTTTATCAATGAGTTGTTGCAGCCCTAAAATAATATATTCCCATTCACCTTTTGCTGTCTTTTTTTGACATAGATATGCATAAATTTCATTTTTTTTCCCTGCTTTTTTCAGAATGACGATCAGATGAGTCTGTCGAATCCTGTTGATAGTGAGTTCTTCCGCATGCTGATGGCAGAGGAGGGGGGGAATGTGAAGGAGTTACTGGATGCGGAAGAATACCTGGTGCCTCAGCCCGGTGGGATCTTCAGCACACAAGGAGAAATGAGAGCCAATGGACCCAGCAGACACCACTCTCACCGGGTCAGAGATAATTTCATTCTCTCACTCCATTTAGTAATCATTTATGCCCTCTTGTTGTTTCAAACCTGTTTTTGTTTCTGCTGAACTCAAGGAGAAGGTTTAAAGAATGTTCATGCTGCTCTCTGCAGTGACCAGGGGCTGTTGAGCTCCAAGAATGACACATTTCAGGATGCAATGACACATGAAACTGTGCTTGTGTAGCTAGAAGCGTTGACATTTGTGTACTTGCGTAGAGTTTGATTCAGGCTTTTCTCTCTAGTACACAAAGGGGTCCACAAGTCCCTCAAATGCAAATGCTTATCCCATTTTAACAATCATGTAACTTTTTTTGTTTTTCTTCTTTAGAGTACAGACCAAGCTTTAGAGGTGGATGGTATGCCAAGCGGGAGGGATTTGTACTCCTCAGTCAGCATGCTGGGGCAGAGTCAGTACCCAACTCTTCCTGTGGGGGCAACAGCCAATGCCATGTGGTCTGGGACACAGTACCAACCTCTAGCACGGAGCATATCACATCGTTCCGCTGGAGGCCAATCGGACTCTGTGTTTCTGGACGGTTACGTGGAGGATAACTGCCCTCCATCCAGTCCTTGTCGTTATTCTAAAGACCCCACCGTCCCCAATGGCATAGATGGAGAGCTGGATAACTGGAGAGATGGAGCTGATGGCCCTATTGGTTTCCTTTCACACACACTGCCACGTGGAGCGCACACACAACCTGGTGAGTGAAACATATCATTTGCAGTAAAGGCAACCCATTTTACTTCTGTAATGTGACATATTTCTGGTTGAAATGGTATTTTGCCAAATTTTGATAATGTCATCCAAAAGAAAGAGTATTTTCCAAGGCAGATCAAGTTTTGATGAAATATTACAAAGACATTAATATATATCCGTATTCATGACTTAAACCCAGCTCCTACAAGATCACGTTCATCTGCCTCTACCCCTGAGGTCAACAGCCACATCTCCAAATCCAATTACCAACTGGTGCATAAAACCTAGTCCCCACTCTAAAAGTTTTCTTTTTATTGAGATATATTGGTATATGTTTGAGTGTCAATTTGCATAAAAAAAAAAACGCGTCAATTTGAGTGAAGAACAGACCATTTCATTCTTACTTTTATAGTCTGAAATGTCCATTCAGTATAAACTCCATAGTAAAGTCGGCAATACGAAGATGCGCAATGCTAGAGCTGTAAACAGGTCGTGTGCTGTGTTCATCCAATTAATGACACTGACACCGCAAATATGCAAATAAGAACATTAACCCAGGGTTTAGGAATGTACAATGTGAAACGTCAGTTTATGAATACCCAGGATAAATTGTTAACCCTGGGTAAATTATGAGCAGTGTTAAACGTGAAGCAAGATAACCCAGGATTCCGTTTACCTGGGGTTTAGAATGACCCAGGGTTAACTATTTTAAGTGTGAAAAGCTCTATTTTTGTTGAATATCCTGTTTCTCTTGTAAATACAACACATTAAAGGGTTAGTTCACCCAAAAATGAAAATTCTGTCTTTAATTACTCACCCTCATGTCGTTCCACACCCGTAGGACCTTCGTTCATCTTCGGAACACAAATTAAGATATTTTTCATAAAATCCGATGGCTCGTGAGGCCTGCATTGACAGCAGACTTTCAAACGCCCAGCAAGGTACTAAAAACATATTTAAAACAGTTCATGTGACTACAGTGGTTCTACCTTAATGTTATGAAGTGTGAAATACTTTTTGTGTGCCAAAAAAACAAAATAACAAACAATATCTAGTGAAGGGCAATTTCAAAACACTGCTTCATGAAGCTTCGTAGCTTTACAAATCTTTTGTATCAAATCAGAGGTTCGGAGCGTGTATCAAACTGCCAAAGTCATGTGAACCATTGAAATTTCGAAACACATATGACATAACAAGGCCTCATTTACTGAAATCACGTGACTTTCATGCTCCGAACCACTGATTCGAAACAAAAAATTTGTAAAGCTTCGAAGCTTCATGAAGCAGTGTTTTGAAATCGCCCATCACTAGATATTGTTGAATAAAGTCATTTTGTTTTTTTGCCACACAAAAAGTATTCTCGTCGCTTCATAACATTAAGGTTGAACTACTGTAGTCACATGAACTGTTTTAAACACGTCTTTAGTAGCTTTCTGGGCACTGAAAGTGTTAATTGTCTTGCCGGCAATACAGGCCTCACTGAGCCATCGGATTTTATCAAAAATATCTTAATTTGTGTTCTGAAGATGAACGAAGGTCTTACGGGTGTGGAACGACATGAGGGTGAGTAATTAATGACAGAATTTTCATTTTTGGGTGAACTAACCCTTTAAATAAAAGTTGCAAAATCCATTTCACACTGACTTTATCACTTTTAATACCATGATTTCAACACAGTATCTTTAAATATTCTCTTTGATCTCAGAATATGTGAACCAGGACGTCCCATCAGAGCGTCCCAGCACGCTTCCACGCAAAGCGAACGAGAGGAGATTCATTAACGGTCTTTGTACAGGGAACAGTGTGGAGAATCCACAGTACCTGGTGCCTTTGGGCAACATCTCACCCACTTCACCTGCCTTCGACAACCCCTACTATCATGATATCGCAGCTAAAGCTCAGGCAGTCACCAGGGCATCCATAAACGGAGGTACTACTCACAGGCAGCCCAATGGCTACATGACCCCCACAGCAGAAAACCCAGAATACCTGGGCTTAGCAGAGACATGGAGTGGTCAAATGGAGTATACTTGAGAGGAATCATTCGGTATGGTTTGTGTGCAAGCGTGTGGAGATGAATGTATTGGTGAGGTTGTGTGCGTGAGCGAACGAGTGATGTATTTTGTGAAGGACGTTCCTAATGGGAATGGATTCTAATGGCTTTCTATTAAATTACAACAAAAACCTATGTAGCATTCTGTGGAGATTGAACTTGAAGATGGGTGCGTTTCCAGTCTTTGCCAAAAATCAGCTTTTTTTTGCATCTGACAAAAACATGGTACGTTTTTCAAGACTGCTTGGATGTTAACACTGGATGGTGTCTGTGGATATATGTAATACACTAAGGATTTTCATTTGAATTTTTACTTTTGTTCATCTCGCAAAAACTTTTTTTTCTGGAGGTTCAATTCAATTCCAAGCCAGGGCCGTACACACACTGCTTTACAGAGCGCTGTGTGAGAGCTGGACACAATCAAAGCTGCTCTGTTCTGTGTGTAAAGGCCCTAAGTGAGCAGCTACAGTGCCAGTGAATGAAAGACTGACATTATTGCCGTATGAAACGGATGTGGTGCGTTTAGCCATGCATCTGGCTCTGAAGATTCATCAACATTTCTCATCTGTTGCATATCCAGGTTTTCACATTTGTTTGGGTATTTTTTAAAATTCCTTATGTTTGAGCAATGACTATCTTCAGTATAGGATGGGTAACAGTTTTACAGATGTATGTAGAGCAAAAGGTGAATCTCAAATATTGTCCAGGTCATATTGCCCCCTAAATTTAAATATTGCTCATAAAGAAAATTCTAATACCTGTTAAGATTTTTAATTAACCACATTACCTCCTCAAAAGTGGTCAAAAGTGACAGTAGACTTTTACTTTGTTAAAGATTTGTATTTCAAATAAATGCTGTTATTTTGAACATTCTTTTCATCAAGAAATCATGGAAAAAATGTATCACAGTTTCCACAAAAATATTAAGCAGCACAGCTGTTTTCAGTCATATTAAGAAATGTTTCTTGAGCAACAAATCAGCAGTGTTGGGGAAAGATACTTTTAAAAGTAATGCATTACTCCCTAAAAAAAGTAAGTAATTTTGTTACTAAGTTACTTTTTGTGAAAAGTAATGCGTTACATTACGTTTGCGTTACTTTTTCTCACCTGGGCTGGGCTTGCTTGTTTGTTTTTTAATAACAACAAAAACATTTTTTTTTTTTTTTTTTGGCAAATGTAAAGGCCTTTTCACACCAAAAGTGAAAAGAATAAAAGCCTCAGGCTGAAGGAAATGCAAATTCACGGCTGTACAGTAGAGGGCGCAGCTCAAACAAACCTTTCACCTGTGCTGTCATTCTGGACTGCAGAAGAAAAGGACGCAGGTGAAGAAAGCAATAAAGTGAGTTTAAATGCAAAGTATATTTGTTTATTTTAATATATTTAATTATTGCAGGTTTGTGCAATATTTTTTAGTTTTTATTCATTTTGAGGGATACTGACTCTGTTTTTGTGCAAGTGAGATGAGTAAATGGCTGCTCACATTTATGCTACCTTCACGTGCTCTCGGAATTATCGTAAATACGAGTTTCCTTGGTAAAATTTGCACATGAACGCCCTCCCATTTCGAAACTTGAATGCAATGAGCTTGTAATCACGATTTCAGAAGTGGGAATTATCAAATTTCCGATAGTACGTGAAGGCAGCATTATTCTAGAACTACAATAACCATCATATTCACACATCAGTCAATACATGGGAAAACAAAGTAACTTGCGTTACTTGTGTGAAAAAGTAACTTAGATATTTTGTTGTAAATTTAAAAGTAATGCCTTACTTTACTAGTCACTTGAAAAAAGTAATCTGATTACGTAACTCACGTTACTTGTAATGCGTTGCATTACCCCAACACTGCAAATCAGCATATTAGAATGATTTCTGAAGGATCATGTGACCCTGAAGACTGGATTAATGATGCTGAAAATTCAGCTTTGCCATCATAGGAATAAATTACATCAAATAGAAAACAGTTCTTTTAAATTGTTAGAATATTTGACAATATTACAGTTTTGACTGTATTTTTGATCAAATAAATGCAGCCTTGGTGAGCGTAAGTTGACCCCAAAGTTTTATTTGAACTTTTGATATTATATATATATTGCATGAATGGAGGAGTTCTTGATTAAAATAAATTATGTCAAAATGCAAAAAGTCTTACTGATACTGGTAAAATTAATTTTCTTTAAGCAAAATATGATTTATTTTCATTCCTTTTGATTTTGGATTGAAATATGACCTGGACAGATCTTGACAGCTTTCATGAGATTCATTCAAGGTGAAATATGTTTATCTCCTTGTATATTTTTGTTGTACTTTACTTTTTAATGTCATCTGATTGCTTCTTTGCAGTGATGTATACGATTTGGTATTAATTGATGTGAAGGGGCCCTTATTATCAGAGTGGCTGGTTTATTTGTAAAATGATTTTGTAAGCAAGAGAGTAGATGATTTTTACATCATTATGCAGTAGTTTTGAAATCAATGTTTATTGTGATAATTCATGTTCATAATGCCTATTATTATAATTTTATAAGGACTTCTTTTAGGCACGACACCTCCTACTCATTTAAATTTGCCTCACATATACGCAAAAAGACGGCTAACACTAAACACAGTGTTGTGGAGTAAATACTTCACTTTTAAGAATGTGGTCTAATTTCCATATATTAGCAGCTGTGGACCCTGGGTTGACGAACGCCCGTTCAATGCCTCCATTGTTCCAAATTACAACGTGTGCCTTTTGTTATACCCAACTCCAGTGTCCAGTTAATATGTCACTTCTTTGAGGAAAGAAGTGTATGTTTTGTCCTTGCCATGTCAATACGCATTCTGTGGTGCCATTTCATATATTATGCAGTCCTTTTCCCTAAACCACATCTTAAATTCCAGATGTTAAATTCCGAATCCGTTGTCAGTTTTCCTGAATATGAAGTGAGAAATTTTGCTTTGGGAGTATGTGAATCAGTGGTCACAGATGATGAACTGTGAGTGAATTGAGTTGCTGGAGTGAGAGACTGATATTATGTGTGCTAATGGCACTCCAGTGCATTTCGACATCAGCCCAAACAATGACATGATTGTGTTTCAGAATAAGGGATGAGGGAAAAAACTGTTCATTGAATTTCTGCCTTGTCTCTGCATAGCCAACACAGTCTACGAGTTTTTTGGTCCAGGCTATTGGTCCAGTTTGACAAATTTGTAAAAAATAGATGAAAATAATACAGTAGCAATCTGTTCGGGCATCTTAAGCAACCCGATACAACAACCTTGCGTTGAGTTTAGGGTCATACTATCTTTTCACTAGTTTTCCAACCAACAGGATATTATGGAAGTTTGTTTCTGCCACAGAATAAAAAATAATAAAGATAATTGTGACTTTTTATATCACAATTCGGACATTTTTTCTCGCAATTGCCAGTTTATATCTCGCTAGTCAGACTTTATAACTCGCAATTTTTTAGTAACTTTTTTTACTTAGATTTGCGAGTTTATTTCGTATTTCGGACTTTATAGCTCACAACTGTGAGTTTATATATCAAAATTGCCTGAAATAAAGTAAGAATTACAAGATATTACGCTCAATTGAGAAAAGTCAGAATTGCCAGATATAAACTCACAATTCTGACTTTTTACCCTTTGCAATTCTGACTTTATTTCTCGCAATTCTTTTTTCTTTTGTGAGATATAAACTTGGAATTACAAGAAAAAAGTCTGACTTTTTTCCCTCACAATTGCAAGTAGGGCTGGACGATTATGACCTAAAATCAAAACCTCGATTAATTGAACATTTTACCTCGATTACGATTAATGAACGATTATTTTGTTTCTTTTTCTTTTTTGCCCTTATAGTTCACTTACAAGGTTTGTACTGTAAATTTGCTTGACTATTAAAGTTGGGATATTTTTTCCTATTGAAAGAGTGATCTGACATCATAGTAATTTTATCTATGGTTCGTAACATTTCTTACAGATTTCTGCTCGTTGTAAATCAGATACAGATAAATTAGCACAGTACCAGTACGTAACGAGAGCGATTGTGTGTGAATTAGTCATACCGTCTCTCTATTAATTGTTAAGCTGTGGGTTGTAAATAGTTACTTCAAAAGTAGAAAAATATATGCTATAATAACTTTTGAGTTTCTAAGCTACTTTAGTGATATCACAGGACAGTGCTGACAACTGATTTCTGCTCCTCAGTGCGCGCGATCTTCACGTTTTGCGCAGCTACTGTTTGAGTGTTCGTGCCACAGTGTAGCTGCGCGAGCACGGTAGCACGATATAATAATACACATCCGATCGTCTAAATCGCTTGAATGTCTAAACTGGCAAACCTTAAACACATACAACTGACAAGGTTTAGTGAAGACCGCACCGTTCGCGCGCCGTCTCTGTGTGTGTGCTGATTCTGCGTTCACCTGCGTGTCGACTGGACGGGGCGGAGTCACGTGGCAACACGCGCTATTATGTTTTTAAGTGGGAAGTATTAACAGGATTAAAAAAAAACGAAATAACCGACCAGGAAAAATTACGTCGGTTAGAGGTTATGAATTTCGTTTTCGATTACTTTTCGATTAATCGTCCAGCCCTAATTGTTTCTTTTCGCAATTCAGACATTATAATTCAGAATCGCACGCAATTCTGACTTTTTTTTTTCTCGGAATTAAGAGATATAAACTTGGAATTGCACAAAAAAGTCAGAATTGTGCGCCAAATATTCCGCACTGTCTAAAAATTCCGCAATTGTCTTTTATATTTTTCATTCCATGGTGGAAATAAGCTTCCATAGGATATCTTTCCTGTCTGTAAAATTTATTATTTTAGCAATTTTGTTTGATGCCACTACTGATACAGAAATAAGACACTTCCCCTTTGACCGGTCCAATCTTTTAGTTGCCTTTCTTTTATATGCAATTCTATACTTGCATGTTTACTTTATTACTCTTCCCAAGCACACACTACACCAGCATTTACAGTTAAAACTGGACTACACTACACAACTTTTATAATCTGAACAGATTTTAAAACACTACGTATCATAACATTGCTGACTTTGTAAATGGTTACAGAGAAAAACTAGTCATCATACACTAAATGCCTGAGGCTCACACAATACCAGAGTCCATTCCGAACACAACAAACTCATGCAGAAATATGCGCCTCGTTGCTAGGAAACACATGACAAACAAAAACAATGTGATATGTTTGATATCCTCCGACTGCATGGATTTAAAGTCCGAAGCTAAAAAACTGAGTCTGTGCCCAACATACACTACGCGTTCTTCTGTGAAATGTCACCTCCGGCTGCCCAAAATCTCAACTCGTTCACACTGCAAATCAGGCCAAAAAATTGTACAAAGGTTGTGTAGTGCATTCCAGCCATAAGTCAGAAAGTTTGACAATGGAATTAAGCACCAAGCATTTGAGTTCTAGTTTCAGGGCCCATTTGTAATGCCAGAAACCAGAATTGATGCCAACCGAAATTATTTCAGGATCCAATGGTATATAAAGTCTATGCAAGCACACTGAAGGAATTGTAAAATCTGTTAATGCCTTGATTTTAACGAAAATATACATTCTGAATGTTTAATATTGAATGTTGTACTTTTTATATGCATATTGTCCAGATCTCAGTTGGTTGAATGGTAATTGTAGACTTGAGTTTGATGTAATATTGCCATTCTTCTTGTGAGCCAACCAATTTAATTGTAAATATACTGTATAATAATCGACTGGATGCACTGTGATCTGTACACTCAACTTTGAGAACTCTAATGGTACTAGTGTGCAAAAATCTTCTAAACAGTGCTTCTGGGTAACCAGACTAGTGCCAAGTGGCTTATTTGAACTTAATTAATGGTAAAGAGGTACATTATGATGCCTAAAATTGGGGCGAACAAGCGTCTGCTCTTTCTGTTATTCTACAAAACAAAAGTCTGTTGTGAGAAAATAAAAAGAAATTAAATCAGAGAAAACTCCAATCCATGTGATTTAATGGGATCTAAAGCACCAGTCCATCTTCATTTATGTAATTTTGACATTTAGCTGAGGAATATTAGGAAATGACTGGTCGCTCCACAAAGGTTACGAAGTAACATTAGCATAACCTATTTAATATTAATGAGCTATATTCATACTTTTGTTAGTGTTTTGACTGATTTTTTTCCCCCTCACAATTCCGACTTTATTTCTCAGAATTAAGAGTTTATATCTCGCAATTCTGACTTTAAAACACTCAATTGTGAGTTTATATCAAGCAATTCTGAGGGGGAAAAAAGTCAGAATTGTGAGATAAAAAGTCACAGCTACCGTTTTTATTTTTTATTCAGTGGCGGAAACAAGCTTACATAGAAATCTGTGGCCTTGTGATGTTGAAAGGAAGAATTCATGAACACATGCCATCTAGTCACAGTGAAGTAATGAGGAAGTAGAGACTGTTATTCCTACGCACCAGATGAAGATAACGTTCATACTAATGATAAGAGTAAGTTGGGGGATGTTGGGAAAACGCTGTGCTGTTTGACTGTATGTCATCAGCAGTTGAGGAAATGTTGTGATTTTATGGAGACAGTGCCACACAGAGGCCAGTAAAGGTTCAGCAGACACACTTTACTGAGTTTTTAATATAGAAGTGTAAGCTTAAAAAATGCTCTCTGGCTGAGAGAATCCTAGCTGAGACACAAAGAAGACTAAGACAAAACTTAAGCTCAAATATACAGTAAGAGTTCTGATTTGTTTAACATCTTTGGTCACTACATAATTCTCATACTTCCATTTATGTTGATTAATAGCTGAACTGGAAGTTACTGCCAGAGGAATAATTGGAATACAATATGTTGTTTTTAATTTAATGTTACTGGTTTAATTGTTGCAGCATGTTTATTATGATTAATCTCCAAATGCCACTAAAAAGTTCAGATGTGGTCAGATCAAGCAGATCATAAACTGTGTTTTCCATTTTCAACATTTTCTTTTCCAGCACTAAAACACAAAGTTTTGGAAAGAGCAGCTATACATACAGTAGCCACTGCCAGACTACCACTATATGGAATATGATGATTAGCATGATGATTTTATTTTAAAGTAGCCTATATGTAAAAATATAGGGTCTCAGATGTCAAGATGTTTGATACACTGATTTTCTCCAAACAGAGATCGACTGATATATTGATTTACCCAGATTTTTGATGGATAGTTACACTTACTCTTATCTATTTATATAACAACATCCTAGCAACCATCCAGAACATCATAGCAACCACTCAGAACACTCTTTAAAGGGTTAGTTCACCCACAAATGAAATTCTGTCATTAATTACTCACCCTCATGTCGTTCCACACCCGTAAGACCTTCATTCATCTTCGGGAACACAAATGAAGATATTTTTGATAAAATCCGATGGCTCAGTGAGGCCTCCATTGACAGCAAGATAATTAACACTTTCAGAAAGCTACTAAAGACATATTTAAAACAGTTCATGTGACTACAGTGGTTCAACCTTAATGTTATGAAGGGACGAGAATACTTTTTGTGCACCAAAAAAAAAAAAAAAAGACTTTATTCAGCAATATCTAGTGACGGGCGATTTCAAAACACTGCTTCATGAAGCTTTACGAATCGTTTGTTTTCAAATCAGTGGTTCGGAGCGCATATCAAACTGCCAAAGTCATGTGAACCATTGAAATTTCGAAACGTTTCGAAACACTTGTGACGTAACGAAGCCTCGTTTACTGAAATCATGTGACTTTGGCAGTTACACGCTCCGAACCACTGATTCGAAACAAAAGATTTGTAAAGCTTCGAAGCTTCATGAAGCAGTGTTTTGAAATCGCCCATCACTAGATACTGTTGAATAAAGTCGTTATTTTGTTTGTTTTTGGCGCACAAAAAGTATTCTCGTCGCTTCATAACATTAAGGTTGAACCACTGTAGTCACATGAACTGTTTTAAATATGTCTTTAGTAGCTTTCTGGGCACTGAAAGTGTTAATTATCTTGCTGGCAATGGAGGCCTCACTGAGCCATCGGATTTTATCAAAAATGTCTTCATTTGTGTTCTGAAGATGAACGAAGGTCTTGCGGGTGTAGAACGACATGAGGGTGAGTAATTAATGTCAGAATTTTCATTTTTGGGTGAACTAACCCTTTAACTGTTAAGCAACCATCCAGAACACCCAAGCAACTTCCTAGCAACCATGCAGAACACCCTAACAACCACATAGCAACACCCTATAAACCACCCAAAAAAACCTCGCAACACCCTAGCAACCACCCAGAATACCATAGGCTTTCTCAAGCCAACATCAACCAAGGTCAGCCAATATATCTGGTGGGTCTTTAAAGAACAGCCCCAAAAATTATTATTCTTTTATTGAACATTGTTTTAATTACAAACAGTAAATACACAAAACATACACAGAGTTCATTTCCAGACATAGAGACATTCTTTGGTTAGGTTTATCATTCCAAAGGTTTGTCGACAATTGTGACTCTTCCCTGAGTCTCACTGCTTGAAGAACATGTCACTGATGTCCATGTACAACAAAAAGATTTTTCAGATGGTCACTGACATTCACCTTGAGGTTTGAGATGCTACTCACAACTGTGGCTTATGTTGTATGTGGTGCTTTTGTTCTCTGCTGAAAATACCAGTTTGAGTTTTCATGCTAGTTACTAGTGCTAGTTTGGGGCTGTCCTAACTGGTGGCCAGCAACATTTGTTAACCAAGATGATGGAATTGCATGGTCTTCCTAGCATCCACAACACAACATAAACTGGTGACATCAGCAGGGTATTTATTGATTGAGTTTTGATGTGTGCTCATTGTTCTGTTATGATAAGCCGGTTGATGACGTGTTGTGATTTTAGCTGACTGACAAGGAAGGATCAGACATGTGTTTTTGAATGTCTTCTGGGTGTGATGAAGTGTTCAGGTTGCCAGGTAATGAGGGAAAGCGGAGAGACGCACAGAGCCGCGGTGCATCTATAAAAATGGGCTTAAGCGCTGGAGTTGAAACAGCATTAGTTTCTAGTTTATCATGCTCACAGTCATCTGACGCAGCTCCCATGTGGACACCACTGGACAGAGAACCCTGGGAATTTGACTGGATCATGGATTCTGGCTGGGTTGAACTCTGGAAATATAGTGTTAAAAATAGTTAATTTGGTTAATTGTTCAGTCTAGTAAAAAAAAAGAGAAAAAAGCTCCACACAGATGTTTACTTCTGCTTGTTTTTTCAACTCATTTAAATTCACATTTTTTGTATAGCGCTTTTTCTTTCTTTTTTTTTTACAATACATATAGTTTCAAAGCAGCTTTACAGAAAATGCATGTCAACATTACAATTTAGAGTAATCTGTTATCAGAGGTGACTGTCTAAATTATGTAATTTCAGAAATGTACATATACAAATCATGCAGTTAGCTAACAATGTATTAATTTAAGGCAGAAACAATGAGCTCATTGAAGTAATGAATACATGTTGACAATGATTAGGATATATATATAGGATGTTGATCCAGATTTTGCATCATCTAAAGTCCTCCCAGGTCTGGACTTCGCTTGTCATAATGTGGATATGGTTTAGCTAAAGGTTAGTATTTAGTATCAGGATGGTTTTGGAGGTGAGTAAGTGAGGGAAGGAGAATTTTCAGGTGTGAGACCGATCCGGTACACCTACCCCAACATTCAGATCAGAGAAAATTAAAAGTTATAAGTAACTAACCCTTATGAATAATGCAAACAAAGTTCAGTTTTGCTGTAAAGCAGATGTAAAAAGAAAATAGTGTCATTATTCAGCTGAAGTCAGTTCAGTATTGATTTAGTTCCATTGTAAAGATTCAATTCGGCTATATAGCAGCTCTGCAAAAAACAGTGATGGATGATGATTTTCTTTTTAGAGCTGCTTTACAGCCGAATTTAAATCTGTTTGCATAATTGAATTATTATTTTCCTGTTGATCACTGTAAAGCTGCTTTGAAACAATCTGTATTGAATAAAGCATTACAAAAATAAAGGTGACTTGACTTGTGAAAAAGTAGTACACTTGAACATACTTTTAGTGTGCGTTCACACTTTTAGTTCGGTTCTCTTGATTATTTTGGTCCAGACCAAAAAAAACGAAAATAAAACATCTAAGTCCTGGTTCACTGAGCGTTCACACTATAATTTTTAAGACCGTGTTCTGGGCTAAATGAGCTCTTTGTATGTGTGTACGTATGATGAAATTTTTACCAGCTGAGAACTCGTGAAGAGTTTATAAAATGTGTAAAGGAGTCAAAACAGCACCAGGAATTCCTCCATTGCACACAAACAAAGATCTGCCGCAAGGAGACAGCATTTCTGATGCCTGTACTGAACTGTAATGGGCAACGTAGTTCCTATGACGAGAAAAAACAGCATTCTGTCCTTTTTAGGGTCGCATCTAGTGACATCACGTCCTGTTTTTTGGTTTGTTTAGATGTCTTTGGTTTGTGTTGTGTTCATATTTCAGACAAACCGCACCAGAGTTCATTTGGAAGTGGAACGAGACCCACCTTTTCAGGGGTCTCGTTCCACTTGTTTGGTGTGCACCAGGGTTCAGATGGCAGCATTTACACTTATTTAAATGAACCGCACTAACAGAGCAATCGCACCAGAGTTTGCTTTAATCGAACCTAACCTGCCAAGTGTGAACACACCCTTAAAAGTATGTAATAATATAATTTAAAATATATACTTCAGTGCAAATTTCAGACACTTAATTACATATTATTTACAATTAAATGAAAATGCATTATAGTTTAAATTTATATTAAATGCGCTTAGTTAAATCTGCAGTCCATAAATTTTGCCTCTTTATCGCCATCTCTGTTTGAAAACTGCAATTGCAGTTATTTGCGGAATTATCATTTTTACGTGGGTTGTGCATCGGCACGGCTCCTCAGTGCGGATGAATCTAATGTTTTGAGGAGAATGTGTGGCTGTCAGTCGCTGCACCGATGGATACTGTACTTCGGAATCACAAATTGTAGTCTTGGAAGTATGACCAAAATAAGAATTTTCACCGGAAAATGTCATCTGAACAAGTAAGTAACAAATCTGCCACTTTTGTTCTGACCAACTGAAAAAAAAAGCATTACAATAAATCGCGCTACCAATGGTGATTAAATCTAATGATCGCTTAGCTCATATCACATCAAACCGTGCAAATTATTATTATTGTTATACTTTGTTCTCAAATTGTTAATGTTAACAACATCAGCATTGCATGACTACGTGTATTTAGTGTGTATTAGCATTACCTGTACATTTCAATTTCTGTACAGTCTAATTTCTAACATTAATTTGTCATACCATACAATCCACCATCAAAATGATAAGTTTAATTATTCCAGCTGCTGTGAGAAAAGGCTATAAATGATCCGTCACTTGCAGCATCCTCATATGCGATATAGCCTACTAGTTGGGACTCCTCCTTTATGTAAACAGACGTGACGAAATGACGCAAAGACGAACGGCGGCATGCTCGAATTTCCCGCGGAAACCTACCAGTACCACTCGAATTAGAAAACATTACTACAAGCTTGCCGTTGTGAATCGGGCTAAGGTAAGGAGATAGTTTTGAACACTGGCTGGTTATGTACTTGCTCAAAAATTGATTTTGGGTCATTTTTAACCAAAAAAAAAAAAGTTACGGACTGCAGCTTTAAGGACTGTCTTTAAAATATGGTTGAAGTGTACTGCCAACAAGCATTATGACAATCTAAAATACACTTTTTTTCTTTGCATTTTTTTTTTACACTTCGTTTTCACAAGAAAAGTCTGGCATTGAAAATAAAAAAAAAATTAAAAAAAACTTTTATTGGACAGCACTTTTACCTGAATGGTAGTGCTTCTACTCTCCACTTGAATATTTGGAATGGGGAACATGCTGTGAAGTACTGGTGTGCTGCTTCCATACAGTGTAGCGGGGTCAGGAATGTGGTTGTCAGGTAATACCGTGCTATATGCTGGAGGCACGGGGGCAATCTGTCGCTGGAGAAGCTGAAGGATCACATTGATGTCTGCTGTCATTCTTGTCTCTAGCCTGGGAGCAAGGGAGCAGAAAACTGCAGTATTTAAGTAGTTATTTGCTGGACATCTTGCCATCAACCATTCAAATATCAAGTTATGTGACACGCGAGTACCAGTGGCGAGAACCAAGAGCTTGACAGCCCCTAGTCACTGTATGCGTCAATGTAACAAAGAGAGTGGTTTGGGGTGTGGCTACTGTAGCAGGCTGAGCCAGAGGGTGTTTAGCCACCGTGGGACCATGGCTGACTCATGAGAAAACTTAACCCTTCCGGTTCTACTCGCACCGCTCTGAGCGGGATTCGAACCGGCGTTTCTGGCAATGGAGGCATGCGCACTAACAAGGACGCTAAAGACTGCAGCCTATAGTGTCAGTTGCTAGTGTGTCTCTTTAAGCCAGGGAAGTGAGGTTTACTTGCACAGCTCATAATAGCTGGCCTCCGTTTCATTCACCCCCCTAAACCTCACTCCCATCGACTCCCATCCCAGTCACGACACCAATATAACCCCTCCAGTTCTACTCGTACCATTCCGAGTGGGATTCGAAACAGTGTTTCCGGCATGGGAACAAAGGATGCTAAAGACCTCCAGCCTCTAGCATCAGTCGTCAGTGTGCCTCTTGAAGCCAGGGGAGTGAGGTTTACTCACACAGCTCTTACTAGCTGGCCTCTGTTACACTCACTCCCATCCGGGTCACGGCACCAACGTAACCCCTTCGCTTCTACCCACACTGCTCCGAGCGGGATTCAAACCGGCATTTCCGACATAGGAGGCGGGCACACCAACAAAGACACTTCCTCTAGTTAGGAAGCATTGCGATGCTACACGCTACAATGGACGCTATAGTACTATACAGCACCATCATGCACCCGTTCAGAAAGACAAATGTAATTTAAAAATTTTGGGTGCGTCGTTTCAAAAAATGCACCCCGTGTAGATACATTGGCTGGGTTTATTATAAGCGAGACACTCTTGTTCGAGTGTTAAGTCTACTCAATTGCTTACCCATGACACATAGCAACACAGCTAAAAGTATTCCTAATAAACTGCCCGGCCAGAAAAAAGTCACTGTTTGGATTTAAATAGACAAATGCTTAAGAGTCGATAATTGGATCATTATTGCAGTGATTATTATGTTTCTAGCATGTTATATGTTTGGCAACAGGTCTTCTAACCCTAATTGATGGAGTGTATAGCTTTTTATTTCTTAAACAACCATGTAGGAAGATGTATCATGGCCATATTCCAGGATGGCAATATCAAGATTCATCAGGCTCAAATTGTGAGTGCTTGACTCTTACATTGTCAATACAAGATCTTGACCAAAAATGATGTAAATCTTGATGGAAATAAATGTTGTGATGTTATTTCTACATCAATTTTATGATTGTTACCCCACTTTTAAGCATTTGCCTATTTAAATCCAAACAGCAACATTTTTTTGGCCGGGCATTGTATGTTGGAGCTTTTATTGAAAGTAGCCTACTTTTACCAAGCCTTCACAAGCACCTTAAGAGCTTTGTTTGTGATGTTTGTCTTGGAGTAGGCACCACATGCAAGTTTGTTTGAAAAATATGCTTTGTTTTTGTAATTCCACTAAGTGCCACTAGTGTTGCAGAAACTACATACTTCAGCCTTAAGTGTTCATTTAAGATGCATCACCTACCTCTTAAGCTGGCTCTGCAGGAGCTCCAGTCTGGACTCAAGTTCACTGGGATGATAATCTGCAAAGAGCGGTGGAGGAAATGATGTCTGGACAGACGAAAAGCACCGAGACTGTTCAGCAAAATGAGCTGCCTGGTGGTCAGGCCAGTAATGGTACAATCCAGATGGAGGAGGATCTTGTGTTAGGAGGAGATATTGAATAATAACAATCCAACGATTCAAGAAAAACATTCATATTTACAATATGTCATTAAAGATTTTAATGGTGCACTAAGTAATTGTTCAACTGTGAAAATGTTTAGCATTAAAAAAAAAGTGGTTGCAATGACGTAAAATGACCCCAAATTTTCCAATATTGTGCTGCAGAGATTAGGTATTTTTGTAGGCCAACCTGGAAGTCAGCATCACCCTGGTTCCAAAATTTTCATTGATAAAAACCCAATAGGATTTTTCCATTGGCTTTTGGATTATTGCAGAAAATAAGCTCTGTGATAACCAAAGTTTATGATACTTACACATTTTGTTCATTATGATAATCTTCACAAATGAACACAACTTTTATGAATTTTGAAGCCTAAATAGAATGTCTAGAAGGAAAAAGCTATAAACAAACTACACCACGGTTGCATGACTTCAACGTCACCACCATCAAGCTTCCGACAACTCTTTCAGTCTTTAAAAAACATTTTCCCTGAAAGCGCGAGTTAGAATAGTTTGCAAGAGCGCGATTATAAACACAATGAGGCTGTGAAAGCGACTAGTGAGTAGATGAGTTTTCCTGTCCGGCGTGATGATGTTTAATGTTCCCAACAACCTCTGTAATCCTATTTAGCCACTTGTTAGCAACCGCCTTTATCAAGACAAGTAAAAGCTTTAAAAAAAATCACAAGGGGGTATTACTGATATATTTTATGTTGTAGAATAAAACGTGAAAATATCTTGAGCTTCTGTTAACCACAGAGCTTATGTCAGGCATTTAACCAAAAACTCATTCCAAAAACCCACTGATTTTGAGAAAATGGAACCGGAAGTGCTAAAATGCTAACCCGTTTCTGGCTTTTGGTCTACAAAAATATGTCATCCCTACAGCACTCTATGGTTTGGCTTCAGGACCTAGATTTTACATTTTTCAATAAGATATCAATATAAAGTCCAATAAATATTGTATACCCACCCAAGTGCCCCATATCCATGCCAGGCTCTCCGCTGATCCCAGAGGCACCACTCTGTGGTATTAGTCTCACAACAGGAGAGGGGTAGTCCAGATGGTCTGCCTCAGAGTTATAAAGCTCAAAGTGGCTGATGGGAGACTTGCTGAGGTTTTCACTGGACTGCAATGTGGAGCTTGCACAGCTGCACAGCTCCTCCCAGTGCATGTGAGTGGTTAGAGAATGGTGACGACCCAGGGCCGAACACGTCCGAGATGGGTATGAGTCATTCTGGTCCATTCCATCTAGAGTAGCAAGACAAGGGCGATTTTATGCAAAAAATCTAATTTTTACAGAATATTTTGTGCTCTCACAGTCTGTTTGCTGAATTTGTATTCATAAATAGTTATTTGTATTCATTAATTTAGTTTGTTTGCTACAATTAAAATCTTTTTACTTTGAAAATGTGTCATTTTAGCAAAATGTGGACTTCTGGACACAACTTCCAATGGGTATTTTTGCGTTTGTTTGTGAGTGTTCTACTCACCTGGCTTGTTGCGCCTGTCTAGTGAGTTTCGTCTGTGTCGTATGCGGCTTGCATGGTAACCACAGTCCAAATTTTCACTTGCCATCATCTGTTCAGCCTGATTACATACCAACTGAAACAATGATTATTGTACAGAGAGCATTTGTCTCAGTGTTTTAGATTAATTTATATTATATTAATGACGTGTTATACCTTGTGGAAAATACTTTTCAAAAGCGTACTTGTTATGGAAATAATATACTTTAAAAGAATAGACTTAGGTGCAAAATGAATGTAATGTTCAGTTACCATAATTGCATGTTAACTGCAATTAAATGAATATGCATTATAGTTTAAATTTATATTAAATGCAATTAGCTGAACTTTAGAGTGCTTTTTCACCCACTTAAGTAGGACTTAAGTACATTTTTATGGCCTGGTTTCACAGACAGGGCTTAGATTAAACCAGGACTAGGCCTTTAATTAGGACATTTAAGTAGATTTTATAAATGTACACTAGAAAAAAAACATTACTGATGTGCATCTTGAGAAAAAACAATGGCACTGACATATTTTAAGATACGTCACAGAAAGTTGCTTTCAGGTAAAACAGCTCAAACATGCATTTTAGTCTGGGACTAGCTTAAGCCTTGACTGTGAAACCAGGCATATATGTAATTTACTTCTGTTGTCTTTGAAATATGGTAAAAGCTGAATCTACCGACTACATTTATGGTAAACTAAAATATATTTAATGTAATCTCTATTGAAACATTGTGTCATGTATTTAAATATATTTGTAATTGGGTCATTGACGAATAAGGTTTTTAAAAGTGTAAAAAAAAGTTTTATTAAGTAACAATGAAATTATGTGGTTTTTATAATCAATTAACACTGCGTTTGTCATTTTTTACAAGATGGACAAAATTTGTCACCAAAAAAGTCATTCGGTTTAACCAAAATTTCGGTTTTACTGGATGATGATATTTTCAAACAATGCTAACAGGCTGATATCTAGCTAGCAAACGGACAATCAAACATTTTATATTTAGTACAAGTTTTTAAAATATTACAACATTTTCCATATTTTATAGCAGTTGTACCAAATGACCTGATGTTTTGGGACATGAGCAAGTGAAAACTTGAATTTTTCAAATAGTTAAGAGAGAGTTAGTTACTTTGCTTCATGACCATGTGGTCCTTTGCAGGTGTCTGAATGATGTCACATCCTGTCACATGATATTGACCGCATGGCTTGATCCAAAATGGTCCCTTTATATTGGTTACTCCGAATGACATCAATGAAATTCATTTTTCCAGACATTCTTTCTCATAACAAAGCAACGACTTCTACACATAATTTTAATACGATTTTGCACTATGTTGATATATGAGGTTATAAAATCATGCCAGAATAAAAAATATATACATTTATTATATTTTAAAATATTTTAATCACAAATGAAATGGCTGTATTGGCCTTTGGACGGTTAAACCGAATGACCTTTTGACACTTCAAAATCTTTAAAATACCTTTATAAGTAGCAAAATATAAATAAAACATTTTGGATTCAATAAAACAGATCTAGTTGTACTACCTTACATACTTTGGATGTCATATCTTTGTTTTTTTTTATTATTAAGGCCTTTGGACAAAAAAATGAACCGTCACGTCATTGACCCAATTACACATTTGTAATGAAGTTGCCATGTAATACATTTAAAATATATTAACTTTAATTTTGTGACAAATTAACATTATGAACATTATTTAACCAAACTAATAATCATTTCCTTGGAAGATAAATTTTTATGCTTTCTGTCTTTTTTCTTTCTTTTTTTTTATCTCAGTACTCAATGTCCAGTGAGGGGTGTGTATAAATGTGTTTGGGATGTTGGGTTTACACACGTCTCGTAGGTTAAAGGTGATTTCTAGTTTCCTCCAAAAGCTCTCTCCAAATGCAGGGTACATGTCCAGCACCTCTAGAAGGTCATCTCTTTGGATACGTTGAAGGTCACAGTAGGTAAGTGCAGTAACATCAGCATTACAGCGACCAGGATCTGCATACAGATTTATGGGCTCGCCAAAGATGTCGTTCTTTCCTGTACGTGAAAGAGGAAGCAGTTTATATTATGTCTCAAACCACCAATGGATTAATATTTAATATCTCAGGTTTAATATTAATCTCACCAAGTATAGCCAGCACAATGTTATTTTGCGACACTTGAATGGAACCACGGGAGATGAAGTGGAGTGCTCTGAGCATGTCGCCTTGGTGATAGAGGGTGTCTCCAGGTGGGGAGTGGGTGGTTTTGAAGCGCACGGCGAGAGCTCTCAGACACGCTTTACTCGCCCCACGGAACACTTTACAGTTCTGCAGCAGACTTCGATTCAGATGCAGGCAAATGTCAGCTTGCAAACACTCTGGAAAACCTTTCATGACCTATAATTTGAAAATAAGCAGTTTGATTGGGTTTTATTACATAGATTAATCCACTGTATTTGCATCTATAGTATGTAGACAACAATGGTATTTGGGTTATTGATTCTGGCAAAGTATAACCTACTGCATTCATATTAATGCCATTGGTGTAGGACCAGGCATGTTGGAAATATTCCTCCAGTTTTTGCCTCAGATCTCCAGGTATCTGATGGAAGCGGATGAACTCTTTAACCCGCAGCAAGTGAGTGTGATAGCGTGTTGTCCCAGAATAAAGCCTCTGAATTATTGCAGAGACATTCCCAAATATGCTGGCATACATGAGAGCTAAGACAAAAAGTCAATAGGAGAATATTTAGTCGACAGTGCCTTTTTTTCCCCCTTTTTTTTTTTTTTTCTTTGACATCAAGCAAAGTGTAAGGTTATTAAAGGTGCAGTAAGCAATTTCTGAGAAATGCTGTTGAAAACTGAAATCAACACCCCCAAAAAATATTTTGTGAATATTTGCTAGATGTCTGTTCTATGTGTGTGCTGAAAAAAAAATTTTTGTTTGTACATAGAAAAAAAAAAAGTGGATCGGACTGATCCACCGAGCACCAAAACACTCTTGTAGCCAATTATTCTCATGATGGGGGAGGAGAGAGTGAGCAAGCGGGACATTTGTACTAGGGCTGCGTTTTTTCAATTTTTTCAATTTATGGCCTTTCTTCGCTAAATTCCCTCCGTCTCCTTCACTAAGATGTACGTCATTGCTTACGTTGCACGAGTGCCCACTACTGGTGGAACCCTTGCAATGTGCACCCTTAAAGGTGATGATACAAGGGGCAACTTTTTGAGCAATGCTGCCGAGTAATGTTGCTTGGGCACTTTCCCATTGAGAATGAGCAACAAATTTCTATCTGTAAACTTTAGCTCGGTCGTGGGCAGTTTTTTGAGATCCTTCAATCAGATTGCTAGCAGCCGATCACATGACCGGCTTGGAGATTTCAAAAAATTCAAACAAGATGGCAGTCTCTCAGCGGCAGTGGAGTGAAGAAAAGGAGCGTGAACATATCTTTTTACACTGGTAAGTTGTCATGTGTCAACCCAAAACAGGGAATTTACCTCATTTAATGCTTAAGATACCAACAGGTGTCCAATTTAATGTGCGTAGGCTGTAATTTAGGCAACGAATGTTTTCAGTTAAATACTAAAAAGACGCATTTCATTTAAATGGCGTAAGCTATGCCATGGCATGTGAAAATAGCTTTTGACGCGGGTTCGAATCCGCCTTTTGCCAAACTTTTCCTATCACATATCAGATCAGAAAGGCATTTCTATTTAATAAAAACAAAAAGTTGAAATAAAGTGCTCTTGGAATTCGCTATGGAGCTGATTTATTATTTACAGCTTTTTTTCCTTATGAATTTGTTTTACGCGCCATTCTATATGTATGCTTGGGCTGTTGGAGAAAATATAAAAAAATGATAATACAATAAACTATAACAGTCAGCTTAAGGTAGCTACAAGCATTATGCGGTTAAATGTCAAAATAACTCTAATATCATTCACTAGAGTTGTGTGGGGTGGGGGTAAATTAAGCGCGATCTGTTGAGACGTCACAATCATGTTGCATTGTGGTCTATGGATCTGCCTGAAGTGTAGACTTGAGTAGACTCGCTCCCTCTGTCAAAACCGAGGGGTCCAGGGTCTATCCAGATAAACTTCTCTTGCCCACTTGACGAAGTTGAACACTTCAAAATGGTGGCGGAGATTCCCCCAAGGGAAAAGCTTTCCAGCGCTGGAGAGACATTAGAGAGAGGGAAGGCCTGAAAACGGAGGCCGAGGTTGCTTTGTTTCTGCTCGATATGAGTAACACTGGTTTTTGCTGTTTCACGGAACCAAGATTATGCCGTTGTATGTGGTTGTTGTTGAATTACAGCTGATTCATCCATACTTGCACGACCTGTCTGATGTGCCAGCTGTAGTTGCCTGTGTTGCATAGCATGTTCATTATTTTGGGAGCGGAGCAATGAAGCGAGGGGTGTGTTTGCTTGGGTGTCGATTTCAAATATCAACAGTGTTTCTCAGAAATTGATTACTGCAATTTTAACTAAAATTGAAACTAAAAGTAAAACCATAACCATCTAGTGTATTGCATTTGCCCACATTATACAGATTCCCACTGTGCTTAAATGCTAAAAGAATAAGACTAAAAATAGCAAATATTTTACTGACAGATGAAAATAGAGCAAGATGGAAAATTTACTACTACATCTATCAAAGTGAGTTGATGATTATGCGTTGGCTGTGCATGTCAGTAAGAAAAATACTTTGAAGTATTATTACTATCCCATGAGGCCACGGCAGGCCAGTTGTCATATAACAACACTTTCATGGCAGTTCGTAACTACTTTATGTTTTGGCGAATTGGTGGCATATGAATCTCATTCGTACAATTTTGTACAATCTGCTTACGCTCCACTGACAGTTAGGTTTAGGAGTGGACATTCATGCTTACCAAAGCTTCCCAAAGTACAGAGAGAGCAAACAACTAGGCTAAGATTTTAAGAGAATTGTTCAGATCCCCAACAACTAAATGTCACTAGACAGATATTCTAAAGAAGGGACAGTAGAAGTATTCAGGACAGTGGGATAGAAATTACATATTTCAATGTGAAATAAAGAGATTTTTACAGTTACTTACAGCCAATGAGCATGACACAGATAGAGAAAATCTTCTCAGAGTTGGTGTTTGGAGAGACGTTCCCAAAGCCCACACTGGTCAGACTACTGAAGGTGAAATAGAGTGCAGTGATGTATTTATCCTGATTGGAGGGTCCTGAGTTGGCATCGCTGTCATTGTAATGCTTCCCCAGTTGATCGGCCAGGTTATCCAGCCAACCTGTCTTCATGTAAGGCCTCTCCACATGGCCGATGGCATACCAGATACAAGCCAACCAATGAGCAATCAGCACAAAGGTGCACATGAGCAAGAAGAGGACTGCAGCTCCATACTCTGAGTATCGATCTAATTTTCTGGCCACACGGACCAACCGCAGCAGACGGGCTGTCTTCAGCAGGCCAATGAGAGTGGCTGTCGTCTGCAAATTAAATGATGGGAGGTCAAAGAAAGAATAGTAAGCATCATGACACAAATAGTGTCCCAGTGTGATATCCCTTGTAAAACAGAAGTACACTTTAGCATACTTTTTTAATGAGTACTTATTACGAGAATAATATACTTTAAAAGAAGTTAAGTGCAAACTAAATGCAATGTTTTCATTCATGTGCTTTACACTACAAGTGCACATTCAGTACAATTAAGTGATTTACTTTTTTAAGTGACTTTCACAAATGTCACTTTTTTTTAAGCAAAATTAAAACATTTTAATATATGTTGGAACTTGGATATAATTATACCTCCAGATAGGCAACAGGGTTGGTAACCAGGTTTTCAAGGTCGTAAAACTAGGTGTTTCACCTACAGTTTAATGTTGCTATTTCTCCTTTTTTCAATTAAAACATGTTCACTATACAAAATCATGGCAACAGGGTTGACATTTTAAGATCACCCTGGCCTGTACTGACAAACATTAAACATAAGATGAAACTCAAAGTGATAAAAATGACATTTTAATTTGTCCTTGAAGGGTTCACTTCTTTAAAATTTTATGCAAATATGATTATTGCAATGGTTCCTTAAAATGGGACATATGATAGTAACAACAAGGTTGAAACATAACCTATTCTAAATAAATTATGTTGCAAATTTAGTTGTATTATATCAACTACAAAATAGAAAAAGAATATATAGAGAGAAAATAAAGACAAAATGCTGGCTCTTATTTCCATATACTTCATCAAAATGTGCTAAAATTGCAAGTGTTTCTCAACTGGTGGGTCACAACCCAAAAGTGGGTCATGGACTGTGTAGTCAAAGAAACAACAACAACTAAAAAAAAAAGAAAAGAAAGAAAGAAAAATAGAAGAAAAAAAAACATCATTCTAAATGTTTTTTGTTTGTTTGTTTGTTTGTTTTTTTCTGATGTGAGACTTTTATTTTGAAAGACGTGCGTGAAAGCTGTTGACATTTCTGTCAGAGTTAAGTGCCTGAGAAAAATGCGTTGTCCTGATTCAGTATCTGCGGTCAGATGAGATGTTGTCAGGTTATATGTCAGTAAATCATTAAATTACCAAAAAGAACCAATAAATTACGTTGGTACTTCACGTGTTAGCTGGGAAAGATTTACATGCAGGTGTGATGTTCATTCTATTCATCAGAAGCAGTTTCCATATGTCTCATTAACAGTTCATGTTAGTATTATGTATTTACCATGGGAAATGTTGTTTCTGTAACCCCAAAAATCCAATTTATTTTCACTTTGTGTTGTTTTATATATTTTAAAATGATTCTGGTTGCTCATACCAACTTTATTGTATTAACAAAAATTAGTTTGGGACTGCTATTTAATTGCCTTACCTTATACTGTTTATTCATGAGTATTAGTATATTCTTACAATTTATGTGTATGTTAAGTAAAGTGGGACATTACTTTGTGTGTGTCAACATTTTTGTGAAATAAATTTGCTTGATTTTTTGAAAGCAAATTATAATTGTATATATAATTTTGGTCCCACTTTATATTAGGTGGCCTTAACTACTATGTACTTACATTTAAATTAATCATTTGATACAATGCACTTATTGTGTACATACATGTTTTTACATTGTACCTATATTTTAAAAAATACCTGCATGTAATTACATCTGTAATTAATTTCTGTAATTACATTTGTAATTCCACTGTTGACCTTTCCCTTACACCTTAACCCACCCTTAACCTACCCATACCACCAAACCTGTCCCTAACCTTACCCGTATCACACCTCAATAGCAGCAAAAGTGTTTTGCAATACAATATGAACACAATAAGTACAATGTACTTATTTTTTGATGCAAGTACATAGTAGTTAAGGCCACCTAATATAAGGTGGGACCATCATTTTTTAGGAATTAGGTCAAATTTTTTTGGAATTCCTAAAAAAATGGGTCGTGGCTTAATGACTGTGGGTTCCATGGCCAAATCATTTGGTCTGTTCAATGTTAAAGTCATATTTTACACAAATATAGATGAGGCACATGACTGGCACTTGTTTTGTAGAATGATGTTTCTATAAAAGTAACTGCTTTGAAATATCCCTTACACATTTATAGTATATCTACTGTTTTCTGGATTTATTCGACAAAACTCTTCTTAAAAAGATAACGAAACACATTGCTGTGTCTTATCGGAATCACAAATTAACATACATTCAGTAGAAGTTCATACCTCATCTGATCCTGACCCGAAGATGAGCAGATCAAATGGAATTGCAGCCACCATGTCGATGAGAAACCAGCCTTTGATATAATGAATAGCGATACGCTTGGGATGGGTCACCACCTCATCATTACGATTCACATACGTCGTCCTGAAGGTAATCACGATGTCTATGATGAACAGAATGTCCACTATCATGTCCACTACATTTAAAGGGTTACAGGTGTAACCACAGGTGTGTTTCCTCTCCTCCTCCTGCTCATTGAGGAGGAAAGCAGCAGAGTATGGAGTGAAGACCGCTGTGTAGAGCACTAGAAGGAGGATGATCCAGTCCCAAATGGCTTTGAAAGGACTATAGTGTAACATGATCCAATTGTGGACGTCTGGAGCCTGGAGCTTGTACTCCGGCAAGACATCAGCACCAAGAGACAGTACCTGTGCAAGATGATCAGTTTTAACAAGAATGTCTAACAAATGGAAATCACTACAAAAGGCAACAAGTTGGGTGCTTTTGCTCAAAGCAAAACAAGAAAGAATAAGATGGGATTGAGCCTAATGACTGCTGCAGAGCAAGTACAGGAACTTGCTACTGCCAATACATACACCGATACACTGCTGCGAGTAAGACATAGTGCTTCTGCACAAATAGCATATATCAATAACCCATAGCAGATCTATACAGGTGGAGCTGGGGAAGGTGGAGGGTTTTAGAGGAACTAAAAACTAAGCGCGCTGCAAACTGCTATAGTGAATGTAACCAGCCATTTAAATGTGTGAGCAACAAGCTCATTGGCTGCAGAAGTGACATGGACATCAGCTTGTGCCAGTAGTTAATGCTGTAATTATCATCAGCTATCAGCCTGTGCCATCTAGAGTTTCATGACAGAACTATGTATATACTGCAATTTTCCATAAAAAATAAGAACAGTCAATTTTGACTTTAACCTTAAATAATGGGTCAAATGGTCACAACCATAGACATTATAATAAACACTAGACGCCCTATTGGCCTCTGGACCGTACGTCAACGGCGCCACCATATTGTGCGGGGCAACGTTCCCATAACGTTCCCATAAGTATCTATCTGTAAATATCTGTATCATTTTAGTGCTATAAAAATACAGAAAGCAGCCTGTGTGATTTGTATTTGATGATTTGTTTCATTTTATCAATGGTGGTCAATTCTAAGCTCAAGAAAAGCTAAAATTGGGTTAAAGACAGAAAATGCCTTTTCCACAATAAGAAAACTTTATTTAATGTGAAAATTAAATTATATCTCAGTATGAGCGTTTTCACAATTCTTATGCAAGAATAAAGCAGCCAAATACATGACAAGCCTGAGCTTTGACTATTTCTTATTAAAATAAATATTTTATGTCTAACTGTAGAGATTTTAAGTAACTAGAACTTTTTGTACACCACGTACATTATAAGCCACTGAAATCGGTTGATAAATGTAAACGTTATTTTTGTTTTTATCCAGAAAAACCGCAGCTCGCCCGTTTACTTGCATTTGTTAACAGTGCAGTCTTGCCCCGCACAATATGGCGGACTCGTTGACGTATCGCAGCAACAGTCCAAAGAGGCCAATAGGGCATCTAGTGTTTATTATAATGTCTATGGTCACAACTGAATGCCTGGGGATATGAGAGATTTGTGTTCATTTTGGAAATAGAAAGGTGAAATTAAGGGAGAATTAGGGGAAAATGTGCTCAGAATTTGGGTAGACAGACACATTAAGGTTTCCTTAAATAATCATCAAAACAAAATGCAGTGTGAGACTACATGATGATACTCCACTGTTTTGGACCAGGGGCCACAGGGGTTATGGATTTTTGCCATGGCAAAGGGCCATTTCTCTTGCACTGAGGGTTCATGTCTCTGTCCTAATGATCTTTCCACGTGTGGTTTTTGGCCACATTGTTTTCCATGTGCCAACTGCCTTATTCAGACATCAACTATCAAGTGCGCAATGGGATTGGGATTTCTTTTTTTTCTTTTTTGATGTGAGAGGATCTGAATATGTTGTACAGCAGCACAATAGCCAGACGTTTTTACAAAAACATTATCAGATCTTCATCTAAGACCTAAAGCAAGCCCAACAATGCATCCTACCTGCGTGACCTTCTCTGTCACATTCTGTGTGCGCTCCTTCACCTTTGGGGTAACAAGCTCAATGTTGCAGTGTGCCGTGGAGTGATTGGGTCGACGCAAGTTTCGATTGAATGAAGGGAATCGGTTTAAAGCTTTCATCCGCTCAGAGCTGGAGGTAGAGTTCCACAAACTTGGCTTCAAGCCTTTATGATAAAAGAAAAATAAAATGGATTGAATTCAGATCAGTGATTTAAAGGATATACAGTGCTCAGCGTAAATGAGTACACCTCCTTTGAAAAGTAACATTTTAAACAATATCTCAATGAATACAAAAACAATTTCCAAAATGTTGACAAGACTAAGTTTAATCTGTTTAACTTATAACATGAAAGTAAGGTTAATAATATAACTTAGATTACACATTTTTCAGTTTTACTCAAATTAGGGTGATGCAAAAATGAGTACACCCCACAACAAAAACTACTACATCTAGTACTTTGTATGGCCTCCATGATTTTTAATGACAGCACCAAGTCTTCTAGGCATGGAATGAACAAGTTGGCGACATTTTGCAACATCTATCTTTTTCCATTCTTCAAGAATGACCTTTTTTAGAGACTGGATGCTGGATGGAGAGTGATGCTCAACTTGTCTCTTCAGAATTCCCCATAGGTGTTCGATTGGGTTCAGATCAGGAGCCAATGAATCACTTTCGCCCTGCTCTTCAGAAATCCAACAGTGGCCTTAGATGTGTGTTTAGGATCATTGTCATGTTGGAAAAGTGCACGACGACCAAGGGCACGGAGTGATGGTAGCATCTTCTCTTTCAGTATAGAGCAGTACATCTGTGAATTCATGATACCATCAATGAAATGCATCTCCCCGACACCAGCAGCACTCATGCAGCCCCACATAAGGACACTGCCACCACCATGTTTCACTGTAGGCACCATGCATTTTTCTTTGTATTCCTCACCTTTGCGACGCCATACAGTTTTGAAGCCATCAGTTCCAAAAACATTGATCTTGGTCTCATCACTCCGGAGTATAGAGTCCCAGTAGTCTTCATCTTTGTCAGCATGGGCCCTGGCAAACTCTAGGTGGGCTTTTTTGTGCCTGGGCTTTAGGAGAGGCTTCTTTCATGGACGGCACCCATGCATGCCATTCTTCTGCAATGTATGCCGTATTGTGTCATGGGAAATAGTCACCCCAGTTTGGCTTTCTACTTCTTTAGATAACTGCAGTGAACTTGTGACATTTCTCTTCCATGTGGTGCCATTGCTGAAAGCATGAAATGGGAAGGGGTTTTAACACCCTTTTATAGTCAACTGTCTGCTGGACACCTGTGTAATGAATAATTAGACTCACCTGTGGTTGAATTCTTGTTAAATTAGACATGACATTAGACTTGATAAAATTTAGCTTTGCTCCAGAGACTTTCAGTGGGGTGTACTCATTTTTGCATCACCCTAATTGGAGTAAAACTGAAAATTTTGTTCTCTAAGTTATATTATTAACCTTACTTTCATGTTATAAGTTAAACAGATGTTATATAAAACTTAGTCTTGTCAACATTTTGGAAATTGTTTTTGTGTTCATTGAGATATAGTTTAAAATGTTACTTTTCAAAGGGGGTGTGTACTCATTTACGCTGAGCACTGTATATATATATATATATATATATATATATATATATACACACACACACACACACACACAGTCAGGCCAAAAAAACAGTCGCTGTTTGGATTTACAACCCGAATTCCGGAAATGTTGGGACTTTTTTAAATTTGAATAAAATGAAAACTAAAAGACTTTCAACATAGATAGAACAATAGAACATAGATAACATAAATGTTTAAACTGAGAAATTTTACACTTTTATCCACTAAATGAGCTCATTTCAAATTTGATGACTGCCACAGGTCTCAAAAAAGTTGGCACGGGGGCAACAAATGGCTGAAAAAGCAAGAAATTTTGAAAAGATTCAGCTGGGAGAACATCTAGCAACTAATTAAGTTAATTGATATCAGGTCTGTAACATGATTAGCTTTAAAAAGGATGTCTTAGAGTGGCAGAGTCTTTTAGAAGTAAAGATGAGCAGAGCTGTGAAAGAGTGCATAAAAAGATTGTGGAATACTTTAAAAACAATGTTCCTCAACGTCAAATTGCAAAGGCTTTGCAAATCTCATCATCTACAGTGCATAACATCATCAAAAGATTCAGAGAAACTGGAGAAATCTCTGTGCGTAAGGGACAAGGCTGAAGACCTTTATTGGATGCCCGTGGTCTTCGGGCCCTCAGATGACACTGCATCACTCATCGGCATGATTGTGTCAATGACATTACTAAATGAGCCCAGGAATACTTCCAGAAACCACTGTCCGCAAACACAATCCGCCGTGCCATCTGCAGATGCCAACTAAACTATCATGCCAAAAGGAAGCCATATGTGAACATAGTCCAGAAGCGCCGTCGTGTCCTGTGGGCCAAGGCTCATTTAAAATTGACTGTTTCACAGTGGAAAAGTGTTCTATGGTCAGACGAGTCCAAATTTGACATTCTTGTTGTAAATCACGGACGCCGTGTTCTCCGGACCAAAGAGGAGGGAGACCTTCCAGCGTGTTATCAGCATTCAGCTCAAAAGCCACCATCTCTGATGGTATGGGATACATAAGTGCATTCGGTATGGGCAGCTTGCATGTTTTGGAAGGCACTATGAATGCTGAAAGGTATATAAAGGTTTTAGAGCAACATATGCTCCCCTCCAGACGACATCTATTTCAGGGAAGGCCTTGTGTATTTCAGCAGGACAATGCAAAAACACATACTGCAGCTATTACAACAGCATGGCTTTGTCGTAGAAGAGTCCGGGTGCTGAATTGGCCTGCCTGCAGTCCAGATCTTTCACCTATAGAGAACATTTGGCGCATCATTAAACAAAAAATACGTCAAAGACGACCACGAACTCTTCAGCAGCTGGAGACCTATATCAGGCAAGAATAGAACCAAATTTCAACACCAAAACTCCAGAAGCTCATAACCTCGATGCCCAGACGTCTTCACACTGTTTTGAAAAGAAGAGGAGATGCTACACCATGGTAAACATGCCCCCGTCCCAACTATTTTGAGATCTGTAGCAGGCATCAAATTTGAAATGAGCTCATTTTGTGTATAAAATTGTTTAAACATTTGTTAGGTTATCTATGTTCTATTGTGAATAAAATATTGGCTCATGTGATTTGAAAGTCTTTTAGTTTTCATTTTATTCAAATTTAAAAAAACGTCCTAACATTTCCAGAATTCTGGTTGTAAATAGGCTAAGGCTTAAGAGTCTATTATTATAAATTAACATTTATTTCCATCAATAGGTGCATCAATTTTTGGTCAAGATCTTGTATTAACAATGTAAGAGTCAAGCACTCTGTAAAGTCTCCTCCAGCACACCCCAAAGACTTTTAATGAATTTAAGGTCAGGACTCAGAAGTGCCAATTCATGAGTGAAAATGATTCTTCATGCTCCCTCCCAAACATTCTTTTACAATTTGAGCCTGATAAATCTTGACATTGTCATCCTGGAATATGGCCATGATACGTCTTCCTACATGGTTGTTTAAGAACGGAAAAGTTACACACTCCATCAATTAGGGTTAGAAAACTTTTAAAACATATAACATGCTAGAAAATAATAATAATCATGGAAATAATAATCACTGCAATAATGATCCAATCATTGACTCTTAAGCATTTGCCTATTTAAATCATATATATATATATATATACTGCAGTTTAGAACTAAAAAGAATATTAAAATGTAAGAACAAGGCAGGGTTAAAAAGTATGAACTTTGTCTCAGACATTTCTCCAAACATCTCTTTGGGAGAAATAATATACAGTTCAACACACAAGTCAGTTGCTGATATTCAGTTGTATTACAGAGAAACATTAATGTAGATAGCATGGCTCATAATGTGATCTTGGAAGGATTTGATGAGATGCTAGAGATCTTTGACTTGTTCTCAGACTTTGGTATCTTAGCAAATCTAAGCACATTTCGAGAAAATAATTGAGAAACTGAAGCTCTAAAGGATACATATGAGATTAGTCTTTCTTAGGAAGAACATCTGAGAAGCAGGAGACTTCTAGAAGAAACAATTGAAATATTATGGAGATCTCTTAGTGATTTTTATTTTCTATAGATATGAATTGACCTATAGCCACATAAATACATTTTTTGTTCGATTTGTTTGAAGAAACAGGCTGCTCCCCTTAACAAATAAAAAAAATTAAAAAAATCTACTTACTGTTTTGTTACTAAAGTAGTTGCTGTTTGTCCCATAAGGTGTTACCTTCACATTGGAATAATAACAGAACAATAACATCATCCCCAAATATCCCGTTCTGGTGCAATTAAAGTAGTCTTGTTCTTAGTCAGCTCTCCTGATGTTCTGATGCAAATCTTTGCCAAAATGAAAGTTTCTGTTGCTTTTAGTTTTATGTCCATTTATTGGAATGACTAGCAGATTCTCTACGTTTTTTTTTTTTTTTGGTACGAGTTTTCAAAACATACCTAAAATCAGTTGTAAATCCTTCAAAGAAACAGTGTCTTCATGTGTGGAAGCTCCTCCTACGTCACTGTTGGGGACTCCATCCCTGCTTTGGTTCTACATCTGACCTTAACTGAGAGACACTGCACTGTACAGTAAAGTTATATAATAAACTCTCTCTTACCGTGGAAGTGCTGCATTTTGTCATTTCTCACCGGGTTACCCGTCAGGGCAATCTGTTACAGATCCAGCTTCATATGGTACATAATCCAAATGCCCTTCCTGTACAAACACATTGAAATCTCTGATAGGGTCGTCCTCTTGTGACTCGACCCAGAACATCGACAAACAAACCCTCACGTGGACAAAAACCCGTCAGTGTGATCTAGTCAGCTGCATGCTGCAGCAGCGGCCACTCTTAAACAAATCAATTACATCACAATAAAACATGTTCATGAAGGCACAATTATTTCATATTGGCGTTTTCAGACTCTGTTGAATCAACAGAGTGCTTTTGCCTTCAGGACCAACCTTTTACCAGAAAAAAAAAATGAATACACGAATGGGAAGAGATCCAGTGTTGGATCAATATTCACATCACATATAGATTGAACTCGAGGCCTTTGACGGGGCTTTACATTGACCTATTGACAATTCATCATTATTCTATCACTAAAAACAGGAAGTGGCCTTGATCAGTGAAACAGGGTTTTCTGAGAACTGACTGACCTACAGCCATGATTTTGATTACATGCAGGACGCCAAGTCTGTATTACTATATGCATATTTATTGCTACGTATATTCATAGTTATGTCTGATAATGAGGTCCCATACTAAGGCCATTAATTATGACACATAATGTCTAATATCTTCATAGATGGGGGAACTTAAGTTTCATTCAAGTTCTCCTGGGAAGTTTGTATTTGACATATGGTGTGTTCAAGTCACTTAAGTTGGAGCACGATGGCAATGAACCTTTTCTACAAAACATTCAGCCACACTTCTGCAAAACGACGAATAAAGAAGAGTGTATGTTTTTGGTGTTTTTATTCAATTTATGAAGGTGCTTTAAATTGAATCGTTATATATACTATTGTAATTGTACAATACTGTCGTATTTTGTACATGCAATTTAGATAGTTTTGTTGTAAATGAAAAAAATTATAATTTCATTAATTTCAACAAATTTACCATCAATACAGATACAATTGCATCCCCCATATTTTCTCACTGCCACGGTTCCAATGCGGAAACCCTGGGTTTAAAGAAAGTTCCGAGTTTCCCACTTGTAATTACGACATTGTGGTGCCTTTCATCTGTGTTCAACTTGTAAATACAATCTTTCCGACATGACTTGAAGACACCATTACCATTTAAAACACAGCTAGTATGTAATTTTTTTTTTTTTTTTGGAACAAAGAGCCATATTTGACCTCTGGATTTGAATTTTATGGAAAAAAATTCTAACCTTATCAAAAGCGCAAACCTTTGATTGTTGGTTTGATGTTTGTTTGATTCTACTGAACAATCAGAACAATTATGGCTGACTAAAAATGAAATTAACATCAAATACACAAGTTGCTGAAAATAGGATATCATAACATGGTAAACGCTCTGCTAGTATATATTTGAAATAATTGTCTGGTTCCGGTGTTGTAGGTTTTGATGTAATTTTAAAAACATTTTTTTTTTTTTAAATTAATTAGAGTTTTTTTTTTCCTGTTCAATGTTTTTAGAGTTTTTAGTTTAGCTCATCAAAAACTAATTCATAGTAGTGATACATTCAACAACACTAGCCTCTGAGACAGTAAATACAGATATCTGACAACTACAGAAAAATACAGTGTCTGCAGAGGTACTAAAACCAGAACTAGACAGGCCAAAAATATTATGAAAAATATCAAATGTTTAAATGAGCAATTCAGCCTGAACTTTAAATGTCTGGGGCAGTTTTTTTTTGCCCCAAGCCATGATTAATTCCTGACCCTGATTCTCACTGTTCAATAAACATTTGCATAGAGCAGCTTTGTTTTTCTTTTTTCTTTTTGTATTTTCAGGTTGTGGGAAACAGTCCTTGCAAGTTGCCTTTCTATCCTTTTGATAAAGAACTGATTTTTTTTAAAAAAAACAGTAAATTATTGTCCAATATTCAATTGTGATTACTGCCTAATCTAATCTTATAACAAAAGTTTTATGATCACAACATTCAGTATATAACGCTACTCAAAATGATACACATCTATGACTAATGTCTTTTTTATTGCCATGATGAAAATATATCAACAAGGTCAATCAAGCATTTATCATTACAGAAAAAAAATCCAAGTAAAGTCTAATGAAATTTGGCCAAGCAGGTCATTTTCTTCCAGTTGCTCTTAAGGCATGTAGATCATTAATTAGTCCATCTATCTATGACTTGTAGTATTGTGAACACTAGTTCTGTGCGTGGATGTTATCCCATACCCGGACCACATCAGGGCAGTCATTAAGAGCCTCCAGCAGGGTAAACGCAGTCTCTAGCTGAGTCTGAGTCAGGAGAGAGGGGGTGTGAGGAACAAATTCCAGCCCGGCTGATAGCGTGTGAATGCCCAGACTTTCTAGAGCACTCCGTACTGCCTTCATGGATGTCATGTCACAGACAAACTGAAAGGGACAGAAAGATGGTTATTAATAATTGATACAATTTCTCATGACAAATTTTACACAATCCTCTAATTACTGGCAATATCTAATCACGTCACTGAAATAAAAATGGACAATTCCTATTTTTTATGGAATATTTCAGTTTTTATTATAAATGATTTATCAGTGTACATCTTTAAAAAAACAAAAAAACAAAACTCATATGCCCTCATAATCTTTAATCAAAATAACTTCCCCTCCCTCTTGCAGCAACATCTCTTCTCTGATGATGTGTTTACTGGCACGAGGGCAGGGCAACCTGTCACTCACATGAGATCGACCAATAGCAAACCACAATTTAACGACCCATATAGACAAAATCAAGTCCCGCCCTACATTTTTCTGGTTCAAAAAGCAGTTTCACTGATATGTGTCAGTGTCACAATAGGAAAGAAAAGACTATCGCAACTTTCGTTTCATGTCAAGTTTAATATAATTCAAGGAATATTGTGCACCATTCAATTTCCTGATTTTGAACTTAATTTATACTGAAGTAGCAAACAGGATGTAGAACTAAATTAGTATCTACTGAAGCTGAATAAAATAAAATGAACAGTGTGGTTTTTAATATTTAATTTAGTTTCTCAGTAATGTTGAATATTTAATTTATTTTCCCTTCTAGAAACATCAGCAAATTAGTCCCCGCCTCCACTCAATCACACCAGCTCAGAATACCTAATCCACTTGGTTAACTGTAGTAAACACTACACAATGTATCATTGACTATATTTCTGTTTTGTTATAAAACTACAGTATGAAATTCCTTTGTTTTGTGACTGTTGTGAACTAATAAATTATCAAATTCCTCTTCCTCTAATTCCAATTTAAAAGTCTGTCCTTTGCCAAGGAATTTCAAATTCACACTGATGAATTGAAAGGCAGAATTAAATGCTTAAATTCTGAATTTTGTACAGTTCAGTTAAGAAAGTGTGCTCAGACCTGTAGTATGGGTCTCTCCTCCTCATCCTCCGTCTCCTGCACATCTTCAGCTCCTGCCTCAATGGCCAGTTCTAGAGCTTTCTCAGAGGAGATCCCATCTCTGGATGCTGCCACAACACCTTTCCTGTCAAAGTTACGGCGCGCTCCTTCACACAGCGCCCCGCTGTGGACAAACAGAGAAAAGCTGTAGATTTAGTTGCGCTTGAAGGGTTAGTTCACCCAAAAATGAAAATTCTGTCATTAATTACTAACCCTCATGTCGTTCCAAACCTGTAAGACTTTCGTTCATCTTCGCAACACAAATGAAGATCTTTTTGATGAAATCTGAGAGCTTTCTGTCCCTCCATAGACAAATACCACTTTGACGCTTCAAAAAGTTCATAAAGAGATTGTAAACTAATCCATATGAATTGAGTGGTTTAGTCCAAATTTTCTAAAGAGACTCGATCACTTTATATGATGAACAGATTGAATTTAGGCTTATATTTATCAAAGAGATCTTCATTTGTGTTCCGAAGATGAACGAAAGTCTTACAGGTTTGGAACGACATGAGGGTAATTATTGACAGAATTTTCATTTTTGGGAGAACTAACCCTTTAAGTACTATTACTTCTTTGTCCGGTTTCACAGACAAGGCTTAAGCTAGTCCCAGACTAGAATGCATGTTTGAGCTGTTTTAACTGAAAGCGACTTGCACTGACATTTCTTAAAGTAAGTCAGTGTCACTGTTTTGTCTCAAGAAGCACACCAGTAATGTTTTATCTAAAGCATGTTTATAAAAGCTACTTAAATGTTCTAATTTAACTAAAGCCTAATCCTGGCTAAGCCCTGTCTGTGAAACTAGGCCTATATATCTTATCTTCACAGCTCATCAGTACTAACCCATGTTTTGTCATGATACGTTTGAGTTCACTGTGAGATCGTGTGTTGTTGTCAGTCAAAACCTCAACGAGTAGCGTGCACCCGCCCGGTCCAGTGGCCTCATAAAGATACTGTACTCCTGGTTTTGACTTCTATTAAACATTAAAAAAGACAAAAGAGTGTCAGTATTAAAGGATTAGTCCACTTTCAAATAATAATTTCCTGATAATTTACTCACCCCCATGTCATGTTAAGCTTCGGAGTGTTATGAATCTTTTGTGTCGAATCATGATTCGGATCGCGTGTCAAACCGCCAAACTACTGAAATCACGTGACTTTGGCGCTCCGAACCGCTAATTCGACACAAAAGATTCATAACCCTCCGAAGCTTCATGAAGCAGTGTTTTGAAATCGACCATCACTATACAAGTCGTTATTTTGGGTTTTTTTGGCACACCAAAAATATTCTCGTCGCTTTATAATATTAATATTGAACCACTGTACTCACATGAACTGATTTAAATATGTTTTTAGTACATTAATGGATCTTGAGAGAGGAAATGTCATTGCTGGCTATGGAGGCCTCACTGAGCCATCGGATTTCAACAAAAATATCTTAATTTGCGTTCCGAAGACTAACGAAGGTCTTACGGGTGTGGAACGGCATGAGGGTGAGTAATAAATTACATTATTTTCATTTCTGGGTGAACTAACCCTTTAATTTCTTTTCGACTGAAGAAAGAAAGACATGGACATCTTGGATGACATGGGGGTGAGTAAATTATCAGGAAATTTTTATTTGAAAGTGAACTAATCCTTTAATACTAACATTTAATCAATGCATGATTAAAAGAATAAAAAATTCTAGAGTATTTTGAAAGATTTCATTTTCCAGTTATTGCTGTATGGAAAGAAATGGAACGTTATGTAGGCGAGTAAATAATGACAGATTTTTTAATTATTGGGGGAACTATTTCTTTAAATCTTGTTAAAACTTCATTCTTAATCATCCCATTTATATATATATATATATATATATATATATATATATATAAACATAAATATATATTTATATATATATACACTACCAGTCAAAAGTTTGGAATGAAAAGTTTATGTTTTTGAAAGTCTCTTATGTTCATCAAGGCTGCATTTATTTGATCAAAAATACAGTAAAAACAGTAATATTATAACAAATTAAAATAACTGCTTTCCATTTTAATATATTTTAAAATGCAATTTATTTCTGTGATGACAATGCTGAATCTTCAGCAGCCATTACTCCAGTGTCACATGAAATCAGTTATCAATGTTGAAAACAGTTTTTGCTGCTTAATATATTTGTGGAAACCAGAATACATTTTTTTGATTCTTTGATTAATAGAACGTTTAAAAAAACAGCATTTATTTGAAATAGAAATCTATTGTAACATTATAAATGTCTTTACTGTCACTTTTGTTCAATTTAATGCATCCCTGCTTCTCTTCTTCTTCCTTTTTTTTTTTTTTCATTTTACTTACCACAAACATTTGAATGGTACACAAAAATATTAAACAGCAAAAAACTGTTTTCAAAATTAATAATAACAAGAAATGTTTCTTGAGCAGCAAATCGGCATATCAGAATGATTTCTGAAAGATCATGTGACACTGAAGACTGGAGTAATGATGCTGGAAATTCAGCTTTGCCATCACAGGAATAAATTACATTTTAAAGTATATTCAAAATAGAAAATTTTTAATAATATTTCACAATATTACTGTTTTTTACTGTATTTTTATCAAATAAATGCAGCCTGCATGTAGAATCTGTAGAAACACACACAAATTAACTGTATGAGGGTGAGAGTGAAAATCTAAATTCCTTAATCATGTTATTTATATTACTTGGTGAAATGGTAAAAAATCTGACTTACGGCTCCTTTTATAGCGCCTTCTACAGTGGCTTTCGGTAGATTCTTGTTCCGACACTGCTCTAGAAGTTGTGCCAGTGCAACATTGAATTCTGGATTGGGTCCTCCCTCTGAAACACAAGTACAGGGTCATGTCAGCATCCACACACTCAGAGCAATGTTACTGTACTGTATCACGATACAGTGAACATACCAGATGTATCACATGGTAACTACTATGTTCTTTACATGGTAAAACAAAAAGAGAGCCATGGTACTTTAAAGTATACCATAGTATTACCATACTTGTTGGTTAGTGCCAGATTGGATAATGCCAATTTTTCAGTCATATCTTACGCATTCACCTCTGACTGCAATCCTAATCATCATGGTGTACTTGGCAATCATACGGGCTCGAGCAGCATCTTTGGGTATTTTAATGTCCTTCACTTTGGACCATTTGTTATGTCCTGCCCAGAGAACAGGGCTCGAGTGCAGTGCTCTGCATGAATGGAGGGCTGGACACTGATAGCCTCTCTGAACCGCTGCAGACACTCTCACTGTCAGCCTGAAAGCGCTCAGCATCATGTCTCCTAACATTGTCCTTCCCTCACTAAACAGATGAGCAAGTATGTAAGTGTCCAAAATCAAATAACTTTGGTCAAACTTTAAAATGTCATGCTGTCTTTGGCTTACAAGTCTTGAGCTTCTACCATGCACGTTTTAACTGGATAGTTTCAAGAACGGTTTTACGACCATAATTCAATATATTCCGTGATCGTTACTTGCGAAAATAAATAAAACGGTAATGTCAAATTATGCCATAATTCTTTTGTAAGGCTAATTTATCCCACACGAGCAAAAGAGACAGCAACACTACAAACGTCATTACCGGTGAACAAACTAATGCCAAAATAAAAGTCCTAAGGTTCGTTAGGATCGTTCTGAAGTTTTGAACGTAGGCCTATTTTGAATTATTTTTATGTAGGATACCTCTTTTTCAGTAATATATTTCACTCCACATTCTACATAAAGTAAAAAATGCATAATATAATATAATATAATATAATATAATAATATATATAATGTTCCAGGGTTATTATAATTAACTAAAACTAAAGCTAAAACTTTTTTGTTACATGAAATAAAATAAATGTCAATTGGAGTAAAATAAATTATATAATAAACTCAAACTTATTTTATTTCAGCTAGTTACCAAGGCAACATTTCTCATTTTCATTTAGCTTGACTTGATGTACTAACACTAAAATGGAAAAAAATAAATAAAAACTATATAGACCTAGGATACAGTATAGGGATTGACATTAACTGTTTTGCTCACTGGCCACAATTTTGACAAAATTGCAGTTTCAGTGCAGCTATAAAGCACTCTACACGATCCCAGCCGAGGAATAAGGGTCTTTTCTAGCAAAACGATTTCTAAAATATATATATATATATATATATATATATATATACATACATATATATATATATATATATACTTTTTAACCACAAATGCTCGTCTTGCACTGCTCTGCGATGCGCCACGCATTACGTAATCACGTTGGGAACGTAAGTACCAATCCAGTGTCTACAAAGCGAACGTGAAAAGACTAAGTCAAACGGCCTTTACAAAAAAAGTTAAAACAACGATGTCGGACGATTTTGATGTTGGAGAAAAAAATGAGATGGAGTTTTCCGCCCTACAGCAGCACTTCCGCATACATCATGCGTGACCTTTCCAACGTGATTATGTAATGCGTGGCGCATCGCAGAGCAGTGCAAGACGATTTAACTACAAAATATAAGTATATAAAAGTATATAATTTGTATTTTTTTAGAAAATGGCCGATTGTTTTGCTAGCTAAGACCCTTATTTCTTGGCTGGTATCATGTAGAGCCCTTTGAAGCTGCATTGGAGGGACTGAATTTGGACTTGTGGATTGGATTGTTTTCCTCAAAAAACATAATTTCTTTTCGACTGAAGAAAGAAAGACATAAACATCTTGGATGACATGGGGCCTCATGTCATTCCCCATCAGGAAATTTTAATTCTGAAGTGAACTAATCATTTAAGCGCAATAAGCAGCGAAAAATAACTCAGTGTAGTAGAGAGGCGGCTTTATGTGTGCACACTTTGGAGGTGAGCACAAAATCTGTGGGAATGAGTAAAATTTTGCGCAATACGCGCAATTCCACACAGAAATTCAAGCCCTGATAACACTAAAAATATTCATCCAGAGCAAATGAAATGAGTGAGTGAGGGGAGGCGGGTTTGTAGCAACTCGCTGTAAAAGAGATGAGAGAGTGAGAAAGCGCAGCTGGTGTCGTGTATCTATTCTGCGGAAAGTGAGTATTGGGAGCAATTCAGATATTTCAGTATAGAAAAATCTGTATTTTTGACAACACTACATTGTAACTACATATATATATATATATATATATATACACACAGTATGTTCTAATTCAAAATATTAATGAAAACTATAATAGTATCAGTGATACTAACACTCTTCTATTCCCAAATTATGTTTGCCTTGATTTCTCTTCTTTGTTTTCTTCACACAAAGCTGGGAAATGCTGTAAGTAGCAACAGATAATGCAGGTGCAATTAGCCAGTTATTATTCCAAAATAAACCCAGACAGGGTGATCACTGAAGGGGAAGGTTATGGGTTATCTGGTTTCATGTGTCACACTGTTTATCCTGCTTATTACACTGCTATGTATACCGAATATGTTTATGTGAGTAGAAAAAGAGCATGAAGGGATACAAAAGACTCGGTTAAACAATTTATAAATATTTGAATGCAATGATCAGTCACAATCTATAGTATTCCAGAGCCTCATATAAGGAAGTGTGTTTGTAATGCGTGTGCAGGAATGAGCTTAGAAAAATAGAAACCTTGGTAATTAGGAGGGTCAGGGCTTTGTCTTCTCATGACAGCGAAGGGTTAACATTCTTCATGTCTACCCCGCAGTGGTGGAGCCCAGCAGCCGAGGGCCAGCGATGACCATCACACTAAGAACACTCTCACAACACACATTCTCACACGCAGGAGATCACATCTCTACAATGGCAGAGAAGCCTCTCTTTAACAGATCTCCAAATGGAAGTCTCATCTTCAATCAAGGATAAGAGTTTAGAAAAAACAAGAATCAGAGAAATGGAAGAATATCATCTTTGATGGGTAAGGAGCGTTCAGTTGTCATCTTCTACTTGTTTTTTTTTACTTTAAAAAGAGAAAGTGGATTTTACTTTTTTGAAATTTGCCTACATGTAAGTGTATCCAGTTATTTCATAAATTAACCACAGCTAAAATATTTGTCAGACTCCAACAGATGAATTGCTGGTTGACACAACAGTGTCAGAATAACAACAAATGGCTACAGACTTCAGTTCTCGGCACCTCGATGTGACCACCATGTCCTGAAAAGTAAGAGGAGCTCTCTGGTGAGCAGTAGTTCTGGAAAAGGTCAAAGGTCTTGAGTTAAGCATGTTGTCAGTGGAGGTCGCCGTGGCTTTTGTGCTGTGCAGTGTGCTGATGAAAGCCAGAGCTCTGGTGAGTACCTGACTACTGACTTATGCCTGGCTTCTCTGCTTTATTCATAGCAGAAAGCGCTATATAAATGTAACAAATTATTTAATACATCTACTGTGGGGACAGTTTGCATACATTTGGGTTACACTTTATTTTACAGTACATGCACTTACGTGTACTTACCAAAGTAGTGGGCAATATAAGGTAACTACATGCACTGTAAAAAAAAAATCCCATTAAATTTACGGTAAAAAAAACCTGGCAGCTGTGGTTGCCAGAAATTTCCAGTAAAAAATACTGTGACCAGTTTTACTAGATATATTTTAAGTGATATAATGTTAATTTATAAAACGGTTAGTTCCTGTCCTTGATTCTGATTCACCCAACAGTTCTGTGTATCACTACACAACACCCTTAGCAACCACTCTTAGCAACGTAAACTGTTTGTTCTCAGTTGATATTGTTCATTGAAGTTGTATGTAGAACTAGAAGAGTGTTGTGAGAAAGAGATCGAGTGAGTGAGTTTATTACCTGCATTCAGAGTTAGCATTTTCCTTCAGGTCGGTCCTATGTTCATAATAAAAAATCTGTTTAAATGTCTTATGTATTATCTTGTCCTTTTAACAGTTAAGGGGTTTTCCCGTGACTGACAGCGCTAGTCAAAGCATTTTTGCGTCTTGTTCCGTGTTCACAACAATTCAGTCTTTTCAATGTAAAAGTCTTTGCTATTGACTGACACACTCATAAAGACAATCTTTGCTGCCATCTAATGGCATAATAATGTAACTTCTGTTGCTGTTCACGGTCAGGGACTATTTTTTCCGGTGGAAGGAAGGCTTTTAGTAAGAGTTTACTTCATGAAAGTTGCATTGATAGATATTTTTGGCTTTAATATTTGTATTGTGTGGTAACCGTTTTATAAAAGCAATAAGGTACTCGGGGCTAGTGCTGTATCGTGAATAAGTCAATAAGTCATAAAATATATAATTCATAGTTTTTACTTGCAAAAACCATAAATTTGACAGTATTTTACAGTAAAATTACAAATAATGTCATGTTAAACCTGTTATATGGTAAGGTAACTTATAGTTAACCAGTTAGCATGTTTTTACTATAGCATTTTTACAGTATTTTTCTGTAAATATTACAACAAAAAAAAAATTACAGTTTGGGTTAAGGTTAGGTTTAGGGGTAAGTTCAGGGTTAGTACCTTGTTATTACCCAGTTATTAACAAGTATGTACATGCAGAACAGTACTGTAAAATAAAGTGCTACCTATATTTAGTCTTTCCCTTATGAAAAAGGAGTGTGCTTAATTGTGTTAAGTGTGTGTGCACTTGTAGTGAACATCAGATCAGATATACATCAGAAGTATATTTAAAAATCGGCATTATTCATTAATAATATAATATTAATGTATGTACTTTTTAAATTATTACATTTCAATCATCTTTGATGAATGACAAAATTGACTAATACTAAAGCACATATAAAGTACTTGATTATAATTTTAACTGTAGTGTGTATTTTAATATTACATTTAAAGTTAATATAATTTAAATGTACAAAATTGCAACTTCTATTTTACTAATACATTATAAAAACCAAAACTATTATACAACATTATACAAAACCTGTATTAGTTGATACATTGTGAACTGACAAGAACATGAACATTTTTATTAACTAACATTAACAAAGTAAATGCTGTAAAATATATATATATATATATATATATATATATGTTGCTCATTATTAGTTCATGTGAGTTCATTCATGCATTAACTAATGTTAACAAGTGAGACCGTATTGTAAACTAAAGTGTTACCAATCTTTAGCTTAAACTGGTATCAGCAAACTAAAACTGTGGAAAGCTCAATTCTTTAAGAAATTCTGTTTTGAAATTTGTCTTGGAGGTAAATAAATGCATATTGTTCAAGGTTGTGCATGTCCTATATTTCTTGGTAAGGAGGAAAGGAAAATGTGTCTCTTTGTTTGTGCTGTCAACCTCAGAAAGACTTACTGGCCAATGCATGCACATGCTCAATGAAGCAGAAAATGAGTTGGTCAGCGAGAGATGAACACTTGATAAATGGGCAATTTAGGCCCTGAAAATCACGATTGATCAAGAGCACTGCCATGCCACTAATTTCACCTTTGCTTGAGAAGGCAATTGGAATTACAGTAAATGTGTTCAGTGTTCTGGACAGCATCTATAATGATAATATCCTTACAAATGTTTGACCACTGGGCAGGTACGCAAACCAGTTATTAAGAATCAATGGCATTAGAGTGCCTGAAAGTGTGGTTCATCAATCCCTACGCTTTCCAAGGGTGAAAAACAACAATCAAATGAGACAGTTGGTTAATTGACTCTTGCAGTTTCAGTGTAAAGGCCTGTTCACACCAAGAACAGTAACTATAATGCTAACGTTAAAGATATAGTTCTAAAAATTGTTCTAAATATAAAAAATAGCAGAGTTCACACCACAACTATAACAATATGGCACAGAGGAACAAAATCGCTGGAATCACTTTCTGAACTTTTTTTTTTCTAGCTGATGAACAATAAAAACTTTGTCAGCCAATCAGAATCCATCCTGCTTTAAAGAGCTCAAGCATCTGCTTTAAAGCAGCAGATGACAAAACTGCAGCCCATGCTTATAATAAACAGAACAATATTGTGCACTGGTGTGGACTCTATAGTTATCGTTCTCGGTGTGAACGGACCATAAGGATTTCAACTGTAATTTTACGTACTCCCTATATGGACTAATTTGAAATAGCTATAATGCTGTTACTGTATGTGTTATGTACTGTATTTAAATGCTATGTGTGCATTTTAGTATTGAATTTGTAATTGAAATTTTGAGTGTATTCCATTTCATTAGAGAGAAATACACAGCAATACACATTTTGTCACGCTATTACAAAATTAACAAACAAATAAATAAATATTTGTAATATATATATATATTCACAATATTATATTACATTAGGCTATATTTACAGTTATTATTTATATATTTATTATAATTAAATGCAAGCATTATTGTTACTATTGCTCAAATTAAGGGCCAGAGATCTGAACAAAGCCTAAGTATTAACCTTCAGCTAGCAACTCATTCCCAAATGCGTGTGCTACCACTGTGTTGTGAACAATTCCTGAAATCATGTGGCTTGTTGAGGAATGATATGTTATTGCTTTTCTAAGTGACCTGACAATTTGGTATAAAGCATATAAACTTATACTGAAGGAGGGACCCAAGGTATATGAGACCAGAATATTATAGTTGGAGGTGGGCTCTTTTAGCTCTTTAAAAAAAAAAGAAGTACACATTAGCATACTTTTAAAAAGAGTTCTTATTACAGAAATAGTGTACTTTAAAGGTTGAAATCGCATTCCGGGGGGCACCGCAATATGACCCAAAGGGCACTTTGCTATTAGCGATTAAAGGGTCCCCCCCCCCCCCTCCTGTGTACGCCACTGAAATAGCTATTGAACAGGATAGAACGGGACTTGATTTATCCATTGTTTGTTGATTGGATTGTGAACCATGAGCACTGCACACTGGAACGGAGGCGGATCTGCATGCAGTTACCTTAACAGCAGTGTGGTCTTATAGACGTCAACAGAGAAAAGTGAGTCTTATCACAGGAAGAGCAAGTTATGACATTCTGATTAAAGATTACAAGGTCAAAAAATTATAAAATATAATCAAATACAGATGAAGTAGCATGCATTATGAAAACAAACGGTCATTTTTCATTTCATGCCAACTTTAATTGTGATTTGTGTAGCTCCATTTATGTAAAATACGTCTGTATCATTATTATGTTCGATTATTTGTGCAAATTTGTGAAAATTGTAAATTTTGCATTGAATAATTTTAGACTTTAACGTTAATATGGTAATATAAGTTCATTAGCAGTAACATGAAACAACAAAGATAATGTAAAACTTTATTTATTGTAGTTGTACAATTTTTTATGAAAAAAATTTGGGCTTGTCCATGCAGAATTCACTGTAAATATTCTATTTTTGAGTGGTTACTAATTACTAAGTGGTTGTTTGGGTTGCCAGGGTGGTTGCTAGGAAGTTGCTTCTATTCCGATCAAAAGGGCTCATTTTCAAGTCTCTGTGATATTCTGGTCTTGAGATTTACCTGTTTTATCATCCGTCAGACAAAAATTATACATTTGATCACTTAGAAAAGTAATGGACACCTCTTCTCAACAAGCTAAATGATTTTAAGTGGGTGACTATTACATTTAATAGGATAGGAGAATAGAATATGAGTTTGATTTTAGATGAGTTTGTTCAGATATCTGAATTTTCAATATATTTTCTTTCTTTCATTCTTTCTTTCTTTCTTTCTAAAAATGAACATTACTAAAAAAACTATATTTTGATACTATTCACTGTATTTAAACAATTCTTTTTTAATTTAACACCATTGTATCAGGTTTCTGGTTCAAACGGAATTGCTTCATGTTAAATTGACTACGCTTTGGCTTAGCTCAATGTTTTCATTTTGAAATAACATGATTCAATCAAGTAGCTCGAACAAAAAAGGCTAAACAGAGTATACAGAAACTAAGGGTACGTTTACACAACAACTATGTACTAAAAACGGAAAAGTTCTTCCTTTGTGTTTTTGAAATGTTTCATGTATAGACAACAACGTCAAAATGTTCCTCGTTTACAGAGATCCCAAAAATGACTAAAACTGCTGTGTTATGCATGCCAGGCCAGTAGTTGGTAATATCAATTTGTAAGGAATTACTACACCCCTATAGACTGAACATATAATATGCATGCGCATGACGCCACCATTTTCATAAACAAAAACTACACTGTAGTGTTGGGAGGGAAAACAGAAAAAGGTTCATAGGAAAAAGGGCAGGAGCAAGAGTCCACAGGGGAACAGGAGAAAGTGTCCACAGTGGAACCTGAGGAAGTGTTCATGGAGAAACAAAAAAAGGAAGAATCCAAGGAGGAGCCAGGGAGGAGACGAAGGAGGAAGGAGCCAGGGAGCGACCCAAAACTGAGCCATGAAGAGGCAGACCCATGGCGGAACCAATGGAGGGAGGAGCCAGGGCGGATTCAGGAATCCGACCGATCGAGGTGGAGCTGGGCGAGGTGGAGAACTGGGCAGAGCTGAGGAGTCAAAGATACAGGGTGACACCGCTGGACTTGAGGGTCAAGGCAGAGCCAATGGCTCATGAGGCTGAGGTGGAGATGGTGGATCGGAAGACCACAGTGGATCTGGAGAGACAGAGGACAACGGTGGAGCCAGAGGGAAGGTGAAGCCCAGTGGAGTCGAAGGAGGGCTGAGGTGTAGCCAGAGGCCTGGAGGCCAGTGGTGAAACCAGGGTGATATCTGACCAAGGCGGAGCCGGAGGGATGAGGGAGCCCGGTGGAGCATGAAGGATGGCGGTCCATGTGGAGACGAGGGAGCGTGGAGCCAAGTTGGAGCTGATGGGTCAACAGGTTGAGTCATGTGCTCAGAGGCCTGAGATGGAGCTGGGAGATCCTTAAACCAAGGTGGGGCTGGAGTCCGGAAAGCCCAAGGCAGAGGTAAGGAGTATGATGGAGCCACCGAGGACGGAGTTGAGGAGCTGAAGGCAACCGGCAGAGGTGAAGGGAGCCAGCAGAGACTAAGCTGAGGAGCTGGAGGGAGTTGGCAGAGGAGGAGGGAGAAGGAGGCTGAGCAGGACCAACGACGATGAAGGAGACAGGATGGAACCAGCGATGACAAAGGAGGCAGGAGACTGGACGGAATCAGTGATGACAGAGACAGGAAACTGGGCAGAAACATTGAGTCTATTATATTACATGAGCTTGTAGGGAGCAAATCTACCTCAGGAGTGGGGGCATGGTCGGGACCCAACTCCAAACAGTCCAATTAAAATACCCACTGGGACAGCCAAGGGTGCCGGCTATCGCACCTGATCAGACATGGCAACTGGCTCAGGCTTTGGGACGAGTATGGCTGCAGGCTCTGGGTCTACCATGGGCTATGGCTTTGTGATCATGGCAGGTGTGGTGAGGTGCTGGATGAGCTCAGGTTCAGTGACAGTAGTGAAAAGGAGTGGGGAAGGACAAGGGAGGAGTTCCGAAACAGGTGGTGTCTTCTTCAACTTCACCTACAGTGAGGGAGAAGCCACTCAACCACAGCACATAGTCATACTGTGCCAGGGTACAGGTGGTCGTTGCCAAAAAAAAAAAACGGTCTTAAGGGCACCATCACCCTAGGACACCAGGTGGTTGAGGAACTCTTCCATGTAGTCTTCCAGGGGACGGCCATCTTGTGAGAAGGAGAGAACGGCCATTTTGTGAGAAGGAGAGGAGAAGGTCTTCGGGGGTGACAGGTGAAAGAACTGTTGCTAGATCCATATTTTATGGTAGGTTCGTTCTTCTGTTAGTGTGCTGGTTGCAGCAGGAACAAGGAAATGCAGAGGCGGGATCTAGCAGCAGCAACCGTATTTATTTACAAAAATTAAACAAAACTAACACACAAAGGGGAAACAACTCAGGAGCACAAGGAAACTGCAAGGCAACATAGTATCAATGCAAGAACAGACAAGGAACTATACAGGGAGTATATTTACAGAAACTAAATGAGGGGCAGGTGGACACAATAGTTGTGTGCTATGGTAACAAACAGACACACACTAGGGCTGCATCCAAAATCGCATACCCTACTATATAGGTGAAAAACAGTATGTGACAAAAGAAGTATGTCCGAATTCACAGTACTCATCAAAGAGTAAGCAAAAAGTACCCGGATGACCTACTATTTCCGGGGAGATTCTGGAGTGCATATATGATGGACACTTTACTGACAACATGGCAAATGTAGTACGTCCAGATTACATTCACAAGACACACACTCATCCTTTTTAAGCAGTTGTGAACTTATTACTTATTCAAAATAAGTACCTGCTCAAGTGAGTATGCGATTTCAGATGCAGCCTAGGAAACTAGATCAACTAAGGTAGACAGGAAATAAACCCAGGAACCAAGAACACAGAGAACATAGAACTAACCTGACAATGTGTAAAGGGAAGTTATATTTAGTTAGCTTGTATACTGTATAAACAGATAATTAAACAAGAAGCCTTAATTGTAGGATAACTTGAATAATTCAAGTTAAATGAAAATCATTTATTCAACTAAAACACTTAATTCATGTTAAATGAACACCATTGATTCTAGTTAGTTTTATATGGTTGATTTTATTGGGTTTTTACTTGTTTCAATCACATGGGTCTACTGTCCATGATTGAATCATGTTCAGCCTATTTTTGAGTCTTTCTTTCTTTCTTTGTCTCATGTTAGGTGTGTGAGTTTGAGGTTTTGTTTGGTGGTTGTGAAAGTATTCAGGGCACAAATGCTCCTGTGATTCTCCAGTCGTGAGGACCCAGAGATCAGGGCTCATAATGTAGGATGGTAGTGAGGGATGCCCATGGGTGTGAGGTGTGTAAGGTTGGATATGCTGTCTCATCCTGAAGGTTGAAGAGAGCTTGTCACATACCACAGGACAGTGCAAATATTTCACAACACTGAGAGACAGCACATCAGCTTAAAAGAAGGTGTGCCAGATGTGGTGATAGATGGATGATATGTCAATGATTTCAGCTGAGATCGTGGAAAATGAGAAACCAACATGTACAGTATATTCTTAGAAACAAACAAGGTTATTATCAGTCTGTTGTGATCTGATGTGTCACAGGCATCACCTGTGAGATGCAGATGAAACTATAAAACAATAAATCTACTAAGATAGTGTTATTAACATTGACTTTCTTTTTTCACATGCGTCAATCCCCCAATGAGTAATAAGACAGAAAAAACAACTCAAATTATAGGAAAGGAAGTACACAATAAATATTATATAAAAATACACGTAAACACTAAAAAAAGTTTATTAGGGACAAAAAAAGTGCTTTTAAGTGTGGTGTACACTTAAGTGGCCTTTTATTTAAATTATATTATATTATCTGCAAGTAAAGTTTTATATATATATATACACACACACTACAAGTGCACATATAGTCAGTTAAGCACACTTATTTTTCACTAGGAATAACAAAAAGAAAAAGGTTGAAATCTGTTAGTTGTAGACTAATTAAAATTACACCATAGTATAAACAGTAAAATTATGATGATACTGTGCTGTTGGTATTCATCAAACATGGTTTGGTTTGGGATTATATATAGTGAAAAGTTGTAAAAGGGCGAGAATAATGTTCTGTCTTTCTCTTTTGCTCTTCTTACAGATTGATTCTGATGATGTCCTCACCAGAGATGAACAGATCTTTCTTTTGATTGGTGCACGTGCGAGGTGTGAGAGAAACATCCGTGCACAGTTAGATGTGGTCAGAGGTATTATAATATAATTTTTGTGTGAGTATAGGGCTGTTACAATGTCATAATTGTTAGCAGCATCCCTAACCCTAAGTATTATACTTTGACACCTCAAATTAAGGTGTGCTATTACTTTTAAAGCAATCAGACTCATGATTTTCACCTGGCGAATGATAAAACAGAAGAAAAAAATATATATATGACCCGTATATGTGCTGATATCTACCCTATCAATTAAATTAAATGTGTAATTTGGCATAATGTAAAGCTAACAAAAATAGTTGTAACATACTGACAGCTACTGAAGCAATCAAAAGCATGTATCTTCCTAACCCTACAGACTCAATTTCCTGAAGACAGCAGGATCAAATTAGTCTGCGGCCCAGTTTATAGCAAGATTTTAGGATAAGGAATATTGATTTGAGCTCAGGTTCCTTTGTTGTTCGTAGTGATGAGTCACTTTATAGCAGGATACGGACATACCCAGAACTGTGGAATGAATACAGATCCACTGCTGTCTGGTTATGAGAAAAGATTCAGGATTCATATCTTTGGCTTCCTATGTTGAAGAGACTAATTTGACATGTCTCCTTCAAACATTTTGTTGAAGAATAATTTGATTGCATATTCTGTGTTAAATACAGAAGTGTTAAATTTGTAAAACATTTTAATCTATTTTTGTGTGTTGTCAGAGGTTTACTGTGTTCCTGAGTGGGATGGGATCATTTGCTGGCCTTCAGGAAAACCCAGTCAGATGGTTGCAGTTCTGTGCCCGGAGTACATCTATGACTTCAACCACAGAGGTCTGCTTAACTTACCTGTACTAAATAAAATTAAACCTGAACAATGTTGGGAAAGGTTACTTTTAAATATTGTGTTACTCCATAAAAACGTAACTTATTGCATTACTTAGTTACTTTTTATGGAATGCAATACATTTTTTTCTTACCTGGGCTTGCTTGTTTTTAATAACAAAAAAACTTTGTAGGAAATTCAAATTCATGCCTGTAGAAGAATAGGATGCAGGAGAAGAAAAACACTTACTTCAGCAACAAAAACAAAAAAATGAATCACAAATGTGATGTTTAACTAAAGTAATTTTTGCTTATTCCAATGGTTGAATTAGATCATTGGTCAGCAACAAAGACATTGGTTAATGAAGTGAGATTAAATACATAAAGTATATTTGTGCTATTTAACATTCAATTATTGCTGGTTTGTGTAATATTCTGAGATTGCATTTCATGGTTTTTATTCATTTGGAGGAATACTGAATCTATTTTTTGGGCAAGTGAGATGAGTAAATTAATGTTCACATTTAGTCTAGAACTACAATAACCATCATGTTTACACAGAGCACACAACACCTCTGCACCTTACTTCCAATTTCTCTGAACAGTCAATAAATAGAATAAACAAAGTAACTTGCGTTACTTATTTGAATAAGTAATTTAGATATTTTGTTGTAAATTTAAATGTAATGCGTTACTTTACTAGTTGCTTGAAAAAAGCTGATTACTAACTCACTGTGCGTTCACACCGCCGCCGGCGAGAGTGTCAAAATTCGCCTTGGCTGCCCTGCCAACAACGCTGTACTGTGCGTTCAAACCGCCACCGGCGGGAGGGTCAAAGTAAATGACAAGTTGTGGCAACCAATCGGAATCCTCTCAAGCGAGGACCTCTACATTCCGATTGGTTGCCGCTGAACCGCGTCATAGCTCATTACCATAAAGTTGACCTGACTTCAACTCTCCTTGACGCTCTCGCCGCCGGCTTACATTGAAAGTGAATGACTTCCTGTCACTTTGACGCTCTTGCCGGCGGCGGTGTGAACGCAAGGTCACTAACGTGTTACCCCCAACACTGAAGCTGAAGTATGTCATTTTTTTTAGTTATATTACTCTGTATATTAAGCTGGGAGAGCAGACAGAATTTTAATACTGAAAATTTACATACCCTTACAGGGAAAAAATATATTTTTCAAGTTCATTTAATTTGTTAAACTTCAGTAAAGTTCAATTATATTTCCCGAGTATACTTTATGTAATTAGCATACTAAAATCAATGTACTTGTAGTATAGGCCTACTTGTAACTGCATAATATCAATACTTATGGGGCTAAACTGGCTCACATACAAGCATACCCTTACTACACTTATACACTGTAAAAAATTAAAGTTGAGAAAACTTAAAAGTTTAAGGCAACCAGCTGGAGGACATTTCTGAGTTTTTACAACAAGTTGAGAAAACTCAAAAAATTTCTTGCAGCTGGTTGCCTTCGCATTTTTGTTTTTTACATGGAGACAATAACGGTATCGTTTTTAAAAAACTTGCACTTTGAAACCTGATTTCAAAAGCTTGCATTTTCAGGCCGGCAAAAACGCCGTTGTCATGTAAATTTTTCTGTTTTTTGTTGAAAACGGTGTCGTGTAAACGGCCCCTTAACCTACAACCCCATTTCCATAAAAGTTGGGACATTTTATAAAATGCAATAAAATCAAGAATATGTGTTTTGTTAATTCTCTTTAACTTTTATTTAACTGTATAAAAGTACTAAGAAAAGATTTGCAGTGTTTTCACTGACCATCTTAATTGTATTTTGTAAAGATATACACATTTTGATGATTGCAACATGCTCCAAAAAAGTTGGGACAGAGACATGTTTACCACTGTGTCCACATCACCTTTCCTTTTAATTACACTTTTTAATTGTTTGGCAATTGAGGATAGTTGTTGCAGTTCTGCAAGTGGAATTTTTGCAGATCTCGCCTGATATAAGACAGCTGTATACCTAGAACACTTATTTACACTTTTCTTAAGTATAGCTTGATCAAAAGATTAAGTACAAGTATAGACCAGATATTCTTTGATTTTTTTGTCAGTATAAGCCAAGTACACTTAAGTATAAATTGGTTAAGTATACTGTATATCTGATACATAAAACATAGGCTGAAACTATAGCTACTCTCTTATTTTTAGATTAAAAGAAGTATACTAATAGCAATAATAGAATAAACTTCTTTTTTTGTAAGAGTACACAAAATAGCTGTATGAAGAAATGCTCTCAGAGGCTGATAAATTTTGGTGTACCTATTTAGATACATGTCTGTTTTACATGCATTTTAGGACATGCATATCGCCACTGTGATGCATCAGGTAACTGGGAGCAGGTGTCCACTATAAACCGGACATGGGCCAACTACACAGAATGCACCACTTACCTGCACAATAACCACAGCGATCAGGAGGTGTGTGCATTTTTCATAACTTATAGGCAGATATAATCTAATAGGTTGCATGCATTACTATTACTGTTGCTCATATTTAGAGTAAGTGATTTGAAAAAATCGCTATAACTGTAAGTATTAAACTTCAGAATGTGACTGATTGACTGCCATTTTCTGAATTATTAGACTTTTGTCACCTGGCAGATTAACAAATTGGGTGAAAAAAAATCAATATATTCAATATATAATTGAAGGACCTGAACCATATCTATAGACCAGAATATCATAGAGACTTTAATACTTTATTTTACATGGACCAGTAACTTACCACCTACAGTAGCAAACATGCAGAAACATCCACAGCAGCACATAGAAAATGTATTTAGTTTGGAGATAAAGAATAATTTGTCTAAAGGTCCAAAAGGTCTAAATGTATAGACAGTAACATATACAAAATTCTATACTATTGTGTACTATTTTCCTGTGTTTATTTAGGAGGTCTTTGAGCGTCTTTACCTCATGTACACTGTTGGATACTCCATATCACTGGCGACGTTACTGGTGGCTGTCTTTATCCTTTGCTATTTCAAGTAAGTGCATAATGAACATTTCAACAAGACAAATTTCATGTTTTTAAATAAGAGTAGCAATGAATATATCCAAGACAGTAAACACTTTACAAACACAAATCTAATCCAGCAGGATTCTACATGTTTCTTGATGTCTATCTACATCCATGTGATAACCATGTGTACAGAAAGACAATTAAAGGGTTAGTTCACCCAAAAATGAAAATAATGTCATTTATTACTCACCCTCATGCCGTTCCACACCCGTAAGACCTTTGTTCATCTTCGGAACACAAATTAAGATATTTTTGTTGAAATCCGATGGCTCAGTGAGGCCTGCATAGCCAGCAATGACATTTCCTCTCTCAAGATCCATTAATGTACTAAAAACATATTTAAATCAGTTCATGTGAGTACAGTGGTTCAATATTAATATTATAAAGCGACGAGAATATTTTTGGTGCGCTAAAAAAACAAAATAACGACTTATATAGTGATGGCCGATTTCAAAACACTGCTTCATTAAGCTTCGGAGCGTTATGAATCTTTTGTGTTGAATCATGATTCGGATTGCGTGTCAAACCGCCAAACTGCTGAAATCACGTGACTTTGGCGCTCCGAACCGCTGATTCGACACAAAAGATTCATAACGCTCCGAAGCTTCATGAAGCAGTGTTTTGAATTCGGCCATCACTATATAAGTCAACAAAAATATCTTAATTTGCGTTCCGAAGATTAACGAAGGTCTTACGGGTGTGGAACGGCATGAGGGTGAGTAATAAATTACATTATTTTCATTTTTGGGTGAACTAACCCTTTAAGCCCACTTCTTTTTCACAAGGAAACACTTTCCTGGATCCACATTCAAATTTGTGAATTTGTGAATCTTTTTAAGTGACCAAATCAATCTCATTCTCTCTTATGTATAGTGAGTCATTTACTGAAATCTTTCCCTTTTGAAGAACCCATAGATGGACCTAATATGATGGACCTACATTTCACTGATTGACACAGTGTTTTGCTGAAATTAAAGAATTGGGACATGTTGAAGGCATTTAATTTGTGAAGTTGTCTTATTTCTATTGTTTATGATGCTTAAACACTCTTTGTAGTCACACAACTTTTAATAAAAGACATTTTCATTTCAAGTGTTTTTTAATGAATCGTTAAATGAGTACATGATAACACACAAAAAACACTAAATGCATCCGAAATCACAAAATAGTGTAGGTATTTGACTTCACAACTGTTAAAAAAGTGTTCTATGTGTAGTATAATTGTAATCTGGATGCATTGTAATGTGATCTATGAGACACTGAAATTAATCAATTTCCACCACTACGTCAAAATCAACGTTCTTTTCTCTTCTGTGTTTCTTTTTCTCTCTCTAGACGTCTCCATTGCACCCGAAACTACATCCACATCCACCTCTTCACCTCATTCATATGCAGAGCAATCAGTATATTTGTGAAAGATGCTGTTCTTTACACCGTCACCGATGACGGCAAACTAGAGGATGGGGCAATTGGACAAAGACCCTACATGGTACTCACAAAAACACATTTGCACATGAATACATAATTAATTCTTCAAAGCCCAACATCAGTTTTATTGGTCTGTGTGTTTATCAGGTGGGCTGCAAGGTTGCTGTCACCCTCTTCTTGTATCTCTTGGCAACCAATCATTATTGGATCCTGGTGGAGGGTCTGTACTTGCATAGTCTGATCTTCATGGCCTTCCTGTCTGATAAGAACTGTCTGTGGGCTTTGACAATAATAGGCTGGGGTGAGTTGTTACTTTCGTTTTGAAGATGATAATATTTGTAGAGCAATCTATTATGATCTTGAGGGTGAAAAGAAGTTTGTAGATAGGGTTTTCCATTGACGTCCTGTTTCGTTTGATCTTGTTTTCTCTTTCATAGGGATACCTGCAGTGTTTGTATCCATATGGGTCAGTACCCGGGCGTCTCTGGCAGACACACAGTAGGTTTATTTGCACATTAGTTTTTGTATAAGGTTTCTGGTAAATCTCTAAATGTTAACACTTTGGAATAAATTCCACATGATCACCTGTTCCCTGCCTTCGGCCTGAGATGCTTGGATAGGCTCCAGCATCCCCATGACCCTACATAGGACAAGCAGTTTGGAGAATGGATGGGTGGATGAATAATCACTTGGGTGTTGAGCTTTGTTTGGCTTGGGGCAAACTTAGCACTTCGCTTTTAGGCTAAAATTGGGCCCATCAGACCACAAAATTGTCTTCCAAAAGGTCTAGGTTTTGTCGCATGGTTTTTAGCAAATTCCAGGCATGACCATATGTCTGCCTTTCTGAAAATAGTCTCTGGTTGAACCTGTGAAGTCAAGATATTTATGGTGTGATAAAGCAAGTAAATTCATGTTTTTGTTCATGTATTTAACATGATTTCCTAAAGGTCATCAAAAAAAGGTCATAATTTACTGTACTCACCCTTATGTTGTTCCAAACACAAAAGACTTTGTTTAATCTCCGAAACACAGATTAATGAAACCTGAGAACTAATCCATATGAATTGAGTGGTGTAATCCAAGTCTTGTGGACAGATATAATCACTTTATATGATGAACAGATTTAATTTAGGCTTTTATTTACATAAAAACAAATAAATAGAATGCATTGCGTATGGTAAACATGGAGGCTTGTGTGCGCGACGTGTTAGAACAAACCTCATTGGTTCTCGTGCATGACATTAATGTTTGGGCTTCCTTGTTTACCATACAGTATAGAGACAGAGCACATTTAGGCCACACCCACACCGGGGGGTGGGGGGGGGCAATCCAACCCTCTCCATTGACTTTGTATTGTGTGAAGCTGCCACCTTGTCATTTCTTGCTTCTAACAAAAGACAGAACAATGCCAAAAAGCTGCTGGGTGACAGGGTGTACAGCAAACAAGCTAAAAAACCCAGAACTAAGTTTTTATAAGCTACCAAACGGTAAAAGCCAGCCTTTAAGGAGACAAAAGTGGATACAGGCAATAAGACGTGAAGCTTCATCATTTTTTTTTTTTTTTTTACTTTTAGCATATCCTGTTGGCGATTACGTTCTCCATCAGTGGGCGTAGTTCTCAGAGTAATATGACACGTTGCGCTCTGTCTCAATTGCCTGTATCCACTTTTGTGTCCTTAAACGCTCGTTTGTTGGGGTCAACAGCTTATGAAAACTTAGTTCTGGATTTTTTAGATTGTTTGCTGTACACCCTGTCACATAGCAGCTTTTAGACATTGTTCTGTTTTTTGTTATAAGTCAGAAATGACAAGGAGGCAGCTTCACGCAATACAAAGTCAGTGGAGAGGGTTGGATTGTTTTCCCCCCTGATGGGCATGGTTTTCAGATTATGACGCGTATCGCTCTGTCTCTACACGATCATTGTTTAGATGTAAATAAAAGCCGAAGTTAAATCATGTATCTTTTCACAAGACTTGGATTAAACGGCTCAATATGGATTCATTTTACAATGTCTTTTTGGATCTTTTAAGTTTTGGTTACCTGGACTTTCAATGGAGGGACAGAAACCTCTCAGTGTTCATTAAAAATATCCCAATTTGTGTTTTGAAGATTAACAAAAGACTGGAAAGACATGTGGGTGAGTAGATGAAGACAGAATTTTCATTTTTGGGTGAACTATCAATTAACATGAATAAACATTACCTCACAATCCAGTTGAAGGTTGGATTTCTGCATCTCTAGGTGCTGGGATATAAGCGCAGGCAACCTGAAATGGATCTATCAAGTACCAATCCTGGCAGCCATTGTTGTAAGATTTTTTTTTTTCTCCAATAAATTATAATAATAATTTAAATATTTAAATGTGATATGCAATAACAAAACTCTACTTTATAAAATACAAAATACTGTATATCATCCATATTTTATAAACACTTGTTACGTCTTAACGCACACATACACAGCAAAATCTCCAGAGTTAAATTAACTCTGCTCAGAGTACATATGGTCCCTCTCTAAATAGTGTTAAAATAACACTGAAGCAGAGTTAAAGTTAATGAGATAATTAAGCAATTAATTAAGTAATGATTGCGCATTAGTGATGAACACCTGCTGTTAACAAGCAGAATCACTGAAAAAAAGAGAAACACAAGAACTACAACTGACTTCAGTCACAGCCATATGAATTGCTTAATTATCTCATTAACTTTAACTCTGGTTCAGTGTTACTTTAACACTATTTAGAGAGGGACCATATGTACTCTGAGCAGAGTTGATTTAACTCTGGGGATTTTACGGTGTATAAAATATGTATAAATATTTCCTATCAGTAAATACCCTATACTGAAAAGTCACTTATGTTCCTCATAACTCTTCATCTAGGTAAACTTCTTCCTCTTCCTCAATATCATCAGGGTTTTGGCCTCTAAGTTGTGGGAAACAAACACAGGGAAACTGGACCCTAGACAGCAGTACAGGTTATAAATTCTGCATTTTTACATTTTTAATAAAACATTGTTTAGTATGTTTTTAAAGCTATTTTAAATATGAGGACTCATGAAATGTCCTCATATTTCATGTTTACGTCGTAATACCAGTGTAATACCCATGTCATTATACAAATTTGTGTCCTCATAAATCACAAAAACGCACACACACACACACACAAACACACACACAATTTGTAGTGATTTGTTTGCTGTGGCCTGTAGGAAGCTGCTGAAGTCAACCCTGGTGCTGATGCCGCTGTTTGGAGTTCATTACATGCTGTTTATGGCTCTTCCCTACACTGATGTCACAGGTCTGCTGTGGCAGATCCAGATGCATTATGAGATGGTCTTCAACTCCTCACAGGTATATGCCAGTTTTTAAAAAAATTAAAATCCAGGTCTTCTTGCCCAAGGTAATTTTAAATCTATAATCTGAAATAAAGAGCATATGAAGGAAATTGCATTTGGATTAAATGAACAGAAATAGTGAATAGGTTACAGTATGTTCATAGTGACAATTATTTATACTTTCAGCGACAAGGCAGCCAGAAGTCATTCATTTTCAATGAGAGTTGGCGATTTAAGTCAACAGATGCTGTTGGCAATGCAATAAAGTTGCAAAAGAGAAAAAAAAACATCTTCTGATAGGAGTGGAAACAGTGCAGCTCACACACTGTATGCCACTTGATAATGTTGGGCACTGCAGTTGAGTAGGAACGACTACTAGTTAGGGTTATTACAGCAAAATTGGTGGTTTAAATTATTTTTGTGCCATTGCACTGTGTAGCCCCTCCAAAATTCCACTCCACACAGCTGTACATTATCATAAAATATGTTGATTGGTTGTGATTATATCATGTCAAGCAGCTTTTCTGCTTTAAGTGTGACTTGTTGCCGGAACTTTTCATATTACTCCTTGTTAAGACACATGAAACATACCTGGTTACAAAACTGTTTTGTTGTTGCCATTTAAAAATTGTGCTTTTTCTTTATGATGTATTTTATTTCCTCAGGGTTTCTTTGTGGCATTTATTTACTGCTTCTGCAATGGGGAGGTGAGTGTTTGACACTTTAGTAATTGTAATTGTGAGAATAATGACTTCAAACAGGTTTTCTTCACACTACCACTGTCTGCCATTGGTTGTCCAATCCTACCTAAACTCATACCATTGGTTCAGCTAATGTTGCTGTGTCAGGCTGGTTGGGAAGCTCCAACAAACAGAGCAATGTTTTCATAGGATCACAGTATTTACAATTTTTGGGTGAATCAACCAAGAAATGGCTTAAAATTGTCTCTGTATGTTTAAAGTCATAGCTCACCAAGAAATTTAAATTCTGCATTTACTTAACCAAATGTGTTTCCAAACCCATAGCATATGTCTTTTTTCTTCTGACTTGGATGCTTGAAGAAGCTTCACACAGTTCTTCCTTCGTAAAAAAAAACACATTTTAGCATACTTTAAAAAAAGAGTACTTATTACGGAAATAATATTTAAGGTTATACTTAAAGGGTTAGTTCACCCAAAAATGAAATTTCTTTCATATACTCACCCTCATGTCGTTCCAAATTAAGATATTTTTGATGAAATCCAAGTTTTTTTTTATCCCCCATAGAAAGCAATGTATTAACCATTATTCAAGGTCCAGAAAAGTAGTAAAGACATGGTTAAAATAGTCAACGTGACTGCAATGGTTCAACCTTATGCATGTGTCGTGGTGCTCACGTGTACAGCGTCGGCCAATGCTGAGGCGGTGTTCGGACGTAAACACGGAAGTGCTGAACTGCGTTCACTGCGTCAACTGCGTACAAGACTGACAGGGTAGAGAAGAAATTGTTGAATAAAGTTATTTTTGTTTTGTTTTTGAGCAAAAGTATTCTCGTCATTTCATAACATTAAGGTTGAACCACTGTAGTCACATGGACTATTTTAACGATGTCTTTACTACTTTTCTGGACCTTGAATGATGGTAATTACGTTGCTTTCTATGGGGGATAAAAAAAAACCCTTGAATTTCATCAAAAATATCTTAATTTGTGTTCCGAAGATGAAGACAAAATACAGAATTTTAATCGTTGGTTGAACTATTTCTACAAGCTGGAATAGGATCATGTATTTTAAAGTACCCCTAAAATGCTATTTTAAAAGCTTCTGATTTTGTTTTGGCGGTCTGCTACAATAAGTTTACATGTATCCAAGGTCAAAAAACACATTTCTCATAATATACATTGAATCATCACCTCTTCTAATCAGGAGTGAGCATCCCTATGCCCTACTGACTCCGAAGGACTTGTGTGTCATAATGAAGCCATTTGGAACGCACTTGGCAAAGGGAGCAATGAAAGTAATTTCATAATTTCCTCATTAGCTTCACTTGGAATGTTTCCATGACAAAGCTAGGCAGCGACAACAGGAATATCTTATTATTGCTGTTAATATGATATATACAAATAAATGTACATTTTTTAGAATATACTTTATATGTGCGTGTGTTCCCGATCTTCCCTTAACTTTATAAGTTAAGCATTAAACATAAAGCATTAAACACATTTCTTACCTATGAAACTTTTTTAAACCTAATATGAAATGCATGACGAAAATGTGTGCAATATATCACAACAAAACAACTTGAATTATTCTGTTCATACGTTAACTCAAACTCTCCCGCCATATCTAAATTTGAAATGAATTGTGAGGGTCACATGACCATAAACAATTAAATTACTTCCATGAAGTGACCATTGCATGTTCCCTTCGCTAACGGACTTACAGAATGGCCCTTCGTGAAGGGATTCAGTTGTTCACTTTCGTTTGGAACGCCCCTACAAATGGCGTCCCCTTCCAGAAGTGCCCTTCAAGGGGGCAAAAACGCCATTTGGAATTCACCCAATGTGTCTGAAACAGTTTGATAAAGAATCCAGTCTCTCTAAACCCCGCCTCCTGCTCTGCTTTGACTGGTCAGATGGCCCAGTGTGTTGTGATTGGTCTACCGCATCGTGTGGGAGACGAAATGCCCATTATCATATCTGAATTTCAGCTCCAGAGGCTTCCTCAGCACTTAATACACAGTGATACAGACAGTAACAATGGCGTCGGTTTTACCATATCAATTCGAGCCCCAGTCCTCATCCTTTGGAAGTGAATGGATTGCTTTTACAGCACAGAAAACAGCTTCTTCTTGACATGTCGACAACACGAACCAAACTCTTCCAGGCCTCAGATACAACTACAGTGTTTGAGGGCTGGCATTCTGCACATTTGTTACAAACCTACATAGGTACATGGAGGAAGTAAGACTGGAATTACTGACAACTCGTTTCAGGCAGTTCAGAACTGGTTCTTACTTTTGGGAGACAACAACTCAATTTATTGTGCATTTTGATCTTTTAAAACTTTGCAGACCTTTTACATTCACAAACAGCTATATTACACACTACATGAAAGGTAATATCCGAAAAAGCATAATAGGGGCACTTTAACACTGAAGAAATTATTACACACATCACCTTTTAAACTTGTGTGTGTGTCAGAGTATATTTGTAAACAGTCTCTCAGCCCATTTTTTCTGTGTCTATCTTTTCATATCTCTCTATGATGCCATCAGGTGCAGGCAGAGGTTAAGAAGGCATGGCTGAGGCGCAGTCTTGCATTAGACCTGAAGCAGAAGGCTCGTGTCAACAGCAGTGCGGGATGTGGGAGTGGCTACTATGGAGGCATGATGTCACACACCACCACACAGAGCGTGTGTCTCAGTGTCAGTGGTACTAAAGGCCTGCCGCTGGGGACCATCGGGGGCAAAGGACAACCACGTCTCCACCATTCAGGAAACTTACCTGGCTACGCGCCTCATGATACAGAGACTGTGTTTTATACAGTGCAGCAGCATGAGCTGGTTCTGAGGCAGAATGATGGGAAAGGGTCTCCGTCCAAACAGATCAGCAGGAATGCAGAGGAAAGTGAGCAGGATTTTGAGCCATGTTTTGTAGCAGATGAGGAACATTCTGGTTCCATGTCTTGGAAAGAACTGGAAACGATGCTTTGATGGTCTCATGGCTGGATATTATGGCGCTTACTGTTGTTAGAAACTCTTAAGTATTAAATAGGCTAGTATTAAAGTCAGGATGAAATGGAAGTTGCGATAGTCTTTTCTTATTGTGATGTATTTAAAAAAATGGCTTCTCGAACAAGAAAAAAAAAATGTACATTGTGATTGGATGGTTGTGGTTTTGATATTGCTGTGATGTCATGTGAGTGACAGGTTGCCCCGCCCTCATGCCAGTAAACACGTCATTAGGCGATATTCCATAAAAAAATAAGAATTTTGATTTCATGGTGACTTTAAATACAAGCTAAGCTCAATCAATTTCAGTCAATAATTTCAAAATGTCTCTTGTTTTCTTAAAAAAAAAAATTTGAGGTTACATATGAGGCACTTACAATGAAAGTGAATAGGGCCAATCCATATGAAAATATACACTGTTTTAATAGTACAGCCACATTGTTTACACATGATGTAAATGATATTCATGTTAACATGAATTTAATGTGGAAAAAACACTTACTAACCTTTCCTGAGTAAAGTTATATTCAATTTTACAACTCTGTTGCCTTGACAAGGAACACCATAAACTCGTCGACCGTAAAATCACTATGAAAATGATGTGAACAGATTTAAAGCCCAAATAATACAAGTTTTAACAGAAGAACTAACGTAAGTGCTTTTATAAATAATAAAATAGATGATTCATAAATACATTGATAAAATTTGAATCCCCATTTCCTTCCATTGTAAAGGCCTCATTGTAACCTCAATTTTGCTTTAAAAAAAAAGAAAAAAGATTTACCATAGATTTACATTCAAGAAGGGGATGATATCTAGAAACCACAATGTCATATAGAGACTTGAAGGTGTGCACTTTGACCTGGGCCGATAAGCAACCATCTAGAAATGTCTTAGCAACCACCCTGAACGCCCTAGTAACTGCATAGTAATACTGTAGAAACTAACCCCAGTACCTCAGCATTGTGGTGGTGAGTTTTAAAAGCACAAGCACCAATCATTTCTTAAGAAAATGCAGTTTTTAATATTGGAATTATGGATGTCTGGAGCTAAAATGTCAAGAAAATAGATAAAGAATGTGAAGGCCACTAGAAAACTTTACACTGTTATCACCTATTGCATATATGATAAACTTTTACATTTGAAATGTACTGTACAAATGAACTGTAGTATCAGTTTCGATTTGTCAAGTTTCGAATATTTCTAAATCCATCTTTCAAGTTACTCAATGTCTGGTTAATGTTCAGTAAGAATCTAATGCCCCTCTTAAAAACCTGCATTAATATTTGTAAGTGTAACAAGCATAAACTGATATACACAAACACTCACTTGATATTTGGGTTCCAAATCTCAAAATTCAGTCTTTTCCAAGTAAATAATCTTGGTACCTGGAGCAATACAAACTAATAAACTTAGGGCCCTATCATATACCCGGTGCAATGCGGCGCCAGGTGCGACTCAAGTGTTTTTTGCTAGTTTCAGCCCGACGCAGTTATCATTTTCACATCCTTTGCCACGTTGTTTAAATAGCATTTGCGCCCATTTGTGCGCCCATGGGCGTGCTGGTCTGAAAACGAGGTGTGTTCAGGTGCATTGTTGGCGTGTTGCTATTTTGAGGCAACTGAAATAGACTGTGCCATTGACCAAATGAAACCTGGTCTAAAGTCAATGGCGCAATATTTGTTTTGTTATTTAAAGAACGCGTTAGTAATATACGCTTATATGCGGGTGCACAACATGCATACACTCTGCTTATTACACATACAGGGACACGCAGCAGCACACAAACATGCCAAATATTAAAAATAAAAGGATTACAATGTAAAAGTTTATTATTGTGTGCATAAAGATAAAAATGCTTTGGTGGAATCCGGCTTGTCCCGTAGATGGTCTGCTCACGCGCTTTAACTTTGAGAAGCGTTCAGTTTTTCCACTTGCAAATTCCGTCATATAAATAGCGAATCCGCCATGGCGTGAGCGCAACTGGCTTTTAAAGGGTATGGGAGATGAGACTCTGATTGGTTTATTGCACTTTACGCCCAAAACACACCCATGACTCATGAGAATAGGGACAACCCTTTTAGACCATGCGCCGGGTGTGCCGACCATTTTTCCTGTCGTTAAACTAGCAAAAGTGGATTCCTGCGCCGTGCGCTTCAGACCATGCGCTTAGATCATTAAAATAGGGCCCTTAATGTCTATGCATATTTGTCTGTCATACATAAATATTATAATATATACTAATTTAATCTATTTAATATATCTATTTAATATAGTACTAATATTTATTTTCAATAGATTTGAGCTAACTGAATATTGCTTGTTCCACAGCTTGCCATATTTTAACCATGTTTATACTTTTTAACTGAATGAATTTTTATCATTTTCACAATGAACAGATTTATGCTGATTTTAAGCAATTTGAATAAAAACATTTTGAATTTAAATAAAATGATCTGTCTATGACTGACAAATATACATCACATTAAGTTTATTAGATTGTTTATGTTAAAACTGTGTAATCCAAATGGATAGAAATTATATGTGCAATTCATATACATAAATCTTAAATTTAGGCCTAGATATTTTGGAGCGCATGTATGATTGCATGCTGGACTGCTGTAGTTTACTGAATTAGTTGTAAGTGACGAGGGAAGATCAAGACGTCATACTCCTCTTTCACACACTCTCTCTTCAGTGATCAATACACTTGGCACGACTTTCTTCCTCCATAAAATAAAGTTATTTTAGATTTAGAAATCCACCCGCCGATGACAAAAAATGGATTTTGTGTTTAATGTAAAATCATTATCGGAATGCCTGTAACATGTAATACTTATTTTACTTATTTATTAAATACTTTGTCACTAGAATTTGTACTTCATTAATGTCAGTCATTATAATGTTAATGATGAACACAGGAAACAGTTTCACCAGGACACAAGGAAAAGTAAAACCAGTACTTATGTTAAATTATGCAAATCATTGACAAAATAATGTCCACAATGTAAGTGGAGATATTATTATAAGTAGAAATATTAATTATATGATTACAAATGTTTGAAGTGAGGTTTAAAAATTGGATGTGAAAGGATGCATGTGTTTGATTGGCAAACACTTTCACATACCAGTTGCTTCAATCCCAGTTCTTTCCCCAATAGTCTTACTATTCATTTCACAGTCTTTCAGCACTCTGCCCTAGACGCCCTCTCATTGCAGTCAGGAATTTCACAGCTGAGCTTCAGGTCAAAACCTAGACCAAGACATAGACAGTCTCGGCCTGCCTCACATAAAAATGTGCAAGCACGTTAAACTTGTCAACTGCATTGTCTGTTGTTCTTTTGGCATTATGAATTTGCAATGCACATTCAGTGAACAATTACTGACAACTTTTCACATTTACAATTCACAGTGCAGCAACAACAATAGACAGATAATGTGTCACGCTTCTTAGCAATTTGAATGATGCTGACAAGAGGACCTCTAGTGGATATATTGGTAACTGCATCTCCATCAAGTTTTTGTAAACGTGGGCTATGCATGAGTTTTAAAGATGCATAGAGTAAAATTGTATTCAGACACTAGAAATAAAACACCATAGGTTTCAGGTAATAAGCCACCTAGCAACCACCCACAACGCTCTAGCAACTACATATAAATTAAAACCACACTCTAAAAATGCTAGGTTGTTTCAACACAAATTTGGGTCAAATATGGACAAACCCAACCGATGGGTTAAAAATGTAACCCAACAGTTGGGTTTGTCCATACTTGACCCAAAATTAGGTTGAAACAACTTAGCATTTTTTTTGAGTGCATTTGCAACCATATAACAACACTCCTGTGGACAAGAGTGCGTTTTTCCAACATACTGAAGCGGCGTAGCCTGCGCTCCAGTCTGTGGATTCACTCCGATCTAGCTTTTTCACTCAGCATTTCAGACAGAAATGCGCCTTTATCTGAATAAATTAATTTCAGACATGAAACTAAATTGTGAATGATAGTTCGTATTAGACATGTGCTTTTAAAGTGTCCCAATCTAGGTAAGATAATCTTTTATTAAGAGCCGATGAGGATGTTGACTAACGCCAAACCAAAACCGAAAATTATTTGTGCATTACCTCAATATGCCAGCTGTGGCACTAGTCAGCTTTGGGGTGGCAACTAGGGTGGCAAGACTAATTTTTAAGGTGGCAGCTGCCACCCCGTGCCACCCCTGTGGCCACGCCCCTGCCAAAAACCAAAAAGTAGGTTTTTCATAAAATCCAAAATACCCCAAAATTTCACAAGCGACGATCGAATCCAAGGCATACATTTTGTCCGTCTTGATTCCAACGATATAAGACACTTGAGCCTACGCCTAACGGTGCATTCACACGGGGTGTCTGCATCGATTCTTGATGGCGTGTCTGAAGTTTATTGCTGACGCGACCCTCATAGTGACAACAGCCAATCACATTACTTTTCCGGTGTTGCATGAATGCAATTGGCTAGCGTCTGCGTTAGGGTATTTGCATAGGCGATCTGATTGGCTGATGCCTGCACTGGCACTTAAAAATTAAAAAATTTTCAACTTCTGCTGCGAGCAACACCAGTGACGCAACGCAATGGAACCCACAGTTCAGTTCGGCAACGCATGATGTCACCCATTCAAAGTAAAGAGAAGTGTTAACACTGACGCCCCGTGTGAATGTACCGTAACGGTTTAGGAGTCATGAGTGATTTAGTACTTTTCACTGCTGTAGTGCCCCCATCAGGCTGATCAGGGAGAGCCTTGGTGAAATTGTAGACTACCAGCCCTCAAAGTTTCAAGTCTCTACGAATTAGTTTGGTCTGCCCACTCACTTTTAGGGGAGAACGCTGATCCTTGGAAATTTTAACAATTACAATAGACAAGAAACCCTTAAGCTCTAAATACGAAACTAAAACTGCTCACTTGATTCGTTAAAAAACGTGAATTTATTCAGTAACGAAACACTGCTGTGTGTTGCTCAAGAGATGCAAAACAGTTCTGCTGTGGCTTTCTTTGGAACTATTTTTGTTGGCGAAATAGAGCAAAAATGAGAAGCGTCTCGTTGCAGCCTGCGGTGGACGTCCAACCCGGCCCACATCCAAGTGTGATGTCAGAAGCCAGGCCCATTCTGCCCTGCAGCCAATTTTATTGGTCATGTCAATCACAGTACTGATTGCCTACACCAAACACTGATCCCTATACCTACCCGTCACTGTAAACTTAACCAATTAAATTAGCTGCAGGGCGGGATTTCTGGTGAAGTGGTTTGGGAAAAAATTATGCTTAATCTCATTAACTTTTAGCATTGAGAAGACCTAACCATCACACCTAATTCTAAATCATTTACTTCTTATATTTGTCTTTTTTTGACAGACTGCACTGAAAACCACCTAAAACCTACCCTTACGTCTGAAACACACTCAAAACTACCCTTACTCCTTAAAAACACACTCAAAACTACCCTTACACTTAAAAACCCTTTCAATCGGAAACCTACATACAACAAATCGGGTTTCCGGGGCGACACGGAGATGGTCACTGACATAATGAGTTGTTCTGCAGTAAACTGTACTAACCGATTCTGCTGGAGTGTGGGCAGGGCCATGATACCGTGGCTCAACTTCATGCTCACTTGCAGACTCAGTGTCCAAGATGTTAGTGCCATATTTGGACATTGCCGGCTTCGCTTATCTACAATGGAAGAGAGTGAAGGTGTGTCGTCCATATTTTTTATTTTTTTTATAGTCTATGGGTGGACAGCAATTTCAGGGACATGTCCAAAATGTTTAATATTATTATGAAAATAGAATATAAATGAACAAATTGACTTGTTTTTTCAAACAACTTGTTGAGGACAATAAGAATATTTTAAGAATAATTAATTTTGTGTCATTTAACCACTTTTTACACACTGAAGTTAGCTGAGCAGTGTGTGGGACATGCTAAAATCACATACATCCAATCAAAGAAAATGAGAAAAACACATTTAAAGAGACTTATCATTGTATATATGTGTAAATGTTTGGTCATTTATCATAAAACCTCAGAATTTCATTATTTCGCATTAGGCTATATTCATGTATTCAAGTGATTCTGATGAGGACACCAAAGGCACTTATTTTATATGATGTTTTATTAACAAAGTTCGGGAGGAGCACGTTCAAATTATGTACCCAATCAGTCCGACTGAAGGCCTACAGTATAGCCGACTCACCTTGGTTCCTCCACAGACTTTTCTGCATCCCTGCGCCACCCTGACTCCTCACACTTTTGGCTAGTTAGTATCCCAGCCAGGGATATGGGGGAGTACTTGGGTTCTGGCCACATTCAGAGCGCGGAGCCCTCCCGCGGACAGCACGCCAAATAAGCACGGCCTACTTTTTTACTCTAATTATTATCTAATTATTTGTAAGTGTGTATTTGTGAAAGTGATTTTGACCCATGCTCTCATTGTGTCATGTGGTCAACATGTGAACGTGACGTCTGATTGCCTGGAACTGAGGTCAGAAATGGGACATTTAATTTGGGATATTCCCATGTCGAATCTGGTCTGGAGTGCAGCATAAGTGTAGTAGCTTTGTTTTTTCTCCTGTAGGCTATGTATTAAAGATTGTTTCCTCGAATCTCCTGTGCCGTGTGTGTTATAAAGCCACACAGTAACGTGACAACTGACAAGTAGGCTATGTCATAATTTCGAATTTTTATCTCATAATTATGACTGTCATAATTTAGATTTTTTGTCAACTTCATAATTATTTATTATGTCATAATTATGGCTTTTTTATGTCATAATGACTTTGTCATAATTTTGCCTTTTTTCCTCATAATTAGGCCTATGTTTTTTATGTCATAATTAATTGTGATTTAGCATGATTAATTTTTTCTTATGTGGCTGAAAATGGGTTTCTATTGAATCTAGCCAGATAGCAACCTAGTAGCATGGTAGAATGCTACATTCTCAGACCCGCTTATTCGATGACTGAAGCCCTCTAGCGGCCGCATTGGTTCACTGCGACTCAGTAGCGGAGGAAAGGTCTGTGCGTCCTTCATGCGCGTCCCTTCAGCACTATACGACCCATTTAGAATAACCTTTCAGGTTAATCAGTCTTATGAATTTAGCCTCATTGTTGTTTAATATGAAGAGCTTCTTCCGGAATTTGAAAGAAATGTGAAACATCCTAAAAATGATTTTGCTGATCCGGTGGATGCTGAGATCATGATGAGGTCAGTATAGAGGAGGGGTGCAGACGGTCGCCATCAGTGTCTCTCTTTAACAGCACTCAAGGAGAAAGCCTCTGTTCATCAGCACTTTATAATAGTGGAGAATGGCGTTTTCATATCGACTGTCTTCGCCTGTTCTGCCTCATCTCTGAATGCGGTTGTGTGTGTATTTGTGGCGTAAGGGAGGGGTCCAGTGGGATGGAGCAGAGTTTCATGCAGTCCGCAATGGCTATGGGTGCACAGTCCAAGAAAGGCTTCTCCAGAAGCATCGCCGTGGAAAGAAAAAACCTTATCACGGTCTGTAGGTGAGTGACAAGCTTTCAGAAGTCACGAATGTACAGTAGCCTATGTTGCAATGTTATGGCCTTCAGCGGGTCATAAACACGGATGCGATCCGAACAAATGTAATTTTTCTGCTGGATTTGTTACCTTAATTCATTTACAAAATGTAAAACGGATTTATAGAGAGTCTTGCTGAAAACAAAGGTGAACGTTTACACTATCATCCTAAAGATATCTGTAGATTGGAGGCGTTGGTGAGGTCTGACAGACATACAAACAATTTAGGGAGGTCTGGATCGCTAAAGATCTTTGGTTAAGTTCTGTAGACTTGGTTTTACGAGTCTGTCTGTATATTCTTAATTATTAAGGGTATGTTATTAAATGTGTGTGGACACGAACGTTATTTTTAAAACCGGACATTGCACGCGATATGATTTATGTCTGTTCCCCGGATGATGTCGTTGCTATGACGACAACCTTCCTCCCGCAAGGGCAGCAGGGCTGACGGGGGCCGCTGGGAATCTGCTGTGCTGTACAGAGAATAGGGGTCATAAAATGATGCGCTTCAATTATCGAAATTCTGAAGAATATCATTGAACGGTTTGGGCCCACTTAATACTAAATGTCTCTAGTTTCTTTATGAGCATCTGTGGTTCCATGAATAACCTTTAAAGGGTTAGTTAACCCAAAAATTAAAATTCTGACATTAATTACTCACCCTCATGTCGTTCCACGCCCGTAAGACCTTCGTTCATCTTCGCAACACAAATTAAGATATTTTTGATAAAATCCGATGGCTCAGTGAGGCCTCCATTGCCAGTAAGATAATTAACACTTTCAGATGCCCAGAAAGCTACTAAAGACATATTTAAAACAGTTCATGTGACTACAGTGGTTCAGCCTTAATGTTATGAAGCGACGAGAATACTTTTTGTGCGCCAAAAAAACAAAATAACGACTTTATTCAATAATATCTAGTGATGGGCGATTTCAAAACACTGCTTCATGAAGCTTCGAAGCTTTACGAATCTTTTGTTTCGAATCAGTGGTTCGGAGCGTGTATCAAACTGCCAAAGTCACGCCCCCCAGTGGTGAACCATTGAAATTTCGAAACACTTATGACTTAACAAAGCCTCGTTACTGAAATCATGTGACTTTGGCAGTGTGATACACGCTTCGAACCACTGATTCAAAAACAAAAGATTCGTAAAGCTTCAAAGCTTCACGATACAGTGTTTTGAAATCGCCCATCACTAGATATTGTTGAATAAAGTCGTTATTTTGTTTTTTTGGCGCACAAAAAGTATTCTCATCGCTTCATAACATTAAGGTTGAACCACTGTAGTCACATGAACTGTTTTAAATATGTCTTTAGTAGCTTTCTGGGCATATGGAAGTGTTAATTATCTTACTGGCAGTGGAGGCCTCACTGAGCCATCAGATTTTATCAAAAATATCTTAATTTGTGTTCTGAAGATGAACGAAGGTCTTACGGGTGTGGAACGACATGAGGGTGAGTAATTAATGACAGAATTTTCATTTTTGGGTGAACTAACCCTTTAACATGAATGGAAGCTTTCAATTGAACAAAAGGTTCTTTATAGTGAAAAAAGGTTCTTTAGATGGTCCCACTTTATATTAAGTGTCTTCAACTACTATGTATATTAACATTTAAGCTAATCATTTGATACAGTGCACTTATTGTGTACATAAAGCCTACATGTTTATACATTGTATTTGTATTTTAAAAAATACCAGCATGTAATAACATTGGTGATTAATTTCTGTAATTACATCTATAATTACACTGTTAACCCTTCCCTTACCCCACCTTTAAACCTACCCATACCACCAAACCTGCCCCTAACCTTACCCCGTTGAGAGTTTGCAATACAACATGAACAGAATAAGTACATTTTACATAACTATTACCAAGGTTTTTCTCTAGTCTCTGAACTCCTACTGCCTATTGTACTGCTGTGGAGGCCTGTACTGAAAGAGTCATTGTTGTGATCAGAACAGTTGATGGTGACGTCACTGCTGTTTTTGTCATTGACAGGAATAACATATTACTCCATGTATGACTATATAATTTAATGCATTAAAGGAAATTATATTTGTGGGTACACTGTAAATGATACAGTATATCTTCTCACTAAAATGATGGCAGCAGATTACAAACAATATTATTAATTGAAATCATCTCAGATGCTGGGATGGGCTCCAGCACTCCCACACTAAACAAAGAAATAAAAAAAATTAAATCAGAAAAACCTTGCTTATAAAGAAGTAGAAAATAATTATTTGTAATTGTAACAATTACATATTTAGGTCTATAAAAATGGTCCCCTCTACATTTTTTTTCAGTATTACATGCTCCATAAACCAGGGTGAAAGCAGATGTAACCCACCTTCAAATGTGTGATAGGTTACATTGCTTAACCCTGATTTGATTCTTCCCAATTTAATATATTTTGTGTAAAAATATTCTTAGCAAGAAAACAGGTGATATTCACTATAAAACATTTTAGAGATTATTATGTTAATAATCTCTAAGGCATATATGGCTCTTCAGGGAGGCATATATACAGAAGAATGCACTAATACGCTATGTATCTGTTCTATACATTCAAAACACAGCAGTTATATTCATGAGTCATGGCCTATCTGTGGATGAAGTAAGTACAGTAAGTAGTTAAGTAAATGTTTTAGTCATTTATCAGAAAGTTTCATTTAGTGCATTGATCCAAACAGTTCAATGGAACACACTTTCTCATCATATCATCATTGGCCATTACGTCACCATTGCTTCTTGCAACAGGTTTGTAATGCATAGACTTGAGTGTATTGAAGTGTATTGTATCTTATCTTTGTATCTGAGATTGTTTTTAATATGCAATATATTACTGGACAAATATAAAGAGATTCTCTTTGATAAAGATTGTGGTAATGCTTTGCCTATAGATTAGCCTTGTTACACCTTTTTTAATTATCCCTTGTGAAAAAGAAGTGGACATAATTGCATTTACTGTGCACTTTTAGTGTACTTCAAATCTTAAAAGTATATTTTTAAAATAACTGAACTTGCAGATAACTTACACTTTGTAATAATGTCAAATTAAATCATGTTTTAATCATCTTTTATCATTAAAAAGAAGGACACTTATTTTGATGTGTTAACATACTAAAGTACATGTAAAGTGCTTGAGTATAATTTTAAATGTAGTAGCCTATGTTATTTTCATGCTTGGTTGCAGCAATGGAAATAAAGTGCTGGATTTAGTCGCGGCATATGGCAAGCCGTTTTGACTTTTATTCATTCTCAGGATATGAATTCTTGATATCAACAATTCAATTCCTGATATCAGGAATTACATTTCCACTAGTAACAATGTTAATTCTTGATATCAACAATTCAATTCTTGATATCAGGAATTACATTTCCACTAGTAACAATGTTAATTCTTGATATCAACAATTCAATTCTTGATAATTGTAATTGTATTTTCACTAGTGAAATGTCACCATAGGCTGCCATTCAAATTCAGAATTGATTTCTTACTAGTTGAAATTCCAATTTCACATAAAAATCATAATTTTTGATATCATTAATTACTTTGTTACTAGTGCAAATATCTATTCTTGATATCAACAATTGAATTGCTAGTAGTAACAATGTTAATTTTCAATAATTTGATTGTCGCTAGTGACAATGTTAGTTTCTGATATCATGAATGTGATTGTTAGTAGTAAGAAAGCCATTTTAGATATATGAAATTATATTATATTGATTTCAACTAGTGCCAAATTAATTCTTGATATCAAAAATTCTCATTTTTACTAGTAACAATGTAATTATTGATATCAAAAATTATGATTTTTACTAGTAATAATTGTGTTTCTGATATGTGAAATTGGAATTTCAACTAGTAAGAAATCAATTCTTGATATCAACAATTGAATTTGAATGGCAGCCTATGATGACATTTCACTAGTGAAAATACAATTACAGATATCAAGAATTCTAGTTTTTACTAGTGGAAATATAATTCCTGATATCAAGAACTGAATTGTTGATATCAAGAATTAACATGGTTACTATTGGAAATGTAATTCCTGATATCAAAAATTGCAATTGTTACTAGTGGAAATACAATTCCTGATATCAAGAATTTAATTGCTGATATCAAGAATTCATATCCTGAAAATGAATAAAAGTCAAAACAGCTTGCCATACGCGGCAGTCTTTCTATATTAAAGGAACACTCCACTTTTTTTGAAAATAGGCTCATTTTCCAACTCCCCTAGAGTTAAACAGTTGAGTTTTACCGTTTTCGAATCCATTCAGCCGATCTCCGGGTCTGGCGGTACCACTTTTAGCATAGCTTAGCATAGTTCATTGAATCTGATTAGACCGTTAGCATCTCGCTCAAAAATGACCAAAGAGTTTTGATGAGCCTATTTTCAAAAAAAGTGGAGTGTTCCTTTAACAAACAAAAAAAGGTAACAGAAACACTCTGAATACTCAGGATCAACTCTCGAACAGAACAACCAACTAATTCTGACAAGATTGGACAATAAACAGAACAACTTGAGGGGGAGTAAATGATGACAGAATTTCATTTTTGGGTGAACTATCCCTTTAAGCTTAATTGGTCCACAATACAGACAACACACAACTGAAGTCAATGGAATAAAAAAGATATTTCTTAGATGCAAATAAAATCAACCAGGAAAGCAAAAAACACAAAACAGTAGAGAGAGAGAAAGAGAGAGAGAGAGAGAGAACAGGGAATCAGTGGTGTAGGTATGAATTAGTCCCAATTTGAAAATTATTCTATGCCATTTTGTTGTATAGTGTGAGTAGTGTGTTCACACTGGAAACAATTAAGAGAAATTACACTTCAAGTAGCCAGATGATTCACTTTATTATCACTTTATTTATTATGACAAAATAACCTTATAAAATACATACACTAGACGGTAGAGCATTGCATAAGTGCATAGTATATAATGTGTCATTTGGCATACAACTCAGGTTTGTAGGATTTGTTTTTGTCTATTATAGATGCAATCATTTTTTCCATATTGGAGTACATTGTATTGTTTGTGTTTGTATGGCAGGTTTTCTGTGAAGACACTGTTAGAGAAGTACACAGCAGAGCCCATCGATGACTCGTCTGAGGAGTTCATTAACTTTGCTGCTATTCTGGAACACATCCTCAGTCACCGCTTTAAAGGTAAGACAGTATATATGAAATCACTAGTACACTTACCTTTTAACTTTATAAGAACATTATGGATATATTTAAGTCAGTTATGTGAATGGAGGCATGTCTCTTGCAGGCTCTGGCAGCTGGTTTGATGGTCAGCGCAGTTTTTGGGATTTCATCCGTCTGGCCTGCAGTAAAGTCCCCAATAACTGCATAAGCAGCATTGAGAACATGGAGAACATCAACTCCTCACGAGCAAAGGTGGGCATGTGAAATAGTTATGGTAGGATAAGTAAGTACCGTAAATTTTTTTCTTACTTTGAAGGGTTTTTTCACCCAAAAATGAAAATTGTGTCATCATTTACTCCTCCTCATGTTGTTCCAAATCTGTATTACATTCTTTCTTCTGTGGAACATAAAAGAAGACATTTTGAGAAATGTTTTTTTTTGTCCATAAAATGAAAGTCAAAACTGTTTACCAGCTGGTTACCAACTTTCTTCAAAATATCTTTTTTGTGTGTGTGTGTGTGTGTGTGTGTGTGTGTGTGTTCCATAGAAGAAGGAAAGTCATACAGGTTTGGAATGACATGAGGGTAAATAAATGAGAGAATTTTCATTTTTGGGAAACTGTTATGAATAATCATACAGAAGAGTACAGGAGAAAATTGCACTTTGGTGAATTGTAAACATTTTTAGTTTTCGTAAAAAAAATATGATTTGACTCTGATATGTTATATTCTCACGAAAACTTAAAGGATTAGTTCACTTTCAAATGAAAATTAGCCCGAGCTTTACTCACCCTCAAGCCATCCTAGGTTTATGTGTCTTTCTTCTTTCTGATGAACACAATCGGTGCAATATTAATAAATATCCTGATGCATCCAAGCTTTATAATGGCAGTGAACAGGGTTCACGAGTATGAGCTGAAGAAAGTGCTTCCATCCATATCCATCCATCATAAACATGTACTCCACACGGCTCCGGGGGGTTAATAAAGGCCTTCTGAAGCGAACGATGCGTTTGTGTAAAAAAAATCCATATTTAACAAGCTATGAAGTAAAATATCTAGCTTCCGCCAGACCGCCTTCCATATTCAAGTTACGAAGAAAGTGTAAACTGGCATCGTGTCAGTTACACTTTTTCTGTAAGTTGAATAGGGAAGTTGTAGGACGTATACTAAGCTTTTTGAACTGCAAGAGTTTTACACTTTCTTTGTACGTTAAATAAGGAAGGTGGTCTGGCGGAAGCTAGATATTTTACTTCATAACTTGTTAAATATGGATATTTTTTTTACACAAATGCTTCGCTTCGCTTCAGAAGGCCTTTATTAACCCCCCGGAGCCATGTGGAGTACACGTTTATGATGGATGGATGTGGATGGAGGCACTTTCTTCAGCTCATACTCGTGAACCCTGTTCACTGCCATTATAAAGCTCGGAATGCTTCAGGATATTTATTAATATTTCTCTGATTGTGTTCATCAGAAAGAAGAAAGTCATGTACACCTAGGATGGCTTGAGAGTGAGTAAAGCTTGGGCTAATTTTCATTTTAAAGTGAACTAATCCTTTAATAGACTCAACTTTCTTTAAAGGTGCTCATTAATGTTTCTGCAGCATATGCATATGCATGTTTGGTATGGTTTGTATAATGAAGCTTGCAGTGATTTGTGATTCATCCGTGCCTCTAGGGCAGAGCATGGCTACGGGTTGCACTAATGGAGAAACGTCTGTCTGAATACATCGCCACAGCTTTGCGAGATAGTCGCACCACAAGGTCAGACTAAAAGAGAAAAAACTCAATATTAATCATACCACCAATATGATCCATTTATGGTCACACCCAGGCATCAATACATATATCCAGTTTAAAAATAACAATTTACACAGCCATTAAGAACGTTAAACTATTGAATGCAGAAAATGGTGCATCTATAATCTGATTGTGTGTGTTTATGTATTGCATGTGTGTGTTTGTCTGCAGGAGGTTCTACGATGAAGGTGCCATAATGTTGCGAGAAGAAGCAACTGTTCTGACTGGAATGCTCATTGGACTCGGAGCGATTGACTTCAGGTAAGAGGATGGGAATTGGAAGGGGTAATAAACTGAGGAATACAAAACACACAATCTCTGTTTCAAAATCTCAGCATTCCAACTGAAATGGAACCTCATAAGTAATTGATTTAGAACGCTATACATAGGCAGCAACCATGCTAATGTAAAGCGTATGATACTTTAATGCTGGTTCTGGGACCAAGCGACAATGTTATGCAATGTAATCAATGTTATGTAAATCTTTGTTGATCTGTGTTTGTTGTTAGTTTCTGTTTGAAGGGGGAGGCTCTGGATGGGAAGTCTGAGGCTGTTATTGACTACACTCCTTATCTGAAATTCACACAAAGGTAAGAACTTTTATATTCTACAGTACAGCTCAGTTTCATACAGGGAATGGTGTGGGAGAGATGTTTAGAGTTTATTTATATTACTATATCAAGGGTGGCACCACTACTCCAAAAGTAATGGGGGTCCAAAGTTTTATGATTTTGGGGTGAATAATGGGGATTATTATTACAACAAGATTGTATACATTACTATCTGCACATGTATTGCATTCTAAATTAGGCATAATGAATCAACGAATATCATTTTCATGTGTTTGTTCTTCTTTGTTAATGTTAATTTATAAATATACTTTCATCCATTGTTAGATCATGTTAGTTCTTATAGATGCTACATCACATTATTTTAATATTAAAAAGAATTGGTATATATAGAAATTTACATAAGCCAAGATTTAAAAATGCTTTAAAATTATTAACTAACTTTTCTTCATTGGATATTACAAAACTGCCCTTTTTATTCCCTTTCTCTGGCTCATGGTGTCTTCACTGGTAATTGAAATCTCAGTTCATTATTCTTAATAATAATTATTAATATATTTATTTATACTGACCATTTTGTAATATACCTCTGCATGACATGAGGGTCTATCTTAAATAAAATGCTACTTCTATAGTTTTTCTTTGTACCATCTATGATGAAAGATTCTGAAAGAGAATGTGCAAAGTCTAGAAGAAAAATGTGCAACTTTCACATGCATCTGATCAACAGTTAAACTGCACACTCTTATTTTAGTGTTGTTGTTATTGCAGCAAACAATTTTCTTCATCCATTCAGTTTAACAGCATTAAGTTAAAGAGTGAAAACTTTGTGATTCAACTAAACTGTGCATATGCATTTTAAACACTTACATTATGTTCTTTCTCCATCCATGCAATAGATGTGTGCTCTGGTAAAGTCAATGGTATGACTAATTTCAGGGGACAACAAAATAAAAATGTAAAAATCAGCATATCAGCATAGCTAACGTACATTCACTTTAAATATCGAAACGTTATAAGCATATAAATACAAATTTAACACCCTATTAAGCGCCAGTAAGTGCTATAGTGAGTGCTTTAACTCTTTATTCAGACCTGTCAGACCTGTCTGTTATTGCCTGAAGTGCTGGGACACTTCAGGGGTTGGTGGTGATAATATAGCAAAATATCGGCTAAATTCATTACTATTACTAGTAATAAATCTAGTACTACTACTAGATTAATTACTATGCAAAAATATTTAACTGCTCAATGCAATTGACCAGTCAAATCAAGTATTCCATTGAGTCTATTCAATTAAGGCCCGTTCACACCAAGAACTTTAACTATAAAGAATATAGCTGCAAGCAGCGATACGGGGCCAAGCCCTGAAGGGGCATCAACAGCAGTGCAGAGCCGGAAGAGCAAAAACAGCAGAAATAGAATGTACATGAAAAACAGATCGGTTCAGAAAGTGAGAATGAACTCAAAATGAACAGAAGTTCAGATGAGAATGAACACAGAATGAACAAAAAACACATTTCTAATCTAAGAATAAGAAAGATTAATACAATGCTTACCCAGATAATAAATGAATCGATGTGACAGAACTAGGGTTGGGTATCGAGAACCGGTTCCAAATTTCAAAGAACCGGGGATTCGATACGATGCGCGCATTTCGATTCTGTTTATCGATTCCTGACTTTTTTCAGTCATTCTCGCACGGTGAACGGCAGTGAGCATTTTACAGTTGTATCTATCTGCTAGGACCTGCGACAAGGACCTTACAATCGGCACTGACTTTTGCTTCAACACGGCATTAATCTGAAGGAATGCATCGTGTTTAAAGGGCCGTTCACATGTCGCGTCTAAAAACGTGTGGAAAGCGTGGCCGCTTTCTCCTCCTTTCCAAAGCGCTTTCGCTTCCGTGGCGCCTGTCGTTGCTATGCAACCATGAACTGCGCTCTGCACGATGACGAGGAAGTATCAGCAAAGGATTAATTGATTTCTAGTCCTTGCATTAGCTTTACTACTAGATATATTTATGGAGATGAGAAATAAAACCCGGCTGAGCTTTTGATGTTGTTACGGAAAGGCCGAAGCTGATCGGTTGGTTCTTGTCACATGACCTGCGGTGCGCTTGAGGCATTCTGAAAAGCATATAGGCGTGCCTGGAAACATTGGAAACAACGAACATTTGAAAAAACGCACCTACATTTGAAATAACTAACTTGCACGTGCAAAAGACGTGATATGTGAACGGCCCCTCCAGCCACGAGTCCTGCTACAAAGCACCAGATACAGCTAATATTAGCAATAGCAGCGTCTCACACTCGGGTACAAAAACAGTTACAGCTTACTAGTTATAGCCTAAATGTGGCAAGAATAAAAGGTAAAAACATTATTCTTGAAGTATTTGCTCTTTTTTTCTCTCCATAAAAAAATATTGGAATCGGAATCGAGAATCGATAAGAACCGGGTTCGATAAGCGGAATCGGAATCGAAATCGCTAAAATTAAAACGATACCCAACCCTAGACAGAACATCACACACATTTTTATAATGTATCAGGCAGGACCCAAAAACACAATCTTACATTACATGCTTGTTGCTTAACATTTTGCGCCTCTCAGAAGACACATTTACACTCAGCTGCCGTGGTTCAGTAGTTCAGATGAGAATTAACTCATGAAGATTTTGTATGCACCACATGTTATATTTATATAAGTTCAGATTAGATTATTCTTAGGAAGACACAATGTCTGGAACAGAAGCAAATTTTGCACCACTGGGAATGTGCCACATGGGATTAAAAAAAACGACCTGAAAGGGTTGGGGCCTGTGGCTTACCACCCAGTTGACACACATTCACCAGGCTGCCGAGGAGAGCTTTCAGTGTGAGAATTAGCACACAAAAGCATTACTTAGCATGTTAACTAGATTAGCATGCTAAGCTAACTTAACTGCTAAAGTAGCTTACGGTTAACCTGATAGCCCAAGACTCACATTGAAAAGAATAGAAACAGGTTAGCATGTTAACCAATTAGCATGTTAAGCTTTTTAGCATAGGACAACACAGCAGCGACAGTCGACTTCAGAAAGGTATTTCTCAGGAACAGTATGGAATAGCCTATCAAAAATTTGTTCAGTCATTTCTGTGTGGTTCTGTCCAAAGATCATCTGAGCCAATTTTGGACAAGATTTGTTGGAGGAGTAGCGAAAACACTGTTTTTCATTTACTTCAATATGGTGGACAGGCAAATTGATGGAAAATGACAAATTGTCAGAGATATCGTCAGAATTGGCATAAACCAAGGAACGTAATGACACAGAAAACAAAAAAATTTGGAAAACAAATTTTTGACAATGTTTTCAAAAGTTATATGTGTTTTTGCAAAACACCCTAGGACATGCTGTTGATGATCCCTACCTATTTTTTTGCAGATATGTCAAAATGTTAAAAAAAGTTGCAATTTATGACAAATTTCAAAATGGCAGACCGATGGTTTGTCTGAATACGTGGATACCAATTTTACCTGGCCATAGATCTCAGATTCCAAGATCACAATTTTCTGACAAACTGTTCAAAAGTTATGAGCTAAAATAGCCATTTTTCTCATGACCCATAGGTGGCACTGTTCCCAAACTCTCAGACCACGGTTCCAATGAAGCAGTACCAAGTTTCGTTGCGATGGATCAAAGTTTTGCTGAGATACAGCCTCTGAACCAATTTTGCATCAACAGCGTTAAGTTCGCAACATCATAACCTTTGAACAAAGATGAATAAAAAAGTTCTGTTCAGTTATTTCTGTGCGGCACAGTCCAAAGATCATATGATCAGTTTTTGGACAAAATTGGACTAAATTTGAAGGAGGAGTAGTGAAAAAACCTGAATACTGTACTTTTCAAAATGGTCAAAAGCAGAATGGATTCTGACTGGCTGTCAATGTTTTATAGCACATCAGTTGGAAAAAATCATTGTGAAATTGATTCCAATGATACTGTTTCTCTGTGGCATTATGGTTGTGTTGTGGACTCTGCTATTCTTTTACAGTTAGAAAATTTAAAACTATACCTTTATTGTTATCATCCATGTTGTGAACAGGCCTTTAGTGCCACTGCTCTGTTGCCATGGCAATGAGATGTTGTGCTGTGTTCAGTTATGATTATCTTAGTGACGATGAGGACGGTCAGAGCGTGGACAGCAGTAACAGTGATGAGAGCGTCGAGCATCCTTACATCCCTCTGGTCACAGATGAGGAGAGCTGGAGGAACAAGTGCCGCAAGATGGAGCAGAGGTTCAAGATCGTCAATGCGCAAAAGGTTAAACACACATATATGATTTCCTATAGTGGGTGAGTCAATGAATGTTTCATGTGCTAAAGTGTGTGTTTGTATTATTTGTGTTTAGGGGTACCTTGAGGAGCTGGTGAGGCTGCGGGAATCTCAGTTGAAGAATGTGGAGATGGAGAATAAGAAACTAACAGCTGGACTAGAAGAACTGCAACTACAGAGCCAGAAAGAGAAGAGAGAACTGGAGAACATCATACTGGAGCTGCAGGAACAACTGTGAGAGCAACATACACACACCACTGCTTTTGGAGATGTTAATGGAATTATTTTGAATTGGTTCAGACATATTCACCTGTTTTGGTGAAACATTCTGCTTCTTCCATTTTCTTTATCAATCATTTAATGTGAATCAACACTGTCAGATACAAAAACATGTACTGTTTAAATAAATATGTATAAACATTGACACATCTAGCATTCATAATTATGAATGAAGGAATTTCCAATACAGTATGATTTGTATACAGTATGATATGACTGATTTTCAGCTTCATCTATTATTTTGAAAATAATGATATTTTGGCACATCACATATGCAAAAACAATAGCCATTTTGGTTTTTTTTTGTGTTTTTAGTTACTTAAAATGAGGGAAATTTTCTAACAATACCAAAAAATTTCTTGATTGTCTCTTGATTGTGTCATGAAAGATTACAACAATTTTTTTATATATATATAAATAACTGATGTTAACTAAAATTAAAAACTACGGAGCCCCACACATGACATGCAGGGAAAAAATTGCACGATTTATAAATTGAAGGAATAAAATAGTAAATCGTGCAATTTTTTCCCTGCATGTCATGTGTGGGGCTCCGTAGTATATGATTACTGATTTGTTCCCTCGATTTATAAATTGTGTTCATGTTTTATCAAATTGAAGGAACAAATTAGTAAATTGTGCGCACGATTTATAAATCGAGGGAACGAATTCATAAATCGTGCACACGATTTAGCCTACTATTTTTTTCCTGCATGTCATGTGCAGGGCTCCATAAAATACCTCATAAAAAATTATAAAATTGCTATTTTAAAAATTAATGGCTGGTAAAAAACAAACAAACAAACAAAAAAAAAAAACAGTGGGATGTACAGTATCTCACATTATTTACTCACTAAGTCCATAATATGTTTTTGTCTTTAACTGTATCGCAGGACAAGTCTGATTCCAGGTGAATCACATCCCCTTTCTAAGGATTTGTCAATCCCTCTTGTTAACCAGTGGCCATCACTCCACAAATACAACAACCAGGAGGACAGGAAATTGTACCACAGGTAATAAGAGGCTCTCTTTCATACAGGCTAACAGCTTACTCAAAATCCCAGTCATTAACCAACCAACTGGCTTTGTGAATTGAGTTTGTGTTGCTTAAAATATATCTAGAATGCTGAAAAAGATTTAACGGTAGATACACTTATGCTGTGGGTCTGTTGTTGTCTTCTAGGGGTAGTTTCCCCAGCCCGGAGCCACATATCAGGCTAACCACAGGTTCTCAGAGGACGGAAAGGAAACAGAATGGAAAAGCCTGGTGCACAGCAGGTACACCTTAAAATCTAGCTACATGCTTAAAGTCGACATGAAATGGAAGCTGCGATAGTATTTACTTCACTATTGTGACGTATATCAGAGTGAAACGGCTTCTTGAATAAGAAAAAAATGTAGGGCGGGGCTTGATTTTGTCCATCGGGAATTGATTGGATCATTGTGGTTTGCTTTTGCTGTGATTTCATTGCTGTGAGAATTGTCCAATTGATTTCATGGTGACTTTAAGGTGGTTGCTTTGTTTTTACCTTGCTGTCTAGTCCAAGCTGGTTTTGGTGGTTGTTCAGCTGAGTTACTAGCTGTAAGATGGTTGAGGTTTTTGGAGCATGTTAGCTAGACTTTTGACTATCAGCATGAGGTGTGGTCCTCTTTAGAGCTTATTCTGGCAGGAATTACCCTCTTAGGAGGAGACTGACAGACCTGGGGTGCGTTTCTTAAAAACATTGTTAGCCAACTGTGGTCTCAAGTTCTTTTGTTACTAACATTGTTCAGTGATTAAGTGTTTCCCTGAAACCAAAGTTTCAACAAACATTCGCAAACATCAAGACAAATGTAGTTGGAATTACAGCTCTCGACCTGTGGATAGAATGATAGTTTCTTGTTAGTATATATATGTGGACTTGATATAGATCATGCTTTTAGGTACAACCCACTGAACCCAGCTAACAGAGAACGTTCTCAGAACTTCCCTAATGTTCTGGCAAGGTTCTTTCAAAGTTATGAGCAAACGTTCTTCCAGAACATTAATAAAATGTTTATCTGGTCTTTAATAATGTTCTCAAAATGTTAGCACAAAAACATTACTTATACATCGTTCATGGAATGTTTTTCTGAAACATTTCAGTTGGATGTTCGTCTACTAACCTTTTTTAAATGTTATTGCTTGTTTCAGAATGTTCAGAGAATATTCAAAAGTAACATTCCCATAATATTTACAAAATGGATTTTTCCATTAACGTTCTCATAACCAAGAAAAAATGTTTTTAAAACATTTAAAAAACTGGAGGGTTGGAAGGGTCAGAGAACATTCAGAAATAATGTTTTCAAAATTTAATGGCAACGTTAGCAAAAAGTACTTATATTTTTGTTAGTTGGGAATAAGCAAGCTAACATGCACTACAATCTATATCTTTCATTCCATTTAAATATGTATACATTTCATTCAATATATTTTAGCATGTCAACAATCAGTGTTGTTTTTGAAGAGTGTGTGTGCATGAAGGACAAGAAAGGCACAAGGAAACCCCAGGGTATGATGTAGGAGGGAACCCGCGATGAATCAAACATTAAATAAAGCAAAACGATAGGGGACAAAAAAAGTTAGTTCCCCATCTAGGTAGTCCAGCTGGACAACTTTCTAAACCTGCTTTGACAAGCCAAAAACTTGCTAGAAACCAGCTACTATGTTCCGAAGTATAGCTACCACCTTAAAGTCACCATGAAATCAAAATTGACATATTTTTTTATGGAATATAGCAGTGTTTATTATAAATGATTTATCCGTGGACATTATTTTTAAATTCCCGTTACCTAGTAATCTTTAATCAAAACAACTTTTCCCCCTCCCAACGTGTGAAAGGGTTGGACAATAATCCCTCCTTCCAGCAACGGTCACTCAAATTAGACAATCCAGTCAATTCCTGATGGACAAAGACAAGTCCCGCCCAAAATTTCATCTAATTTAAGAAGCCTTTTCAATCTAATATACATCACAATAGGGATGAAAAGGCAATTGCAACTAATGTTTCATACAAACTTGAAAGGGACAATTCACCCCCCCCCCCCCCCCAAAAAATAAAAAAATTCTGTCCCATTTACTTACTTCATGTAATTTCAAACCTGTTTGAATTTCTTCCTTCTGTGGAACAGAAAAGAAGATATTTTTGAGAAATATCACACTGTGTTTTTTTTTTTTTTTTTAATTTTAACCAAAATTGTTTAGTTACCATCATTATTCTAAAGATCATTTTTGTGTTACACAAAAGAAAGAAAGTCATACAGGTTTGGAATGACATGAGGGTGATAAAATGTTGACAGAATTTTCATTTTTGGGTTAACTATCCCTTTGAGCTTGTCAGTCTTGGATTTTCCAACAGGAAATGCTATTATTGGTGTTCAACAATAATTCCTATTCCCTCCATTTTCATTTCAGAAAAAGACTACACTCCCTCTATGTTAGGTCTGTGTGGTTCTCTGTCCTCTTTACCCAGCTGTAAGTCCCTGCCAAGCCTGAGGTCAACAGAGTGCCTGGTGAACATCAGCGCAGAGCCCAGTCCTGCTCTAACCCCCAGCTAGGGTCCAGCAAATGAGACCAATGTCACAAGCAGAGAGAATCTGCACTGTCAGCTAAGACATCCAAAGATATAATGGCTTGGGTACAGCCTGTGTAAACCGTGTTACCCTAATTCTCACAGAAGTATCGTCCTGCTTCCTCTTGAAGAGATATAGCTAGACCACTGTAGTTATGTCGAGATGTTTTCTTACAGATTTTTTCTTGTCAGAGCTTTTCAAATGCGGATATCTCTGAATGTCTTTGCTGTTCAGGTATTTCTCCTGACTTGTTGTGGTAACTAGTGAAGGCAAATTGTGGACTATGCACTGACTGACCTGAGACCTGCCTGAATCGTCACTACTAAAGGCCAACACTGCTTTCCCACATTCTGCTGCCCTTTAAAATACCCTTGCAAAATACATACAAACAAAATCAAACAGACACTAACAGTCAGAAATTAACAATGAACAGTGTGTGAAAGAAGGCATATTATAGTTACAAAGTAGTATTTTGACATTATCGTCACATTTGTTTTCAACCATCTAAACATCACATTTCTGCCAAATAACATGCAAGAACTGATAACAAAATGATGTGTATGTCTTACTTTACAGTCTACTGTACAGTTATAGTGGTAATAAAATGAAAGACATTTCTGGAATAGCTGCCTTATTCCTCTTTTCTTGCCTCTTGAAAAAAGTTTGAGCATCCTGCACATGATGGCAGTGTACTATTGCTGAATGACTGATAGTGATTGACATAAACAGATGGACCAGTATATATCTGCATACTGTTGTATTGTACTGTATGTTTGACATCTATTTGTCATCTGTTGTTGCATCATTACAATACGTTTGCAATGTGTGGACCACTGTCATTTTTGGTATATTAGCAACAGATTTGACACCTTGCATTGATTTTAATCGCATTGGCATCATATAAAACTGATAAGCTAGATCTCCCCCCTCCATTATCGTTGTAATTGAAAGTCTGTTTGTTTGAGAATGTGTGTGTGTGTGTTGTGTTAGGCTGTTCACCTTCAATTAGCATTAAATTCATTTTTTTTTACTCATTGCACATTTTATTGTTTAAAAAGCCATTGGAACCTATGCTGTTTATCATTTTAAATCGCAATAAAACTGCCTTTTTTTGTCCTAATGTTTTCCATTGAGTCATAGTTGTTTCCTCAAAACAAACATGGAACACCAGTGCCATTTTTAGAGTGTTTCTGGGTGTGCTGTATATAGTTTGTGGGTGTAAAGACTAATGGTAACATAAGAGAGAGATACTTGAGTGGAACAATGAGAGAAACTTGTGAATTTAACTTTCTGATACATTAATTATTAATTCACAAAGAAAAAAAAGTCTCAAGTTATGACTGTAACCCCGGTTCCCTGAGTAGGGAACGAGAGTGACTGTTCTCTGAAGTACTTGTGAAATCACACCAATTCTATTGGCTGATGGCAGTCATATGACACAAAATGGCATGCCATTATAAGTATGAAAGGGTGCCTGCATGAATGAGAACATGGAGACGTCATCAGCTTCTAATTGGCTGAAGTAAGACGCTCAAGCATGCAGGAAGTATGACAACAAGACACAATGTCTCGTTCCCTACTCAGGGAACCGGGGTTACAATCGTAACCAGAGATATTCCCTTTCAAGGGGAACTCAACGCTGCATCAGAATGTTGACGCTATGGGAACTTCAATACCCACTACACCATAATGAAAGGATGCCTGCTGTGTGCACCAAAACAAACAGCTGCTTAGTTTTATGCCAATGGCCTGAAGGTGGACATAAATGCTGAGAGCCCAAACAGGGCAAAAAAGATTTAGCCTCTTATGTTTCACAGATTGAAAAGGCAGAGGACAGAAGGCCTATAGATGTGACACTGAGGAAGGCACCTTTGGGACATAATTTGGCCTAGGATGGAGAATAGCTTTGACTCCACCAGGAGCAAATTCCAGGCAGGAGGAGGCAACTGACAGGGCTTGCAAATCCCCTGCTCTTTTTGCGATAGCTAAGAGAAAAAACACCTTGAGAGTCAGAAATTGCTCAGAGGCTGACTCCAGGGGCTTGAAAGGTGCCATAGAGAGACCTTCTAGGACAACTGCAAGGTCTCTAGAAGGAACATCAAACAGGCCTAAGATACGAAAGGATGCCTCCCAGGGATGCTTCATCGATGTGAATGTGGCTAGCAGAAATTGCTGCCACATACACTTTAATTGTAGATGGGGTTAACCCAGCAGAAATGCGATCTTGCAAGAACTCCAGCACTAAACCAAGATGGCAGTTAAGTGGGTCCAAGTGGCACTCTCTGCATCACAAGGAAAAGAGCCTCCACTTGAGGGTGTACAATTTCCTCGTGGATAGAGCCCTAGCACTTAGGATGGTCTCAACAACAAACAACCAACAACGGGTCGGCCAAAACGGGCTATGAGTAGTAGGCGAACCCTGTCCTGGCATTCCCAGGCTAGGACTCCCGGGAGCAGAGCAATCGGGCAAAAGTGTACAGACGTAACCTCGACCACATCTGTACCATAGCATCCATCCCCAAGGGTGCTGGAGGTGTGAGGGCGAATCAGAGCAGACAGTGTGTCGAATTCTCTTAAGCGAACAGGTCCACATCTGCTCTGTCGAACCTCTGCCAGATCGACTCCACCACTTTTGGGTGAAGTCGCCATTCCCTGGGCCTAAGCCCCTGCCTCGACAGGATGTCTGCTCCCTGATTCAGTTACCAGGGATGTAGACTGCTCTTACCGAGAAGGATGAGATATGGCACAAACAGAACTGCCCTGGTGATTTATGTATGCAACTACCGATGTATTAGCCTCATGTATGGTAGCCTCTGAGATCTTGGAGGAAGTATTTCAGAGCCAGAAATACAGCCCTCATCTCCAGGCAATTTATGGGCCGTAAAAGATGGTGACCTGTCCACAGACCCCGAGCTGAGTGGCCATCTAGGACTGCACCCCAGCCCATGAGGGAAGCATCTGTCGTTAGTGCTTTGCGATGACACGATGGCCCCGACACGGGACCTTGGGCCTGTGTTGAGTTGGTAAGAACCAAGATTTCTTTGGGCACACTGTGGTGTGGTGAGGACCAATCCCCCTCGAGAGGACCTTTATTGCCCAATAGGTTGAGCCACAGATTACTCTCCGCAACAACCATGGCAGCCGATGGAGATTATGGAGTGGGCCGTCTGCTTGGTGACGTGGAGAGCCAAATCTGTGGCCCGGTGGAGTTCTTTCACCTCCTCGGGGCCAATTCCCTCGCCTACAGGTTTTTAAGCAGGTCAGCCTGGTATGCCTACAACACTGCCATGACCTGCAGCGGCATACGCTTTCAGCATACGCTGCAGCGTCAGAGCCTTCAGAGGCAATGCCGATTCAGGTGAGAGATAGCTAGCTAATGTCTCCTCAACCTTAGGCATCGCCCCATACCGTGCTCGTTTTAGACCTGCAAATGTCGAATAGGTGGACAAGGCAGGAGCATAAACACAAGCCGAGTATGGTTTTAACCAGAATCTTGACACCTCAGTGTGGAGATCTGGAAAAATTGGAAGGCTCTGCCACAGAGGTTGGGCTCTACCGGAGAGGAAGTGCTCATCCAGTTTACTTTTCCTGTGTACTTCCTGCTCCTCGGATGGCCAATCAAGGCCAAACTACCACAGGTCAAATCATAACCTCCAAGAGCACCTCATAAGTAGAAAAGAGGGATGGCACTTCCTATAATTCCCCTGCTTCGATTCTAACCACATCCAAATCTTTGGAGCCAGTCATAGTTAACATCGGGCCCTCATTCATATCAGAAGAAATTGCAGAGTGGGCTTCTCGATCCAAAACAAAGGCTTTGGGGTTGGCAGTTGAGAACTGAGAAAGGAACCCGTCTCAAGTTCCTCTGCTAACTCCATTTGTGACCCCCACAGGCTGCCACGGGGTGTACAAGGGTGTACAATTGGACACTATGCATCAGAGGGTTCATTTCAGTTGTCGTGTCCATCTTTGTGTTTTAATGTGAGCTATGTTCAGTGTTCTTCGTCTAAGCATCTGATACATGCATTGATTGAACTGAAATGTCTGGCCTTCTCTGAAGAAAATGTGAGTAGAATTTGCTTGGGTGTTCTAGGTAGTTGTCAGGGCATTGCTATGCTGAACATTGCCAAGTGTTTTAAGTGTATTGCTGTGGTTGCTAGGGTCAGAAGGCTCAGATCAAAGTTATGGACAAATATTATTATTATGTTCATTCATAGTTATCTGGTCTATTAATGTTCTCAAAATATTAGCCCATTTTGAAAATTCAGGGAACAATAAGAAATAACGTTTTCATAACTTAATGGGAACATTAGCATAATGTTCTTAAAATATATTTTTGTTAGCTGGGGTGTTCTGGGTGGTTGATAAAATCTCAAATAAATGCATAACGTTCTGTTGTCTCATATGCATGGAACACATCATTCTAATCTATTTCAAGCCTGTTCCTCCTCCAGATGTCACTGTGAAACTCATTACAACATGACTTGAATTTAGGGTCACTGTGACCCAGGGGTCAAACAAAGAACAAGTGTCAATTATGGGTCAAAGATCAGCATCATTTGTTCACTGTGGACTGTTGCCGTAAAAAGAACCTAACAGAAGTGTCTAAATGCAAAATGGGGACCGGTGGTTCACCAAAAAGATGTGACACTTGATTAATATCTCAGCATGCAGCAGGGTGAAGCTAAAGAATGAATGTTTTGATCTTCAAAATAACTAAATTCTAAGAGAAAGACAAAGAGTAAAAGAAAAAGCCCTTCCTGTTGGATGCGTGGCCAAAAAACGCACATTTTCCTCATGTGACAAACATAATGAGAAAGCATTCTTGGATCACTGTATGTCTCGAAAACCTCAAAAACATCCTTTGAAATATCTAAAAGTCTCTCAGTATTCATATTCCTAAAACTCTCTGCAATCCTGAAATATGAAAATTGAATAAATGTAAACCACAGATAACAAAATAAAATTTATTATAAAGAAAGATAATACAAGCACACTTTTCAAAAAAAAAAAAAAAATGTACAAAAAATGCAAAAACAAGTGAGTACACAGACCACAAAACAGCTCTTCTGCAAAAATGGGCATATTCACAAGATGTTATCTCACACAAGCTCCACCCTATGCAAACCACCACTGATTGCGCTCCCTGGTCTTCAGTCATTTGGAGGAAGGTTATCTCCAACAATACATGCTGAAGACACCCACAGGGATGGGAGTGTTACACCCATGGAAGAAATACCACCTCTATACATAGATATGACAAATGTAAAGCAGTTTAAATATGTGAATTAATGTTTTACTCACAATTCAATATGATAGTTTCCAAAACTATTATACAATATTATTGAATAAGTGTCTAGCATTGCCTAATGCACTGTACAGTTACTTAATAGGCTACACTTCTAAAGGAATAGTTCACCTGAAATGAACAATTTGTTATCATACTCTTTCTTCAAGGCTTCTCATTCTGAAATTGGAGTTTAAATCTCACAATTCAGACATTATAATTCGAAATTGAGAAAAAAAAGTTTAAATCATCAACTTGCAACTACGAGAAATTCTCACTTTTTCCTCAGAATTGTGAAATAGTATCACAAATACAAGGAAAAAAGTCAGAGTTAAAGTCGCAATTACATTATTGTTTATTTGTGGCAGAAACAAGCTTCCATACAAATCTCATTTGCACTTGTACATATTCGACAATAAAATGTTTAAGTTAAACATGCTATTATGGTGTATTTCTGGATAGCCATTTCTTTTAGCCAATCAAAAGGCGAATTCTGAAGGTATCCGCCCACTTCCTAAAATGAATGAAAGATCCGACAGAGCGTCTTGATAGACAGAGTTCTGTGTCAGTCTGTGTCGAGCGGCAGAGTAACTTTTCTCTCAACTGTATGATCGTATACTTATACGATTAATTAAGTATGTCTTCTAGTTATCTGTGTAGTTAAGAAACTAGATGTTTGCACGCGTCGTCTTCTACGCAGTTTTTTTTATGTAACTACACAGCCAAAAAGAAGCGTATGAGCTCATGACGCCAGAGTGAGTGTTTGTGGAGAAATGAAGATGTCCAGGAGCGGATCAGGTCTCCAGCCTCTTAAAGCTACTTTTCCCTTCACACTGCACAAACCAGCTGGAGCTGCCGTCACAAATATCACTTCAGGTGAAGTAATAGGCCTAATACTCATCAGTGACTATCACAAATGATCTAAGCCACTTTAACAGGAAATGCTATGTGAATGATTGAGTTTGCAACAACATTATTACTTGAATTTGGGTTTTTATATGCTTTAAACGATCTAAACGCTTAAATTAATTACTTTAGCTTATTTTAGCATTAAACTGTTTGGGCTTTTTAATTAATGTGGTTCCTCATTTTCTCTGGGCAAAGATGGGATTTATCACTAAGTGGATTTCATTTATCCACGCTACAGTTTTCTTCTGGACTTTGCTGGTGCATAGCAACACATCATCATTATTAATTATAAACACTGGCTTATATTAACTTTATATTAAAGCTGGAAATAAAGAAGCTTTTTTTGATAAAAAGTAATTTATGAAACAAGGAACTTTTATAACATTTGGAGAAGAATAAAGAAGAAATATTTCAGATATTTCACTAATCAAATAAAACAATTGGTAACACTGGTCATGTGAACTCCTTTGTACTAAAGGTCACATTTTCTTGCTTCCATTGAAGCACAAAATGCTCTTTGAAACATCTCAAATCATGGGGGAGAACATTTTTTCAAGAATTTTGTTCATGTCAGCTACAGTGTTACTGTCTTTAAAGCAAAAGACAGACAATCCAAATGCTAAGACATTGAAATTCATGTTAATCTTTACAGCTCAGTGTTATATTTTAGAGATCCTATTGTATGTAATACATAATGTCTATCTTTTTCATATCCAGTAATTCACTAACTTTTATGATCTAGACCAGTGAATGGTGAAGTTTAATACAAAAGAGGATATAGGACGAATTTTTTTTGCAATACACACATTTATTAGAACAAGATGTTTAGTAGCATGTTTCCTCATTGAAGTTTATAGATAATGGCTTAGCACTTGTTTTCTCTCCATGCAAATACTGTGATCACTTGGATTTGTTTTGTCTGAAAGCCTTTTTATTCAATACACAAGCTTTCTTGGTTCCTCAGGTGATTGGTCCAAAGCAGAGTGGCGTTTGCAGACTCGGATTCGGCGCACACTATCTTTGGATGCGATTGTGGGGCCGTACTTGCAAGGCCAGTGGCCCAAAGTGGGTGACAAACACAGTCCCGACAAACACAGTCCCAGCAAACACTGCAGGGAAGACAAATCCACACAGGTGAAGCGATTCAAATGATAATCCAAGTCCATAATAGATTCTAGTCCATCATATCACCGGCTGAGCCATTAGTCCGATTCTGTGAAGTGTGTGATGTAAAAATAAATAGGGTTTTCACAACAATGCCATAGAAGAACCATTTTTGGTTCCCCAATGCACCTTTCAGACAACAGTTCTTAAAAGAACCATTTTTTTTAGTGTCAAGAACATTTTAAAAATCTAAAGAACCTTTTGTGGAATGGAAAGGCTCCATGGATGTTAAATGTTCTTCATGGAACCATAGATGCCAATAAAGAACCTATGTTTTTAAGAGTGTAGAAATTTTAGAGATTCTAGTCAAACAAATAGCAAATCTTGAGCGAGTGCTGCTCTCATTTGTTCTCATTCTCACTATCTGCATCTCTCATTGGTTTCATCAGTGCTGTGGAGAAAAATGGACGGGTGCTGTCATGTTGTTTTGCATTGTACACTCCTCAAACTGTTTTAAGGTTCCATTTGATTGGAAGTAGACTGTGGTATTCCGTATAAATACCATGGTACATGAATATGGTAATCATTGGCCAGGTTTACACCTAGTGCATCCACTTTTAGAATCAACATCAGTTTCAGGTGCCCCGATCACAAGTGGACAAGTTTACCAGCAGTGTGTGTCAGCTGACTCACCTGAGACGGATGTTAATACCAGTGTAAACCGGGCCATGCAGTACCATTATATTTATACCAGAGGTCCATGGTATCTTCTGACACCATCACTGTACTGCAGTTGTTTAGCTCAGCTGTGAAGGGAAGTGAGGGCATTAGCTTTTCACATTTTTAAATATCATCTGTTTTCTGTTCCTTTTATAACCTAAGCCAAAATTTCACCCTTCCTTTTATATTGTCGATTTAAGACTGTTTTACCCACTTACTTAGTAAAATTACCTTATAAATTAGTCTCTCTATGGTAAATGTATTTTATTTGCCTGTGATGCTGGTTAATAACAATATATCTGATTGTACTAGTTCACCCAAAAATGAGACTTCTGTCTTATTTTACTCAACCTTGTGAGTAAAACAAGGATGTAACCAAATATTCAAGATTATGGGGGACCAAAGGCAAAATTGTAGGACTTTTCGATCGTTCATTGAAAACCCCATATCGATTTGTTAGGGGGATGCAGTGGCTTCATCCCTGGTTCCAAACTCTTTATTCCATGAAACAAAAGAAGACATTTAGTGGAATGTTCACACAGCTGTTTTTCCAGAGGATGAACACATGCAGGACAGACAAGCAGATCTTCTCCGGCACATTTTGATGTACATCCGCGTGTAACAGTTTATTGAATATATATATATAATATATATATATATATATATATATATATATATATGTGTGTATATAATATATATATATATATATACACATATATATGTGTATATTATATATATATATATATATATATATATATAGGCAGTGTTGGGGAAAGTTACTTTTAAAAGTAATGCATTACAATATTGCGTTACTCCCTAAATAAAGTAACTAATTGCGTTAGTTACTTTTTATGAAAAGTAATGTTACATTACTTTTGTGTTACTTATTCTCACCTGGGCTGGGCTTGCTTGTTTGTTTTTTAATAACAACAACAAAAAAAAGGTCTATTTTTGGCCAATGTTAAGGCCCTTTCACACCAAAAGTGAAATGAATAAACCTCAGGCTGAAGGAGAAGCATATTTATGCCTATAAGTAGAGGGCGCAGCTCAAACAAACTTTTCAGCTGTGCTGATTAAAGAAGAATAGGATACAGGAGAAGGAAGTTCAACACTCTTATTTCTAAATCTAATCTAAAGTAATTTTTGCTTATTAGTACGTTGAATTGGATCATTGAAGGTCAGCAGCAAAGACATTGGTTAATAAAGTGAGATTAAATACATAAAGTATATTTGTGTAATTTAATATAGTTAATTATTACAGGTTTGCGTAAAATTCTGATATTGCATTTCACTGTTTTTATTCCCTTTTTTTGAGGAATTCTGAATGTTTTCGTGCAAGTGAGATGAGTAAATACATGTACACATTTAGTCTAGAAATAAAAGAACCATCATGTTCACACAGCACCTCTGCACTTTCTCTCAACATGGGGACAGGAGAGCTGTCCGTCAATAAATGTGAAAAAGTAACTTGCGTTACTTATTTGAAAAAGTAACTTAGATATTTTGTTGTAAATTGAAAAAGTAATGCGTTACTTTACTAGTTACTTAAAGTAATCTGATTACGTAACTCAAGTTACTTGTAATGCATTACCCCAACACTGTATATAGGTCAGGGACTCGATTCTATTTATTAGTTGTTGATTGGATTTTGAGATGTGAGATACATGTACATCAGCAGTCATTTTCACTAGAAGATCCAGTTATGACATTTCGATTAAACATTACGAGGTCAAAAAAACAATATACATGGATGGATTGTTCACAATAAGATCTATAACATGCATTTATAAAATAAATGGGGTGAATTTTCATTTCATGCCAACTATAAAATGATGGTTGATATTTTTTGTTAAAGACACCACAAGCATGGTTAGCTGGAGCTGAAACAACAGCTGTTGGATTTCACAAACGCTCGGCATCATGGGGAAATGCAGAACATCTCCAGGATGGAAGTGACGTATGTGCAAGTTCATCGGTAAGACAAACTGCACAATAAACTTGCTACTTCACTTCTGTTATGAAAATAGCTTGAAACTATCGAAAGTTCATGTGTGGTTGCATGTATTTTGGCTCATGAAAAATATATTACTATATCTACATCACACTACATACATCTGTATATGTGAGTAAGAAATTGTCTGCTGTTTTTGTGCTCTTTTCTATCCTTACACTGTTTTTGTTTTTAAGTTTTCCAAGCTGAAACAACAACTGCAACAGAAGCAAAGGTCAGGTTTTCCAGTAGACAACCAAGAGAAACTGCACAACCAACATCAGGTACTAACACACACACACACAATCATTCTCTCTTTCTTGTTATTCTATGCTCCCTGGTTCCTCATTCCCAATCCTCATTTCTCTTTTCAGCCTAAACATAAGATTAAACATAGCTATTCGGAAATTGTCTAATTGTGGTTAAATTGTATTAAGTCAGTGGCTATTTGTGAAAATAGCAGAATTTTCTTTGCGCCAAGTATAAATAGTGTTAGATTCTGTTCATACTTAGAGTAGTGGCAGAGTAGTACATTATAAAACGGTATGCAATAATAATAACATTCAGTGTATATTTATGTTAGAAGATAACCAGGTTTCTAACCAAGATCACTAAAGTTAAAGGGGTCATGAAGTGGATTTTTTTTGTTTCATGAGGTGCACTTCTAATGTTAGTATGATTTTTACATCATAAAATGTCATAATTTAGAAATAAAAGGCATTTTTCTATCCTGATTTTAGCCCTCTGGCTTGAACGCTCTGTTTGAAGGGGTGTGTCTGCTGTGAGACTTCAATATAAACGCCCACTGCTGTGATTGGCTGACATCTTTGCATTTGAAATGCGTATTACATGTGGAACCCTCTCGGATACTTTTACTACGTTTTTACTATTACAGCTCTTGAGATTAACAAATCCTGAAAAGTGTTGATTTATAGCCTTATATTTAGATCTTGTCCTATCACATGAAAGGTTGCAGTGATGAGCATTGAGCAGATGACAGTCTGTTGATCGTGTGAATGCAGTGATCTCGTCATTGTAACTCGATTCCTGCACTCTTACGAAATGCTTTCACCACAACTAACAGCAAACATGATGTAAATACAGTAATGTTAGCCTAAGAGCTTCCTTGTGTAGTGTAACAGCGTCATTCATTATAACAGCAGTTTTGGCAAGTGTCCTGATAAACTTGCGCTGTGTGATTGACAGCTTCAGCCATTGTAAAGGGAGCGTACTTTGATCGCTTTCTGTATGTAATTTAATCACAATTTAAAAATCAGATGCTACTAAGCTACTATGTTACCTGCTACTAAGAGAAACAATGTGAAGTTGATTAAGTCACTGACTTGATTTACTGATGCATAAACAGTATTAAACATTTTTGGGACAGAGAAAATCTGCCTGATCTTGAATAATTACACATCAGATATCACTGATCACAGATCGGGGATTAGAATGAATACTGTTACTTACGTGTTTGTGGCTGTCGAATCCGTATCGTAAAAGTCGGTTTGCAAAGCCTGCGTCATTATTGCGACCAAATTACCAAAAAATCAACAAAAAACACACAAATAAACTGGCATCGCAAACTTATCTCATCGTAATCTGGGCCTACTTTATGGCTGCGTTCCAGTTCGTTTTTTTTATGCCCTTCCCTTGCTAACTTCCCTCAGTCTCGTTGACTTGGATGTACGTCATTGCTTACGTTGCGTGAGTGCCCACTACTGGCAAAACCTTTGCAATGGGCTGAATTGGAACGTCCTAAGCCCTTGATCACTTGGAATCCGTTATGAAGTTGATTTATTATTTAATTTTTTTCCCTTACGAAATTGTTTAATGTAGCATTCTATATATATATATATATATATATATATATATATGTATAGGTGTGTTTGGGTTGTTTTAAATATTTTTAAGAAATAATTAATATATCATAGAGTTGTTTGTGGTGGGGTAAATTAAATGCGATGTGCGGTGACGTCACAATTGTGTTGCATTGTGGTATATTGAGCTGCCTGAAGTGTACATATGAAGTAGACTCGCTTTCTAAAAATCGAGGGAGCGAGGGTCTGTCCATATAAACTTCCCTTGTCCACTTCACGAAGTAGAACGCACTTCAAAATGGTGGCAGGGATTCCTCCGAGGGGAAGTGCTTAAGGAAGTTCGCGAGTGCGTGTCTAAAACTAGATTGGAACGCAGCCTAGATCCACTTGCTGCTCATTGACTGAACGTCAGTGGGCGGGGCCAACGATGCGATGATGTAAAAGTAGGTAGCGTTGTCTTGCTCCAGAGGCAGTCATATGCAAATGATTGTGCCCCTGTGACATCACATACCACCTCGGATTTTTACATCTTGATTATATAAATGCTTTTTTATTGATGACAAGGACGTTTTAAGTTATGGAACTTGCAGGATGTATTGATGATACAAAGACCTCTTATATGCCAAAAGATCAAGAAAAATTTGATTTTTCATGTCATGTTAGAACAAGATGTTTAATAGCAAATCCATACAAATAAAATACAAATCCAGAGAATGTACATTGGTGAGCAGAATGGCAGGAAGAGGGGGTCGGTTGGCAAGGGCCTTTAGCTTAGCATGTAGCACCACATCCAGTGGTACCCTTAATTATAGGCCTATTAAATACCCATTAGGGACACTTTATTTCCACTTTTTGAATATTTTCTTCATTATTTAAAATAAACACCTCTCTGATCTGATATGTGATGAGGAAAAAATGAGAAGAATGGGATCGGAAAAGGTAGATTCAAACTGGTAAAAGCTAAATTTACTATTCTTACTTATGTCTCTGCTCATAATTGTAATTTTGTCTGTCTCAACCAGACAATTGAGGGCAAAGTTAGTGTAAATAGCCTCTGCCAACAAGGCGGGCTACTTTCACTTAGTGTTATATTAAACGTTGGCAGACTTGCATTTAAAGGATTAGTTCACTTTCAAATGAAAATCACCCCAAGCTTTACTCACACTCAAGCCATCCTAGGTGTATATGACTTTCTTCTTTCTGATGAACACAATCGGAGATATATTAATAAATATCCTGATGCATTCGAGCTTTATGATGGCAGTGAGCGGGATCAACAAGTATGAGCTGAATAAAATGGCTCCATCCACATCCATCCATCATAAACATGTACTCCACACGGCTCCGGGGGTTAATGAAGGCCTTCTGAAGCGAATGTAAAAAAAATCCATATTTAACAAGTTATGAAGTAAAATATCTAGCTTCCACCAGACCGCCTTCCGTATTCTACTTATGAAGAAAGTGTAAAACTCTTGCAGTTCAAAAAGCTTACGCTACATCCTACACCTTCCCTATTCAACTTACGGAAAAAGCTTATCTGACGCAACGCCAGTTCCATTTTTTCCGTAATTTGAATATGGAGGACGGTCTGGCGGAAGCTAGATATTTTAATTTGAAAGTGAACTAATCCTTTAAGGAGGGAACCCAGCCATATCTAAAGATCATATCATAGGCCCTGTTTACACCTGGTATTGGATTAAGATGTGTTTTGGTCGATACGTTTTTGGTAAACACATGTGTAAACGGGGTCTAAAAAGCTTTGAGCTTGTCCACTTTCGACCACTTCCAGAGGTATTCGAAAACGCATTCGATTGGATTGCTTTCGTAGTGCAGACGCTCATGTGGTTGAATGTGTTCAAACAGCCACGAAAGAACCCTTGCTGACTTAATGCGTAAACATTTTGGGAAGCTCGCTAGCCAGACGGGATTAAACATTGTTGGCTGCACAACGCACAATGTTCTCTCACCATTCCTGATTTCTAACACGCACTCACAGCTGGTCTTTCGGCTATCAAAGCAGAAACGAAAGCTGATGCTCTCTGTATGTTTTTCCATCGCCTCCTTGCGCATTCATATTTAAAATGCGCAAGCTTATTCTGTCCGTTAGATCTGAAAAAAAAATAAATAAATAAACATTTACCTGCCCTCCCCTCGAAGAAATCAGGACAGAAGTGAACAAAAGATACGGATTAAAATACCAGGTGTAAATGGGAATGTGTCTCCCTCATCTACCAATCAACAAAAACACATCTTAATGCCAGGTGTAAACAGGGCCATAGAGACTAGTGTTTTTTTTTTTTTTTTACTTAGTTAGCAGCCAGTTAGCAACCACCCAGAACACCCTAACAAAGCAACATGCTAACAGCCACTTACAACACCTTAGCAACATGGCAACACCCTGGAAACCACCCACAACACCCTAGAATAGTGTCAGCAATTTTTGCACAGTCAAACAACTATCACTTTTTATTTAAAAGATGTAATTGTAAACATTTAGTTATTATTAGTATATCTAGCTTGTTCTTGCATGGAAATCTATGTGATTACATTTCATGTATCAGTGTGCTACGAAACATTTTTGCGTATGAAATTAGAATAAGATTCTATTTGTATTGTAGTTTAGGGGGCTCATTTTTGGCAGTACCAGAAGCTTCTAGACACTCGTAAAATTCAAATGAGTTCAGTGGTCTGTGGGTGAAGCCTTCAAATGCACTCAAGTGATATATTCTGACACATGTACACAAATGTTAGAGGAAGTGTGGAGGATTGCAAAATGTAACAGGAAGAGTGGTTGTATCAAAACCTGTTCTGCTTTAACGCATGCTGGCCAGCTGCAAACAGAAATCACACACCCCAGGGTTATTAGTTTCAGTTTTATTTCATTTTGTATTATGGTTTCTAATTTCAGTTTAGTTTTAGTTGGATATAAAGGTGTTTTTCTGAATATTATTGTTAGTTTTTATCCATTATTACATTTAGCACCAAATTGTAGGCCATCTATCTGCCACATGACAGCACTTTATTAGATATGTACTGTAAACTTGGTATTATAAGTAAACTCCACAAAGTTTTACAAGAATGCAGCATACTGCAGTACTCACTGACAATGAAATGAGCAATAAATATTGCTTTACAGCTACATTTTAGCTACCTTTTGTAACATTTATGATTCTACACCATAGACTGGATCCACTCAGGTACACATTGGAGAACAACTATTTACTGATTAGGCAAAATTTTGAAATATACCTATTCAAGAGCTTTTTTTGAGAGTGTAATGCCATTTTGCTGCACATCGGTTTGTTTTGTCAGTTTTGGTTTTGCATTCCCCAAAATGTCATGCACGAAAGCAAACTGTGGTGGGCTGTTTTTATATAGTATGTTGATCAGGGTCCTCTTTCTTGTGTTTTTTAATACCAGGCTCAGGAGAATAATTAAATCAGACCATCAAGCATGGATTGAAATCATCAAAACTGAAGCCATCTTATACGTTTTTGTCTTATGCTCTTGCATATAAATGAACATTCATTCACATTCCCTTATCTTTGCTAATTTGTCTAAAAGTGTGAGCATGAAATGAAGCTGCAACATGTGTGATGTGGTAATTTTCAACATTCTCTGGAGTTTAAAGATGTATTGCAGCCTCAAGTCTGTGGCTGTATCCAAAATCGCATACTTCCCTACTATATAGGCGAGAAACAGTTTGTACCAACAAAAAAAAAAAAAAAAAAAAAAAAAAAAGAGAGAGAAGTATGTCTGAATTCACAGTACTCCTAATAAAAGATCAGGCAAAAAGTACCCGGACTACTTCCGGCAAGATTCTGAAGTGTGCATATGATGGACACTTTACTATCCCATGAGGCCACGGGAGAGGATTTGTGAATGGCAGTGAAGCGACGCAACTGAAGCTAGTAGGTCACATGATAATGACAGCATGGCAAATGTAGTACGTCCAGATTACATTCATAGTACACACACTCGTACTATATAGAACGTACTTTTTTTAGTGAAGTAATTATTCAAAATAAGTACCTACTCAAGAGAGAATGTGATTTTGGAAGCAGCCATTGTTTGTGGTTCACCTACATTATGGGGACGAAAATGTAGGAAAACGTTGAGGACTTCCTAAATGGGGATCTCAGACTTCCAGTATTCCAGTATAAAACCAAAAGATGACAATGGAAAGCCCTTGTAATCATACTAATATCAATATGTGTGCGTTTCCTCTCTTTTCAGTCCTCGGCTGCATCATTGACTCGACTGCCATCACGTCTGCGACACAGTGAAGAGAGACTAGATCAGGAGCTGGAGAAAGTCTTCATACATCATTCACCGGTTGGCAACTGTAGAGTACGTTTCTTAACACGTTTCACCATTTTAACTGATTGTGAAGGTTGATATCATGCTAATTTGCATATTATTTAAACTGGATAGTCAAGTGCTCAGTAATTTATTTTATTATTTTTTTTTTTTTACAAACCTGCACAACTGGAAACCTGTATGTAATTGGATCTGTGTTTTTCTTTTTTTTAGCTATATGAGGTTCCGGATGGCCACAGGGCTCCTGTTCCACACCTGAGCTCCAGGAGTGGATTTCAGATCGAGTCTTCCTGTGTAGCTTCCCAGTCCTCTTCATCTTCAGCCACATCTTGCTCTCCGCAGCGCCCTTTAGATCTTGACACTGGTAGGTTTCTTTTTTTCAAACTCTCACCAGGGTGGGAAACAGTTTCCGGAAACAGTCCCCGTTGTTGGTGTCCTGTCCTCGACTAAATCTATCCCCATTTTACAGCATGTTCAAAACACCCCTCAAATACACAGCAAAAAGCCTGACCTACATACCCTGCAGGTTACTAGAGCAATTGTGTAGTGATTATTTTCACCAACAGAGGTCTGCATGTTACACTGATTAATGTAATACAGTTTTACTTTTTGTACAGTATGTACTGTATAACAGGGCCTGAACAGGATGCATGCTTGTTTTCCACACAATTTTAGACGTTCCCAAAAGTTCAAAAGCCACAGTTCCCACACACATCTTAAGTATATCACATGGGTGAAAGTACAGCCTGATATGAACAATTACACTTGCAACAATTACACTTACATTTTACAATTACAGAAAGCACTTTGTGCTCAAAAATAAGTCTAAAATGCAAAATAATAAGCCTAATTAGGGATAGTAAAGTTCCATTTCCAAAAGCACAAACATAAAATAAAAAAAAAGAAAGAAAAAAGTTGTAATTATTGTATACAGTATATTCACAGTTTGTGAAAATGAAAATGTGAAATGAAATTAGAAAATAGGGCGGTGTTAAAAATATTGATTTCTCGATTCTCATTTTGATGAAACGGTATCAAGTCCTGAGAATTAGTCTGTATTATATTATATTATATTATATTATACATTCATTCACATAAGCCACAGGAAATGCTTTGGAAACTCGTAATATTTCCAGGTGAAAACAGTAATAGGTGTTGGTTGACCATTTGTGATCGGATCACCGAAAAATAATACCAGGTGGCAACAGGGCTTCAGTCTCGCAATTTCGATTTCCGTGATATTGTATATAATTTGCGGGCGTCAGGGAGCTGCTATCAATATGACTATTTCCAGGAGAGGTGGGATGTCTGTAAATGTTTTTATGATGGCTACCATTTAAATGTTTATATTTCAGAAAATGAGTAGAAACATAATTGGCATTTTTAATAACACAATTATGTTAAAATTTATTGCTATAACATTATTATTACAAAAACTTCCTTATGTGTAATTTAAATGTAAGTATTTTGTTAAAATGTAATACTGATTTGATCTGTTTGCCATTTGCAGTGGTTACCATTTACTATTTTTCAGAGTTTGTATGTGTGTATGTCTCTCTCTCTCTCTCTCTCTCTCTCTCATATATAATATATATATATATAATTACAGTTGTGGTCAGAATTATTGGCAAATATGGTAAATATGATCAAAGATGACTGTAAAAATAAATCTGCATTGTTTATCCTTTTGATCTTTAATTCATAAAATTAGCAAAAATCTAATCTTTCACTGAAGGAAAAGAATTGAAAGTGGGGGGGGAAATCACATTATTAAATAAATGTTTTCTCCAAAACTCGTTGCCCACAATTATTGGCATCCTTTTATTCAATACTTTGGGGTACTTTTTATCCATGTGTGCACCAAACCCATCTGGTTTGGTGCAAAAGCTCTTTTTTTTTTTTTTTTTTTTTAAGTTTCATCTGACCATAGAAGCCGGTCCCGTTTGAAGTTCCAGTCTTGTCTGACAACTGAATATGCTGGAGATTGTTTCTGGATGAGAGCAGAGGATTTTTCTTGAAACCCTCCCGACTTAATACTTTCAATACTTTAGCTGTTTTCTTACAGCCACTTTCTTTTTTGTGAAGCTCAACAATCTTTTGCTGCACATCAGAACTATATTCTTTGGTTTTACTTATTGTGATGAATGATTAAGGAAATTTGGCCTTTTGTGTTTCCTCATGTTAATACTCCTGACATGGCTGGACAATTTCATGTTCACGATCACCCTGGTGTGCTAAATAATGTAAATATGAATGGGAATATACTACAGAGATATTTTACTCATAAAAAAATTCTAGGGGTGCCAATAATTGTGGCCAAAGTGTTTTAGAGAAAAACATTTATTTCATAATGTGATTGAATTTTTTTTTTTTTTTTTTTTTTCCCCCCCACTTTCAATTCTTTTCTTTCAATGACAGGTTAGATTTTTGCTAATTTTATGAATTAAAGATCAAAAGGATAAACAATGCAGATTTATTTTTACAGTCATCTTTGATCATATTTACCAAGAGTGCCAATAATTCTGACCACAACTGTATATACTGTTTATAATAATAATAATTAATTGTAATAATAGTATATGGAACCCACAACCATTTAAAAAAAAAAACATACAAAAAATGTATTGTCACGTTTTTTTTTTTTTTTTTTTTTTTTTTTATAGATAAAAACAAGTAAGATTTCAGACATTTGGTCACCTTACTATGCTATGTATTCTTGTCTGATTTGAGCTGATTGTGAACCTGCTCTGTCCTCAGTTGAGGAGGTCAACTCATGTATCCTGATGTTATCTTCATCACCACGGCCTAATAACAGCTACTGCTTTCAGAGAGATCCACCAGAGGGCTGTGAGAGAGTTCGAGTGTGTGAAGAGAACGTGTAAGTAGGCATACCATGATGGTGTTGCTATGTCTTTGCTAAGGTGTTCTGACTGATTAACTGCATTTTGCTTTAAACGACAGTACTGTTTTCGTAGTTTTCCTTCACCTCACATCATCTTTCATTTATTTTTTTTATTCCTATCCTCTAATTCAGCCCTCCAGGCTTGGACCAGGTGTATGTGTCCTCTTGCCCCGACCCCAACAAAGTGAACTTCACCACACACACAGGCTCAGCCTTCTGCCCTGTCAATCTCCCGAAGCCCCTCCTTCCTCCTCCAGTGGACTTCCTGATCTGCAGCCTCTCAGTTTCTCCAGGGTCCTGCTGGGTGGGACAGTGATGAAGTGACCGTGTCTTTAAAAACACTCAGTACTTTGCTTGTAATGTTGCACTTGCTTCAGCATACTTACTACTAGAAATTACATTTTTCATTGTTGAACAGTGAAAAATGTATACATTTATTTTCTAATATAAAAAATAATTGTAATAAGAGAGTGCCAGCTTTCTTTATATGGCTCACAGTGAGAGTGGTGAAAATATCCTATTGGAATGGCAGACATGATAGATTTATGGTATAATAATAGACAGTTTTATAAGAGAAAGGCTGTCCTTTGAATACTGAATGTTGAATAGGAAAGAAAAAGTAGATTTTGTTGTTAAATAAAGACAAATGGTACGATTAAGACATTGCTTGTATTTTAAATCAGTATTTTACCACCCACTTCAGCGTTATAATGAACAATTAAATTGGCAATTTGTTTTATTTTTTATATTTTACCTTAGCTTTATTTAGTTGCAGTTATTGAAAAGATTGAATTAGGTACTGTGGGTGGGTATATTCATGTCATTTGATTTAAGGTGAATATCACCCTTTACATTTGTTTTTTTGTTGTTGTTGTTGTTTTATGTTAAAATTGTGTACCTTGTACATATAAATGTTAATTTTATACTTGAATAGATGAATCTGGACATGAATGTAAAATCAGTTGGGTGCTCTGTACTGTTTGCACATACGTTTTTGCTAAACATAAGCTATAGAATATGGTGACGCATTATCTGACTTCAAAGTATTTCTTTATTCAATGTGCTCATTTAATGCAGTTGATTTTTGTTGATGTTTTAAGTTTAGGTTAAAATGCTTTGTTCAAATGTATTAGTTTGAACTATTAGCCTTCTTGTTGGGAAGTGCTTGGGGAAACTACATGCAAATTGATGATTCATCAATCTTGTTTTTTTTTTTTTATTATTCTTTTATTGCTATAAATCAATTTAAAAATCCTTGCATGTCTGCAGTATGTTTTTGGCACTGATAAAGGAAGAATTGGCAAGAATAGTGACTGTCTATTCAATCACTAACTTCAAAGTGGGTGCATTTTGAGAAATAGCAAACTGATTTTGAATGGCAAGACTGTAAAAAAAATTATGTATTCTGCACTAAACAGAAAAACTTAATTTGTGTGCCCTTACAGTTTTTTCACGATTCAATTTACTATCACAGAATGTTCCCATGTGGGAACCAAATAAGAACGTTCTCTTTTTTCCAAAAATAACCTTCCCAGAACGTACTGCGAACAAAAAAAATGTTAGCTGGATCCCATGTACAGTAGGCCTACCTTGAGATTTCACTTATTTTCCTGATATTAGTTAGGCCTGGTTTCACAGACAGGACTTAGATTAAGCCAGGGGTGGTCCTTATAAGGCTATATTTGTTATAACTAGTTATTGTTATAGTTATATTAGGATGTTTAAGTAGCTTTTATAAACACGCATTTCAAAAAACCTTACTGGTGTGTAGGCTATCAGTGTGTGTCAGTGTAAGTTGTTTTCAGTTAAAACAGCTCAAATATGCATTTTAGTCTAGGCTTAAGCCTTATGAAACCGGGAAATGTTTTAAAATATCAGTACCTAAATATAAATTCAGATGACAGAGGTTTCAAAGAATTTAAACGTATTACTAATTTAGCTTTATTCACCAGCATTTAAGATCTACAAATAGACCTCGATCATTTTGCCTGACAACAACAGTACCTATTTGATTTTTATAAGGACGAATTTCTCCGGCCCGAGATTTGAATGAGACTCAATGGAGGAGGAATGTGTTACCCGCGGGCGCCCTCTATCGCCAGAACGGAGCAGCTGGACAAGCCTTCAGCTAATTTGTATCAGGCATCCCTTCACACTCCGCTCAGGAAACATAGCCTACAGTTCAGTGTACGAACGCTCATCAAATCCTGCTGTATAGAAATATTTTGGGGGTTTGACATGCTAAATACCGTACTGAAACAACTGAAAAGCCACCCGGCTGTAAGTATTTCACATTTGATACTGATGATGGTCATGTCTGTTAATAATGATGATTCATTCATTCTCAAATTATGTCTCTGAATCGTTTCAGGCGTTAGATAAATACATCCTCGTCCGCTGCTCGAGGGATGATATACTTAATATAAATAGGCTGTTTGGTTTAAAAGGTTTTAAGTAAATTGAATGGCCGCATACTAGGGGAGTAATCATGGTTTATTTCATGTCATAGTGATTAGATATTCTGGCCATTTTGTGAGATGGTGAGGGCATTGGCATTTCCCAAATGTATTTCTGTCTATATACAGTGTGTACGTGAATTCCCCATATAACAACAGTGGCTGAGCACGTATGCCTGCTGTAGGTCGCGGTATCTGTCATATATGGCTGTTCAGCAGCTGTCAAGGGCATTGAGGTGAAATCAGCTTAGTCTCTTTTTATTAATTTAACATAACATATTTCTATCGAGACTTAAAAGACTTAAGCATAAAATAATAGGACAGAACATACATTAGCCTGTGCGAAGGAATTTGGACGAATACTTAGGCTAATTGAAAAAAAAAAAAAAAAAAAAAGTCTGTGGTTGATAGGCCAACATTTTCTACATATTTTGTTGTACAGTAACTAATACAATGCTGCAGTTCAGGATTATTAATATACTTATATATAGCCTATATATGTGCAAGAAATTAGCTTTTTGCTCAATATAAAAACCATTGATCTAATTCCCTCAGACAAGCACGTCAGTGTCTCAAAACTTAGTGAGCTGCCTACATAGACAGCATTATAGGGATCATTCTAGGAAACGTACCTAAAGTGATTTTTGAATATTTAAACATTTCATTAGACAAATGATGTTTCAGGGTCTATATGTGATGATAACAGGGTTGACATCTAAAAGATATTCAAGTCTTTTATTTGCCTATAAGTGGCATAATAGGCAGGTTATTGGGTGTTCAGCTTTACTATTGGCCAATTTTGTCATTTCTTTAGTAATTTATTTATAATTCTTTCTCTCTTTGAAGTTGATTCCTCTCTTTATTTTCATCGGTGGTGGAGCGACCATGTCTATGCTTTACCTGGGCCGCATCGCTCTAAAGAACCCTGACTGCTCGTGAGTAACCTTTTCATTAAGTACCTTATCAAACAGGCAGCAATCTTTAGGTTTCAATATAGTTAAGAGTTTATGGAGAACTGACTGAAATCTGTCAACAGATGGGATCGCAAGAACAACCCAGAGCCTTGGAATAAACTGGGTCCAAATGACCAGTACAAGGTGATAGCAACATTTATGTAGACCACATTTTGACCCATTTCTGATTATCCAGCTTTGTATATTTAGCTAATATAGCCTATTAGCCTATATCCTTACAAATAGTCTCATGATGGTAATATTTTTTACTTTTTTATTTTCACTTCCCACAGCTCTTCTCTGTCAACATGGACTACTCTAAACTGAAGAAGGACAGGCCTGACTTCTGAGAAGAGTCTAGCGAATCACCTGGGTTTGTTAAACGCTGCACTTCATACGCCAGAGGTCTATTCAACATGACATCAGATACAAGAACTCTTCTGTGAATGTGAATCACCATTTAAAATCCTTAAAGAAACAGAAAGTGTGCACATACACAAGCTATAAAATCTGAATTTCTATCTTTATCCAGAAATGATATTTTTTACAGATACACATATTGACACCTCAAGGGAAATGCTTCATCAATCATGTATCAATATTGTCTGAAGTTATCTTCCTCTTATCCAAATAAACAAGACAGACAGCAATAACAGAAGTGTTTTGTGTGTGTGTGTGAAGCATCCAATGCTATGAACTTTTTTTCATGTTTAATAAATATATAGAGAGAGAAAGAGTTTCAGATTTAAGATGAATCTATCCACAATAATTTGAATGAGAACAATTTGTAATATAGAGGTACCCAAATCAAATCAGAGCTGTTTTCTTACAATTTTTTTTTTTGTTTACACAGGACTACTCAAAAAGGTCTTCTTGAAAAGGTTACTCTGACAGAGAGTCTTTAGCCTTTCAATAGATGGCGCAATTTACTCAAAAATGACTTTGGTGACAGACTTAAAGGGATATTTCACCCCCAAATGAAAATTTTGTCATCATTTACTCCCCCTCAAGTTGTTCCAAACCTGTATGAATTTCTTTCTTCTGCTGAACACAAAAGAAGAAATTTTGAAGAATGTTGGTAATCGGACAGTTGATGGGCCCCATTGACTTCCATAGTATTTTTTTTTTTTTTCATATGGAAGTCAATATCTTAGTGTAAATGTTATAACAAACGTCTGAATCATAATATCAAGAGCTCTTACATTTGTAGACTCAAGATAACAGGATAAACTTCAAAAGGTGATGATTTAAAGGGCTAGTTCACAAAATGAAAATTCTGTCATCATCTGACACCTTCAGAACACAAATGAAGATATTTTTAATTAAATTTGAGAGATTTCTGTCCCTCCATTGACAGTCCACACAAATTAAACTTTGACACTTCAAAACATTCATAAAGAGATTGTAAAACTAATCCAAATGAATTGAGCGGTTTAGTCCAAATTTTCTGAAGAGACTCGATCACTTTACAGTATAGGATGGACAGATTTAATTTAGGGTTTAATTCACATATAAACATTCATCATCGCACACATCAGTTATGATAAATGGAAGCTCAAGCATGTTTGCTTGACGTGTGTGAACCAATGAGGTTCATTCTTGTGTGTTGCGCAGCAAGTTTGAGCTTCCAGAAGGACCGATGAGGTTTGTTTATGTTTGCTGATGAATGTTTATATGTGAATAATAAACTTGATGTCCATGAATTCAAATGTAACTATCTATCTAGCTATGTCTGTCTGTCTGTCTACAAATGTGTTGGCTTAGTGGATTGCCTCCTGTCATTTAGTTAAAGATGGAATGTGGGGTCATGCAATACCACTTTATTCTGAAAGGGGGCGATATTATGTAAGTTTACATTATGAATTTTCATTGTTGCAAATGAAATACATAAATTATAAAAACTGAAGCTGTGTAACCCCTTGTAATAACAATGAAATGTTAATGTTCAGTTATATCAGTATTTAACTGTACAGTAACAAAGAAAAATGGAAAAGTTTGTGTTTCTTTTAATATGCTTATTTCAGTGAGACTATTAGCCTATGGCTTTAAAAAAGAAGCTCAAGTTCCCTTAAGTAAAATGTAATGTCAAGATATATTTTTGCTTCTATAGAGTTTTTTTGTTGTACATTAAATCTAGCTTACATGTAAGCTATCGAACTAAAGGAATGACTAATGTTTACAATGCAAAGTTGTATTTTGCTTCCGAACCCTGAGGTGTATTATTACATGTGTCTCTAACATGAGGGAGACTGCTTGAAAGAGTCTGGCAGTGTAAACTTACTCTATTATGTTTCTCTCCATTGTTAAAAACATAAAGAGGACATAAAAGAACTCCCCAAACATTCTTCTCTTTGAGCTGAGCGAAGTCCTGATCTTTCCTGTTAGAAGCTGCTAACATGACAGAAATGGGTCTTAATCTCGGCCATGAAAACAGACATGACACTCTCATAACAGATCTATTCCCCAAGAGGCTCTGTAGAATAGGTTTATAAGTGGGTGTGGGAACTTTGAGGTTTCTGTGAGGTTTGAAAGTGTTTCCAGTAGGTGACGACAGGAAATTGCAATTGCTGAGATGAACAAATAGTTCTTTGTAAACTTAATCCACTAGTAGTCATAAGTTTATTAAAGCAATATGTCTTTCAGATACACATTCTATTCATATTGATCAGAATTATAATGCTTTTTTTGGGATGCTCCTACTGGTTTCTCAGCCAGATGACTTGGGTGATATTTTTCCATATTTTCATATACTAGGCTTGTTTGGATAAAGAACCAGTTTTCATCCGTTGTAAAGCCGCTAAGATTTCACCACAGCCCCATTCTGCTCCTTTAGGGAGCTGGTCAATGAGGTGATGATAAAAATGTGAAACCAATATTGGCTGGGAAGGAGGTCCAACGGCTGGGATTATGTCCTGAGCTCTTTACTGAAGGAAAAACATGGTCAGGAATGATATGTTTATGCAGAGGGTTCATTGCAGATGGTGCAAATCTTTCAATAACAAATATTTTGTTGCAAATGTCAACCTTCAAGCTTCACTAAGCATGAGGTAATGTGTTAAAAGGATATTTCCCAAAAGGATAGCCCCAAAAATTCTTACTAACTAGCTGGTGGATTTGCATGACCTTTGTTGCACGACAAGAGAAATAAAATTTTCCTTAATCTTTTGACATATAAAAGGTCTTTAAAACATCCTGCATGCTTCAAGCCTTAAAATGCTTCATTATAAACAAAGCAATTATTTAACCAAGCTTCAAAAGTCATGTCTCACAGGCAAATACATTTGCATATGACTGCCTCTAGAGCAAGACATCAACAAATAGTTATCACACATAGACCCCGCCTATTGACTTTCAGTCTTTTAAAGTCAGTTCCCTATTGTGATGTATATCTGAAATGGCTTCTCAAACAAAAAAGAAAATGTGGGACGGGATTTGATTTTGTCCATTAAAGGGTTAGTTCACCCAAAAATGAAATTTTTGTCATTAATTACTCACCCTCATGTTGTTCCAAACCCGTAAGACCTTCGTTCATCGTCAGAACACAAAATAAGATATTTTTGATGAAATCCGAGAGGTTTCTGATCCCCAAGAGAAAGCAACATAATTACCACATTCAAGGTTCAGAAAAGTAGTAAAGACATCGTTAAAATAGTCCATGTGACTACAGTGGTTCAACATTAATGTTATGAAGTGACGAGAATTTTTTTTGTGTGCAAAAACAAAACAAAAATAACAACTTTATTCAACAATTTCTTCTCTCCCCTGTCAGTGTCTTACGCTCGGCGACTCATTATTGGCCGATTCCTGCGCCAGCATTACACGCATGCGTCATGCTGCTCACGTGAACAGCGTCGGCCAATACTGAGCCAGAGGGCCCTATTTTAACGATATAAGCGCATGGTCTAAAGCGCATGGCGCAAATGTGCTTAGGGCGTGTCCGAATCCACTTTTGCTAGTTTAAGGACAGGAGAAATGGTCGGCGTGCCCGGTGCATGGTCTAAAAGGGTTGTCCCTATTCTCTTAATGAGTAATGAGTGTGTTTTGGGCGTAACGTGCAATAAACCTATCAGAGTCTCATCTCCCATTCCCTTTAAAAGCCAGTTGCGCTCACGCCATGGGGGATTTGCTATTTACATGGCTGAATTTACAAGCGGAAAAACTGAACGCTTCTCTAGGGAGGAAACGGATCTGCTCGTGCGCGAGGTTAAAGCGTGCGAGCAGACCATCTACGGGAAAAGCCGGATTCCACCAAAGCATTTTTATCTTTATGCACACAATAATAATCTTTTACATTGTAATCCTTTTATTTTTAATATTTGGCATGTTTGTGTCCTGCTGCGCGTCCCTGTGTGTGTAATAACCAGAGTGTATGCACGTTGTGCACCCGCATATAGGCGCATATTACTAACGCGTCCTTTAAATAACAAAACAAATATTTCAGTTGCCTCAAAATAGCAACACGCCAACAATGCACCTGAACACACCTCGTTTTCAGACCAGCACGCCCATGGGTGCACAATATTTAAACAACGTGGCGCAGGACGTGAAAATGATAACTGCATCGGGGTGAAACTAGCAAAAAACACTTGCGTCGCGCCTTGCGGCACATTGCACCGGGTGTACGACAGGGCCCAGTGTTTTGACGTAGAACCTGGAAACACTGCGCTGTCTATACAACATAAACAGCGTAAGAGACTGACAGGGGAGAGAAGAAATTGTTGAATAAAGTTTTTTTTTTTTTTAACTTAAATTCATAGTTTGGATATTTTCTTTTCACTAGTCTTAAAGAAGACATGTTACAGAAGCAGAACAGCCCAAAATCTCAAAATTGCAGAGTACATGAAAAAACAACAACAATAATGGTTTTGCCTGTAGTGTCAATTGCATTAAATAATTGTCTTGAGAAGTCACACTGTGTGTGATAGAGCAAAGCAGCCTCTAACTAGCTGACTCGAGTCTATTTTAATCCACTGCATTAAAAAGAATATTCTGTGTTCAATATAAGCTTAAGCGACAGCAATTTTAGTAGGCTTATACTGTTAAAAATTCCTTTTTAACGATTGGATGTCAGTGGTAGTGCATAAGACTCTATTATGTTCTTTATATTTTGTTTTAAAATTAGTGCCAATGACGTGAGTATGGGAAGGGACATAAATGCTGTTACTGGCACAGAAATTACACACTGCACCTTTAAATAATACGGTTCATCTCAAGTCTTCAGGCGGTTGGATGTCACAATGTTCTATTTAAAATAATCCAGCTGGCTTTGGAACTGATCAGCCTGAAAGGTGCATAAATCTTCTTCTGTGTCATTTTTGTGTTTCATGCCTGTAGGTTTCTAAGATGAATGCCTGTCATTGTCCAATGTTTGGAGACTGTTGCTTTTTCAAAGGTGTAAATTTATGAAAAATTGTTATTGCTGACCTTGGGCACATAATGTTCTCCAAACATTGTGTATGATGTATAATGAATAAAATGTTTTTTTCCATGCAAGTATGTGTTAACACCTGGTTCATGGAGTATTCTGTTTATAAATTAACAGAAGTGTAAAAATGTACATAATGGTACCTAAAGATAATTAACATACTTCATACATACTGTATCATACATCATACTTTATACAACAGTTCATTCTACCATGACATAACAAACATTCACACTAGTCAAAAACAGTAAATACTGGTGCCTTTATACTATCTTTACAAGTGTCTTTTTTACTAGAGATGTCTTTTTTATTGTTTTACATGCACTGCGGCACATGCTACAATCGTATATATTGTATTCAATGTTTTTTCACAGAAAAAGAAATCATGGAATGAAAAAGTTCTCTATTAAATGAACTAATTACAGGCTCATCCAAATACTACTTCCTTTTTCAGTGATATGTACATCCTATAATGTATGTACATAATGTAATATATCTTCATTTGTTTTTTTCAAAGATGAACAAAAGTCTTATGGGTTTGGAAAGACATGAGGGTGAGTGATTAATGACAAAATTTTCACTATCCCTAAGTGTACAAATTGTTTTTGGGGTCACTGTAGGTGTATCTCTTAAGAAAATACGGTATGAGCTCCTCATCATATGGATTCACTCTGCCCCTTGCTGTTTCCCTATCTATACAGTCACAGAGAAAATAAAATATTCAAAGGAAAAAGCAGGACATAAAGAGGTCACCTAATGAACTAGGAGACATGAAAAGAATAATGCACAGTACACACACGCTTTACATGCACTTACTGTCTGACCCCTGATTTGTTCTGCCTTCCTGAAGAAATACTACAATAAATCACACTGTGTGCACACTCCTAAACTTTCTCTTAACCACTTACACATGCACATACTCACACCATGCAAACAGGAAAATAATTACAGAATTATCACTCAAGAGATTCAAAAGCACCTCAGATTCCAAGAGACCTCGTACCTCTCGGAGAAGGACTTTTTGTCCTGACATATGCCCTTTCTGTAAAGAATATCTTTAGATAACTGCAATTTAGGACAAAGAATTTCATGATTTTAATAATAGCTGTTTAGTTTCATAATAATTAAAAACTGGGTAGCAATTGGTGAGCACATTATTTAATGTAATATTGAATGTTTTCAGGACCAATAATTGTTGTGAACTTGACAAGGAAATACTAGAGAATTTTCTTTTTTTAGAGATTTTTTTTTTATTATTATTATTATTAAAAAAATGTTGTTAGAAAGATTATTATTTTTAATAATAATTTTTAAACTATGTGAAATGCCACCAAATAACAGGGTTGAACAGAAAGTGCAGAGATGAAGAAAATTTTGAATTTTCATAGAAATTGCATACAGCTTTTAAAAAACCTCATAGCTGGACACTTTTTATGGAAAGCACATGAAAGCACACTTTTTACATTTCAAAATTCAAAAGCAATTTGAATTTAAAGAGGACCTAACTTTTTCAAATACCTGATTTTGTTTTTGTGGTTTATTAGAATATGTTGTCATACTTGAATGTTCAAAAAACATTATTTTCACATATTCTACATTGCAGCACCTCTCTTCCCAATCTGTCTGTAACGCTCTGGTGCTTCCCAAAAGCATTGTTAGCCAAGTTCCGTAGTTCCAACGTAGTTGATTGATTTGGCATTTCCCAAAACCATAGTTCCTACTTACGTGGTTGGATCTACAGCTCTTGTACTATGGTTAGAAGCATAGTTTCTTGTTAAAATGACATGTGGCAAGCTAACATTCAGTACATTTTATATCTTTCATTCCATTTAAATATATATACAATATATATACATCCATCAAGACTCATTGTGGGTGATCCTCTGGCTCTATGTTGTCGCAGAAGCCTTTATCATCATCTTTAAAAACCTGTATCTCAACTCCTTATGCTGCATAAGAACCGACACAGCTTTCTTTGAGATCAGTACCGATGCATCCTTTCCCCGATCCTCTTTCTCGTTGCCCTCGACATTGTCATGAAGAAGGCAACTGCGTACTTTGGAGCAGGCATCCCTTGGACGGACTAAGATCGCCTGACAGATCTACATTTTGCAGACGACGTGGCCCTTTTCACCAAAGACGAAACTCAGCTCCACAATGCAACCGAGAGACTTAGCCACAAAGCCAGTAAGATCGGCCTGTGTATTAGATTGGAAACATCGAAGATCATGAAGAACCAGACCTGTAGGTATGCCAACAAACATTACCACTGACGCAACACAACTGGAGACAGTGGAAAAATTCACCTACTTGGGGAGCATTTTTTGTCACAATGGCGAAGCCGAGACCAATGTCCAGTGCCGGATCGGGAAAGCTTTGGCCGTGTTCTGTTGTCTCTATCACATCTGGAAGTCAGCTTCAATCTCCCTCAAGATCAAATTATGACTATACGCCTCTATTGTCTTTCCGACCTCAATCTATGCATGCAAAATGTGGAAGCTAATGGCAAACACTGTCCGGAGGATGAACGCATTCCACCAGCGATTTCTCTGGCTGATTGTCAAGATCCAGTACATCGATCGCATCACCAATGAAGGAGCCATGTGGTGGGGAAATTCCAACAGCCTTCAAGCCAAAATGACACAGCGACTTCTCAGGCTAGCCAGTCATATTCTATGAATGCAACAACATTGCATTCCCCGAGTGTCAATACACTGGTTCTCCCTGGGGGCAAAGTGTGGCCGGGGCCGACCCCACAACACCTTTCAGAACTTGACAGAACTTTCATCATTGATCTCAAGCTTGCCGGCGTATCCTGGGATGAAGCTGAAGTGCTTGCAGAGGACCGACAACAGTGGAGAGACCTTGTCGCCCAATGTGCCCAACAGCACAGAAGGATCTAAGTACGTAAGTATATATAAGAAGTAAGTATATATACATACCTCAGTGTATGACATATGAGGGATCCCACAATGAATCAAACATCAAATAAAGCAACGACGGCCATGGAGCTTGATCCACCATGGACACCATCGGCCAGTACCATCCTGGCCACTTGGTCTGTCTTTGGGTGGACGAGACTGGTATCAAGTGCGGCGGATCCTCCTCTGATGTTGGCACGAGTGGCCGGCATCCCAAGTCCGGTGGTCCCAGCTCACCCAAGTCCTGTCATTTTGAGTCCGGTGGTCCCGAGTCTGGTAGTCTCAGTATTTCCAAGTCCAGTGGTCTCAGCGCATCTGAGTCTGGTGGTCCCCAGTCCTGTGGTCCCAGTGCATCCAAGTCCGGCAGTTCCAAATCTGATGGTCCCGAGTCCGGTGGTCCTAGCTCTTCTAAGTCCGGTGGTCCTGAGTCCTGTGGTCTCAGCGCGTCCGAGTCCGGTGGTCCCAGGTCCAGTGGTCTCAGAGGTCTTTCCACCATCAGTGTGTGGGCCGCACACACTTCTGCTCTTCCAGAGGCAGCGGCGACTGCTACAGCTCCTTTTAAACTCTCTGTGCCCTCTTTTGGCTCTGCTAAGGCCACAGAGGCCAACTCTAAACTCTCTGTACCCTCTGTCGACTCTGTTACAGGCACAGATGCAGTTCCTGAACTCTTTATGCTCCCTGTCGGCTCTGTTATGGCCACAGAGGCCAATTATGAACTTCCTGTGCTTCCTGTCGGCTCTGTTACGGCCACAGAGGCTGACTGTGAACTCTTTTCTGCCCTGTCTCGGCCATGGAGGTTGCCCTAGAACTCTCTGTGTGCTCTGTCATGACCATGGAGACTATCCCTGAACTTTGTGTACTCCCTGGCTCTACTCTACCATGGTCCCCTGACTCCCCGTGGTCTTCTACTCTGCCATGGCGCCCAGCTCCGCCTGCTCCACTGTGGTTGTCTCCACCTCCACCGGCTCCATTTTGATGGTCTCCAGCTCCACTGTTGTAGTCGTCACCTCTATCTCCCCTACCTTGGTGGTCTACAACTCCACTGGCTCCACCGTGGTGGTCTTCAGTTCCGCCTTGGTGGTCTCCTGCACCTTCTGTGTCACCTTGGTGGTCTCCTGCTCCACCAGCTCCACTTTGGTGGCCTTCAGTTCCATCAGCTCCGATATGGGGGTTGTCCTGCTCCATTGGCTCCGCCTTGGTGTTCTCCCGTTCTGCTGTGGTGGTGCTTGTTCCGCCTGCTCCACTGTGGTGGTCTCCGGCTCCATCTGCAGTGCCATAGTGGTCACCTCATCCACCTTCTCCACCCTGGCCACCTGCTCTGCAGTGGCTCCCTGATTGTCCAACCCCACCCTGGATCTCTGGACCAATTTTTTTTTTTTTTTTTTTTTTTTTTTTTTGCATATGCTTTTAGTGGGAATTATTTAAATTATGAATATTGTGACATTTTGTGTGCATTTCTGGAAGAAAATTCAAGACTACAATTGAGGTGTTTCAGGGAGGTCAGAAACAGTGCTTAGTTTATAGAGAACGACTCCCTTTAGAATGGACTTTAGGGGCTTTCACACAGCAGGAACGTTTTCATAGTTCCTAAAACTATTGGTGGAAGTACCCGCTTTTTGGCATGTTCGCGCTGCAGGAACTGGGAATGATTTTATTAAATAGGAATGCCTTTTGAGGGGACTAATTAGCTCCTACTTCAGAGTAGGGTCTAACCCAGCACAATAGGAACTACCAGTGATAAGTGTGTGTTGGTTGGCCAAAAGCATGCCATGCAAAACACCAGCACCCACCAGCACAGTTTACATATGGGTACTTCACAAACAAGGGAAACAGCAATAGATGGATCGACAGTCCAGGCACTTCTCAACCTTCACGCTATGGAGGAAATCCAAGGCAACTTTGAAGGGACCAAGCAAAACATGAAATCTCCTACATGTCGTTGGAGATTTCATCTCTTAGCCCTTCTTTTTCCTCGTTCAGTCACATAACTTATACGTCTGCATTCCATCTCCGTTATCACAAAATCCACAACACAACAAAAACACAGCTCTGATCACAGCATCCTCCATCCTCCAGTTGTTGACGTTGTTGAATGGTGCACTTAAATGACGTAGTTGTCGGCTGGCTTGCGTCACTTCAGAGTTCCTACTTGTGGTGTGAATGCAACCAGAAAAATGACCCTATGGGAAAATTTAGTTCTCGGGGTAGTTCTCCTGGTGGCTAGTTCCTATAACTGAGTTCCTATAACTACCCATTGCAAAAGCCCCTTTTATGCTTTGCAGACCTTTTTCATGCTCAAAAAGTAACATTACACACTAAAGAAAGTTGAAAATGTAAAAAAGCATAATAGGACCCTATTAATTTTCTAAATCTACATAACCCATTAAAAATAATAATTAATTCAGGAGAGACTGGTGTTTATTTATTTATTTACTTTTGACTTTTTTTTTTTTTACCATTAAATTTTACCATTAAAATCTCTAGTCTCCATTTTACACTGCTAACAAATCAACTTCAGCATGCTGGATTGGATTAATGTATTTTGACCCATTCTGACTGTCCTACAGAAACACAATCTCCATAAGTGACACCAAAATCTTTCACTGGACAAGATATTCTATGGAGGTTGTCTTGTACCTTTTCTTTTTCTGATTAATTGTTGAACCTTATACTCCTGAGAATGGCCTGGTGACAGGCACCTAATTCTATAAATGTAAATCGGAGCAAAGGAAATTACCATGCCACAGAACAAAGACTAGTTTGCATTTGACATATCATCTAAATTAATGACGAATTACAAACAACTTCAAAAGATTTGCTGAGGAAAATAGCAGAAGCATCCTCTTTTATTAGAAAAGTATTCTGTCATTAGATACTAATGCACTGCAGTAAGTGTTCAACTGTGCTTCATTTGATAAGGGTAAAGAGCATATCAGTTCAGATCTCAGAGACAAATGACTTCCTCATGTATCTATTTCCAGACTCTCTGTATTATATTATATATTATATAATACAAATTGTCAAGCCTTTTTTGAAAATAAAGACAATGAATATTACATAGGTGGTACATTTCTTCCTATTGTAATAGGGTCAAATAAAAAGTTCCCTAGCAGTGCTCTGGCCTCCACCCTCCTTCCTTCTTTCCGAACAAGGATTGAAATTAGATCTGATTCGCAGAGTTTTATGGAGGAAAAGATCAGCTAGTCGTTACTAACCTAATTTTGTTTCTCAGTCAGAATTACGCTCGAAAGCAACACTCTCATTTCTGAGACAGTCATAATGCTCTTTTAATATTCACTTACATTGCTAATAGAGTGCAACTGTGCCTCCCATTCATATTTTTCCAAGAGTTATAAACCATGAACCAAACCACCCAGCTCTGAGGTGAAATGCAACATTAAAAACTTTTTGAAGCAGAATGGTATTTGAAAATCAAACAAAAAGACAAAGGTACAAGACTGTGTTCTTATCAGCTTTATTGAGGGACAGAACTACAATCTCATGAAGCACTGCAAATTAAATAATGACAGATAAATATAAAACGTCTCAGGTTACAACTGTAATCATGGTTCCCTGAAAAGGGGAACGAGACATTTTGGACTGACACTATGGGGAAAGCCATCAGCGTGACCAGTGTCTGAAGCACGTGTGAAAACACGACAGTTTTATTGGCCGACATCAGTCCATGATGTCACCACTGGAGTGCCCCCAGCGCCCTATGGGGAACAAATACCTACTACTCCATGCTGAAGGAATGCCTGCCTTTTATTAGCTGTGCCTATGCACAAACATAATGGGCATAGCATAATTTGAGTCAGAGTAACAGTAACAGTGTAGTCACATTGTCAATCAAAAAGGGCACATCCAAAAACACTCATAGACAATCATGTCTAGTGCAGGGGTGGCGTACCAGTACCTCACAAGCAGCATTCGGCTTTTGACTGCTCATTTGCAGCTCTTCAATCTCTACATGTTCGGTGCTTACGATCATGATTTATTTTTTAAATTTAAAAAATTAATTTTAAAATAAATAGGAATGCATTTTCCTAATCTAATTTGGATTTTAAAAATGTATGATTATTATTATTATTGTTTTGTTTATTTTTTTTTTTACAGAAACTCTTACGCGATTTAACTTACATTAGCCTATTGACTAACATGAGCTAATCCTCTTGGCAAAATCAGGGAAGCGTACAGCTAAGCGCAAATATGACGCTATATCACGAACACTCTCGGATAGCATAGTTTCTTTCATCATTAAAGTTTATTATTTCCACGCGTTTTAAAGCTATATCAGTTTAAACTTCTAATGGATCGTTTTCTGAGCACACTTATCTGAAGCACACACACAGACAGCTGGCTGTCAGACGTCAAGTCTCGTGAGTTAACTTCTCTTTCACTTTTTTTGTTTTGTTTAAACTGTCAAATACACACAAGGTTCTGTCAAAAACACACACAGTTCACATAAACACAGTCAGTTATGTCTGTGAACGTAAATAGCAGGCAACGTTACAGAAATCATATGTGTATATTAGACCTGGGGCACATTCCCTTCAAAAATAAAACTAATCCACTGCGTTCAGCGGCTCAGATGTCAGTAAATGAAGACTGTTATGTTCACTCTTACATCCAACAACAAAACATCTCAATTACTTACCAGACATTGTTGTCGCTACAGCTGCTCGAGCACGGAGAAAATGGCGGACAGCTTACAGCTCGCTGAGGGTGGAAACTATGGTAATACAGTACTGTCAGTCAGTGGGCGTGGGCGGGGCATGAGTAATGTGACGTCACGTTACTCAGAGAATCAAAATGGCTTGTCTAATGAGACTGCTTTGGTTTAATGGGGATTTAAAAAAAAAAAAAAGGAGTGGATGAATTTTTATCATTGTAGGGTGGTTGTGTACACACACTGCCAACACACATTTATATCCAAACACCTTGTAAAAGTGGATTTAGCATAATAGGTGACCTTTAAGGCTTCAAATCTTGAGCACCGTTTCACATCAGTCCATCCTACCACTTCGCAAGTACAAGGTAAACACATTAAAACGTCAGTTAGGGAAGCAAAGTCACCTTTTTCAGAAATTTACCACACATTCAGAGACAGTCACATTACTGTCATATCAGCTAGCATGGAACTTGTGCATCAAAGCCATACCATGAAGAGGAATTTGTTTAAAAAGTGCCTCAGTGATGTTGTTGCTATTCTTTGTCTCGAAAACGACAACTTGAAACTTTCAGTAATGGACCTTCAACTGTCACGGCACACAGTTAAACAGAGAATATTGGACATTAAAAACTCAGTTGAAACAAACTTATATTCAGATCGTCAGAAGTGCCAGTATTTCAGCATTGCTTTGGATGAGTCTTGCAATGTTCAATATTTGTACAGTTTGTGTCAAAAGACTGCACAAGTAAGGAAGAACAGCTTGACATTGTGCCACTGAAAGACAGAACCCGTGGCATCGATCTGGAAGAGAAACTGATGACTGTTGTTGTGAAAACTAATAGCAATAGCCACGGACAGAGGCAGAGCTCCAGCCATGTTGGGATCTGAGAAAGGCCTTGTAGGGCTGTGTAAAGTTGACGACTATTTTCCTAAATTCTGGACATTTCACTGTATTATCCATAAAAAGCACATGGTGTCTAAAAAGCTGAACTCAGACAGTTCAAAACTGCAAATATGAGAACTGCAAGTATATTTGCCAATGATTCTCATCCTTAAATTCATCCTTAGGGAACCGCAGGGGAGCTCCAGCTCTACTTACCCCAGAACAATCAGGCTCCCACCCTGCCTGGACTTGTCCAGGATCCAAAAAGACTCCCAGCACTCAAGAGAGTACATAATAACAAAAAGGGATACAACAAGGCAAATAGTTCTACTTGTTAGGTTCTACATGGATCGGCTAAGGCCTCAAAGGGAAGCAGAAGACCCTACTTTAAAACCCCAGACAGTTGGGGAGGGTTCCACAATTCACTCAACCCTAAAGAGCAGCTATCATCTTCGATACTGCTGCCCTTCCAAGGGAGGCCTCAGGATACACATAAAGCCCACCACAAGGGAGACACCATGGAGCTAATTGTACTCAAAGACCCCAGATCCTCCACTCATTAGCACTTTCTATTATATGGGTCAACTAGAGAAGCATACACCCCTACTTAAAAACACAACAGTAGTTGGGGAGGGAAGCAAACTAGGTAGAGGGGATAAAACATCGTGCAATACTAGTTCACCCTGCATCCACCTTGAAGAAGAAAAGCAAAGACAGAGGAGCAAAGACCCTACTTCACAATCCAGCTACCATTGGAGAGGGCGTCTTGCTACTGTAGCTCACTTTGTTCAATCCTGAGTTGAAGAAAATATTATCCCACCAAAGGAGAGTAACTCTAAACCAACACCACAAGGCTGGGGAGGCTAACAAGGAAGCAGAAGGTATCCTAGCTGCTTTAGATTGCTCTTCTGGTGTCTTACCTCCTCTGTGCTCTACTCGGAGGAGGAGGAGGTGCATGAGTGGCCATGCTCTCCCTCTGGCCCTGCCTCCATTCATTAGACTCTGATGGGCCAGGACCCCCAGAGGTTTTGGGCGGAGATTTGGAATGGCGTGGGATGTACTTCCTGAATGCTGCCAACTGCGCCCTTGCCTCTGTAGACCGTCTCTACAGACATGTCAAAAAGTTCAGAGGACAAGACCGGCATATCAAGGAGAAAGTTTTTCTCTTTCTCCTTGATATCCGCCAGGTTCAACCACAGGTGCCTCTCCGTCACTACCATCGCCCCCATTGACTGACCAATGGTAACGGCTGTTTGTTTGGTGGCTGGGAGGGCCAGATCTGTGGTGCAGCACAGTTCAGCAACTGCTTTAGGAGAAAGTCCCTGCCCCGATCCAAATCTCTCAGCAGATCCATCTGGTATGCCTGCAACCTGACCCGCCACTGCATACACCCTGCATTTAAGCGCAAAGTGGTTTGTAGTGATTCAGACCCCAGGGTCGGAGCCTTCAAAGAGGATCATTCACCCTGTGAGAGATAGCTTGCAAGCGTCTTTTCAACAGAAGGCATCCTCACATATCCTTGCTCGTGCAATCCCTCCACATTCGCATAATTTGAATGCTTGAAAGGATAGATGCAAGCTGGAAATGGTTTCCTCCACGACTTTACCTCTGAGTGGAGTTCAGGAAGAAACGGAAGGCTCATGGGAGAGGAACAATTATGGCCTGACAGGAACCGCTCACTGAGTCATGAGCAACTTCCTCACTTGCTCACTTCCAATCCAGTATTGCTGCGGGCCTTGTCATCAAACAACTCTTCGGGCTGGCGTTATCCTCGACTCTTCAATCATATCCACCTCTTCTTGGCTGGATCAGATGATTCAAGAGACAGCACATCCTGATCCAACAGATTGCTCAGACCGGTTTCTGAGGTACGTGAAAGAGCAATATCTTTTTTCGAATTCCTTTGCCAGCTCGACCTTCAGCCTCCATTGTGGCTGAGCCATGAGGTGCAGGCGCTTGTCTCTCATCTTTTGAGAATAAGGTCAAGCATGAAGGGAAGTTCCTCACAATGGCCACAATTAGATCCCTCGAGAACTGAAAACACGTACTCCTCACCCAAACACAAAACATACAGATTGTGTGTGTCCTCACATGTCAAAAACCTGGGACACAGAGGCACACACTTGTTTGAGATTTCCCTACTAAATTGCCTTCACCATGTGCTAATACATCCTGAAGATGAAAAATGCTGATGACGTAAATTGCTGGTGCCCTCTTGTATTCACGGACACAGTGACATCATGGACTGTCATCAGCCAATGAAACTGTCATGTTTTCAAACGTGCCTCAGACACCAGTCACGCTGATGGTGTTCCCCATAGCATCAATCCAAGATGCAGTGTTGAGTTCCACTTCGAAAGGGAACTTTTGATTTAAAAATGTTGATTAGAAACAACATACAATATTTTATGTTTATTGCAAAATATGCATATAAATTATATACAAATATTTATAAAACGGTTAGCTCCTGTCCTTGATTCTGATTGGTCAATAGCTGTGTTTTATCCACGGTTCACCCAACGGTACTGTGTATCACTACACACCACCCTTAGCAACCACTCTTAGCAACATAAACTGTATGTTTTCTTGTGACTGACAGCGTCAGTTGCGTCTTGTTCCGTATTCACAACAATTCAGTCTTTTTAATGTATAAGTCTTCGCTACTGACTGACGCACTATTTGCTGCCATCTAATGGCGTAATAATGTAACTTCTGTCGTGTTCAAGGTCAGGGACTATTTTTTTCCGGCGGAAAGAAGGCTTTTATTAAAAGTTTACTTCATTAAAGTTGCATTGATACATATCTTTGGCTTTAATATTTGTATTGTGTTATAAATTTGTACTCTGCTTCGCGTCGTGCCTAACAACGCCCTTCAGCCGTGACTTATTCACGATACAGCACAGCCTCTCATACCTTATTGCTTACTTAGTAGTTTGAGACCATAGAGAAACTAGCTCGATTCTTTTGCTGTGCTTCATGGGAATATCTGATTGATTGAGATTTTTTGCAGAATTATGGATAAAAACTATTTGTTAAAAACTATTATTTTAAGAAAAAGTTGAAATAATGTAGATTGATGGCTTCAACAAAGGCATATCTTTGTACCTGTGAGGTACAAAGTTGGTCTGTCAAAGTAGGTCTGTCTTTAAAGGGTTAGTTCACCCAAAAATGAAAATTCTGTCATTAATTACTCACCCTCATGTCGTTCCAAAACCCGTAAGACCTTTGTTCAATTTTGGAATACAAATTATAAGTTATCATCAAAAATCAATTCCCCTATGGAGAAAATGAATAGGTTTTTAATTCCTGAACCTGAATGTTGCACTCTTTAAGATGTTTTTTTCTGCATTCTTAGGATTAAATATTTTTAACAAGGCAACAATTATGCAAATATAATTGTGCCACATGCTCTATTATTTCCAATAACTATTTTTGCCCATATTTATGGTTAGAGTGTTAAAACAACCTGTAACCCTTAAAGTCGGCATGAAATAAAGTTACGGTCATCTTTTCTTCCCTAATGTGATGAAGTGAAACGGCTTCTCGAACAAAAAAAAAAAAATATAGGGCAGGGCTTGATTTTATCCATGGGGAATTGATTAGATTGTTGGATGGTTATGGTTTGCTACTGGTCAATTACATGTGAATGGCAGGTTGTCCCTCCCTTGCGCCAGTAAACATGACATCAGAGAAGACTGTAAGAGGGAAGGGAAGTTATTTTGTTTAAAGATTGTGGGGTCACATTAATTAGAAAAACAAATATTGATGTGCACAGATAAATCATTTATTATAGTAAATACTGCTTTATTCCATATAAAATATAAGAATTGTACATTTTGATTTCATGGTGACTATAAAATAATAAACTTTCTCACATAACTCATCCAAAAATGTTTGTGCTGCAGACATGAATGACTCCTCAAATCATGCAGCTTGTAGAAAAGAAGTGTGTTCTTACTGTTTTAATGATTATACTAATAATTTTCACACAAAGAATGTTAAAATGTGCACACACACACACACAAAAAAGTTTACATTAGCTTTAACAACATTAACATCCAATAGACTTCAAATACAGACTACAATATTATGGAGACTTTGAGGTGGAATGTTTTGACCTTTGGCATGGGTCAATAAAAAAACGCAACCATTGGAGATGGAGGCAAGTTTCTCATAAGCAAATATTCCACTCACTAAAACTTCATGGAACTATTAAAAGCTAATGTAAACTTTCCAAAATAGCACATTAAAAAAAATAAGACAGTCCATCATCTCCAGCCTCTCTTCCGTGGATGCCATGTCCCTTACTACACTCTGTGATTGAGAATGAGAGTGGATGGAGGCAAGTTCTTCTTTTCCGCTCTTGAGTTCAGCTCTGTGTCTTTTAACAGCATGGCTTTGATGTCGCTCCATCCCTGTAACCGATACCGCCACTAAACCCGACACCATTGCAGTGCTCCAGTGGGATTCAGACACAGAACAGCACATGAGAGATAAATAAAGGATAGTGGAGTACAGTAAGGGAAGGCTGTAGCCTGTTGGTCTTGTTTTGTCATGAAGATTTTTGTACCATGCTAATAATGTTAGAGGAGGGTTAGGGAGGAGCTCAAGATCATTCTTAAGTTTTTCTGTTATGTGTCCCATGAGTCAGATACATGATATCCTTCAATGTGTGCAACTTTTGTAGTATCTTGAGATGAGCTGTACTGTATATCATGTCTGGTGCATCTGGTGATCTTGTTTAAGCATTTTCAAAAGGAAAGATGCCAGAGTGGATGAGAGTAAGCTTTTGCTTTACTTCAATTTATTTTATTTTTATTTTAGTCTAATATACCTGTCCATGAGCATTTCTATTAATCTAAATGACAATTATAGCCCTGAAAGTATGCAAACTGATGCTATTCTGCATGCCAGATTTATAAACAATCTTCTTCCTCATTTTTCTTGTTTAGTCATTTTTCAAAGTCTGACATGACACTAACTGAAAAAAGTACACTTTAGAATACTTTTAAAAAAGTGTACTTATTATAGTATTTATGGATATAATATACTTTAATATATTTTTATTTTCTAAATGAAAACCTCTTTTTGTTGTATGACTGGGTGCATCTTAGTAACTGTAACAGCAGGTGGCAAGACAAAGAAAAGTATAAGGACAAGCTAAGGAATGAAGAGGAGATGTTCAGGATTTAAACAAGATACAATTTATTGCTTCTATTCACAATCTAAATGCATATTAAAATACTCTGTTTGGATTTTAATGATTAAAAGAATATTCTGGGTTCAATACAAGTGCAGCTCAATCAACAGCATAGAAGCAAAAATCGAAATTATATTTAAAAATTAAAATTCGAGATGCAGCACATTTTTAGAGGATTTAAAAGCAAAAATTTGAAGCCTATAATTTATATATATATATATAAAAAAAAAACATTTTTTGAGCTGTAAAAAATTTAATTTAATTAAATTCAGTCAATTTAGGGTTTTAGGCATTACGTTGACAAGGCAAAAAAAAGTTGTACAATTTGATAACTTCATACGGGTTACTGAGTACTGAGTATATCATGCTAAAGTGAATATTGTTTATGTCTAATGACTGTTGAAACTGAGTATATTAACTATGGATTGGCCCTTTTTACTTTTATTCTGTCTCATGTAAACCAGATATTTGCTTTTTTTTAAAAAAAAAGAAAAAGAAAGAAAGAAAAGAAAAGAAAAAGAAAAGGTATTTTTGTGGTAATCAACATTATGCCACAAATGCTGTCGATTGAGCCTAACTAATGAGAAATATTGATTTGCTTGTGCGATGATTCTTTATTTGACGCCCTCAACTTTAGTCAGGACTTAAAGAGTTTCCTGCTGGCAATTATGATATTATGCTGCCATTCACATGCACTCATTTCATAAAAACGATAATTCCTTCATGACTTGAAGGCAGCTTAACAACCTGTAAAACTGCCAAGTCATGTGATTTTAGTCTAATATACCTGTCCATGAGCGTTTCTATTAATCAAAATGGCAGTTATAGCCCTGGAAGTATGCAAATTGGATGCTATTGTCCTTGCTTCATGCCAGATCTTCTTCCTCATTTTTCTTGTTCAGGCAGTTTTCAGCTCAAAGATCATGTCTGACATGACATTGACTGAAAAAAGTATAGAATACTTTTAAAAAGTGTACTTATTAAGGATATAATATACTTTAAAATAATATACTTAAGTGTGATGTAAAAATGTAATTTGTTGAATTTAAGAGAGCTATTTTGACCCTCTTAAATAAGTACATCTTTATAATTTCATAATTACTTCTACAGCTTTGAAATATGGTTAAAGTGTACTGCTGAATGTATTGACTAGCATTTATGGTAAACTAAAATATACTTTAATGTCATTTCTATTGAAACTTGTATGTCATGTATATTTGTAATTACACATTTGTAATGATAAAGTTGCAATTTTAGTACATTTGAAATGTATTAACAATATTGGCTTATAAATATAATTTCAAATAACACAGTAGAAAATGTACTTTAAAATGTATGATGTACTTTTTAAAAATGTACTTTAAAGTGTTGGGGTTTTTTTGTCTTTTTTTAAATTGCATGAGTCATTCTCAGCTTCGAGAAAGTCATTAGGAAAATCACATTTGTGAGTGTGCATGTAGTACATGGCCTCATATATTCTTTTTTGGTGCTCTGTCGGAAATGAAAGATACGTTTTAAAAAGGAAAATGTATGAAATATGAGCTTATAGATCTTTTAGCTTGAGGGAAACTATTGAGTCATTATCTTGAGTGTGATTGGTCTGACATCTATCTGTAGGTGGTTTGCAGCCTTGTGTCTTGTGGTAGATTATGAGCTTTATAATGGATTCACCAGGAGCCTACGGGGAGGCCAGGCCTTACATTTGACAGGTGTGCAGTTTGGACTGAATGGCTTATGAATGATATTTAACTGTATAGGCTTTGCTTATGCTCTGGTGTGAACTGACGCTCACACTCCATGAACAAGTGTTTGTTTACTTTGTTTTATTTGGCATTTTCCATGAATATGGAACAAAATAGCGTCTAAAACAAGTTTTTCTTTTTCAGCAAAATGTTCAAAGAAGTTGCTTAACCTTGCTTAAAATGTTTGGTTTCAAGGCATGAGGTCAAACTAAACATTAATAATTTTATTTATCATTTGTTTTTTTTTTGCAAGATTTGCAATTTTTGTTATTGATTTTTTTTTCTAGTAAATAAATATCAAAATTTAATAAAATAAAGTAAATAAAATAAAATAAAAAAACTGGTGGTAAGGCACACCAGGTCCAAAAAGTCTCTTGTCTGGTCCTCGAGGGTATGATACTCATGCTCCAAGCAGAGCAGGCGGACAGCTGGTAAGTCCATTTAAATTTTGCGTTCTGAGTTTTATCACATACTGTGGCTCCATTGCACGATGATGGAGTAGCAAACAAAGTCTTTAATCATAAATTAAAATTAGACGACAATTAACACCGAACAAAAAACCAAGAGAAATGAAGGCTTAAATACACAAGGGAGGCTAATCAACCGAAACGGGAACAGGTGAGTAACATAATCAGTAACCAAGGAAACCAACTAGTGGTGGGAAAGTGTGAACAAAGGAAACAGGTACAGGAACTAGAACTAAACCAAAAACAACATACACATGACACTAATGGTTATCCTATTCATAGAAAGTAGTTTGAGCATTGCAAATGCAAATTTAATCCCTTGTAACTCTGTAATCCATTTGACCAAACTGCTCAATTCAATACAAAGACTCACATTACACTATTTCATATCAGACTCTCCTCACACACACACACACACACACAATATCCAGTTCTTTTATCATTCAGCTCGTCAGGAATGAACAAACCACTGTAAAGTAACACAACCTCTTTCTGGACAGTTAATTTACATGACCATTCTGAAGATCCTATTGTGCATCAGGCTGAAATTTAGTACACCATGACATCATGTTTTTTATTTTCAGGAGATATCTGAAATGACTTCATATTATTCCAAGACTCAGGTCTACTAATAAAAGTACAGTAAAAGATAGGGGAGTTTTGTAACCATTTATGCTTTAATGTGTTTAACTCTTTGTAATTTTTTGCACCTTTTGTTTCAAACTTTTACATAATTTCCCACACATTTATCTGCTACCAAATAAAGTTGTTGTTTTGAAATTCTCACCCCAATTTCTCTCAACATGGGGACAGCAGAGGTGTCAGTCAATGGGAAATAAATAGGAAAACCAACTAACTTGCGTTACTTATTTGAAAAAGTAAGTTCTCTTCTGACAGTTCAGTCTGTTGTGTCTTTGTTCAGTGTGTCTTTGTTTGTGTTGTGCTTAAACACATGGCTCTGTCTGTGTTTGTGTTGGCCATGTGCTCCTCTGTTCCCGCCTCCTTGTTTCCAATTACCACGCCCTCTTGTTTAGTCGTTGATTAGTCCTTGTTTGTCTGAGTGTGCTCACCTGTTCCTAATGTTCTCTGCTCCCTTTCTTGTTGAGTCCTCATTAGTCTGAGTGTTGTCACCTGTTCCTCTTGTTCTTTGCTCCCTTTACATCGTGCTCTCTTTCCCTCATGTTTTGCCAGTTTGTTAAACCTTGTGCCACTGTGTACTTCCGTGCTACCTCATACTTGAGCCTGTAGTGTGTTATTTGTAGAAGCTACTTATAGTTCTTCCTGTAATTCTAGCTGTGTCCTGTTCTGCCTTGTTCCTGAGTATCCTTGCTATTATTTAATATTTTTCCCTTTTGTGTTTTCAGTGTTTTCTTTAGTTCTTAGTTTACTTTAGTAGTTGGTTTTTCTTTATCGTACTTAACCAGTCTCTATTTATTCTTTTACTAGTTCTCTTAGTTTCTGCTTGGCTTTAGTTTTCTGTTTTCTCTACATTTAGCTTATTACTTTTGTAGTAGTTTCTCTAGTTAAAGCTTAAAGGAATACTCCACTTTTTTGAAAATAGGCTTATTTTCCAACTCCCCTAGAGTTAAACAGTTGAGTTTTACCGTTTTCGAATCCATTCAGCCGATCTCCGGGTCTGGCGGTACCACTTTTAGCATAGCTTAGCATAGTTCATTGAATCTGATTAGACCATTAGCATCACGTTTAAAAATGGCCAAAGAGTTTGGATATTTTTCCTATTTAAAATTTGACTCTTCTGTAGTTACATCGTGTACTAAGACCGACGGAAAATGAAAAGTTGCGATTTTTCTAGGCCGATATGGCTAGGAACTATACTCTCATTCCGGCGTAATAATCAAGGAACTTTGCTGCCGTACCATGGGTGCAGCAGGCGCAATGATATTACGCAGCGTCTCTCACAAATGTCTCCATGGTTGCAAGGCACGCTCCCTGTGCAAGCAGGGGTGCAGCAGGTGCTGCGTAATATCATTGCGCCTGCTGCACCCATGGAACGGCAGCAAAGTTCCTTGATTATTACGCCGGAATGAGAGTATAGTTCCTAGCCATATCGGCCTAGAAAATCGCAACTTTTCATTTTCCGTCGGTCTTAGTACATAGGAAAAATACCGAAACTCTTTGGTCATTTTTGAGCGAGATGCTAACGGTCTAATCAGATTCAATGAACTATGCTAAGCTATGCTAAAAGTGGTACCGCCAGACCCGGAGATCGGCTGAATGGATTCAAAAACAGTAAAACTCAAATGTTTAACTCTAGGGGAGTTGGAAAATGAGCCTATTGTCAAAAAAAGTGGAGTGTTCCTTTAACTTTTTGTTTTAGCCATCTGCCTTGTCTTATGTCTTGTCTTGTTTGCTGTGTCTGGTCTCTCCTAGTCCTGTCCAGTAAGCTGAGCTTCCCTGGCCGCTCTCTCTGTTTGCCAAGTAGCAAGACCTGTGCAGTGCCTGTGAGACCACGAGTGTCAATCCTCTTGAGCTGTGTGTTCCTGCCTGGGCTACACTGTTTCTCTCCGGTCTTGCACTGCTTTACCATCTCTGCTCCTTAACCTACTGTCATCCTGGGTCGGATTCAGTGGCTGCTTTCTCTCAACCTGCCTACTGTTTGGACTGTGTTCACCTCCTCACTTTATCTTATCTTGTCAGCTGTTGTGTCAAATAAACCTGTTACACTCATCCTGCTTTTGAGTCCTCCCTCATAGATTCCATGACATTGATATTTTGTTGTAAATTGTAAATGGTCTACTTTACTAGTTACTTGAAAGTAATCTGATCATCTGATCGTCATTCATGACAGACCATGCGATAATCGCAGCTGATTTTGAGCAACTACAGCGCCTGACCTAGGCGGCTGGTCTCGTTTTGCTCTCGTGGTACTTTGATGGCACATGTGATCGTAGGGCGGCTGCAGTGCCGATCAAAGTCGGACAGATTTTCTAACCAGAATGCATTGCTTTTGTCAGGCGGTAGCCAGTAGGCTTGTTCGACTTCATGCAGCGCTGCACAGACCGATCGCCGGCTGACTTGAAGCAGTGCATGCCGGTTAGAAATTTTGTCCGACTTGAGACAGCGCGGACGCCATGTGACTGTGACATGACGACACAGCTGGTCCACGATTGGCCGAATTCACCGCATGACAATGATCACTTGTGTTTCGTGTTTATTCTGAAAACTTCAGTTCCACTAAAGCTCACGAATCTGTATTTTTATAACAGTTAAAGCTTTTTTAATGTAGTCGCGATGTTATATTGTGTCATGTTTATCAAAATAAAACTGATAAAAAAAAACGTAGACCCCACTACATTAGTATTTAAATAGTATAGGCTTATATTGAACTTTATTCTTGTAAAAACAGACGCTGTAAGCAGTACATAAAGTATTGAATGAAAACGTCTTTAAAACATCGGTGTATCAGTCAAATATTGCATTTATTTCACTTCAGCTGTGATAAAGTATGCAAACACCACGTGAGCTTCACTACAGGAAGCAGAAAGTGTCCGACTTCACGTCTCCGTTTTCAGCTCCTCCCCGACTGCACGCGGCTACTCTCGCCGATCGGTTGCATCCAGCCGCAGCCGATGTCGAACACACCTAATCTTGAAGTCGAACAAGCCTATTGTGTCATGTGCTGATTGGTTGGTCATGTGTTTCTGAGTTCTGTTTGTCATTGGTTCCCTTGTTCCTTGTCACTTGTTCATTGGTTGTTTAAGTATTTAAGCCCTCATGTTTGCCATGCATCTTTGTCAAGTATTGTTCGTGTAAGCCATTGTTGGTGAGTTTGCCATGTTTATGTTCAAGTTTTCAAGTTTCGCCAAGTCAAGCCAAGTCATGTCATGTCAAGCCACATCTTTGTTTTGTATTTAGTTCACGTTTAAGTTAAATAAATCTACACTTGGGTTCTTCAAGCTTGCCTCCAGTGGATTCCTACGTTACAATTGGATTTATTTTGGATTTATTTTGTTAACCAAATTAAATAAAATGTAAAACTAAAATGTGAGTCCCTAAGGGAACATGGATGGGGGAAAAAAGAAGGATCGGAGAAAAAATTATATTTTAATGCTTTTGCGTTTACTTGCAAAATCACTAAAATTTTTGCGAACAAACGAAGTTTCTTTCTCAAGTTTCTTGAGGGAGTGTAATTGTTTTGAAATATAATTCCCCCCTCATCTTTTTTTTATTTATTTTTTTTTACCATCAACATGTCCCTATAGGGGCTCCTGAGTAGGCTACAGTACGATTTTTATTCCATCTCCCAACAACACCTGTCACCATCCTGACTGCATTTTATGCATTTAAGCAAAGACACTAACTCCAACAAAAGCCTTCTGAATTTCACTGACTAAATGAAAATATTTCACTAGGTCCATATCTGTGCCCTGATGCTGATATTCGCCTTTCACGACATTCGCATCCGATTGTCGCATTTCGCCCCCTAGCGGCAGTCGCACGGAACTTTGAAATTGGTTGTGAAGCAACCGTTGCCCTCTGCTTATTCACCATGGTAAACTGAACGATTTTAATGAATGTATAATTAATGCATGTATGAATATATCCACACAAAGCAAATGACCCTCAATACATCTAGATTTTATAGAGCTTATAGAGCAAATATTTCAACCCATCCGAAGCTCAAATTGGATCCGAAATTTCCGCATTCGCATATGATCGGAACTCCACGCAGCCCCCGTACTACTTTCCATTGGAAATGAATGACTTCTGGTCCAACCAAAGCCACTGAAAGGCAAGCCTGCAACCTTTAGCCAAAAAAGCATAACGGCTAATGCTAACGCCCCACCCCTGGCGGTACGCAGGGAAGGAGACCAGAGGCTGTTTTTTGAATGGATGTCAATGGATGAGAGGCTTCACTATGCTGATTAAACAGCTTTTGTTGGGAAATAGCTAATCATTTAATTAATCGACAGCCTGTTTGCTAATCTTCAGCATGTTTTACACTAAACAATACTTTTGTTGGGAACTATATGTTGATTTTAGCTTGATAAAAATGTATTTTTTCAAGAGAATGCAGACTAGTGAATGTTGCGACTGATGTCACTGCCATTACACGATAGGCTGAGAGGTGCCGCACGTGATTAAGTTAGCCGTTACGCTTTCTCCAATGGTATGAGATACAGACCCTCTTATCTCCCTATTATATACAATCTCTGGTCCAACGGCTGTCGTTTGTCATGTGCAGTGCTTGAAGCTGCCTTTCCACTGCACACGACATTTACATCCAATTGTCGCATTTCACCCCCTAGCGGCAGTCGCACAGAACTTTGAAATTGGTCGTAAAGCAACCGTTGCCCTCGGCTTATTCACCATGGTAAACTGAACGATTTTAATGAATGTATAAGTTAATGCATGTATGAATATATCCACACAAAGCAAATGACCCTCAATACATCTAAAATAAAAACATAGTAGATTTTATAGAGCTAATCAACGTAAAAATTGATTTAATAATTATATATATATATATTTTATCCGACATAATTATTAATAACCGCCATTTTACAGAAATAGCATTTACAGAATAACGTTAAAGTGTTAAAATATTGGTAATTCTAACTTCGCGCTCATAGTTTTGATTAAAATACATCATATCCGGTCGGCCGGTCGCATACGGTCTAGCCCTCTAGCCGCAGAAGTTCAAATATTTCAACGCATCCGAAGCTCAAATCAGATCCGAAATTTCCGCATTCGCATTTGATCGGAACTCCACGCAGCCCCCGTACTACTCTCCATTGGAAATGAATGACTTCCGGTCCAGCGGCTGTCATTTGTCGTTTGCCATGGAAAGTGGTGAATGAATGAGAGGCAGGCATTCAATAAAAGGACGTTCACTCCTCACAAACACTGATAATAATGCAAGTTCTTTCTTTCTCCTGCCTCTGTTCTGAGCTCATGTGAAGCAGAGAGCTGTCACAAAGACACACACATAGTCAAAGAAGAATCTAATATGCAACTTTAAAATTTGAATAAGTGTTTGTGAACGTTTTTCAGCTGTTGTTAGGTGTGGCATGACAGGACAAGCAAACTGAATATTTCTATTGATAATTCCTGACAGCTGCAGTGGCCCACATAGAGTAAAAATAAAAGCAAAGTAGAAGGTGCAGCAATTCATCAAACTGTACCTTAAAGTCCTCATCACATAATTGACAAATTCTCTGAAAGTGCCTTTAATAATATGATGTTTATACCAAAAGAAAAGAGCTGTTTAGACCCTGTCACAATTTTGTTGTTATTAAAAGGTTATTTAGTGTCAGTCAACTGGTTGAGTTGGTTTTTTTGTTAGGGTGGAGTGTAGTAAATACCGGAGGAAGTGGTTATGACAGATGTTTTAGGCCTGCTAAAGCCTGGAGTTTACACATCTTTCCACAGGGATCTAGTGATCACTCTTTATTATATTCATAAACTCTAAAAATAACTATTGGGTATTTAGAAATTTATCACCTTGAATAGAATTCTTTGACTCAAATGTCATTTTAGACTGTTGATATGATATGATATGATATGATATGACATGATTGATATATGTATGGGAGCTTGTTTCCACCATGGAAATTGTGACTTTTTATATCACAATTCTGACTTTCTTTTCTTGCAATTGTGTTATAAACTCTCAAATGCAAAAAATAAAGTCAGAATTGTGAGATAAAAAGTTGCAATTAACCTTTTTATATTTTTATTCCATTGCAGAAATAGCCTCCATAGATGTGATAAACATGATATGGAATTTAAATAATTTGAATGAGTTATTGTGTAAAGCAAAATAAGTTTTGAAATTTTGAAACTTTTTAATGTCCCCAAAATTATCCCAAATTATTCCTACATTTGCTTTTATTTAAATTAAAATATCATGTTTTCACTTTCTACAGTTTTTTCTAAAATGCTTTAAGCAGTTTCTGAGAAATTGCAGCATTTGTTATTGTTCCTGCACTTACCAAAATTATGGTTAAAATCAAATAACCATGAATCACATTTAAAGGAGTGACATCATCATTTTCTACAAAGATTCAAACAGAGATACTCTTATGGTCTTCATATCAGAAGACTTTAAAATAACTCTTTTATGAGATAATATCAGTATGAAAATATGTTTTATACAAATAGTTCTTTATAAAAAAGCACAAGAATAATGTGGTGTGGTACAGTTGTATTTGCTGGTTACTAAATGTTGCACTGACCTTCAACCCCAAAACATTTTCAAAAGATACGGAGAAATGTGACTTAAATAAATAAATATATGAATTATGCATAAATACATGCAACTAACCCTAAACTAAACCCTAATCCTATTCCATAGTAATGTAGTTAATTAATATTACTCAGTACTTAAATATTATAATTACAGTGTAACAAGGACAATCATAAAATAAGCACCTTAATGTAACCAAATACACACACACACACACACACACACACACACACACACCTACCCATCACAGACAACTGTCTGCATTTTTACATTTTTAATAAATATGTGGACTCATGAAATGTCCTTATATTTCATGTTTACGTCGTAATACCAGTGTAATACCCATGTCATTACACAAATTTGTGTCCTCATAAATCATGAAAACAAGCACACACACACACACACACACACACACACACACACACACACACACAAAACCTCACTGACTTGTTAGCCTTCAATTATCTCTTGACAATTGCAGATTGTGATTAATGCTGTAACTCTTTAGACCTTTCAGCAAACTGAGAGTTTCAGAAAATGAAGAAATATTGAATCTTGAAATCCGGAAGGCTATAAAAAGACATCAAAGTGCTTCCTGCATGCCATTTCCAGACTAAAATGTAATTTTGAAATGGAAGTCAAGGGGAACTTAAAGTGAAAGACTATAAAAATATATTAAACACTTCCTGATTGCATTTTCCATGTTCTGAAATGTCATTAGAACTGGAAGTCAAGAAGAACTTGAAGATGAACAGAAAGAAAAATCTCCAGCAGCTGCTAGTAAACAGATCATGAATGTATATATATATATATAATCACTGCAGACTATATGAAACACACATACTATAATTTGCTAAAGATTTCTGCACACATCTATATATTTTTTCCATTACTGCTTTATTTCAAATGATAGACAAGAAAAGTTCAGTCATCATTAGAATATTCCTCCCTGAATCAAGAAACATTTTATGAGGCCAGAAACGGAGCAAACGCTGCTTGGAAGGGCAGGAAATTCAGAGGGTTAATGCGCAATTAACCATTTTATTGTTTGGTCTGTAACCACATTCATTTAATTGCACTTCAGAACCATTTGACTGTGCACATGCTGCATCAGGAGCCAAGAGATCCTGATTATGTTGCTCTATAGCAAAGAGAAGTATGAGCAGAAACACACACAAACAAACACACATTACTCTCCCATAAATGCCTTCCAAAGCACTTCATGGCATGGGCACCGCATGTTTATTTGTCTGTTTTTGTCTACGAAGGGAAAAAAGGTTATATGGAGCTTGGTGGGAGATTCAGCAGACTAAGCATGAGAAATAATCTCACGTATCCAGGCTTTTGACTATCAGCATAGAGTCTGGTCCACACTGCAGGTCATTCTGGCCAAGAACTATACATTTAGACAAGAAGACACTGCTTGACTGATGTGTAAAGCCATCAGCCACAGTTTTTTATTTATTTGTTTATTCTTTAGTGCCAATAAAGGATAGGTTTATTAGGATATAGCACAATAACAGTGGCACAGTGAATTATTATAAACCATTATACAGAAAACACTCCAAAATAGTGGAGTCCGAAATATCTGTCTATTCAAAATTTTTGAATTGTACTGATTATTTCGGGAACACTTTCTATGAAACCTGTATTTATAATGCATTATAGGTGTATTCTTAATGCATTATAATACATGCATAATGCCTTACAAACAACCTTATAATATGTTGTATCTGATAAATAATCATAACAACAGTTAAAATTGTCACGGTTCTGTTGTGTTTGGACTATTGGTTTGTTTCTCTTCAGTCACATGTAGTTTCCCGCCACTCATTTGTTACTATGGTTACTCATTTGATTAGTCATTTTGTTCAGCTGTTGTCTAATTAGTTCCCTTTGTTTGTACCTATGTAGTAATATAGGGGGAAAAAAACATGTAGATTTAATTGGTAGCTTAATATTTATATATACTGTTGCCACGGTGGCGCCATATATCCATTTTGTACGTTTTCCATGCACGCTCTAAATGTTGTGTTGTGTATGTTGTGTATAAGGTTGTATATAAGGCATTCGTGCATTATAATGCATTAAGAATACACTTATGATGCATTATAAATGCAGGCTTCATCTGGTGTTATAATGCATTGTACTCTTAAAAGTTATAACTGCAAATAGCTAAGTAATGTATTGTAACTGATATGAATATTTATCAGATGATAAAACATATTATAAGTCATACATTTGTTTATAAGGCATTATCCATGTATTATAATGCATTAAAGATACCCTTATAATGCATTATAAATACAGGCTTCATAGAAAGTGTTACCATTATTTCATTCAAATTTAGAAAACAGCGCAGAAAAGCAGAATAGCTTCAGAAAACAAAAGCAGGAAAATTTAAACAAACTTCAACTTCTAGAAAGCTTTTATTCACTTACAGTGGCCTACTTTTATGGTACTTTCATTGTATGTTGTCATTGTATGGAGCTGTGTCAAGTTTCTACAGTAATTCTACTTAATTTTACTTCTGCTTACAGAAAAAAACAGGTTTGGAGTGACATGACCCTTGTGAAAAAGAAGCATGCTTCATTTTACTGTATGTGCACTTCAAATCTAAAAAGTATATTTTTTGGAAAAAAAAAAAAAAAAATTGCACTTGAAGATAATATAATATTAATTAAATTAACGGCTACTAAGTACATTTTAAATCATTATGTTTTAATTATCTTTTTTCATGCTTCAAAGAAGACACTTATTTTGATGTGTTGACTAACATACTAAATTATACTTGATTATAATTTTAACCGTAGTATGTTATTCAATATTACATTTAAAGTTAATATATTTTACCACATTTACAAATGTGTAATTACAAATATATTTAAATAATGACATGTTTCAGGAAAAAGGAAATTAAAGTATGTTTTATTTTACCATAAATGCTAGTCAGTACATTTGGCAGTACACTTTAACCATATTTCAAAGACATTGGAAGTAATTATATAATTACATATAAAGATTTACTTAAGCAAATCAAAAACCTACTTGCATTTAATGTAAATTTAAACTAAAAAAAAAACCCATTTTACATAATTAAGTGTTCAAAAACATTACATTCAGTTCATAAGCATATTCGTTTAAAGTACATATTTCTAATAAGTACTTTTTTTAAAAGTATGCTAAACTGTACTTACAGTGCCCTCCACAAATATTGGCACCCTTAGTAAATATGAGCAAAGGCGGCTGTGAAAATAAATCTGCATTGTTTATCCTTTTGATCTTTCATTCATAAATTCACAAAATTCTAACCTTTCATCGAAGTAAAACAATTGAAAGTGGAGGGAAACTCACGTTATGAAATAAATGTTTTTCTCCAATACATGTTGGCCACAATTATTGGCACCCCTAGAAATTCTTATGAGTAAAATATCTCTGAAGTATATTCCCATTCATATTTACATTTTTTAGCAAACCAGGGTGATCATGAGCATGAAATTGTCCAGCCATGACTTCCTGTTCCACAGGAGTATAAACATGAGGAAACACAAAGGCCAAAGACTCTCCAAGGATCACAGCTGAGAATTGCAGAAATTAGTTGAGTCTTGGGGTCAGAAAGCCTAAAAAAAATGACCAAACAGCACCTACATCACCAAAAGTTGTTTGGGAGGGTTTCAAGAAAAATCCTCCTCACTCATCCAAAAACAAACTCCAGTATATTCAGTTGTCAGACACGACTGGAACTTCAAACGGGACCGGCTTCTATGATCAGATGAAACTTAAAAAAAAAGAAGAGCTTTTTGGCAGCAAACCCACCAGATGGGCTTGGTGCAAACAGGGATAAAAAAAGTACCCCACGGTTAAATATGCTGCTGGATCTTTAATGCTGTGGGCCTATTTTTTTGCTGGAGGCCCTGGACATCTATATGATACATGGTATCATGGATTCTATGAAATACTAACAGATAAAAATCAAAACCTGACCGCTTCTACTAGAAATCTTATAATGGGCCATGGTTGGATCTTCCATCAGGACAATGATCCAAAACAAACATCAAAATCAACACAAAAATGTGTCCCTGAGCACAAAATGAAGCTTCTGAATGAAGAGAAGAAGCACCAACATGGAGCTGGAATCTGAAGGATCTGTAGAGATTCTGTATGGAGGAATGGTCTCTGATCTCTTGTCAGGTGTTCTCCAAACTCATCAGGCATTATAGGTGAAGACTCAGAGCTGTTATCTTGGAAAAAGGACGTTGCAATAATTGGGTGCCAATAATTGTGGCCAACGTGAACTAGAGAAAAACATTTATTTCATAATGAGCTTTTCCCCCCATTTTCAATTGTTTTACTTAAATGAAAGGTTAGAATTTTGTGAACTTTTTGAATGAAAGATCAAAAGAATAAACAATGCAGATTTATTTTCACAGCCACCTGCTCATATTTAACAAGGGTGCCAATATTTGTGGAGAGCACTGTATTTTTACACAAGGGGTGGGTTGAATAATGAGAGAATTTTCATTTTTTGGGGGGTGAAATACACACACACACATTCTTGTACATCTGTCTTTATGACGACATTCATTGACACAATGCAATCTCTAGCTCCTTACCCTAAACTTACCCATCACAACTAAGTGCCTAACCCGAACCATTACCCTAAACCTACCCTTAACCTATAACCTGAAACCTATAACTAAGTCTTGACCCTCAAACAGCCAAAATGTCCTCACTTTACTCTCTTGGTCCTCACTCCGATGGTCTCAAACTCAAACCAGTCCTCACAAAGGTAGATGTACAAGTACACACACACACACACAGGAATGCTGGCTCCAATGACAGCCTATTTATTGGCCCAGAACTGATCATCACAGGGGGAATCAGACATCCGTTGCGTCAACAGTTTTCCTAATACCCATAATCCTCAGAGATGTTTGTGCAGATGTGAGAACTACAGGTCAAATGAACTCACTAGTGTTAGGAGATTTCATCTGAAATATCAGGATGTTTCAGGTCTCCTAACACTACTGAGTGTCGCACAGTGACCTGATATGTAAAAACTTACAGCATGATCAGGTCATTTTAAACAAATTTGAACACTTTTAACATTTTAAACAAATGTTTATTTAAATTAGTCTGTGTGTTTGTGTGTATTTGTGAAACAAAAAATTAGACAAATGTACAGTTGCAATCTTATTTAGTTTATTATTTCTTGTTTGTAATAGTAACTGCATTAAACCTACTTTATGAATTCTAGTAAATTCACATTTATATGATACAGTGTACATAACAGTAAATACAAGTAACATTCAGTATTGTTTCTTCGTGTCCAAATAAGCCCAACAAAACCTCTGCTCACCCTCTCATGCTCCTCACACTTGTCTCACAAAGTTCCTCTACCAAGTGCAAGATTCAGTCTCTGGGAATGAATGGGTTCTGATCAACTCCATATTCCAACAACTTCACAAGTATGCTTTTAGTTGATTGTCAGAGAGCAATGTGCCACATTAGTACATCCATCTCAGAGATATGTACTCTGATATTGTGTAACGCTACAAAAATATTCTACAAATAAATTTAAACCAAAACGGCATGCTGCTCAAATAATCAAGATGATTTTATACAAGAACAAATTGGCAAATTGGTATAAAGGCAAATATGGAGGAAGTACACAGTGGCAAATCATGTGACTTTCTTTGAGCTTGTTGGCTTTGTGGTTTCAGGATTGGCTGATATTCCCCAGTAAAAACCAATAACAAGCCTTTGAGGCTATGAAAAAACACAAAATGAATAAACACAGTAAAATTATGTACATACTAAACAGAACAAAAACAACACAGACCTGATATTAATCTCAGGCATTTGTTATACAAAATGTATATTATATTTTGTAAGTGCTACACTCTAATTTGGTAGAAAAAGATTTAAAATGAATTAAAAAGAAAAAAAAAATCACATCCAGAAATGGAGAATGCCTTCATTTTAAGATACAAATTACAGTGTTTTTTAATTTTCCCAAAAATGTGTAGTCGAAAAAAAAAAAAGTTCATCAGTATTTAGGGTGACTTTAATATTCAAAAATATTAATAATGTATGCTTGCTGCATTGCTTTTCAAACTGAATGGACATCACAAGAATCTATGAATACTGATAATCATGCAGCTAGAGAATTTGTAATGTTGTTTCATATATTCTACATAACAAGTAAATCCAACACTTCTACCTCCTCAAACTGACCTTCTTCCATACTTGTAAAAAAGCTCTTTGAGTCCAAATGTCTGCGCTGAAGTTTAGTTCAGCTAGTGCTTCTTGCGATCTATGTGCCACCATAAAACTCCATTATAAGGCCACTGATATACTGATGACATGACATAACATGAAACATTGACAGATGGGCAAATCTCCACATAAACCCTGAGAAATTATAAAGCCCTGGAGATTTCTTTTGAATTGATTTACTTGTCACCAAAAAAGCACTGTATCCTACACCAACTTCAGTATTTGAACCAAATATATCAGTTACATTAAACCAGATTGTTACATTGGATCACTTCAATTCTTGGTACAGTATCCATTAACATGTTGCTGAATCTTAAGAGTCCAACATTACAGTAAGCACAAAATATATTCTCTGAGTTGTTCTCCTGGTTTCGAAGTCCTTCAGTGTTCCCACACTTCTGACCAATCAACGACCAATCCACTTTTCAAAATTCCCTGATATAGCCATGACCGTGGGAACCCTGTGTTATGCCTTCAAAAGAGTCACTTTTAATCACCCGTGACGTTCATATCAGTCAGTGGTTAATTTTACAGGGAAGCTTGTTTCTTTGTTGTGTGTTTATGGGTGTATATGTGTCTTGTGTCTTTAACATTTTTCTGTCTGGGTCACAGACTGCATGGCCAAGCGCTTTTGTCATGGTGATGACCTGAGCCAGGTAGTGACCAGTGTCGGGTTACTGCCGTAATAAAGAAAAAAGTAAAAAAACAAAAAAAACAAACCGCTATCGTCTTTCAGCCGGACCACCAGGACAACAAAACCTCCTGCTTATTAATTCTAGAATGTTCTGAGTCACCTGCCCAGATGCAGACAGAACAAAAACTGATAAAGACATCATACAATGAACATATTTTAGTGGTGTCTGTTTATATTGTTCATACTTTGGGTTACTTCATCAGAAGTAGGCACCAGAAAGCATCTGACAAAAAGACCTCTCTCTGATGTTTCTCTTTTTTCACCATTGCATCTCTCTGTGTAATACCTGACTTAACATCTACTGTACATGGCAGTTTAACTCTTACCAAAATGGTTCCTCTCTGTTACCAAGTGGGGTGACCAAGAAATGCAGTTGACAACTCATGCCAGGGTTGCTTTAAAGACCCATAAAAGTACATAATAAATGCTAGTGTACTCCTAAGTTGACATTTGTTTAAAATGGACAGCATTTTTCTTTAGTGAAACAGACAGAAAATATTGAGTGCTACACAAATTTTACACATTCTCTCTATAATGAGAATGTCCCAACTCCCTACTGTCACATCTAGTTTTTTAATGCTAGTTCAAGGACTCTTATTTTGATTTTCATTTCACTCCACTGTTCCTGTGTTTAGTTCCTGTTTCCTTGGTTCTAATTCTAATTAGGTTCTCGTTTGTCTCCATAGTTCCTGATTATGTTCACCTGTGTCTTGTTTAGTTGCTCGTTTATTCTATTTATATCCACCTTTTTCCTAACAAGCCAACTGCATTTTAGATTATGGGAGGCACTTCTGGTTTGGGGAAGTTCCACTCAAAAAGACTAAAACAAAATGTTTAAACTGATTGTTTACAGTTTAACGAGTTACTCCCATAATTTGTGCAAAACTTCATGGGGTGTAGGAAAAAAGAGGATAGAACTGTGTTTTAGTTCCCTTTTGTCTGATCTTTCCAATGTATTGGTTTGCTCGTGTGGGTTTCCAGCATTCCTGTTCTCCTGTGTTCAAGAGTGGTTTTTGTTCTCATTTAATAAATATCGCTAGTGTTTAGATCCTCACCTCAACTCTCCTTGCCTTCCAACCAAACCGCGACACCTAATACTATCTGGCACTGTCTTACAATAGCAAGTAGTAAATCATGGTTCATGGTTTAGTTTATAATCAAATCAGCAATAAACCCTGACAATAATGGCATTATAAATCTTGCTTCTTTAGCTCACATAACAGAAAACTATTTCAATTTTCAACATTTCTACAGTCTCCATATTGAACATTGTGATTTGTCTTATTCATTTTTCTATGACTGGTCCTTCTCATACTCTCACTGGTCATATTTACAGTACAGGAGCACAACATCGACTGTGTACAACTCTGACGCGATATAATCAGTGGATATGGTTTGTGGTTATGGTACACTTAGCAAATGATTGAACTGGCCACATTTGACATATCATTAGCATATGCGTTATGGATGTTACATAGCAGTTTCTGTACTGAATACAGGCAGACAATTTTCTTTAAACTTATACCTATTATTAAGAGTAATTATTGGTTGGCTAAAGCTGGAAGTGATTTGTAGTTGGTATATTTGTGATACTGAAATGTGTTATAAGTAAAATGAATGATTTTGAGTCATTTATCCTGAACATCTTCAGGAAAGACATGAATATCCATGTTCAAGTCCATATGGCTTTCCTCAAATTAAAGAAACATGCAAACAATATTTAGAGAACGGTGCTTTCTTTGCACATAGTTTGGCCATACAATCAAGGGTTTAAAGGGAAACGGCACTTGAGTTTACAGCCTAAAGTTAAAGATATAGTGATACAACAACTTCACCAGTGATACATCAACACTGAAGTATGCTGAAGGCAATGTAAGGTGTGTATTTGGGAGCCTACAGCTGGGGAGCACGCTTGAAAGTGTGATTTTGTAAGCGTGTGTTTGTTCTCTCATACGGTAGATGTAGCAGTTGGTTTGACTGTGATGCTCTGCGCAATATCCTCCCTATTGATCTTCTTCAGGGCTGTACAAAGCGTATCAATATTAGCCGAATCCTGGCTTGCCCAATGAGACAGAAGGGCCTGGATGGGCCTCTCTTCTTGCTTGAAATTAGCAATGTGTTCTTCTTTGTATCCAAGTAGCCCTGCCAGACTGCACCAATCGGTTTCCTCGTTGGCCCCTGACTCCTCCCCTTCACAGGTACGATTTAGCAGTTTCTCAACCTCCTCCCGTGTGTGTAAGGGCAAGGACAGGGCTGAACTTCCATCTATCTTGACCACTAAAACAAAGAAAATACATTTAGCAATCTAGATATATATAGTTAAAACAAGACTACAAAGAAGCAAATCTCTGTACTTGCTCTGCAACAGTAACAGCAGCAGCATATATAGCAGATCTAGTCTGCCAAGACCGAATACTATCCAGCAGCAATGAATGAATGCTCTGTATTCCCAAGCCATTTGAGAGAGTGAGTTCAGGGACTGGTTAATTAAAATTAACATTAAATTCCCTTGTCATTTGAGGTGTAACATAAAGCTTAAATAATAAAATGTTGGGGATACATGTGTAACTGTCCGTAAATTATTTAATTGCCAAACGACAGTAATTTTCTGTGCCAGTTACAGAGTGGATCCACAACAGCGTATGATATTGTTATGAATCATCATTATTGTTCTGTTTTCATTGGTTTATTGGCATGTGGGTGGTTTCACGAGAAAGAAAAGCTGTCTGCGAATTGCTCGCCCAATTGGAAATTGTATTTGATGCAAAAACAAAGTGTGTGTATGTATGTATGTATGTGTATATATACAGTATATATAAAATGATGACGTAAGGCAGTGGTCGGCAAACTTTTTGTCATGAAGTGCCATTTTCTAGTTAATCACTGTGCCATAACCCCCATACACATAATACACATAACCATATTTTAGTTCACAACGGCTTAATTTAAAGAGTAACACATTTTACAGTTGAAACCTGATAATCTGACACATCTTGCTTATTTGATTAGTAACCTAAAAAATAGTGCAGAACCTTAAAGCAATTTTCCATTAAATTTGTTTTAAATTTGTCAAAATACTTTGTTTTCAGGTTTAAAGGGTTAGTTCACCCAAAAATGAAATTTCTGTCATTAAGTACTTACCCTCGTGTTGTCCCAAAGCTGTAAGACCTTGGTTCATCTTCGTTCATTTTGGAACACAAATTAAGATATTTTTGATGAAATCTGAGGGTTTCTGAACAGGCAGCAACGCCATTGCACCTTTTGAGGTCCAGAAAGGTAGTAAAGACATTGTTAAAATAGTCAACATGACTACAGTGGTTCAACCTTAAAGGATCACTCCACTTTTTTTGAAAAAAGGCTCATTTTCCAACTCCCATAGAGTTAAACAGTTGAGTTTTACCGTTTTTGAATCCATTCAGCCGATCTCCGGGTCTGGCGGTACCACTTTTAGCATAGCTTAGCATAGTTCATTGAATCTGATTAGACCGTTAGCATCTCGCTCAAAAATGACCAAAGAGTTTCGATATTTTTCCTATTTAAAACTTGACTCTTCTGTAGTTACATCGTGTACTAAGACCGACGGAAAATGAAAAGTTGCGATTTTCTAGGCCGATATGGCTAGGAACTATACTCTCATTCCGGCGTAATAATCAAGGAACTTTGCTGCCGTACCATGGGTGCAGCAGGCGCAATGATATCACGCAGCGTCTCTCACAAATGTTTCCATGGTTGCAAGGCACGCTCCCTGTGCAAGCAGGCGATCACAGGCGCTGCGTAATATCATTGCGCCTGCTGCACCCATGGTACGGCAGCAAAGTTCATTGATTATTACGCCGGAATGAGAGTATAGTTCCTAGCCATATTGGTCTAGAAAATCGCTACTTTTCATTTTCCATCGGTCTTAGTACACGATGTAACTACAGAAGAGTCAAGTTTTAAATAGGAAAAATATTGAAAATCTTTGGTCATTTTTGAGCGAGATGCTAACGGTCTAATCAGATTCAATGAACTAAGCTAAGCTATGCTAAAAGTGGTACCGCCAGACCCGGAGATCGGCTGAATGGATTCAAAAACGATAAAACTCAACTGTTTAACTCTAGGGGAGTTGGAAAATGAGCCTATTTTCAAAAAAAGTGGAGTGTTCCTTTAATGTTATGAAGTGACGAGAATACTTTTTGTGCGCAAAAACAAAAATAACAACTTTATTTAACAATTTGAACTGTTGTCATACGCAGTTGACGTAATGATCAGTTCAGCACTTCTGTTTTCTACATCAGAACGGTGACTCATTATTGGCTGGCTCCTGGCTCGTGCTGCTCACGTGTACAGCGTCGGCCAATACTGAACCGGCATTCGGCGTAAACATGGAAGCCTGCATTGTGTTCACTACGTCAACTGCGTATGACAACAGTTCAAATTGTTAAATAAAGTCATTATTTTTGTTTTGTTTTGTGCACAAAAAGTATTCTTGTCGCTTCATAACATTAAAGGAACACTCCACTTTTTTTGAAAATAGGCTCATTTTCCAACTCCCCTTTGGTTCAACATTAAGGTTGAACCACTGTAGTCACATGGACTTTTTTAACGATGTCTTTAATACCTTTCTGGACCTCAAAGGGTGCAATGACGTTGCTGCCTATGTGTGGTTCAGAAACCCTCGGATCTCATCAAAAATATCTTAATTTGTGTTCTGAAGATGAACGAAGGTCTTACGGGTTTGGGACGACATGAGGGTGAGTACTTTATGACAGAAATTTTTTTTTGGGTGAACTAACCGTTTAAATTAGTCTTTTGATAACAGATTTCCAATGTGATCCTACTGAACCCCAATACGCACATCACCATCATTGTGTTTAATAGGACTCTACATTAGTTGAATATCTCCGAAATGTATAGCATCAACTTCTTTTTTTCTCAAAGCTACAGAAAGAGCAACAAATACAGCAGATCAAACTGTAAGCTGTCAGTCAAACTGACTTAATTTGTGTGATACATATATTGTCTTGATCTGCATCATGCTTTCAGTGGCTCGTGATGCGCAGCGGTCGCACTAATGGTTTGTCACAGCTGCGTGCTTTCATTGACTTGCGTGGTTTAATTCTGACACTTTAATAGTATTTATAGCACCAAGCTTAATAAAACAAGCTGTGTTACTATGAGGAGCGAGGTACTTTATCTAAATGAAAAACATACACTCCTCTCACTTTTGCTCACGTGCCAGCGATTACATAGGTTACTGATCCTTGACCTAAGGGTTTGTACCTGTATGTGGCGGCCCCTGGCCCTCCTGTAGGCTCTGACTGTCCACTGAGATGCCGCTGTCACTGTGGAGTTTCTCTCCCTCAGGAGAAGGAGTCTGACTGGGGTTTGCACTGCAAGCTCTATTATTGGCTCCTTGCTTATTCTGCTTACAACTGTTCCACCTGAAACACATTAAAGCAAACATCAGAAGCTTTTAACATCAAAATCTGTATTTACTTCTAACTTAAAGTGTGATATTTCTGCACCACTCTTCCACCCACTGCCATTGTTCAGACAATCTAGTCCCACCCAAACACGCCCCATAGGCTGAACCAGAAACTGAGATGTAGGACCACCCAAACAAGCAATGATTTGAAAGCACCAGGACATTCACACCCTTTAGGAACCAAAGCAGGTCAATGTTACACCCTCCAGCAGTGATTTTAATATTTTATGACCCATTCCTCCACAAACACCATCTGTGTCTGCTCACTGCAATCTTTTATTTTTTTCTACATAGTTATAAGTCTGCGAAAACATAGTTTTTTTTTTTTTGCATATTTGAATATGCTGTCTTTATTATATTGTCGTATTCACTTAAGGTTTTGAATGTGCTTCATCCAATCAGAAATGAAAGTCAGGAATGTTTTTTAATCTAATCTGGGATCAGTGGATCTGTTTTACCCCACATAATAAACAATGCACTCGTGATGGATCAGATGGAAAAACACCCTAGAAGCATTTTTTTTTCTTCTTTCCTTTATAAAAAATAACTGAACTAAAGCCTACATAGCACTGTGCTTTGTGAGTGGAGATAAAAACCTCAAGGGGAGAGAATAATTCCGATCCTCCTCACCGTTTAAAGATGATGAAGGCCACCAGGCCCAACAGCACTGCAGCCAGTATGGAGGTGTAGATGGGAATGAGGTTGTTGCTCAGCCCAGGGAGTCTCGTCCGTCCAGGGTCAGCCGTGGTCACGCTCTCCGTAGGACTGTCAGGTGGAGACTTGTCTGTATATGACACAACTGATGGAGCAGGAGAAGAAAATGTAGGAAGGGAAGGAGCAGGTGTAACATATGGAATAGGAGGAGGAGAAGGAGAGGTTGAGCTGTTAGGAGGATCTAAATCTGTTGGAGGAAAGGGACAAAGAAAGACAAAATCTGTTAGTTGCTAAAAAGCTGTTTTAGTATGTGAAATGGCATGAGAGGTTTCTGAAGCAAGTTAAAAATGCATATAAATCATGTAGTTGTTATTTCAAATGAGCCACATAATCAGCCAGGGAAGGATTGAGACATTAGTGATACTAGGGGCTCATTCATGAAATTCAATACCACAATTTACATAAAAGATGAATGATTTGCATGTATATATCTACATATATATAAATGAGTTCTGCTTGAATAAGGTTTGCTGTTTAAGTTAGTAATTTAAAGGGATAGTTCATGTCTTTCATTATTTACTCACCTTCATGTTGTTCTAAACATGTATGCACAAAATAACATATTTTGAAAAATCTTGGACCCCATTGACTTTCATTGTATGGTTAAAAACAGTTCATTCTTCAAAATATCTTCTTATGTGTTCCACAGAACAATATAAGACTGCTTTGTCTTGGCCCCGTGAGCTCTGTTCGCCGGCAAGCTAAAAAATGATTCTTTTAATTGGATTATTTTTTATTCAATTGGGGGCCGTTATAAACAGGCTTTGTCCTGAGTCAAACCTAATGGACACTCTGATAGTGGAGGAGACTATGATTAGATTGGAGAGGTATAAGCTCAGCCCAAGTAGGACAGGCCTCGCCCGGGGCTACTGTGTGTGTGTGTGTGTGTGTGTGTGTGTGTGTGTGTGTGTGTGTGTGTGTGTGTGTGTGTGTGTGTGTGTGTGTGAATGGGTGGTGTAAGTTATACCATAGACAGATGGACAGACACACTGAAGATCATCAGATATTCTGGCTGTAGGGGGATGGGGGGTCACTGGGGGTTTGGTTTGGGGAAGGGCCATGCTCTAGGGAATGTTGCGTATGGATTTATTGATCAAAGTACTGCTGCTTGAAACATTTTGGAGGGAATTTTGGGCATGTGAGCTTGTTTTGTGGCAAGCATAGTAATTGACCTCATTCATGAAACACAAGTAGAACAAATTTCTGTAGAAATAGTTTTGAAACAATATTGTTGCATGGAATGGAATGTAACAATTTACATAACAATATTTTTCAAATGATATCGTTTCAAGTTAGAAGCATAGAACACTGCTATGTGGTTGCTAGGGTGTTCTGGGTCAGTTGCTAATAGAGTGCAACCCACTTTTTCAGCGGCCTTGGTTCTGTAAGTATTTTTCTCATTCATTCTTTTTCACCAAAGAGTTATAAGCCATGAATCAAATCAACCAAAAAAGTATTTAAAAATCAGACAAAAAGACAAAGGTACAAGACTGTACGGATTTAATGAGGGAAAGTACTACAACCCAATGAAGTGAATGGCAATCTGATCAAAAATAATGTAGTATTATAAAAGACTGCTGATTTAAAAATGTTGATTTTGCCCAGGCAACAAAAAAGTCACTGTTTGGATTTAAATAGGCAAAGACTTAAGAGTCTATGATTGGATCATTATTGCTGTAATTAATATGTTCTATGTTTGGCAACAGTTCTTTTAACCCTAATTGATGGAGTGTGTAGCTTTTCATTTCTTAAACAACATCTTGGCCATATTCCAGGATGACAATGTCAAGATTCATCAGGCTCAAATTGTGAAAGAATGGTTGGGAGGGAGCATGAAGAATCATTTTTATAACATCACAAAATTTATTTCCATCAAGAGGTGCATTAATTTTTGGTCAAGATTTTGTATTGGCAATGCAAGAGTCAAGCACTCTGTAAAGTCTACTCCAGCACATCCCAAAGACTTTCAATGAATGGACTCAGAGGTGCCAATTCATGAGTGAAAATGATTCTTCATGCTCCCTCCCAACCATTCTTTCACAGTTTGAGCCTGATGATTCTTGACATTGTCATCCTGGAATATGGCCAAGATGTTGTTTAAGAAATGAAAAGCTACACACTCCAATTAGGGTTAAAGAACTGTTCCCAAACATATAACATGCTAGAAACATAATAATCACAGCAATAATGATCCAATCATAGACTCTTAAGTATTTGCCTATTTAAATACAAACAGCAACTTTTTATTGGCGGGGCATAGTATAGCTTCAACAAAGCAAATACCTTTGATTAACAGCCTCATAGCCCACAGTAGGTCTGTCTCTAATGGTTTATGAGTTATCGTTAAAAATCAATTTCCCTGTGGAGAAAGTAAATTAGATTTTTACAGTCTCTATGATATCCTGGTCTCTCTAGATTCAGATTCAATGTATAGGAGTTTGTTAAAATCACTAACTTTAAAGGGGTTATGACTTTTCCTTGAGCTTTTGATGTATGAGGTCATCATACTATAAGAATATCCTGTAAGTTTCAGAACTGAAAACTCAACGCCTATTTCAAAACAGAAGAAATCAGCGCCTACTTCATCATTGCAACGTTAGCCCCGCCCACTGGCGTTAGTGAGATGACGAGGAGAGAAGAGCGATACAGGACTAAAAATGACATTACCTTTCAAAGGATCCTAATGCTAGGAATATGGTTATTTATTTTCAACAATGTGAATGTCTCAGTTGAGCTTTCTTTATTTGTGTTCAGTACATTTCACTGTGGATTCTTTGGTAAATCAATCGCATTTCGGCGTAGACTTTGCAAACAGACAGTAATGCAACAACATGTAAATAATTATGTTAATTCTAATGCCAGATCTGATATGTAATGTTTCATGTGCAGTCAGATGTTTTTTATCTATGTGTCAGTAAATCAAACCAGTAACTAAACTGTCAACTTCACGTTGTTTCTCTTAGGATGGAAATAATCTGTTATTTAAACGGTGATTAAATTATATATAGATAGCGATCAAAGAACGCTCCCTTTACAATCGCTGGAGCTGTCAATCAAACAGTGCAAGTTTATCAGTGACTGAGTTCTGGGGTTCAAAACTCCCGTTTTATTCAACGAATCTCTAGTTATATCGAGTTTGCACTGTTTGTTTTGATGAAAGCCTTCGTTAGTGTGCAGAAATTGAGTTGCAATGACGAGATCACTGCTTTCATGAGCTCAACAACATGTCTGTGATCGGCTACAATGTTCATCACTGCAACCTTTCATGCCACGATCTAAATATAATGCCATAGATTTAAGTGTAATGCTTTTCACGTTTAGTTAACCTTAAGAACTGTAATAGTAAAAACGTGCTAAAAGTTTTCGAGAGAGTAATACTTAGCTATTTCATAGGCAAAGATGTTAGCCAATCACAGCAGTGGGCGTTTACACTGAAGAGACATGCCCCTTAAAACAGAGCGTTCAAATAAGAGGGCTAAAATCAGGGTAGGAAAAATGCCTTTTATTTCTAAATTATGACAATTTTTGATGTAAAGAGCATACTAATATTGTAAGTGCACCACAGGAAACATTATAAAACAATAAAAAACGCAGTTCATGACCCCTTTAAGTATGACCAATATTAATAGTGATGTCAACCTTAACAGACACCATTAGTATATTATCTTGAAAACAATATTTGAGTATCATATCAGGCTTTGAATTGTGTTTGCAGGTAAACAGGCCCAAAATTCAATTTTTCGATTCATATCCGCTTCCTTTTTCCTCCTGCATAAGCACACACTCACTCACACATATTGAATCACTGGAGAAGGGACACCAGACACCATCATGGACAGAGATGTTCTTTGTCAAGAAACAATCCCCCCTCCCACCCACACACACACACACACACCCATGTCTCTGTAAGTCCTCTCCGTATTGCTTTCTTTCTTTTCCATTATCTCTCCATCACATCTCTCTCATGCATGGTTGACCTTTAGTCAGGCGGTTATCCTCAGCTTCATAAAGACGTGACTCACTCATCTACACAGTTCTGTCTTTTCCTTTCTAATGCTCAGCTTCCTGCTCCTCTGTCCCTCTTAGTAGTTTATTATACTTTTGTTGTTTCTATGTAGAACATTTACATATTGTTCTTATACACACAAATACAGTATCAGCGGATGATCAGAGGCATACATATGAAGTGTCACATGAGAAGGAGCAGTGCCTCGATGTCGCTGTTACCTGACAATGCCTGGGTTTCATGATTGTAAACAGTCCGCAAATCGACCTGAATGGATCAAACTGGTGGACAAAGATGGACTAGTTACTAAGTAAACAACTTACCCATTCAAACATTTGATCTGTGAATCATCACTTTATGTCGAGTCTGAACCAAAATGAACTTGAAAAGACTTAAAACACAAAATTGTCAGTCAATGAAACATAACGGTTCAGTATCTCCAGTACCCGCCACTGATAGTAACAGATAAGGACTGTAAATATCAAGAATCTTTTGTAATTGCGTCTTTATGGATTTAATACTTATTTGAAACTGTTTGGATCCGGGACATTCCCGCTGCTTTCATCCTCTCAGATATGTGGTTAAAAATGTTCTGTTTCTTTCCTTGCATGCCCTCCTACGCACTTAACAGGAGTTTCATTTTACTCTAAAACCACATAATTCCCCAATTGTCTGACATTTTTCATATATTGAGAGGACGATAGTTCTAACATTAGTTACTGTCAGAAAAAAAGAATGTGCAATGCTTGCACCTCATACCATATGTCTGTCAATGACATGAAAGACTAGTTATCGACTGTTGATCTCAAAAAGTTAATATAAGACATTGGTTCTCGCCAGGGTCCACTAGGGACCCTCAGGAAACTTCCAAGGGGGTTTCAAGATAAATTAAATAAGACAAAACAATATTTCTTATTTTAATTCACCCCCTCAACAACTGTTTCCTTTGAACAGAGTCTTGAAAAACCTGGATATATGAGATAGCCTCATTTTGAAAGTGTGATTTCTAGACCTGGAAAAGTCATGTAAAATTAAAGGGTTAGTTCACCCAAAAATGACAATAATGTCATTTATTACTCACCTAATATTATAAAGCGACGAGAATACTTTTTGTGTGCCAAAAAAACAAAATAACGACTTTTCAACAATATCTAGTGATGGCCGATTTCAAAACACTGCTTCGGAGCTTTACAAATCTTTTGTTTCGAATCAGTGATTTGGATCGCGTATCAAACTGCTAAACTGCTGAAATCACATGACTTTGGCGCTCCGAACCACTGATTCGATTCGTAAAGCTCCAAAGCAGTGTTTTAAAATCGGCCATCACTAGATATTGTTGAAAAGTTGTTATTTTGTTTTTTTGGCGCACAAAAAGTATTCTCATTGCTTTATAATATTAAGGTAGAACCACTGTACTCACATGAACTGTTTTAAATATGTTTTTAGTACCTTTATGGATCTTGAGAGGTTCAGTGACATTGCTGGAAATGGAGGCCTCACTGAGCCATCGGATTTCATCAACAATATCTTAATTTGTGTTCCGAAGATGAACGAAGATCTTAGGGGTGTAGAACAACATGAGGGTGAGTAATAAATTACATTATTTTCATTTTTGGGTGAACTAACCCTTTAATAAAATGGTAAAACTCCATGGGCATTTTTATTATGAATATACATTTTTATAGTTATGCCAAGCTCTAAAATATTTTTTGGGTAGAAATTTTGGTAACACTATTTTACAGTGTCCCTGTTACACATTTTAAATGTAGTTACTATATTAATAATTATGCATTATGCAATTATGCATAGTTACATGCAACTAACCCTAAACAAAACCTTTACCCTAACCCTAATTATATAGTAAGTACATGTAGTTAATTACTATTACTCAGTACTTAATTGTATAATTACACTGTAACAAGGGCACCTTAAAATAAAGTGTAACCGAAATTTTATTTTTTCATTTTTTTTAATTTGTGGGGCCTTCAAATAATTTTGTGGACAACGAGGAGCTTTGGAGTAAAAAAGGTAGAGAACCACTGATATAAGGGGGTCTCTTCAGTTATTACATGTGTATTACATGTATTCCAAACAAAACTTCAGCACAGTCACCATATTCAAATCTGGACAAAATCACTGCAATAATGCATTTTTTGCCTTAATGACATATGCTGAGATTTATGTCAGAAGAGCAAATATGTAGTAAATATTCAGTTTCATCCACTAACCAGTTCGTAAGGCATGAGATGCAAATAAACATACATACGTTCATATGTTAAACGTATGTAAGCTCATCATAGCACTGTATGTGCAAAATATGAGCAAGGTATTTTTGAATCCAACTGAGAAAATAGTCAGATTCAAGCGTTTACATGCTTAATTTTTTTTTCCCTGTTGATCGGATTAAGTCTACACCACCCCTTTCAATCCGATCTGTGTCATTATTGTTATAGTTGTGGTGTGGACTTTGCTATTAGAGTTTCAATGATTTTTAAAACTTTGTTCATAGTTATCAATACAGTTTTCGTTCTTGGTGTAAGGGGGCCTTTATGTCAGTAATAAAACCACATAGCAACGCCCTAGTAACCACCCAGAACACCCTAGCATTGGGCTGTTGGTCATTTCCAGTGTAGACACAGTTGTGTTTGGGATAATGGCGCTAACTGTATGTTTCATTTACACTGAAGTTGCAATATAATGTTACAGAACATCCCATACAGTATGAACAACAAAAGAGGACAGGCCTGGACAAACACAGTCTCCATTCTAACACATTTTATGGCATAGTCAGCATGTGTGCATTACTGTAATCATATATGCTTGTGACAGCAAAATCAGAACAAAACCCACACACAGACAGATAATTATTTTTCACAATCACAACTGTTTGATTGAGAAGGTCTATAATGAGATGATGATATGGAGAAAGTATTTCCTGTAAGCGAAATCCGACTGTGTCATTATGTTTATCAGAATATACACAGCTACATGCCTTGTCACGCTGGAGAATATGTAGCGTGTTGTTCGTGTGCGTTCGTGTTCTCTGCAGCAAAATGTGAAACCGCTCACAAAAGGTCAGTGTGAGTAACCTGAGAGTGCAGCGGAGAAACTCCATCTCTATTATCGACCACAAACACTTCTGTACATATGCTTTCTCCCCCTCGCCACTAAATCTGTGTCTCCTGATACACATCTGTCTTTTCTTCTGCTTTCTTGTTTTCAGTTCTCTTGTGTTTTCATTCTTACTTTCAGATCTTTTGCTACCAATATTTTCTTCCTCTTTCAAATCCTTCTTTCGCTATTGTTTTATTAGCAAGCCACAAAATCGTATGATCTGTATCATGTCAACAGAGTCAAATTGTGTCCCTCTAATCACCAAGTTAACCTGGTCTAGGGTAAGTTAACAATGTCATCCACTGCTCAGAGTCAGAGCTCACTGGCGAGGAAATCTGATCTTCAATCAGTACTTCCTACTACCTGATTTAATTAAGTGCTAATGCATAAATGCTGTTCACTGCCACTCATGATCTTTGGGGCTTCCTGTCAGTTATAAGTCAAGAATATTTCCTTTTTCTGTGACAGATTACTTAGTGGTATTTAGGCTATTTATAATTAGACAAATAAATGTATTATGAAATCTCCTTTGAAATAAATATGTACATTAGCAATGTGAACATAGGCACCACTAACATTATCTTAATTTTTTTTTGTTATAGGAACCTGGCCTGAGTTGCAAGATCTGCATTCTGCCTGCACTGTAAACCCAAATAAGTTGGGCTAACTCAAAAAATTTGAGGTAATCAGTTACATCAAATTTTTTGAGTTATGATGTTCCCAATTTTAAGTAAGCAGAACTATCGAGTTTTGAGTTTGTAGTACTTGTTAATTGCTCCTAACTTGAAGTACTGAGTTAGCTAACTCATACATTTTGATAGCAATTAACGTAAAATATTTAGTTAATTAACTTTTTTTATTTTGAGTTCTTGCAAATCAAATTAGTTATTTATTTCACTGTAAACTCTAAGAAAATACAAAAAATGGCGACTTGCTAATTTGCCAACATGTTAACAATAGCATGGTATAGCACTTGCTGAATGAGTACAGCAACTTAAATATGTAACTTACCTGTTCTCAAACCAAGCCAAATGCGCTACTTGTCACCATGATGGTAACTCTCCAAAAACCCACATTAACAGAAACTCTTCTAAATTAGCATAACAAAACATTAATCAATACTAAATCTCCCTTACCATTAATCTTGCACAAAAAATGAGCTAAAAAAAAATATGAAGCTTCGGAGCGCTGTGAATCAGCGTGTCGAATCAAGATTCGGATCGCGTGTCAAACCGCCAAACTGCTGAAATCACGTGACTTTGGCGCTCCGAACCGCTGATTCGACACGCTGATTCATAACGCTCCGAAGCTTCCTGAAGCAGTGTTTTGAAATCGGCCATCACTATATAAGTCGTTATTTTGTTTTTTTGGCACACCAAAAATATTCTCGTCGCTTTATAATATTAATATTGAACCACTGTACTCACATGAACTGATTTAAATATGTTTTTAGTACATTAATGGATCTTGAGAGAGGAAATGTCATTGCTGGCTATGCAGGCCTCACTGAGCCATCGGATTTCAACAAAAATATCTTAATTTGCGCTCCGAAGATTAACGAAGGTCTTACGGGTGTGGAACGGCATGAGGGTGAGTAATAAATGACAGAATTTTCATTTTTGGGTGAACTAACCCTTTAAGTTAGTCTAAATTAAAAGAAATGAGTTCATACAACTCAAAACACTGAAACAGTTCAGTTTACTTGAAATATGTCAGTGCTGTGAACTCAAAAGAAAAAGAAAGTTCTAAATACTCATAGCAGTTAATTTAACTGAACTAATTTGTTCAATTTAAGTTTGTCCTACTCAAACCAATTAAGTATTTTGAGCATTAGGGTTTACAGTGTGAATGCTTCCAAGCCCTAATGTTAACATGGTAACACTTTATTTTAAGGTGACGTAGTTAAATGTACTTACTATATACTAGCATTTTAAAGTAAAGGGACAGTATTTGTTAGGAATGCACAGATATTTAAATTCTGCCTGCTACTGAAAAGGCAATAATTATTTTATGTTATGTTATGTTATTTTATTTTGTTATGGCTGATAACCAATAAATGACTGACATAAAAATTCGATACTATTTTCTATAAATAGAAAATATGTGTATGTCTGTCGTGCCGGAAGCTCGTTAACTTTATAAAGTTTTAAATAAGGATATTTGTCTTACACAAACGCATCGATTTGCTTCAGAAGGCCTTTATTAACCCCCTGGAGACATATTAATTCATTTTTATTTTTATGGATGGATGCAATTTTTTTGTCTTCAGAATTTGGGTTACCGTTACCACAACCATTATAAACCTTGGAGGACTAAGAATATTTTTAAATATATCTCTGATTGTGTTCGTCTGAAAGAAGATAGTCATATACACATAGGATGGCTTGAGGGTGAGTAACTCATGGAATAATTTTCATTTTTGGGTGAACTATCCCTTTAACTTTCAGTGAGTTTTAGTTGATGGCAAAAGAAATCACTGTAAAATAAACAAGAAGGCAACATTACAGTGGGCAAACCCTCAATAATCTGTAACACATATTGGTTGATTTGTGAGGCTTTTTTATGCTTGTTAAATAAATTTGTACTCAGTTTACTTCTTGTTTAAAAGTATAACATAATTGCACCCCTAAAAGATCTGAGCCTGCCATATGAACTGAGTGACCTCTTTCGGAAGCTTAAACGTGTTGCGTAACACGAAAATGAACCTCATTAGTTCTCGCATGTCAAGCAAACATGCTTGAACTTCTGTTTACTACAACTGATGCACAAGTTGATGAATGTTTATATGTGAACATAAGTCTGAATTCAATCTGTTCATCATGTAAAGTGATCGAGTCTCTTCGTAAAAAATGGACTAAACCACTCAATTCATATGGATTAGTTTTACGATCTCTTTATGAACTTTTTGATGCTTTAAAGTGTCATTTGCATAGCTGTCTATGGAGGGACAGAAAGCTCTCAGATTTCATCAAAAATATCTTAATTTGTGTTCCGAAGATGAAAGAAGTCTTACGGGTGTGGAACGACATGAGGGTGAGTAATTAATGACAGAATTTTCATTTTGGGTGAACTAACCCTTTAACATGGCCTATAACCGCCAGTCCGCCATGCCTCATTAACTTCACCAGCCAATGAACTTCTATGCTTGAATGTCGGTGATGTCATCTGGACACACTCTTGCCACACAATATAGTGGGTGAACCTTGACATTAGGATTGTAAAGGGGAAGATTGTGAGATAAAAGAATAGATGTAAATTGTTCTCAACTGAAAGGATTCTTTTGGAAACTTTGGTGCAAAAAAAAAAAAAAAAAGAAAACCTTTGTAAGAAGCTGAAATTCCACATTGGGCATCTTGGAATTTCAGCGAAGTAATTCCAGCCACAATCCCAGCTATATCCCAGAGGGAGTGTAGGACAGAATCACTGACCCAAAAGCTTCAGAAATTTATAAGTCAGAAAACTTGCTTCATATGGGGTGACAAAAGCTCAGGCACACGCCAGACAGTCACCCCTGGACCCTCACATCAGGGCAAAGCACTGCGTTACCCCAGAAAACAGCCCATCGCTCTGTCCACTAATGTCATAGGGCACATGCCAGACAAGTGCAGACAGCTGGGGATGAGCAGTTGTCATGAATGGACACACTTCATTGTCATAGGATGACGAGGGTGGGGTAAACAGAGAGAGAGATTGAGTATTTCTGTATAGTACAGACAGACGTCTCTGTTTCAAGGCATACATTGTACTAAGCAGAAAGAGAGGTCAAAGTTAAAGAGTCAATATGGGTGATGATAAATCTTTAGGTTTGGATGGGAAGGATATTGACCAATAAAGCTCCTCTATATGCTTGCACACACACACACACACACACACACACACACAAACACAGTGTTGAGAGCCATCCAGTGTCTCACGGCCACTTACAAATATGAATCACTAGAAAAAGTTTCATAATACATCTAAATTCTACAAATAAATTTATGCAAAAAAAATTTAAAATGATTAATTTTTCATTTACTTTTTTGACCATTTTTTCAATTCTAAAGTTGACATTATTTCTCAAGACAACTAATCCTTTTTCCATCACCATAATGCAAATATTGTCATTACTGCACTGTGAAACAAATAATCATACAATTTATGTTGTATTATGTATACATCATGACAGTATTTGTGGTATTGCCTTTTACTGATTCAAAATAACTCTATTAAAGTAATGAGAATCTAATGAGAATCACCTTCAACAATGTTAGTGATTTTAAAGCTTAAATTTATGTGAGCGTTAAATGATGGCATAAGAAATTACTGTAGCATTTTTATTTATGATGCTTGTTCAATTAATTTGTACTTAGATTTGGTTTTATAATCTTTGATTATCTTCTTTTTTAAAGTATAACATAAAGAGCATAAATTTATTAAGATTATTAATTTTTATGTAAATCTTTATTTCTTTAGTTCTAAAGTTGTAACATTATTTTTTCTCAACAATTAATCCCATTTACGATAATGCAAAAAATGTCATTACTGTAATGTGAAAAAAAAAAACCCTATACTGTTTATGTTGTATTATTTATACAGTATTTGTGGTATTGCACTTGTACGGATTCAAAATAACTGTTTTACAGGAATGAGAATTTAATGAGATTCATCAATGACAACAAAACCTTCAAAGCGAAACTTCCTGATGAATTATGGTAATAAGAACTGTCGTGCTGCAAAAAACATAAATGCACAAAAAATGCTCTGTTGTCTTTGCCAAAAACTCCTTTTGATTTTGGGGTGAAATGTGATCTGTTCTTCAAGATTCACCCAATTTATGGGGCTCTCTGACACACCACACACCAACACAACTTCATGCTTTTTAATGAAATTACACACCACTTTCATGGTGCCTGTTCTCACACATGACTAATCTCCCATTAGAGCTCCCATTATATCTGAAGATCAGGTTGTTTTCATACTCGGTCCTCTTCAGGGGTCTGAGCGCGGTTTGCTGGCTTTTTGGCCCATATGTGAACACTCCAAACAATCTCAGACCCTTTTTAAAGAGAAGCAAATCAAGGTGATCTGAGTACGGTTCGCTTTCAGCAAACTGTATGGTTTGCTAAAATGTGCATTGTGGACACAAATCGCTCTGGGCTCACTTGATTTTCCCATTCACAAATTCCCATTTAGTTTGGTCATTGGATGGCTCCATACAAATCTATTTATCACGGCTACTTCTGTTGGAAGATCTCACCAAATTGTTCATTCATGACATTTACTTGTCTTTCCAACCACTTCCAAACGGTGTAAGAGAGATGCGGCTGTTTGAACAATCTAACGTCGTTTATATTTTCGTGTTAAGCAAGCGAGACAAAAGTCTATAGCAATTTAATGATAATATTAAACTACTGAATGTAATAATGAATAAAATGTATGTGCAACAATGTATTGGAGCTGATATTTGGTAGTCCTCATAATACCTGATTTCACCAGTACATTTAAATAAGTATGTTATTTTACTGGATATACACTTGTTAAATAATTTTCAATGGATGTAGTCACTGACAGTACTATTTTAAATTGGAAAAATTGCAAAACAATATTACATCAATTCAAAATAATATGTAAAATTGTAAAAAATAATAATAAGAAGAATGTAAGACATTTAAAATTACCAGTACATTTTCCATTTTTTGCTCAGGGTGTAATAATAATAATAGTAATAATAATAATAATTATATTCTTCAAAAAAAAAAAATAAATAAATAAATATCTGGGTTACAGTGAGGCACTTATAATGGAAGTGAATGTTGTTAAGAGGGTTTGTGGAGGGTTTAAGTCAGCCATCCTGCATACAGTATTATTGCTGTATCCACAATGCAATGAAGAGGACTAAGTCCAAAAAGCAACAGTAACACAGAGATCTGAACCCCTTTGGACCAAAAAAGGTTCTGAGTCCTCTTTCAGGGGCAGGGACAGTGTGAACATAAAGAGATCTGTGTCCTTTTTCACTTGGTTTGCCTTTTGGTCCACTTCAAGAGATCTGATTTTGGTTCTTTTAAAAAGGACTCAGGTGTGAGAACCCTCAGACCATTTTTTATATTTCTGCAGCATCTATAGTCTAGTAATTTCTAATGTCTTCTGGAGATTTCCATGTTTATAGAACCCAGGACGAACCAAAATCAGTAGCCACCCGTGACCTATGACCTCTCACCTTCATGTTAAGACCTCGGAAAGAGGTCAGACGGGGTCAGAGAAAATCTCATGTTGATCATTGACAGATAAATATCAGGCACGCATAGTTACACACACATGTTTCAGCAGATACGTATAAACTGATCCAAACCACATTGTCAGTGTTTAATGTTTGCCGATTAGCTATTGGCAATGGCATTAATAATCTTTGTTCAAAACAATTACATGTCAAAGAAAATCCAGAAAAATAAAGAATTAGAAATTTTGTTAACTGAACCACTTTTCTTACTTTTCCTAGTTTTCCATACTAGAGTAAGTGGTGGTATAAGTTAAGGGCAGCTTTTGTTATATTGCTATTGTTCATACTTAAGTTTGCGGATATTTAAGTTATACTTAGGTTTATGGATTTTAAGAGACCTCACACTGTACGTGTTAAAGTAATACGATTTAGAGCAGAATGAGAAGGATCATTTTGTTCTGATATGCTAATAATATGCAAATACCTCAAATTGTGAATTGTTGAGGAGAAGTGTTCTATTAGTTTCCTAAGTGGTCGGATTTGCTATTTTTGCGTGGCGGATGAGACCTAGACATATTTACAGAACAGAATATCATAGGGACATACCATTATCTATAGGAATAATACATTAAAAAAGATAAGCTTTCTTCATTGTTTTGCTTATACAGCAAAGCAATTAAAAGGAGAGCAGATGAAGACCTCTCATTGAGTATACTGCTTCCCAAATTTTTCTATTGAGAAATATATTATATTATACCAAGATATAAATAATGTTAGGAGAAACACCTAAAACAGTTGATAAAGCTGATAATTCAATGAAACATAACTGAGAACTCAATTAGGGAAGCACTTAAAAAGAACTAATTATAAATGCAAATAATCATGCAAGTAAATGCACATAATCATAAAAAAACAAGTTAATATCACTTAAACCCCATTTGTAAAACAACTCAGTATGTGGACTAGTTGTCCCATTACCGCTTGATGTTAGTATTTATTCTTAGCTAACGGTTTTCATAACTGTTGTGCCCTTTTGTACATTTGCTACAAGCAATTTCAATGCATGCATTTGAGCCAGACTAAATTATCAGCTGCTTTAAAACTGTTTTAAGACACCTTTCTACTGAATCACAGATTGTGTCCATGCACACACATTGCATAAAATGCTCAAAATTACCTCATACATATATACTGTGTGTAATGCCATAATAAGAATACATTAAGAAAGTACAATGAAAATCCATTTATGCACCCTACTGCACTTAGTATGGTTTCTGGTAATGGCAGAACTTGGGCCGTGTACAAAGCCTCTTTCTCCGATCCACTTCTGAAACCGTGTTAGTGGCGAGACCCAGAACAAAGCCTGTAATGTTGACTGCAGATCTTTGAATGTGATCCTGTGCTCAAGATACTGTTTTAATTTTATTCACAGCTAAGTTCAGCTCAGCAATAAGATGACAAATATTAGGCTTCTGGCTACGCCATGAGCATCTAACATTATGTAGAGAGTTCAGTGAGCTGGGCAATCACAAAAGTTTGAAGTGTTTTTGGCTTTAATACTACTTGTCTATTTGTAGACATACCCCATCTACACGCAATCACAAACAGTGAACTGTGAATGAAGCGATGATCATGAGAAAATCTCATCCATTCATTTATCTATCAAATTATTGACCATCTAACAATGCTTTAGCAACCACACAGCAACACAAAAAATGTTAAAAACCAATACCCTAGTAACAAGTGGTCGCCTTTGCATGGGCAAATGTAAAAATCTAGTCATCATAATCAACTTGTCTTTAACTGTCATCTCCAGAGAACAGAGCCGTTGCAGGCCAACACACACATGGGGTAATTTTTTGGCCAGTGATTTTAAAAACAAGCAAGAGGGTGAGTAACAGAAAACTATTTGTCACATCGTGTCATTGTAACCCATCTATTTACAGTTTTTATTTGATTTTGATTCTCCATTCTCTTACCTTGGCAGATAGCATCACTGACAGAAGTGCAGCTTTTCAACTCCATCTCGGGCAGTTCGCACTGTGTGCAGGGCAGGCAGGGGTCGAAAGAGGTCTCCTGATCTGAAAATGTTTCATCCAGGCACTCTTCACACACTGTGTCACGGTCATAATTACAGCGCATCAGCACACCCTGGCCCAGAGGACACACCGTGCAGGCCTCGCAGCGCCCTGTCACTGCGCTGAAGAAATACCCATAGTCGCAGACACACACTGCATCGTTGGCATCAGTGCAGGGCGTCAGCATGCGCATGAGTTTGGAACATGGTGTGCACGGCTGGCACTTCTCCGTGTGGCTGAAGTCCTCAGAGAACGTCTCACCTGAAGACAAAAGAAGAAAAGAGACAATCTCTCTCATACAAAGTTTGTAGTTGTGCATTTCAGGGTTTTTATCATTAACAAAAAGTAAAACCATAGATAATAGTTCCATCTTTCTGACATGTTTCTCAATTTTTTGTTTACACTTATACTACCTTTGCAAAAGTCAATATTTCAACTTATTTAATGGGATAAAAATCACATTATTTAGTTCAATGAGCAGTTTATTAGCTTAACCCATTATTGTTTATGCTCTGACCTTCAACCGCAAAATGTATTGAATGTAACCCCCCCCCCCCCCCCCCCCAAATATAATGTGTGATTGATTATGAGACTTACCAATACTACATGATATATACAACCCGAATTCCGGAAATGTTGGGACGTTTTTTTAAATTTGAATATAATGAAAACTAAAAGACTTTCAAATCACATGAGCCAATATTTTATTCACAATAGAACATAGATAACATAACAAATGTTTAAACAGAGAAATTTTACAATTTTATCCACTAAATGAGCTCATTTCAAATTTGATGCCTGCTACAGGTCTCAAAAAAGTTGGCACGGAGGCAACAAATGGCTGAAAAAGCAAGAAATTTTAAAAAAAAATTCAGCTGGGAGAACATCTAGCAACTAATTAAGTTAATTGATATCAGGTCTGTAACATGATTAACTATAAAAGGGATGTCTTAGAGAGGCAGAGTCTCTCAGAAGTAAAGATGGGCAGAGCTGTGAAAGAGTGCGTAAAAAGATTGTGGAATACTTTAAAAACAATGTTCCTCAACGTCAAATTGCAAAGGCTTTGCAAATCTCATCATCTACAGTGCATAACATCAATAAAAGATTCAGAGAAAGTGGAGAAATCTCTGTGCATAAGGGACAAGGCCGAAGACCTGTATTGGATGCTCGTGGTCTTCGGGCCCTCAGACGACACTGCATCACTCATCGGCATGATTGTGTCAATGACATTACTAAATGGGCCCAGGAATACTTCCAGAAACCACTGTCGGTAAACACAATCTGCTGTGCCATCTGCAGATGCCAACTAAACTATCATGCAAAAAGGAAGCCATATGTGAACATAGTCCAGAAGCGCCGTTGTGTCCTGTGGGCCAAGGCTCATTTAAAATGGACTGTTTCACAGTGGAAAAGTGTTCTATGGTCAGTCCAAATTTGACATTCTTGTTGGAAATCAAGGACGCCGTGTCCTCTGGGCTAAAGAGGAGGGAGACCTTCCAGCGTGTTATCAGCGTTCAGTTCAAAAGCCAGCATCTCTGATGGTATGGGGGAGCATAAGTGCATACGGTATGGCAGCTTGCATGCTTTGGAAGGCACTATGAATGCTGAAAGGTATATAAAGGTTTTAGAGCAACATATGCTTCCCTCCAGACGACATCTATTTCAGGGAAGGCCTTGTGTATTTCAGCAGGACAATGCAAAACCACATACTGCAGCTATTACAACAGCATGGCTTTGTCGTAGAAGAATCCAGGTGCTGAATTGGCCTGTTGCAGTCCAGACCTTTCACCTATAGAGAAAAATACATCAAAGACGACCACAAACTCTTCAGCAGCTGGAAACCTATATCAGGCAAGAATGGGACCAAATTTCAACACCAAAACTCCAGAACTCATAACTCATAACCTCGATGTCCAGACGTCTTCACACTGTTTTGAAAAGAAGAGGAGATGCTACACCATGGTAAACATGCCCCCGTCCCAACTATTTTGAGATCTGTAGCAGGCATCAAATTTGAAATGAGCTCATTTAGTGGATAAAAGTATACAATTTCTGTTTAAACATTTGTTATGTTATCTATGTTCTATTGTGAATAAAATATTGGCTCGTGATTTGAAAGTCTTTTAGTTTTCATTTTATTCAAAACGTCCCAACATTTCTGGAATTCGGGTTGTACTACATACTACACCACCAGAATCGGTTACACTTTATTTCGATAGTCCACTTAAGGCATTCTACTAACTATAAGGAACTTTGCAACTACATGTCAACAGTGTTGGGGAAAGTTACTTTTAAAAGTAATGCATTACAATATTGCGTTACTCCCTAAAAAAAGTTACTAATTGTGTTACTTAGTTACTTTTTTGGAGTTATTGTCTCCCAAAAGAACTGATTCTGAACTGCCTGAAACGAGTCGTCAGTAATTCCATTCTTACTTCCTGCACAAACCTACATGGTCTTCATTGGCTGCCCGTGAACAATGTTTACTTTGACCCTCAAACACTGTAGTTGTACCTGAGGCCTGGAGGAGTTTGGTTTGTGTTGTCGACATGTCAAGAAGACGCGTACACTTTGCTTGCACTTCCACAGGATTAGGACGGAGACTTGAATTTATACGGTAAAAACGACACCATCGTTACTGTTCGTATCACTGTGTATCAAGTGCTCCGAAGATGAAATTCAGACATGCTAATGGATGTTTCATTTCCAAAACGCATTGCAAGCAGTAGACCAATCACAACAGACTAGGCCATCTGACCAATCAGAGCAGAGTAGACTCTCTGAAAGGAGGGGTTTAGAGAGACCCTTTATCGAACTGTTTTAGACACTGTGAGAAAAGAGTTAATGCTGCAATTTATATAATGAGAAAGTGTTTTTTGACCTTGGATGCATTTAAACAGAATCAGGAGCCCTAAATTAGCATAATAGGGGCACTTTAAAATATATATATATATATATATATATATATATATATTAGATTTTAGAGTTTTACAAAAAGGATGAAAGAAAGTCATGCATCATATTTTGACCACATTCTCATAGATATGTAGAATCTACTGGCTAAAAGAAGAAATTATGATGTCAATATTGCGAAGAGTAAAGAGACAATCTCTAAATGCTGCATGCTTATGGTATTGTATTCCTATCATCCATCCTATTCAGATATATTAGAGGATAGAGGTCTAGCTATCACTAAATTATTCAGGAAGCTATTTTGTCCGTGTGTGTGTGTGTGTGTGTGTGTGTGTGTGTGTGTGTGTGTGTGTGTGTGTGTGTGTGTGTGTGTGTGTGTGTGAGACAGCACAACACCCTCTTTAAGGCACACTGTAATATCCCATACCATACCAAGTGTTTCAGTATATGCTACTGGCAGGATATTCATAGAAGCAGTGGCCAGACAGTGGCAAAAAAGATAACATGCTAATGCCATAGTTATCCTTAGATCTCTCCATCAAAGTGGATGAAATGTTATTGTGTCTTTGTGCTGGACAAATAGAGTTGCACATTATGGGTTCCCCTGTGTGCTGGAACTGCTAATGGCTCTAATGATAAGGGGGTAATTTGATGGCTTCTGGGGGCCAGTTATTGGGGCTTTATTTAGGAGACCATGATGGGTAATCTGTGCATTTCCTGCAGATGAAATCCCGTCCACTCAGCCTTTCTCCTTCTGAGTCTACTCTTCTTCTGATCCCTGCCCTCTGAGATCCATTAGCATAATGCTAGCCATCAATAATGAATGTCTATGCATTATGACAGACAACCGATGTGTGGGGGGTGTTCTTATCAGTACAGTCATGAGAGTGTATGTGTCAGTCAACATTAGTACTACAAAGTGCTGAGGTAACGTTTTGTCAGTGGCTTCTGTTTATTAATTTCCAGAAAAGGAAACCTATTCTGACCGCACAGTAATGCACTGTATAAACTGCTAGGGAACTGTGGTCTCAAACAATTACAGGTGATAATACTCATGTCTTGAGCAGATATAAGACTTAAGACATGTTTGAAGTAGTGGTCAACTCATACAGGTTATTAATGGCTGATGTGATACAGATATTTAAAGAGCAGGGTGGCAAAATGCCAATTTAAAGCCAAAATATAAATAATTTAATGACAGAAATCATGAAATTGCTATTTCTGGCTGATCTATAACCATGAATTTTGTTAGCATAACCTACAGTAATGTATTCAGAGTGATTCAGTGATGTTAAATAATAATGTTATTTAAAACAGATTTTTCAGTGCAAAACTGCTGAATTTTTAAGAACTTTTACACAATACTTAATCAAAATTTACTACAAACATTTGAAAAACTGAAAATGAGTTGGTGGTTTTTGGAACTGACACCAGATACAATGAAAACTTCAAATTATAAATTGTGCAGTTATCGACCAATGCCAGTATTCTGCCAGTAATCTCAAAATGGCCAAATATTATCTAACTAGCTGATATATTGGGTGAATAATGAAAGGTATGACATCTATTCTTCATTTAAAACTGCTGATTATTACTATAACCTATTATAGTATTATGCATGCAGCTTCTTTTGGAACATCGCAAAATGGATGTGTTAATGCATCAACTTGCCATTTACTGTTCAGAACTTTCAGTGAATAGAAACAATGGTTTCATTCATTGCAAGATAGTAAGTCTGGTCTGTTACTCAGATGTGGTACAAGCAAAATCATAGTTTAACATTTAATGAGTATTTCAACTATATATCATAGTTAGCTTCCATCTACAATTTTAATATTGCACCTAAACCAATCTGACTTTTATACTTATTATGGAAATAAGATCATTTAAAATATATATACTTAAGTGCACACTGAATGTAATGCAATTAGGTGAATGTATAGTGATTTTTTTTGATCCACTTAATTTCATAATTCTGTTGTCTTTGAAATATGGTTAAAGTGTACTGCCAAATAAGCAATTATGGTAAGTAAATACTTTAATGTAATTTCTATTGAAATTTGTCATGTCATGTAATTAAATATATTTATAATTACACATTTATAATGATCAAGATGCAATTTAGTACATTTTAAATATATTAATTTTTAATATACTATTGAATAACATACTACAGTTAAATAATCAAGTACTTTAGATGTGCTTTAGTATGTTAGTCAACACATCAAAACAAGTGTACTTCTTTAAAGCATTAAAAAGATTGTTAAAACTTAATTTGACATTACTACAAAGTGCACCTTAAAAGTGTACTTAAGTGTATTATGAAACAGTTATGAAAGTGTGCTCTCTTTAAGTACACTTAAGTGGCCTTTTATTTCAGTAATATATTTTCTGCAAGTTTTTTTTTTAAATATACTTTTTAAAGGCCCCCTGTGGTGAAAAGTTTTTAACGTTGTTTATTGGAACAAGACCTTTTTACTCTCATTTCAGATGACCAATGGGCATATATCTTAAATCAGGCACACTCTTCATCAATTTGCGCCAGGCACAGTCTGATACAGTCTGATATCAGTATTTTATTAGCCCTGGCACGCACTGGCCTGACAGTGGAAAAGCGGCTAATGCAAGGTACTTTATAGAGCTCACCTGACAAGTGCCCAATTATCGAATTTTCTTCCAGACAAGAATGATACTTGTAATCGGTGTAGACAAGCACCAGCAGATCATGTACGTATGTGCTGGTCATGCCCTTGATTGTTAACCTTTTTGTCCAAAAAAAGCAGAACTCCTCTAGCCCCGTTACTCAAGTGGTCGCTTTTACTACTCTAGTGGTCTACTTCCCCTACTCACAAGACATGGATACAAGACATATGTTTCTACATTAAATTAGAAAAATTAAGGTTCATGGGATGCTGATTTTTAGAAGGCAGCTGTGTGACTCTGAGATGGCGAATGGGAACGTGGTTTGTGTAACATTAGCAACACATTATTAGAGTTTTGATAACATAGTCAAGCCAAAGGCTAATCATATCAATAAAAAGTTCTGTCATGAAACTCTAGATGGTGCAGGCTCACATGTCCTCAACCCAATCTGCTTGCAATTACATCATTCTCTATAGGGCACAGATGAATGGTTCCCGCTGTATTGACAGCCAATAAGCTTGCTGCTCAACATTCAAATTCTTGCCTATTGTTTACTGTAGCAATTTGCAGATCACTTTCAGAAACCCTCCACCTTCCCCAGCTCCACCTGTAGATACGCTGCGGGGGTGATTCATGTATGCTTGTACAGCAGCAGCATGTCTTGCTTGCTCATAGCAGCATGTCGTGTGTATGTGGCAAGTTCTGTACTTGCTCTGCAGCAGCAGTGTAGCAGATGTATTCTGCCAAAACCAAACTCATTAACATTGTCATAATCATTACCATGCCAAAATCTCAGAGAGTTGTCATGACAGAAATAACCGTTATGTGTCGACTTTCATTCAAATTCTGAATGGATTATATTTAGTCTAGAAAGCGCGCAAAGACCACGCCCTTTACAATCACTCATCTCAGTTTGCGAGCTCACAAAGTTCTGTTATAATAAATAAAGTTGTCTACACTGTACAATGAATCTCTCAATTACTTTGTGTCTACACTTTGTTATTGAGAGGATTCGTGAGGGTGCAGAACTCAGCGCTGAACAAAAACTATAGCGTTTTAAGCGGTGAGTGGATTCTGACTAAATTAAACACCCCCGATTGGCCACTGCATTCAAGACATCAGCAAACATGTCTGTGATTGGCTACATTGCTCATTGCTGCAAAAACACGTTGTAAACAGAAACATTTGGCGTTCTCCAGAGCGTAAAAACACTACCTTTAAGGTGATGATACACGAGGCAACTTTTTGAGCAATGTTGCTGGGCAATGTTGCCGTCAACAGGCAACCTGGTGAGACACAGGGCAACTAATTATGGCAACGGACAGTTGGCAGCAACTAATCAGAAAGGAGCAAATCTATTGCCAACCCAATAAATACTTTATTATAAACACTTGTTAGGCACTTTATTTCAACTTTTCAAATATTTTCTTCATTTTTATTAAATATAAATGCCTTTCCAATCTGATTTGTGATGGGAAAAGGGAGAAGAGCGAGTTTGGCAAAAGGCGGATTCGAACCCGGGTTGATCGCGTCAAAAGCTACTTTCACATACCATACGCCCTAGGGCCTACACCACTGCAGATGTTAAACAGAATGCGTCTTTTTAGTATTTAACTGAAAACATTCGATAGATAAATTACAGCCTACGTACATTAAATTGGACACCTGTTGGTATTTTAAGCATTAAATGAGGTAAATTCCCTGTTTTGGGTTGACACATGACAACTTACCAGCGTAAAAATATATAAGTTCGCGCTCCTTTTCTTTACGCCGCCATCTTGTTTGAATTTTTTCAGAAATCTCCAAGCCGGTCACGTGATCGGCTGCTAGCATTCTGATTGGAGGATCTTAAAAAATTGCCCACGACCGATCTAAAGTATCCAGATAGAAATTTGTTGCTCATTCTCAATGGGAAAGTGCCCAAGCAACATTGCTCGACAACACTGCCCGGCAACATTGCTCAAAAAGTTCCCCCGTGTGTCATCACCTTACACATAGAAAAGGTGAAAAGAAAAAAAAAAATGTATTACATTGTCCAGTTTTCTCTCTGAGCGATGATGTGAGTTACTATGGAAATTCTCGATACAGCATGAATGACGTAAAATGGTGACATTTTTCACAATCACGACAGAAAATCAAACACTGCCTTAAACTCATTAGCAGAAAGGCAGCGCGATCCTCCTAATATGGCGTATAAACAAGACAGTTACCCAGAACTCAACACGTCGAGACATCAGCTTCACATTCTCTATAGACCTTTTGTAGCCCCGCCCCTTTTCGGTGCTGCACTCGTTGTGTTCCGTTTTCCGGTTTGTATTTCCACAGCATGAAGGTTTTAAAATCATCCCAGTCTACTGACATTTGTGATGACATCCACTTTGAACATTACAGTGCTCACGATATCTTTCTTTAACTCTAAAATTACTCTTCGACAGCGATGCCATAGAACTATACAGAGCTACTACAAACACGGAAGTTCAAAAATCTAAAGATGGCTGCGGGGCAAGCTATTTTAAGGCATGAAGAAATTATTTTCACAGGAAAAAAGCGTTTAAATATGTCATTGTGATTATCAAAGATGAGTTTTAAAAATAAAATTATTGACTGCAGGGGAACTTTAAGAATTCTACAAGTACACATTAAATACAATTAAGCACATATCTTTTTCTGAAGAGAACCCAAACTATACTTCAATCATAAATGTCTTTATCTTATTAACCTAAGCCATGATGCTGTTTCAGAGTACCAGCATTAAGCACTGAATGAAGAACACAAGTCTGCTAAATATGAAGCTAAAGAGTCTTATGAATTCTTCTACAGCCTAGTAATGGGAGAATGTAGTGACAACTTCAAGTAAACAAAAGGCAGATGAAGGTAAACTTCAAAATCTCCCTGCGGGCTACAGTCAGTAATTTTAAGTGGAAGGTAACTGGGTGGGGCCTAAACCCTTTAAAAAACACCTATAAATATATTGTTATTGCGCTGTAGTGCAACGAGCCAAACTCACAACCATTGGTTGAGCCATTGTTGCTGTGTTGGGCTGGTCAGGATGCTCAATGTTTACCTTTTTTTTTCTTTTGATAGACTCTGAGAAGGTCAAATGGAGATGTGATTGGTGAATAAACACACCTGGTACTTTCACATTAAACAGTACTTATGTGTTAGGAATTAAAATGAGCCGGTTAACTTAAATGATCATTTCTTAAACATCTGTTTTCATTCCAGCACCATCCCAAATGCTACTTTTATATGTCAACACATTATTGCTGAAGTGCTGTCAAGTAGCATTAGGTGACTTATGAGGTTGTGAAAAGAACCGTTTGGAGTTTTCAGCATGTAATAGTTAAAGTTGATGGATGAGGATCGCAGATCCCAGCACAGGCCCTTAGGGAAGGCCTGACAAATAGATGGAAATTACTGAAGGAAGAATGTTTAGGGTTGTAGTGAATGACAGGAGGTTGGTGGGTCTTATGTCGAGGGGTCTTCATGGACATGCCTTTCCCTGACCTTCACCCAAGGCTACTAAATATTAACAAAAAAAAGTATGCACACTCAAGTGTAGGTTCAGTAATCTGTCAATATGATAATATGTCGAACAAACCATTTATATGATAATATCCCATAGGAAAGAAAATCACAAATGAAATCTCTTCAACATCTCCTAGACATCAGTGAGGGTAAATAGACAGCAAATAAAGACTTTGCTGAAGTCTCCGACTTCTTTGATTTTCTCCGAAGGAAAAGACCCTAGTAATCTCAATCATGTGTCTCTAGGGATCTTAATTTCTCAAAATGTTCTCATCTCAGACCATGATCTGAGTAATGCTATCCATATAAATTTTAAAGCTCTATAGTCTTAATGTATGTCAATAATTGTCTCATTTGTGTCTGCTATTATTTCTCCAAAAGCACTTTAATAGAAACATTCAGAATGTCTGAAAGCTTTTTTTTTTTTTTCAAATTTAATACATTTTCAACATTTACAAAATATATTATCAGCATAAACACTTTCAGTAAAAATACACGTTTAAAACGTTCACTCTGTAATAATGTAAAATTAAAATTTTTACCTTAAAGTACATGTAAAGTATTTGAGGTCACACTTTAGATTAGGGTCCAGTTCTCACTTTTGACTATGACTTTTGCCTCAATAAACTCCTAATTACTGCTTATTAATAGTTGGGTAGTTGTTAAGTTTAGGTATTGGGTAGCATTAAGGGATGTAGAATATGGTCATACAGAATAAGGCATTAATATGTGCTTTATACAATTGTGGTCAGAATTATTGGCACCCTTGGGAAATATGATCAAAGATGACTGTAAAAATAAATCTGCATTGTTTATCCTTTTGATCTTTAATTCATAAAATTAGCAAAAATCTAACCTTTCATTGAAGGAAAAGAATTGAAAGTGGAGGAAAAATCACATTATGAAATAAATGTTTTTCTCCAAAACATGTTGGCCACAATTATTGGCACCCCTAGAATTTTTTATGAGTAAAATATCTCTGAAGTATATTCCCATTCATATTTACATTTTTAGCACACCAGGGTGATCATGAACATGAAATTGTCCAGCCATGACTTCCTGTTCCACAGGAGTATAAACATGAGGAAACACAAAGGCCAAATTTCCTTAATCATTCATCACAATGAGTAAAACCAAAGAATATAGTTCTGATGTGCAGCAAAAGATTGTTGAGCTTCACAAAATACAAAGTGGCTGTAAGAAAATAGCTAAAGCATTGAAAATCCCCATTTCCACTATCAGGGCAATAATTAAGAAGTTCCAATCAACTAAAGATGTTACAAATCTGCCTGGAAGAGGACGTGTGTCTAAATCGTCCTAATGCGCAGTGAGGAGGAAAGTTTGAGTGGCAAAAGACTCTCCGAGGATCACAGCTGGAGAATTTCAGAGATTAGTTGAGTCTTGAGTCTCAGAAAGCCTAAAAAAAAATGATCAAACAGCACCTACATCCCCACAAGTTGTTTGGGAGGGTTTCAAGAAAAATCCTCTGCTCTCATCCAGAAACAATCTCCAGCATAATCAGTTGTCAGACAAGACTGGAACTTCAAACGGGACCGGCTTCTATGGTCAGATGAAACTAAAACAAGAGCTTTTTGGCAGCAAACCCACCAGATGGCTTTGGTGCACACATGGATAAAAAGTACTCCATGCCCACGGTTACTCTTTAATCTTTAATGTTGTGGGCCTATTTTTCTGCTGGAGGTCCTGGACATCTTGTTCAGATACATGGTATCATGGATTCTATCAAATACTAACAGATGAAAAATCAAAACCTGACCGCTTCTGCTAGAAATCCAATAATGGGCCGTGGTTGGATCTTCCATCAGGACAATGATCCAAAACAAACATCAAAACCAACACAAAAATGTGTCACTGAGCACAAAATGAAGCTTCTGCCATGGCCATGACCTGAACCCTAAAGAAAATGAGTGGAGTGAACTGAAGAGAAGAAGCACCAACATGGAGCTGGAATCTGAAGGATCTGTAGAGATTCTGCATGAAGGAATGGTCTCTGATCTCTTGTCAGGTGTTCTCCAAACTCATCAGGCATTATAGGTGAAGACTCAGAGCTGTTATCTTGGGAAAAGGAGGTTGCAAAAAGTATTGAATAAAAGGGTGCCGATAATTGTGGCCAACGTGTTTTGGAGAAAAACATTTATTTCATAATGTGATTCTTTTCCTTCAATGAAAGGTTAGATTTTTGTTAATTTTATGAATTAAAGATCAAAAGGATAAACCATGCAGATTTATTTTTACAGTTATCTTTGATCATATTTACCAAGGGTGCCAATAATTCTGACCACAACTGTAAGTACTAATAAACAGCCAATATTCTAGTAATATGCATGCTAATAAGCAGCTAGAATTGGACCCTAAACTAAAGTGTTACCATATTTGATTATAAATTTAACTAGTGTGTTATTCAATATTACATTAAAAGTAAATATAATATTTTTATTTTATTTTATTTTATTTAAGGAGGCATGAAACTCTACAAAATACCCACTAAAGGATGACTATTTTTGGTCACATTTCTAGCTACTCGTTCTCTATTTCCATTCATCTCTTTCCTCCTATCTTGTCTTATTCAGCTGGGTCATGCAAGCAGACGTGTGGGAGATCATTTTGGAATTGGTGGGATTCTGGCAGGCTCTGGACCAGGACTTGGCTCAGGACCAGCCTACGTAAATAAAAAAAAATTCTAACTCCCAAACCTCGGTACAAACATTCTGTTCTGTGACCCTGCCAGTGCAGCAAATGCAATGTACCACTGGATTTTGCCTTAATTAATATCACTCAGAGCCGTGAGTGGCTGAAAACACCCAGATTGGTCTCTAAGCACTCCAGACAATGTTTTGTCAAGTCTCATTTCCTAAAAGCATTTCCCCTTTAACTACTAATTACCATTCACAGCTCAAAAGCCCTCTGACTCCCCTCAAGTGAGAGTTCAGCACAGGAAATGGCATTTTAAATAAGGCAGCTGCTTCATTTTAGCAACACTGCGGCCAACATCTCTGTGGATACTCACTGTCAAGACATGGTTCACACACTGTCTGTGTCGCTCCGCAGGGCTTTACCATCCCCTCCCCGGGTTGGCATTGTTTGCAACACTCTCCACTGGCTGTGTACGCCCCTGAAGGACACGAGTCCTGTGTAGACAAGACATTCCCCTATAAAGAGAAAGAGGGTAACATTAAAGTCGACATGAAATTAAAATTCACCCTATCTATTTTCTAAATGTATCTTATAGATCTTATAGTGAATGATTCATCTATATATGTTAAATTTTCAAAAAATTACACTTGGATGTACGTCACAAAATACAAGAAAAGATCTCAATGCGACTTTAGTATCGATATTTTGTGCAAATTTCATCAGATAAATGCATTCTCTGGTTTCCTCAGAATGTGTCTGTGAAGTTTCAGCTCAAAATACCCCACAGATAATTTATTATAGCTTGTCAAATTTACCCCTATTTGGGTGTGAGCAAAAACACCCCGTTTTTGTGTGTGTCCCTTTAAATGCAAATGAGCTGCTGCTCCCGGCCCCCTTTCCAGAAGAGGGCAGAGCTTTAACAACTTGCGTTTCGGTTGCTTAACAACAACAAAGCTGGAGAATCTCACGCAGCCGAAATGACGTGGCGTAAAATGATTTGCACAAACATATAACACTTTACAGACATTCTTCGGCACATTTCCTTCAAAATTGAAATTCAACCACAGTGTCCTTAGTGGCTCAGAGTCTAAGGAGATTCTTATGTTCATTGGTACATCCAATAACAGAACATTTGTAATGTTTTTTGGCGCAGACATTGTACATGTCTAGCTGCTACAGCGAGTAAACAGAAATGGCGGACTCTCTCAGGGCGGTATCTATGCTAACAGGGCAGACCGCCTCCAGTCATGGGCGGGACTTCCCTACTCTTGCGTAAGAGACTTTTTATGATTTATGGGGATTATAAAAAAAGAGTGTGTGGATTTTTACCATTATAGGCTGGTTGTTTACACACACTATGGACACACATCTGTGTTCAAACACCTTATAAAAGTGAATTTTGCATAATAGGTCCCCTTTAAAACTACTGTGTACATATTGATAGAAATTAGTGTAGCTTCAGCATTGAGAGCTAACATATAATATTACTGCTATAGAACTTAAGAGAAATAAAGCAATTAAATTATACTTGGAAACATTATGAAAAAGCCTGCAGATGTAGTTACAGACATGAACCGTACAGAGTTTTCCCACTCCTATGTATTTAGAGTGTCTATCTCCAGGGGATGCAATCCCAGAAGCCAGCAACTTCCCACACAGACTTAGAGCCAAAAATACTATTTGTATAACAATGGAGCAAGACTTGTTGCATTATTTAGTCTTGACAATGTCTGATGATGCCTATCAACAGCATTGCTTTGGAGAAATCAGAGAGCTTCAAAAGGGAATACATGCATTTTACCAGCCATTTTACCTGTAAATCATCACAGTACATTTAACCTTAAAGGATTAGTTCACTTCAGAATTCAAATTTCCTGATAATTTACTCACCACCATGTCATTCAAGATGTTTGTCTTTCTTTCTTCAGTCGAAAAGAAATTATGGTTTTTGAGGAAAACATTCCAGGATTTTTCTCCATATAGTGGACTTTAACGGCTACCAGCGGGTTGAAGGTCCAAACTGCAGTTTCAGTGCAGCTTCAAAGGGCTCTACACGATCCCAGACGAGGAATAAGGGTCTTATCTAGTGAAACGATCAGCCATTTTCTAAAAAAATAAATAAAAATGTATATACTTTTTAACCACAAATGCTCGTCTTGCACTAGCTCTGCGATGCGCCGCGCATTACGTAATCACGTTGGAAAGGTCACACGTGACGTAGGCGGAATTACCACGTTAGGGCGGAAAAATCGTCCGACATCGTTGTTTTACCTTTTTTTTTGTAAAGTCCGTTTGACTTAGTCTTTGCACATTCACTTTGTAAACACTTGCTCGGTACTTCCGCCTACGTCACGCGTGACCTTTACAACGTGATTACGTAATTCGAGGCGCATCACAGAGCAGTGCAAGATGAGCATTTGTGGTTAAAAAGTATATAATCTTTATTTTTTTTTAAGAAAATGACCAATCATTTTGCTAGAGAAGACCCTTATTCCTCATCTGGGATTGTGTAGAGCCCTTTGAAGCTGCACTGAAACTGCAATTTGGACCTTCAACCCGCTGGTAGCCGTTGAAGTCCACTATATAGAGAAAAATCCTGGAATGTTTTCCTCAAAAACCTTCATTTCTTTTCGACTGAAGAAAGAAAGACATAAACATCTTGGATGACATGGGGGTGAGTAAATTATCAGGAAATTTCAATTCTGAAGTGAACTAATCCTTTAAGGTTAAATGTACTTGTGATGATTTACTGGTAAAATGGCTGGTAAAATGCATGTATTCAATTCTCCGACAACAGCCTTTCTTTTGAACATTTATCTAACTGAATGATTGACAGGTACAGCCTTAGCATGGCAGCTGAACAGGGCATCCTGTCTTTCAAAGCATGTCTTCTGTCTAAAGGTTTTTATTTATGTTCACAAGATAAAATAACAAATAATTTATGATGCCTGTAAGTCATTCTTGGAAATCTCTAAATTTGTACTTTTACAATATGACGTGTGTTTTATTTTAGCTGAAATAAAATTGATGTGAAAAAATTATTTCCTTTTTTTTTACTGATTAATATAGGTTTTGGCACTAGTGCAGCAAAATGAAAAGCAAAGGATGCACATTAGGGGCCTCATTCATAAAACATGGGCAGAACAAATATCTGTGGAAATAGTTTGTAAAATTAGTGCTTTATTAGTGCTGCCTCAGAGTAAAAAAAAAAAAAAAGTAATTATGACTATATCTTGCAATTATAATTTTTGTTTCTCATAATTGTGTCTTAATATCTTGCAAATGTAACTTTATATCTCACAATTGCAACTTTTTTTAATCTGTAAGCCATTCTTGGTACTCAAATCCCTACTCTGTTCTCAAAATTAAAAATTACCTACAACATTTGATTTTAGCTAAAATAAATTTGACATGAAAAACTTACTGATGAGTATAGGTTTTGGCGCAGCAAAATGAAAAGCAAGGGATACTCGTTAGGGGCCTCATTCATGAAATGTGAGCAGAACAAATTTCTCTGGTAATTGTTTGTATAATTAGTGCTTTAAATTCCATGGAAGCCTGTTTCTGCCTCAGAGTAAAAACAAATGCAACTGTGACTTTAAATCTTGCAACTGTAACTTTCATTCTTATAATTGCGACTTTATATCTCCCAATTGCAGTTGTTGTATCTCATAATTGCGACTTAACATCTTGCAAATGTAAGTTTATATCTCACATAGTGAGTTTATATCTTGCAGTTGCGACATTTTGTCTTGTAATGACAACTTTATATCTCAAAGTGTAACTTTATTTTTTATTTACTTTCATTTATTTTACTTTTTGAGACATTTTAATGGTTATGTAAAAATGTTTTATGTACACAGAATTCCGGAATGCTTTATGTTTTTTATTATTCTTGTATTATTCTTGAAATGGTAGTTTCCCACTTGTAAATCTGACATTGCCATGCCAGTCATGTGCGCATCACATAAATATGATATTTCCAACATAACTTGCAGCATAAGCCTCATACTTGAAGCAGCTGTTGAATGGTTGATGTCTGAGGGTGTAACATGAATGCCAAGATTTGATTGGCTGACTGTGTGATGTGCATTGGCTGTCAGAGTAACCACGTTTAACACACGAGTGTGGAATGATGTTTAAAAGAGTGAGAAGAAAGACAGATAAAGAATAAAAGAAAGAGAGATTAGGTGATTCCCTCAAGGCGTTTGTGAGTCAGCTGGAGAAGTGACAGAGTTGAGTGAGAAGAAGAGTAGGTTGGGAAAGCACAAATTAACATTCCCTTCGTTTCTACCTGTCCCTCACATTACCCCCTGGCATGGGTTACCTCCTCCTCACACACATAAAAACACAAACACACCCCTACAGGAGCATTCCAACTCAGGTAAAGTTCAACACCCCCCAAAATTTCAGCAGCACATGACTCAAATGGGTAACTCTAGAGATTTGGCCCCACAGAATTTGTGTGCAATTATCAGGTTGATTGATTACCAGGTTTTTAGAAATGTGTGAAGGGTCACAAACAACGACACATGTCATAGAACCTGTTTGCAGTCGCATTCAACCTGACAGGCCAAGCTGCTGTAACTTGTGCAGTTTTGTTTAAGCAGATAAAAATCAGTAGCTTAACGTTTCTGGACATGTTTATTTTCATTACTCGTACACCTAAGAATGGTCCTAATTAAATGCATTTACCAACATTTGGCTGGTGATTGTCAAATCATTGGTGTCAAACCATCATGATTGTGAAATTGTCGAATTCCAGTGAACTTTAACAATTTTTTTTACATTTTCTATAGAAAATGTGAATAGAAAGTCACCACCACGATGCAAGCATATTCAAAGCATGCTCTTAAGTCATTTCTAAGGTGTTCTGAGTGGTTTTTAGTCAGATTTATTTGTATAGTGCTTTTCATAATACACATTGTTTCAAAGTTCCACAGAAAACCATGATGTTGATGTTTATAATACCTTAAAGGGGCTATATGTATAATTCAGAAATATATAGCCTATATTCAAATCTTAGGAATGACAAGTATGCCAAAGCATTCCTTTATTATACTGAGAACCTCCTTCCAAACTAACACCATTTTATAAAGTTGTTATGACAGATACGGTACATACTGAATAACCAAACAATGATTGGCAAAAAAATGTGATTTGCATATCATGCGGCTGAATTAGTCAGTTCTGCAGAATGTTCCTCCCTGCCATTCTGTCACACGGGCTATGATGTTTGAGAGCTGCTGTTTGTATGCTTGAATGCACTTAACTCTTAACCCTTATAGCCTGTTGGCACTTGTCAACATTTTAAAGTCGTCTACTGTTCTGGCAAAGCTGGCTCTAACTAATGAGCATACTGGAGCTAATGGAGCTCTTTCGTGTTCTCTCTCTCTCGCTTGCTTTAGTTTGTACTTTAAAGCTATATTATTTTCTGTTTTCCAGAAGCCTTGAGTCTATTGGAGAATATTCAAGTGCAAAGGCACCTATTATCTGTTAATTTTCTTATTTTTCCACATCCTCAGCCTGTAAAGCCTTTAGAATTGTATCATAAAAAGTTGGCAATTGGCATAATGATACAGGGCAAGCTCTAAAATGTCATCAAACCACATTCGGGGTCAGTTTCTCAAACCTCTAGCGCCACCAGGTTAAACTTTCATGATTTTTGCCAGCAAAAAAACAAAAAAACAAAAAAAAAAATCACATACTTATTTTTGAAGGTGGGACCTGAGTCATATCTTGGGACGAGAAGTTGGGCAAGTAAGCAACCACTTTATAGCAACCTTTGCACTGTAGATGTAACGTTTGCACGGGAAAAGAACCACTCACATTTTCTTCATAAACTGCAAAATCTGTGCATATGTCTAAGACAAACAGAAAAACAAATGGATGTTTCATGTCATAGGCTATACAACTTGCAATATATGTTGAGTTTCTGACACAAAAAAACACTCTCTGGTGAGTGTGCCAGGTGACTGAACATTGAACAAGGAGATTTTCATTTGTTTTCTCTGAAAATAGACTGTCTACATGTACTTGGTACTTTTTTTCTAAGCAAGTACCAAAAACATCCAGAAAAAAAGGTATACTGCCTACACTGTAAAACTCAACAATTTCAGAATACTCAAAACATTTGAGAAAATGTATTACCTCAAAACATTTAAGCAAACTAACTCATTTTTTTAAGTTAATATAACTTAAAAGTCTTGTGACAAGTGGGGCGGGGCCGAGAGCCGTGGAAGCGGAGCAAGGCCAGTGTGGTGCACTGGCGTCTCTCATTAACAATCACATCACCGGCTTCCTTTCACTCCCACAGTTCTCAGCATCGCCGCACTCATCATAATGTTAATTACATACAGTTAATTTACATAAACATCACATTCAGATGTTGGTTAAATATTAGATAGCAAATAACACATGCTATTATAACTATCAAGGATATATACTTGCAATATATACTTGCATGTATATAATCATACAGTATATGTGGTCTTTTTTGCAGCCCATCCTCAACCTAACCACAGGCTCTACTCTTCACCACAGTGGTAACCCTTCAAAACTACTGGCTTTTCCACCGCGTTTCCACCGACCGGTATGGTTCAGTTCAGTACAGTACAGTACGATTCGGGACTGTAAACTCTGACCTGGCTTGCGTTTCCACCGACAACAGTACCCTTACTTGATAGGCGTGGTGTATGCCAGAAAGTAGCGATCAACACCATTCTCGCGTGAAGAAGAAAGTGATAGTAAACAACAATGGAGGACATACAGCAGCTTTGTTTGAGCAAAGGCTGAAGGCTGCAAGGAAAAACAGCCGAAAAATACACATTGTGTTGCAAATACACATTGTGTTGCAACGGTATTGTGTTGTCATTCCCCTTGTAGCACGCGCAAGTGACGATTCTCTGTCAACCAATCAACGTTCTGCAGAGAGTGTAGCTATCGGTACTATTGTGCTAGGTAGGGTCCCAAAAAAAAGTGGTATGGTTCGGAATTAGGGTACCATTCACAACTTCTGACAATGGAAACGGCAAAAATTGCGTACCGTACCACTCGGTGGAAATGAGCCATAACAGCAGAACCGCCTGTAAATCCCAACATAACACAACATTAAACACTAACTTATGTCTCCCTATGTTAATCTTGTGCAAAAACACAAAATAACACTTAATTTCAACATTTGTTTTCCTTATACAATCTGAAGCAAAGCATGCTGGGAATTAGAAATCTGCTGCAACTCAATCATATTAAGTTCAGCTTACTACAATCAAATTTTGAGTTCACGCAACTTTTTTCTATTGAGTACAATGAACTCATTATTATTTGAGTGAAACGAACTCATTTAATTAATTTCACTGTTTGGTTTTACATTGATAAGTGTTTGTATACTTGAAAAATGTACAGTAATCCAGCTACCAGAAAAATGACACTAATGTGAAGGACACGCGCTGACATCCTCTTGCCTGCGAGTCTGCAACATACTGTAGTTATTGCCCACACGCCCATCATGCTGTTCAGATGGGTGTAGCTCCAGCCTCAGTTTTGAAACAAGACAAGACATGTGACCACAACACAGGCAACTGGTACAAATATAGAGCATTAACATTAAGCAGTTAGGCTCACAAATGTGCCCGCAGTTATGTGGTATACTTGATGACTTATCTGTCATTATTGCCACTGCTTTTGCTTCAATAGCACACACATACACCCCGCATTCAACCCACCCACACAAACTAAATAATAATTAGCCTGATAAATAACTACATTTCAGCTAGTGAGACAAGTGCAAGAACACAATGTGCCGTCTGTCAAAGTGGGTGTAACAAGGTAATCTGAGTTATTCACCATACTGTATAATAAAGAGGTAACAGTTTGAAGCCTCATTGTATGATGCATTATATAATACAGATGCTCATAATGCCTTATTATACACTTCATAATGTATTAAATGTTTTCATAAACAATTATAAAGCACGTCTACATTGTTAAACATTTAAAGGATTGAATGCATTATAAAACATGACACTGATCATGTTGTAATGCATTATACTCTTAAAAGATGCATGAATAGATAAGTATTATGTTTTATAACTGGTTTTTTTTTTTAACTATTCAGGAGAGTATGCATCTGATTATAAAGTGTAATATAAGTTATTATGAAAGCATTACAGCGCACTGTTATATATGGTGAATTCAGGTAAATTGAGACACTTTTTGTCACTGAGATGCCTACTGTTGTAAAAGAATCAATCATTATCAGTCAGAAAATTAATTAAAAACAGATAATTTTCAATAAACTCAAACTACACAATCAGAAGGCACAAAAATCATATTAAAATTTCTTTACGCCTTTAGACTTATTTTTAATTCACCCATAGTTTGCTATATCAAGGATATTCCACTTTCTCAAGTGTGAAAACAGCTAGAAAAGTTGGAGTTGGAGACTGTGTACTCACCACGAGCAGAAATACTACAGTCACAGTGAACATGCTGGATGAAGGGCGTCTTGGATGAAGTAGTGCGGATAGATTATTCACTCTTTACATGGGCTTTGAAATAATAAATTCAGCGTCATAGTTCCTTCATAGACTCAACGCCTGAAATCGCTCTGATCCTCATACGTGTCCGCTTAAGTTTTACAAATAAGCGAGCAGCATTATTGAGCAATCGTGGTCTTGAGTGCAGATTTTCCAGATGAATTCTTTTGATGTTTGTGGTTAAGACTAGAGTCTCTTCATAAATGAGACGCAACTGCAATCTGTGCAAGTGCGCGTCCACTGATACAGCTTTGAACAGAGTGAAAAATTCACCTCCTCTCTCTCTCTCTCGCTCTGTCTCTTTCTCACATGTAAATCCAGAGTTTTCTCCTCCCATCCGCATCCACATCCCATCGACACAATTAATCAGTGCATTAAAAATAAGCTCGTAATATTGTGGGGAAACTAGTCACGATTTAGTCTGGCGTTGGAGTGAGATTTAAAAAAATCCTTACTTCTGTATTTACTTCTATAATATTTAAATCAAAATATTTAAATTAATTCAACATTTTTTATCATAATCTGGTAAGAGTGTGGCTTTTGTGGGGTAAATAATGCGCTCAGTATAAGATAGATAATTGCAGCAGCATCTTAAGTGGCTCATAAATCATGTGAACTTACAGTTTACGACGCATTAGGCTTTCATGAAACATTAAACTGTAACAAAGTAACAAGAAACATCTTCCTCTCTGCAGCGCGAGTTAACACACATACATAGCCTTCAGGGCTGTGAAACTAAGAGCTGAAGAACTAAAATTCTCCGCTAGAGGGCTCGCGCGCAAACTAGATCTGTCAGAGTTCAGGTAGATCACTGTTTTAGGTACACTAGGCCCTCTAGCGGTTAACAAATAAAACTGCATGCGTATTGCACAAGAGTCCAATTATATTACTGCAATACCGGAGGCTGCAACATGCGTACGCACAGATTTGTGCGTGAAATCTGCGTACGACAGTTTTCACGAACAAATCATGATTCAACAAAAATAATATATTATTTTATATTATATTATTATAAATAAATAAAAATACAATTTAATTTCATTTTAAATAGGCAGTATTTCAGTAAAAGAGTAGAAAAGCGTTATTGCTTCAGCTGCTATGTTTCTCTGAATAACGCAGATTTACGCGTACGTACCGCTGGCTAATGAGAGGTCTGTAATCTGAGTCTGTATAAAAGGTGTTTCACGAGTTCGTTTTCCCATATAATCTTTAAGCTAATAAGTTTAAGCATATTTGGCTTGCTGTCCACTGTGGAAGGGCTCGAGGAATCAGCTTCAACTCGAGCTTTGGACGGACTACTAGTGCTTGGAAGAGGAGTATGATAAATGAGATACCCAAGTTATATTGGTGGAGTTGGGGAGGTGGAGGGATATCAAAACAGCTGATGCCAGAGCAGGGTGAGTAGCTGTTTAAATGATCTGGCCATTAATTGAAAGATTTGGGTTCACTCCTCTTGAAATTATGTTTGTGAATTTCACTAATTGAAAGATTAGATGGATTCTCTCCTCCCGAAATTACGTTTGTGAACTTCACTTTAATGTGTTTGGACTGGTTTTGAGAATGACACGCTATCTGACGAGAGCACTTCTGCAGAGAGCGGCATATGTTTGAAGAGAGTGACGAAATTCTGTAAAGGAAAGATTGTGTGGAAAGGCTTCTTTTATGCAAATGACCTCGTGCACGCGGCCGCTCATTTAGAATACTCCAAGGGCAAGTTGTTCGAAAAGTTTAATCTGGATCAGAATGATCTGGATTTGGAAATCCCATGTTTTGCTATCCAGGATCAGGTAATCCATCTTACTTTTGTTCTGGTTTTTCAAAGCAAAATTGGATTGGATCACCCTGATCCAGATACACACTTTTTCAGATTAGGCTATCCAATCTCGATTACCAGTGCTCTACGGAGACTCCCAAGGGACATGGGGAAAAAAAGAAACATTTCAAGGCTTTTGCGTTCTCTCAGAAAAGTTCCGCACAGCGTTCATAGCGAACTTTTGACTGGTTCATCATTTATGATTGTGCCAATGTAGTTTACAAACAGTGATAGCCTAAAAACACTTTGAATTAAATATAATATTTTTGTTTGATATTTACAGCTGTTTGGGGATTATTTTATGGAACAAAAATCTCTTTTTTACTTTACAGTAGGTTACCGAAAGGCTAAGTAGCCTGGAGCCAGTTGTTCAAAAGTAATCTGATCGGATTTTGGCCATCGGATTGGATCAAATCTTGAAAATAGGTTGTTCAAAAGGAAAAAAGGATTCTGAAATCAGATTAGATCACAAAATCCAATCTTGGTTTTGATCTGGATAAAATCATCAGTTTGTGTTGTTCAAAACTTTTTAGTAAGATTGGGATACCTTTGATCCAAAAAATCTGGATTATACTGATCCCATCAGAAGGGTGGATTTCAGGAACAAAAATGTAATAAAACTTTAAAACTGGTCAAAAAAGACAACATTTTTATCATGCATACACACACATTTTTCATTTTGCTCTTGATTAGTTAGCTTTTAAAGTAATAAATTAGAAGTAGACATTAGGCTACATATTTAGCCTACTGTAAAGTAAAAAAGAGATTTTGGTGCAATAAAATAATCCCCAAACAGCTGTAAATATCAAACAAAAATATTATTTAATTCAAAGTGTTTTTTAATTGTTTGTAAACTACATTGGCACAATCATAAGAGATGAACCAGTCAAACGTTCTTTGTGAGCGAACACAAAGTTTCTCAGGTGAACGCTACACAGAACTTTTCTGAGAGAACACAAAAGCATTGAAATGTTTTTTTTTTCTCCATCTTATAATCTTTCTATCACCATGTCCCTTTAGGGGCTCCATAGAGCACTAGTAATCCAGATTTGGTAATCTGAAAAAGGATGTATCTGGATCAGGGTGATCCAATGCAATTTTGCTTTGAAAAACCAGCACAAAAGTAAGATGGATTACCTGATCCTGGATAGCAAAACATGGGATTTCCAAATCCAGATCATTCTGATCCAGATTAAACTTTTGAGCAACTAGCCCCTGGCCTTAGACTCACTAACACAAGAACAAATTCATGAGCATACAGACGGTTTAAATTTTTCTTAAGAATTTCTCATGTGCATGCAAATACGAAATAATCCACGCAATTATTAGTGAATTCCCCGGATGTTTACTTATTTGAATTACGGGGGTTTTTTTTCGTTGTGATGACAGACTTTTAATAACAACAGAATAACGTATGTAGCCTATATGTATTTCCCGTGAAATCCGTCCTGACAGCTCTAAAACATAAATATTTAAAATTGGTTTATAGGTTAATCAAAGAGAATTTTGGTAAAGTAAATGAAAGATTGAATTTTGTACTCCTATATTAATAACATTTTGTTGTTTTTATCAAAAGCTTATAGTCAGACATACTCAGCTTACATGGCTGTGCATAGTCAGACTTTAAAATGTCTAGGCTAAATGTAATTGCGTTTTCAATATATATATATATATATATATATATCAGAATAGGTGCCAACAATGACACTAGATCTTTTCTCAGAACCATTTTTACAAATGACATTTAATCAATGTGATTTTAATGGTTCACACAGGTGTCCTAACAGAGTTACAGTACCACAGGTGAAGTTCATCACAACTACTGTACATGTTCCAGCAACCTTGACAAATTGCAACTCATATTACTTTCTGTCTTCATTGCAGGAGTGTCCAGTCCTGCTCCTGGAAGGCCATTGTCCTGCAATGTTTAGCTCTAACCCCAATTAAACTCACCACCAGCTAATAAATGGTCTCTCTAGGCATAAACATCCAGGTGTTTTGAGGCAAGTTGAAGCTAAACTCTGCAGAACAGTGACCCTCCAGGACTGACTTTGGACACCCCTGGTATTATGTAAATCTCTGCACGTATTGTTTCATCAAACTAATTTATTTTTTTTAAACTAATTTACAAACCCGATTCCAAAAAAGTTGGGACACTGTACAAATTGTGAATAAAAAAGGAATGCAATAATTTACAAATCTCATAAACTTATATTTTATTCACAATAGAATATAGATAACATATCAAATGTTGAAAGTGAGACATTTTGAAATGTCATGCCAAATATTGGCTCATTTTGGATTTCATGAGAGCTACACATTCCAAAAAAGTTGGGACAGGTAGCAATAAGAGGCCGGAAAAGTTAAATGTACATATAAGGAACAGCTGGAGGACCAATTTGCAACTTATTAGGTCAATTGGCAACATGATTGGGTATAAAAAGAGCCTCTCAGAGTGGCAGTGTCTCTCAGAAGTCAAGATGGGCAGAGGATCACCAATTCCCCCAATGCTGCGGCGAAAAATAGTGGAGCAATATCAGAAAGGAGTTTCTCAGAGAAAAATTGCAAAGAGTTTGAAGTTATCATCATCTACAGTGCATAATATCATCCAAAGATTCAGAGAATCTGGAACAATCTCTGTGCGTAAGGGTCAAGGCCGGAAAACCATACTGGATGCCCGTGATCTTCGGGCCCTTAGACGGCACTGCATCACATACAGGAATGCTACTGTAATGGAAATCACAACATGGGCTCAGGAATACTTCCAGAAAACATTGTCGGTGAACACAATCCACCGTGCCATTCGCCGTTGCCGGCTAAAACTCTATAGGTCAAAAAAGAAGCCATATCTAAACATGATCCAGAAGCGCAGGCGTTTTCTCTGGGCCAAGGCTCATTTAAAATGGACTGTGGCAAAGTGGAAAACTGTTCTGTGGTCAGACGAATCAAAATTTGAAGTTCTTTTTGGAAAACGGACACCATGTCATCCGGACTAAAGAGGACAAGGACAGCCCAAGTTGTTATCAGCGCTCAGTTCAGAAGCCTGCATCTCTGATGGTATGGGGTTGCATGAGTGCGTGTGGCATGGGCAGCTTACACATCTGGAAAGGCACCATCAATGCTGAAAGGTATATCCAAGTTCTAGAACAACATATGCTCCCATCCAGACGTCGTCTCTTTCAGGGAAGACCTTGCATTTTCCAACATGACAATGCCAGACCACATACTGCATCAATTACAACATCATGGCTGCGTAGAAGAAGGATCCGGGTACTGAAATGGCCAGCCTGCAGTCCAGATCTTTCACCCATAGAAAACATTTGGCGCATCATAAAGAGGAAGATGCGACAAAGAAGACCTAAGACAGTTAAGCAACTAGAAGCCTGTATTAGACAAGAATGGGACAACATTCCTATTCCTAAACTTGAGCAACTTGTCTCCTCAGTCCCCAGACGTTTGCAGACTGTTATAAAAAGAAGAGGGGATGCCACACAGTGGTAAACATGGCCTTGTCCCAACTTTTTTGAGATGTGTTGATGCCATGAAATTTAAAATCAACTTATTTTTCCCTTAAAATGATACATTTTCTCAGTTTAAACATTTGATATGTCATCTATGTTGTATTCTGAATAAAATATTGAAATTTGAAACTTCCACATCATTGCATTTCTTTTTTATTCACAATTTGTACAGTGTCCCAACTTTTTTGGAATCGGCTTTGTATTAAATTATTATTGAAATGATTTACTTGAGAAACATACTATGCTATCTTTAAAAAAAATAAATGTTTGATATTTTGTTATATAATACATAGGCATGCGCATATTCTTAAATGTGAGTTATGGTTTTGGTTAATGTTGTGTGGAATATCAAATCAACCACAAATGGAGATACATGGGCTCAGCCCTGACGGTCTATGTCTGGGAACCACTGCAAGAGCCAGCAGGGTCAACAAATCTTACAGAGCACTCGGAAACAACTACTGAAGTAATGACATCCAGACTACACACCAATAATGCAGCACATTTTCATAATTCACAGAATAGCAGAACTATCCAAACACAACAAAGGAAATGGGAAAGGAAATATACCACATTCTTATCCCAAGGAGGATAACTCTTATGGAGGGAGAATAACAAGGCCCCACAAATCTTCTGAGAAAACCTGGGAACAAATTCAAGAACCCACTCAGAGCAAGAAGTTGTCATGTAATGGTGATTTCCATGGCACCTTCAGGGGAATTCATTCAGGGGAATATTACTGGGAACTTAGCTATACTGGCTTATTCTGGTAAATAACATCACTCATTAAGTGTCATACGAATCAATAATTAATGTGGATATGATTTTCACTTTAGAACAGGGGATCTAAAAACAATTGTATTTATTAAACAATTTTAGCAATTTATTACTGAAAACTGTAAAACTAACACTAATTAAACAATGATTCATATTGTTCAGTTTACTTAAAAGATGGTAAGGAAAAAAAAATGTTTGTAAGTTGTAAATAATGGCTAAAAGGGGTGACATTTTCAATAGTCCACTTTAGACATTCAGCTATAAGTAACTTTGCAACTCCATGTCAGTTAACTCTCATTAGAGTATTAGTAGACTGTCTGCTTAATATCTGCTAACACTTTATTTTGATGGACCCCCAACAGACATTCTACTGACAATAAGTAATTTTACAAGTGCATATCAACTTATTCTGCTAACTCTAAACCTAACATAACCTAACAGTCTACTAATACTCTACCAGTACTCTTAGAGTTAGGTGACATGTAGTGCCAAAGTTACTTATAGTTAGTAGAATGTCTAAAGTGGACTATAAATAAAGTGTACCCCTAAGGCATCTTCTGTACATTCAGTTAACCATTAATTATTGGCTCATTTCTGCTTATTTATCCTTCAAATGTTTGATAAGTTGTAAATAATAATATGCCCTTAATATATGTTCAGTTAAAGGGATAGTTCACCATAAAATGAAAATTAAGTAATCATTTTGGTTCTAATCGTGTTGTTCTAATGCCGTATACCCTTCTTTCTTTTTTGTACCACAAAAGGATTTTTTATTTTTTTTTTAAATGTCCCACTCACACTCGTCCATATAATGGCAGTGAATAGGGACCAGTGTCAAGCTTTTAAAAAAAGACGCAAAAATATCAGAATAGTCCCATGCAACACGTGTCCATATTCCAAGTGTTCTGAGGGTATACAATACATACCAAAATTTAATGAAAGAAGGGCATACAGCATTAGAACAACACCAATGATTACTTAATTTTCATTTTAGGGTGAACTATCCCCTTAATTATTAATTAATTAATTAATTAATTAATAATTACTGGTTTGTTAAAACTTAATTACTGCATCATGGCTAAAATGCCTTTACTATATGTTCTGTTAATCATTAACTACCTGTATGTTAATACTTAACTACATAATTACTACATTTGGGGCAGTTGTGGCCTAATGGTTAGAGAGTCAGACTTGTAACCCGTTACAAGTTACCGGCAGGAAATGGTGGGGGGAGTGAATGAACAGCTCTCTCTTCCACTCTCATTACCCACAACCTAACTCCCAATTGCTACCTAACCACCAGTTTACTCCCGGGTGCCGCAGCAAAAATGGCTGCCCAGTGCTCTCTGTGTGTGTGTTCACTACTCACTGCTGTGTGTGGGTGAAACGCAAAGCACAAATTCCAGGACGCCATACTTGACACATGTCACGTCACTTCACTTCACTTCATTATGGGCCCTTAAAATTACCCAAAATTCATATTTGACACTTTTATTACAATATCTATAGTAAAATTAAGGGGCTGTTTACACGACACTGTTATCAACTAAAAACAAAAAACTTTTTATGCGTTTTGGACGTTCATTTACTCAACAATGGCGTTTTTGGTGGCCTGAAAATGCAAACTTTTGAAAAGAGGTTTCAAAGTGAAAGTATTTGAAAACGATACCGTTGTCATCTCCGTGTAAACTGCAAAAACACGAATCTGTAAAAATTCGTCATGCACATGCGTATTACGTGTTTAGTCTATCCACCTTATTTTTCAACGTGTTTTCTGTGAATGTGCGAGACTTCTGATTTATTAGCCGCTATAGGGAAATAACGAGAAGAATATCAAAGTGCAGCAAACTGTAAAAATAAGGTGGATAGGCATGCGTGTTTGGCTCGAGTGCTCATGCCAACTACTTGTCTGGCATATGTAATACAATGTTTTTAGTCATTTGTGCAAACAAGGATAGTTGATAACGTTGTCATCTGTACAAAGAAAAAACGTTTCCATTTTTAGTACATCGTTGTCGTGTAAACGTACCCTAAGTGGCTATCAATTTTACTTGTCAGAACACTAAATAAGTTAAAATCAGATTTGTGGTGATATCTGTTGCTATTTAGTGTTTCGGTAGAGAATAAAATCAAAAGAGTCTTGTACCCAGAGGGCCCTCTGATCCTGTTGTGCTTTCTTATGTAGCTATGCAAAATCTGTAACCATTATGTACAAAACTGTCACTAGTGTTATTACAACAAAACAAAACAAAACCAGTGACAAAAACCAGAAGACATCTCAGGTTCTGTTCCCACTCTTTATGCGGTAAATTGGATCCAAGTGTGTCTGAGAACATTTGTTGTCCTTCACTACGATAAGCTTTTCTCTCTGGTTACAGTTTCAGCTGTATTTTCTGTGCCGTGTAACTGCTTTGACGTTGTCAAAGATATCTAAAGAGATATTTTCTCTCTTCTTTCAGATTCTGCTTCAGGATCCTTTAGTATGAGGCTGGAAGGACATCATAATTTCTTAATATGTTTTCTGATGGCGCTGAGTTCATGTCTGTGTACCAACACATTCTAGTAACAAGAACAAGATATGTGTTAATGAGCTGCTTTTTTACACTTTAAAGGGTTGTCAGTATTTGAACTTTTATCATATCATCTTGTTATCAAGACCTATTTTTTCCTCAAGCATATCATGAAGTCAGTCTAGACCACATTTGGACTTGTGTTGCATATAGTAGTGGCCAAAAGTGATGTCCAGAGGGGATATTTGCACAATATTTGCTTTTAATGACCCTTCATGTTCAGTTAAACAACCAATATATGAGGAGTATGATATACTGGGAAGAAGAATACACTAAACTTGGATAAGGTATTAAAATGACAAAATCATTTGGCATGAAAGGCAGCATATCATGGAATATGGGTTTTATAGTATTATGCAAAAAGTGCATAGAAAAACAAAAAGCTCACAGGAAATCAAGCATACACTGACTACAATGTAATGAGTTATTAATATTTAGTTGTTTCTCCCTTGTTTTTGATTACAGCAGCCATTCTCCTGAGCATTGACTCACTAAACTTTGCACATGTGTAGTGCTTAACTTCTTTCTAATCCTCCTTAAGTTCTTCCCAACGTTGAGCTTCATTGGAAGACCTGCATGACTTCAATGCAGGTTTATAATTTCCCAAAGGTTTTCAATGGCTTTAAGATCAGGAGACTGAGGAGACCACCTGACTTCAAAATGCTCAGCATGATCACTTATTGCACACAACTTTGCTGCATTCGCAGTGCGTTTGGGATCATTATCATATTGGAAAATACACATTTGCTCTCCAAACAGATCCTCCATATTTGGCTACATTGTCTTCAGCAGGATTCCCAAGTATTGGTCCATTTTCAAAGTGCCAGCAATTTGTAGATCCTTCCAACACCTGCTGCAGACATGCGTCCCCAATACCATTTTGTTTCCCCCTGCCATGCTTAATTAATATGTAACTTTCAAAGACACAAAACGTACATTTTTGTACGTTTAGAAAGGTGCTAAAACGTACAATACTGACGTAATTATAGCACTAAAACGTAAAAATACTTACGTTTTTACAGCGAAAAAACGTAAAATATTTACAAATCTTTCATGTCGTAAAGATGTATGTATAATTTCCATTTTATCGTTTTGTAGATAAATGTAAGATCCCTAAACCCCATCCCATCCCATCCTGAGCCTAAACATACCAATTTTATACAGAATGTTAAAAGAATAAAACATAATGGACAGAAATGTGTAGGAAAATGACAATTTTAGTAAAAATATAACATTAAAACGATATTTTGATCCGCTAATCCTACACCTACCCCTAAACCTACCCATAACCATTTCTTAAAACTCCGTACTGTTATAAATAAAAGAATAACAGACAAACAAGCGTAATCACAATAATTTATTTATTGCGAAAATGTCAAAAGTAGTTAAAATGATGATGAGTCGCAGTCCTCTCTGGCAGTAATAGTTTTTTATAGGGTACAGAGCAGAATTTAACTTATTAATCCATGAAAATATGATGAATCCGGCTTCTCTCAGTGAAGGCGCGTCATTTCAAATGTCAATCTACTGAAACACGGCATATCGCAATCTGTGACGAAGCAGGTGAGAACCAATTAGCGTTCGATATCAGTGCCGTAAACCATGTCGTAAAGCTTCGAGGGTGGCGCTACTTTCAAATTTGAATCATAATAACGAGCGCGGGCTTTGACCGTGACGGTCGGTGCTGCTGAGAATGAGGATGAAGATTGATGGACAAAGGGCTGAATTCGGATCTGTTCCTTACAAACATATGGGTTCTAAAAATTTGGAGTACAGCGAACAAATAAAATTGATGTGATTTGTGAATTTATGTTGTGCTTTTGGTGTATCTTATGGTTGTATTGTCAGTCGCTGCATAGGAGAAAACGCCTTCTGTGTCGCACAGCAAACAAACTAAATATTACAAAATGGTAAAACAATTACAGAAATTTTATTCATAAGGTTTCAAATTGTAGTCTTGTTTAATATTATGTAATCCTCCGAAACAAGTTTGCAGCACAAGTCACGAACAGAAATGTTATTTCATATTAAGTAGATGAGTAAACTGCATTCAATAAATTCGACTAAAAACATGTATTGATATGACAATTTAATACAACAGATTTAAAACATTAATGCCACGATTTTAATATCAATACATGGGAATTCATATACATTCACACTTTACGTTACATGATTTACGTTTTATTGCTGTTAATACGTAAGTATTTTTACGTTTTAGTGCTATAAATACGTCAATGTTGTACGTTTTTGTGTGTATGAAAGCGTAAGTAAATGTACATGTGGTAGAACCACACTTTACGTAAAAATACACACGTATTCTCATGAGATTACGTTGCAGCGCGCCAAGTATGCATTTGGTATTAAAACACTCCAGTCATCTCCTATGAACATACCTGGCACTATCCATTGCTAGGTTGTTAATGTTTGACTTCATGGGCTGCAGAACACAGCTCCAATCTTCTACACTCTAGTCCTTGTGTTCTTTGGCAAAACCAAGGTGGTTTTTTGCAGTTGATAAAACTAATAAATGGTTTCTTTACTGGTACACAACCTCTCAATCCAGTTTATGATGTTTATATAATGCTGGCCAAATTACATGTAGAATATAAACTAAATGTATTGCAAGAATATATTAGAAAATGTACTTTTACATACATTTCCAATCATAAAATGCATTTTTCAAAATGCAAAGACTTTATTACCTAACTAATCCCTGTGATAGGCCTACTGTTTCATTTTTTCACAAATATTTTCCAACATGACTTGTTTTTGTTGGAACTTGCACACATACCCTAACCAAACTGTTTCTAAACGCACAATACAAAATTCATGAATAAAATATACAAAAGTGTGTATACGCCTGCTCATTCTTAATTCCCACTTTTCAAAGTAAGTCATTAAAATGAATAATATATTCAATTACTCAGGCAAAATATATAGTGTATATCCTGATAATAATGTTGGTAATTCAATAAACTAATAGTATTATATGAAACATTATTTTGTGTATCAACTATATTTTGCTATAGCAGAATTTTATTTTAATGTTTATTGACACATACAACTTTCTCAGTTGTTTTCATGCAGGCCTGCCCAGATCATAATGGACGCTATGACCCAAATCTTGACCCTGTGAGCCTTTATGGACAAAGATACGGGATGAGAGATGAAGAGGAGGGGAATCTTCCTCAGGCAGTGCACTGTTCATAGAGATGTTGAAGGTGAGAGGAAACTAGTGTCACTAGAGTGTGTGTAGGTGACACTGGCTCTATAAGTATGATAAGATACAGAGAAAACACACACACACACACACACACACACACACACACAGACTGGATTTTTTCAACCAGTGCACAGTTATCAAGACATACTGTTTACTGCATCAATATTATGGGTGAGTCCAAGAACATATCTTCTTTATTTAGAAAAAGACAAAAGGAGATATGGATACATGTGAATTATGTGTTTAAAGTCAAATCTGAACCTGTACATAAAACGACCCCAAAAAGTATATTAGATATTTATAAAAAGTATATATGTAATACTTTTGTATTATGTTATTGGTAATGAAAATAACACTGTTTTTTAACATTTTTTGTCATTTTTGCAATAATATGTTGTTTTCTAATGCAATGATATTTGGATATTAAAGTGCCTTCAGTGTCCAAGTACGTTTTGGGGGTCACTGTATGTGCCCACAAGAATCTACATGATTGTCTGCAGGCATTTTTTAACTGTGTATGTATAGAAGAATGTGTGTAGAGGTGTGTCTGATAGCTGCAGGTGTACACAAACTTTATAAAGGTCTGCGCACTTTTGTGAGGGTCTGTGACAGAGAATATTGCTTGAGCCGTAGGGTCAGAGAGAGAATATTTAAGGTAAGTGCAATTAGTGTCACTATTGATTTTTAACTGCAACTTAGTTATGTTGTTTTAACTTGTTTTACATATGTGTCATGTTTTCATTTAATTTTATAAACTGTGGTTTACTGCTATAGATATTTATCAAATATTTGAAACATTCTATTCAAAATAGAAAATGCTATTAAACATAAAAATTCAATATTTTCATTTTACAGTGAATGGTTAAGTGCAGTTAGTGTCACTATTGGTTTTTAACTGCAATTTAGTTATGTTGTTTTAACTTGTTTTATATATGTGTCATGTTTTCATTTAATTTTTTGAACTGCGGTTTACTGCTATAGATATTTATCAAATATTTGAAACATTCTATTCAAAATAGAAAATGCAATTAAATAATTTTTTTTTTAATATTCTCATTTTAAAATGAATTGTTCATTGGATGCTGAAGTGAATGGAACAAAATTACTTTTTACAAAGTTACACTTATAATTGCTATATAACTAAGCAAATAGCATAAATGATGACAAAAATGTGAAGGCACTTCAGACTGCACAAAAACAATAGCACAAATTATTGCATGAGCTCAAATTATTAGTCTCATGCCATACTCTATTTACACACTTCTTATGTACACGGGTCAACACAAACTAACCCCAAACAGACCCATACACCACATTTAGTGGCTAAATGTATCACTTAGTTGTACTTTTTAAATTATTAAAAGTTTGCCGTGTTGCCAGATCAAAGTTGCATGTCAATACATGCCTGTACAGTAGAGGGCGCAGCTCAAACAAACCTTTCAGTGGTGCTGTCATTCTGTATTGCAGAAGAACAGGACACAGGAGAAGAAAGTTCAAGACTCTTAATTCAGCAAAAAATAGAAAAAAGAAAAGAAAGAAAGAAAGAAAAAACACAAATGTGATGTTTATCTAAAGTCATTTCTGCTTATTAGTACGGTTGAATTAGATCATTGAAGGTCAGCAGCAAAGACACTGGTTAATAAAGTGAGATTAAATGCATAAAGTATATTTGTGTTATTTAACAAATTTAATTATTGCAGGTTTGTGTAATATTCTGAGTTTGCATTTCACTGTTTTTATTAATTTTGAGGAATACTGACTTTTTTGTGCAAGTGAGATGAGTAAATACTCACATTTAATCTAGAACTACACTAACCATCATGTTCACACAGCGCACACAACACATCTAAACCTTACTCCCCATTTCCCTCAACATGGGGTCAGGAAAGGTGTCAGTCAATAAATGGCAAAACAAAGTAACTTGCGTTACTTGCGTATTTGAAAAAAGTAACTCAGGTATTTTCTTGTAAATGTAAAAGTAATGCATTACTTTACTTACTTTAAAAAAGTAATCTGATTATGTAACTCGCGTATACTTGCAAATGTGTTACCCCCAACACTGTTTGTAGCTGCTCTGAATGTGAACATCACCAATAATAAAGAACACTGTCTGGTAAGCACACATACAGTACATCCATTTTTCAAATTCCTTATAGTTCACCATGATTCTAAAGTTACTTTGACTCGACTTGATTAATATGACAGCACACAGACACGCTCACTGATAAGTTTCCACATTTGCAGTCTGCCTTGTAGCACTCACACTCCTGATGTTTGGAGGGTAAACATGAGCTTTAATTTATCAGTCATCACTGGACAGGAAACACACACACAAATACGGTCATACCAGAGGTCCAGCCATCATGTTTAAGTTGTCTACATCTCTGCTTTGAACTATAACAACCAGTAGAACAAGAAGGATGTTATATGACATCTCACTGTTTCAATTCACTAAAAAGTAATAACATGGAGTTGTTCCATACAGGATGTACTGGATTTCTACTTGATCTGACCCTTTAAATGACTTGCATTGGTCTAACCTAATGTAGTAAAATGTTAATTTAAAACGTTAATAAAATCAGTTTATTTACAAGTTCCCACATAAAGCATACTTTAGGTTACCTGCACTGTAAAAAAAAATGTTTTTTTTTTATGATTTGTTATCAGAACATTTTTTCTTTTGTCAAATCAACTTCAGTAACTAATGTGGTTCAGGTAACATAATATTTTGAGTTTCTGTTGATTAAACCAATTGCTTTCATTATATTAACTCAAATTTTTAATTTCAATGAACTCAAAATTTTAAGGCAACCAGGTAACTTACTTTTTTTTTTAAGTTAAACCAACAATTTTTACAGTGTGCCAAAACCTTCAAAACATAAAATTTGCAGCATAAGAACATAAACAAATTCATGCTATCTACTTGTAATTTATCAAAATATACATGTATGTTGTTCACTGTAAAAAATTATTTTCATGATTTATCACATTTTTTCTTTTGTCAAATCAACTTCAATAATTAATGTGGCACAGATAACATAATATTTTGAGTTTCTGTTGATTAAACCAATCGCCTTCATTGTATTAACCCAAGTTTTTAATTTCAATGAACTCAAAATTTTAAGGCAACCAGGAAACTTACCTTTTTAAAGTTAAACCAACAATTCTTTTTTTACAGTCTACAGTTTGGTAGATTTTGGACAGAGCAGGTTTATTTACTTTTAATTAAAATTAAATTATTTTCTTAGTCTTGTCAGAGGGAGAAAATTTGTCCACCCTGTTACATGACAATGCAATGTGTAACGGTGGACCTTTACAGGGTGGACGTTTTAAGCTATTAAAGCCTATTAGCTTGGAAAGAACAACATGCTAGCATAAAATTAACATTCATGAAGAAATTTTAATAGATATAAAATTTATTTTAAAAAAATAAACAAACATTTTAATGTCTGGTATAAAAATGGCACAACAGGGTGGACATGTTATGTTTTACGCTCTTAGATAAGTCTTCTAGGTCCTTCTAGATGAGGAAAAGAGAGAAATAATTATGCTCTTAAGGTTGCTTTTCCTCCAAGGAAATGATGTCACTTCTAGTAAGTAATGTGATTTAGGGAATACACTTAAGATTTTAAAGGTCAAATAGCACCACTGTAACAGGGTGGATTGGAGTTTGAGAGACATAAACTAATTTAATGGTTTAAATATATATATATATATATATATGTGTGTGTGTGTGTGTGTGTGTGTGTGTGTGTATCACAATAAATTGTATTTTATGTCAAAGAGAATAAGTAAATATATACTAACACTCTAAATTGCTCATTTAGAAATATATATTTAATATTTATTTCAAAGTGAAGTTGAGAAAACATGATTGGGGACATGGGAATTTGCCTGTCAAATGCTTCATAATTTTATTTATTTTATTTTATTTTTTTGTCAGAAAAACAGAGCTGGATAGTAACTAATTATATATGTAATCTGGATTACATAATCAGACTCCAAAAATGAAATACTTGTATTTAGGTTGTATTCTGTTTTAAAATACTCAGAATCAGACGACAGTTACTTTTTTATTGATTACATGATTACTTAATATTCACAAAATGGCAGTAAATTGTTGAGAATTCATTGATTCTCTCTAATTATTCATTTTTATCTTTTACATTTTCCTTTCTAAAAAAACCTATTATATAATATTATACCATTCAAATCAATGTTATAAACAAGTTAGGTTAAAAGTAATCTAAAAGTAATCAAAGTAGTCAGATTATATTACCTAAAATGTGTAATGTAATAGATTATGTTACTAACTACGATTTTAATCATGTAATTTGTGTTCAGTACTAGACTACAATTTGTAAGTAATCTACCAGCACTGGTCACCAATCATTAAGAATTTGTGTTAGATGGGGTACATGTATGCATGAAAAACCATGTGGCATTTAAATTCATTGTGATGCTTAGCGTACCTATATGATAGTTAGCAGAGCTGTTTATTTTGTCATTTTACTGTCATCTGTGGTCAGACTTATGTGGAGATGAACGAGTCGGTGAAGAACCCAAACCAGCAGAGCTATTGGCAGGAGACGGGCAGATGGGTGGGCTATGAAGAGACCTATGATGTTGAGGCGGGCCGCTGGGGCACCCCCCACATCTCCTACCTCACCTTCAAGAGCCTGGTGCAGTTACGCAGGACAATGAACACGGGTGAGGGAGTGACTGTGAGGTCAAACCTCAGCTCACCTCTTTTAGTAGTTATATACAATATAATTTATTTCATTTACGTTAAGTTTAATTCAATTAGCTTCACATTTCCTGTCAAAGCTGTCTCATAATCACTCTACCAAACATTATATAATGCTTAAGCTGGATTTTTATTAATTAACATTAACAAAGATTAATAAATACTGTAACAAATGCATTGATCATGTTAGTTAATACACTAACAAACGAGACCTTATTGTAAAGTGTTACCAAAAAATCATTATTTCATTAAGTATTACATTATATAATGATTAACGAATCATTTGTTGATGTATTGATGTACATAAAACTACTGTACTAATATATTAAGAATTAGGTATATGTATGCTTGGTTATGACTTATAAATGACAGTTCTGGAAGTGTTCCCAAAGATTAACCTACACTCACATTCTAGTCTCAGTCCTGTCCTGACATCAGTTCAGAAGGTTAGCATGGGTATTAGCAAGCGTGGAATGTGAGCAAGAATGTAACTTCGCTGCACATGCTCAGATGAGATGGTAGTAGATAGTTAGTGTCCCGTAAAACCCGCTCTACCTGTGCTCCTCAGCTTTGGCCATAGTGTTTATGTTTATTGTGGTAAAGCTCAGCCTCAGTCATAGCCCTCATCCTCTCCTTTGCCTTACTCTTTCCTTTGCATTGACTTCTTTTTTCATGTTTTTTGCTTGGATCAGGAGTCGTGATGCTGGACAGAGAGGAGAAGGTGCTCTCCAGTATTATTGAGAAGATTGTGGATGCCCTGGTTAGCAAGAGGCAGATTCAGCCAGGGGACAGAGATAAGGTTCTTCAAGCATTAATGCACAAACAGAGGTACTACACACACTTACACTCAGTCATTTTCCCTCACTTAAATGTTTTACACATAAAGAAGTACTAAAAAGTGTCAAATAATTGTTTGCAATCATTCACTAAACATGACTGCAAATGCATCAGAAAAAAAAAAAAAATAGCCGAGAACACAAAGCAAGCTGCTGCAGAAAAAGTGCACAATTCATGTGCTTGGAAGCCCATTTCCAATCATGCTTTGGTAAATCTTAATTATGGAATGAAAAGTCATAATTATGACATGAAAAGTCATAATTATGACATAAAAAGTCATAATTATTAGAGATGGCACAGCCAATAAGCGCGCTTGTTACTGTGTGACGTCAGCCAGTGTTAGCCTGCTGAAGAGAGAGAAGCATCAAGTGTTTTGACGCTGAACAACAACTATAATTTTCTGTAAAGTGGATGTTTATTTACGTGAGTCATTGGAAAGATACCATATCTATACAAGTGTCCACTATCAGAGATGTTTGAACAAGAAATGCCCTGCACAGCAAAATCCCCAGAGTTAAATCAACTCTGCTCAGAGAACATTTGGTCCCTCTCTAAATAGTGTTAAAACAACACTGAAGCAGAGTTAAAGTTAATGAAATAATTAAGCAATTAATTAAGTGATGATTGAGCAATAATGATAAACACCTGCTGTTAACAAGCAGAATCACTGAAGAAAAGAGAAACACAAGAACTACAACTGACTTCAGTCACAGCCTTAGATAAGCCTTAGATAAAAACTGAAGAAACTGAAGAGAAAATCATTAAATCTCTGTAGATCTGATTAAACAACTCCACAAACAGCATTACCAGCTTCACATATTACTAACCAAATTGACTTTATTTTCTCATATCTACAGAATTGAGAATCAACAGAGGTTTATTGGTCAAGAAAAGAAAAGAAAAGAAAAGAAAAAAGACGCCACCATCAAGGAGATCAGCGTTTGCTTAAGTTGGGCTCTTGACCCTTGACTTTCTATGTTAGATTTTTCTCTCCAATGCATATGTTGTTGGAAAGCAGTGAAGTCAGTGTTTCACAGTGAGCAGATATTAGCTGCTTTTATATGATGTAGTCATTGTGAGATTGCCTGATCGCATCCAGAGCAACTGATCATATGTTTTGTCATTTATACATTTTGAAGTGCTGCAGTAAACAAATATATTGAGTAATTTTAAAACCATGCAGTGCATAAAAAATTGAGCTACAGCATCACTTAGACACACAGAGACATCAAGAATCAGCATATGAATCTCAACAATGGTGATAAAAAAAAATGCTTCATGCTGCAATGCATGCTGGGTATCACCATAGGACAAAACTCCCATCATGCACTGCAGTATGAATAATTATTGTCACCACCATTGAGGATTGTATGCTATGTTTTCATGTATAAGCCTGAGCAGTAATAGTTGTTCATTTTTTAGCACAGAAGCATTATGGTGGCATTTGTTTAATGGAATTTTTTTTTTTTTGCAATTTTGTAATAGCTGTCAAGAAACCAAAGAGAAAGATACCTCTTTGTGATGCTAATTCAAAATGACTCTCAAGCAGGAAATTCAAGCTGATCTGCTCCTTTAGTCTTTTGATTCAATAATGTACAAGTGTTTGTTATGAAACACTATTGCAATTGCTCAAACACAAATTATTTTAAAAACATAAAAGGGTCAAGAGCCCAACTAAAACAAACCCTGACCACTACGATGGTGGCATACATTTTTAACCAATAAAACAGCAACATCTAAACCTCTGTTAATTCTCAATAAGAACTTCTTTAGACTTGTGACAGAAATAACGTCAATCTGGTTAGTAATAAGTGAATCAGATCTTTTAATCAGATCTAGTGAGATTTAATGACTTTTATCTTCAGTTGATTTCAATTAAATGGTTTTGGCTGAAGTCAGTTGTAGTTCTTGTGTTTCTCTTTTCTTCAGTGATTCTGCTTGTTAACAGCAGGTGTTCATCATTAATGTTTAATCATCACTTAATTAATAGCTTAATTATCTCATTAACTTTAACTCTGCTTCAGTGTTATTTTAACACTATTCAGAGAGGGACCAAATGTACTCTGATCAGAGTTGATTTAACTCTGGGGTTTTTACTGTGTGTGGTCTGACTGTGCTGTCAATTCTTAATCATTCCATTAAATTCTGGAAACCGAATCTTTGCTTCAGGTGTCCTTACCGACACACTAGTGTGATCACACACCCACCTGGACAGTACTAATTAATCCTTTTCCACAATCTCTGTTGTTAATTGTTATCTGTAATATTACAGTGTACCAGGGTTTCCTGTATAGTTTGCAGCATTATTTGGAAGAGATTTGTTTTCCTTAAGAAAAATCAAATCAGTGTCAGCGGAGAAATTTAGTATCAGTGCATCTCTAATAATTATAAAATAAAATTTTGACATATTAATTAATAATTTTGACCTATTATGTCAAAATTGACGAACTTCGAAATTATGACATAAAAAGTCATTATTAGGACATGCTAAGTAATAATTAGCCTATGAAATAAAAAGTCAAAATTATGAGATAAGTCGAAATGACATACTAATTTAGACTTTTAATTATGACTCATAAATATGACTTAGTATGTCACAATTTTGACTTTTTATCTCATTGCAATAATTTACAAAAGCATGATTTTTTTCCCTTATGTGGCCTAAATGAGACTAAAGCGGCTTGCCCTCCTGTCAGATATGTATTTGAGACCTGTTTTCCTCAGCACATAACTTACATCTTGTGAATGTATTCTTATCTGTAAATGTTAAAGTCACACGATTATTTCCATTTTGCAAAAAGGCTCATGCTGTTGACAGCAAGCGAGTAAACTTCACAGACTTCACTGAAGGAGCACCGGTGTTGTGCCGAATTTCGACTCCCTGCCAAATTATTACCCCCCTCGTTGAAGTCGCTATCTGATTGCCTAATCCTAACCCCACCCCTAATCCTAACCCCTCCCCCACACCTAATCCTAAACCTACCAATACTGGGGGGGTCATAATTTGGCATGGGTAGGAATTTGGCACAACACCTGCATGCATTAGAATGGGAGTGCAATAATTCTAAAATACAAATTTTGCTAAATATTTTGCACCCAAAAGATTTCAAAACAGCACCATAAACTGCAGTAGAACTGAACTGTAAGACTTTTGAAATACTTTTTTTAAAAAAAAATACACAGAACTATAATTTGTAAAGTAAATAAAAAGGAAAAATAAGCAATTTTAAGTTGTTTCTACCCCGTCTGTACCGAAAACGTATCGTGACTTCAAAACTGAGGTATGTACTGATATGTCATTTGTGTGTACTATTGCATTTCTAGTTTCAAGTACAAATACAAGACATTGTTCATATACTGTACCTGTGTAACAGTTACAAAAATTATGGTCCCACTTTATATTGGGTGTCTTTAATGATGTACTTGCATAAAAAAAAAAGAAGAAGAAGACCTTAGCAACCACTGACAACAGAATTTTGAATTTTGAATTTTGCAGGGTCATGCACCTCATTATCTTTAGTGTTGAAAGCAGTAGTCATCCTGAACCAATTCACCTTTAAAAGCTTTAATTTTATTTCTTTTACTCTCTCCAGTCAGTCAGTAGAGACCCAGCCTCTGACTTCAGGCATGGAGATGCAGAAATTCTCTGTCACAGAGAAAGTGAGCAAGTTTTCTTGTTTTAAATGTTCTGAGCATAACTATAAAGGTCCGTTCACACCAAGGATGATAACTCTAACAATAACGATAAAGATATAGATCAAAAAAACATTCTATAAAAGAATAGCAGAGTCCACACCACAATAACAGCACTGAAACAATATCGTTGGAGTCACTTTCAGAATGATTTTTCCCAGCTGATGAACAATAAAAACATTGACAGCGAATCAGAATCCATCCTGCTTTAAAGAGCTTGAGTATTTAAAGCAGCAGATAACAAAACTGCAGCACAAGCTTAAAATAAACAGAACAATATCTTCTGCTGGTGTGAACGCTAATAAAGTTATCGTTATCGTCTTTGGTGTGAACGGGCCTTAACACATGGCATCTATTGTTTATTTTCTTGGTTTTGAATGAAATGACTTATCATTTGATATTTTTTGACTATGTGCTTTTATTCTCAACCAAAGAGGGACAAAGCTGATAGTGCAGAAGCCTCGATGGTGCTCGTAGGTGAGGATAATATCAATTATTAATAATCCCACTTATATCATTTACATTCCAAAAAAAGTGAGACTTACTAAATAATTGATGTGTTTCTCTTGGCAAACATTGACTGTATTTAATTTTGTGTGTTTGTGTGTAAGGTGCTCTGGAGTTCGTGGAGAGGCCTACAGTAGCATTTGTGCGTCTACGGGACGCTGTGGTGCTGGAGTCGGCTCTGGAAGCTCCTGTGCCTGTGCGTTTCATCTTCATCCTGATTGGCCCATCCACAGATGACATGGACTATCATGAGTGCGGCCGAGCGATGGCAGCACTACTAGCGGACAAAGTAGGAGAACTGACAGGAAAAACAAATCATTGCAACAGTTACCTATTTAGATTTAGCATGAGTCTATCAATTTAAAAAGCGCTCTACAGTATGTAAAGTGCTCCCTTTATTTCTTTCTTCTGCTGAACACAAAAGAAGATATTTTGAAGAATGTCGGTAACCAGACAGTTCATGGGCCCCATTGATTTCCATAGTCAGTGGGGCCTATCAACTGTTTGGTTACCGACATTCTTCAAAATATCTTCTTTTGTGTTCAGCAGAAGAAAGAAACTCATACAGGTTTGGAACAACTTGAGGGTGAATAAATGATGACAAAATTTTCATTTTTGGGTCAATTATCTCTTTAAGTACACTTTTAAAAGTGCACTTTGTAAACAATTATGTCATTATGTATTAATCTTTTGTCATGCTTTAAAGAAGTACACTTGTTTTGATGTGTTAACTGACATACTAAAGCACATGTAAAGTACTTGATATAATTTTAACTGTAGTGTTTTAAAGTTAAAATATTTTTGAATATACTCAATTGTAACTTCATCATTAAAAATGTGTAATTACAAATATATTTAACATGGCATACAAGTTTTAATAGAAAACCAATATGACAACAAAATCTACAACAACAATGTAAAAAGGGGAGTGGTCTAATAATGCAACCATATTAATTATTCATGCCCCAGGGCATGCTAGGAAAAAGGAGAATGTGAACCACAAAACAATCATCTTTCCATCTTAATTTAGCCTAACTGAAGATTAAAGATATTAATGAGAAACAGCACATTTTATGTTGTTCTTACATCTGTCTTTCACACACAGGTGTTTAACCAAGCAGCTTTCCAGGCTCAGAGTGACCGGGAGTTGACTGATGCTGTGGGAGATTTCATGGACTGCTGCATTGTGATTCCACCCACTGAGATTCAGGACGAGTCTATGCTGACATCACTCATCCCCTTCCAAAAGAGACTACTGCAAGAGAGACTCCGCCCCTCCGACCCCAAACTCCGCCTGGAAGTCAAACCTCGCAAGCGTAAGGACACATACACCAATACACATACACCATACTCGGTCTCCTCTCCACAAATAAGCTGGTGTGTGGTGGGCGTTCTGGCGCAATATGGCTGCCGTCGCATCATCCAGGTGGATGCTGCACATTGGTTGTGGTTGAGGAGATTCCCCCTTCCATTTGTAAAAGTGCTTTGAGTACCCAGAAAAGCGCTATATAAATGTAAGGAATTATTATTATTAGTATTATTATTATTATTAAGTACAACCCATGATTAAAGGATAAGAAAACTGTATATGAGCATACTTGCAACAGTTCTTCTGTTTAGGAGGGCATATGCACTAGATCAATATTTTACTTAATTGAATAAGAACTCAAGTGCTTACTGGCAAACACAAAATTCATGATGATAAATAATTGCATAAGAGTAATAAAAAAATATAACTACAAGCAGATGAGGGGTTCAAGTAGTTGAAACCTCAATTGCTATGTTATGGGATATAATTGTTGTCTAAAAGTAGTCTAAAACTACCTTAAAGAGTTAGTTCACCCAAAAATGAAAATTCTGTTATTAATTACTCAACCTCATGTTGTTCCACACCCATAAGACCTTCATTTCTCTTCAGAACACAAATTAAGATATTTTTGATAAAATCTGATGGCTCAGTGAGGCCTTGCATTGCCAGCAAGACAATTAACACTTTCAATGCCTACTAAAGACTTATTTAAAACAGTTCATATGACTACAGTGGTTCAAGCTTAATATTATAAAGCGACGAGAATACTTTTTGTGCGCCAAAAAAACAAAATAACGACTTTTCAACAATATCTAGTGGGGGGCGATTTCAAAACACTGCTTCATGAAGCTTCGAAGCTTTACGAATCTTTTGTTTCAAATCAGTGGTTTGGAGCGCCAAAGTCATGTGTTTTCAGTAAACGAGGCTTCGTTACGTCATAAGTGTATCGAAATTTCAGTGGTTCATGTGACTTTGGTAGTTTGATACGCGATCCGAACCACTGATTCAAAACAAAAGATTCGTAAAGCTTCGAAGCAGTGTTTTGAAATCGCCCATGACTAGATATTGTTGAAAAGTTATTTTGTTTTTTTGGCCCACAAAAAAGTATTCTCGTCGCTTAGTTTAGTTAAAGGGGGGGTATCACACACAGTTTCTGCCAATCTCATGTTAATCTTGAGTTCATATAGAGTAACAATGCATCCTTCATATCTCCGAAAAGTCTTTAGTTTTATCATATTTATAAAAGATAGATACACTGTACCGAGTCTTTCCGAGAAAAGCCGAGCTCCTGGAGGCGTTCCTGCCGTCAGTGCCATGGGCGGAGCTAAAGAGTCACGAGCGCCCGCAGCTTTTGTGTAGAGATTGTCTGCTAGCTGCAACATCATTATAAATAAAAAGGGAACAAAAACGTTTGTGTTGTTTACATTATATGCACTTGCGCGCCGATTGCCAACAAAACACAGACATCTGATGCAACTTTACTCACCACCTGCGATCTGCAAATCCAGCGCGAACTGGGACTTGTTTACAAAGTATTCATCACCGAAATTCCGGGAACAAACAAACATACATGTGCAACTCCATTGCTGCCCCGGTAAAACAAACTTCATCCACTGTTCCCTTAACGCTGGGTTCTTTGGGAAGCTGAAAAAGGTAATCTTTCCCTCACAACCAAAAACACACTCCTTCGGTGACAGGAACTGCGTCTCATTTTGGAGGCTGTGTCCTCCGGAGGTCGATTTGAAGGCTGCATACGTCATTAAGGATGTCATATTTAAGGAAGTAACCGTAATAAAATTGACTGATATTCATTGTGAGGTGTAAAATACTGTAATTTCTTTCTTACGTTGCAATCTAACGGTTATTTTTCTTAAATGAGACCGATGATGTATGCAGCCTTCAAAGGGTGCAGCCCCTGAATTGGGACAAAGCCATTGTTGAAAAATCTCTCGGCTTCCGTATCCCGAACGAAGCGCGTTGATGGGAGTGCTCTTGCTCTCGCTCTGGGTGATGTTTGTGTGCACGCTTATCAGGGAGAAGTGCCTATACAAGGAATTCCTATCTCTTTTGAAGTCATACAGGCCATACTCGAAAAAAACTCTCAGAAACCGGAAGTAGTGTATTTGGCACAGAAATACTCCGTCATACGTCCAACTCGTGTTTTGAAACTTTGGCCATGTTTAGCATGAGAACTCTTTAACAGTGTAAATAAGTCAGAATGCATGAAATAGCATTACACCCCCCCTTTAAGTTTGGACATGTCACAGAGAAGATATAGACATTGGTTAATACAGGCCACACCCAACAATTTCATTGGCTCATATGTGACCCTGGACGTCGCACAGGTATAGTTGTAGTAGTAGCCAACAATATGAGTCAAAATTATAGATTTTTCTTTTATGCCAAAAATCATTAGGATATTAAGTAAAGATCATGTTCCATTAAGATATTATGTAAATTTCCTACCATAGATATATCAAAAATTTATTTTTGTGAGTGGATATGCATTGCTAAGGACTTCATTTGGACAACTTTAAAGGCGATTTGAACCCTTAGATTCCAGATTTTCATTGTTGTATCTCGGCCAAATATTGTCCGATCCTAACAAACCATACATTAATGGAAAGCTTATTTATTCAGCTTTCAGATGATGTATAAATCTCAATTTCAAAAAACTGCCCCTTATGACTGGTTTTGTGGTCCAGGGTCACATATGTGGTAAATGCTCAATGAAACCAAATTTTAAGAATAACTTTTTGGCAGGATTATCTTTAGATGGTATACATTTTAAATTTTGTGTAAATTGGACCTACAGTCTAGGATGATTTTGAAAAAGTAGCTTTCAGAAAATGTAAAATGACAGAAATATTTCCTGAAAATATTTTTTGAAAAGCATGTGACCATTTGATTCAGAAGTATTAAATAAAATAAAAGTGAAATATTGATTGAATTTGATTATAACTGGGCACTGACCTTAGTTATTAACCAAAAAAAATTAATGAAAATTGGAAATAATGTAAATTAAATTTGTGCACATATCTAATTCATGTTAGCTCAGGTCCATTAAATAATATTAACAGATGCAACTTTCGGTTTTAATACTGTATTGGTAAATGTTGAAACTGATATTAGCTGAGATTGGAACCTTATTGTAAAGTGTTACTAAATGTTATTGTATAAGGACACTACATGATAAACGTGACCCAGAAACAGATTTCCTACATGGCTGTTTTAGATTCTAGGTAGTAGCCTGACAATGTACAGTCAGGGGAAATATACAGTCAGGCAGTGTCATTATCATAAAATAAACCCCTTCTGGGTGATATAAGACACCTCCACTTTGGGTCATGATCGCCTTGTTGGTGTTTACTTATGACTGACTGTAAATTAATGCTAAAAATCTTAACCCTAACCCTAACCCTTTTTTTTTTTTTTTTAAATCTTACTGTTTACAGAGCACAGATATCTACTTCTAATCTATCTTCCAACAGCTTCAAAATCCTCAGGACCCCCTCCAGAAGATCCACTAGCACGTACCGGTGTTCCGTTCGGTGGCATGATCAGAGACATGAAGAGACGATACCAACACTACGTCAGTGACATCACTGATGCTTTGAATGCTCAGGTTGTTGCTGCCATCATCTTTATCTACTTTGCTGCACTCTCACCTGCCATCACCTTCGGAGGTCTCCTTGGTATGTATGTTTAGCCTAAAGAAAGCTTCATTCACACTGCACACCAGTCCCAAACCTAGACCAAAGGTCAAGCATCAGAATTTTGAGGCTGCAATTTTATAATCTAAATATATGCCCGAAAAACCATTCAATTTCGTTAAATGTCTAGAAATTTCAAACTATAAATTCAAAGATGTAAAATATGGCACACACACACAAAAAAAACGTCACTTTTTTAGCTCCATAGGTCTTCATGTTTTTCAGCTGATCACTCACAATCAATCTGATTCTTTCTGCCTTTCTAAACAAAGCTTGAAGAGAGTGAACAACACAAATCAAGACTTTTGAATACATTTTTGTTTGGCACTGCTTCTCTCCACAGCTGATAAGGTGGATAACATGATGGGTGTGTCGGAGCTGATGATCTCTACTTCAGTGTTGGGCATTATCTTCTGCCTGGTCGCTGCCCAACCTATACTTGTCATCGGCTTTTCTGGGCCGCTGCTGGTGTTTGAAGAGGCTTTTTTTAATGTGAGTGTTTGTCTCTCTTTACAGTGTTTATTTGATATACAGCATTGATCTTGTGTAACTGAAATTCTCCCATCATGCTTTCCCTCCTGGCTGTAGTTCTGTAAGTCTCAGGGCATTGAGTACATCGTAGGCCGAGTGTGGGTTGGTGCATGGCTGGTAGTCATCGTGGTGGTGATTGTTGCGCTGGAAGGAAGCTTCCTGGTCCGATTCATTTCCCGTTTCACACAAGAGATCTTCTCCATCCTCATCTCCCTCATCTTCATCTACGAGACCTTTGCAAAACTCGGCAGGGTACACACTTTATTTGCCATTTTATTGTTTTGCTGCATTCTTTTACATCTTCATGCAACCATCCCTATATATCTTTTGGATTCATACATATTTGCTGCATGATAAAAGCTAAAGGAATTTAGTTAACCGGAGACAGAAGGCCATGCTCAGCTGTTATCATATGCAAAAGGCAACTGAATTAGGGGTGGGCGATATGAACAAAATTGTATGTACATTAAAAACATAGACAGCGGCAGATATATTAGGCTGCTGTCACTTTAAGCCCGAATGCACTGATCTAATATACTGATACACATGCGGTTTATTTCTCAACTGTTTACGCTCACTTAAGACATAAATGACTGTTTACACCGATACTCGCAAAAACGGGCATTTTGACACATGCTGTAAGTGTGTGTATTTGACCTACAAGCTCAATAACGCAGCAAAAAACTCACGAGCAGCTGCTTCATGTTGCGCGTCTCTCAGACAATGCGAAATGAGCTCTCTTTAGCTGCTTATTGCGCTTCAACGGCTGTAGTCAATAATTTTACCCCTTAAAACTCATCTTTGATCATCAAAATGACACATTTAAACATTTTTTCCTGTGAAAAAAAATTTCTTCATGCCTTAAAATAGCTTGAATGTAACTCTACACCCTTGCCTCATTTATTATACCCAGATATATGAATATGCTAATTAGCCCCGCCTCCACTCACTCGCACGAGCTTAAGAGATCCACTCTGTGAACTTACTGAGGTAAACGCTGCACAATGGTATCGCTTTTTTACAACGCCAGACACATAACGGTAATTAATATGATTAGCCTTTTGCTTGACTACATTATCAAACAGCTAATAATGTGTTGCTAATGTTACACAAACCATGTTCCCGTTCACGAGTCAGAGAGCTGTCTTCTAACGAGAAAGGCATATGGTTCATCATAACATCGTTATATACATCATACACCCACTATATTGCTAAATCTACCCGATTTTTCATATCAACAGAAAAACATACCTTAAAAAAAAGGCATGCAAACGATAAGCTTTCATGACGATGCAGCATGGCAACGTCACGTGAGTGTAACTGCGATAGAAATGATAGTTCAAAATCTCTACTGGTTGACAAATTTCTACCGGTTAATCTTGTCTGGTATCTCCTACCCCTATAGAGAATAGTTTACTTGATCATACTTTCAAAATTAATATCTTCCAAAGGTTTTTCAACAGTAATCGCTCTAATGCAGAATTATTAATTGATGGTGCTTGCAAAGGCAAATTACAAGCCTGAAATTGCATGGGTTGTTGAGGAGTGTTATTACTTGTCTTGTCTTTTACCACTTAAAGGGTTAGTTCACCCAAAAATAAAAATTCTGTCATTAATTATTAACCCTCATGTCGTTCCAAACCCGTAAGACTTTTGTTCATCTTCGGAAAACAAATGAAGATCTTTTTGATGCAATCTGACAGCATTCTGTCCCTCCACAGACTGCCTGCACAAGACAAGAATTGTATTTATTTATGTATTTTACATTTCTAAAGCATAGTTGTGATGATGCTCACTCAAGAATTAATATATACTATACCTTTCTCTCTTTGTTTCATCCTTTATTTTAGGTTTTCAAAGAACACCCTCTTATCCTGAATTACGAACATTTAAACAATACAGCCGAGGACCCTTGGCACTCAGTTGTCAACTATCAAAGACTCCTGGATAATGCTACAGGAAATGTATCTGTCGTGAGAAGCGTTCAACACCAGCCTTATCCCAACACCGCTCTTCTGTCCATGTGTCTCATGTTTGGCTGTTTCTCTATTGCCTACTACCTACGCATGTTCAAGAATGGCAAATTCCTGCCAGGAAAGGTAAACAGATTCTTGAATATTGTGATCAAAATATGACAACTTATACAGACTTACACAAGCACGCACTGCAGTTCTGTCGTTTGCTCAAGCTCTTTAAAGCAGGAGGGATTCTGATTGGCTCTCAGTGTTTTTATCGTTCATCAGCTGGAAAAAAATCATTTTGAGCGATTCCAGTTCTTATTCTTTTAAAATTAGAATGGTTTTTAAAACTATAGTGTATCTTTACCGTTATCATTCTAGTTATCGTCCATGTTGTGAACGGGCCTTTACTCATGGTTGGAGACTTATGTAAATATTTAGTTTATTTGTAGAGTTACGTTTCAACTAAATGTAATGGTGCAATGCAAAAATATTTAGTAGTGTGTAAGCCATTTACATCACAACTAAGTTAAGTTGTAACATACGCACAGCTGGTTTTCCATTGAGTAGGTTCCATTAATGTAAAGATCTGTTTGATACATAGATTCGACGTTTGCTTGGCGACTTTGGAGTTCCCATTGCAATTTTCCTCATGGTTGCTGTCGATATCAATATTGAGGATACATACACTCAGGTATGTCTGTTATTTAGTATTTGTGAAAATAATTTAATTATAACAGAATTCCATGTAATTAAAAATCTTATTTTCATTTTCGATAAGTAGATTCATTGTTTTTTAGGTTTCTGATGGGTAATGGCTGCCTTTATAGACAGATAACACTTTTAGGGCACCAATTCAGAACCAATCTTGTCTGGATTTTGTCAAGTTACTGTCTTGACCTCTCTGACCTTTGACTTGTGTCACAGAAACTGGTGGTGCCTAAGGGTCTTCAGGTGTCCAACCCTAAGATGCGGGGCTGGATAATCAACCCTATGGGTGAACACAAGCCCTTCCCTGTGTGGATGATGTTCGCCTCTGTTGTTCCAGCTATGTTGGTCTTCATCCTCATCTTCCTTGAGTCTCAGATCACCACGTGAGTGATGTTTTCTGGAGGAAGATGATTTGGTACAATCAATTTCCCCATTAACTGACAGGATCAGGCTTCAATGAATTTTCTTTCCTCACTCAAGTGAAAATGCTGCACATGTGCTTAAAAATAAAGGTTCTTTTGCCATTGATGGTTCCATTAAGAATAATTAACATCCATGGAATCTTCCCATTGCACAAAAGGTTCTTTTAGTAAAAAAAAAAAGGATCCATAGAATCCCAATTTGCGTACTAATGCATTATTCTATGCCATTGCAACATAAAGTAAAATATACAGTTATATGGAGCAGTATTACACAGTGTGACAGAAACTGAAAGCGACTGGTTGGGTTAGTGTGATGACCCATGCTAGATTGGAGATGAAAGATTCTACCAATGCTTAGAACAAATAGAACAAAAATAACTCTTTGAATAATGATTTGCTATGCTAATTTATTATCTTCTCACTTGTCTCTCATTTTTTAAGACTAATTGTGAGTAAACCAGAGAGAAAAATGGTCAAGGGTTCTGGCTTCCACATGGATCTTCTCATCCTGGTGAGCATGGGAGGTCTGAGTGCCATATTTGGTGTTCCTTGGTTGAGTGCCGCAACTGTACGATCCGTATCTCATGCCAATGCCCTGACTGTCATGAGCAAGGGCCCAAAACCTGAGATTGAGAAGGTTCTGGAACAGAGAGTCAGTGGAGTAATAGTGGCTTTGCTTGTCGGTATGTTGACATACGTCTAACATTATTCTAAACCTGGTTCTTACAGTACTATACTTCCTAAAGGTACATTAGCATCTTCTCTGTCTGTCTGTTTGCAGGTCTTTCAATCCTCATGGAGCCCATTCTAAAAATGATTCCTATTACGGCTCTGTTTGGAATCTTCCTCTACATGGGAATCACATCCCTCAGTGGGATTCAGCTTTGGGATCGAATGCTGCTCCTCCTTATTCCCAAAAAGTATCATCCCAATGAACCCTATGCTACAAGAGTATGTGCTACCATTACTCTGTTGGAATACTTTGCATTTCGATTTTTCCTTCTTGTTACATTCTCGAGGCTGGTTGCCTTTTGCATGTGAAAACAATTGATCCTGGTCTCTGTCTCCCTCTGCAGGTCAGCACCAGTAGGATGCACGTGTTCACTGCAATCCAGACTGTGTGTCTGGCAATCCTGTGGATGGTGAAATCGAGCCCCGTGTCACTGGCTCTACCGTTCGTCCTGATACTCACCATCCCTCTGCGCATGTTCATGACTGGACGACTTTTCACTGAGCAAGAGATGAAATGTGTAAGTGGCACAATGACAGTCAGAGACGACAAAAAATTTTTTATTCCAAGTTGGAAACATAAAGTGAATTGAACTTACCATTACATTTTCATAATATTCAAGTTAAAAAATAGTAACAATACATCTTATAAGAACAGTTCTCCCTAAAAAGAAAATTCTTTCTCTGTGGAATAATTAAATCCATATTTTTAAGAATCTTCCTGCAGCTCTTTTCATTGAATTCATACAACAGCTCTTCATAGCGACCACAGCTCCAAAAAATAACAAATGATCACCAAAAAAAGCACCCTAGCAGTAGCCATTTGACTTACTTGCTATATTCCAAGTCCACACTTACTTATCAGTTCCACTAATTTGGAAGAGTAAATAATATAAATGAGTAAATAATTACAGCATTTTAATTTTTAGGTGAACTATCCATTTAACATATCTTAATAATTTCCTTTGTACTTTTGTATCTTCAATATAGCTTGACGGTGATGATTCCAAGGCAACATTTGAAGAGGAGCCAGGAATGGATGTGTATTCCGAATCTCAGATGCCATTATAGATCCTTTTCCTGCGACCAAAATTTATAAATTAAAATGATTTTACTGGTGTATGTGGTTTTTCTGTCTGTAAGTTATTATAATGGTCCATTACAGTTCTTACAAGATGACGTCATCATGACATGCAAAATTTAAATATACATACAAGTGCCTTTTATGTCTTTTGCACTAATATTGAGTAAGGTGCTGCATTATGAAGGTCTTTAAAATGCACATAGGACCAGCACCTCACACAGATAAGATATTGTTCCTGCATTTTAAAGAAATGATTAATGTAGGTCTTTTTTTACAAATGCTTTGTCTTGTTGGAGGTTGCTTTGCCCCTCATATAAAGATGTGCTATTACTAGTCCAGATGTGATTGGACTAGTAATGATCTTTCAAAAACAAAAATCTTAAATTAAAAAATCTTAATTATTCCAAACTTTTGACCTGCAGTGTATTTCTTAAATGCATGTATTTTAAGCTGTCAGATAGATCTACATCAATGTTACAAGTAAAAAAAAAGACAAAACAGCCAATGTGACACTACATAAAACTGGCATTTATGAAATATATATATATATGAGCAATATCACATGAGTAGCTGTGCGAAATGGCTGTATATCAGCATGGCTGTGATTCATGATATTGCGTTTATACAACAGTTTGATGGCATGAGTGTGTAAATAAATAAGAAACAACAACGGATTGTCTTTAAAATCCCTCTTTTGTGAGGAACTACTTCCTCCTGCCATGGATTCAAATCTTACAGTTTAAAGTTTACCGTTTAAAGGGTTAGTTCACCCAAAAATAAAAATTCTGTCATTAATTACTCACCCTCATGTCGTTCCACACCCGTAAGACCTTCGTTCATCTTCGGAACACAAATTAAGATATTTTTGATGAAATCCGAGAGGAATATGACCAACACTTTTAAGGTCCAGAAAGGTACTAAAGACATCGTTAAAACAGTCAACGTGACTGCAGTGGTTCAACCTTAATTTTATGAAGCGACGAGAATATTTTTTGTGCGCAAAAACAAAACAAAAATAACGACTTTATTCAACAATCACTTCCCTGTCATTATCCTTACGCAGGTGACGCAGTAAGCACGGTGAAGGCTTCTGTGTTTACGTCCGAATGCCGGCTCAGTATTGGCCAAAGCTGCACATGTGAGCAGCACGATGCATGCGTGTGATGCTGACGCAGGAGCCGGCCAATAATGAGTCGCGTTCTGACGTAGAACCTGGAAGCGCTGGACGTAAACAATGTATGAGAATGACACAGAAGAGAAGATACTGTTGAATAAAGTCCTTATTTTTGTTTTGTTTTTGCACACAAAAAGTATTCTCATATATATACAGTATATATAAAATAAATTCTGCTAATACTAAATTATGTGCCCCTAGTAATAGTTTGTTGTTTTGCTATTTGCTATTGTCACCATCAACAGAATGTTGTCATATAGGACCTTATGTTTGTAATAACCTTAGGAAATTAGGAAGTTTGGTAGAGTTTCTCTGATGATCAATAATATTTATGAGTTTTAACCAATACTTTTTTATTTACCATGTGCAGAATTATCTAACATACCAAATTCTGTAAAAAAAAAAAAAAAAAAAAAAGCTGCTAAATACTAGCAGATATAGATATTCATACATGTGAAAATTAATATGGTTGCAGACGCACAGTACACTTGCTCTTTCAATATGATTCTCAGCTTACTTAAAGATAAATCACTAGCAGGTAAGATTTAAAATAACAAAGCAAAACATAATGCATCAGTGTTATTTTAGTATCCGTGAGATACTATTATAGTTTTTATTAATGCTATTTTGAATTCGTTTTTAATTTTATATTTTCATTTTAGTAAAAATATATTAATTTTGTTATGTTTTTGTATAAGAATATATAAATATCTTACATTTATCTTACAGTATGTAGCAGATACGACAAGATAAGACAGTATTAAATCCCATTTTCCTTCTCTCAGACCTGGCTAGACGATTCAGCAGTGAGGCATTTCAGAACAAGATGAACGAGGATTGATTGGTCAGGTCTGGGTGAAGGGAAATGGAAGTCTGCAGACGGGGATAAGAGATTGAACGCTGAATGTGGAACTTTGTTTTGTCTGTGAGGAAATACTTTAAGCGAAATGTCTATTTGGACCTTTTGTACGTGTTCCCTTTCATGCGCAAGCCTTTAATGGGACAAAGAACTAGTAGATTCCTATCAGATTTCATTATTGATTTGATCAGATGAGCAGCTTCAGTCAGTGCAGTGAACAGACCGACAACAGCAACAGCCTCCATTCCAGAGCTGGTGAGTGACAGTAATGTCCATATAATACAGATAAACAATATAGATCACGCCACAGTCTGTGTTGGGATTTTCACAGGCAGTATAAAGTATAACCTCATACGACTCAAATTCAAGTCAGTAGAGGGCGGCTATCCAAGCCCATGTACGCAAATCATACCCTGTAAACGTTTTTATAATAATACCATTTTGGCATCAATCATACTTAATAATAACATACCTCATTTATTATCTTATGCCATTACAGCATTTTAGTTTATCTGTGTCCAAGCTTTTGAACGTAACCTGTTATTTCAGTCAAGGCGAACGAAGGCGAGACGGGATGTACGTGTTATCGTGATCAATCATCGATTAACAAAATTATATGATACCTGTTACCCTTGTTAATACGAAACAGCCTTAATCATTGCGATATGATATGCGAGTGTTTGGTGTATGCAGTGTAAACGGCTCTAATTCAAGGCAATACATGGAGTATCACTCATTCTTCTAGCATTTTTTTTTTTTTTTTTTTTTTTTACAGCGGTGTGCATCATTTATATATTCGATTGTTCATAATATTATCAGTAAATCCAGAAATACACGGTGAGGACTTTTTGTATGCCTTTATAAATGTAGCTGGGATCATATATTGCTGTCTCATTCCCTGCCTGTGTTTCTGTTTGTCTTCCTTTGTTTGGGTTGTTGTTGTTTCAGCCTCTCCTCAGCCCATGACTGCTGCACTACAGCATGTAGACAGCAGTGCTTTCTCCTGGAGCTTTTGCAAATGAAAATGGAGGACGTGTCTCTGTCCAGTATGGACAACAGTAAGATGGAGGTGAGCTTTTGTTTTTTCAAATGTTATATTCTGTATAATTGGATCATTGTTGAATAAACAAACCCTTATGCGGGTGTGTCATGAAGCTCGTCTCTCATGGTATACATTTTACACTCATTTCATTGGTTTACCCAGCTGTGTCCAGTGAGCGCGATGTGAATATGATTTTCACGCTTCTGAAGGTTACAGTGTGATACAAGCGCATTAACGCTTGCATGTGTTGCGCCTTCACCCACAGGGCTTTGCTCAAGAGATCCTGTCTGACCTGGTGGAAGATGCCTGTTTGGGTCTTTGTTTTGAAGTTCACAGGGCTGTCAAACAGGGATACTTTTTCCTGGATGACACAGACCAGGAGAGTATGAAAGACTTTGGTGAGACTCTGACACGTTTCTTAATTATGGCAATCAAATGTTTGTTCTCTTGAACACATGGATGGAAACAGTGCTTTATTTCACAAATTGTTTGATGCAGTATTCCAATTTAGCACATATATTAAAGGAATAATTCACCCAAAAATGAAAATTATCCCATAGTTTATTTACCCTCAAGCCATCCTAGGTGTATATGACTTTCTTCTTTCAGCCGAACACAATCAGAGTTATATTAATTAATATCCTGGCTCTTCCCAGTTTTGTAATGGCATTAAATATCACCCGAGTTTTTGAAGCTCCAAAAAGCACATCCATCCATCCATCATAAAAGTAATCCATACGACTCCAGTGGGTTAATAAATGCCTTCTCAAGGAAAGTGATGGGTTTTTGTAAGAAAAATATCCATATTTTACTTTATAAACTGCAATCACTGGATAAAAACATCATGTGCAGTCATTTCACAAAAATGGTTCATTTTGATAATGATTTTAAAGCAGATTTTAAACTTTTTATCAGTCACATTAGTGAAATTTTGGCGAAATTTCACAGGCAAAAGGGTCCATTGTCAGTGTAGAATTGTATGAAGCATAGCTCGCACAAAAGTCACTTTCAAACCAGGCAGCTTTTTGTTGGTCAACGGCATGACTTTGAGTGACCAACTTAAACCGGTTACATAATCTGCATGGGGAAATCTTTCACCCTCACATGAAATTTCACAAGCACTTAGATTCCAATTAAGTACTAGATTTTGCCCATGAAAATTTGTGAACAACAATAAATGTGACCACACCTTTAGACGTGATTGTTCAAAGCTGTTAGGAGGATTTATGCAGGCCCATTATTCCACTATTCCATAAAGGAATAGTTCACCCAAAAAAAGAAAATTAGTGTCATTCTGAACCCATCACTTTCTTCTTTTTTTTTTTTTTTTTTTTTTGTGAAACCCAAAAAGAGTTCTTTTGAAGAATGTTAATGCTGCCCTTTTCTATGAAATGAGTGAATTGGATCTGCACTGTAAGGGTGCTTTCGGACTAGCTCTTTTGATGCACACTCTGGTCCGTTTGGATGAAGTCAACACTGTTTTCCAAACTCTAAGGCCCTGTTTCCACCTTAAATCCTGTCTAGCGCGTTTTCCATAATGTTTACGCATTAGGTCAGTAGGCAGTCTTTAGTGGCTGTTTGAACACATTCAACCACAGGAGCATTTCCACAACGAGAGCAATCCTGTTGAATGCGTTCTCGACTACCTCTGGAAGTGGTCGAAAGTGCTCAAAACGTTTTACACCGCGTTTACACCTGGATTTAGTGTCATCCACTTGTGATCCGATCCACCAAAACGCATTTTAATACCAGGTGGAATCAGAGCCATACTTGCACCTGTGGAACATACCCAAGTGCGTTTTAAAAAGGAGGTCTGGGGTACGTACAGTTCATGTGAACTTCAGTACAGTTCGCTGCTTATATGAACGCAGTCATACTAAATTGTGGAATTGAACCACTATTGAAGAAGTATGATTCAGTAAATCTTTATATTTGTGTGTGTTCTCAATCACTTTTCTGACAAGCAGGATTGACACACTGCAAGCAAAGAGAATGTGTATCTCATTTCTGCTCGCCTTCAGCAGAAACGGACTCTTTAGAACATTTACAGTACATTTGTGGCAGATGGACGCTATAGTGTTGACAAAACCAAAGGTTTGAAGTGAGGCGAGGAACGTTATGCATTTTACCGCCTTCTCCTTTGTGGTTCTTACTTAGCAACAGGGGTAAACAATTGCCACTTTGATGCAAACGTACCACGCAATTCAAAATAGAGTGTGACACAATCCAGCAGGGGGAGGGGGGAGCAATCAAATTCTGATTCTGACTGAGCGAGCAATCAAACCAAATGGCACGCTCAAGCTCCAAAAAGCCATAAAAGCACTATAATCCAAAACAGTTAAATTCATACAACCAAAGTCCCTTTTAAGAGAAATCGGTTCACTTAGTGGCCATTTGCAGTGATTTCAATGCTATTTCAAGACTAAAGGCCCGTTCACAGCAAGGATGATAACATAACGGTTAAGTTCTAAAAATCGTTCTAAATATAAAAGAATAGCAGAGTTCACACCACAACTATAAATATAAAGGCACAGAGAAACGATATCGTTGGAATCACTTTCAGAACAACTTTTTTCAAGCTGAACATTAGGATACTATAATATTAAAGGTTAACAACTGAGCCCAAACTATTAGCCTAAATTCAATTGCTTTTCATTTTTAGATATAATAATCAACACTCAAATAACAAATTGTATGCAAACATGTAAGCTGCACATAAGGCATTTTTTGCATTAACTTCTAAATTTAATTATAAAATTGTTTTACTCCAATTCGTTGTTGAAATATAATCATTTATACACCGTGGCTGTCATTTTCATGACAGATTTATTTAAACATACATTAAATAATCAAGACATCACTAACAGATTAAGTAAAATATAATGAATATATAGGCTAATATAGTGCATATGTTAAGTGAAAGAGTTCATTTCTCTGGCGAACTAACAAGCTGGACACTGAATGGCTTTTCTGAGGTAAATGCTATACGACATATTGTTTACAATCTGTTTTATTGACGTCTTTCCGCCGTTGAAACACTGATTGAGCGATTACACAAGATGTTATACGTTTCAGTAAGTTGTAGTGTATCTTTCAACATACATTCAGATGTTCATTTAAGTTTATTCTGTAACTAGTAAGGAAGAGATGATCACGTTCGCGCTGCCGGTTGAACTGTACAGTGATCTGTCACGCCACATCAAAGTGTGTCCCTCTTGCAGCAACATCTCTTCTCTGATGATGTGTTTACTGGCGCAAGGGCGGGACAACCTGTCACTCACATGAGATCGACCAATAACAAACCACAACCATCCAACGATCCAATCAAGTCCACATGGACAAAGTCTCACCCTACATTTTATTCTTGTTTGAGAAGTCATTTCACATCAATATGTCACAAGAAGGAAGAAAAGACTATCGCTACAATTTCATGCCGACTTTAGACATAAATATGGCAGCCTTCTAACGGCTGCTGCAGTGATGCGATGACTTTACCAATTCGTAAATACCAACTTGTATTTCGAAAGGCGAGACTTGTTCTGCTGTATTGCACTTTTGCTGCGTTCGCACCATTACCATAAATAAAGCTCCTTATGCTTTTGAATCGCTCTCGTGGTACTTTGATGTCATACACCGATCGATCTGCACATCGCCGCTTCAAGTCGAACACACTTTAGATCTGCAGTGGTCAGGTGGTACAGCGGCCACATGGTGCAAGTCGTTGCTCTCAGAAAATTACGAGTTTACACGTTGTAATTACAAGTTCTACAAGCATGTGAAAGCTTTTTACAGTTCATAATCGTTATGGTAATTACGACATGGCTTGAACGGAGCTTTTCTGGCATTCATTGTAATGTGAGTGAACTGTCTTGATGTATGCGGTATTTGGAGGAACAGACCCAAATTTAAGCTCTTTAACCAAAATTTTTTTCACTGTGTCTCATGTAGAAATCGTGGACCAGCCTGGAGTAGACATTTTCGGGCAAGTGTACAACCAGTGGAAAAACAAAGAGTGTGTGTGTCCCAACTGCAGCCGGAGCATCGCCGCCTCACGCTTTGCTCCTCACCTGGAGAAATGCCTCGGCATGGGCCGCAACAGCAGTCGCATTGCCAACCGCAGGTATTATGACTGAACATTACCTTCACCGCCCAGAAGAAAACTATAGATGCCATCTGACCTCCTGGCAAATATTCATAAAGACTTATGCTTGTCTGAATGTTTGGAGTCCATTATTGATAATGCTGTTCATGTGACTACACTTTTGGAACATGTGATGGTAATATGCGTGTGTGTATAATTGTATATTTAGAATTGCAAGCGGCAACAACACGAACAAATCAGAGAGCGATCAAGAAGACAATGATGATGTCAACGACAATGACTGGTCTTATGGGGCAGAAAAGAAAGGTGAGACTGTTATAAATCGCTTTTCTTTGGAATATTCTATCTTGTATAAATAGTGACCGCAACTATTTATGAATGTTTTTACAATTTAAACTTATATTACAATATTTTGCTTTTCAGCCAAGAAGAGAAAGTCAGATAAGGTATTTTTACATTCTTTGAAACAACCTGTACTCTTGGTAAGTTTGTTTTACTGTTACAGATGTTTTTTCTGCTCTTAGATGGCCTCTCAGCATTTGTAGCCACAGAATCTGGTGCTATAGAGTTAGCTGTAGCTTTAGTTTATTAAAGGGTGTAGAATTCGTATCCACAATTCCCATCAACAATAATGTTTTGGCTACAAGCTGTTCATACAGACATTAGCTCTCTAATCAGTGCTGGACTGTAGCTTACTGTGCCTGCATTTTATTTTACAATGTCTTTTCATTGGTTTCATTTGCATATTCTGGCTGCAGGCTAATGTTTGATGTCTCTTTTCTTTCTGTACAGAATCCAAATTCACCAAGAAGATCCAAATCCATGAAACATAAAAATGGTAAGTATATGCTCTTCCATCCAAAACAAACCGATTGTGTGAAATCTCAGTAGCTATACAGTATATTCAAGTGTTAAGGCCCCGATATACTCAAGGCGAAGTTCTTTTTTTTTGTTCTTCACTTAGGGGTAAAAAGAAGTTTGTAATACTTTTACAATGGTATACTGTTAGCGAACATCCCGATGCCACCCATACTACTCAGAGTAGCAATTAGATGAATATGTTAATATGCATTGTGCACTTTTCTCTCAATAGCAAAATAAACAAAATTTCAACTAATCGTTAGTCGACTAGAAGAGGCTTTGTCGACTAAAAATTTTATTAGTCGGTTAGTCGCAGGAAAAAAAAAAACGGCGAAGTCATACAGTCCGTTAACGGCAGGTCCTTGTGGTAATTACTGTATGTGTGCCATCAATCAACCTCAAATATGGCTTATCATTTGAAACATGTAAGTACTGGTAGCAACTTTACATGGCTGCTCGCTCTAACCGCTCTAAGGTTAACCTAGATAAATGTGCGCTATTATTAGCATATCCAAGTGTTTGTGCGGAATGCGGAAGCTGAAGTATTAGTGCACTTACTGCAAGACATGGAGGCACCAGCCCGATCACTTGCATTTTTTCCTGATAACAGCTAGGGATGGTCCGATACCACAATTTTGGCTTCGGTACGGTACCATAATCTAATACCGGTATATCGGTATTAAATCGATACCATACAGGGTCTAAATTTTGGCTCGAGTATTGCGCATAATTTTACTCATTCTCGCAGGTTTTGCATTTACAAAGCGGGAAATTACCACAAATGTTTATTAGCAAATTAATCAACACAGATTATCAAATCAAATCCCATAGTGTACTACAAGTGGTAACTAAATACATTTTTTTAAATACAGAGATAGTATATTAAAAGCACATTTTAGTTCATATTTCATGGTGTTTCAAAATAGCACAGTTGAGTACACTTACATGTTCTTAAGATTATATTAAGTACTAAAGAAGAATCTTTAGTATATTAAGTACAAAATTAGTGCGCGAAAATAGAGCACTTTAAGTACAGCGCGCTGTGATACAACACTCTCGTGCGCGTTTCGGACAACTGACGGAAATCACTTGCCCACGTCTTTTTAAACCTTGCCAATTTGAACATCCAAGCGATTTTATCATTCAGTAGTAACGTACTTGGGAGCTCTTTGAGAGATGGTTTCTTTGCGCTTATACAACAAACAACACACACAGAAGCCGCCTGTATAGAGCTCGCGCATTCCGAATTGAGTTGTTTTACCTTAAACGGTCAAATACACACAAAATTGTCAAAAAATGTCCGTCTTAGTGAGTATTCACATAAAGACAGTCGGTTATGTCTGTGAATTTAAAAAGTTTAATAGTATCATCGCATGTGTAGTAGCCTATTATAGAATCTGTGAAGCCAAAAATACATGCTGCTGTCTGTCACTAAATAACGTTTGTGACTTTAAATTAATCGTATGGATTTACCTATTTAATGTATTAACAGTGACTATTCAGTGTTATTTTACATTTGATTACTTTATTTAATTTCTGTAACTAGCATCTCTGTACCTGAATACTACTGTTAGAACTACCTAAACTTAAGTACAAATATTATGAGATCTAAACCTCATTGGTTCAAACGCACGCTGGAGCTTTTATGTTATCTTAACGATATGATCTTATGTAACTTACGTGCGTTAATATAAATGTCTAAATTTGATCGTTTGAATGACGCACTGACCTGTTGATCTCGTCTTGTAAGTCAGGATGAGCAAGTGACAGGTGCTTGGCAAAGTTTGATGGTTCTTCATGATTTTTATAAGCAAAGTAATTCTAAATTATGCGTCTACTGCTCTCATTATTAATTAGTTTTGGCCGTGTTGAGTGAGATTCAACTGCTTTATCTATTTTATTCCTCTATGTTGTCACATTCGCCGGTTTCGCGTCAGATTGGGTAGCACACTGCCACCTAGCGGTGAACTTCGGAACAGCAGCATATACCGAAATGAGCAAAATCATAATATCGTACCGTTTGAAATAAAATATATACCGGTATTTTTCCAGTACCGGTATACCGCGCATCCCTGATAACAGCGGAAACATCTTAAAATACTCCATTTTTGGTCATTCAGATAAGAGTAATACATCATTCGAAACTGTAAATGGTCTACTTTTATTTGTGTAAACTCACACTAACAAGAGGACGTCCCTTTGTAAAATAAATAAAGAAAACAAACATTGTGCGCTTTCTGCCATCTCGGTCTCTGTGAACTTGAGCGCGTCAAAAAATAAACCAAAACTCGGTGTATACTTGCCTCACAGACATGAGAAGTATATCTATAGAAAGCTTAAAATGTCAAGTGATTGTCAACCAATTCAAGTGGAAATCAAATATTCTCAGATTATGTAATCCATATGATATATATACACACACACACACACACATATATGCAATTAAAGGCTCATTATGATGATTTATATGGCTTAATATATATACTCGTGCGATTAGTCGACTAATCGCTTAAATGAACGCCTACTAGTTGACTACAAAAATCTTTAGTCGAGGGCAGACCTACAAAAATGACAGCGGTGAGAAAACAACAGTTAAGAAAGCATCTGATAATAGCGATGTGGATATGTTTGCATCACTCAGCGATTCATCACTTCAGTCAAGTCATGTTTATTTATATAGCACTTTATACAATAGATTGTTAGATGCTTTACAATATTAAACATGAAAAAAACAGTGTCAGTGTCACTTTGAATTAGAATTACAACTTTCCAGTGTGTTTCGACAGACTGAACAGAAGAAATGAACTGGAGAAGATTTCCACGTCAAAGAAGGCGGAGCCTCAGAGCCACACCTACCTATTACGTAATCGCCACGGACCAATGATAGTTCGAAGGGGTTCACTAGATGGAGCATACTTTTCTGGAAAGTTCGCTTTGACAAGCTGTTTCAACTCCCCAAACAAACTTTGTTTTGGCCTGATTTTGTTCAAAATTACATCACACAAGTTCAACTTTCTTCAATTTTGCTTGAAGTATATCGGGGCCTTTAGGGGCCTTTCACACAGAACGCGTTTTTGCGTTGAATAACGGAATGAAACACGCAAGTACACTTTTTTTTTTTTTTTTTTTTTTTAAATATAAAGTTGAACTACTTTTAACTTAAGCACAGCGTTTTTAGAATGCCATGACGCTGCATAAGACACAAGTGCAACAATTGAACACATGCATATAGCATGTTTACATTGAAACAAATAGAAATGTAGCGCAGTGGAATGCAAAAACAAATTCTTTGTGAATGGCCTCTTATGGTGCATTTAGCATGTTCAAGGTCTAATTTAAAAGCTTTACATGCTAGTTGAAAAAAAATTTGCAAGCGATATTGTATACTAACAGTCTTTAAGTCATTGAAAGTTATTGACAAAAAGATAAGACATTATAATTAACTGTCTGGTGAATAATTTTCTTAAAGCTTTGCTGGGTCCTAAGCGACGTGTGGAGAATCAGGACAGTTCGTGTGTGTTGCTAAGAGACGAGACATTTTCTCAATAACACTGTGGGTAGCAGGAGTCACTCCCTACCCACAGTGCCACACGGTTTACCATATCACAGGATTGTGTGAGCTGAATTATGCTGATCAGTGGAGGAGATGTGGACTAATTTTTCTGTCATTCAGTTTACATTAGTTTTTTTTTTTTTTCTTTCCATTTTTCGTCTTCAGACATTTTTGCACAATCTCTCATATCCTGCTCATCAAAAATGACACATCTAGGATAGAGGAACTTGCACAGTGCTCTCAGGGAGGAAGTTAGAACTCAGATCATCATATCGGCAGCCAGAAACAGCCGAGTCGTAGAACCTGGGCCAGTTGAGCTCTCCCATAACTAAGGTGCAGGATTCTCTCAAAGACATACATTCTCATATGGAATTTCTCATTCTGGGAGGATTTTGCATCTAATAATGAAATTGTTAAAGATTAATAGCAAATCAAGATCATAAATCGGTGTGAACTGTTCCCCATCAGGTAATTACTACACGATGTTTTAATATAATTTTTTGGAGAATCATGATCCAGTATAGTTGTTTCTTTCCTCTGTAGTTCAATAGCCAAAATGTGGTACATTTGTACTATGTTATGTCACTAGTTCTATAGCATATTATCATACTACATTTTTTTTTCAATAGTAAGTTATTGGTTACAAAGAGAGGCATAGATCTCCAAAAAGAATTGATTAAGGCTTGAGAATATCTTTATCATTGTAACTTGTTTTTCTTTTCTCAATTTTTTTTTATGTATTAGATGTTTACAGTGTAAAGTGTCCTGTGCGGTCTCACTTTGTTTGTAACGGTGTATATATATTTGACTAGGTGAAAGATGCTGCTATCCTGACCGTGAGCCATACGCTTACGGGCATGTCATCCATGTAATAAAAAAAAAAAAAATCAGAACTCTGAACATGCTTCATGTGTGTACTACAATTATTTATTTCAGAAATGTGGATGTTGTGAAAGCACTCATTTCGGACCACCAAGAGAGATTTTGTATGAAATTGGATTAAAAATTTAAAATAATAATTTTTCAAAACCCAGAGTGAAGCTTGAGCTGGGTGATTACAGAATGATCCATTCTGTAATCGATCCACTCGCGTACATTGTTACAGTTTATGCGTCCCTTGGTAAAATGCAATGTTTGAGGCTTTGGCTTATTTTGGAGCTATTTTCATTGGCAACTAAGAAATATACATACTGCTTAGCAAAGTTTTGTATAGACACAGTTCTGGTCCTCAGAATTGACTGGATGAGCCACATTCCAGGATTTCTGATATTTAGTACAACAGCACTGACCTCGTATCCGAATATTCCCATTTAGGGGAAAATAGTATGTAGTATGTTTGACAATGGCAACATGGCGGCGGATATTGTACGTGTGGATTGCATTCACACTACACTCATGGATATTTTTAGAAAACACATATTTTAACAACATTAAGTTTTTTGGATGCATTGTAAACCGTTTGCAACACTGCTTGTCTGTTTATAGCTGAATCAAAGGAATGCTTATATTCAGAACAAAAGCACTTTTACTTGTGTAATATTATAGAGTACAGGTGCCAAAGGTCCCCCTTGGGGATTTTTTTTTTTTTTTTTTTTTTTTTTTCCTGGTCCCAAAGTATATAATTCCAATTAAAAAATAGGAAAACTTCATTTCAGTTATAAAAGAGTAAATAATAATAAAAATCATATTACTTAAAAGACTTCAGCAGAAACAATGACATCCATGTGCAAATATATTTGGGGGAAAAATAGTAACATTTTACACACTGAAATTGTAGAACACTTTTGTTTATTTAACAACTTTTGGCATTTATTTATTTTTTTTTTGTCTTTATTTAGTTTTTATTTTAAATTATTTGGATCCATCCCAATTGGTGCAACCTAAATAGGCTCACACAAATATTGCAGCTTTCATTTCTTGTTCGTTCGTCTTGGAACTATTTCTCTTTGCGGAAGGTTTACGTTCATTACAAGTGAGTTTGACCGGCCAACTCAATAAGCAAGTCCTAGAGGTTCTGTGAAAAATTTGAGAGAAAATAAATATTTTACAAAAGGTATTTTTAGGGCTGTCAAAGTTAACATGCACACAAGATATTAATACAATTTTAAGCATTTTTTTACATTCATATTTACCAAATTTGATAATGGATCATATTCTAATATTCAAAAGACTGGTCAGAAATCATGAGAAAAATCAAATATGCACATAACTTTAGTGTTGATCTCAGATATGCTGTCAATATTTTTTTAAATCAATATTTTTCACATAAACAATTTGCTTTAGTACAACAACAATATATAAGGCAATACATTTTTTTTACAAGTATAAATAGGTTTTTATACATTAAAAATTATATCTGTCTTTATATTTTAGGAAGGGGTTTGTCGCAAGGTGATCAACGCATTTGGGTGTCCGAGGCATGTAAAAGTTTGAAAACCCCTGGCCTAGGTAGATTATTACGAGGGAAAGTTATTTGGCAACCCAGGGGGAGGAGATCTGAGAAGCCACACACACTGATAACTGTAGACATTGGTCAGGCTTTTAAATGTTGTTGAGAGGAAACCATTAGTATAAATGGGGGTTTGACAAGCTTATAGGAAGAGATGACACACTCGGCGGACAGCGATCGACAATTAAAGACGGAAGAATATATCGATATTTGAACGCGATGTGGTTGCGCGTGACTTCAACGTACGTTTATCGAGTGACTCAGTAACGGTTTTGATTTCGTTTTTTAACAGTTATTAGCGGTGAAAATAATCAAAAATGGCTTCTAGATCGGGTTTCCCCGTCAACCCCAGTACCCCAATAAACCCCAGCATGAACCCCATGAACCCCATGAACCCGGGTCACAGCAGCGCACTGAGAATGTCAGCAATGCCGCAGAATTCACCCTACAGAGGGATGGGCAGTACTCCGAACCAGTATCACCAAGTAAGTGAAGAAACCACTCTTTATTTGTTATCTGAAGCGTTTAGCATCACGCCATAGCTTCCCTTCTGTCTTAATAGAGGAAGTGTCATTTCATTAGCAACAATTACGATTTATTAGCACATTTATGTCATTAAATATTGTCAGAAAATAATTTACAAGAATGCTTCTTTACAAAAATACAAATGGAAAATGTTTAAAACCACTTTAAGAGCGCTGAGGCCCACGAAGAACAAACATGTACTTCCGCATTTGAGTCCCACCATGAAGAAAACGCGCGTGCTTTACTTTGAATAACTAAGTTACCTGCAAACAATCGGCTCAGCCACTAACAAAAAAGTACCATGGTAATACTATTCCATTTTGTTACATACCATGGTAATACGATTTTGTTTGGACATATATAACATGGTAATATCAATATGTTTGAACGTACCATAGTATTATTATATTATTTTCTACGCAAATTCCGTGTATATGAATATGCTGTTCATTCATTCATTAACTCATGATATTTATCTAAAGAAAGTTAAAAGCCTCACTGTATTATGGTACCTTCAAAGTTTTACATTTTTGGTGACACTTTGCAATAAGTTCCCATTAGTTAGTTAATGAATTAACTAAAATCGGGTTTAAAGAGCAATGTGTTACAGTATTTATTAATCTTATTAACATTAGTTAATAAAAATACAACTTCATTGTTAGTTCATGTTAGCTCAGGTCCATTAAATATTAATATATGCAACTTTTGATTTTAATAATGTATTAGTAAATGTTAAAATTAACTAGGTTAATAAATGCTTTAGAAGTATTTTTCATTGTTAGTTCATGTTAACTAATTTACTAATTTTAACAAATGGAACTGTATCGTGAAGTGTTACTGTAAGCTGTAAGCTGCCTTTATAGGCTATTTTAGTCCTACATGAAGTTTTACGTTGGGCATACTTTACCTGTAATAACAGTCTACTATTTGTGAGTGTTAAAAGTAGTAATACTCAAATCCTACAACTGTACCCACAGCGCCCAAGTATGCCACCCAGCCGTGGAATGCCAATGGGGGGCATGGGATCTATGGGTTCCCCTCTACCTGGTCCGTCTTATAGTGGAGGCATGTCCATGCGACCCGGGATGCCTCAAGCTGCGATGGACCCCACCCGGAAGAGACTCCTTCAGCAGCAACAGCAGCAGTCCGGGGGTCTAATGGGCCCGAGAAGGGGGTTAGTACATTTAGTATTGTTGTTTATGCATGTATGGTCAAAACATTTGAAGTGACAGTAGCATTCATATCACTTTACAATTCTGGGTCTGGGTTATGGGCCTTATGAACAAAGAAGGGTTTTATTTTTGGAGCCCCAAGTAATGTTTGTTTTAGATGATGTTAAAGTCACCATAAAATCAAACTTTATTTTTTATTTTTTATGGAATATTGCAGTATTTATTATAAATAATTTATTTATGCACATAATTATTTATTTTTTTTTATTTGTGTGCCCTCGTAATTAGTAGGGCTGGGTATTGACACAATTTTCACGATTTGAAATCGATTTCTATTCACAAGCTTTTGATTCAATTTCGATTTCGATATCGATTATTTTGTATATATATCAGATACAGTACATGGCAAATTTGCTCAAGGAGAAAAATCTCTCATATAATGCTTTAAACTATACATGGGAGTCAGTTGGTACTACATTACTATAATATTGAAGGTTAAAATTAACTTATTTATATACAAAGACTTAAATTTCACTCAAGGATGTTTTTTTTATAATAAATAAAGTTATAATACTAACTTTAGAATTACATAATCATATTCCTACTCCAATGCGTTTTTTGAAATATAAACATTTAAATCGTGGCTGTCATAACTGATTCATTCAAACATGCAATAAATATTGAAGAACGTTAAAAATTATAATGAATATGTAATATGGTGCATATATTTATCAGAATACTACTCTCTAGAGTTAATTTTTCTAGCTCACCAACGAGTTTATGGTCACTTAATATGGTTTTTCTGAGGTAAACGTGACGTGACATTGTTTACAAGTTGTTTTATTGAAGTCTTTCCGCGGTTGAAACACTGATTGAGCGATTACACTTGACATGATATGGATTTAGGTTAGTTGTACTGTATCTTTTAACATAACTTCAGATGTTCATTCATGTTTATTTGACGCTGTAACTGGTATTAAAGCGGAGGAGATGATTGGTTCACGTGTGTCGTGCTGCCGCTTCACTTGAACTCATCTGCGCTACAGCGATCTGTCACGCCACATTAAACAGCGCCAAAACGGTATTTATTTTTTGAATTTCATAATAAAATGGATGTCATTTGAAATCTGAGACTTTGTTTCATGTCAAAAGTAAAAAGGTACAAAGATTATTGCGATTTATTGGATGATCCGTTCATTCATCAACTGAAAACAGGATAGACTAATCGATTCTTGGGATTTAAGAATCGATATCAATTCATAAAATGAAAATCGATTAAAATCGAGAAATCGATTTTTTTTTTTTTTTTTTTTTTTTTTTTTTACCCAGGGCTGTCCTAGTAAAGGAATTTTGCTTGCGGTGATTTTGAGTGGCTCAATATCGTAATATGCGTCAACAAACCGTTTATAATGAACTTAAAAACACTGATTCATTTATGAATTAAAAAAGGTGATGACATTAATTTAACTTATCAATGCCACTTCACAAAGCCAGATTGACGATCAATTCATCACCTGGGTAACGCTGAAGCTGATATTTCACTTCATTGATTCAATGCATTTAACAGCGCTGACTCCAGTCATAGGAAATCTCCTCAAATGTTGAAAGGATACTACAACAAAGATATCGCTTTTATCTTCTGACAATTGATTGCAAACTGATGGCAAAATATGTGCGATAAGTCAATATATTGATTATCGTGACAGGCCTACTCAGAATATTATTAATCTTACTGATGAAGTGTTTGTTTTCTCTTGTTCAAGAAGCAGTTTTACTTGGATATATGTCACAATAGGGAAGAAAAGACTATTACAACTTCCGTTTCATGCTGACTTTAAAAAATGTGTCAAGTGGTTTGGCTCTACTGTAATGTCAAATATGGTGTTCTAAGAAAAACTTTTGCAGCGTAAAGAGCATATGATTCGGCGTACATAACAGTGAGTGTCCAGTTCTGAAACCAAAGTGTCATTTGCCACCAGATAGGCGCTTGTCTCTGTAAACCAAAGGCTTCTTTGTCCTACTAACTCAGAGACTCATTTGTTTTATTTTGCCAAAGAAGCATAGCATAGCAGTGAACTTAAAAATGGTTTATAGATATTTCATGATATTAACTAGAAGACTGAACCATGGGGCAGATGTATTTGTTATTTTTGATGTTTGCTTAAGCATTTTGAACAAAACCCTAAAGGGATAGTTTACCCGAAAATGGAAGTGTATTAGTTATCCTCATGTCATTCCAGACCTGTATGATTTTCTTTCTTTTGTCGGACATAAAAGAAGATATTTTGACAAGTGTCTTAATGTGGTCACCAAAACTGCTTGGCTTCCAACATTATCTTCTTTTGTAGTCCACAGGAGAAGGTTGAAAATTCATAATTCATAATGATGTCAGACTGAGCTATATCCTATTTAAGCTCTATTTATTATACACCCCCCCCCCCCCCACACACACACACACATATTTTGAGCAGTAAGATGGAATATATAAAAACAACAAAAAAATTCATCAATCAGTACTTTTTACTTTTTAATGGTTAAGTACAATAAAAATCTAGAACTTTTTCAAAAGAAAAATTGAAAAGAAGTACTTAATACTTTAACTGGAGTCATTTTTTTTCATATTTTTTCATATTTAAACATGGAGAAACTCTCTTATTTATAGCTGAAAGCATTATTAAATTAGCAGAAATATTTAATAAAAATATAATTTTTTGTACTTACCCCAAACTTTTGAATGGTAGTACATTACGGCTTCCCAAAAAAAAAAAAAAAAAAATTAAGCAGCAAAATCTGTGTTGAAATATATTTAAATAGATTAAGAAGTTTACTAAATTTAAGTAATTTGGCATTTGAGCTCAATCAGCCTTTAAGGAAAGATACGTAATTTTCACATTTTTATTAAGAATAATGATTGTTTCATTGTAAATCTTGTGCGGAAAAAGTTGTTTGTTTGAGAATAACTTTGTGGCTTACAGATCTCCAGTACTGTAATTTAAATAATATTTTAGCGTATGTTTGCTTTGAGTCATGTTTCTTACACATCTGCTCTACATTTACAGGGTGAAGAGGCGTAAGATGGCTGACAAAGTGCTCCCACAGAGGGTGAGTTTAACCAGAATAATATAAATCAGTGAAAGTACATAGTTTCTCATGATTTTGGTTTTCCTCAGATCAGGGATCTGGTCCCAGAGTCTCAGGCTTACATGGACCTTCTGGCCTTTGAGAGAAAGCTGGACCAGACCATTGCTCGCAAACGCATGGAGATACAGGAGGCCATCAAAAAGCCGATCACGGTAGATGCAGTAGACTGAAGTAGCAATTCAGAGATGAATTCTTAGTTCAACTAATTTTAAGGGAAGTTCACACATTTACTCACCCTCGTGTCGTATCCAAACCTGTATGACATTCTTCTGTGAAACACAATAGAAGATATTTTAAAGAATGTTGGTAACCAAACCGTTTTAGTGAACTTTGACTTCCCTTTCTCAAAATATCTTCTTTTGTGTTCCACAGAAGAAAGATGGTTATACAGGTTTGGAATGAAATCAGGGCAAGTAAATGATGACAGAATTTTCATTTTTTTGGGTGAACTCCAACCCTTTATGCTTTAGCTTCGGTATTCATAGACTACTAGACTTTTTTTCTCTATGCCAACATCAAGAAATTAACCAAATTGTTTATCATCTCAATGCGCTTTTTTTCTACTCATCCAGCAAAAACGCAAACTGAGGATCTACATTTCTAACACCTATACACCTGGCAAGCCAGAGGGAGAGGAGGCTGAAAAGGTGGCATCCTGGGAACTTCGAGTGGAAGGCAAACTCCTGGAGGATGTATGTAATGAGTTTCACTATGTGTTCACTTGTTGGCATGTATGTGTAACTCTAGGCAAGGTTGAGCAATCACGCAATGGATTCCATTTACAATGTTTCATGACAAGTAACAGATCTAGATAAAGCTGACCATGTCGCCCCTATACTTAATGCTTTTTATTTGGCAGTCTTGAGTCTCTTGGTCTGTTGGCCAGCTTAACTGCACTGGCTCATGTCCTCAGCTCACTCCTTCAAACCAGATGTGCTCTAAGCTGTTCCATGTTCCCAGACTTTTTAAGGAAAAGGAATTGAAACTTTGGCCCATTTTGTGAAATTAGTCAGTGAAAGTCTAAGCATGTATTTGCCAGCTGAAAGCTGTGCTGCTGCCACATGAAAAGAGGAAATTATTCTTTTTCTTCACTTTTTTTGCCTCAGTTGTTATAACTTGTGTGGTACTGCAAGGGAGGGACAGGCAAGGCATTGCGCAAACACATACTGGCGCAATAGCTGTGTGTGCTGCTTCTAAAAAAATCCCTCCAGTGCGGTCAGCTCCAAACAATGCAGTATCAATCAACGGCATGAGCGCATTGAAAAAAGATCTTGTTCTCTCTCCCCTTTTCCCTGCTTGTTTTTCTCTATCTTTCTAACTGTCCTTAGCCTGGGAAACAGAAACGAAAGTTTTCATCCTTCTTTAAAAGCCTGGTCATTGAACTGGACAAAGAACTTTATGGCCCAGACAACCACCTGGTGGAGGTATGGCATTATAGTGTTATTATAATAATGGGAGGAGGGTTTTTAACATCCCTGCATGTTAAAAACACTGGGTTTAAAAGAATAACTGGCACTAATGACATGTACCTAGTACATGAGATTATAATTCTCTATAAAAGCTAAAATCTCACCAGTTACATGATATAATTACCCATAATTACTAGCATAAAATTGTGTGTCATTGGTTCTTAGGGATGAAAAGGGGTCATTTTTATTTTTTTTACTATGACACCCTTATTAACAATATGAGTTGGTATGTCATATGAAATTAATAAATCTATTTATATCCTGATGATTATCATGATGACCTCATCAAACACAAAATGTACTGTCTTGCAGTAAATCCAGTCATTACATCTCTAGTCATACCTTTTTCTGTGTGTCTTAGTGGCACAGAATGCCCACAACTCAGGAGACGGATGGATTTCAGGTGAAGAGACCAGGAGATGTGAATGTGAAATGTACTCTCCTTCTCATGCTGGACCACCAGGTATCACATACACATCTCACAAACACATACACTACTGGTCGGAAGGTTACAATAATGAATATCTTTAAATGTTTTTGAAAGAAGTCTCTTACGCTCACCAAGGCTGAATTTATCTGATGAAAAATACAATAAAACAGTTTCAGGTTTTGCTGCTTAATATTTTTGTGGCAACCATTTTGTGAAATTTATTTATTTGAAATAGAAGTCATTTGTAACATATGTCTTTGCTGTCACATTTGATTAATTTAGTGTAATTTAATTTTTTTTTTTTTTTTTTTTTTGAACTTACCCCACACTTTTGAATGGTAGTACATTACGGCTTCCAAAATAATAATAATAATAATAAGCTGCAAAAAACTGTGCTCATCATTGATAATAATAAGAAATTGGTTTTAAGTAGCAAATCAGCATATTAGAATGATTTCTGAAGGATCATGTGACACTGAAGTCTGGAGTAATGATGCTGAAAATTCAGCTTTGCATTACAGGAATAAATTACATTTTGAAATATATTCAAATAGAATAGAAATACAATACTGTTCACTGTATTTTTTATGAAATAATTGCAGCCTTGGTTAACATAAGACACTTCTTTCAAAAACATTAAAAAAACTTAATTATTCCAAACCTTTGACTGGTGGTGTACATATGTATGTTTTATAGCCAGTTGTCTTTAGTTTACATCACAGAATCATTAAACAGAATTTCAATGTTGTGAATCATGCTACTACCACTTGCTAGTCAGAAGCAGGTGACATGGTTAGATACGCCCATGAATGAAAGATGTGCAATCATAATTTTTTTTGTACATTTTCCTTTAAAGGGTTAGTTCACCCAAAAATGAAAATTCTGTCATTAATTACTCACCCTCAGGTCGTTCCACACTCGTAAGACCTTCATTCATCTTCGGAACACAAATTAAGATATTTTTGATGAAATCTGAGAGGTATCTGACTCCTCCATAGCAATTTAACCACCACTTTCAAGGCCCAGAAAGGTACTAAAGACATCGTTAAAATAGTAACTGCAGTGGTTCAACCTAAATTTTATTAAGCGACGAGAATACTTTTTGTGCACAAAAACAAAACAAAAATAACGACTTTATTCAACAATATCCTCTCTTCTGTGTCATTCACCTACGCTGTTTACATTCAGTGCTTCCAGGTTCTACATCAGAATGCCGGCTCAGTATTGGCTGACGCTGTTCACGTGAGCAGCATGACGCATGTGTGTGATGCTGACGCAGGAGCCGGCCAATAATGAGTCTGCGTTCTGATGTAGAACCCAGAAGCGCTGAACGTAAACAATGTATGAGATGACACAGAAGAGAAGAAATTAAGGCTGAACCACTGTAGTCACGTGGATTATTTTAACGATGTCTTTAGTACCTTTCTGGGCCTTGAAAGAGGTGGTTAAAGTGCTGTATATGGAGGAGTCAGATACCTCTCGGATTTCATTAAAAATATCTTAATTTGTGTTCCGAAGATGAACAAAGGTCTTACTGGTTTGGAACGACATGAGGGTAGATAGAATGAATGAAAAAATTGAAAAAATAAGTTAAAAATTAAAGTTTGTTTTGTCTACTTTTAGGAGAACACTAGCATATAGCCTCAAAGCTAACAGACTTGGACTAAAAGCCAAAAAACTAAAGGGGTCTTCAAAAGAAAATAAAACTTCAGTCTATTAATTTCATAAGTTTGTTTGTTACAGAGTATATGGTTTTCTTTAGTGATATGATGATCTATCATCTTACTTCTCCTTTTACTTGACTTAGCCTCCGCAGTATAAGCTGGATCCACGTCTAGCTCGTCTGTTGGGAGTCCACACTCAGACCAGAGCCAGTATCATGCAGGCCCTGTGGCTCTACATCAAAAACAACAAGCTGCAAGACTGCCATGAGAAAGAGTACATTAACTGCAACCGATACTTCAGACAGGTACTCAAAACGTTTAGCACTCCTAGAAGGAAATTACCCTTAGCCTGTTCTCACAATTCGTTAAAATCCAGTGCTTGGTTGCAGCAAACCACTTAAGAAAACTCTTATCAATTTTTATCTTTTTTAATTATAAATGAATTATTACGATTCAAGGTATCAACATTTTTTTCTTAACTTAATAGGTTTTCTGCAGCTGCCTACAGAAGCTCAATCTATAACACATTAGAACAGAAAAACTGCAGAAGCCCTGGTATCTAAGCTTTGCTTTTGACACTGTCTGCCAAAACATGCTTTCACTTGCCTCTAAGCCATTGGTATTACTGGCACATCCTACCTAAGTGATAGAGAGCAATTTGTCTTTTTCCAGAAATAGAAATTTTCCACTGCTCCTGACCTGTCAACAGAGGTGTCCCTCAGGGCTCGGTTCTTGGCCCAATTTTCTTTGTAGTCTGTATGCTTTCACTAAATCTTAATTCCTTTCAACCAATGAATTATAATACTTGGTTTCACTTTCCCCTTTTATGCTTGACACTCAAATCTGCATTAGCTCGTGTTACTTCTCTCATTCCTCTCAATGTCAGATCTCTCTTCAAACTGCCCATGTATACAAAGAAGGAGAGACGCAAGCCAAATGTAAAGACCAGATTATCTTGGAGACTTGTTTGGGCCCACTTTGCAATGCTCCTGTCAACCATTCAGAAGACCTTAGCAACCATATAGAAACACCCTGCATAATGGCAGGGAGCTTTGCACAGGAAAGCGCCACTCTTGTTGTATTTAGAATTTAGTTTAGTACTTGATCTGAGATATATAGCATGCTTTGTGCAAAGACATCCAAGGAATAGGTGCTTGACCAAGAACTCATTGGTTATAGACTGAGCCATGTGTCACCGAACTGCTGTAATCCTGCAGATTTTTGGCTGCCCCAGGATGAGATTTTCAGATATTCCCATGAAGCTCGCCAGCCTCCTTCAGCACCCTGACCCCATCGTCATCAATCATAACATCAGGTGTGTGCTTATGGTCTCTGTTCTGAATGTTCTAAGTAGTTAATTTACAAGCTCATTTAAAAAAAAATTCTGTTTACTTTCTCTTTTTAAATTCTTTTTAATACTAAATGTATATGATTTATAAATATTTAACCTACCAAACCAAAGTTTGATCACACTAATGTTTCTGAATAGAGCTTGAACCTACATTGAATGAACCTACATGAATTTCTCAGCAAAACTAAAATTGTATTTATTTTAAGTGGGTGAGTTTGAGGGAAAGAAAAACAGCCAACTCATGTCCAGCATTAATGAGAACTTTGGGGGGAAAAAAACTGTTTAATAACTATTATAAATTGTATTAATAGTATTTAGATATCTAGTTGTCTGAATGCAGTTGTTATTAGTAGTAGTAGTATGGTTATTTGATTTTGACCAAATGCTGCTTTATTGCTGTATGATTTTGTCAGTGTGGATCCCAATGATCAGAAAAAGACCGCATGCTTTGATATCGATGTTGAGGTGGATGACCCTCTGAAGGCTCAGATGACCAGCTTCCTGTCATCCACAACCAATCAGCAGGAGATTGCTGCCCTGGAGATGAAGGTTTGTGTGTGCAAGGACGTAAATGACACCTTGTGTAAATTATTTCCAACTCATTATTAGGGTTGGGTACCGAAACCTGTACCTATATGACCGGTATGTACCGGACCGAATCAGAACGCAGTTTTTTGGTGCCTCGTTAAATGCCTGAGCCTGTGCCACTTAAATGCCTGAGCTGCTGATTGAAATATTTAGTGCATCACATGATCAACTGCTAAATTCCAATGTGCTTTTGCGCTTTGGCTGGCGCTGAGCCAGAGACGGACGCGCTCAGCGCTTGTCACATCGTGTCATCATAACTATTCAGTGTTTTCAACAACATAATGTTTATTTTAGGTTTCAGACATTTAAATACACATAAGTATTAGGTAAAAAATACATGTACAGTTTGTTAAATACACACTGATGTCTATGAAAGCGGCAATAATAATCCTTGCGATTATAATTTGACTAAATGTTTTATTCATATCAAATACACATTGTACAGGTAACTAGTTTACTCTGTTCTTCTCCCAGTTCACCGGTCACTTACTTTCATGTATTTCTGGAGAAGTGGATGAATTTATGTGATATAAATCCGACAGATACAATTCTATGAATTGCAGTGCAAACTAACATGGCGGCACCCATCGCGCATTATAGATCAACTAACGTGATCGTTATAAAGGGTTTTAAATGACAAAATACATTCACTTACACATTTGAGAATCGCAATATCAGATAGTTCATGACATTTAACAAGTTTGTAAATATTTTGAATAAAAAGGGAAAAACGAAATAAAAAAAATACATCTGTCATACTGCACTATTGTGGCTCCGGTGTGTCACGTGAGAAGTATGATGCATCGCCATGGAAATAATAAGGTGATGCGTTCTAAAATTACCTTGTGCAGGACATGCAATAAATCAGGAGAGGCAAATATGGTTATATTTATGCAAATAAATTGCTGAAATTTGAAGCTGGTTTGCAGTATACCAAGAGTACTGACTATTTTGCTGTTTTTAGTACTGTAAGTGTTATTTAGTGTTAAATTATTGTAGTTAGGTTAGGTGGCTTAGGTTTTATTGTGAATTTATGTAAATTTGTTGTGTTTTATATTTACTTAATTTATATATTTAATGGGCCATTCTCATGAAACCATTAAAACACCACGGCACTAATGATTTTAAATATGAAACATGCATTTTAGTAATATATAAAAACATCATAAAGACAATATTGTTCTCTACACTGAACAAAGAGTAATTTCAACATAGGAATGAAGTATTTTTGTATTTTACTGCATTTTCTGTTGATATTCTCATTACCGTAATGCGTCCAGGTATATCTGAATGTAACATTGTAAATGAAAATATTAAAAAAAAAAAAAAAAGTAGATATAAATGTTCTAATAGATGTTTTCAAATGACAGAAAAAATATTCTTTTATAATGTATAATAATAATGAAAAAATAGCAGAAAAATGAAGTGTCCATCACTGTTCTCATCCTCCGCAACATTTTTTAAGGACTATTTACACACACACATAATTTTAAATAAACCTTGATTTTGAATTTGGCTATCAGGTAGGCAGCTCTCTTTTATATTTCTCCAGTTAACATTTAAAAATTCTCTTGTCAAACCATGTACACAACATTTTGATTATCATTACCGTAACAGGTAATTTTCCTCATTTAGAAAAACTTTAAATTAACAATTTTCTGCGAAAATGTACTTCATTAATGTCTAATTATGTACATTGAATAAAAAGTAGGCTCAATCATCATGGCTTCTCTGGATTTGCAAAAAATGCTAAGGTACCTCATCCTCCGCAACACCATTCTCACTTACCGCAACAATTTAAGGCCAGTTGCGGTAGAGAGAACTTCTGTTTTGGTAATGAGATTTTTTTTAGGACTTGTTTTGGAAATTATGTTCAAAAAGGTCTTAAATTGTAAGTAAATGTTTTTAAATTAATGATCACAAATACTCCAGACTTTGTTTCTAATGTCTGAAAAAAAAAAAATGTTAAAGCATTTTTAAAATTTTCATGTTTGAAATTTTTAAAACCAAGTTTTCGTGAGAATCACCCATATATTGTTCAATTTAAAGAATTTTTATTAAAAAACTTTTAATAAAAAGGCCGTTCTTTAATGTCATCCACTGTCATTTTGCGGTTCAGGCACCGTTTAGGCACCAGTACCATTTTAAAAGTATCGATTTGGCACTGGTATCGTAAAAAACTCAAACGATACCCAACCCTACTCATTATGAGGTTACATATATAGCATATAAAGGGGCTATTTTTAACCAAACATTTACATTCTTCATAAGATCCATGAGACTATTGAATCCATCAACCAGTTGAAGACCCAAAGAGACTTCATGCTCAGCTTCAGTAATAACCCGCAGGAGTTCATCCAGGACTGGCTCAAGTCTCAGAGCCGAGACCTCAAGGTACACTGAGAGCTTGCATTTGGTCGTTTGTACTTTTTTTTTTTTTTTTTTTTTTTTTTTTCCATCTGTCATTTATGGATGTTTTGTCTTGGTTTATGCAGTTAATGACGGACACTGTGGGAAATCCAGAGGAGGAGAGGAGAACTGAGTTTTATCACTCACCCTGGGTCACAGAAGCTGTTGGACGCTATATATTTACAAAGGTGAGTGCTTGGTATTTCTTCCCATTACAAATTACATCAGATGCTATAGTGTCTGCAGTTTTTTTGTTTGTTTGTTTTCAGGTCCAGCAGAGGAGACAAGAATTGGAACAGGTACTAGGAATCCGACTCACTTAAGAAGATTCAGACTCCAGATCCAGTCATCCAAGGAATTAGCTCAAATACAGATGAGAATAAAGCCAATGGAGGAACTTCATATAGAAGTTTTGGGTGCTAGTATTGTTCGGTATATTGCACTGTCATAAACTTCTTGTCAGTTACAGCATTTGCAGACTGTACTATAACACACATTTGGTCACATCAAATTTCAAATGCTGTTACATTAACTGGAATGCTTCAGTACGTATCTTCCTCTTTCAATTCAATCTCTGATATTCTCTTATATATTCTGAAAATGTAATATGAAAATAAGCCATCCAGTTTATTTTCTTCATGATTTTTTTTTTTTTTACATAGACATCTTTACTTTTATTATATACTGTTAAATTTTTTTTTTGTATATTTTACAGTAAGATATACTGTAGCTAACTGGCTAAAACCCCTATAAGTAACAGATGCAACACAGCTTCTTGTTGTTCATCTATTTTGTGTTTATATTTCATAGTTCATGAATGAATATAGTTAACTGTATAGTTAATTAATTAGGAATTGCCAAACTCAGTCTACATTCGCCATTTCGTTTCTGAAAGGTTTAAATTTTCTGACCGCAAAGGCTATTTTCACAAATTAATTGCACAATTTTTGAGTCAGAATGCAGTTACTTATAATTAGGTTGACTAGTAATGAAAATGCAATGTTTTTCTTCTGCTTTCAAAATTGTGGATTTTTTCCATTTGGTCTCTCAGGAAAATATGTGCTGCACTGCGTTCAAGAGCCATCTTTTTGTGTTTCCACCCCAATGAGAACTCCAGCACATTTGGTTGTCCAGCTGGTTTGGTTCAGTATCCCAGACTTTCTGTCTTCATCTTGTTAGTGTTTACAGAATTTTTTTTTTCTGCTGAAGTGGTAGAGACCGTACAACAGTGACTGAATTTGCGAAAGATGGTGTGTGAACCATCAGCATATTCTTTATTTTCAGGTATTCAAAGCCATATTCTGATTTTTTTTTTTTTTTTTTTTTTTTTAAATAAGTAGTTTAGTTCAGTGTGTACTTCTACATTCCAAACAGCTGATGGAAAATTTGTTTAAGTGGGTTTTAATACATGGTCATTTATATTGGTGTTGTCATTTGTGTTAAGTTTTGATGGCAGCAAGTTGAATTTTCAATTAAGGAATATAACAGGTTCAACATCTGTGACATGCTGCTGATGACCACAGAAAATTGCTTTTGACTTTCCAGTTTATAAAGTGGTCAAAAAACAAAATGTGTTGCCAGTTTTGTGCTAAAAATGAAATTCTGACTTTCTTTTTAAAAGCATCTCTGAGGGACGAGTTGAAACGATTTTGTCATAACTGACAGCATGTCACAGATGTTGTCGATAGAGCTGAACTCTGAATGTTCCTTTTGATGGTTTAATTTTGTTTATATCTGAATTGTTCAGACAGTATTAATGCTGATCTGAATTGCAACAAGCTCTTGTATCTTTGATTTTCCTTATTGTGTAAATGCCAATTAAGTTCTTACAACTTAAGTTCTGTTTTATATTTTTGTATCAATCAAATGCTTACCTTTTGTACTTTTTTACTGGGAAATTGGAAAATTTTAAACAATAAAGTTGTTTCCATAAAAGGAAATTCACATGTGACTGAAGATAATATAAAGTATGTTATGATCAAAAATACAATGTCAGAAAAAAAAAAGACATTTTCTTTTTAATCAACCTAATTGATGAAATATTAAATGTTATCATTAGATTAAATATGCAGAAGTAATAAGTCTGTCTACTAGATGGTAGATTGATTGTTAGACAAAGACAAACACCAGTCATGTTGATGCATGTAGTAGTAGTCCTGGTTAGTCTGGTAATACCGGTCTCCATTAATACCTCACCTGTCCTAGAGTTGCCTTTTATGCACATAACTGTTTTGCTGTGGGCTGCAAAACTTGTACAAACAATGGTGGAGACTGGGGGTGGGAGCGGGAGGGATTACAACACTATCAACAGCAATTAGAGTTTCGAACAGTAATATTGTTCCTTTACCAATTCCCCATTACTCATCGGCGGTTAGATGTAATGGGTGTCTCTCCAGCCTTTCGGTGGCGCTAGAGATCACATCCTTCAGTCTGCATCATGCCCGAGGAAAACAAAGCGGAAAAAACGCCGCTGACTGACGGAAGTTTGTATGTTCAAGATGGCGTTGGACGGGATTGACCAAGTAAGTGGTATTTATGTGTTAAATCTTCTCACATGAGCGCAATATTTAACTGTTATTTATTCGTTAGTATCACATATTTCATAGATTGAATCTGCTGTAACTGTAGTGTTTAGAAATATAAGAGAATGGTTGAATTTAAGACGCGTCTGCTCCGAATGAAGCAGAGTTTGCTGTCTCATTGTGTCACTGACTGGGACTGATCATAACATGGGATAACTGGATATAGCATGACACATAATGAATATTTCGTTATTACTTACAAAATCGATGATAATAACAATAGGAATCTTTCATGTCTAATAATAAAATAATAAATTTCTAATTAGACTTAAGAAATCTCACATCTCTGATCATGACAATCACATAAATCTACTCTCTAATCATAACGTGAGAAATTTCTTATATTTATCATAACATGTTAAATGTATCATTTAAGAAAACCTCATGAATCATCACTTTACTCCAACAGACACCATTACTCTACCTGATAATTAATAACCCCTTGTTATAAGTTATTGATATTATTGTTAATTTTTGCAGATGGATATTGAGGAGAGTAAAGGAGGCTCTGGTCTCCGACAGTATTACCTGTCTAAAATCGAGGAGCTTCAGGTGAGAATAGCCATGAAATGTTGTAGTTTGGCTGTAGATATTAAAAGTTTTATTTACATTTAAATAAGAATTTTTATTTTATTTTAAATTTATATTAAATGCAGTTTTGCATACTTCTGACCCACTTAAGTAGGACTTAAGTACATCTGTGTAATTTCATCAAGTGCACATTCGATACAATCAAGCGCACTTTTTCACAAAGGTAAGTTGTGTCTAAATGTGCTTGTCTCTTTACTCAGTTGACAGTGAATGATAAAAGCCAAAATCTCAGACGTCTGCAGGCTCAAAGGAACGAGTTAAATGCCAAGGGTAAAGCTCTTTCAACCAACTTTTTTTATGAATGTCATTTTTTTGGTGTTCAGATGCATATGCCAAATAGCATATGCTAAAAATATCATCAGTATGGCATGACAGGATGTGTTTTGCACTGTTTCCTTTAGTGCGCCTCCTGCGTGAGGAGCTTCAGTTACTGCAGGAGCAGGGGTCTTATGTAGGAGAGGTGGTGAGAGCCATGGACAAGAAGAAAGTGCTGGTCAAGGTTTGACAGCCATTATTTCCTGCTTTTCTCATGAGTACGATCAGTGCTGAGGCTGCTTATTCATTTGTTTATGCTTTGTTTTTAGGTGCATCCTGAAGGAAAGTTTGTGGTGGATGTGGATAAGAACATTGATATAAATGATGTAAGTGTTTTGGGTTTTACTAAATCTGCATGATAATGGTAAAGCTGATAATAACGTGATTTTTCTCATTTGAGAAATTTCATTTTACATTTCATCTGAATTATTGTACTTTCACATAAGAACAATTCAAGAGATCTCATACACAGGGTTTATTTTACCTCGTCTAGTTACCTGGTATATTATTAACTATACATTAACACTTTTTATATTATAAAAACTGGTAAAACAGTAAGAAGCTTCTCTCAAAAGCTGAAACAGTGAAATTCTGAATTATTTTAATATTTTTCTATTAAAAAAAACAAAAACTTTGTTTTGTGGCACAGAGGTTGAATAAGTGCATTTATTCAGCAACGACAGTCACAAACAATATAGTTGAGATTCATGTTGGATGTATTAAAGTTCGTCACTGAGAAGGTTTGCTTGCAGATTTAGTCACAACAAATAGCACAATCTGCCTCGTGAAGAAACAGACCGTTACATTTCATTTGAGCAGAATATTGCAATGGATTTAGGTTAGAATAATTAAGAATGAAGTCTCTTATGCTCACCGATGCTGCATTTATTTGATCAAAAAGACAGCAATATTGTGAAAATGTACTTGTGTTACTGTGTTTTCTACTTGAATATTTTTTTAAAATGTAATTTATTCCAGTGATTACTCAGCATCATTACTGCAGTCTTAAGTGTCACATGATCCTTCAGAAATCATTATAATATGCTGATTTGCTGAATTCTTATCAATGTTGAAAACAGTTGTGCTGCTTTATATTTTTGAGCATAACGGACTTCTTTTTAAAATAAAAAAAAAATAAAAAAATCATAATTATTCTGAACTTTTGACCGGTATTGTACATATTTTTAGATCATCAGCACTTTTTTTTTTTTTTTGCAGTGCAGAGAAGATTAAGTAAAACACTGGGCAGAAAATGTATCAGTTTAAGAGAAAAGCTCTGATTGGGGGATTTTAACTCTTGACATCTGGCAACCCTAAGCAAGAAAGCTTGTGGAGGCTTGTTACCAATGCAAGATCATGTAAATGTCAAATGGAGGGGGAAAAAAACGTTTCAGGGGGAACTAAACAGTGGACGGTTATTCTTGCTTATTGTAAGAAGCAGAAATCGAGATAGCAATTAAATTGCAATTAATCATGCAGCCCTTGGTTTTACAGTCATGAACGATACCTCAGGTTGAGGTGTACTACTACTTTTTTAAGTGACCTGGAAAATAGGGGTCATAAAACCAAAAATACCTGTGTGTGTGTGTGTGTATATATATATATATATATATATATATATGTGTGTGTATGTATGTATGTATGTTTATGTATGTATGTGTGTATATATATATATAAAATACTTTTACTCATATTGTAGCTTGTTTTTTATTAACATTGGTAGTGAACTAAATTCTTATTTCCACTAGGTAACTCCAAATTGCCGCGTAGCACTTCGTAATGACAGTTACACGCTTCACAAAATCCTGCCAAACAAAGTGGACCCACTCGTCTCACTGATGATGGTGGAAAAAGTGCCAGATTCGACATACGAGATGATAGGAGGGCTGGACAAACAAATTAAAGAGATCAAGGAAGTGATTGAGCTTCCAGTCAAGCACCCAGAATTGTTTGAGGCTCTAGGAATTGCACAACCTAAGGCAAGTGATAGCATAGCTCATACTTATCAGGTCAATTATGCCGTAAAAAATGCTATCTTCTCAATAGTAGGTCGGTTGGGCTGCCCTACCTGCTTCATATTTTAAAATGTGTGTTGGTCTGCAGGGTGTGCTGCTTTATGGACCTCCTGGAACAGGAAAGACCCTGTTAGCCAGAGCCGTGGCCCACCACACCGACTGCACCTTCATCAGGGTGTCTGGATCAGAGCTGGTGCAGAAATTCATAGGAGAAGGTTGGTGGGCTTCCAGGCAAATCAAATTCATATTACAAAGCTTCCCCCCAAGAAGCACATGTGCTCCTAAGTTGAAAAAATTTAGGAGCTCATTAAAAAACTTAAAGGATGCAACAAAAATTGATCATATAATGTGTTTTTCCTTAAAGGTATACAAGGTGACATTTAAATGATTTAAATTAAAATTAGGGATGGGCATTTCTGGCAATTTTTCATTTCGATCATAGATAGGTTTCAAAAACAAGTAATCGAGTACTCGGGGGGCGGGGCATGGCCGTCATGGAGATAATGAAAATATCTGAAGACTGTTATGAAAATGAATGTTAAAAATAAAAATATGACATGAAAGCCTGTCAATGAAAACATGAACACGTGATTAGAACACTGTTAGATTATGATTATGATGCAGCAATGTTATTAATAAAGAAGCATCTAAAAGGAATAGCTGCCTGAGGTGAAGAGTGACTTTATGCCAATAAACTGAAGCCCGTTCTATGACACAACCTATGATATTAATCACATAACATAGATGTAACATTACAACTTGTATCTGCACAAAAGGATGCAAATGCCAGTGAACTTTAAGATACGCACTATAGCGAGAGTGAGAGCGAGAGAGAGCTCCCGCCGTGATGCGCTTTCTTGACAGCGTGATGAAACATGGGCAAGGACAGAATTTACTATATATTTCTATAAAGTTCTCATTATAATGCTATGTTTATGGCAGATTTGTGCTATATTTTCATCTACATTATTAAGTGATTGCATAAATCGCATGTGCGTTTTCAAAGCCATACAAATTATCCGAATTATGCCATTAAACAAATATGACGAAAAAAGCACTGCTGCATTATTATAACATCAGTATATTTATTTTTTATTTTTTTAAAGAAACATCTAAAAGCAATATGACCGTCTCAAATAACTCAATATCAATAACTCAAAGTCGGGCATTGCATTTGAGCATGAAACTAAACACTGATATGCAGCGCATTCAGCATGTTAATAAATGTTGTTATCCCAACGCATCCTATATTAAATTAATCAGATGTAGCTATTACAACTTTCATCTGCAAAAAGTTTGCGAATGCAAACGTGAGCTTGACCGAAAGTGTAACTCCGATTGCGCTTTAAAAACACAGCCAACGAAACAAAAGCAGCACAATTCACATTCTATTAGGCTACATTAGTGTCACTATTGTAATTTTTTTTTATTTATTCTAATATTTCAGCAATATTTTGGGTTCAATTTGCACTTTCTGATCAACCAAAATTTTATTTTACAGTATGAAAATCACTGATGATTATTGTTAAATTAATTATGAATAGAATTTAAAGGATATTTTCAGCACAAGATAAAAAACTGGGCGCTGCACAGCTTGCATTGAACTGTATTTTCATCTATCTTGTCAAAGTGAAGCCAGACATTCTCTCACGTCTTTTGATGCATGATGTGGCAAGCTAAACAATCAGAGCTCAGGGTGCCGCCCAAAGTGCTGCTATAACCAATCAGGAGAAGAAAAAAAATGTTTTTTCGATCATCGTTTACATGATCGATCGTCGCTGTCACGGTCGAGTACTCGATCGCTGTTGCACATCCCTAATTAAAATTATTTAATTTATTAGAATACAAAAAGGTTTTTTTTTTTTAAATATTCGTGTTTTAAACTATATTAAAAGGGATAGTTAACCCAAAAATGAAAATTATCCCATAATTTACTCACCCTCAAATGTGAGTGAAGTGCTCGTGCTATAGATCCCTGTATGACTTTATTCTGTTAAAAGAATGCTCTTGCATCAGAACAGTTTAAATGACAAATCTGCTGTATTCCAAGTTTTCTGAAGTTATCCAATAGCTCTGAAATTGGAAAATTAAACTCTGTCTGATTTCTCAAGCTGGATTCGTTGTCCTAATTTGGCTCAACATGTTCTCTGTGTTGATTCCAGGAGCTCGTATGGTGCGTGAGCTGTTCGTCATGGCCAGGGAGCATGCGCCCTCCATCATCTTCATGGATGAGATCGACTCCATCGGCTCCTCTCGGCTGGAGGGTGGATCAGGAGGAGACAGTGAGGTGCAGAGAACTATGCTGGAGCTCCTCAACCAGCTGGATGGATTCGAGGCCACCAAGAACATCAAGGTGAGAAGCAAATATCTGTAACCTGTGTGCTGATCCTAACATCAGAGCTCTGGTTCTTTGCAGAGAGAAAGGTTTAAAAGGATAGTTCACCCAAAAATAAATTTTGTCATTACTTACCCTCAAGTTGTTCCAAACCTGTATGAGTTTCATTCTTCTGTTGAACACAAAAGAAGGTATTTAACCAGACAGTTGATGGCACCCACTGACTTCCATAGTACATACCAGGTTCTGTGTGACAGCAACAAATTAGAATACTACTATTATTAATATTCCAAGATTTACCATACATCTTGAATAGGGATCTATGATTTCCACGATGTGGAAGTTATAAAAATGGAATTTACAGTATGGAATGTCACAGAATTTGTCACATTTTAGATGAATAAATCAAAAGTAGGGCTGTACATATATGTAGGGCTGTAGTGTCTGTGAATATTAAAGTGCAAAAAGACTGCTATTTAAATATGAAATCTGCTTGTTGCGTGTGTGTCTGTGTGAATGAGTGGCGCAGTTTCATCCACTACACATACTCAAGCATGTGTGACACTCCTGCTGTTTTCAGCATCTGCTGTCTTACTATATGAATGCGTAAACACATGACCTTCATCTCCAGAGCTGCTCTGAGAGTCACTTTGATAAAACTAGTCTAAATAAGACTAAAACTAATAATAATAATAATAATAATAATAATAATAATAATAATGTTGGGGGGTGGAGTGGATTTCCTTTTTTTTTTTTTTTTTTTTTTTACTGCATACATTTGTTTGCAGCACCACCTACTTATTTAGCTGACTTTCCAGTCATCACCACCAGGGGTGCTGTGACCACACAAAACTACTCACTTACATTTATGCCATTGCTATGCTTGGCTCCAGCTGGAATTTTATGATTTTTCTATATGTAATGTCTGAGTTTACTGAATATTTTCTTGTTCCCTTCAGGTTATCATGGCAACAAACCGTATTGACATTCTAGACTCTGCACTTCTTCGACCAGGCCGCATTGATAGGAAGATTGAATTTCCTCCTCCCAATGAAGAGGTAAGCTGAGATCGTTATATATTTTTTTTTTTTTAATTTTCTGTATCATCTTGATAATGAAATACTGATTCTTTTGACATTCCTGTATTTGTATGACTCTAATATTGAAGGCATAAATACTAGCAGTAATCCTCATAAGTGTTATGTTGTTCTCTGCAGGCCCGTTTGGACATTTTGAAGATCCACTCTCGTAAAATGAACCTGACACGTGGTATTAACCTGCGCAAGATTGCCGAGCTGATGCCAGGAGCGTCTGGTGCTGAGGTCAAGGTAAGGTCACAGGCTTAACCTGCATCACGCAGTGCTGCGATCATTTCCAGTAATTTATGACCATCTATGCGGCACTTATTCAGGAGAAGCAGTGCTGAAATCAGCATCAATGTAAGCTGTTTTTATTTGTGCTTGTCTGACAGGGTGTCTGCACAGAGGCAGGGATGTACGCCCTGAGAGAGAGGAGAGTCCACGTTACCCAGGAGGATTTTGAAATGGCAGTTGCAAAGGTACCGAAAACGTTTTTTTTGATCTGTGCTTTTAGTACAAATAATATTTTAACCTGCCAATCCTCATGGATGTCTTTAATTTATAATTTACTGTATTTTCACAGGTGATGCAGAAAGACAGTGAGAAAAATATGTCCATCAAGAAACTCTGGAAGTAAACATATGACTCTATAATCTGCAGTTTTTTTGTGTCTTTAAGTTGCTTTGTCATCACCCAAATGTATTCAAAAATAAATTGTTTCTCACTTAGCACGATTGTTTTTTCTTTCCACTTTGTAGAAGGAAAAAAAGTTGATAGAAATGCACTTACAATGCCAAAAGTTGATTATCCCATACACCTTTATGGCAGCTTGTTTCCACTACAGAATAAACAATAAAAATATAATTGCGAAGTTTTATCTCACAATTCTGACTTTTTTTTTCAGAACTGCGAGATTTAAACTCACAATTGCAAGAAATAAAGTCAGAATTGCGAGTTATAAACACAAGTTGCAAGATATAAAAATTCTGACTTTTACTTGCAATTGCGAGTTATAAAGTCCAATAACGAGGGAAAATTTTTCTCAGAATTGCGAGTTTATATCTCACAATTCTGACTTTATAACTCACAATAACACTTTATTACTCACAATTGTGTGTTATAGTCAGAATTGCAAGATATAAACTGAGAATACTCTTGAAAAAAAGTCAGAATTGTAAGTTTATATCACACAATTCTGACTTTATAACTCGCAATTGTGAGTTTATATCACCCAATTCTGACTTTATAACTCAATTCTGAGAAAAAAAAGAATTGAGTAAACTTGCAATTGCAAGAAAAAAGTCAGAATTGTGAGATAAAAAGTCGCAATTATACCTTTTTTTTTTAGTGGTGGAAACAAGCTTCCATACAATTGCAATTTTATGTCTTGTAATTCTGAATTTTTTTTTTTTTTTCCTCACAATTTTGAGTTTATAACTCTCAATTCTGACTTTTTTTCTCGGAATTGATAAGAAAACACAAAAACTGAATCTTTTACTGAACGTAACCTTGACCTAATTTAGAACTTTATTTCATGATTATGAATCTGATGTTGATTTATTTCAACATTCAGTTCAGTCTGTTCTGTCTGGGACATTGTTACTGGAGTGATGCATTTGCTGGCTTTCATATGAAAGCTTCAAATGCATTTATCAAAGGAGAGGAAACTTTAAATTTACAAGACAACTTATGAAATTGGTTCTCTTTGACTTAAAGAGTGCAAATTTAAATGAAGTTCGCCACATGCTGACCAGGATGTTGAAAGCACAAAACTCATTGTTTCATTAGTCCAGTGCTAGTTTTGTGGTAAAACATTGACTGTTTGTTCCCTGATACATACATTTTTTTTTTTTTTCTCAACTGACATCTCATTATAATAAGCTCAATACTGTCAAAACCATTAACAAAGAAATCAAAACAGACTTTAATTTTTATATGGAGCACTTTGTTTTCAGATATTAAAATAAATAGGCAATATTGATTGCATAATATATGTAGAGTAAACTGGAGCATTGTGGGAAGTCTCCTTCCTCCATGAGCCATAAACTGAAGTATGTTATGAAATATGACAGATATATAAAGTTTTCAAATTTCCATAGATTGAAACACTAATTATTAATATAATCCAAAAAAAAATGAAATGTATTATTTAAAACAACAGCTTTCCATTTTGATTCTAGTTCTGTTGATTAAAATTGGAATGAAAAGTCTGCATCCTGTGATCTCAATTCAAATTGAGGAAATGAACTGGAATTGAAAAGTCATTCTCAGTTCTGAATGCTGCAAAGCCTGGTGTTTACAAACCCAACCCCGGATGACTGCTGCCAGAAAGCGTCCAGCTCAAAGTCCTCTACGGGGCGTCAGGCAGAGGTTACGGTCACTGTTTAAACGCACGTACAGCCTAACACTGCCTTTTGAGTTCCACTTTCATCTGGTTGGGGTCTAGTGACATACAAATGTGAGTATGACATGTCTAAAAATACTATATTGTGACAACATACTTTTGACTAATTTCCTAAGTTCCTATAAAGAAGTTTATAGACTAAGTATAACTTCAGTGATTATGAAACTTGGTTAAGGTTATGTAAAGCACATCGTCATGTAGAGTTGGGATACATTTTAAACAAATTGATGGAGTTCACATGAACACTTGCTGGCTGCTTTTCTTTTGCTATCCATTCCAACTCATCCATTTCATTTTTTATATTAAAATTTTAGTTTTGTGTAGCAGTTCGTATGTAGGTATAATTTATATTTGTCTACAAAAGTAATGTCTATCATTTAAGATAAGCCTTTAGATCGAAAGGTCATGAAAGACAAATTCAGTCCTGTAGTTTAAAATAAATTTTTGAAGATATTTAGGCAGTTTTTTTTTTTTTATTCAAATGTTCAAATGTTTTATTAGTAGTGCTGTCAAATTGATTAATCGCATCTAACATAAAAGTTTGTAAATTTATATATATTTGATGTTCGATGCGATTAATTGTGATTTGACAGCACTATTTATCAGTTGTAGTAGTACTGTTTTTTTTCTTTTTCTTTTCTTTCTTTTTTTTTTTTTTTTTTTACAAATTACAGATTTTTGATATTTGACAACCTGAACACTACAGGGATGAAAACTACAACAACAACAAAATGTGAAAATAAATAATTAAACATTAAAATAATATTAAATAAATAAAGGAATAATTAATTAATCAAGTTAAAAAAAATAATACATCTCAAAGTACAGTAATATAGTACGTAGAAAAAAATAAAATCATAATTATATATATATATGTGTGTGTGTGTGTGTGTGTGTGTTAAGGAGAATAATTTTAGATATATGTGGAAACTAATCTTTTTTACAAGAATTTTACAGGGATTTTTATCATCATATAAAAACAATCTCAGGATGATGTAACCACTATTTTACTTTAAGACCTTCAAAATAAAAGATCAAAATAAATTTAATTCAGAAATGGAAAAACTTGTAGAAGACATGCATTCAAGTCTCTGCCTCTATCAGCTGTATTTCTGAATAAATTAATAGCTTTGTACAACAAAAGTGAGCCTCACGTCATTGAATCAAATGCATTTCACACTTGCTTGTCCTGATCACTTACAGAAGTACATTAATTAATATCTAATTTTCCTCTGCAGACGTTCCAGGCCGATTCAATGGCTGATTATATATACTACTATCTCCAGTAAGTATGACACTCCTCACAGAAAAACACCACACACTTCATAAAAATCATTCTGAATGTAAGCAATACATTCAGAAAACTACAGGATGTTTGTCTCGTGATGTGTAGGACGTTGCTGATACCGCTGTTGGGACTGACTGTGGGTCTGTGTATACTGAGGTACTGCTGCAAATACTGCAGGAAAGCCTCAGACATTGACTCAGATCTCGACCTGTCAAACAGCGACCGTATCTATGTGATTCCAAATCCCATTCATCTGAGAGAAGAGAGACATGAACGAGACATGACCGACTCCAGTGAAGATTCTGAGTACACTCCACCGCCATATGAGCTAGTGTGTCCACCACCATCATATGCAGAGGTACGTCTATCTAACCACCCATCCATCCATCCATCCATCCATCTATCTATCTATCTATCTATCTATCTATCTATCTATCTATCTATCTATCTATCTATCTGTCCATCCGTTGGTTGGTCCGTCCGTCCATCTGTCTGTCTGTCTGTCCGTCTGTCATCTGTCTGTCTGTCTTTCTGTCTCTCTGTTGGTCGGTCTGTCCATCCATCCGTCATCTATCCATCTGTCTGTTGGTCGGTCTGTCATCTATCCATCTGTCTGTCTGTCTGACCGTTGGTTGGTCTGTCCGTCCATCATCTATCCTGTCTGTCCGTCATCAATCTATCTATCTATCTATCTATCTATCTATCTATCTATCTATCTATCTGTCTGTCTGTCTGTCCGTTGGTTGGTCTGTCCATCCATACGTTATCTATCTATCTGTCTGTCTCTCTGATAGTCGGTCTGTCCATCCGTCCGTCCGTCATCTATCTATCTATCTATCTATCTATCTGTCTGTCTGTCCGTTGGCTGGTCAGTCCATCTGTCCATCATCCATCTATCTGTCTGTTGGTCGGTCTGTCCGTCCATCCGTCATCTATCTATGTGTCTGTCTGTTGGTATCTCTGTCTGTCATCTATCTATCTATAGGGTTGGGTATCGTTTTAATTTTAGCGATTCCGATTCCGATTCTGCTTATCAAATTTGGTTCTTATCGATTCTCGGTTCCGATTCCAATATTTTTTTATGGAGAGAAAAAAAGACCAAATACTTCAAGAATAATGTTTTTACCTTTTATTCTTGCCACATTTAGGCTATAACCAGTAGGCTGTAACTGTTAACTGTGACAATTCGTCTAATAATGAAATAAATAACACTTTCAATAAGAAATGATCAGAAGCAATTACAAACCAAAACTATTTAGGTATAACACAAAAAATACAACATAAAATATATAACAGGCAGTTGCTATTGGTGGCAGTAACGTAAGGGAGATTAAAATGCAAAGTCAGTAATATTGAATACATTAGTACTCCACTAGGTGGCAACAAGTGACTGTTTAAAAAATTAATTAGTCGTTCAAAACGGTGGATCGTCCATTAACTAAACAAGTATTCATGAATAAAACAGAATTAAATAATTTTTAAAAAGTGATTGAATGAATGATTCAAATTAATATAGGCTAATTTTAAATAAACTAGAACATGTTGTCCTGTAGCTGCCCGAATGTATTTAATCGTGATCACTATTTTAAAAAATAAAGTAAACAAAACTGATTATCCAGAATTATGCAGCTCTAATTCGAAGGTGAATGTCTTTTCATCTGTGTTTTGTACCCGAGTGTGAGACGCTGCTATTGCTAATATTAGCTGTATCTGGTGCTTTGTAGCAGGACTCGCAGCTGGGAGAGTTTCGCCGGTTTCTTAGGGGCCGTTCACATATCGCGCCTTTTGCACGCGCAAGTTCGTTATTTCAATTGTTTCCAGGCGCGCCTATGCCGCGGCGAGATGAAAACAGGTGTGTTCGACATCGGCTGCGGCTGGATGTAACCGATCGGCGTAGCCGCGTGCAGTCGGGGAGGAACTGAAAACGGAGACGTTAAGTCGGACACTTTCTGCTTCTCGTAGTGAAGCTCGCGCTGCGTTTGCATACTTTATCACAGCTGAATTGAAATAAATGCAATATTTGACTAATACACTGATGTTTCAGAGACTTTTACATTCAATACTTTATGTACTGCTCACAGCGTCTGTTTTTACAAGAATAAAGTTCAACATAAGCATAAGTTATTTAAATACCAATGTAGTGGGGTCTACGTTTTTTTTATCAGTTTTATTTTGATAAACATGACAATATAACATCGCGACTACATGAAAAGAGCTTTAACTGTTATAAAAACAGATTTTTGAGCATTAGTGGAACTGAAGGCGTGAAAATAAACACGAAACACACGTGATCGTTGTCATGCGGTGAATCCGGCCAATCGTAAAACAGCTGTGTCGTCATCAGAGCTCGTGCAGCTCCTCTTCAGAAACTGCGCTGACTGACTCCAGCGGCTGATCTCGAATTGCTCTGGCGGTACTTTGAAGCCATACGTCACAGTCACATGGCGTCGGCGCTGTCTCAAGTAGGACAAAATTTCTTACCAGCATGCACTGCTTCAAGTCAGCCGCCGATCGGTCTGTGCGGCGCTGCATCAAGTCAAACAAGCCTTTCATCTCAACTTTTCAGAATGCCGCAACCGCACCGCAGGTCATGTGACAAGAACCAACCGATCAGCTTCGGCCTTTCCGTAACAACATCGAAAGCTCAGCCGAACAGCTGATCATAGCTGTACAGGGCGGGTTTTATTTCTGATCTCCATAAATATATCTAGTAGTGAAGCTAATGCAAGGGCTAGAAATCAGTTTATCCTTTGCTGATACTTCCTCGTCATCTGGGAGAGGGCAGTTCATGGTTGCATAGCAACGATATACGCCACCGGAGCGCAAGCGCTTTGGAAAGGAGGAGAAAGCGGCCGCGCTTTCTATGCGTTTTTAGACGCGACGTGTGAACGGCCCCTTAAACATGGTGCATTCCTTCAGATTAATGCAGTGTTGAAGCAAAAGTCAGTGCCGATTGTAATGAACTGCGCACGTGCGTGATGAGATCAGGTCTTTGTCGCAGGTCCTAGCAGATAGATAAAACTGTAAAATGCTCACTACCGTTCGCCGTGCGAGAATGACTGAAAAAAGTCAGGAATCAATAACCAGAATCGAAATGCGCGCATCGTATCGAATCCCCGGTTCTTTGACATTTGGAACCGGTTCTAAAATGGAACCGGTTCTCGATACCCAACCCTATCTATCTATCTATCCGTCCATCTATCCATCTGTCTGTCTGTCCATCCGTTGGTTGGTCCGTCCGTCCGTCGTCTATCTGTCTTTCTGTCTGTCTGTTGGTCGGTCTGTCCGTCGGTCTGTCATCTATCCATCTGTCTGTCTGACCGTTGGTTGGTCTGTCCATCCGTCATCTATCTGTCAGTCCATCATCTATTTATCTGTCTGTCTGACCGTTGGTTGGTCTGTCCATCCGTCATCTATCTGTCAGTCCATCATCTATTTATCTGTCTGTCTGTCTGTCTGTCTGTCCGTTGGTTGGTCTGTCCATCCATCCGTCATCTATCTATCTGTCTGTCTCTCTGATAGTCGGTCTGTCCATCCGTCCGTCCGTCATCTATTTATCTGTCTGTCTGTCTGTCTGTCCGTTGGCTGGTCAGTCCATCTGTCCGTCATCAATCTATCTGTCTGTTGATCGGTCTGTCCGTCCGTCCGTCCGTCCGTCCATCCGTCATCTATCTATCTATGTGTCTGTCTGTCTGTTGGTATCTCTGTCTGTCTGTCATCTATCTATCTATCCGTCTGTCCGTCATCTATTCATCTGTCTGTCTGTCTGTCCGTTGGTTGGTCTGTCCATCCGTCCGTTATCTATCTATCTGTCTGTCTCTCTGATGGTCAGTCTGTCCATCTGTCCGTCATCTATCTGTCTGTCTGTCCATTGGTGTCTCTGTCTGTCTGTCATCTATCTATGTATCTATCTATCCGTCTGTCCGTCCGTCCGTCATCTATCTTTATGTCCATCCGTCTTCCATCTATACATCCATGTCTGTCCGTCTGTTCGTCATTTATCTATCTATCTATCTTTCTGTCCATCTATACATCCATGTCTGTCTGTCCGTCATCTATCTATCTATCTATCTATCTATCTGTCTGTCTGTCTGTCTGTTCATCCATCCATCCAGAAAAAAAAAAAAGCTGAACTGGTCTTAGGTGGTCTCCCAGTCTGTTGGCTGGTTTTAGCAGGTTTTGGGCACTTTTCAGCTGGTTAGACGTGGACACTAGCTTGAACCAGCTATGAGCAGCTTAGGACAGCTTTGGCTGGTTTTATCTACAGAATGTTGAAATGCTGTTTTTAACTTCTAATTATGTTTTGTTTTACAGGCCAGCTTTAAATTAAATATTTCTGATGTTCCAGTGACTCCAGACTCAGAGATGGAGGCGTCTTACGTGCCTCCTCCACCATACAGCCCACCTTTAAATATGCCATCACAATCATCCAGCCCTCAACAATAGACAATGTATTTTTTGTAGGTGTGTTAGAATAACTTAATAACTAATAGAACTATTACATTTTATCTTTACATATCTGCAGTTGTGTTTGTGACAGCACATACCAAGAAGACAAAGTCTGTCATATGATTACTCAACAATTCCATAGGAGGAGCTTTATAGTTTGTACGTCAGAGATAATTCTTATCTTAAGAACAAAAAGTTTACTGCTTGTTTAGTGCTCATGTCAAGATGAGTGAAGTTTAACCATATTCTGATGTAACTATATAAATCCTGAATAATTGGGATAAATTAAAACATGAAATGGAATACATATTAGAAATGTTTTTATGTACAATCGCTAGGACACATTTCTCAATATTTAGGTCACTTTTTCAGAACTCTTCACACAGTTCTCCTAGCCAACTTTCATCTTGGCACAGCAGTTAATTTCACATTCAAAATGCACTAAAACTACCAAAACACTTCATACATGTCTAAAATCAACTCATTCTTCCATAGCAATAGCAAAGGTTTTCAACCAAGAAACATACTTTGTCACTCAAACAATGACCTAAAAACAATAACAACAGGTAGCATTATACATTTTCTATTGTAAAAAATTCTTTACAAAACAAGAATGACTCTCTCTAATGTTTAGAATTCACTGCAGTATGGTCCATGTTTACATTACAATACAAAATTATTCCTAAATTTCCCCTTTTGTATAGCTGGCAATGAAAATTAAAAGACTAACATCTGTGTAGGTGTTCAGCTACATCTAATTGTTTTGATAGTATTTAATTTTTTAGATTTGGAATGTGTTTCAATATGGTATTACTGTAGAAATGTAGCAAATTGCTGACTTATTTAGTTTTGCATTATGTTTGTATTAAGTTTAACAGAAAAGAGTATGTAAACTTGCAGATTTGCCTGTAGGTTTATAGAGTTTAGATGGTGGTTGTGTCTAAATGATAAAGCAATTAAATGTAAGTCAGTGAATGCATTTTGTGCCAAAGCAGTGATAAATGATCAGCAGTTTAGCCGATATGGACAGCTTTTATGCTTACTGTGTGAAGAGTTTTTGAAGAAGGTACAAGTATTGAAATGGGTCCTAGCTATATATATATATATATAGTTTTTTTGAAAGGTTTCAGTCAAGATGAATGTCTAAAAATGATAGTAAAAGAAGGTATTTTATCAGAATAGATTATTTATTCCAGGAATAAACATGCTGTGCTTTCTCCTAATTAATTATTGTTCTGTTTTAAAGTTGTTTTAATCTTTATCTTGAATGTCTGATTGCATAAAATACCCATTTAACATATTTCAACTTTTTTTTTTACACACACACACACACACACAATTATTTATGTGTTGGATTCAACTTCTGTAGATGAACTTTGTGTTAAACTGGTATATGAAATACTACCTCATGAAGTGAGATAAGATGAGAATAGATGTATTGCGGGTAATGATGCTGCATATTAGCTCCACTAAATATTTTGAGATGTGTTTTGAAGTATCATCAGTAAGACAGGGTCAGCTCAATGCTCCCTGCTTTCTAATGTGAATGTACAGCTGCTTTTCAATAAAACAAAGTGCGTGAGTTAAAGTTTCTGTGGAAATTGTGTATGACTGCATGTGTACACAAGTACTATTCTATTATGCTCAATGAATATGATGCTTGATTTGTGAAACACAAATTGCATCAGCCTATGATGGACTGGCCACCTGTCCAGGGTGTTCCCTGCCTTCAGGTGCTAGGAAATTTGCTATATACCAAAACTCCTGTACAGTACCCACTCATAAAATCTCAAAAGAATGTAGTTTTGGATGGGGGAAAAACAGTAAAAGCAAACTAACCAAAAACTCATGGATGAGTACAGTGTATTTTGAGCATCTACAAATACCAATAATTAAAGACCAATATATTGAGAAAGAGTTCATGAAAAATCACATGATTTCAGTAAATGAGGCTTTGTTATGTCATAAGTGTTTTGAAACTTCAATAGTTCACGTGACTTTGGCAGTTTGATACACGCTCTGAACCACTGAATCGAAACAAAAGATTCATAAAGCTTTGAAGCTTCATGAAGCAGTGTTTTGAAATCGCCCATCACTAGATATTGTTGAATAAAGTCGCTATTTTGTTATTTTTAGCGCACAAAAAGTATTCTCGTCGCTTTATAATATTAAGCTTGAACCACTGTAGTCACATAAACTGTTTTAAATATGTTTTTAGTAGCTTTCTGTGCATTGAAAAAGGGAGTGTTATTGCTGGCAATGGAGGCCTCACTGAATCATTGGATTTTATCAAAAATATCTTAATTTGTGTTCCGAAGATGAACGAAGGTCTTACGGGTGTAGAGGGTACATGAGGGTAATTAATGACATAATTTTCATTTTTTGGGAGAACTAACCTTTTAAATACGGTTTTTAACACATTTTTAAATGTCATTTTAAATAAATGTACTTTTGAAAATGTAAATCACAAACACACACGCTAAGCTGGGCCTATCTAAATACATTCCATAGACTATTGTTTTTATATACAGCTAGTTATAGGTAATGTAGGATAGGTAATTTCAGAGAGCCTAGCAATAGCAAGCTAGCTTTGAAAGCATAAGATCCCACCCTCACTTCAGAGCTCTCCAAAGCCACACGTCCTCCAAAACACATGAACGCGCAAAGCAGTCTGCAAAGCGTCACGAGTCACGTTAAATTACCTCATGTCTAAAAGCACACAACATTACAATAATAATGAACGTAAACAACTTACAGAGCTCCTGTAACTTACCTGACTGCTGCAGATTCATTTCGGCGTTGATAGTGTTGACCACAAACTGTAAAAAAATATGGATGACGCACCTTCACTCTCTTTCATTGTAGTAACTGAAGCCGCCAGTGTGTCTATATGGCGTTGACAGAACAACTCATTATTTCGGTGTGAAATATACATTTATGGAAATGTAAAAATTTTAAGTTAAAGCTCCAGTCACCTCGCGAAGATCCAGAAAAGTCCGTTGGCGCCTCAGTGACTACTTCACTCAGAGAAGCCGTCAACCTCAGCTGTCAATCATGACGTCTCTCCCCCGTTTTTATAGCATCGAATAACTAACTAAAACCAAACTTATTTAAAAAACGAACACTTGAACTAACACTAGCGTGATAAAAACTGCCTAATATGACAGAAATTGTCTTTGGAAAAAAATATTTGAAGTGTAATTTAATTGTTTAGTTTGTCTCACGTCCCACTGGAATACATGGAGAGGGCGGGGTTTATGACCTATACTGCATCCAGCCACCTGGGGGCGATCGAGACGCTTTGGCTTCACTTTTCAGGACTCATGTGGCACGCTTGGTGTTGACATAGAAACGCAAAAATCTGAGGCTGCGTCCAAAAACTGGAAAATGCTGCCTTCGGAGGACACATTTCAAGGTAGGAAGGCATCAAGGCACGTCCGAATCCAATGTTAGCTTCACTTCCTGTTTCGCGAGATTCCTTCATCTGATCGATTTCTGAAGGCAGCGTAAATGCTTCCTTCACTGCCTTTGATATCCCACAATCCTGTGCGTTCCATTCTGTGAATGTTGAGCTAGAAAATAAAAGATGGCGTCCGAAAGTTGAGTTTGCTGGTCAGTGTGTGTGTAAATGTATGTTTTTGACCAACATTTTCCACTTTTGATGTCATTTCTAACGAGAAATTACCACTGTAGTAATTAAATATTTGTTTAGTTCTCACCAAGCTCGCGCTATTCTGCGGTAGATCATTAAACTGTTACGCTGCCTTAGAAGTCTGTCCGAAATCAGTTTCGTAAGGTGCCTTCATGCACAAACGCTGCCTTACAAGTTGCCTGATAGGGCAGCGAGGCAACAAGTCAGCTTCCTAGGTTTTCGGATGCAGCCTGAGTCTGAGGACAGCTCCGGGTAACGTTAGAACGTCACGGGTTGCCATCTTGTAATTAAGCTTATGACATGGCGTGAACGCAGCATAAGCTCATTGTTTTGGTTCAGGTGGAACTGTAAAAGGCAGCTGCTGTTTGTTTACGGCACCCGCTGCCTGTCTGTCTACAACTCTGCATAGCCTCATGGAACGCGCTGATGACGTGTGATGTCTGTGCGAGCAGGATACGCGGAGGTATGGGCTGCATCCGAAAACCTAGGCAGCTGACTTGTTGCCTCGCTGCCTTCTCAGGCAGTGACTTTTAAGGCAGCGTTTGTGCATGAAGGCACCTCACGAAACTGATTTCAGACAGACTTCTGAGGCAGCGTAACAGTTTAATGATCTACCGCAAAATAGCGCGAGCTTTGGTAAGAACTAAACAAATATTTAATTACTACAGTAGTAATTTCTCGCTAGAAATGACATCAAAAGTGGAAAATGTTGGTAAAAAAACGTACATTTAATTAAACACAAACTGACCAGCAAACGCAACTTTCGGACGCCATCTTTATTTTTCTCGCTCAACTGTCACAGAATGTAAAGCACAGGATTGTGGGATATCAAAGGCAGTGAAGGATACATCTATGCTGCCTTCAAAAATCGATCAGATGAAGATATCTCATGAGACAGGAAGTGAAGCTAACATTGGATTCGGATGTGACGCAGCCATGGTATGGAACGTTACGTTGACAGGCAGGTAGAACGTCGTATCATTTCATTCGGACTGAATGCAATGATTGGATGAACATTTTTGGTTCCACAGAAGATACATGTACATTTTTTTTTAATATTTAGACCACTTCTTTTATTGATTGCTATCAGGATGTGAAAAGAGTTTCAACTAGTAGCCTATAACAAAAAATGTTACCTTTAAACCTCACATAAAACTTTACTGATTTTTTAAAATATAAAAGACCGTTTTTTATTTTAGCATACGTTCAAATCTGTGCGTATGCACATTTTATAAATGAGGCCCCTGATCACTAAACCCTTACAGAACCCTGTGCGAAACATGATTTAAATTAGAAAGCTGATTTGGCCAATTCATAAACCTTTTAATTAGTGAGGTCCAGCTCAGTCAGTGTTCAACTGGTTTCAGTAGGCCTATATTAGTGAGGACATTTTGGACCTCACAAGTATTTTCTTAATTTAATTATTAAATAATCATAATTAAATGAAACTAGCTTTTAAGTCACATTAATCTGTGGTTATTTAATAAAATTAATTTTATTTCAATGAATAGTAATAGCAATTGTGTTTTTTTTCATTGTGATACATAGGCATGGCATTTTTGCAAACTCTAAATATTAACATATTACAAGGCTACTCGCCAAATAAATAAATGGACGAACTATTGATTTGAGTTGATATTATTTTATTATGCGAGAAGAAAGAGTCTGGAGTGATATGAGAGACAGTGAAACTAGTACATCTGTAGGAAAATCACTTTCCTGGGGCAACTGTCAATTATTTAGTTTTGTGTCATTATAAAAATATATGACTGCAGAATGCTGCGATTGATCAGTCACAGTGTAGTATTCTAGAATCCTTGGAATGGAATAATAAAATTTGAATCTTTTAACCTTTTATAATGCATACAGTCTAATCCGTTTTAAACTACATATTCTGTGACATATTTGGTTTTCTGAACTAAAATGGATTTTATACTAACAAATGTTACAAGAAAAGACAACAAATCAGAACATGCAGGAGAATATGACACAACCGTAAACACGCCAAAACACTCTTCAATTCTGCTTTTAATACATCAAAACTAAACAATCCCTGCAAAACACTACGTAATCATATAGCATTGATACATCCAACATGATTCTGAATATCTTCATTGTAACGTAGGGTGCTAAAACATATTCTACAGTTTCTATACAAATATACAGCCCTACTCTCACAGGAATAACAAACATACAGCACTGTACAGAACTCCTTTAAAACAAATACAGATATACAGATCAGTTTTGATTCTTTACAAAATAATAAACTAGCTTTGTATTGTCGTGATTTTTTGTGCAAAAATCTAAAGAACAGGCAAGTTCACATAGATTACAGCAGTTAACTAGACTCCTAGCCACTGTGAGAAACGCGGACCGAAGAACCCAACTGGCGAATTGCTCTCAGAAGACCCAGCTGACAGGAACCCACTGATGGTCTGTGTTGAGTCTGTCTAGCGCCCTCTTGAGGCTGCGGTACGCTCCGTCTAGGTTATCGTTCACAATGCTCAGGTCAAAATAGTGACTGTACGCCCTCTGGATCCTTTCGCTCTCGTCCACCGTCCGTTTGAGTTCTGAGTCCTATAGAGAGACCAATATAGTCAACATTGGGGGAACTAAGAAATCTCAGGTGATTACAGTTTTGTTTTTTGTTTTTACAATCACTAGGACACATACTTAGGTCACTTTTTCAAAACTCTTCACAGAGTTCTCCTTACTAACTTTCATCTTGGCACAGCAGTTAATTTCACGTTCAAAATGCACTAAAACTACCAAAACACTTTATACATGTCTCAAATCAACGCATTCTTCCATAACAATAGCAAAGGTTTTTTAACCAAGAAACACACTTTGTCACTCATAAAACATTCAGTGTTTGGTTTTGTTAAACTGCTTTACAAAACAAGAATGAAGTTCTCTATTGTTTATAATTCAGTGCAGTTTATGTTACATGATCCATGTTTATATTACAGTACAAAATTATTCCCAAGTTTTCCCCTTTTGTCTAGATGGTAAAGGGTTAGTTCACCCAAAAATGAAATTTCTGTCATTAATTACTCACCCTCATGTCATTCCAAACCCGTAAGACCTTTGTTCATCTTCGGAACACAAATTAAGATATTTTGATGAAATCCGAGAGGTTTTTTATTCTCCATTGAAAGCAACGAAATTACCACATTCAAGGTCCAGAAAAGTAGTAAACATCGTTAAAATAGTCGATGTGACTGCAGTGATTCAACCTTAATGTTATGAAGCGACGAGAATACTTTTTGTGCGCAAAAACAAAACAAAAATAACTTTATTCAACAATTTCTTCTCTACCCTGTCAGTCAGCGCTTCCATGTTTACGCCAGAACGCCGGCTCATTATTGGCCGGCTCCTGCGTTAGCATCACACGCATGCATCATGGTGCTCACGTGAACAGCGTCGGCCAATACTGAGCCAGCGTTCGGACGTAAAAGAAAGAACAGCATCGGCCAAAACTGAGCCGGCGTTTGGACCATAGACTGTAAAAAAAAATATGGACATAGTGTCCGTGACGTCACCCGTAGGTTTCTGAAGAGCATTTTTGAAACCTAAAGCTGGCCGTTGCCATCTTTGCAGCACGTCACCGCGCATCACTCCCGGATAACAGAAAATGGGCAAAGAGGCGGGACGTGGGTGGAGCTGAGGTGAAGTGACAGCAGCAGACAAACGGCTAGTGGTGACAGCAGTGGCAATCCACCTGACACTCAAGTGGCCGCGCCCTTAATTATGCAGAACTTTAAGGCTTAATATAATTTAAACGGATGAGTTATAAAAAAATTCACCCCCCTCACAGTTGTCATGAAGGGCAAAATTAGCTATATAGACGAAAACCAGAATTTGTACCAGGCTGTAAACATGTTTTTTTTCTGCAGTAAAGTTGGGCATTTTAACATGGGGCTCAATGAGATTCTGCTCGCTTTTGGAGCATTTCCATCCCTAGCGGCCAGTCAATGAATTGCAGTTTAAGTCACTTCCGTATTGGCTTCAAGAGAAACGGGGAGGTTTCCGCTTGGTTCAGACGTGAAAGAAGGTCTTACGGGTGTGGAACGACATGAGGGTGAGTACTTAATGACAGAAATTTCATTTTTGGGTGAACTAACCCTTTAAACTGAACGACTAAAATCTGTGTAGGTGTTCAGCTACATCTAATTGCTTTGATAGCATTTGATTTTTTAGATTTGGAATATATTTCTATATGGTATTATTGTAGAAATATAGCAATTGACTGTCTTATTCAGTTTTGCATTATGTTAAGTTTTTAACTTAAGTGTAACCATTTTGAAAAGAGTATGTAAACGTGCAAATTGGCCTGTAGATACATAGACTTTTGGCATTAGTTTAAGTGAGAAAAGAATTCATGTAATTTGAAAGAAGTACTAGTTACTGCATGCATTTTGTGCTAAAGCAATGATAAATGATCCACAGTTTAGCCCACATAGTCTGCTGTTATGCAAAAAACTGTAAAGAAAGCAATTACCGTCATCTGTTTAGTCACAACACCAGCCTCAATGGCAGATCTGTTCATGTCTTTCAGAACCTCAAAGTTTGGGGCTTCGATGAACACCACATATGGAAGAAACTCGGCTGTTCGCAGAACTTTGAGCGCCTGTAGGAGAACAATGTATGAAATGAAAAGTATATTAAATGGGGTGATAACTATAAATGTAATATTTATTTGCATTGCTGGAAAATTTCCCCATAGACTTCCATTGTAAGTAATTTATACAATCAGCATCATGCATTAGTTGTATTTAGCCTAGGATATTTCTGTGAACAGTAATTGTAAATAGTATATAGGACATTTTAAAGGGCACCTGCGGATTGACATCCAGAATGCAAATCTTGCCGGAGTCCATGACCTCATGGATGGAGTCAATCTTGGTGCCGTACAGGTTTCCATCGTATTCCCCGTGCTCCAGAAATCGGCCACATTTAATGTCAGCTTCCATCTCACTGCGAGACATAAACAGGTACATCTGCCCCTCCTTCTCATCCACCTTGGGTTTACGAGATGTGTCTGTTCACAGGGACAAAAAGGGCCAGGTTAACATTAGCAGGGCAAATAATCTTTATGCAAACCAGTATATTTTATTTTCAAATTTTTTAAAGTTAATTTTTAATATTTAAGTGTAATTTTTGGATGGTTCTGAGCTGGTTGGTTGTTTCTGATAGGGTTGTGTTAGTGGTAAATTATTGGTTTAATAATAATAATTAAAGGGTTAGTTCACCCAAAAATGAAAATTCTGTCATTAATTACTCACCCTCATGTTGTTCCACACCTGTAAGACCTTCGTTGATCTTCGGAACACAAATTAAGATATTTTTGATCAAATCCGATGGCTCAGTGAGGCCTCCATAGACAGCAATAACGCTCCCTTTTTCAATGCCCAGAAAGCTACTAAAAACTTATTTAAAACAGTTCATGTGACTACAGTGTTTCAACCTTTATATTATAAAGCGACGAGAATACTTTTTGTGCCCCAGAAATAACAAAATAGCGACTTTATTCCACAATATCCAGTGAAGGGCGATTTCAAAACACCGCTTCATGAAGCTTCGATTCTTTACGAATCATAGGTTTTGAATCAGTGATTCGGAGCGCATATCAAACTGCCAAAGTCACGTGAACTATTGAAGTTTCAAAACACTTATGACGTGACGAAGCCTCGTTTACTGAAATCATGTGATTTTGGCGCTCCGAACCACTGATTCGAAACAAAGTCGCTATTTTGTTATTTTTGGCGCACAAAAAGTATTCTCGCTGCTTTATAATATTAAGGTTGAAACATTGTAGTAACATGAACTATTTTAAATATGTTTTTAGTAGCTTTCTGGGCATTGAAAAAGGGAGTGTTATTGCTGTCTATGGAGGCCTCACTGAACCATCGGATTTGATCAAAAATATCTTAATTTGTGTTCCGAAGATCAACGAAGGTCTTACAGGTTTGGAACGACGTGAGGGTGAGTAATTAACGACAGAATTTTCATTTTTGGGTGAACTAACCCTTTAATGTGTGGTCACATTAGCAAAATTTCAGCAAATTTCATGAGCATAGAAGGTCCATTATCTATTGTTAATAGTGTAGCACTGTATGAAGCACAGCTTACACAGAAGTAACTTTCAAACCAAGTAACTTGGTGAATTCAGAACAACGGTACATGTGACTGAACCTTAATTGTGTCCAACATGAAGCCAATTTAAAGGGATAGTTCACCCAAAAATGAAAATTCTGTCATCAATCACTCATGCTGTTCCAAACCCAAAAGACTTTCGTTCATCTTTGGAACACAAATGAAGATATTTTAATGAAATCTGAGCGATTTCTGTCCCTCCATTGAAAGTCTATTCACCCAAAACTCTTATGCTTCAAAACATTCATAAAGAGATAATCGAGTGGTTTAAATCCAAGTCTTCTGAAGAGACAGGATTGCTTTATATTGCTTTAAATTTAATTTAGGTCAGTTTGGGGTGAATAGACTTTCAATGGAGGGACAGAAATCTCTCAAATTTCATCTAAAAGATCTTCGTTTGTGTTCCAAAGATGAACAAAAATTGTTTGGAATGACATGAGGGTGAGTAAATGATAACAGAATTTTCATTTTGGGGTAACTTATTCCTTTGAAACGGCAAACATATTTCATATGTATTTCTGATTTATTTAATATATAAATATTAAATCAAAATAATAAATAAATATGCACTAACAGGGCGTTGTGGTTCCATAACGATGCGGGTCCGACACCAAAAGCTTATTTTTCATACTGCGGCGACCCACACCCTGAGCTCCAATCAGAACCAGCGTCTTTCTGCGGAACGGAGGCACCTTGGCCACTTCCTCATAAATCCTCAACTCATGTCGGTCAAACTCTGGTAAAGTGAAAACATCTCATCTTTTGTTAGTCTGATTTAGTCGCTATAACCATATTTATTATTTGCCAGTTCCAGTTCAGTTTTATTGAGGTTCCATGTACTGTAGTTCTCATTTTCTTTGAGTAAACAAATGCATTTCCATTTATGAACCTGAAATGGAACTGACTCCAAACTCATTATCACAAATGAGTTTAGCATGAAACAACAACAACAGACTTCAACAACAACAGTCACAACAGAGATCAAAAGTATGACACATGCGCATCCGTTGCACTGGACAGATGGAGCAGTCATCTTTACCAGCGTTCTTGGTGGTCAAGTACATCATCTTCTTCTTCTTCTTACCCCCGATCCCTGCACACAGAGGCCCTGCGGACATCAGCACACATCCTGGTAGTATAGACACACACAGCATGACTCCTGTCTACTGCAGGAGTCAAACACATTTAACCTCAGGCCATACTTATCAAACCTTTCAGTTCGTTCTAATGTAATTAGAAAAATGCACACAGAAAAATAACAGCATACAGGTTTGGAATGACATGAGGATGAATAAATAATGGCCTATTCCTATAATCAACACCAGAGCATTCTGCTTTACCACGCTGATCTAACCCAAGGGGGTGCTACTCTCAGTTCAGCGTAACCTCAGGCTGTTGACAGTTGATTTAAAGTCTTTGACATTTTAAGGTCTTACTTTCTCATAGTGATTTATGATATCATGAGAATATGGTGCTCATACTAGAGGAAACTGAGCAAAAATAGCTAATTTGGTGCAAATGTTGGAGATAAAATGTAAGATAAAATTCTGATTTAGCATGTATTAATGAGATCTTTATATCTATATAGTATTGCAGACTACATACATAAAATGCAAATAAATATCAGTTGTCACTCTTTATCTTGTATAAATGTCTTATTAAAATTATATATATATATATATAAAATTGTAATAATTGAGTTATTTTAAATTGTAATATTATTTCACAATATTACTGGTCCAATAAATGCAGCCATAAAAACTTCCACATAATAAATATTCCACTACATATATATATTCTGTAGTGCCTTGTGTCCTACCTGTGCTAGCGAGCTCCAGGTCTCTCTTGACAAAGGCTTTTCTCTTCTCCTCTAGCAGCTGACTGGGGATCAGGCCTGCACTGCCTCCTTCCAGATGACATGCCTACAGGTGAGACCAGAGGCAAGGTAAGACAGCCATACAGAGCTAAAAGGTCATGGCTATATATACACCCCCCCTCCACACACACAACACACACCTGCCACCAGTTGGGGTCCTCCTGGTTGAAGATCTGAAGGATGTCTCCACTGCTGAATTTGAGTCCAGCTTCTTTACAGGGGATCAGGTTGTCATGAGTGGGGTCATAGTCAAAGTGACACTTTACAAAGGCCTGCAGACAGAGAGAGAGGGAGAAAAATAGACATACAGTAAAAACAGAAACACATTGTCCTTGTTACTGAATATGTCCATCCATCAGAGTGTCATATTGTCAGCCTGTTGAAAACTTTAGAGGTTCTTCCACAGTTCTGTGTGTATGTGTAGCATGAAGCATATCTGTATCTAATGATTCCTTATTCTGTTAACAAATATACACTCACTAATAATCCACTTCAGACACTTTTATGTTTATTTCACTTTTCACTACAATTTTTTTTTTTTTTTGTCACAAGGTCACAATAAAACTGTCTTAGAAACTTTTTTTTTTCTACTTGTCCAAATGTCTTTTATGTGTAGATTTAATAGTTTTCCCCTTGTTCAGACTCAAAAAACAAAACAATCAAAATATGAATTAAAGGGTTAGTTCACCCAAAAATTAAAATTCTGTCATTACTCACCCTCATGTCATTCCAAAACTGTAAGACTTTTGTTCATCTTCGGAACACAAATGAAGATAATTTTAATGAAATCTGAGAGCTTTCTGTCTCTCCATAGACAGCTATGCAATTGAAACTTTGACACCTCAAGAAGTTCATAAAGAGATCGTAAAACTAATCCATATGAATTGAGTGGTTTAGTCCAAATTTTCTGAAGAGACTCGACCGCTTTATATGATGAACAGATTTAATTTAGGCTTTTATTCACATATAAACATTGATCGGCGAACATAAACAGAAGCTCCGAACCTGAATGACATGCGAGAACAAACCTCTTGCGGAAACTCAAACGTGATGCGTAACACAAGAATGAACCTCATTGTTTCTCGCACTTCAAGCAAACATGCTTGAGCTTCTGTTTTTTGTTCTGTGCATTGATGAATGTTTATATGTGAATAAAAGCCTAAATTCAATCTGTTCATCATATAAAGCATAAAATTTGGACTAAACCACTCAATTCATATGGATTAGTTTTACAATCTCTTTATGAACTTTATGAAGCATCAAAGTTTCAATTGCATAGACTGTCAATAGAGGGACAGAAAGCGCTCAGATTTCATTAAAAAGATCTTTATTTGAGTTCCAAAGATGAACAAAAGACTTATAGGATTGGAGCGACGTGAGGGTGAGTAAATGATTACAGAATTTTCATTTTTGGACTAACCCCAACTTACCCTTTAATACTAATTATTTTACTAATTCTACAATATAATACTAATTACTATTTAATACTAATTATTACTTATTAGTAGTTGATCATTTATACTGACTACTTGTTAAAAAATATTTAATATGAACTAAAAAATAAGGTTTTACACAAATTACACCTTGAGCCGTGTGTTGCGCTCGTCTCTCATTAGCAATTGCTCCAGCGGGCTCGTTTCAGCTCCCACAGCACTCGGCCCTGCTCTACTTCATACTACAGTAACGTTAATAATCTCATCCATGAACATTATTTCTGCCCGAGTCCCATCCCGATTCTTTTCCACCAGCTGTAGACGTGAAGACAACACCTACCATGATTATGCAAAAATCAAGGCGTCATCAAGCTACGCCTTTGTTTTGAATAAGCGACCTCTAGCGGCGAACATTAACATAGTGTGCCTTTAAAAGTTAACACCTTTATATTTACATGATGCATTTCAAAGCACTTACAATATAATATGAGGGTGAGTAAATGATGACATGATTTTAATTTTTGGTTTAACTGTCCCTTTAAGACGGATGTTAGCGAAAGAGCCAAAACCCTGTTGTCATGGCAACTGTAGTCACCTGCAGTCCAGCGGAATGTTGCTATTAGGTGCTGGAACGTCAATGTCACAGAAAATATGCCTGGATTACATCACTCAGACAGTCAACAACAAGCATACTCCACACACAACACAACACATGCCAACAATACCATCTGCCATCACAAACACCTACAGCAGCTCTCAAAAACATGAATATTCCCACCATTTAAGTGTGAATCACATTAGTAACATAACACTGTGATGTCCAGTCCCATATTAGCAGCAGGCACAGGAAGCTGTTCGTTTATTTTGGGATCAAGTAAAGACAGGCACAGATGGGACACTGTCAAATATGGCACCATATGGGCAGACAAACAGAACTTCACTCATTTAATTCTCATTTAATAAGCAGCAAAGATGAAGATCTCTGACATGCAGAAAGTGGGTAAGAACTGCTGAAATCGAAGGGCAGACTTGAAGATTGTCAGTGTCTCATCTTAATCGGTGGGGTGGCACAGTGTCAAAAACAGGGAGGGCTTTGGCGTAATGCACTAATATCCCAGCATGCTCTGGAGTGGAGACAGGTGCCCAAACTTGGTGGCATTTTGAACCAAGGTTATTACAGTAGATGTTAGTTACATGTGGGTTTGCATGTTTGTGTCAGCATGTGAGTACCAGAGCATTTTGGTACCGTCACATCTGGTGTTAAAGGCACAGTATGTAATTTTCGCTGCTAGAGGTCACATATTCAAAACAATATAAAAAGGTGTAGCTTGATGATGCTGTGAAGGAGCAAATCATGTTCATGGATGAGCTAATGAAATAAACTTTTATAACTGTTAAGTTTGATCACATGATTTTATTTCATTTTAATGAATTAGCCACAAGTACCATAATGTTTAATTTTAAATTACTATTCATACATGTCACTTTATTTGTCAAATTAAATTGTGGGGTAACACAGCGCAGTTTTACGTGAATTTCTCTAAATTTAAACATTGTTGGGAACATTTGGGATATTGTAAGTACACAAGTGAACAAAATGTATAACACTGTGCTAGTGGTTTTAGTTTATTTTAATGCAAAAATTCTATATATTGTGCCTTTAGCATCCAGCCAGGTGATCCAATTGACCTTATATCAGATAAATGACTGACTGCCCAAATAGCCAATCAAATCACTGCGCTGAGAAGCCAAAGTTAACTTTATATTAAGAAAAACATGTCGACTGTCCGACTTCTTGAAACTTGGGTAGATTTGGGAAGATACCATTATATTTACAGTTTCAACATAAACTGATACACAAGCTTGTGCTTTCTGAAATTTTGCAGAATAATAAACTATGGATTTGAAGGTTTTTTTTTTCCAAAATCATTAGGTACATCAGTGAGGAAGTGCATAATTTGTTTGATGGACATAGAGTACCCGCCCTTGAAAAGCGGTGGGGGTGGTGAAATAACCGCGGTCGTAAGGTCAGTTACTAGCAGACAGGCAAGACACATCATTCATCAAACTTATGATTGAGAGCAAAAACCTTATTTCTGTGGATTTGGCCATTCACGTATTCCATAACGAAATGTCTTCAGCAGCATTTATCTCACAGCAAACGATCCAGTGCGTATCTGTGTTTGCGCTCTGAAGAACGACAAGGCTTTATAACATATTTTTGCAGCGTTGAGCAATGTAGCCAATCACAAACAAATCTGTTGATTTCTTGAACGCAATGGCCAATCAGAGGTTTTTTAAGTTAGCATTGAACAAAAACTTGCGGTGAGTGGATTCTGAGTTCTGCACGCTGGCAAATATCCCCTCATTATAACAAATAATTATGTAAATAAAAGATTCATTGTGCAGTCAGTTTGATTTATTGTTACAGAATTTCTTGAGATCACGATGAACTAAGATGAGTGAGATTTTTAGTGATTTTAAAGGGAGTGGCTTTCTGCCAAATCCCGCATACGTAATCTGGTGAGTACACTCAAAGTCTTTGTTACACATCAGTATGCTACAGATGTAGGCTACATATTTTTATTGCTATTTGGTATGTATCGTTTTTATTATTGTGTTGTTTGAGGAATTAATTGAAAAGCTTTTGTACCTCATGTTTGCAAAATATATAGGCATAATGCAAAATGGTTTAGTTTTAGGTGTAGTTTGGCCTAATTAGGATGGACTATCATGTGTTTTGATGTTAATATAGAACTTGGTCTATTGCATTAATAATAATTACGGGAAGTTATTGTTTTGCTGACAGTCTGTTTCTCAGATGAAATGCCCCACCCCACCCCATTCTATATGTTCTGGCGACGGCCCTGACACTTGGCAGTACAGTAACCTATCTACGGGCGGCACGGTGGCTCAGTGCCTCAGATAGGTTGACTGGATATGCCAAATTGGCCATAGGAGTGAGTGTGAGTGTGTCCGAGCACTCTTAGTACAGGGTTACATCAGTAACATGTCTCAAATGTGTCTCTGTGACATTGAAGGGATAGTCTACATACTTTTACAATTACTACTCAAAAAAAGAACAATAATTTCACTAAATATATATCTGAATGTTGCCCACCTGTCGAGGTGTGTGTGGTTCTTGGTAACTGGGGAGGATTTTGAGGACCACGCTCCCACTGGACTCCTTCAGCATGTTCTGGAGAACCTTCGGGTCACTTCCGACCTCTTTTCCGTTCACCTCTTTGATGATGTCACCCACATGCAGCAGGCCCTGCTGATCAATCATGCCCCCGTGCAGGATCCGAGCAATCACCAGCTCTCCACCCTCCACCCGAAACGTCACACCCTGGCAGAGTAAACAGGATTTGATTCAAACAACAGAGACACTATTTGATTTAAAAAAAAACACAAATTTTTCATTGAGTGCTTCTTAAATAACAACATCAACTTTATTAGACTAATTTACATTTATCGATCACTAGGGATGAAGTGAAAATGAATATAATATAATATAATATAAAAATCCATAATTTATATAATTATATACAATTACATTTTAATTATTACATTTACATTACAAATTATCACCTATAACTATTATAGTTTTTATTTATATTTTGAATTAGCTTTTATTTTTATATTTATTGTTTCTTTATAATTTTAGTAATTTTATGTGATTATTTTATTAGTTTTTATTATTTTTAAATATTACTATTTACCTGTAATTTGTTTTTATTTCAGTTTCAGTTTTAGTTCAGTTTTAATTTTTTTTATTTCAAGTTAGTAATTTAAATTATTTCAGTTAGTTGCTAATGCAACATTTCACATTTTAGCTTATATTTATAGTAATTTTATTTCAGCTTTATTTCAATTAGCAAAAAATGTTTTTATTAGTTTTAGTTTTACTTTATTGATAATAACATGTTCATGTACTGCTACAGAAGTCTAAAAGTGCTATAGTCCATGTTGCAAATCTGGAAATAGTCTCTATTTAGAAACAGTCATTGTTTTTGCTATTTGTTTTTGTTCTGTTAGTGACAAAGAAATGGCACACTTCATCTTTAATGAGCAGCTCACATTACAATGCACCATTTCAGTGTTCTGAAAGCAAAATCATGTCTCACTTATTTGAATATTAAATTTCAGTTTCAGTTTATTTGCATAGCGCTCACATTACCTACAGCTCCAAAAGAAGCATAACAACAAATAACAGCAAAACGGTTTGTCAGGTTACTGCAGATTGTCTTGTCTTACCAGGTGCTCTCCAGACACTTTGCGGATGCCCACCATCCTGACAGCATCAGGGGGCACAGGCTGGTTGATGAACGCAGGGTCCATAAATGCACAGGGGCTGGGAGGAGGAGTCTCGTAGGTTTTGGAAGCTACAGAGTCATGTGTTTCAAGTAAAGACTGTAGACAAAAAAACAGGTATTGAGGGAAACCACTTTAAAAATCTAAATGAAACACAATTCAAGATATTGCTCTAGACTGAACCTCCAACATTTCTGCATGTACCTGAAAGTGAGGCTCTTTGAGGATGCTGACGAGCTCATGTGCCGCCTGACTGTGAGATGTGAGGGTGGTGAGGTCTCTCAGGATGTCCTGCACTAACTCCACATTATTGTCCCTCACCGCCTCCAGCTTCGGCTCTTCATAGTGCTCTCGAGACTGCACACACAAAACATTAAACATTCTTTAATTAGTTTCAAACAATAGTTAAAAATAGTTTAAATAGTTTCAAACATGAGGGTGGGTAGATGATGACAGAATTTTCAGAAAATGGCCTGTGAAGGTGTGATTCTTTTGGACTGACCACATTTAGACATGAATGGATGCTTTCTGCCACTGCTGTGTAGAAATTGTAGAAAATGTTACCAAAATGTTGACATCTGTTTAATGCATTACCTCAGTTTTGGAGAGTAACTAACTAAAGGAGCTAAGCTACTAACTTTACTAAATTTTCCAGTAGTGACAGCTGTTTTCAAAACTATGGAAGCTTGTTTACGCCACGAAAAAAAAAAATGTAAACGATAATTGCGAATTTTATCACAGAATTCTGACTTTTTTTCTCACAATTGCAAGTTTACTTCTCTAAGATATAAACTCGCAATTGCGAGTTATAAAGTCAGAATTGTGGAATATTGTAAGAGTTTTTTACTCGCAATTGTGTGTTTATATCTCACAATTCTGAGAAAAGAAGTCAGAATTGTGATATTTCTAAGAATTGTGAGTTTATATCTCACAATCCTGACTTTATAACACGCAATTGCGAGTTTATATCACGCAATTCTGAGAAAAAAAGTCAGAATTTAAAGATGTAAACTCGCAATTGCGAGAAAAAAAGTTGGAATTGTGAGATTAAAAAGGCACAATTACCTTTTTTATTTTTTATTCAGAAACAAGCTTCCATACAAAGCAGTGTAGCTTTTCCAGTAACAAGCTATTTTTTTCACTGAGTAGTGGTTTAGCGTGACCAAACCCTGAGCTGAGGGAATGATCAACTGTGCTCACCTAAACGTTCTTCTCTCTCGTTTAAAGCAGTGGTTCTCTAACACTTCTGCTCCAAGGCCAAGGCCATAACATTTGATGCCTGGCATATGAAGAATTTTTTATTTTTTATTTAAAATACCCATGGTGTTTTAATATTTTATTAACATACATTACTTTTCCAGGTCTAGAATACACTTTTAAAAGATCGTGAGAAGATCTTGACCAAAAACTGATGCACCTCTCGATGGAAATAAATGTTGTGATGTTATTTCCATAAAGAGGTGCGTCAATTTTTGGTCAAAATCTTGTATTGACAATGCAAGACTCAAGCACTCTGTAAAGTCTACTCCAGCACATCCCAAAAGCCTTTCAATGAATTTAACAAGGTCTGGACTCAGAGGTGCCAATTCATGAGTGAAAATTATTCCTTATGTTCCTTCCCAAACATTCTTTCACATTTTGAGCCTGATGAATCTTGACATTGTCATCCTGGAATATGGCCGTGATACATCTTACATGATGAAACATAATAATCACAGCAATAATGACAGTCATTGACTCTTAAGTATTTGCCTATTTAAATACAAACAGTGAATCTACGTGAAAGCATGATATGCTGTAATCATCTGTCCACAAAAACGTTGATAATTATGTTTGTGATAATAAAGTGATGCACTAAATTCCAGCCTGTGGTCAAACAGCACAGTAAAAAAGCCTGTACATTAGGCAGTATGCTGGAGCATCAGTATTTGTATAGGTTTAAATTTTGATAAATGGATCAAATATGATAACTATCTATTGACAGAAACCCAACTCTTAATTAAAGAAGCCTCATGTGGACACATGGACATCAAGTTAAGAAAGTGGGTGGCTCACCACTGGACTCTCCATGATTCCTTTCAGGAAGATGAGGTCCAGGTCATTGGCTGTGGTGGAACTGGTGCTGTCACTCAAGGTGTCCAGAAGACTCTGCATTGCTGAGGACAAGAAGACAAAATGGTTCAGGCCATTTCGGAACTGTTTTCATTGGTTCATTAGACGGTCTATGCCAGTGACTGACCCCCATTGGAGTCTAAGGTTCAGGCTAATGAAGTCTCAGCTGCAAAAGCTGCCTGTTTGTACATAAATCGGGATTAAGCTTTGAACCACAGCATGAGGGGACACTCAAACTACAGTTTAAAGTCACCATAAAATTAAAATCGACAATTCTTGTTTTTTATGGAATATTGCAGTATTTATTATAAATGATTTATCAGTGCACATCATAATTTTTTAAAATTCATGTGCCCTCGTAATCTTCACACAAAATAACTTTCCCTTCCTTGTGCAGTGACATCTCTTCTCTGATGATGTGTTTACTGGCGCAAGGGCAGGACAACCTGTCACTCACATGAGATCCACCAATAGCAAACCACAACCATTCAACCATCCAATCAATTCCAGATGGACAAAATCAAGTCCCGCCCTACATTTCTTCACTCGGATATATATCACAATAGTGAAAAAAAGACTATCGAAACTTCCGTTCCATGTCGACTTTAAGAGTGTGCACACAAATGACAAGCACTTCTAGAGAAAATAAATTGCAGCAACCAAAAAAAAGCATGCTATTAAGATAATATATTCATCATTTCAGAAGAACCCCCTATACCCTGTAAAAATGAGAGAAATGTCAATGGAAATAGATGTACTTCCCACTGATAAAGTCCTTTCTCTTCAGTGTGAAACAAGTAACTCATTTAAAGAATCCTCATTAAAAGCTTCTAACATCATGTTCCAGGGCAGATCAGAGAGACAGAAGATGATTTATAGTCTTCTATGAGTCATTTTGCTAAAATAATGTTTATAGATTGCTTGAGTAGTCATAATTATTTAGCTGTTAAAGTCCTTGTTTGTACATACTTAAGATGCTAAAAAAGACATGTTTATTTTCGTACTTGAGAAGCACTGGAATAACTAAGAGAGAAGATCAATGCAGTGGGGAACCATCAAAGCTGAATCTCCTCATACTCATACAGAGTTTATTTTAATAAAAAAAAACATTTCTAGAGAGATTCATGAGACCCTCATGGTCGATCTGCACCGCTCACACAGAACTCATTCATGTTTCCCCTGTGTTCTCAACTCTATTTTCCTTTCAGCAGCAAAGACATTGGTTAATAAAGTGAGATTAAATACATAAAGTATATTTGTATAATTTAATATATTTAAAGGTGCAATATGTAAGAATTTTGCAGTAAAATATCCAAAAACCACTAGACCAGTGTTATATATTTTGTTCACTTGAGTACTTAAAATATCCCAAATGTTTACAACTATTTGTAAATCGTGAGAAAATTGCAATTTTAACCAAGGCTCCGGGACGTGTGAGGAGTCGCCTGTTCTTCTTCTTCTTGTATGATTTAATGGCGGTTGACAAGCCAACTTATGGTGTATTTCCGCCACCAACTGGACTGGAGTCTGAAGCATTAACGTGAAGGATCATACCCGCATTACCCTCGGTTTCCGGTTTTATCTTGTAGAAACCATGGAAACGTCAAAGACGCTTTAATATTTACATGTTTTAATAGACAAGGGAACAACTGTTTTGATATATTTGTAGACAGAAAACTAATTATTGTTATATAGCTCAACATGTTTAGTCTTATTGTTTAAATCTAATTTTCTTGATTTTTTGCAAGTACCATGCTTTACCATGCCTCAGAGAAAAACACTATTTTGTCAAGTAGCTAACATAGCATAATCAGATGCAGCTTTATTTTTAGTAACAGTGATACAGAATTTTCTCCATCAATCAATACGTCTTAAAATTAATTGCATGCCATTTATCAACACAAGCCATCCAGCATTTAATATGATATTCTAAAATCTAAAAATTTCTAGCTTACTGCAGTGTGCAACAAGTGTCTCATAGCAGCCACCGAGTGAACGACGAGTAACGTTATAACATTTTCAGCACGCTCAAATATATCTAATATGATAAACAGCGCTGTGTTATCTCATACTCATGACCGGAAAAGCAGAAGCAGCGCCGGCGACTGTGGCATAATAAAATTTCCGCTGCTCGTGAGGCGTGTGTTGCGCGATCACTCCAGCGGCCTCGTTCAGCTCCCACAACACTCGGTCCTGCTCTGCTTCATACTACAGTAACATTAATAATCGCATCCATGAACATGATTTCTTCCCGAGTCCTATCCCAATTGTTTTCCACCAGCTGAGGTGAAGACCACATGTCCCAAGATTCCGCGCTCAAACTTGGCTTCATCAAGCTACGCCTTTGTTTTGAATAGGCCTCTAGCGGACAGAAAATATTACATATTGCACCTTTAATTATTACAGGTTTGCGTAAAATTCTGAGATTTTTTTTCATTTTGAGGAATACTGAATGTTTTTGTGCAAGTGAGATGAGTAAATACATGTTCACAGTTAGTCTAGAACTACAATATCCATCATGTTCACACAGCGAACACAACACCTCTGCACTTTATTTCTCTCAACATGGGGACAGGAGAGCTGTCAGTCAATAAATGTGGAAAAAGTAACTTGCGTTACTTATTTGAAAAAGTAACTTAGATATTTTGTTGTAAATCGAAAAAGTAATGCATTACTTTACTAGTTACTTGAAAAAAGTAATCTGATTACGTAACTCAAGTTACCCCCAACACTGGTCCTTAGTATCAAAAAGTTTGAAAACCCCTGAGCTGAGCAAACATGCAAATATTTAACTATTTCTTAAGCTATATTATTTTATTCTGCTATATTTATACATTAATATAATATAATATTTATTTATACAATATACATACTGTATATGTGGACAGTAAACCCTTGTGACAAAGTGTGCTTATTTGTTAGTGTAAATTCAAATCTCAAGGGTAGATTTTTTACTTAGATAATAGGCCTATAATACTATGAAACAAATGGCCATCGCACATGCGCTACTGTTGTACATGCACCGTCCGCACACAAAAATTGGGCTGTACGCGGACCTTCCTGATGATGAAAATTATGTCACACGGACAGTGCACGGACCATCGGCAAACATGGACGGCCGAAGTATACATTGGGCTTTAGTGTACCTAAAGAGAGCACACTTTCATGACTCTTTCTTAACACGCTTAAGTGCACTTTGTAATGACAAATTACATATAAAGATGTAGGCTACTTGAATCATACATAGAGTTTCATTTAATTTCATTGCAATTAACAATACATTCAGTTTGCATTTGAGTATATACTTGTAAAGTATATTCTTTTCCTACTAAAAAGTACTCTTTTTAAAAAAAGTGTTACTGTGCTAAGGTGTACTTCTTTTTCACAATGGGAAAGGCAAATGACTAGTGTTCGGAACAGAGTTTGTGATCTGGGTTCCAATGAGAGATTGATGTGAGAAAAATCCAAAGCAGCTAAAGGAGTTTTGCTATAAAACTCTATCTACTGATCTACTCTATACTCTATATACCACTCATTTTACTTTTAGATTCTTTTGTTGTTGTTGATGCTGTCCATGAGCAAAGAGGATCAGATTGCGTACTTCTCAGAGAGTGCTGCGCCAGCCAAACAACCATTGAGATGAATGTGTATGCTAATGGCTAGCTCTCTAGGTATTATAGACCTCTTTGCTATAATTAATAGCATGAGAAGCTCTGTAATGTATATCTCTATGGAAACACATCCAACTGGTGTGTTTCTGAGCAGAAGGGTCAAGCTCATTACTAGCTCTGGGTCGACATCCTGCCGAGACTTAGTGACATTTAATTTGAAAGGACACACCAAAGAAATACAGACATATTTCCGAGTTTGAGCCCTGAGACCTTTAAGCTATAATTGATTTAAATTCCAAAACATGTTTTATGGAGAGGAGGTGTATATACGGACTGTGTATGTGCTTTTGCAAATTTACCTGAAGGACATGCCTTGATGTTCAACAAGAATCTGTCATATTCTCACACTGCAGCACTGGTTACATTCAGGTCACAGATTTCTGTAATGCTTATCTATATGTAAGAGCTGCATTACTGCTGTTTATTTTCCCAGCTCAGGACTACCGCTGAGTGTTTGGCTTCTGACTCATTTCCATTCCACCACTCCTTCAGTAACGGAGAAAGCTTGTAGTATTTAGTTTTCACTCAAGTACAACAGTCATTTACTGGAACTAGTCTAACCTCCCCTTACACTCATACTACATGAAGCCTGGCTGACAAAACAAATTAGGTTACAATTTGGCTTACTGTGACATCAAATTCTGTTTCTTCATTTATTTAACTGAATTCTCCCATGACTTTCAAATTTTGCCACAGTTTTTACTTTATGCTTATTTTTTCTTTCATTTTAAGGGAGTTTAGTTTCTCCTAATTATATTCATCTAGCACAGTAACACTCAACTCATTTCTGAGCATAAACACATGGCAAATTAGGGTAACACTTTATTTTAGGGTCTTTTAACTGGTTGCTTATTAGCATGCATATTACTAGAATATTAGTAATTATTAAGCACATATTAATGCCTTATTCTGCATGACCTTATTCTACATTCTTAATCCTACCCAATACCTAAACTTAACAACTAATTTACTAACTATTAATAAGCAGTTAATTAGGAGTTTATTGAGGGAAAAGTCGTAGTTAATAGTGAATACATGTTCCCTTTACTAAAGTGTTACCCAAATTAGTTCATCTATTTCATATTGCATAGGTAACCAAACATAGTTTTCATAATTAGAGATGGCCAAGTAGCTAAAGTATAGACTTGTATAGTCATAGGTTTCCAGTCAAAAAGACAAATTGTTGCCAATTTGATTTGCTTAATAAAAGAAGTAAAATAGTATAGAGAAAAATATTTTAAAATTACCATGGCTTTCTGTTCAAACTATTTTAATAGTAGTCTGGACTGTAATTTTAATTTATTTTAATAAGTTAATTTCACTAAATGAACACAAGAAGAAATTAAATTGAATCAATTTATTTTACATGCACTAATATAAGTAGTAATAAACAGTAATATTTACCTATACATATGTTTTATGGTTCTAAGAAATGTTTATATATAAAAATGAAGTCACTTAAACCTCCAACTCATTTCTGCAAGTGATCTGTTAATTGCAATCTGTTCATTCCCTGGAGCCCAAATTATTACTCACATTTATTCCTGTTCTCATTTACTTGCATAAAGATGCCTCAACTTAATTTCTAATTACATATTTCCGAACCCCTCATGGGTTTTAATGGATCTTCTTCAAATCTTCTGGGCTTTAATCTTGATAATTTCTTAGCTTTAATGGTTTTCGTCTTATCTTTTACTAATGATCTTATCTTGGTTTGTGCACATTCACTAATAGTGGTTATACTTTTAAAAAAAACTCTTACAATTAAAAGGCCCCCAAAAATATTAATATTAAAAGACAAAATTAGGGCCCTGACATAACTGAAAAGTCAATTTTACACTTTTAGGAGCCCTCCAAAAATGATCACTGGCAAAATATCAACTATAATACAGTGAAAATATTTCGGTCCCACTTTATATTAAGGGCCAGGTTTAATATAAACGCAAACCCTCTTTTGGTGTTAAAAAAACTACTGTCAGGATTTACTAAAGACACGCACTGCAAAATTAGTGCTGAAAAGGCGTGGACTGAGTTGTTTTTGCGGCTGACCTTATTGCATATGCATTTGTAGGAGTTTCCCTTTCAGACGCAAAATTTATGGGAGGAGAGTATTTAAATGAATCACACGACGCGATTTACTAATGTTTGCGCTCGTCAATTTACTGGTATTTGTGCCATTATTTAACACCCAAAAAAGCATGTCTTAATAGGATAGTTCACCCAAAAATGAAAATTCTATCATCATTTACTCACCCTCAAGTTGTTCCAAACCTGTAAACATTTCTTTGTTCTGTTGAACACAAAGGAAGATATTTTGAAGAAAATTTGTAACCAGGCCACTTTGGGGCACCATTGACTTCCATAGTAGGAAAAAAAATACTATGGAAGTCAATGGTGCCCCAAAACTTTTCAGTTTAACACATTCTTCAAAATATCTTCCTTTGTGTTCAACAGAACAAAGAAAATTATACAGATGTGGAACAACTTGAGGGTGAGTAAATGATGATAGAATTTTCATTTTTGGGTGAACTATCCCTTTAACACATTTTGCGACATGGCTGCAATTGTTGCTGCTAGGAGGAGACATCGCGGAGAACAGAGAGCGAATGGTAGAAGGGAGAAAATATTTTCCACTCGTATTAATTTCTTTGGAATGCCAGAGGAAGGCGTTATCCGTATATTACATGTAACAAGTTGCACCTGTGTCGACCCGCACCTGATGAGCATCAGCTCTGCTTATTTGCGAGCCAACGCTAATTTGCACTGCTCTTGGTAGATTGCGTCGGTCATTATGTAAATGATTTGACTGAGTCTGTGTTCTTTAATTTAACCGTCAGCAGTAGATCAGGCGCAAAACTTGCCACTCCCATCGGCGCTTTTGTGGAATTGCGCTCTCACGCTAATTTGCCCCGTTTAGTAAATCTGGCCCTAAGTGTCTTTAACTACTGTACTAACATTTAAATTGAACGTTTAATACAATGCACTTATTGTGTACGTTTTTACATTGTACTTACTTTTAAAAATACCTGCATGTAATAACATATATAACTACATCTGTAATTGGTTTTTGAATTTACATCTATAATTACACTGTTGACCATTCCCTTACCCCTTAAACCACCCTTAAACCTACCCATACCACTAAACCTGTCCTAACCTCACCAGCATCCCACGTCAAGCAGCAATACAATAAGTACATTGTACCAAAGAATTCTGTACATAAGTTAGACTCAAGTAGTTAGAGCGACTTAATTTTTCTTTTCTTTTTTTTCTTTTTTTGAGTAATCAACTTAAAAATTTGTGTTTATGTTACAAATTAAGTAATGTAGTTTGATGGTTGAACATAGTTTCATTCGAAGTTGTCATAACTCAAAAAAAAAAAAAAAAAATGATGCAAACTGTTGTGTTAATTTTTTTGTTGAGCCAACACATTACTTTTTAGAGTGATGACTATATAATCCACTTACAATACCAGATGTATATCTGATCTACAGAATCTCATATTGTTAGGATATTAAGCATGTAATAAACATTTTTTCCCTTATAAACCTTAGAGGGACACCCAGATCTTTCTGATATGAAAGGATTTAAGTATGCAAAAACGTCTGTAGAATACTGCATTATATTTAAAGGTATGCAAAGATCCAGTCATCTGAATTCTAATTGCACCATGAATACCTTCATTTGGCTAATCATGCATCATTAAAACAATAATTATTTGTTTTTATTTTTCCTCATTTATAAATCACTTTATAAAAGCATGGGCTAAATGAAAAAATGTAAAGTAATGCCCAGTTCACATTAGTCTCACATAGCCAGACCATCAGACTGACGACATAAGATCTGGACTCCATCGCAGCTTTCACTGGCCAAGAGGATGTCTGACCGACATGTAAAGCAACCAATCACAGCTCGTTTTGTTCTGCATCATGTTTAGGGGCGTGAAAATGTAAAGTTGATGTCCCTACGATAACAGAGTGGTGTGCATCTAATAAATTATTCATTCAAGAACGTTTTGCAAGTTTACTGCAACAATAGAGCCGCAAACTTCACATACTTTGAAAATCCAGGGTTTAGTTGATCCTGATAAGCGCTCATTGTCTCAGTTGTAAACACGACGGCTTTTTTTTCCATGAGGGGGTTTGGCATCACAACAGCTTTGTTTTCAGGCGGACCGTTAAAAGAACGCAACACACACGTCTCCCAGAAATCCTGTAGAATTCAATCAGATGACTCCCAAAGTGTTTCCCATTTTGTGTGCCATATACATCAGACGTTCAGCCAACGGTCCGTGGGCGTGACGTCTGAGGATGAGTTCACAATAACAGTGGTTAGGTCACCACTGCATGAATCAAACCCACCTTTCTACAAGGTTTAACATATAGAATTATGTTATTATATTCCTGCATGTGTGAAATCCAACATGTTCTCCAACCAATACGCCTATATAGGTCGTTTGTCACTTCCCTGAAATACGACCCATAGGAGCGTCTACCAAAGTTGCGCCCCTATCGACAACAGGACACTTTCATTTTAATTCATGAAATACGACCCATAGGAGCATTTGCTAAAGTTTCGCCCCTATCGACAACAGAACACTTTCATTTTAATGCATTGTTCCCTTTTATCTGCGTCATATTTCGGGTTTCGCGTAGCTCAATTGGCAGAGCATTGCAATATATAACAATATGCAATCATGTGATCATGCAATCGTGGGTTCGATCCCAGGGAACGCATGTGCTCATAAAGTGTATATGCACTATAAATCACTAAGGGTAGGTTTAGTGGTGGGGTAGGTGTAGTTGTTAATAAAAAAATGAGTTTTGCTAAATGGAAATAGGACAAATGGTGTAAAAAGTCCACACATTGCATTTAAATGAACACGCATTTTGATTGGTAACGACAGTCATACGTCATTTCATGACGACAGACGTAACACAACACTGTCATTATTTTTACGCCAGCTAGAGGGCGCATGACTTTAAAACGTAAATATAGGTCGTAATAAGGTGCTTGAAAAATGACATATTGGGTCGATTTTTTTTTTTGGAGAACAGTCTGGTGAAATCACATATCATCCCCAGAACAACTGATCAAATCTCTTTCGCCCCATCTGTGATCCCACTGTAGTAGTGAATTACTATCTTTGAGTTCCTAGATGTAGTCTGTCATTATTACACCTATAATTCCATCTATTGATTTCTAAACAGCTTGCCACATCACACCTACAATATTAAAAGACTCTTTCATAAAATTTGAATGGAAATCTCAGTCCTGCTATTCATGCAATATACACAGCCGGCCTACAGGTGTGTAAGCTCATGATTTAATGTAATCATGCATAATTCAACAGGCAGATTGAATATTAATGAGGCCGATGCTGCTTACTGTGTTCAAGAAGGACATGTTGTCAATATATTGTCAACCATCTCAAGTGTCACAGGAATAGAGTTAAAGTCCAGACTAAAAAGTTGACAGTCTAATAATACTGCTTCATAACCAAGGAAACAGTTCACATAAATATGAGAAAACTGCATTTGTTTTGTGAAAAGATGCAATGGAATGTATTCCACTTGTAAATGACTGTATTTTGAACCTCTGAGAGAGAGAGAAAGAGGATATCTGGAAATAAAGGACTCCGACTCATTCTCTCCGGGCAGCTGTAACAAACACAGGATGTGCTCTCATGCACAAAGCTAATTGGACACTGGTTTGTCACCTCTCTTTCAGTGCACCCCTCCCTGTCTCTCCTCTTCACATGCACACACACATTCTGTGCTAGAGCGGGATGAAAAAATGTCGGTGACAATTTCTATAAAGCCTGTATGAATAAGGGTATTCATAATGTATTCATAATTTTAAAAGTTGAGTTATAATACTTAGCAACTCAACAACAATACACATTTTAATAGTATCATGCATTATAGAACTATAAAACACATGAAATGTGCTGCTGATCACTGCTAGTATAATGCCAAACATGTATAATGTTATAATGTTACATTCTTTATAGCCTTTTCATTTTCATGTTCCCATCAAGTATTAATATATTGGATAAAATATTGTATTCGCAATTTTTAAAGATTAGAAATCACATTCGTTATTTTTTAGTGGACATACTGTTTCTACAAGATAAATTACACAATTATTATTCCATTAGTCAAGTTGATAAATAAGGACTAAAGACATCAACCGGCAGGAAGTGACATCATTTTAGTGGGAAAAGCAACACAAGCATACTGTAAATTGATTTGATTATTTCTGTGATGTTTTGTAGTATTATTTCATTCTAAAACATCCCACTGTATATTAAATATCAAAAATCATTTTAAGTTGACACCCTCACTTAATTTAATTTGTCAGTCCTTCACTAAACAATTGCTTACATAAGCTTTTTTTTTTGCATCTTGTCTTGTTTTACCTTATTGGTATTGTGTAAATAATTAAGTATTCAAATGTATGGGAAAAAAATATAACAGGTTACATTATGTATTTTATGATATATTGATATAATTTGCATTGCATTAGGAATGCCTTCAAAATACAATATGGATACAGGAATAAAAAGCGTTAGCATTTGTATAATAAGACGATTTTTACTATTATTAATAATTATGGTTAGTGATTTGAACAGACTCCTAACCCTATTAAATATATGTAACTTGAGGAGAGGTTTCTGTGATTAATTTGACCACGAATAGGAAAATATAATGATCGCAATTATGAAAAGATGTTTATTATACAGCATTATGATTATAATGCACAAATAATGCCTTATGATTATGAATCAAATGCATTCATTTAACTTTTTTACATTTTTAATTTAACACCAGAAGTAGTATGATCATGTTATCAACTACAATGAGAATATGACAACTCTTGATACCAACATTTCATAGGCATATCAATCAATTCATACATTATTATAGTTGCATTTACAGTAACTATAACTGCAAAACCACAATAAAAACTGAAGTCCCTATTCCTCCAGTGACACCACAGCATGCTTTTAAAGAGCTGAGCTGATCTTACGCTCTCTGTGTCTTACCTCCTGGACTCTCTAGAGATCTGATCGATCCAATCTCCTCCAGGGACAATCTGTTATAGAGACTCCCAGCCATAGTTCAGTCTCTCTGAAACCTCTTTTCCTGCCTTTAATTCACATGCGCTCCTTCCTTATTTTCTGTTCCTTCACTTTTTTCCACCTCCTTGACGTCAGCATCAGTTACCAGAAAGCCCCCCACCTCTCATTCTTTCTCTTGCTTGTCCCTTCCTAGGTATTCCATTTCTTGACTGTTCCCTCCCTGTCTGGTAACACCTCAGGCTTTCTTGTTTTTCCCGTTTTTGTCTTCTCTCTTCATCCGCCCTCCTTAAAAAAGGTAGTTTGAGGCAGCATAAACAACTGGGCGTCTTTGCATTCTGCCTCCTAATTCGCTTCTATTTGGCTCTAACAGCACTGATTCCAAATACACAGGTTGCCAGAGAATTTTAGCCTCCTCCTTAACACTCCCTCTCAGCCGCTGTCTCAATGCCTGACAGACCCACTGAGAAAGCTCAAAACTAAACGCAGAGACCTAATAAGAGGAGACAATGCAGAAGAGGGAGAGACAGAATATAGAAAAAAAGAGGATGACGACAAAATGGCTAATACGAACAAAGAGTGGAAATTCTCAGTAGGAAAAAAGAATCACTTAAGAGATCTCTATAAAAGCTAATCTCCTTAAATGTTTCTCCTATAAATTTACATTAAGTGTAAATGGAGACTTTTACTTAAGTCTCTTAGATCTCAGATGCTGTGAGCTCTCAACCATGTCTCAAACCCTGCCAAGATGCATCTGCAATCAGAGATCTCAATATTAAAGGAACACTCCACTTTTTTTGAAAATAGGTTCATTTTCCAACTCCCCTAGAGTTAAACAGTTGAGTTTTACCGTTTTCGAATCCATTCAGCCGATCTCCGGGTCTGGCGGTAACACTTTTAGCATAGCTTAGCATAGTTCATTGAATCTGATTAGACCATTAGCATCTCACTCAAAAATGACCAAAGAGTTTCGATATTTTTCCTATTTAAAACTCGACTCTTCTGTAGTTACATCGTGTACTAAGACCGACGGAAAATGAAAAGTTGCGATTTTCTAGGCCGATATGGCTAGGAACTATACTCTCATTCTGGCGTAATAATCAAGGAACTTTGCTGCCGTACCATGGGTGCAGCAGGCGCAATGATATTACGCAGCGCCTGTGACCCTGCTTGCACAGGGAGCGTGCCTTGCAACCATGGAAACATTTGTGAGAGACGCTGCGTAATATCATTGCGCCTGCTGTACACGATGTAACTACAGAAGAATCAAGTTTTAAATAGGAAAAATATCGAAACTCTTTGGTCATTTTTGAGCGAGATGCTAACGGTCTCATCAGATTCAATGAACTATGCTAAGCTATGCTAAAAGTGGTACTGCCAGACCCGGAGATTGGCTGAATGGATTCGAAAACGGTAAAACTCAACTGTTTAACTCTAGGGGAGTTGGAAAATGATCCTATTTTCAAAAAAAGTGGAGTGTTCCTTTAACAAAATGAAACATTTCTTGTGATGAACCTCCAAGATGATCTGAGCTATCCTATCCACACTGAAAAACAACAAGTAAAATTTACTCAAATTACTCAAACAAGTTCATTCAGATGTTTCAAGAACATTTTACAGACAAAATTAAGTAAAATCCTAATAACTAAGTGAAAGTGCTCCCATTTTTCTATTTAAAAGGTTCCTAATTTTATTTTGGAAATCTCTTACAATAAGTTTACATGCATACAAGGTATAAAAAATTTTCACACAATATACATTGCAGCATCACCTCTTTTCTCATAGTATCTGGAATTATTCGATAAAGGATCTGGTCTCTCTCAAACCCTCCTTTCTGAGAGCCTACTCTGCTCTGATTGGTCAGAGGGCCCAGTCGGTTGTGATTGGTCTACCGCATTATCATATCTGAATTTCAGCTCCAGAGGCTTCCTCAGCACTTGTTCCACAGTGATACGAACAGTAACGATGGCGTCGGTTTTACCGTATCAATTCGAGCTTGAGTCCTCATCCTTTGAAAGTGCATGCAAAGTGGACTTGCTTTTGCAGAGCAGAACAGCATCTGCTTGACACGTCCACAACACGAATCAAACTCTTTCAGGTCTCATCTACAACTACAGCGTTTGAGGGTGGGTCAAAGCAGACATTAGGTGTGTTCAACTTGAAGAGGCGCTGCACAGACCAATGACATCAAAGTACCACAAGACCGATTCAAAAGTATATGGAACTGTCTGCTCTCTAAACGCTCTTGTGGTACTTACACTTGATGGTGTATACTTGATCTCATACACCAATCGGTCTACGCAGTGCCACATCAAGTCGAACACACCTATTGTTTGCGGGCAGCCAATGAAGACCATAGGATGGCATTATGTAAATATGTTACAAACCTACGTAGGTTCATGCAGGAAGTAAGACTGGAATTACTGACTACTCGTTTCAGGCAGTTCAGTTCTTTCTTCTTTGATCTTTGAAACTTAGCAAACCTTTTACATTCACAAACAGCTATTACATACTACATGAAAGGTAATATCTGAAAAAGACTTTAAGTAAAATTAAAGCAAATAAATACATACTTTTTGATTTTACTTTACTTTTAAGGCAAATGTTAACATAAAATTACTTTATCTTAATTTCACATGATGTATTTTGACATTATCACAGCTACTTTTAATGTATGAAAAAACAAACACCACTATTTTCATATAACTATCCTACAACCTAACCACAAGCTTTACTATTCAGCACAGTGGTAACCACAAAAACTTAAACAACAGAAACTCCAACATATGTCCAACATACCTTAACATTAAAATCTAACTGGTCAATTTCAAAGTAACAATTTCAACATTTACTCTGCCAATTCAGTTCTTGCAAAGCATGCTGAGAACTAAAAATCCATCCATGAAGTTTCAGTTAATGCAGCAGTGACTCATGTAGTCCCAACAGAAATAAATTAAGTATACTTTAATTTTACATTTTTAAGGAACTGACCACAATGAAATTAAGTGGTGATAAAATGTTGTGTTGCTTTAGCTACTTTTAATTAAGTAAACTGAAAAAGCTGCAAAAATAACTTTTTCAAGTGCACATTCATTTTGTTGGTAGCTACACTCAGTTAAAGGATTAGTTCACTTCAGTATTAAAATTTCCTGATAATTTACTCACCCCCATGTCATCCAAGATGTTTATGTCTTTCTTTATTCAGTCGAAAAGAAATTAAGATTTTTGAGGAAAACATTCCAGGATTTTTCTCCATATAGTGGACTTAAGTGGGGTACAACGGGTTGAAGGTCCAAACTGCAGTTTCAGTGCAGCTTCAAAGGGCTCTACACGATCCCAGACGAGGAATAAGGGTCTTATCTAGCGAAACAATCTGTCATTTTCTTAAAAAAAAAAAAAAAAATTATATATTTTTTAACCACAGATGCTCATTTTGCACTAGCTCTGCGATGCACCACGCATTACGTAATCACGTTGGAATGGACACGCGTGTACAGGCTGTAATTTAGTGCTAAATAAATAAAATAATCTTTTATAAGCAGTTAAAGTGGTGGAGTGTTTGCAGTGCTGTTGTAGTGAGCTGAGTGGTTGTTATTGGTGACCTTTTAATATGAGTTAACAAGGCATGCAACCAACGCTCGGCATATAAAAATCAACAATTGACATTTAACAAACAGCAAATAATTTTAGATTAAAAAAATATTAAACTCCACATTACAAAACAAGTAACATTAACACTTTACAATGATTTTAAACAGACAAAAATTTGTTAATGTTTAATCTAGGTTATTGATAATTTATAAATATACTGTTGTTCATTTTAAATTAAATTTAAGTTAATTTATAAAACTTAAAATGTTAAAAATATATTAGTAGATTAGTAATACATGCTGTAAAAGTATTGATAATTTGTTCCTGATACCATGCATTACCAATGCTCTAAATAATGCATTAGTCATCAACAAATTTACATCATTGTAAACTGTTACTCAAGTAACTTAAAGTGACAACAAAAACAGCAACAGCAAAAAATACACCAAGAGGCAGAAAAATGTGTTCATGCCAAAATGCATGCTGGGTACCTAAGCACCAATATTGTACTGTGGACATCACCAGTATATAAAAACATGAGATAACTGTAATACAGACACAAATAATGCTGCTACATCAGTCATTTCCTGTTCCTGTTCATTGTGAAGTCACAGTATGCTATTTATGTATATTTAACTCCAATATATTATAGAAGTACTGCTGTAAAAATATGATTACAAGTACAAGAACAATTATCTAACAAATACACCAATTCATGCAAATGTTTCACAGTGTACACTGTAAACATAACCTTGCATCTAAACCTTACAATAAGGAGTAAATACAAAAAAAAAAAAAAAAAAACCTGGAGAGTGCACATTTCTAATAACTGGCTAAAGGAGTTATAATCAGTTAGCTGTCACAGTGTTGGCAGCTAGTGTTTACTTCTGGCAAACTGGACCTCATTATCACAAGTGTCAACTGAGGTGATATATCTCGAGCTAAATGAGGACTCTGGATGACACTGGCACTTCAGTAATGGCAAGGACAGCAGTTTCATTAGTTGATCAGGTGAAGGAAGAGCATAGGACGGAAACCAGCAGGTCCAGTAACAGTGTTGATGTAAAGTCTTGAAGGTCAGTGCTCTCAAGCTAAGTGGAAAGTTGATTGGGTTCTTTCCAGTGCTTAGAAAGTGCTTGTCCAACAACGGGCACCAAAAACTAGAAGTACTGACATCCCTTTTAATGAAGACCTTTGACAATCTTGTCCTAACTAGGGTTGCAAAGGGGCGGAAAGTTTCTGGTAAATTTCTGGAAACTTTCCACGGGAACTTAACCTGGGGAATTTTGGAAATATTCCAATTTGGAAACTTAACAGGAATTTACGGGAATTTATGGGAATTTATGAGAATTTATGGGAATTAATTGGAAATTTTGGGAAATTTATATAAATGTATAATATTTATATAAAATGTATCATATACAAACATAAATATAAACATTTTGTTTGGTCATAACATGACATTTCTTTTTCGCATTCAATTCTAATTTAGTAAATATGTAAAATAAATATTTTTATTGCAGCAATTGTTATGTGTTATTTATTTCAGTGTCACATGATCCTTCAGAAATCATTCTAATATGCTGATTTGATACGCAGTTATTGTCAATGTTGGAAACAGCTGTGCTGCTTAATATTTTTTTGGAACCTGTAATACTTTTTTCAGGATTCATTGATGAATAAAAAGTTAAAAAGAACAGCATTTATTCAAAATAGAAATCTTTTCTAACAATATCACTTTAATATCACTTTTTATCAATTTCACACATCCTTGCTGAATAAAAGTATTAATTTCTTTCAAAAAAAAAAAAAAAAAAAAAGGAAAAAATTACTTACCCCAAAATTTTGACTGGTAGTGTATGTTACAAAAGATTTCTATTTTAAATAAATGCTGTTCTTTACATTTTTATTCATCAAAGAATCCTGAAAAAAAGTATCACAGGTTATAAAAAATATTAAGCAGCACGACTGTTTCCAACATTGATAATTGAGTATCAAATTAGCATATTAGAATAACTTCTGAAGGATCATGTGACACTGAAGACTGGAGTAATGATGCTGAAAAATTAGCATTGCATCACAGAAATAAATTATATTTTAATGTACATTAAAATAGAAAACCATTATTTTAAATTGTGGTTATATTTCACAATATTACTTTTTTTTTTCTGTATTTTTGATCAAATGTGTATGTTATGGACTGGGGGAATGCACAGTGCATGCAGGGGGTGTGGCCTCAATAGCCCTGCAGTAAGTAGTGTGCTGTGTGAATGTCAGGGTAAAAATTCAACTGAAATTGCATTAAATCTGGTTGTTTTAACCAAAAGTATGCTGCTAGATGTTTTTTTTCAACTACATTTAAGTACCCTGTTATAGGCTAACCTGCAATTTTGCAAATTCCCTGTTTATTCCCATATATTCCCGTTAATTCCCATATATTCCCGTTAATTCCCATGGAAAGTTTTCAGCTTTGAAAATTCCCAGAATTTTGCAACCCTAGTCCTAACCCACCTTAGAACCTAGATCAGCTCAAGACATTCTGTGCAAGAACCATTTTGCCATGCACCTTATTCAGTGAGTAATCGAGTTGGCCTTCTGGATCAGCATGTTTAGAATCTGCTGAAATAGCATTGCTTCCTCAGCAGACCACAATGCAGAAAAGCATGCTGGATACTAGAGACTGGTAAAGCTACATATTTACAGCCCACTGATATATGACTAGATTGCTTCTACACTGCCGGCAGGTGGTGAAACCACCGGAAATATTTGAGCACCAGAGGGCACCATTGACTGACAGCCAAAACTTTTATTTAAAATCACCCGATTCACAAAGTATTAGTTGCACAGAATTAGTTTTTAGGGAAATATGTATGTAAATTAATTGTTACTTTGGATGTTATCTCTAGGTTATTTCAGGCAGGATTGGCAATATATATAAATCATTGTGATGGGTGTGTCTGCTGCACAACACAACACAAAATATATTTTGTTATGTACATAATTATGCAGGAAATATTAAACATGAACATATATCTGGGATTATTAGCAGAAATTGATTTGAATACAATAAACATTATAAAACAAGCCTCTATTACTATATTGCACTATATTTGCAACAGTATAAAAGTTCTAAATAAAGCTTAATTTCTTTAAGGCCATATGCAGTCAGCGTTATTTCTCACAATAAGTTGTGAAGCGTGTATTTTATTTCCTGATGTCTTTTTTATTGACCAACATCCAATTTTTACTAGCATGACAGTTTGCTTGGGAAAAATTCATTGTTGGATTTACTTAAAAAAGCATATATTATATTATATTATTATAACTATATTGAGTAATTTGTACAAATAACAATTTAGTTGTATGAACAAAAGAAATGCAAGTAAAGCTGACAAAATTTCTTTGAGTAAATACAAATCATTTGAATTAGTCACTGTTACATAATATATGTGCAGTTTACTTAATGTTATGTTTCTTACGCAAGATGGACACATTTATTAAATTAATTAACAAAAGTCAGAATTGTGAGATAAAAAGTTGCAATTACCTTTTTTATTTTTTATTCAGTGGCGGAAACAAGCTTCTATAAGAAACAGCATTGTATAACACAACATAATTACACAACCACTGTGAATAACTGTAAACGGTAAATTAAGTTATATGTGCATATACCTTACAAAGCATGAATCTGTATTTATGCATATTGTAATGCATATTTTGTTTCATATGGTTTACAAAAAAATTGGTAACACTTTATAATAAGGTCTCATTTGTTAACATTAGTTAATGTATTAACTAACAGTGAGCAATATATTTTGGTTACACTTTATTTTAAAGGGATAGTTCACCCAAAAATGAAAATTATCCCATGATTTTCATGATTTATTTCTACACAGTCGTCCGCCAGAAGCTAGTTATTTGAATTTATAAAGTTTTAAATATGGATATTTTTCTTACAAAAATGCATCGATTTGCTTCAGAAGGCCTTTATTAACCCCCTGGAGTAGTATGGATTACTTTTTATTTTTATGGATGGATGCATTATTTTTGACTTCAAAACGCGGCCCTTCATTCACAACCATTATAAACCTTGGAGGACTATGGGTACTTTTAAACATATCTCTGATTGTCTGATTTGTCTGAAAGAAGATAGTCATATACACCTAGGATGGCTTGAGGGTGAGTAAATCATGGGATACTTTTCATTTTTTGATGAGCTATCCCTTTAAGGTGTCCGTGTTACAGTGTAATTATGCATTTAAGTACTGTGTAATAATAATTAACTACATGTACTTACTATAGGGTTAGGTTTAGGATGAGGGTTTGGTTTAGGGTTAGTTGCATGTAATTATGCATAATTTATAGTTATTACCACAGTAACTACATGTAACGTGTAACGAGGACACTGTAAAATAAAGTGTTACCTATATTTTTTACAATATTTATCAATCTTCGTTAATGTTAGTTAAAAAAAAATACAAAAATTTGTTGTTTATTAATGTTAGTTCACAGTGAATTAAGTAATGTTAACAACATTTGATTTTAAAAATGTATAAGTAAATGTTAAAATTAACATTAACTGATTAATAAATACTTTAAATGAAGTATTGTTTATTCTTCGTTCATGTTAACAAATGTAGTTAACCTTATTGTGAAGTGTTACCAAACTTTTATACCATTTTCAAGAAAAGTTCAAATGAAATGACTCTAAAAATGTCATGTGGTGTCATATGCCATCAAGAAACATATTTTCCCTATACCTTGAATACATGTGCATCTTAATCATTATTTTCCAAAACGTTTTTACATATATTTTTCAAGGTAAAAAGTATTTTTCACAAAACTATTATTCATTATTAAGTTTTTGCGGAGCCACACCAAATGATATTTTACAACCTGAACCTCATCATAAAATATCAAATTATACTTTATTTAAAATATTAATGGTCAGTGGAGAAAATAATTCTAGGAAATTATAATTTAAAAAAAATGCTAATTACTTAATACAATTTCGTTTCAAGAATTTTTTTTTCACTGGACAGTTGTATCACCACATTTTTTATTTTATGTCCTTAAAACATTTACCCAGATAAATTTTAATTCAGAAATTTAAAAAAGCTAACCACAGAAGAGGCGTATTCAAGTAATTTTATGAATTTCTTTTTAATGTATCTTTTAATAAATTAGTAGATAAAACTAAAAACTGATGACAAGCATCATTATCCAACTAGAAGAGATGCTTTTTACCCCAGTGCACTTCTTCATGTTGTGCTGCTGAAGCACTCTAGCTTGTCCCTGTGGAATTTCTTCTACTATAAAAAGAGTCTTTACCATATGACTCATAAATCATGTTTTAGTATATTTCCTTTATCCAATCCTGTGAAGCGAATTTAGCCTCTATGCACTTCCAGTGACAGGATCCTGTTAATAGTGGCAAATATCATTTCTAAAGTCAAAACCTCTTTTGTGACTGAATAGACATCAGAAGACAGATAGCACATAGCTAAAACAAAATGTCCTGAGGATATGGCTGCAGCCCCAGAGGGAGTAACTCAATATTTGGGTCACTAACCTGTGAATAACAGTAACGTGTCCCAGGTTGCTGCACTATTTGTTATTCACAGAAAAATGGCAAGTTCACATAATTTGTCTCTTTTCTGTCTGCATGCTCATTCAGTGCAATCACAGAGCTGGAAGTATCAGCTTTGAGCCAAGATTCTGTGCAGTGTAAGAGATTACAATGTGTGTATTCGCATGACTGCAAGTCGGGCACTGTGAGCTCATTCATTTAATACCAGAAACGTGCACCTTGACAGAAGGATGGTGATGTCTGTTAAAAGATAAACATTTTAAGGTGATGCCGACTCACAAGGTACTTCCTTTAAATATATACTCTGGGGCATGTTTATTTAAATTACTTGTTAACATTTCACAAGAAGGTTTGAATTTGTTACCATTAGTCAACACATTAGGTATTAGGTACTAACAACTTAACTAAAATGTACAACTAAAAATGTTTTAGCATATGTTCCCACCAAATGTGTGCAATAATCTGTTACAGCGGATCAAAAAAAAACACCTTCACAAAAAGGGCATTTCTTTTTTTCACACACTCTCTCTCAACAGCGCAAGGGTCAGCTCCCCGCCTAGAGCAGCGACCTGCCACACGCAGCATCCCAGCCTGTCGGCATGCATGGGAGGCCATTCCAGGAGAATCAAATTGGGTCCTGGACACGATCAATCAAGGCTACCTCACTCCAGTTTGCTCACGGACCCCCCCGCTTAGAGGGTGTGGTCCGGTCTATGGTTAGAGACAGCGAGATGCATGTTCTGAGAACCGAGGTAGAGAGCATACTGGCGATGGGCGCAGTGGAGATAGTTTCTGCGGCCCATGGTGCTACTTCCTCATTCCGAAGAAGGATGGTGCCCTCAGGCCCATCCTCGAAGATGAAGTAACCACACCCTCATGAGAGGGCTGTTCAGAATGCTAACCTTGAAACAAATTCTCTCGCAGATTCACACAGGAGATTGCTTTTTATCAGTGGATCTGAAAGATGCATACTTTCATATCCAGTAAGCCCCTCATCACAGACCGCTCTTGAGGTTTGCGTTCAAAAGGGTGACTTACCAGTTTACCGTGCTACCATTTAAACTTTCTGGGTGCAGTTTTCAACTCAGCCCAGATGTGGGCGTGGCTGTCGCCAGAGCACTTACTAAAAGTTCAGCAAATCGTTCAAAGCCGTTCAAAGCTAAAGACATTTTAGAGATTGCTGGGCCTTATGGCAGCAGCTTCCTCAGTCATTCTGCTGCGCCTTCTACATATGCAGCCACTTCAGTCCTGGCTGAAAGCCTGCATCCCACCCCGTTCTTGGCGAACGAGGCGCTTAAACCTCAAGGTGACCCAATGCTACGTCAGGGCTCTAGCACTTTGGAGGACCTCCAAATTGTAAGAGTTGGGAGTGCATTTGGGGCTGGTCTCCAGAAGGAAAGTGGTCACGACAGACGTCTCCAACACAGGTTTGGGCGCACTGTGCGATGGCAGGCCAGAAATCGCGACCTGGTCAGGTCCGGAGCGCCGCTGGCATATCAATTGTCTGGAGATGATGGTGGTACACCTAGTGCTTAAGGCCTTTCAACATGTCGATTGTTGCCGGTGGACACTGCCTCCTGTGGGCACAGTACAACCTTCGCTCAGTGAGGGCAGTGCACTGCCGGGCAGACTGAACCAGAGTGCAATCTCCTCTCCCAAGTGGCAGGCTCAATTTGGCACCCCCAACCAGAGTTGTGGAGCCTTCATGTGTGGCCCCTCAACGGGGGCCTTTGTGCCTATCGCGGAGTGTGCTAAACTCCATTGCGGAGACGAGAGCCCCGAGGCGCCTCTATGCCCTTAAGTGGTCTGTCTTTTCTGACTGGTGCACAGTCTGGAATCATGACCCTGTAACTTGTGATGTGGCGTCAATCCGTTCCTTTCTACACAAGAAAGGAAAGGATTGACCCCTGTCCACGCTCAAGATCTGTTGTGCCGTACCACGCCCCCATTGCTGGCCAGTCATTGGGTAGGAACGATCTGATCATTAAGTTCCTTAAGGGGACCCGAAGACTAGACCGTCTTGGCCCCATAAGGTTAGACCAGTCCACCCTCCAAAGCCTACCGTTTGAGCCTCTACAGTCAGCCTGATTACGGGCACTCTTGCTTAAAACCGCCCTTTTTCTAGCGCTGGCCTCGGTTAAGCGAGTTGGTGACCTGCAGGCCCTTCCTATAATCGCATCCTACCTTGAGTCTGGGCCGAATTGACTGTAAAGTCATCCTTAAGCGAAGGCATGGTTATGTGCCTAAGGTGCTCTCCACTCCCATCAGAGCACAGATCATAACCCTGTTGGCTCTCCTTGACTCTGTGGACGGGCAGTTTTTGCACCTGCTGTTCGGGCACTTAGGGTGTATATTAAATGCTCCAGCCACTTCCAGCTATCGGAGCAGCTTTTTGTGTGCTTCGAAGGCACAGACTGTCACTTCAGATAGTGAACACGATTGCGCTGGCCTACAGATCACTAGGCCCTGTAATGTCCTATTGGAGTGAAGGCCCACTCCACCAGGGGAATGTCCTCCTCCTGGGCTTGGTCGAGCGGGGTGTCTAATAGTGACATCTGTCTGGTGGCTATCAATGCAATGTGAGTGAAATGTTATCGAAAATGAACGTGTTGGTTACTAATATAACCTCACTTCCCTGAGATAGGCGGGAACGAACACTGCATAAGCTTGCCGTGTTACAACGTTATAATGCGTGCACTGTTAGCAGTCACTTGCCCGCTTCCTCGGTCGAAAGATTCTGATGAAATGGCACTCAGCGTCGGCTCATATATGATTAATTCAGACTTCAGTATTTTCAGAGAAAGGGATATTGACACAATGTTTGTTCTCGTCTATTTTATGGAACCAAGGTTACGTTAGTAACCGAAACATTCATTGTTAGTGCATGACACCTAATGTTAACAAATTGAACTTTATTGTAAAGAGTTGCTAATTTCACACTTCCCGTTTAATTATTTCATGGTGCCATGAGGTACAATTTTAAAAATCTAAATTGATGAATATCTACAGTACATGGACAAGCAATCTATCTATCTACGGTTTTAGTTTCTATCTTCATGTACATTTTGGTTAAATTTTTATACATTTATATTTAATTCATTAGGGCCCAAGCATCAATGGTGTGAGGACCCCCTTGTCATTGCTCCATTTATTTTAATTGTATTGCTTCTACATAATCTTTAAAATGTGTACCTGCTATAAATTCTACTTACTTATTTTATGTTACTTGTCTCATCACCACTTTTTTTCATCATCCCATCTCAACACAAACTCCCCCGTTTCAGAATACAGAATTTCTGTACAGGAAGATGTGATCATCTCTCTGTTTTTGTCTTTCTTTTAACAAAAGAACATCATAACAGAACAAGGCATTGATTTTATTCTGTGTAGCTGTCCAGAGAAATGCAATGATATTGACTCAAGTGTCTCTCCAGTGAAAGCTAAGCTTTGAAGCTTGGTGGATGTGTGGATGCTCAGTGAAGCACAAACATTTAATCCCAGTTTATTGTGGTGTACCAGCCAGAAATGGCTGACTGGCTTGTTATGGTTGTCACTGACTTTCCCTCCTCATTATTTCACAAAACCCTTTTGTGGACTAACAAGATTTTGGAATAGTAACAAACTCTACATTCAGATAATCAATAAAATAAAGCATCTTACCTGAGTCAGAGCTGGCAGACGCCACTGGCATTTTCGTTTTCGTTGTGTCTGTCCGTGTATAAAATTTGTCCAACTAAAGAGGGAGAGAGAGAGTTTCTGTATAAAAAGCAACTTCATCACATGGTCAATCCAAGTATTTACCCCAAATCTCCCCTCTCTGCAGAGAGCTATAATACATTCAGTTCTGAGAAGATTACTTACAATTTGTAGTCCGTCACTGAATATAAATTGCATGACGAAAATTGTAGTTAATAACGTAATCTATTAGATTACACATTTTAGGTAATATATTCTGATTACTTTTAGATTACTTTTGACCTAAGTCGTTTATCACATAGATTTGAATAAGATTATTTTGTACCATGTTGATATAAAAATACAAATAAATACAAAAAAATAAATACTTTTAAAATAAAAACAACACTTGGACTCTAAAATCAGATTTTCTTTATTTGTTTACCTGCATGCCAGTGTGACCATTAAACAACATTAGAGAACTGTAAGTGTGCGAAAGTGTTGTCAAATTATTTAAATATTTACTTAAAATCACAAGTAAATATTTTAGGTCAAAATAATGTGTGAATAATATCATGCAATCCACAAAAAAGTAACTAATCATTTTAATACATAATATAATCTAATTACAAGTACTTAATTCAGATTACATATAATCAGTTACTACCCAGCACTGAAATGTTAATTCAGATGCATGTTTTAGTTTTTAAATCTTCCTTTTTTTTTTTAATGATTGAACAGGTAAGCGAACAAACGCTTTTCCAAGACTTTCTACATTTGGCATAAACAGAAATCATTACAACATTTAGTCTCTTTTTCTTTCCTGAGAAAGAAGCACGTTACACTATCCTAGTGGAAAAATAAATAAATGATGCCATGGGCAAATTTAACAACTCTTTCGCACAATTTTAGCTCAGAGCTGCACACCTGGATACACACACAGCTAAACGGCACTTTATTACGGGGAGTTTAAAGGCGCTATCTTACAGCGTAACACATCTACACACACACCATGTTAAATATAGCTCTCACTGAAGCTGTTAAACTCTGACTGTGCACCTCGGCAAGACTTTGCATAACCCAACTGAATGTGTATGTGAGAGAGAGATTGTGTCAGTGTGTATGTGTTACGCTCCACTGCTCTTAAACATCCTCCTTAGCTTACTGTCAAAACTCTTAGTACAGAAACACAGCAGTGTTTGAGCACGGAGAACTAGTAACATGGTAATACAGGTTATACTGTATTACAGGTAATACTGTAGACTGTGAGCAGGGTGTAATATGAATGATAACATATCAAATGTAAATCAAGAAGTTTCCCTTCGGTTCACAAGACAAACAAGATGATTTTCAATAGCAAAATCACAGTGTCACTACCCACAGTTAACAACATAAAAGAATATAACTGAACACCATATTTATTCAAAACCATTCATAATCCAATTTATTTGAATCTGCTTCTAGTGTTGTCACGATAATGGACTGTCCAACTTCAATACGATACCTTGAAAAATATCGATATTCAATATTATTTTTGATTCCACAGGGAAAACTGACATATATACTGCCATACAGATCATTTATTATTATTTGATTAAATGAAATACAGATTAATGCTTACAATTAAAGTTACAGAAGTTATTCAGGCAAGAGCAGCGAGTGATTTTATCTTTGCTTTGTTTTTTGCTCTTTGATTAACGTGACAGACAGCAGCAGGTTTATTAGGCTGCTGTCACTTTAAGAGCTTATGCATGGATCCAATATACTGTTACAGAACATGCGTTTTCTCTCAACTATTTACACTCAAAAATTGACAGTATTTATCTAAATAGTCAGCAAGATGGGCATTTTGACATAATTTTGTATGTATTTGTCTGTTTAAGCATAATAAGTCACGTAAATGTATTTAATTTGGTAGTCGCAAGCTGTTTGAGAGGCAGCTTTACGAGAGCGCGAAACCTGCGGGAATGACTAAAATTGTGTGCAATACAAGCATTATTCAACCGGAGCAAATGAGACGAGTGAGTGACAGGAGGCGGGTGTGTCACTTCACCGTCAGAGAGAAGTGAGAGTAAGAACACGCAGCTGGTATCGGTGTATCGATACTGCAGAAAAGGCGTATTGGAACCGTTTCAGATATTTCAGTATTGATACATATCGAAATATCAATATTTTTGACAACACTACCTCCTTCAGTAACCGGAATAAAAATACCTTCTGAGTTTGAAGTATTTTCTGTAATTAACTTCATGAAGTTCCAATAATATCATGTGTTTCATATTTAACAAATATATAAATGAGAATTCTGAAAAAAAAAAATATATATGTGGTTTTCCAACATTAAAATTAAATTAAAAACAACTTTTTATATATGAAAATATTATTTACAAAATGTGTTATTATTAATGAGCCTTAATGAATTTTGATGATAGTCTGCTAGCTAACAATAACAATGAAATATATTTTTGCACAAAAAAGTTCATGAAAAAAACAGTTTATTCCACTTTGTTTAAACCTTCAGCAAGTAAACAATTTACTCTACAGAATATACAGTTAATACTGTATTGTGCCTACTATATTTTAAGTACTATGTGAAGCAGTATGCAGTATGCAAAAATAAACATTTCAGTTTTATTTTTATTATGGAATGTTATAACCATCCTTAGCAACATAAACAATAAATATACTGTCAAAACTTACAGTACATTCGGAAAGTATTCACAGCGCTTCACTTTTTCCACATTTTGTTATGTTACAGCCTTATTCCAAAAGGGATTAAATTCATTTTTTCCTCAAAATTCTACAAACAATACCCCATAATGACAACGTGAAAGAATTTTGTTTGAAATCTTTGCAAAAACGAAAAAAATCACATGTACATAAGTATTCACAGCCTTTGCTATGACACTCAAAATTGAGCTCAGATGCATCCTGGATGTTTCTACAACTTGCTTGAAGCCTCCCTGTAGTAAATTCAGTTGATTGGACATGATTTGGAAAGGCACCGACCTGTCTATATAAGGACAGTTAACAGTGCATGTCAGAGCACAAACCAAGCCATGAAGTCCAAGGAATTATCTGTAGACCTCCGAGACAGGATTGTATCAAGGCACAGATCTGGGGAAGGGTACAGATAAATTTCTGCAGCATTGAAGGTCCCAATGAGCACAGTGGCCTCCATCATCCCTAAATGGAAGAAGTTTGGAACCACCAGGACTCTTCCTAGAGCGGGCCGCCTGGCCAAACTAAGCGATCGGGGGAGAAGGGCGTTAGTCAGGGAGGTGACCAAGAACCCGATGGTCACTCTGACAGAGCTCCAGCGTTTTTCTGTGGAGAGAGGAGAACCTTCCAGAAGAACAACCATCTCTGCAGCACTCCACCAATCAGGCCTGTATGGTAGAGTGGCCAGACAAAAGCCACTCCTCAGTAAAAGGCACATGACAGCTCGCCTGGAGGACTCTCAGACCATGAGAAACAAAATTTCTGATGAAACAAAGATTGAACTCTTTGGCCTGAATAGCAAGCGTCATGTCTGGAGGAAACCAGGCACCGCTCATCACCTGGCCAATACCATCCCTACAGTGAAGCATTGTGGTGGCAGCATCATGGTGTGGGGATGTTTTTCAGCGGCAGGAACTGGGAGACTAATCAGGATCGAGGGAAAGATGAATGCAACCTGCTCCAGAGCGCTCTGGACCTCAGACTGGCGGGAAGGTTCATCTTCCAACAGGACAATGACCCTAAGCACACAGCCAAGATAACAAAGGAGTGGCTACGGGACAACTCTGTGAATGTCCTTGAGTGGCCCAGCCAGAGCTCAGACTTGAACCAAATTGAAAATCTCTGGAGAGATCTGAAAATGGCTGTGCACCGACGCTCGCCATCCAACCTGATGGAGCTTGAGAGGTCCTGCACAGAAGAATGGGAGAAACTGCCCAAAAATAGGTGTGCCAAGCTTGTAGCATCATACTCAAAAAGACTTGAGGATGTAATTGGTGCCAAAGGTGCTTCAACAAAGTATTGAGCAAAGGCTGTGAATACTTATGTACATGTGATTTAATTTCGCTTTTAAATTTGAAAAGATTTCAAACAAACTTCTTTCACATTGTCATTATGGGGTATTGTTTGTAGAATTTTGAGGAAAAAAATGAATTTAATCACTTTTGGAATAAGGCTGTAACATAACAAAATGTGGAAAAAGTGAAGCGCTGTGAATACTTTCCGGATGCACTGTATATGGCGTTACACTGTTTAATGATGCTTTTTGAATCAGAACCAAACTCGCACTGTGCTGAAAACCGGTCTGGTTTAAACTAAAAGATGGAAAATGAACGTTTTCTCATGATGAGAGATAAGCATATATATGTGTGTGAGGAAATATCATATTGTGTTAAAAAATAAATGTCCCCACGCATATGAACACTTCTTAGTCTTAAAAGTTCTTAGTTTTTATTTGAGCTCCATCAGATGAGGCACAGTACACCTAGGAACATTCACTTGCTGTTTACCGTCACAGACAGGGACTATTTTTTCTAGCAGAAGGATGGAATTTAATGATTTTACTTTGTGACATCGGACTGTTGTGACATCGGTTTCCCTCAGTGGCAGATATCCCAGCAACCAGCTGTTCCTGCCAGCACAGGAGCCTGAACACATGCAGCTGTGTGAGTCTTACTGACAAGTGAGAGATAAGATACAGAAGTGATTGACAAAATTACATCTCTTAACATGAGAAAAGCATCTCTTTCTTCAAGCAAAGAAAGGAGTACATCCTGAAATACAAGGTACATCCTGAAGCAATCCTGATCACAGTAAAGACGCTCTGTTCTTTCTTAACAAAGTTCAGTTGTCTGTACAAAAGTGGTGAAGTCTGTGCCATTAGTTTCACCACATTAAATTCCTGGTTTTACTGCGCAGGATTCATTGGTGTAAGTAACTTGTTTTGGAACAGCTTTACTTTACGGCTGATACAACATACTGTCATGGCAATTCGAATATTTTACATCATGGCAAGCAGTTGCCTAATTCTTATGAATTCATACAATCTCATTCATACATTTTCATATAATCTGCTTACGCTCCATTGACTGTTAGATTTTAGGGATCGGGATAGGGTTGGGGTGGATCTTCATGCTTACGTTTTTCTAAAAATCGTATGTTTTATATTGTACAAATTCATACGTAATTGCCTTGTAAAACAATTATTTTCGCATGAGATCGAGTTGGATGACGCAGGGTTATTATAGTTAACTAAAACAATCAAAGAAACATTTGTTACTTGGAAAAAATTAAATGTTAACTGAAAATTAAATGTTAAAAAAAAACTAAATGTATTTTATTTTTAGCTAGTTGCCAAGGCAACAATTTTCTTTTCGTTTAACTTCTTGTACCAAAATGACTCGAACTAAAACTGATTTAATAATTAATAAAAACATAATTAAAAAATATATATAAAAGACAAAAACAAACAACAAAATAGTTCAAATTAACTTTCAGTGATAACTAAATTTAAAATGAAAACAAAATATCCTTTTTGTTATCCTTTATTCCTATCATCAATAAGAAGTGAAAACAAATCATGTATCATTAATACTATTCACTATTATTATATTAATATAGACTTGCCAGTGTATTGACTGATTGCTCTCTAAAACATACATCACCCTCCAAAGACGTTAGCAAATACAAACACAACATATGATTGACAGGCTTGCTAGTTTTCTGACTGGCTCACGTTTACAAAGACAGGTGTGATTTCTTACGAGAGCTATTTCCGTGATATTTCACAGATATCAGGGCAGGGCATTTTCTGAGTGCCACTCTTTAAAAGATCCCCTACAACACCTTTAAGAATAAAGCAGATTTTCTGTATGATTAATGCATGCTTCAGTAGAACTATACATGCCAGCTCTACACTGATGAACCAAAACATTATGACCAGTGTGAAGCAAATATCATTGATCATCTCCTAAGGCCACATATTAAGGTCTGGATAGATTAGAATAAACAGATTAGAACAAACAATAAGTTCTTGTAATCAATGTGTTGGATGCAGGAGAAATGGGCAGGAATAAAGATCTGAGCGACTTTGACAAGGGCCAAATAGTTATGGCAAGACAACTGGGTCAGAGTACCTCTGAAACGGCAAGGCCTGGTCAGCAGTACTGAGAATTTACCAACAGATGTCCGAGGAGGGACAAACCACGAACCGGTGACAGGGTGTTGGCCCTCAAGGCTCATCAATGCATGAGGCAACAAAGGCTATCCTGTCTGGTCTGAGCCAAAAGAAGTTCTACTGTGGCACTAAATTTTAATGATGGTGTCACACAGTGCATCGACCAATCAGAGTGTCTATGATGACCCCTGTCCACTGTCGAAAGTGCCTACAATGGGCACGTGAGCATCAGAACTGGACATTGGAGCAGTTGAAGAAGGTCGCCTGGTCCAATGAGTCCCGTTTTCTTTTACATCACGTGGACGGCCGTTTACGTGTGCACTGTTGACCTGGGGAAGTGATGGCACGAGGATGCACTGTGGGACGACGACAAGCTGATGGAGGGAGAGTGAAGCTCTGGGCAATGTTCTGCTGGGAAACACTGGGTCTGGCCATTCATGTGGACCCAAATTTGACACATGCCACCTACCTAAACATTGCTGCAGAGAAGATACACTCCTTCATGGCAACGGTGTTCCCTGGTGGAAGTGGCCTCTTTCAACAGGATAATGCGCCCTGCCACACTGCACACATTGTTCGGGAATGGTTTAAAGAACATGATGAATAGTTCAAGGTGTTGCCCTGGCCTCTAATTCCCCAGATCTCAGTACAATTGAGCATCTGTGGGATGTGCTGTCCAACAAGTTCGATCCACGGTGGCTCCACCTCGCAGCCTACACGACTTGAAGGATCTGCTGGTGCTTGGTGCCAGAAACCACAGAACACCTTCAGGGGTCTTATAGACTGCATTCCTCGGCAGGTCGGCGCAGTTTTGGCAGCACGCGGAGGACCAACAGCATATTAGACGGGTGGTAATACTGTTTTGGCTCATCAGTGTATATGACAATACAAACTGAATCCTATTAGTGAGTAAAAAAGATGAGGTGATAATGTAGAATTCAAGATCTCCAATCAAAAGTTCATGCTCCAATTTCTCCTCAGGAAACTACAAGACCAGAAGTAGATGATCTAAACTCACTTCATCTATGAACTGACCAATCTCTTGAAAATCAGCCTGCCACCACCCCCATTTACCCCAAAATTTCACTCCGGGGTAGCAGTATAACTGATTTAAGCTCAGTGTAAGAACACAACTCTAACAAATAAATGTTCAAAAAAGGCACAAATCCACAGGTCCTGGTGAATCTGGGCTAAAAATAGCCTGTTTCCACTCCCTCAGGTTGGGCTTCTCATTACTTTACATGGGAGAATGGTTGTAACCAAGACAACCATAAGCTCCCCTCGCACACGCAGCTTCTATTTTTTCTTTTCTCCTTTGTGCCGGTTCACCATGGCAATGACAGAGACTACATTAAATAGTAATTACAATCTACACCAAGTGGTGGTTTTTGAGCAAAAGATGTGGAGTTTGTTTACAAAGAAATAAGTTACTATAAAAAGTTACTACATTGACAATTTAACACAAAATCAAATACCATTTATAAAATGGTTACTACTTAATAAAATATTAAAGACAGAAATTTTCATGTTGTTTTATTAAAATAACCATGAAATCAAAAATGACAATTCTTATTTTTTAAGGAATATTTATAATAAACAATTTATTCATGCACATCATTATTTTTTTTAATTAATGTGCCCTCATAATCTTTAATCAAAATAACTTCCCCTCCTTGCAGTGACATCTCTTCTCTGATGACATGTTTACTGGCACAAGGACGGGACAACCTGTCACTCACATGAGATCGACCAATAGCAAATGACAACGATCCAATCAATTCAATCAATTCCCGATGCACAAAATCAGGTCCCGCCCAACATTTTTTTCTTGTTCGTTTCACTATACATCACAATAGGGAAGAAAAGCCTATTGCAACTTCCATTTCATGCCGACTTTAAGAAAATCCATCCTTCCGTGTGGGTTTGTGAGGGAAATGGAGAAGATTCGTGAGTTGATGGAAAGCTAATAATTAATGAAATCAAACGTAACATTCCAAATATAAAATGAAGCTGCACAATTAACTGAAATAGATCCAAAAACTTGACAAATCTTATATCGGGTTTATGAAATTAAATGCTGCAAACAAAATATATATTCAGTTGCGCTGTGTTTCAGAGTGAAGCGACACTGTGTTCAATTACACATCATTTTTATTATTTGTTATGTGACCATTAAATGGCATCAGAGAACCTTGAACATGTGAACGAATGTGTCAATAAATTATTGCAATGGTAACTTAAAATCTCAAAGGGTACTTAAAGTAAATGTTTTTCCGTCTATGGGGTTCAGCTGACGAAAAAGTTGGGGAAAGTGCTGTCTGTGAGGTCGAAACACTACGTTTCCAAAAGAGTGCTGACGATTTGGGCTACTTTAGATTTCCATTAATAATGGTGCATCAGAACAAACTCAGGATTGCATGCTGAAATATGTGTTTAAGCAATATAGATACATATCTGCTGGATATTTTAAAAGCAAATTTATGTGCTACTTTTATATTTTTCAGGTTTTAGAAGTATGTTACATTTGAGGGTATTCAAAAAATTTAAATACTGAATACATTTGTTTTTTAATTAACTGAAATTTTATTTTGCCTGTTGTTCCAACACACTATCGTGGCTATTTGTAACTCTTTTATGCTTTGAAAAATTGAACTTCATTTTATCCTTTTTTTCTAAAAATCATAATTTTCTGTTCAAATAACATTGTATGAAGTTATATGAAATCACCACGTCATGAAATAATTACGTTTTTTGATGAGATGGGGTGTTGTTCTAAAAGGGAACCTACGTATGTTTCATCACTTCATCTACGCTTCTATGAAGAATGAACCTTTCAAATGCACAAAAGGTTCTTTATATTGGAAAAAGGTTCTTTTGATTTTTAAAATGTTCTTCAAACTTAGAAAAAAAAAATGGTTCTTATAAGAACTTTTCTCTAAGGGGGCTTTCACACTGGGCTTGTTTGCCGCGGTCCAAGCCCAGGCACGATTGTTCCCGGTGCCCCCCGCAGCGTTGGTCTGGTTTCACACTCAAATTGATTCTATCGAACCCTGGTGCATTTGGGTTCATCTTACGTCATCACAGACGTGCACAGCGCATGATAGAAAACAGAATGCGGGTCAATAAATTGTGTTTTTTATTAATTTGGTGCTATTATGTGCAGCAGAGTAAACGACACTTGTGTTTACTGCATGTGTGCCCCATGTAGACGGTTTTCCGCTGTTTGCAAGCAGCCTATTTTGAGGAGACAGCTGATTGCCATTCATTTGCTGCTCTGATTGCACTCACAAAGCGCGAATACACTGCAGGTTCACTCCTGCTCGAATCCAAGGTAAATCATCAACACTCATCTCTTACATGTGTTTTATTGAAGTAAATACATTATAATCAGCGAAAACGCATGCGCAGGTTACTTTACTTTCTGAACAAGTGTGCACCCGAGTCCGTGTTGCTTTCATATTCACGCAAACCGCAGCACAGTTCGAGTGCAACCGAACTCAGACCACCTCCTTCAGGTATTCTCGAGTTCGGTACCCCGGTGCGCACCCGGGTTCGCATGACAGCTTTCACATTAGCGATTTTCATGCGAACCGTGCCCCGTTTCGAACTAAACTGCCAGTGTGTGTTCATTCTTGGTTCTTTCAGTCTGGACCAAAAGAGAAATTGATACATTTAAGTCTCGTTCAGATTGTCAATCAAAATCCGATTTTTGTGCATGTCCGGTTTAGCAAGTGTGAACGCATCTGTTTCGAGCAACATTCAATATCTGGTTTAAAATCCTATTCAAATTAAAATGGAAAATGGAAATCCGTTTCAGTGTGACCGCTCGGATTTTGCGCAGTTTATGTGACTCTCTTGGACTGACAGTGTGAATGTCATTTTTAACATCAAACCTAAATATACAAAAAAAAAAAAAAACCTTTTATGACGTATATTTTGCAATGGAACTTACAGAAAATCCAAACCAACGCTGTGAGCTGGGCAAAATGCACTCGTTGTATGTGTGTACATACTTTAGGATGGTATTTATACCAGCTGAGAACTCACAAAAAGCTTAAAAAATGTGTAAAGCAGTCTAAACAGCTCTAGGAATTCCTCTGTTGCACACACAAACAAAGAGACCCACCTTTTCAGGGGTCTTGGTCTGCTTGTTTGGTGCATATCAGGGTTTGGAAGGCAGTGTTCACGCTTATTCAAATGAACCGCACTAACAGAGCAATCACACCTGAGTTTATTTTAATCGAACCAAACAGTGTGAACATCCCCTAAAATTTTATTTAGGAAACAAAAATGGTTCTTCCATGGCATCGCTGTGAAAAACCTTTATGGAACCTTTATTTTTAGGAGTGTAAGAGAAGCAAATATAAAGGAACTTGATCCTTAAATAGTCTTTAGTTTAGAACACTAATTGTTCTATTTTGGAACACAAATTTGTTTGATATCTGAAATTTGTGAACATTCAACTCCAGACTTATGATGTTCGTCTGACTTTATTGACTTATACTGAAGAAGGGACTTCAAATATCTAGAGACCAAAATACCTTGGGCCCCGTTTCCACCTGACGCATTTGAAACATGTTAATAACAGGTGCAAACAGCAACGAGTCTCAGCCATCCACTTGTGAATTTACACAAGCAAAGCACCACTCACAGTTTCTTTGTTAGATTTCAGTGCTTCTGAATTACGCAGATACAGCTGTTTTAAACATACACACACAGTTACACACATAAGCTCAATTAGCTTAACCAAAGGCAGTCAGGACAGCAGATGACAGTGGGAGGTCAGCACTAACAGCACTGTAGCATTAACTCTCCGGCTGCGCAGCTGCAGCGATCGTTGCCTGGCAACACATGAAATCCCAAGAGCCTCTACTCTAGGGTATTTGAATGGAGCAAAGGAGCAAGAAAATTGGAGAGTAAATCGAGTTAATAGTGCTGTTCTGTGTTTAGGCATGTAATTTAGAAATGTTAATTGATGTTCTTTATTATGAGATTGTGATGTACATTATTCAAGTAGCTGGCTGCCTGGTTTTAAGTTTCAGGAAAATCTGTGGTCAGCTTTTAGAAGTGTTCATGGTCTGTCTTTGTGTGTCTACACAGATAATTTAATAAGCAAATTTTCCTCTTTGGCAGCTGTTGTGCCACATGGTGTATGATAATGTGCCAAACGAGCGACTGAAAACCTCTTTCCATGGCATGTTGGTGTCCTACAGTATAGTATTATTCAATCGAAGACGTAAATTACCGTATAGCCAATCACAATTTTAAAATCAAAACAAAATTAATCAAATCTGAAACATCTTATCTTCCGAGGTCAAATACCTTGTCTTGCAATGTCACTTGTTTTTATTGAGTGCACTGACTACATCCACCGGTTTTCATGGAAACAGTCCCTGGAGCTGCACACGTGGGTAAAGCTGTCACACACAGAGTGGAACAGAAGCAGAGAGGTCATGTCATGTTTATGAATGAGACACAGAAAAGAACAGAGGAGTTGAAGAGGTGTCGACTTTCCCACACAAGCCAGCAAACACATGTTAAAAGAACAGACCATTGAATATGAATAAGAATAGCCAAATATAGGACATATGGGACATGAACTATTACTAGAAAAGAAAGATAAAATAAAAGATATATAAAAATATAAAACTTAAAAAGAATAAATTCAATAATGATAGAAATATGGTAATATAAATATATATAATTCAATTAAAATAATAATATTAAACTAATAAAATATCAAATAAAATAAAAACAAGTAATGAACCTTGACAGATCTGTCTCACAACCATAATAGAAAAAGGAATATAAATATATATATATATATATATATATATATATATATATATCCTTTTTCTATTATGGTATATTATTTGTATATGCAGTCAAACCAAAATTTATTCAGACACCTTGAACATTTCATTCATTAATACAGTTTATTCACTATAGTTTAAAAAAAAGGTAATAAAATATGACAAGATCTCAGAGTTAAACTGTGTCAGAAAAAATTAATCTTAATTATGTCAGATAACACTTAAGCAAAACATGGTCAGGTCAAAGTGTCTGAATAATTTTTTGTTCCAAATTTGTATCAGTTTTACTGACAGTCCACTGTATTAAGAATTTTTGGGTATAATATGTCACAGTTTACTTTATTTTGCTATCCTCACTTACATAAATGAACTATAGTGTCCTGCACCCACTAGTAAAAATATATCAAAAATATCAAAAATGTCTGAATAATTTTTGGTTTGACTGTACATATTAATATATATATATATATATATATATATATGCGTGTGTGTGTGTGTGTGTGTGTGTGTTAATATGTATATAAAAAATATAAAAATAATATATATATATTTTGTTATTTATATATATTTATATACAAATAATTATAGGCCTATGTGTGTGTGTGTGTGTGTGTGTGTATATATATATATAATTTTTATATATATTTTAAATCATTTTTATTTTATATATATATATATATATATATATATATATATAAAGACTTCAGATCAAAAGCCTCTAAGTGCCATCTGAAATTTTCTTCTAAAATGAGCATTTTTATCAAGCTCGTATGTTTATGTTTATTTCACTTTAATGGCAATGAAAATGACCTATTAATTACCATTAAAGTGACATTACCGAACCTAAACATACAAGCTTGATAAAAATGCTCATTTTAGAAAAAAATTTCAGACGACACTTAGAGGCATACACATCTGAAGTCTTCATATATAAATATAATAAAAATAATTTGTGTGAAATTAATAATAATATTAGGAAAAATGTCCATTACTAGAAAACAAACTCTGGACTAAGCATCATGCAGTGAAGCTGATGCATAGGCTAAAGTATATCAATTATAATCACAATCAAATGACAGCATATAGTTATAATCAATTAACAGCATCTGTCTTTTTCTGAAGTGGAAACAACTAAAATATCTCATTAAAGCAGTGTGATAAAATGAATCTTACAAAGTCTTCATGATATGTGACGTCATTGTAAATTATCCGAACTATTAACTCTAAAAAAAACAATGATCTTCTCAAAAATGCATGAATTTCATTTTAAATACAACCTGTCCTGAACACATTTAGTTATATGTGGTGTGATTCAGTGATGGTATCAGATAGTAAAGCATGGTACGCTGATATATTCCATGGTACTGAATGATTACCATTTTTTTTACCGTGTTATTGTACATGGTAGCCTCCCCAAAGACTGTTACCATTGTGCCAAATGTCTAGAAAAGGCAATGTAATACCATTGTATTTTTTGTGCGAGCATCTTAGATAAACAATGACATTAGTGAAAAAGGCTCAAATTCAGTTCAGCTCAAACTCTATCTGCTACTTGTTTATCGCGTCGCGTAGCTCGATGTGCAGAAAGGAGTGTAACGAGCTGTTTCACTATCTGTCATGAACGCCTTTGACTCACCTGTGATGTCTGACAGGGTGAAATAAACCAGCAGTGCACGTCTTTCACTTTTTGCAGACGTCGTTCATGATGATGGTCGCCGAATTAACACGTATAATCCATCGGCTTTCGAATCATTAAGAATTTCGCGTCTTATTTACCATACACACATACCTGATAACACAGCAACCAGTGAGTCTCTCAGACAGCAGTGTTATCACACAAAACACTTTAAACTAGATTAGCTGCTCAGTCAACCTCTCGTCACCTGATAACTAAACGAAGATTTAAACAATCTGTGTAACTGCTTTACATCACGTATCTGACCGGCGGCGATGCGCTTTTGTTGTATTGAGATGCTGTGAGTCTTAAAGGGGCAACACACTCCACGCCTCTCTGCGGACCCCACAACATCACCCCCTCTACCTTGTATTAAAAAACTCAAACCTTTACAGTTTTAAGAGCAATTCACTACATACCGCAGTCTCTCTGTATTTACATACTATTAAATGATATATATTTTCTATTAATAACAACTATAACACGCTATACCAGCAGCATGTTTGGTTATTTTTCCAAAATAAAAAAAAAACACGATACTGAATCAGTCGGTACTTGAATTAAAAAAGTGACTTTAGAGCATGCTACATGTCCAAAAATATGGTAAAACCCAAACTATTTCTATTCATGATATTATTTTCATCCTTATTTGCAAGATAGAAATATAAATCATAACATAGATTAATATAAATATTTTTATTTCTGCATTTTTATATTATATATATGATGCCTATATTATGTACCATACTGTATAAGATAAGTTAAAGAATGTCCATTTTTTGTTCAGTGCAAAATGAATATTTATGGTATTTTTATATTTTTATTTACCCCAAACTTCCAAACTGTGATTTATGAAACAATGATACTGGCAAAATTTTCAAAATGTAGAAATATTGTTGAGTTCCTCCATCTAGTGGTATACAGATGTACTAGTTCGGACACAATCTCACTTTTTTTTTTTTTTTTTTTTTTGTTTAAGAAAAGGTAGATAGATAAATAAATAAATAAATACATGTAAGTGCATAAATAAAGAGAGGAATCAAGCATTCAACATTCAGTTATTTTTATTATTGTCAATTTTGTCAGTGAATAATAAATTATTTACAATTGTCTTTCACAAAGAGTAAATTAAATTATAGAAAGAGAAAAGAGAAAGAGAGAGAAAGAGGCTGATAGAGATGTACAGATCATGAGGTGTTTTTGGAGCCTCATTTTGATGAGGGTTTGTCTCATGCTGGTTTCTGCTGTTCATTTATTATCATAGAGATGGATGAAGAAAAGCCAAGGCACCAGCCACAGAAGAGGAGAGAGGAGTCGCATCCTCACCATAACAAGTCTTCCACGCTGTACAAAAACAAAATAAATTATTTTCACATCTCTACCAGGGGTTTGTCTGAATATCTCTGGACTGACTGTGACTGTCAAAGCAGGTGTAACTGGTATCTGTGATTAAATACAACAGTGATACAAAGCTATGATATAAGAGTAACCAAGATATTCCAGCATGTTCCCTCACTGCTCACCGGGGCCTGACATCCTGTTCATCATCGCCGAACAGCAGCTCAGCCACAGCGGCCTCAGGGGTGGATCGCTTTCCATATCTGAAGAATGAAAAGCAAGATGTATGAGCATGATTTGAGGTGTCATTCAAGTCTGGAGCACAAGTTACGTGTTTAATTAGTGTTAGAAGTTTGTTCATATTACATAATTATGAGCAACAGTATAGTGGTGAACAAACATGCACCAAAAAGGATTACAATCCAACTTCCTAATATAACAGAAAGAACTTAAAGTTAAATATAGATCAATTCAGAGAAATAAGGAAATCAGCAAGAAACAGAACCAAAATAACACATGAACAGCATTTAATTGTGGCCTTTTAAGGTTAAACGTGTTGCAGAAAATATCAGGGTAGATCTCTAGCATGCATCATCAGAGACGTTACCAGACATGTTAATCCCACTTAATAACAATCTATCTTAGAGCGCAGCACAATAATGAGGGGTTACGTACAGGTTGAAGGATATCTGGCAACTCAGCCCACCCCTCGCACATATGTGAGTGTTCAGATAAAAACATAGCAACGCACAATTTGGTTAATCCATGAACACATGCAAAAAAAGAGGTTTTGTTTAAACTGTAATAGATTTGAGTTTAGTCTCCTATGAATTCTTTTGCATTGCTCAGTGGGATGAATTCAAATCAATTCAATTTATTTGCTTAGAATGATGAAGCTCTAACTGGCAAAAAAAAAAAAATATATATATATATTATATATATGATAGTACCACAGGTACAGGAATATGAAAACTTTGATATATATATCAAAGTACGACATCAACATTTAATACCATAACTGTTCCTGCTATAGTACTTTTTGTGAGGGATATATTTAAACAAATTTAATAAGGGCTCAAGTAATAACCCATTGCCTGGAAAATGTGATGTGAAAAAAAACAATCCACTGGTTCACATAAATGACGTCATTATGATGAGAGCAAGAGAGAAAGACAGAGACAGAGAGAGAGTGTTAGAAATGATTCCATTAATACAGACATCATACTCTCCATTATCATCTGAAAATCTTTGTTGGGCCATTAGCTGTTTTCTGCTTTTTCTACAGAATCATATTTCAAGAATCATATGAACTTACTCCGCTTGGGTTGCATCCGTACAATGGGCTTTAATCATGAATTACGAGCAGAAAAAAAAAAAAAATTGTGTATAAATTGTTTGTAAAATAAGATGTTGCATTTAGTCCAGTGTGACCATTTATGTAAGATGCTTTTACAAACAATTTACACAGAATTTCTTCTACTGCTTTATGTCTCTAAGACAACAGACTCTGTGAGGTTGTAACACTTTTTAATAATTTCCATTTATAAGAAATGAACAAACATTAATAATCTAGGTTAATGTTCATTTATAAATATATGCCTACCATATTTATTTATCAATGTTAATTGATGTTAACTAATGTTAATAATATTAATAATAAAGAATTTAACATTAATCTACATTAATAAATGCTGTAAAATTGTGTTCATTATCAGTTCATGATGACTAATGTATTAAATAATGTTAAATTAAATTAAATACTGTTACCGGATATATAAATAAATGTTTCAAATATGTATGAAATAAAATTTCATCACATTTCCCTTTAGTTAAAGTACAGTTTTAAATACTGCATATATCATGTTCTGACAATTATTAATGAAAGTTATTATTAAGTGTTACTAATAACTAATCAGTGCTACTATTAGCATCTAATCCTGATTAATCTGCTAAAATCTGCACTTGTAATGGTAACACTTTAAAATAAGGTTTCATTAGTTAACATTAGTTAATATTAACTAACAATGAGCAAAACATCCATTGCTGTATTTATTAATTAATATTTGTTAACATTAGTTAACTGTTAGTTAATGTGAGCTCAGGTCCTTTAAATAATATTAACAGATACAACATTTGATTTTAATAATGTATTAGTAAATGTTGAAATTAACAAAGATTAATACATGTTTTTTTCATTGTTAGTTCATGTTGTAGTTAACTAATGTTAACAAATGGAACCTTATTGTAAAGTGTTACCCACGTAATTATACGCAATTAACGCACGGGTAATTGTAGCCTTACCTCTGTCGCGTGATGAGGTTGATGTAGTGTCTTAGAGCCGTGTGGTACTTGGCCATCTCCTCTGGACCCACGTCTCCAGCTGGAGGTTCAGGTTTGGGTGGGTAAGCTTCAGCCAGGCTGCTTAGACACACTATGACACACAGCACAAGAGCCAGCGGCACAGTCCAGGATCTCAGTGCACTTGTCATCTGATAGACACAGAGAGAAAACCTTTGGGATTCAAACAAAGTAGGATACACTTTTGCAGTCTTAAAGTCTACCGAACATTTCAAAGATACTATTAAACCTTTCTTGTAGATTTTCAACTCTTGCTCTATTAGCCTCAAGAGATTCTCAGTGCTGAATGGTTTTGTCAAGTTCACTCACTGATGTATTTTTTGTTACAGAGCTATCCATGGTCCTGATTCGGATGCCGTTATGTTGAAATTATCATCAACTAAAGAGCGAAAGAAGCAGAATGCTACTTACTCTGCAATAGATGTTCAGGCCCAGAAGGATTGTGTAGAGCTGATGTTGGTTGTTGGCGTTGATCTGCTCTTCTCTCACCAGACCATGGTGCTTTTATAGCTCAAGAGACCCCAGAGGGAGGTCCAAACCCCACCCAGCACTTACACACAACCAGTGTTAATGATGAACTAATGAGTCATTGGCACAAGCCATCTGACCCTGTGATCTCAATATCTATGAGACTCTGAACATTAACAAGACAGCTGTATAATACTAGAACTACACATTTACTTAAACTTAAATTTTGGTTCTGAAATTATAACTCTTAAAATTGAAGCTTGTTTCTGCCATGAAATAAAAAGTAAAAAAGGTACATGCAACTTTTTATCTCACAATTCTGACTTTTTGCGAGTTATAACGTCTGAATTGTGAGATATAAACTTGCAATTGCAAGAAAAAAGTCAAAATCGTGAAATAAAAGTCGCAATTTCCTTTTTTAAATTTTTTATTCTGTGGCGGAACAAGCTTTTATAATTTTATGCTGTTACATAATTCAGCAATTAGGTAAATATTGTGAATATTATTATAATGGGCACGGGTTAAGCACCAAATGCAGGGTATATTCACAATACAGCATGGACTCAAGTGCCTTATTGTTTTTATAACATGGTTGCTGCATGATAAAATTATTAAGGGCATCAATTTTCATTAAAACGTCATTTTATTAAGCAAAATCATTTGACATTCTCCCGCAGGAAGTTATATTCTCGGACATGTAAACTAAGGATAGTAGATGTCAATGGGTTCAGTGCAGTTCAGTGTCTCTAGGAACTGTATTTCGACTAGAATGGAATGATCAAGGCCTATTTAATAGTTTGAGATTCCAAATTCTGATTGAATCAGCTGTGTTTGTGTTTGAAGCCATTGTAAAATAGTCCATATACACACACACAACTCAAGTGCATATCAGGTGAATTTTACAATAATGTATGCCTACTAATTTGTTATAGGGAAACAAAAACAGTGTACAGTTTGAATATTAGCCTACTTGTTTATGGTTATTATTAGAAATACATTTAACTATTTATTGAACATTGGTTAATAAAACGTTATGTTACGTTTTACACGTAATAACGTGTAAAATCAGCATACAGCCTTTGGTGGCTTATGGAACTTTTTCATTCGCCATATTATTTTAGTCAATGAAAATGGGGCTTTGGGGAACTTACTGTCTTAATTTCCTAATATAACGTCTAATTTTAATTAAAACACGTTTCCCGTAACTTTTTGTCACTATAGGACTCTTTTCTAAAAGTGTTGTCAATGTTGTGTGATCAACACCCAGGTAGCCTTACCCACTGAATACACTGTCATTTTCGAAAAGTATAGCGTCCATTGAACAAGGTCTTTTTGAAAGTTAGGATTTTGCACTGCGAATAATATTCATGAGTCGCGTTTGATAAAGGGTCCGCTAAAATAATACTTTAATTCAATTAATAGATGTAAAATGCTTCTGTAAATCCACTAGAGGGCGGAGCTGAGCGAACACAGAGCGTGCTGAATGCGTACAGACACGTAGGGTGAACTGCCCTAAAGTGGGACACCTAAGGTCTAGTGTTTGTAGGTCCCCCATAAATACACGAATGCCAGTGAAACTATGGGTTAGCCAAAGCTGTGGTGTCATGTGATCAAAATAAGATGACCTCTCAAATGTCTAGTCATATATGAGGGTGGAGCAATCATCAAACAGGAAGCACCTTGTGTGAAGACCACCCAAAGGTCAATGACAAACTTGATATTAAGGAGTAAAAATTAATTTTAAACAAAACAATCCTGCTAATTTTTGGCCTAATGTGCTTATGAAATGTTTGTCATCACAAAATAGCTACAAAAAACTTTGTATGTATAAACTATATATCTTATATTTTTATCAAATTTCCTAGTGTCCCACTTTAGGAAATGTGGGACAGTACTTCAGTCAGTCAGAAATGTGTGTTGGGGCATGGTTTTGGGGACAAAAATGGTTATTTACAGGGTTTTAGTGTTGTTATGCAATATTAGAATGCTGTTACTGCAGATGTTTAAGGTCATGGGAAAGTTTTTATTTTGGGGGGGATGACGGTTTGAAGGCTCTTGAAAACCAATAAAGCTATTCCACTTTATTTTATGCATCTACAGTTAATTCACTGAAATGTATTTCAGATCACAACGGCAAAGGGGAGAAAGACAGGGAGAGATTGTCAGATGCAGAGAGAGAGGCAGAATCAGGGAAAGGATAAGAGAAAGAAACTATCAGTGGAGGCAGGACAGGATGTAAGGAGCCATAGACACTATGTCTATCAATTCTTTTATGAATGTGTTATCTGCGCTTTTTCTTTTTATTTGATTAAGACACATCCTGGGGTTTTTAAAATGGTATTGGATGTGGAGTTAATGTTTTAGCTACACTTCGCAATATGTCACAGAAGTCTTTTTTTAACAACCCACTTGTTAAGTTTTACTTGTTAAGTAAAATGAACTAGAGAACAGTCAGGAATTCTGATTGTGCATTTAACTCTTTTCTATGTACATAACATAACATAACTATGATAATAGTTGTTTAATGTCTTTATAATAAATGCATCTATTATATTGTATTATTTGTCTGATGATGTTCAATTATCCATGTTTCATCCATCCATAACCAAGAGAATTACTAACTTAAGAAGATTTTACTATTCTACATGAATCAAGGTGATTTTGGCCTGTTATCATAGACTTTTCATAGACTGATTTGGTGTAAGTGCAAATGAGCTCGTGCTCCCCGCCCCCAAGCTCGCGATTCCAGTATGTTTGCTAACATTTGATTCTGAATGAGTTTGATAGCATGCTCTGCTAACGTGGCTAATGCTACACACTGTTGGAGAGACTCAATAAGAAAGAAGATGCGTTTATGAATTATACAGATTGCAAGCGTTTTCGGGTTAAAAATTAAAATAACGAAATGGCAACCATCATGAAAAATATATGAAATTGGATCATGAACAGTTGGTATCGATCCATCATTGAGAATCAACTTCTGTGCAAATCCTGTGTTTTACTGACCTTCGTGTGCAAAGCAGCCTGGTGTAAAATGACTTGCACATACTGGTATATAAATTTATTTGGACACATTCCCTTCATAAATAAAATTACACCACTGTGCCCTTAGTGGCTCAGATGCCAGGAGTTTATTTAGACTCATATGTTTACTATTATAGCCATTTACAGATCAGTGATGATGTTTACATAGCTGAGACATATCACAAGCTCAGGGATGGTCGTTCTTGAGTGCTGCTGTCCTGCAGAGTTTTGCTCTGACACAACTCACCTTCCTTCACGTAGCTTTAGTAATCCTGAAGACATTCATATGCTTGATCAGGACTGTAGCTAAACTGTGCAGGACAGCTGCACTTCAGGACCAGAGTTACTGGTACACCGTTGTCGCTTGCGAAAACAAAATGGCGGCGTGGTGGGTGCAGATTAAGGAGCGGTGATATTATAATAAGATCCCCTTCCTACGTCACAAGGGGAGCGAAATCTGAACATCTCATTTTTTCACATGCTTGCAGAGAAAGGCTTACCAAAACAAAGTTACTGGGTTGTCCTTTTTCACATTTTCTGGGTTGGTAGATGCACCAAGGACCCGATTATAGCACTTAAATCGCATTCCGGTGGGTGGGGCTCGGTTAAAATCGCTGGGCCCCATTAAGGCCCCTAGAATCATCACCACCATTCGCCCCGCTAGCAATGGCCCTGAAAGGAAGTGAAAAATCGATTTGTGTGGATAAATAGGCCTTCCTGATCTGCTGTGTGTGAGCGTGTTCTCTCGCACTATGACACAACTGTGATGATGGGCTTTTGATGAAAATTTCTCATTAAAAAAATTCTCTCAAATCTCTAAATGACAGACATTCATTTAGAATAAAGACTCCAGAAGAAAATGAGAGCTGGAAATGTTAATTATATGTCATTGATTACTAAAGAAGGCAGAGGAGGTTAATCAATAGTCATCTTGATCTGGATCAGTGGAATTAATCTTCAAGTGTTTTAATGAGAGCACTATCAGATTGCTTAAATTACAAATATTGACAAACAACTCGATTATTTTAGTAAGTGTCATGATTTAGATTTAGGGAATGTAATAATATGCAAATAATATGGATGAACAGACAAATCCAACAAACTCTCTTGGCAATTATACTATTTTATGTTTGAGTAAATTAGCATCTAATTCATATGAATTTGTATGATATCATTCATACAGTTTTGTATGAACTGCTTTTATGCCCTACTGATTGTTAAGGTTAGGGATGGACCTTCAAGCACACGCATGAATTTACATGTTTTGTTCATTATGATAATCTTCACAAATGAAAACAGCTCTTATGAATTTTTATGAATGAAGCCCAAATACAATCAACATAAGTAAAAAGCTAAACATATTCTATAAACAAACTACACCACGGTCATGTGACTTCAACATCACCATCATAATTAATTCTACTCAACTAAATCTACTCATATTCTTCATTCAACAACTGCAATTAATCTTCTAACTTGTTATTAGATTACATATTACATTCTTCCAACATATGAATGCGTCTGTTGCAGGCAAGTAAAGGCAGATGGGTACTTTCTCTCTGAGATCCCATAAATGCAGGAATAGATTAAAGTGTAAATCCTCATGTCATGGCCGATCATGAAGCCATAGAAATTGTGTAAATCTCAGTGGTGGTCTGTACATGTTTTCTTGAGGACATTTTCTTTAGCAAATATAAATATGATCAGCCTATAATGTGTAAGATTGATAAAGATTGCTTGTTTTGCTGTTTATTTTACGCATACAATTTACAGGAACATTTCCCGAGGCTTCTGTTGTAAAATTTTTAGGATTGTATCGGTGGTTGGAGTCGCCCAACCAGTGCAACCATAAAAATCAATGAGGAGAAACAACACACAGTAGATATTGATACTCACACTTCAGCTTATCAGTATGAATAAACACTGAGAAAGCCACGGCAGATAATACAAGCACAAACTGATTGGCTGAGTGTTTACGCTATGATAACTCTACAAATAATATCCTCTGAGGCGGTGATTGTTGTGCAGATGAGTGGGGTGCTCGGATGAACTCAACAGAAGAAACGTTTTGATCTGAGAGTCATCTGCATGTTCAATATAGATACTTTCATATGAAAATAAATGGTGTTATAGTTTCTGATCAATACTGGAAACACCTTTTTACTATGGAGCTTGTTGTAATTGTATTGATTTTAGGTTTTAGCAGGATTGTGTGTAATAATTCCACTAGGCATAAAATGTAATTAAATGAAGAATCATAAAACTATGTATGGGGAAAGGGAGTGATAGAATAGGCATGAAAAATAAACAGGTTATATCAGGAAAACAAAATTAAGGAAGTAAAATTTCGCACATGGCAGTTACAAAAGAAAACAGTTTGTTTATTGCTGTATTGTTTGCACTGGTGGGCGATATGACCAAAATCTTATATCACAATATGAGTAATTTTATGTCACGATAATAAAATATATCACGATAAAGTTATTTTTGCTTTAAATAAGGTTTTCATAATATATTTCAACATTTGATACCATTGAAATTACATAATTCTTGTCACCAGTATCACAAGAAAAACAACCAAGTAAACAGTTGTGATAAAATAAGAACTAAGAAACGAGTTACAATCAATTACATAAATTAATACATAAATTAAAGTAATCATATGTATAAATAACACTGCATGGTCTTCACTGTGTCAATTAAATATACATTTATTCTTATTAAAGTTACAAAAGTGATTCAGTCAAGAGCAGTGAAATATTTTCTCTCTTTTGTTGTTTGATTAACATTAATGACACAGACAGCAGCAGGTTTATTAGGCTGTTGTCACTTTAAGACCGAATGCACGGATCCAATATACTGTTACACATGCGTTTTCTTTCTCAACTGTTTACGTTCACTTAAGACATAAACGATTGGATTCATGAGGATACTTGCAAGTACTTTGACACATATATAGGCCTATGTGCAAGTATTGCCGCCCAATTAGGTGGCAAAATCAACTCAGTTCAGTACTCACACGCTGTATGAGCAGCGGCTTCATGTGTGCGCGTCTTTCAGACAGCGCTCAGAATGGACATATAGCGAAATGAGCTTTCTTTGGTTAAAAACGCATGCAAACGATAAGCTTTCATGACGGCGCAGTACAGCAACGTCAAGTGAGCGTAACCGCGATAGAGACAATAGTTCAAAATCTCTACCGGTTAATCGTGTCTACCAGTATATCGCCCACCCCTACATGAATGTATTATGTACATCTTGAGCTACATCTTTTCCTTTTGCTGTGACTGAATACTTCTTTAAAATATAAAATGCACCATTGTCAGCTTGCAATGAACATGTTTCATTAAACAGTTTAATTGCATTTATATGTAAACACACTAACTGTAAAAAAAGAAACAAATTTACACAGTAAAATACCGCTTTCCATTGAAACCACCATTGACCACTTTCTCAAAAACAACAAATATTACCTAGAATGCATTGTTTTTACAGTATATTACTTCTGTATATTACAATGCATTCTGTATATTACAATGCATTCTGGATAATATTATTTGTCGTTTTCAAGAAAGTAGCCTATAGGCCTCTTTTCTTAAAACGACAAATATTACCCACAATTGTTTCTATGGTATATTACTGTTTCAATAGAAAACGGTATTTTAATGTGTAAATTTGTTTCATTTTTTTACAGTGTGTTTACATATAAATGCAATTAAACTTTTTTAATAAAACATGTTCATTGCAAGTTTTTAGAGTGCACAGTTTACACACCAAATGTCTAATGGGTGCTTTTTAAGGGTAATTGACATGAGATGTGGCAGCATCAGCACTGTCCTGAAAGTTTAACATTTTCTTATTCCTTTCTCATATACAGTCAAACCAAAAATTATTCAGACATTTTTGATATTTTTGATATATTTTTTACTAGTGGGTGCAGGACACTATAGTTCATTTATGTAAGTGAGGATAGCAAAATAAAGTAAACTGTGACATATTATTCCCAAAAATTCTTCATACAGTGAAAAATTTGGGACCAAAAATTCAGACACTTTGACCTGACCCTGTTTTGCTTAAGTGTTATCTGACATAATTAAGATAAATTTTTTCTGACACAGTTTAACTCTGAGATCTTGTCAAATTTTATTACCATTTTTTTTAAACTATAGTGAATAAACTGTATTAATGAATGAAATGTTCAAGGTGTCTGAATACATTTTGGTTTGATTGTATATGTGTGTAATTTAAAATCTGGGTAAGGTCCTGAAAAAAAATCAATACAGAAAATTCCTTCATATCCACACGGTACACTGGGCCGTATTTTTACATCAGTTCAAATATACTGATGATTGATGATGAAAAAGCTGTCTTTAAATCTTTGTGAAATTAATATGTATTAAGCCATTTTTGGCTAAGGTTATGTTTGTGTGAGAAGCCAAGCGAAGAGAAAATGGAAAATAGACACATTCAGACAGAGGCAAGAAAAGTTCACTGCCATCATTCAGACAGAAAGGAGCCAAAGAGAACAACTCTAGACTAAAAAGCCATTTATGACCATTTATGAAAAGCTGCAATCGTTCATTGTTTCAACTTTGCTACTGTGAGGTCTTCCACTTACGCACACAAAATCCTGAAACTTCCTGTATTTATGGCTGTCCTCCTGTCTCAGGGGTAATGTTACAGAGAGTCAGAGGAAAACATGGAATTATTATCAGTCTTATCATGTGTTATGGCCTCACTAATGTGAGCAGAGTGCTTTGGTAGCAGACTAGCATGTTTACATGAGCTGATTCAGTTCAGAGAGACGACCTGAGAGAGCTTGATGACTTGAAAGAGACAAAGAAGAACACTGATAGCATAATGTCAGTCAAAAAAAAGAAGCTAAGATTAGTGTGTGTGTGTGTGTGTGAGAGAGTGGCCATAACGTAGGATGCTAAACAACAGAATGATGAAGGTCATAGTGAAAACTGATACTGTTTTTATGATGAAACTTTGTATATCTGAAGGAAATTTCAAGAGATTTATTAACATTTCTTCTGAAAAGGTTACTGCTGAACTCTTATTTTCCCACCTCAGATCCAAACTACCAGGCCGTAGAAACCATCAATATAGGATATGTCCACGCAAATATTCAAATTAGTGAACAAATGATGTTTTTCCAGGAGCTGATTGTTAACATAGCAAATAGTTAGATTTATTAACCTTAATCCTAACACTAAAACGTAATGAAATGTATATACTTAATTCAAAGAGTCCCTAAATCACACATTATAATTTAAAAAAAATATTAAAAATAAAAATAGAGACTGCTGTTTTTTTTTGTGATAGAGTCAAACTTTTGAAATACTGATAAACACTGTAAGAGAAACTAATATTTGTTTTAACTAGGGATGCACGATACCATTTTTTAAGGACCGAGTACGAGTACCGATATTTTTTTTCTGGTACTCATCGATACCGATGCCTCAGAGGTGTGGAAATACTTCAAAATTAATGATGACAACCCACACATTGCGAACTGAAGTGGACGTAAACATTTGGGTGAAAACAGGATATGTGTCAGTATCCATGGATTCGGTCTTAAAGGGACCGTAGCCTAAGTAAATATTTGTCATTAATGTTAATAAAACAACAAAAGATGTTAAATAAATGTATACATGGTAAATAAACCTACTGTATCTGAAAAACAAGTTTATTTAATTTGTATCTCTATAGTATTTGTTGTATTGTTTGTAATTTGTTTGTAAATTTCTTTTTATATAACAACAATTATATATATTGGTAATTATGCCCTTTGAAGGTTATTGGACACTGTGAAATTTTTGTTCTTTAAGTTTGTGACAAGCACATAAAAATGTATTTCTCAGAAAATCCATAAAGCATTTCAGGGAGAAAAAAAACTACATAGATGGTAAAATCATGATATTTTAATTTGAATAAAATGAAATTATTTTTAAATTATTACACTATATAACTCATTACATTAAAAATGTAATGGGGACATGCAAATTAGCTGGTTTTAAGATAAAATAAATATTAAAATAAAATAAATGTTTTATTTGAAATTTACTTTGCATTACACACCAAATAAAGACAAGTAACCTATATAATTGTGACTAAGTTCATTATTTTGTAAATTAGATTAGTAGTAAGTAGGGCTTTCAACGTTAACCCATGTGATTAATTCAAAATCATTAAATTGCATCAGTAAAGTCATTTACATCACACAACGGTTGATCTTAGAAGTCGGGAGTTTATCACACTGACTGAGCATCTATAATGGTGCAAGCACCTTCTATTTATTTCTTCTATTTCTAAATTTCTACTCTAACCCTTTGTCTGATTTATCTTCTCTGTTTGCAATTAGATCAAGTTGCTAAAATAATCTAGCAAGCGACTTCAAAAAAAGGGTGTGATTAATCGTGATTAAAAATTTGAATCCATTGACAGCCCTTAAAGGGTTAGTTCACCCAAAAATGAAAATTCTGTCATTAATTACTCACCCTCATGTCGTTCCACACCCGTAGGACCTTCGTTCATCTTCGGAACACAAATTAAGATATTTTTGATAAAATCCGATGGCTCAGTGAGGCCTCCATTGACAGCAAGTTAACTAACACTTTCAGTGCCCAGAAAGCTACTAAAGACATATTTAAAACAGTTCATGTGACTATACAGTGGTTTAACCTTAATGTTATGAAGGGACGAGAATACTTTTTGTGCGCCAAAAAAACAAAACAATGACTTTATTCAACAATATCTAGTGATGGGCCATTTCAAAACACTGCTTCATGAAGCTTCGAAGCTTTACGAATCTTTTGTTTCGAATCAGTGGTTCAAAGTGTATCAAACTTATGAACAAATTCAAAGATGAACGAAGGTCTTAGGGGTGTGGAATGACATGAGGGTGAGTAATTAATGACAGAATTTTCAATTTTGGGTGAACTAACCTTTTAAGTCATGGGAAATTTAAGAAATGCCCTCTTCATACTTCTAAATGCTCACTATTGTGAAGCTCTTTCATTGACATGTTAAATCTCCCACTGGGAGATAAATAGCAGCTAACAACAAATAAGTAAAGTTACTCAACTGACACTATAATGACATAATCCCCCTAAATGACTCGTAATGCACACAACCCAACTGATTTCCCAAGAGAGTCAACCTCAGGTTACAGAACCATGTAATTCTTTCTTCCTCAGTTAGCATCCTCTTATTAAAACAGATAAATACCAGTTGATGTGCAGTTCAAGATTTACAGCTTAAATGTGTTTTTGTGCCTGGTCTAGAGTTAATATGTTTTTGCTTTTTAACAATAAAATCTCAGAAAGTATCCTGACATATTACTAATAAAAGAATTTGAATTTAGACAAATTTGCTCCCCCAAGAGAGATTATATCTTTACATGTAGATGGTGCCATTATATTTGAGCCTAAAAAACTAGACCTTTCATGACTCTTTAAAAATACAATGGACATCTAGACCCTTCAGTATCATTATTACTGATTACCTTGAGTTATGCAACAGGTCCAAATGGATTCATTAAGTCATGATACATTGTAATATATTACGAATTTACTTCAAATTTGCAAATGCGCCACACAAAATGATGTTTTATTTGGTTTATTTATAAAGGTTTTGTCAAACTTAGCTAACTTCTTGACAATTTTGTTCTCACAGCTCAGCTGTGTTATTTTTTTGGCTCACTTTGTGCCAGACAAGATAAGAACAAAAAAATAAAAAGCCTTTTACCAAAGTTCAATACACAACTGTCAGACATTTCAGTCTGGTACTTTAGGGTACATTTACCATACACACCAGCCAACTCCCAACTTAACCCGTTCACACATAGAGGTCACTACAGTAGGCAGATAATTAAAAGGCCATTTTCTTGCATATACTTTTTTGGCTGTAAATGCATGTAATATTAGATTGTAATTTGCAGTTACGTCAAAAAAGTAATCTGATTACATAATGCTTGTAATGCGTTACTTTACTCGTTACATCAAAAAAGTAATATGATCATGTAATGCATGTTACTTGTAATATGTTACCCCCAAAACTACCGATTTCAGATGAGATTTGAAAATGATCGCTAGTTTTTCATAGTCTGAAATCTTCCTTCTATTTCCAAAATTCTTGAAAAAGCAGTTGCAGCACAGGTCCATGGTCACCTTAGGAATAATAACTTATAGGAGTGTTTTCAGTCAGGGTTTCGTCCTAAGCATAGTACAGAAACCACCTTACTGAGAGTGACTAATGATCTGTTAATAGCTGCGGATGGCGGATCCTTATCCATTCTTGTTTTGCTTGATTTGAGTGCAGCTTTTGACACCATTTCACACAATATTCTGTTCAACCGTTTGTCCGCCATTGGTATCACTGGTATTCCTTACGCCTGGTTCACTTCAAACCTTTCAAACCATACAGTTTTCAATCCCAACCTTCTTCTGTTAGCTGTGGTGTCCCCCAAGGTTCAGTCCTAGGTCCCCTATTGTTCCTAATTTACCTTCTCCCACTTGGAAATATTTTCTCCAAATACGGTATTAAATTCCACTGTTACACTGATGATACACAGCTTTATGTATCCACAAACCCTGATTCTATTCTTCCACCTGCCTTCACGAAATAAAAGTTTGGTTTCCTGCCAACTTTCTCAAACTTAATGGCAGTAAGACTGAAGTACTCCTTATTGGCACTAAATCTATTCTCTCAAGGTCCTGCAGTTTTTCTTTATCCATTGACGGTTCTTCCGTTTTCTCTTCCCGCCAGGTTAGGAACTTGGGGGTCGTCTTTGACAGCACCCTTTCATTTGAAGCTCACATTAATAATATAACCAGGTCTTGTTATTTTCATCTCCGTAATATTGCTTGTCTCCGTCCATTTCTCACTCCGCGTAGTTCTGCTATTCTTGTTCATTCGCTTGTCACCTCTCGCATTGACTACTGTAATTCTCTTTTAATTGGTTTACCACACAAATCTCTTCATAAACTCCAACTGATTCAGAATTCTGCTGCTCATATCATAACCCGCACTCCATCTATACAACATATTACCCCATCACTTCAACGGCTCCACTGGCTTCCTATCAAATTCCGGATTGAATTTAAAATTCTTCTCCTCACTTACATATCTCTTCATAACCTCTCTCCAGCTTACCTTTCAGATCTCTTACAGCCCTACATTCCTTCTCAAACTCTCCGCTCTTCTTCTTTGGGTCTCCTCCATACACCTTCCGCTCGTCTAACCACCATGGGCCATAGGGCCTTTAGCCATGCTTCTCCACACCTTTGGAATTCTCTCCCAGTCAACATCCGTGATTCAGACTCGTTATCTCAATTTAAAGTTAAACTTTAAGTCTCATTTATTCAGAATAGCTTGATTACTGTGTGCACTCAAGTCTAGCACTTTTGTTTTTTTTATTATTCTTATAGCTGTCATGTTTGTAATTGCTGCTTTCTACTTATTTATGGTTTATTGGCATTGTTATTTACTGCTATTTATTATTTTAATACTGTTCTTGTTGCTATTTCTTCTTGATGTATGGTGACCTTGAGTGATTTGAAAGGTGCCTAAAATAAAATGTATTATTATTATTATTATCAATAGATCAATGTAGATTTCAGTCTGAGGTTTTCTCAGAGAGGAAGGCTAAATTTGTCCATTTTAAACAGTCAGAATTGTCAGCTAATAAAGGTAAATCAATGTACTCTGGTACACTGGAGTGTGAGCATTTTCTATATAGTCAGGGTGCGTATACACTTGCAGTTCGGTTCGTTTGGTTCATTTGGTCCGGACCAAAAAAGAAAAAAATACATTTAGTCCCGGTCCGATTAGCGTTCAGATTGGCAATTTTATCTCGAACCTAAAGGCACAGGGATACATTCACAACCTGATTGGTCGGATTTTATGACGTATTGCCTATTTTGAGACGGACCTTACCGAACATCCAAAACAATGCTGTGTGCTGAGATAAATGCGCTCGTGTGTGTGTAGCCTGTATATGATGGTATTTTGGCTAGCTGGGAACTCGTGAAGAGCTTATAAAATGTGTAAAGGAGTCAAAACAGCGGCGGGAATCCATCCGTCACACACACAAACGATCTGCTGCGTGGAGACTGATGCCTGTGATGCCCGCACCAGAGTTCGTTTGGAAGCGGACCGAGACCCATCTTTTCAGCGGTCTCGGTCGCTTGTTTGGTGCGCACCAGGGTTCGGATGGCAGCGTTCACACATATTCAAATGAACCGCACTAACAGAGCAATCGCACCAGGGTTCGTTTTAATCAAACCAAACATGCCAAGTGTGAACGCACCCTGAGTTGGATTTCCAGAGTTGTACCTTCACCAGTTGTAGAGATCTTTGATGGAATCACATCCTCATGTTCTGATATCAAAGTTGACTGGTTGAACTGGAACAAACTTAATTGCGTTTGCAATAAATGAAGCTGTATTATATTATTTGTATATGGGTCAATCAATGTACATGTCATTTTTTTGTCCAAAGGCCTTAATAATAATAAAAAACAAAGATATGACATCCAAAGTATGTAAGGTAGTACAACTAGATCTTTTATTGAATCCAAAAGGTTTTAATTATATTTTGCTACATATAAATGTATTTTATAGATTTTTAAAGAAGTGTCATTCGGTTTAAACTTCTAAAGGCCAATACAGCCATTTCATTTGTGATTAAAATATCTTAAAATGTAATAAATGTATATATTTTTTTATTCTGGCATGATTTTATAACATCATATATCAACATAGAGCAAAATGGTATTAAAATTATGTGTAGAAGTCGTTGCTTGTTATGAGAAAGAATGTCCGGAAAAATGATTTTTATTGATGTCATTCGGAGCAACTAATATAAAGGGACTGTTTTGGATCAAGTCATGTGGTCAGTATCATGTGACAGGATATGACATCATTCAGAGACACCTGCAAAGGACCACATGGTCATGAAGCAAAGTAACTAACTCTCTTAACAATTTGAAAAATTCATGTTTTCACTTGCTCATACGCATGTCCTGAAACATCAGGTCATTCGGTACAACTGCTATAAAACATGGAAAATGTAATATTTTTTTATTGTCCTGGCTAGCTGTTAGCATTGTTTGAAAATATCGTCATTCGGTATAATCAAAAGTGTCATAGGTAAAACTGAAATTTTGGTTAAACCAAAAGACTAAAGCAAACTGACAAAAGCAGTGTTAATTAATTATATCTCCATTATGTTTTTTTTTTTACAATTTAAAAACGTTATTCATCAATGACCCATATATTTGATAGTTTTTACATTATTTTATATCATTTAATTCATTGGTTTGTTAAATACACACAGTATTACTGCACTATTACTATATTATGCTTAATACAGTATCTCTTCAGGTAAAAACATTAATGCACACTGTCCACTCCAATTGACGTCTGAAAATCTCATTGTAAAATATGTTTAAAAAAAAAAACAAATCTTGTTTTTCCAAAAAAAAAAAAAAAAAAAATCCTGACTGTGGTCATCATAATTCACGCATGAAAGGGTTAATATATTTATTTTTAATAAACCAAGAAAAATTGTGATTAAAATCCACGTGGCTCAAAAATTGTCACGTTTTAATGGTCAAAAAAAGCATTCAAATCTACATATGAAAATCTACATTATTTTATTTACCTATATAATTATAATTTATGTTCAGTAATATAACAATTATTTTCAATGACAAAATATCTAGTTTAATAAAGGACTTAGTGTTTTTGGGAGCATTAGGGTTAAAAGAGCATAGCATTTGAAAATATAAATCAAATTAACTAATAAATCAAGAAAGATGACAATATTACAGGTATATCAGCATACCATATATGCATGTGCAGGACACCACACACAACCATTAATGTCTACAATGTACAAAATTTAATTATAATAAAAAGAGATTATTGAAGCAAGAAAATATTTGAATTTTTCTACTTCAGAATTTCATGTTTAATTCAATGTGTTACTTGCCATTTCTTTATTAATTGTGAAATTTACTAGCAATTTCTGAGTGAAAATTGTTTCTACATCTTTTTTTTTTCTCTGTGTAGAGAGATAGAGGATGTCTGTAATGGTTTACTCCATACATTTTATTTAATCTGTTTATTTTAAACATTGACAGTCCTCTTCCTAAATGAACTCTCTGAAACAACAACTAAGAAAAAAAATCAACTGACAGATGTCACTAATGACTTCATCTGTAATGCACCATAAAATAATCATAATACCCATAAATAGATACTTGCTCAAAACCAGCAAATATACCAGAACACCACAGCATATTGATATTAATACTTGAATATCAAACTGAATGCGTCAAAGAGAACCAAACAGTCGCAATTTTAACCTGAAAAACTTTGTGTATCTCTCCTATATTTCCCAACAACTCTTTTCCAACAATACAAATGAGAAAAATACTATTACCGCCTCCATTTTATCTCTCTTAATTACTCTTGCATCCATGAAATAAGGCAGGATGTGTGCTGTTAATTTGTGACCAATCCTCCAGTGTCATATACAGCAGCTGTAATGAAGCAGCATGCCTAATTGTGTAATTACAGTCATTTATCTCTGCACACACCTTTAAATTCTCATTCCAAAGTACTCACATGTTTTCCATTCTAACCATGTCTTACGGCCATAAAGTCCACCATATGGACATCAGGCTGATGGGTAGAACAGGTCTTGAATATTAACATGGAAAGAAATCTTCGATAAGTAATTAAGTGAAAAAGCCATACAAGGTGTGTTATTGAATTTACCGCAGATGGGTCATTCCTGTTACACAACACATTTTCATGTCACCATCATGTCTTAATATATTGGATAAAACATTAAACTCACAATTTGTTAATATTGAAATCATATTAGATAGTTTGATTACATCACAATATCACTGTTAATTGAGTATACAGGTGGATTTTATACCATTTTTGCCATATCAGGGTTCTTTAAGGACGGCCAATGGTGGGGAGCCTTTGAGCTGTTTATGATCTCTACAATATAGTGGTTTTCAATTTGCACAAGTTACTGTGAAAATTTGTATTTTAGGTATGGGAATGGCATATTCTAATATTTAAGATGTGGTTATTGGGCTACATTTGGGCTATTTTTGATTGGCCATTGGTCTAGTTTTGTGACGCAGACCTGGCAACCATGCACACTAACCACTGAAATACAGACATACCAGCTTTAAAATATGCTCAAATACTTCAACACAATATATGTGATTTATTGATATGGATATCAAGTTTTAGTAGAACATTTGCTCAATTCCAAGTGAAATTTAGAGCAGGAATGTGAACTGTTCCACTAAGATACCTGTATATAGTTCCTAAGAATATCTGAAGGCTATTGATAGTATTAATATAGAATTCATCAAATGCATGCAAATATCTATGGAAGCTTGTTTCTGCCATGGAATAAAACAATTTAAAAGATAATTATCTCACAATTCAGACTTTTTTCCTCACAATTGCGAGTTTACATCTCACAATTCTAGCTCGTTTTCTCACAATTGAGAGTTATAAAGTCCAATTCAGTTTCTATCTCACAGTTCTTACTTTATAACTCGCAATTGCAATTTTCAGAATTGCGAGATATAAACTTGCAATTCTGAGAAAAAAGTCAGTCTATAGTCAGAATTGCATGATATAAACTTGCAACTGTGTATTATAAAGTCAGAATTGTCAGCAACACGCAATTGCGAGTTTATTTCTCACAATTCTGAGAAAAAAAAAAAGTCAGAATCGTGAGATAAAAAGTTGAAATTATCATTTTTATTTTTTATTCAGTGGAGGAAACAAGCTTCCATAAATATCAGATAGTTCACAACAGATCAAACACTGTGCATCATATCAGACTTTGAAATCGTTAACTATCTATTTTATAAAGAAAGCTACAGTCCAGGTCTCAATGGTTTAAACTTTCAGTTTAAACTTTAATGTGAGTGTTCACATTCATTACATTTACATTATAGAGGGGCAAACATGCCAAAATCATGGGGGAAAAAAACTAAATCAAACAAAACCCAATTCAAAAAGGAAATAAATTGAATTCAAAACATGCAATAAACAAAAAGCATGTGTATGTTGTTATATTCTCAAAACATAAATCACTAAAATATACATTTTTTTTTTTTTTTTTGCAAAAAGTAGACCTCTTAGCTCTACTTCAAAGTATGCAGATTTCAAATAAATTCAACGTTGAAACAAAATCATTATGACATTTCTGTAACATCCTCTGCCCTCCCTAGGATCGTTTCTGCCATCTTAGGCAGGAAGGACTCTAGAAAATGGAAGAAGTCTTGAAAGACGCCTGCAGTATCACGGCTAGGGTGAAAACAGAGGACAACCTTGGTGCTTTCATTCCCGCCGACAACTTCTGCATCCACTTTGAACTCCAACAAATCTTGAAGTTTCTCCTCTTTCTCCACAATGCTCTGTGTCACCCTGCTTTCAATGTCAATGCAGCCTCCTTCAGGTTTAGAAGTCTCATCGCTAGTCTTTAAGAGATCTCTCCGCACTTTCCGTCGGCCTGCCCAAACGCACTTACTTTGAGTCCAAGTCCAGTGGACCGGCTCTGGGTGCTCCACATCTTCATCTAGTCTCGGTCTTTTAGCTTGTGTAACAGTGGAGGTTGACGGACCCTCCTCCGTTATAAGAGGCCTCTTCTTACCAGCTTCACTTTTGGCTTGAGGACCAGTATCTTCTAGACTCTGGTTATTATTCACCTCCATTTCATTTCCATCTCTCTCTGCTTTGTCCTGACTTTGACAAAGGTCTGCAGTTTGAGTCTCCTCTGAGGGTGAACATTTTAAAATTTCTTCAAACACCATCTGCACAGCAGAGCAGACCTTTGCAAACCAAAGACCCCTAAATTCCTTCCCAGCCAATGCCAGTTGGGCACGCAAGTGTTCTGGGAGAATGGCTGCCTTGAAAGGGATGCTGACCTCCATAACCTTCTCAGTCTCGACCTTTGAACGGGGTCCTGCTTCACTTGGTGGTGCAAAGAGCCGCACGAGACCCCAGGATTTGCCCTTGGCTGATTTGCGCTGGTACTGCAAACTGCGGCAGTACTTCTCAGCCTCGCAGCATTCTCTCTTGAAGTTCTTTTGTGTTCGTTCGTTAAGGTTCCCGGCCACATTGTGGTTTTGCTCAAATGGATCCAGGACATTCATAGGGCCCAGTTTAGGGGAAGAGGAACACTTCTGTTTGGGACTAGAGGTCTCTGCAGCGTTTACAGCTTTCTCGTCACTTCGGAGGAAGTCTGTAATAGGCAGCACATGGCCGTCTCGCAGGGACACCACTGATGCAGGGAAATCAAACTTTGAGTAAAAGGTGAAGAATCCAAAAAGCAAAGTGCCTGATGGAAGGAGATAGGGAAAGTTATAGGGAGAATAACACAACTGGCTTGCCCATGGACAGCACGTGTGACATAATTTACATCATATTCACAGTCTGATGCCCATACAGACAGTAGCAAGTGATCTGAGCACTCAAAAACAAAGTTTCACATGGTATTGAACAAAAGGGCTGGGCAATATGTAAAAAATTATTGTTCTGTATTGTTCCGAATATAAGATTGTTTTTTTTCTTAGAAATACATCTGAAAAAATGGGTTCGTCTTATAATCAGCAGCTTCAAATTCTGACAAAATAATTTATCCAGTAAGAAATAAAAAATACTTAATATTCTGGTGGACAAATTATATTATTACTTTAGAAAAACTCTAATTGAGTACAGCAGGGTGGGTCAACATTAACCAAACAATTACCATTTAGATAAATGGCAACAAGACAATCCCAGAGGAAATAAGGAAACATTTCCCCATTTATTCTGGGACTGCATTACCCACAGAGGATACATGCACTGCTGCCTTTGCTTACATGACTCAAAAGTCAGATTCAGCATGACTTTTAAATTGTACAACTCCTTTGGCTGTGCAAGATGAGAACACAGAATGCCGGTAAAAAGATAGTTCGCCGAAAAATGACAATTATATCATCATTTATTCACCCTCATGTCGTTCCAAACCTGTATGACTTTCTTTGTTCTGTGGAACATAAAAGAAGATATTTTGAAGAAAGTTGGTAACCAAACAGTTTCGGTTCCCACTGTCTTTCTATATATTGATCAAAAAATGGAAGTCAATGGTAATCGAACATTCTTCAAAATATCCTTTTTTGTGTTCCACAGAGGAAAGAAATGCATACAGGTTTGGAATGACATGAGGGTGAGTAAATGATGACAGATTTTTCATTTTTGGGCGGATGATCCCTTTAAAACGTTTACATGTCTGACGGAAACAGTTTGACACATTTACATGACCACGCACTTTGTCAGCTTATTAAGCATAACTGGTTTAAGAACATGCATATTAACACACTCACTGGTAAGTCACCTGAAATGAGCTAAAAGCATATATGGTACTTACCGAGATCTTCAGTGTTTTTGCTGGGTGGTACGCTAAAGGGCTGACTAGGAAATGTACAATCCCATTCCTCAATAACACACTCTTCTTCCTCACCTACACAAACAAAAAACATGATTAATAGAGCTGTGGAATACAATCGCTTTTACGATGCATCGCAAAGCTAATGTGAACAATTCTGCGTCGATGCATAAAAACAAAAGAATCAATAGGCCTTTAATACATACTAATATGCTGTTTTATTGTAAATAGGCTACTCTTATTATATATTAATAAAAAAAGTTGTGTATGTCCTTAGAAAGCACAACACTTGTTTCGGGTTTTCCGAAAAGAACATGTATGAATGCGAAAATAAATTGCAGGACGTGCTTGATGTTAAAAAAGTTATTAAGGGTAATAAGCCACGAAAAAGATCTCAATGTGTTACTTTTGCCTACTTGCAGGAAAATCTGATGTGTAACATAATATTAGATCTGTGCATTATGTCTTAATATAATAAACCTGTTGCTGTCTGTGTCATTAATGTTAATCAAGCAACAAAACATAGAATCACTCACTGCTCTTGAATAAATAACTTTTGTAGCTTTAATAATATTCAATTTATGTGTAATTAATACATTAAAGACTATGCAGTAATTATTTTTTCATTTAATTATTCAATTTGTTTATTATTTCTTACTTGATTGCTTCTGTTAAATAGATAGAACTGTTAATTTTGTTTCTTATATTGTATTTGTTCTACTGTTTATATCTGCATTGTATCTGCAATATTGTTTGTATCATTAGCATCTTTGTTCTTATTTGTAATAAAGATAAATTAACAAAAATAACTATTGCGATTATTAATATAATAACTATTATTATTATTAATAAAAGAATTGGAGGAAAAGATGCATTGTGATGTATCAAGAATCGTTCTATAAGCAGATCATTATCCTCTGAATCTTAATCAAATCATGAGGCAAGTGAAGATTCAGACCTCTAAATATTAATACTTTTAATACGCATCTCATGCTCTCATGACAGATCCTGTTTAGTCTGGCTTCCTATTGCTTCTGAATTTGTCAACAAAATGTGTATTAAGTAATTAAACACAGATAAAACAACTAATTAAAGAAGTTAAATGAACAGTTAACGCACAGGCCATGTTCTTGAGCTGGTTCACAGACGGAAGCACAAGAGGGTCTCGATTCTGAAGGTAGAAGATCACCAGGAGTGTAAGAGCGTAATTGTTCAACAACGGTCCAGGGCCAGACAGGTTCCCTATGACATTAAAAATGTACAAGGTTTAACTCAGAAAACTGTACATGCAATCTGCACAAAAATGGTAAAGACCAGGTCATACAGTACATCACCATAAAATCACAAGAAAAAAGTAGTTATATTTTGTATAAGGAAAATGAAGCTTAGTTTTAGAACCATTAAAAGTTTTTTTTAGCATTTTTATATTATTGTCATGATAAAGCACATTTTTAGCCCCAGTCCCAATGGTCTAATTCTCATTACTGTAATTTAAACAAAACATTTTTTAAATTGTAAAGTATGCCTGCATTTCTGAATTATTTTACACTGATTTTAATAAAAAAAAAAAAAAAAAAATAAAAAAAAACTAGTATTTATTACTGTTCTACAATGAAGTATCATCATTTTATAGTACTGAGAATTATAACTTAACAGCCCTAAAATAGACACTCGTTTATGGCAAAATATTTAAAATTACAGAATGTACCTTTATAGACAATTAATTATCATATTCAACTATATTACCTGCTAATTGTTTCTGCTTAGCCCATAATCGGATAGTGTAGACTAAGGGTCGCAGTCTGGAATCGATGCCTGAACACAACTGCAGAAATCGAGTGTTTCTTACTGCCAATCTGGTGCAAAAAGGGAAGGTGTCACAATGTAAACCTTAAGTCTACTACGGTGCAAATGGGTGCTACATTCAAAGTTTTTCATTTTACAAAATGGCCAAAAAGAACTGTTTTCAACCTATTGTTGATTGTGATGTCTCCTTGGAGGTTGAGCTCTCGATGACTGAACTTGACCACAGGAAGTCGGGCAGTGCCGAGCGTCTGTACTTTGTGCACACCTGGAACGCACTTCCTCAAAATGGTTGCAACAAGCTCCAAAATTTCAGCAGGAGTGGCAGTGGACAGGTCAATGTCGGACAAAATGGAGTCTTCAGAATGGCAATCCTCAGACTGATTTTCTCCTGTCTGTTGAAATGGGTAGGTTTAGACATTTTACAGATAGATGTAAATGGATTCATTATTTGATGTTTGAGTTCAGGATGTCCAGTATTAGCGGTGCTAACATACCGATCCAGAAGATTTTGCACGAGCTTGAAACGCTTTGGTGTTCTCAAGGTTGAGGAACAGATCAAGGTCACAGGAGTGAATCCCAAATGTGTTCACAGAGGAGCCAAAGGGCACAATCTGGCAATCTATAACACATGACACAAAGACATAACCTTGCTGAAGGGTTTTTTTTTTATAAAATCACTAGAAAATGAACAGGAAAAAACATTTCCAGAACCAGTGCTGCTGAAAAAGTGTGTGGCCACTGTTGCACTATATTCTGCAATGATTACAATCGCTTGGAATATGGAAAAGCTTACATTCAATGGCTGGAAATATTGCCATTACTTTAATTTTGCCGGGAGAAAAGATGACAAGAACACTGTTATCAAATAGTGTGAACTTACCGCACACTGCATTTCCAAATGCATGTTAAACTCACAGAGATGAAGTTCTCTGCATTTGATTCATTTATTAGCTTTTCATAAACTCACGAACCCCTGCAGTTTCCTCTCAAAAACACATTTTGGAAACCTTGGTCTAGGAATAAGGATGCAATGATGGAAATCTGGTTCAAGTTTGAGTTAAGACTGGACCTGGAAAGAACTCTGTGAAGACTTCCTGTAGCAGCTGAACTAGGAGATCTCTCACTTTCTTCTCATTGTCTCCCAGCTCAAAATTCTCCACCACCTTCTGCATCTGCTCATTTACCTTTTACAGACACACACACAAAAAAGTAAAAATGATAAAAAAAAAAAACCCAAAAACTTTAAAACAAGAAAGCTATGTGAATGTGGAACGCTCTCTTACAGATGTAGCCTTGCAGAGCTCATAGTTGAGTTTGTCCAGGCTGATCTGGGTGTGTTTGGGTTTCCCCCTGCTGGCCAGTTTGAACTCTTTCCTCTCTCTGGGTTTGACACGGAGCTGGAGTCCATTGAACTGATGCTGTAGCTGTGCCAGAGCTGTCTGAGCATTCTGCGGCTCGGAGAACTCAACTATAGCATACACACCCTACATAGAACAACAACTCTTACATTAACATCTCAATTAAAGGATTAGTTCACTTCAGAATTAAATTTTCCTGATAATTTACTCATCCCCATGTCATCCAGGATGTTTATGTCTTTCTTTCTTCAGTCGAAAAGAAATTAAGGGTTTTGAGGAAAACATTCCAGGATTTTTCTCCATATAGTGGACTTCAACGGCTACCAATGGGTTGAAGGTCCAAATTGCAGTTTCAGTGCAGCTTCAAAGGGCTCTACACGATCCCAGCCGAGGAATAAGGGTCTTGTCTAGTGAAACGATTGGTCATTTTCTAAAAAAATAATTATATACTTCTTTGAAAAATAATTATATACTTTTTGTATCAGATGAGATCAGGCAAAAATTCCACTCGCAAAACTGCAATAATTAGTCTCCTCAATTCCCAAATGATTAAAAAGTGTAATTAAAAGTAAAAGTGAGGTGACACAGTCGTAAACATGCCTCTGTCCCAACTTTTTCAGAGTGTGTTGCGGACATCAAAATCAAAATCTGTTTGTTGGTCAGTGAAAACATTGGAAATCTTTTCTTTGTACTTTTGTCAGTTAACAAATCACATATTCTTGATTTTACTGCATTTTACAAATGTCCCAACTTTTCTGGAAATGGGGTTGTAAATTGGGGATGAAATGCCAGGATAATTTTCTGAATTTGATTTATGGCATATATTACTTCTGTTTTCAGATACAGACGTAAGCAAGACAAAGACCAAATGATAATCACAAGAGAATTATACCACAGGGTAAAGACAGTGTGTATATTAACCTTGTCCTTGTCCATGATCACATCTGACACCGGCCCAAACTGTGCGAAATACTCCTTCAGATCGGTTTGAGAGGTGTCTGGTTTAAAGCCGCTCACAAACACGCTGTTTTCCTCCTGAGCTTTACGCTGAGCTCTGAGCCGCTGGAGATGCTGGTGCTTCTTTCCTTTGACATGATCTTCCAGGCTCGGCCCTGCACAAAAAACACTTGAGTTATATGTGAAAGCAACATTGTTGATGGAATACTGGTGAATCTAAACCATCAAATGTTTGTGAAGATTTTCTTAATTCATATTTTCTTATATATTATTAATTTATGATTTTTCTCTTTTATTAATTCTATCTTTGAATTCATGTATTCACACATTTATACTTAACCTTCATAATATTGGAGTATTTAGTTAATTATTTCCTTTATTCCACTGGTTTTATATCCACTTGTATTTACCAGAAATAGAGTTTGTAAGACGTATTATGGTATTTAAAATAGCTTGCTTTGCTGTCTTTATTCTGAAGGTGTCAAAACCACACCACGTCTATCTATTTTGTGGCTGTATCATTTTGACATGATACTTTGGTGCGTATAATGTTCCTGAATGACTACCATATTCATAATCGCAGTATTTACAAAACTCAAAGATGCTGTAAGAAATACCGTATTATTACCATAGAATGTTTTAAAACGTACGTTTGGCTAACAGTGCCATCCTGCACCTACATCATTTTTTGTATAATTATTGTATTATAACAAGTTTGCAACGTCTAGAAACGTGTCTCACTCGTGTTAGCGCTAATATTTTTAGTTTATGACAACTTACTGTTGGGTATATTAACATTGCAGAGGCTGCAGTGAAATCCTCTTTGCGTTGTCTGGATGTCTTTATCGAGCTCCATCGAGAGGCTGTGCTTGTAATTCCAAAAAAAAAGCGTTCGAGTTCCTACATAAAACAACTCAAATCTCCCTCCATGATGTTCCGCTGCGTCCGTCCCCGCAATACTTCCAACAGAAACGCTGAGCGAGGTATTTCAGTTCCGCCCTTCAGGAGGGAGGGTTGCCAGATAATCTAATAAGTTATTTCTTGTAACTTTAAAGTTAAACTTATTTCTTTTGAATTAATGTATATTCATTTAGTGTATATAATAAAACGTGCAATAAAAAATACTGAACACAAATAGAATTTCAAACTGAAGTGCGCTACTTGGGTTGCATGACTTCATTACAGTACTTATCATTTAGGAAATAAATACAGGTTTTACATTTTTAATCCAAAAGAAGGGTTTTAAAATGCATTATATTACAATTTGCGATATTTAGCTGTGCTGTCAAAAGCAAAGTACACTCATTGTATTTAACAAATTTAATAAATATTGGCTCTACAAAATATGGAGGATTTATTAAAAATGACTCGCAAAACAGGGTTTAAAATCAACCCTTCATAATTCTTTGTTACTTCCCAATCTTTACCAGTGATAAGCTGAGTGAGGGAAACAATAGTTTCAAGGGTCAAAGGTGATCTCTTTCAGAAATGCAACATCTAAGAAGAAGAAAGTGTTCACTTTTTGGCACAAAACTGCCAGTTTAAATTTTGCTAAAGAACAGACTGATGAATACTGGGGGCACAATCTTTTGTCAGAAGAGACTAGGATAAATGTTTTGCTTAAATGGGATCCAGGACAACCACAGTTAAGGTGTTGAGAAGATGACATTTATAGATGGCACCATGAATGCTTGTGGATATCCCAACATACTGGCTGACACCATGACTCCCAGTCTCCAGAAGCTTGGAATAAGTGGAATGTTCCAACATGATACAATAAGTGACATTTTATTGATATTGTGCTCACTTCTGTTTTATACTATATGCAGCACAGCCCTGGAAATGTATTCTATTAGAAAAATATACTTTTAATTCATGTTCTTCGGTTTTGTTTGCTTTATGTCGTTTTTAATACATAGGCTATTCCAGTTCTCAAAACATTCCATGTTTTATTTTTTATGCCTGATTAAATTTTTATATAGTGAGTAGCTTCCACTTATCTCGAAAATAAACTATATTTTGCATTTTTAATTAAGTTTTGTATAAAAATGTCTTAACCTTCACAAAGAAATATGTTAAAATCACAGTTGGTACTACCTCTGGTCCACGTGGAACAGTAAAGTCAAGATAAATGCATTGTATTGTGGAATCCAACTAACACGCTACAGCAGTAATTTCCAAGGACAAATCAAAATGATTCACCATACAATTACACTCTAGAGAATGTACAACAAATACAAAATGTACTTTTCCCACAAATGTGAAATTTCTCAAGGACAATTACATCTGATTTTGGTTTGATATATAGTGACTAACGAAGTACTAACATCTGATCTAAATCCTATATAAACCAGACAATTTTTCCAGCACATAATGCAAAGTCAAATGTTTTATTTAGACAGAGGAAGTCTAACTAAAAATGGCATTTGAAAATGGTACGGTACTCTAAGAACTCATGCAAGCAGTATAAAACTAGCACAATAAACATCACCTTTTGAGATACAATTTTCCAAAACATATTTATTTTTTAGTAAACAAACATGTAAATACAGGATAAATACACAAAGTACGATTCTGTCTCCAAAGACAATGTATTTACTCCAACATTACTCCATGGTGCCAGAATCAAACAACATCAGTGAAAAAAAGTCTAACAGTAAAACTATTTACAAATCAGAACTATTAGACATTACAAGCTGTTCGCTTTCTTCATGAAGTTTTCCACTAGATCCGTCAGCTGTTTCATGTCAGCCTCGTCCTCACGGATGACTTCCTTCATCTTATCAAACCTTTTCAGCTGCTCGTTGCAGTGTTTCTAAAGAGACAAAAAAAAAAAAAAAAAAAATATATATATATATTTTTTTTTTTGCTTACAGGAAGAATCTACACAAACTTGGTAGATTGAAGTACAGACATAAAGAATGGGATAGTGTATGAAAGGAATAGTACAGGGTGTGAATTAAACAATTTTAATCCATGACATGGGTGCAAAGAATCTTCCAATAAAATCAAGTCATAGATTATCACTGACGACTTGCCAGCACTGACAGTTAAAGCTGCCATTAGTGTTTACAGCACAAAATTTGACTGGAAAAGCACCAAAATGTTATTTTGGCTACAGGTCATTTGCTTTAGCAATCTGCCAGATTTAAATCAGAGATGAAGTAGTGCGGTAAGATTGGAAAATGAATTGCTATTTAATTAAAAAAACGCAGGCAGCGTTGACAAATTTCTGTGTGTGTGCTAATGTATCTGTGTACAAGTGCTTTAAGGAAGACAACACATAAAGGATTAGTTCACTTCAGAATTAAAATTTCCTGATAATTAACTCACCCCCATGTCATCCATGATGTTTATGTCTTTCTTTCTTCAGTCGAAAAGAAATTAAGGTTTTTGAGGAAAACATTCCAGGACTTTTCTTCATATAGTGGACTTCAACAGCTACCAATGGGTTGAAGGTCCAAATTGCAGTTTCAGTGCAGCTTCAAAGGGCTCTACAAGATCCCAGCCGAGGAATAAGGGTCTTATCTAGAGGTCATTTTGTAAAAAAATAAATAAAAATTATATACTTTTTAGCCACAAATGCTCATCTTGCATTGCTCTGTGATGCGCCACGCATTACGTAATCACGTTGGAAAGGTTACGTGTGGCGTAGGTGGAAGTATCGCGGCAGGGCGAAAAGCTCCATCTCATTTTCTCCTCCAACTTCAAAATCGTCCGACATCGCTGTTTTACCTTTTTTTTGTAAAGGGCGTTTGACTTAGTCTTTACACGTTCTCTTTGTAAACACTTGCTCGGTACCTCCACCTACGCCACGCATGACCTTTCCAACGTGATTACGTAATGCGTGGCGCATCACAGAGCAGTGCAAGATGAGCATTTGTGGTTAAAAAGTATATACATTTTTATTTTTTTTAGAAAATGACCGATTGTTTCGCTAGATAAGACCCTTATTCCACGGCTGGGATCATGTAGAGCGCTTCGAAGCTGCACTGAAACTGCAGTTTGGACCTTCAATCCGTTGAACCTTGTTGAAGTCCACTATATGGAGAAAAATCTTGGAATGTTTTCCTCAAAAACCTTAATTTCTTTTCGACTGAAGAAAGAAAGACAAACATCTTGGATGACATGGGGGTGAGTAGAATTATTAGGAAATTTGAATTCTGCAGTGAACTAATCCTTCAAGGATGTTAACTATGAGAATAAGGAAGTCCACACAACAACTGTTTTTTCCAGCGGATGAATGATAAAATCATCAACAGCCAATCAGAATCCACCTGACTTTACAGAGCTTGAGCATTTAAAGCAGAACTGCAGCATTGCCCTTCAGATTATTGTGCGTTGATGTGGATGCCAATATAGGTATTTTTATAGTCATCATTCTTGGTGTGAACGGAACTTTAACGAACACCTTCCAGCCAATCAGAACCGAGTATTCAGACAAACCATGGTAAAATTCAAATCTAGAAAAAATGTATCTGGATTTCCTTTTAAGTTTCAAAATGTTCCACCTCATGAAGCACATATCAAATCAAGATGTGACTGGTAATTATAGAAAAAAATCATCACATACTTCAACTGCACACAAGTGGTTTACTGCAGAAGTGAAGACATCAGTCAGATTCTTGAACACCATGCGGTTCTCCTCATTAGTCTCCTGCACGACCACATGATACCTGATGGAGAAGTTTAGAACACAAGTAAAGTGAGATGAACAGGTGACATGTATTGAAAAGAATGAAGTGGAAAACAGATGCTCACTGTTGTTGGGCAGCTTTGAGTTCCTCCTCAGCTTCCTCGCATCCCTGCGTCACGTTCTTTTCCAAGCGCTTCTTGTGGGTTTCAGCAGAGTCCACCTCAGCTGCCCACTTCTCCTCCTCTTGCGCCATTTCCTACACACACCATGACTAGTTCAATCACATGCACTTTAAAATGTGTCACTTCTAAAAATCAATTAAAAAGCCCATGAAATCAATTAACATATATTAAGACTATATTTAGCGGGTTTAAAATTAGAAATCCCCATACTGATGCATCTTACCTGCATGTCATGTTCCAGCTGTTGGTCGACTCTGCGAATCTGTTCCTTTAGCTGCTTGATGTCATTCTCCTTATCAAAGATGTTGGACTTCACCTAATAAACAGAAGGAGTGGTACATACATGACTGACCTCACTTCAGGCGTTGTAAGCACATGCTTTATTCCAAAACCTAGTAAGCTGTCTCACTGTCTAACTTCTATATAGGCAGTTGCCTTTTAAAGGCCAGGGTATACTTCAAATTTCCGCATTCCACTCCGTCTCGCGCGCGAGCCTTTCAAATTATACTCCTTTGGCTAAGCGCGGAAAGACGCGTTCGGCGTGTACATGCCATCTAGTGGATTTTGTTTTTAAGTGCTCACGTCACTTGCAAATACGCTGTTATGCGCACACCAATCCACGCAGTCTCAAAAATTGAGCTCCACGCGGACGGTGTGTGCAGATGACCACGGACCCCCTGATGACAAAAATTACATCATGTGGACAGTGCGCGAACGCGGACAGCCGAAGTATACTTTGGGCTTAAGGCACCACCATAACTGAAACAGAAACTCATAAATGACTGATTCAAATCTGCAATGCTTTACATTGGCAGCAACTGCAACAGGGGTATCTGCAGAGTTTTTAAATCAAATTTATAACCTCCACAAATAAAATTAATACTGCATGTTCATATAGACCAAACCCCTGCAATGATTAATCTCAGATTCAGGCTGGGGCTCACATTCAACTACAAGTTTAAAATACTCAAGACAAGGTTTTGTTCAATATAAACAGTATGTACTGCAATTGGTTTATGTACTAATATATCAATCAATGTGTATATGAATTATAGGTCGTTGATATTGGATTTTGCTGATACAATAATGTGTTTACTCAAAGGCAATAAAAAGATAATTGCGCAGATATAAGTAAAATTTATTAATAAATTAAATTAATATATTGAATGTGTTAAGTTAACGCTCTTAGTCTTGTTCTTAGAGAGAAGCTACTAGCGTTTACGTTGAATTAAATGTCAGATAAATTCTTTACTACTTCCAGTTTCTCATTCAAAAAGATCAGGGAGATAAAATATGAATTCTTACAACCATCTGCAACATTTTACAATATAAACACCATAAAGTAAACATTGTCATAATTCATCAAGAGTAGATCATTAACAATACTCTAAGCAAAAATAATAATAAAATACATACAAGCAATCACAAATATTTGGTAAAATAATGTTACAATGCAAGTCTTAATTGTACTAAAATAGCCTCTATATTCTTTATGCAAGATAAAATTTCATAACTTTTATCTGTTGATTTGGGAGTGAAATATAAACTGGGCATTTCTTAACAGATTTTGTGAGATAATTACAGTCCCATGAGTAATGTGATATATTTACCAAGATGGAAAGGTGTTCTTATGCAAGGCATAAAGAGCAAGTGAAAAAAAAAGAAGGGTAGAATAAAAGCCTCGTACCTGTTCAACAGTCTCTTCCAAACTCAACTTCACATTAGTAAGTCTGCTGCATTCATCCTCCACGTCAACCATCATATTCTTCAAAGGATTCTACCAGAGTTAAGACAAGACAAAAAAAAGAGTAAGAAAAATCTTTAATTAAAAAAGAAAAGAAAAAAAGAAGCCTCTGATGATGGCAGTAGTGACTGTACCTGTATCTGTGTCTTGTACTGCGTGATGGTAGTGGCACTATAATCTGTTCTGATTTCAAAGTCATGACCGCAGGCGTTCTCTGCTGACTGTGGGATGAGCTTCAGCTTACGACCCAGTTTATTATACTCCGCAACCTTCAACTCCGCCTGCAACAAAAAGTGAAAACTTTCAATCAGTACATACATAAATGTGTTAATATGGAAGCTAGTTAAACATGAAGCAACTGATAAATTCATATGATAAATCAAACTGATGGACTGATGGATATATATTGCACAGAACACAAAACAATCTCTAATTTGATTGGCTGGCTTCACTTAGTTTAGCATTCCATCATATAATGAGCCAGGCAGATACAATACACATTTGAGGAAGCACTAGTCACTGGATTTACAAGGTTAGTGACATCAAACCTTTGAAAGATATTCATATTATCTGATACTATAAGAAATTCTGCTTTGTTTTCTTGAGTCAGAGTTTGGAGTAATGTCAGTGAAATAATTAGTACACTACTTTTGAACAGACAAATATTTTTCCAGTTTATTACTGTGGTATCATCATTTACAGATAAAAATGAACTGTGGTTGGTCACTTTACATGTCAGTCACATGGCCTCTTCCTCTTTAAAAGGGAGGTTGTTGGTCAAAATAGAATTCAAAGTGGACAAGAGTATGTATTACATTTAATGAGAACTATTGACATTTAAAATGTCTGTATGAAGTATGCATGTGTGTGGTACAAATACAATCCAGACATACTACATTCACCATGTTGGCACTGTCATGTGACCTACAATGTCAGGCTCATCACTTTCCTGCCATTTACGAATCCTCTTCTGTCCTGTGGCCTCATTAGACAGTGAAGTGAAACCAATGGATTTCGCCAGACGTAGTATGTCATCCACAGATTTTCACATACTATATAGTAGGGATAGGGATTCAGGAGGCATATTCAGAAGTTGCGACAGTCTTGCCTACTTCCCTACTATATTCGGGTAAAAAGTATATGAAAAAAGTAGTATGTCCGAATTCATAGTATTTATAAAGTTTTTATAAATTTCTTCCTGCAAGATTTCGAATTGCGCATCTGATGGACACTTTACCATCCCATGAGGCCACAGGAGAGGAGTTGTGAATGGCAGTAAAGTGACAAATGACACTGTAAGGCCGCATGTCCACCAAAGCGTTTTTAGCCAGCGTAAAACGCTAGACGCTCTGCTGAAAACGCCTATCTGTGAGCGATTGAGAGTGCTTCGGCATCGCAGTTATTTTTTTTTCCAGTTGAGATGCTCTGTTGCTATGATACGGAATATCTGATGTAAAGTAGTGAATATCCGATTTCACAGATAATTTGTTTCAGACTAAAAATGTCGACACAATGTAGAGTACTTGCCATGTATGTTCGGAGACCAGCAATATTAATTTCTCATCCATTTTGTTCTGTCTCTGCTTGTTGATGTTGTTGTACAGCAAGAATATTGTGACAGTTGATCAGTCTTGTATTTGTCCCGAGCAGTAAAAAACGCAGAGTGCTCAGCGCTTGAGCGTGAAAAACACGCTCAGCACCTCATTATGCTCCTGGCGTTTAAAAAATGTGGCGCTCCCATTGAAAACAACTGGAAAAGTACGCTATCTGCTGGAAAAAACGCTTTGGTGGTCACATTACAATGGCGGATGTAGTTTGTCTGAATTTCATTCATACTACACACAATAGAACATACTATTTTTACGGTCGCAAAGTAAGTACTTCTTCAAATGTAGTACCTATTCAGACAGTATGCAATTTTTGGATGCAGCTTTTGAGGTCCATTCACACAGAATGCATTTTTCCAGTCCACTGCACTACTTTTCCATTGTTTTTCTATGTAAAGATGTAGACGTGTTTGACCGCTGCGCTTGCATCTTTTACAATGTCTCATGCATGACAAAGCATTCTAAAAACGTGGCACTCCAGTTCAAAGAAGTTCAACTTTTATAAAACACATCTCTAGACCTTATGGTTTTACTCGTTCCACTGACCTGCGTCTTGCCTTTTTAACCGTAAAAACGTGTTCTGTGTGAACTGGACCTTGGTCTGTGAAACAACTCTTAATAGACAGGCTTGGATGTTTGTTTGTGGGTAAAATCCTGACCTTCTCTTTGGTTTTGGACAGATTGACCTCCTCATTCCAAACCAGCTGCTCAGCCTCCTCTAGACTCTGGTTTAGGCTGTGAACGGTCTGCTGCAGTTCATTCCTCTCTCGGTTAATACGCTCAATATCAGCTGGAGTGAACTTCTGATGCTCCAGGATGTGCTGCAGCCTCGTCCTCTCCTGCTTCAGACCCTCCAACTGCATCTCTGCACAAAGAACAGGGACATTTACCAATTGAATTCAACCTTTGTATGGTTATTGTCATATTGTTATATGTACAGTGTACAAAGTACAATGAGATTCTTATCGCTGAGCTAAGACAACATACAATGTGCAAAGTGAACAAGGTATGTGTGGCTGCATCTTGTAATCTCTCTTACCAGCTGCCTCAAGCTCCTCAGCCAGTCCAGCAGCTTTATTCTCCAGTCCAGTTTTATGGGCCTCCAGAGTACAACGATAGTTCTGCAGCTTCTGCAGATCAGCCTGTAATCTGAGCTTCTCTGTCCTCTTCCCTGCTAAACGATCCTGTCAACACACACAGCCCCAACATTAATGTAAACTCTTATTTTTATATTTAAGACCTTAATGTCCTATGTCACATCTACCCTAGTTTTCATAATCCATCTTTTTTTTTTTTTCTGTTGTATTGGTGGTCATACAATTTTGGTATTTCATGACAGTGGTTGAGAGATGTGACAAAGGGTGGCAAGTTTACAGAAGCTCAAATATTTCATGCATACATTTATGTTATTTCACAGTTTGACTGACTTGACTATTATTTTATGCTATTATTCTAAAATTAGTAGATTCTAGTAAGTAGTAATTCTCATTCGAATGAACCTGAGAAATGACAAGTAAAGGAAACACATGCACAGACTCACAGTTTGGCTTTCCCTTTCAAGTCTCTCCACGTGCTCCATCAGCATCGCATGCTTTTCCTGCTGGGAGTGTAACAGCGCCTCATCCACATTGTACAGCTTCTCTGAGAGAATTCAGAAAATTTAGTGACCATAAATATTTCTTATTAGCCATGAAACCATATTTTGCATTAGTTTTATTAAAAATATTCAAATAATAAAATAGATTTTTGTCATTGAAAGACTGTGAAAGACTGTAAAGACAACGTTTTTCCCTTATTATTTTCATTTTGGTGGCTTAATGTGAGGGATATCCCACATAAACACGGGGTGCTGGAGAAAAACAATGTGGCATCAGCAAGGGTTCGACTCTATTAAACATGTATTACGTTGTAGTTCCTTGATATATGTGGTTTTGTTGCGACTGTAATGGTCATCCAAATGTAAAGGGTTTTCAAAAAGAAAAAATGCAATGGTTTTTGATTGGATGTTGCGATGTGGCTATTGCACTCAAAAGCGGAAACAGGTGAACACGAGCTTGCAGGGGCGGGGTTAAGTGGGTAAATGTTTGGAGAATTCATACATACAAACATTGCGACGTCCAAAAAAACCCCCAAAAAACTTACAAATAAATTGTTTACAATAACATGCATTTAGAAAATAGGGTGAATTTTCATTTCATGCCAACTTTGTTTTATTTTTGCTGAAACTTGAAAGTTCAGGTTAGAATTTGCCTCCATCAGAATCTTCTCCATTACATTTGCCCCCATACAAATACATCTAATGTACACTTTTCATCATCACACTGTGGTGTAACTTACTCAGTTTATTAAGATAGTCATCTTCCTCATCCTCAAATGTATCTGCTCCCTGCATGAACTTGTTGTAGGTGTCAGAGCAGTATTCCATAAAGAGCTACAGAGATAACACAGCACACTTATACACATTTGGCAAATTCGTGATGTCTACAATGCAGAAGAGTGAAATATACAAAATGGCTCCTAACTGCTGAAACCGTCAAAGCAGACCTTTTGTCTGATACAGTACCTTGTTGTACTCGGTCCCTTCCTCTAGATCACACAGCTCATCTGAGAAGTCAGAGAACAGCAGGCCCTGCTCTCTCAGACCACTGAAGAGCTGTGGGGACAAAATCTACATGTCAGCCAAAGCTGCAATAATGTGTCCTTCTACATGTTAACATGCATGCAAGTCTGGGATAGTAAGCTAGATTTTCAAATGAAAATGGTCCTTGCCTGTGCAAAACTCAATGCCACAATGTTTTTAAAAGAAATTAACACTTTTATTCAGCAAGGACACATTAAGGGCTAAAAACGCAAGACGCAGTGCTCAGTAATGGTTTTTTAAAAAAGCACAGGGCAGAACATGAGGGTCTTGAGACGCACTTTTGAGACATGATGCAATAACGAACAAATAAAACAGTTGCCACGCCAACTTGCTACTGTAAACAAAAGCTCACAACGCTTGCCCCGCCTCCGAGTTCTTCTGATTGGTCCACTGTTTTGGAATTGACACTGATGAGCGGCGCTGCATGTAAAAGTTGAAATTCTTTTAACTTGACACGGCATCTTAAAAACGCAGCACTCATGTGCGAGGCGCTGTAACGGTCATACACATCCTTCTAGCGTGTTTACATAGAAAAACAATGGAAAAGTAGCGCATTGGAATAGAAAAACGCATTCTGTGTGAACGGCCCATAAGGGTGCGTTTACACTTGTAGTTCAGTTCTCTTAGTTCTTTAGTCCTGGTTCGCTTAGTGTTCACACTGTCATTTTTAAGACCGAACTTCAGCAGCGCATTTGTTTTCAACATTGATAATAATGTAAATCAGCATATTAGAATGATTTCTGAAGGATCATGTGACACTGAAGAAAAAATTCAGCTTTGCCATCAAATGAATTAATTACATTTAAAAAATATATTTAAATAGAAAGTAGTCCTTTAAAATTGTAATAATATTTCACAATATTACTGTTGCTGTATTTTTGATCAAAGAAATGCAGCCTTGGTGGTGAACATAAGAGACTACTTTTAAAAAACAATAAAAAAATCTTGACTTTTGAATGGTAGCATACATATATTTATGAAATGTTTGCTTTGCTATGAGCTATAGTGAAAGTAACACTAGCCATAACTGGTTAAGAGATCTCCCTTATATCATAACTCGAAATGGAAACCAGTAATAGTTCTATGTACAGATTATATCTCACATAAACATGTTAAAGGCCTGGAGAAAAGTCACCTTGACTGTGTCGATGAGCCAGATAAGAGCTCCGAGAGCCTGGGGCCACGTGTGAGGAGCACCAATGGAGTACATGGAACTTTTTGAGAGCGCAAACGGGTATCTGGAACAAAACGATAATCATCTCTTTGTGATTAGGGCAAAATACAGGGTGGTTAACACAGAGCAAAGTGTTTTTGACATCAGATTACATTTGAAGTGTTTCGTACATGGCGTAGTAATAAAGTAATATTGTCATCCTTTGTTTTGTTTTTTTTTGATATTGTGATTACCCCAGATCTTTGAGCATTCTTGGGATCTCCTCCTCCACTTTGGCGGTGGGCATCTGAAAGGATGGTTCCAGCAAAGCGTAGATGAATTCGTATATCTTTAAAAACTCTTTTGTGGATGGAGACTGGAGAGCCTTCACTGAGACGCTGCCTGGAAAGCCTCGCTCCCCCAGGAACTAGAAATAATGGGAAAATAAATGAATTGTAAACAGACTTTTGGCCCAATTACTTTCTGACTTTTTAAGTTGCTTATAATTGCAAGATAAAGCTTTTTAAAAATCATTTTGTAACTGATGAAATATATTTAAAGGGTTAGTTCACCCAAAAATGAAATTTTGACTTTATCCAACAAATTCGTCTCTTCCCTGTCATTCTCATACACTATTTATGTCCAGCGCTTCTGTGTTCTACGTCAGAACGCCGGATCAGTATTGGCTGGCTCCTGCGTCAGCATCACACACATATGTCGTGCTGCTCATGTGAACAGCTTCGGCCAATAATGAGCCAGAGTTTGGACGTAAACACAGAAGCGCTACAAAGTAAACAGCGTAGGAGAATGACAGGGGAGAGACGAATTTGTTGAATAAAGTCGTTATTTTTGTTTTGATTTTGCACACGAAAAATATTCTCATCGCTTCATAACATTAAGGTTGAACCACTGCAGTCATGCTGACTATTTTAACAATGTTTTTACTATTTTTCTTGACTTTGAAAGTGGTAATTTCTTTGCTTTCTATGGAGGATAAAAAACCTCTCGGATATCATCAAAAATATCTTAATTTGTGTTGCGAAAATGAACGAAGGTCTTACAGATGTGGAACAACATGAGGGTGAGTAATTAATGACAGAAATTTGATTTTTGGGTGAACTAACCCTTTAAAGCTGACCATAACTAGAAAAATCTATGTTCACTATAGAAAACATCCATGAATCTTCTAACGAAATGTTGTTTTCCACAAGGAATCTGACACATGGAGGCTTGCCCACTGATTACAATATCTCTATTAGAGCCTATCAATATATGGTTAAAGAAATATTTCGGGATTTGCTCAATTGACAGCTCTTGTGGCCTAAAGTTGCTTACAAATAATTTCAAATAAAAATAACTAATAAATAACCAAGTTCTTTCAACAATTTTCACTGTTTCAAAAGCACAGCCACAAGACATAAACAATGTGTTAAAATGATTTTAGCGTGGACAAATATGCTAAGATTTTCAGTGTAAATTTATTTTAAATTTTATAGCCTAAAACGGTTACAATTACAAGAAAAACATAAGTTTCAGCAAAAGAAGTGCTTTCATAAAATTTCAAGATTCACATTTTTACTTTTAAATCTTCAAAAAAAAAATTGCCCAATTCACGACTATTATGAGTGCCTCACTGTAACCCTTTTTTTTTTTTTTTTTTAAATAGAGGGACGAGTCAAAATAATTTTTTGTGCTTATTAACATTATGGCTTAAAGAGTTCACCCAAAAATCTAAATTCTGTCATCATTTACTCCCCCCTCAAGTTGTTCTAAACCTGTATAAGTTTCTTTGTTCTGTTGAACACAAAAGAAGATATTTTTAAGAACGTTGGTAACCAGACAGTTGCTGGTCTCCATTGATTTCCATAGTATGAAAAAAAAACAAAAAACAAAACAGCAATTGTCTGATTACCAACATTCTTCAAAATATTTTCTTTTGTGTTCAACAGAACAAAGAAACTCATACAGGTTTAGAACAACTTGAGGGTGAGTAAATGATGACAGAATTATTATTTTTTGGGTGAACTATCCCTTTAACTTTTCATCAACCTGTAATATTCCTTTCATGTAGAGATGACATCAAAACTAATCATACTTCACAAAGCTGTTTGATACACTGTTGGACAAAAGCTTTGTCATGTAGGGGTCTGGGGTCCTTCATCTTCTCTGGGCCCCCATATGCCCCAAACATGCTGTTCCTCTGGCCACCTGCCCCGATGCCTCTGTGGAGAAAGGTGAGGACACTGTTATACATTGTTGTACTACAGTATATGATTAATTAAAACTGGGGTTTAATAAATCTCTATATGACATGATCAAGGATTACAATGCACAATCACAAGTTACAAAATCATCATTTACAACAACATTTGCTTATCTCCACTGATTCACTGCCAGACTCACTTTCCAAAAAAGCTTGTTCGTCTCTCAGATGTGGTAGACTGAGGTTTAGGTATGTTCAGCTTGCCAAAGACATTGTCCTTGCTGTAATGAAATTCAAGTTAACATATCATATATATTGAAGCATAACTTATGTAACCTGCTGAAAGCGGTTTAGGCCAATAAAACCACTTCAACATGTACTCGGATACATCTGCAGTAATATATATAAAATAAAAGATAGATGGGTTGTACTTTTGAGGGGTGGCATTGATCAGACTCATCCTGCTGTCTGTCACACGCATTGGCATCTCAGAATATCTGCTGCTGGGTCGCCGACTCATCTTGACCTTTATAAACACACCCTTCACATGTAGGACAGATAAAAGATGTAGTTATTACCATAGTAAAAGTAGTGATCAAGTCCAGCATAAGACAGCTTGGATTAGATTAATATTTTCAGGCACTGTTTTAATGACTTTAAATACTACTAATAAAGAATGCGTTGGTGTAGTAGGTGTGTAATGTAAATAAACCAGAGGTATTGTACTGTAGTATGAATGCGTAAAAACAAAGTACGCAGATTTACTCAGTACTTTGAATCGTACAACTATGCAAAGCTTTAGTTGTAGTAAGTTAAATGTTAGCAATATGAACGTGTAGCTTGTTTTGACGTGAAGAACATACGCTTTAAAAACACCGAAACACATTAACCATCTAAAATTATTGAGAAATAAACTATTTCTTACCGAAATTGCATTACATTAAATGGCGCTAACTGAATAACGAATGAAATACATAATATGTTAGTAACGAAATAAATGAGAATTATGCACATAACAATACCTCCGATATAAACTTCAGCTGGAGGACGATTCTCGGTTAATAAGCACTATACTCCAGATATGTATATCAGCATACCAGATATATTAGGTATACTCGAAAAAATATATTTATACTTCACTATACTCAAGTATATTCTTCCGTCGATACTTCGGTTGAATTTCAAAAATTTCCGCGAATGCTGTTCAACGGATCACTCTGATGACGTCAACGTCTCTGTTTGAGCTGCTGTGCGCCGTACTGCCACCTGCTGGTGTGGCGGAAACTGCGCTGGTGCATTAAAAGGATAGTTTAACCAAAAATGAAAATTCTGTTATCATTTACTCACCCTCAAGGTGTTCTAAACCTGTACGGATTTCTTTTTTTCCTGCTGAACACAAACAAAGTTATTTTGAAGAATGTCAGTAACCAAACAGTTGATGGACCCCTTTGACTTCCATAGTATTTTCCCCCCATACTATGGAAGTCAATGGGGACTATCAACTGTTTGGTTACTGACATTCTTCAAAATAATAGAAGTAAATTCATAAAGGTTTAGAACAACTTGAGGTTGAGTAGATGACAGAATTTCCATTTTTTGGGTGAACTATCCCTTTAAGGAAGGGGTCTTCAAACTCGGTCCTGGAGGGCCACTGTCCTGCTTTAAGTTCTGTAAAATTATTTATTAATTAATAATATATTACTAATTTTACACTACAGTACCTCACTACTGAATTATTAAAAAACTCAATGATAATAATTATTAAATTAAACAATAAAAACATCAGTAGCTACATGCCTTTGGAACCTTCTGTCTCTAACTTTCCACTTTAAAATAAAAAAAAAAACATTTGTTACCATACAAATCTAAATGAATTACTGTGTCCACAAACCACCATTAACAAATTGACCTAAAACTTTTAATATTCAAAATAAATGCACAGGTCAGTATTATCAAATGATAAAAATTATATTAAGTGGTCAAGATAAAAAAAAACCTCAAATTTATTTAGATGAAAACTCAAGATTAATAAGAGCAGAGCCAATCAGTAAATAAGTTGAGATTAAATTTATTGACATATCAAGAGAAAAATATGAGGTGGCAGGGACATCTTACTCTGCCATAACACCTTTAGAGCACCATATAAATACCATGGTACTAACTTATAATAGCAATTAATCAGCACCATGGTAGTACCATAGTATTTTTGTATAATTATTGTTAAGAGAATGTACAGAATACTTCACAAATTTTTTCTTCCTCCATAGAAAGCTTTGAGTTTTTATAGGTATCAATATGGACCTCATTTAAGCTAGTGGTGCTGCCCTGCTGTCAGTCATCAAACCATCATAATATACTTCTTGTAAAAGTAGTACAGTGGATATACACCATTAACTATTTTAACCTTTTTTTTTTGCATTGAAGGCGTTTTCCCCCCACACATTTGATACTTGCTGTTCTCTGGCACACCTGCATTGACATACAATGAATGGGTGAATAGTCAAAACATCTGCAGGTGGAACTGATTTTTTAATTAGAAAATCCTTACTTAAAAAAAATAAGAGAGAGAGAGAGAAAGAAATGAATCAAACATGAGGTTACAAACATTTTTAATGAAAACTTTCAAGCATGTCACACCACTAAGCCACATTACATGCAAATTGTGACCGCTTAAGCCTGGTTTTGTACCCTCACTTATTTTATTCTTTTAATACATTACTAAAAAAAATAAAAATAAAAAGAACATGAAGGGAATATAGAAGATAAATGTTTTTGAGGTAAGTTTAAATGTAGAAAACGGTCTTTAAACTTTGTTGAATTAAAACATTCGATAAGTGTACACAAACAGTTTTACCTGAAAATAAAAGCAGCTAAAATTACACTGAGAATGTTATAGAAAAATGTCATAATGAAATAGTACAAACATATAAAACTAAAACTTTTTTTTTCCAGAGATTACACAGATTTGAAGATTAAGACCACTCTGTAAGATCAGTGCTTTACTTCCTCCTGGTTCGCCTGACGGTAGCTGCCTCAGTAGAGATGTCCACTTCCTCTACTTTTTTCACACTTCTTCCTCTTCGAGTGGTGGTCCCTGAGTGAATACATAAAAATGTTACCTTTTCACTCTCAACAGGTGAATAAAATTATACAGCACAATCTCTGTGTTCATTACAGAGGTGGAGAGTGTGTGTTTTCTAGATGTGGGCATTACAGAAGGTCATTTGCTGTGCTTGCATGCATCACGTATGACTTGTATATGAAACAAATTAATAAATGAAAGATATCAATAAAACCCTATTTAAATAAACTTCACATGAGTTTATAGAAGTGTCTGTTTACAATAAACACTTAAGTGAGCAGAGACATCTTGACAAGTATCTTACGGACACTGATATTAAAATGGACAGTCTTTGCAGTTTCCACGATTTGACTTTGTTTGAAAACCATCCATATTGATTGGGGTGTACACGGTGTACACGGCTCAAATAACACATGAGAAGCATTAGAATAATACAATACAATAGCAATCAAAACAAAAACATTCGGAGGGGATTAGATTTCTCAGAGGACAGTTGGGTTAGCTGAAAAACAGTAGGTAATTTGCCCTGGAATTTTTACTGAGGTTATGTGAGAAAAACAGAAACATGGCAGATTCGGACAGGATCAAAATCACAAAGTATGCCTGTGAAACACAAATTTCTCTAACATCCTCCATTAAAGGAACACTCCACTTTTTTTGAAAATAGGCTCATTTTCCAACTCCCCTAGAGTTAAACAGTTGAGTTTTACTGTTTTCGAATCAGCCGATCTCCGGGTCTGGCGGTACCACTTTTAGCATAGCTTAGCATAGTTCATTGAATCGGATTAGACCGTTAGCATCTCGCTCAAAAATGACCAAAGAGTTTCAATATTTTTCTGATTTAAAACTTGACTCTTCTGTAGTTACATTGTGTACCAAGACCGACAGAAAATGAAAAGTTGCGATTTTCTAGGCCGATATGGCTAGGAACTATACTCTCATTCCGGCGTAATAATCAAGGAACCGTACCATGGGTGCAGCAGGCGCAATGATATTACGCAGCGTCTCTCACAAATGTTTCCATGGTTGCAAGGCACACTCCCTGTGCAAGCAGGGTCACAGGCACTGCGTAATATTGCGCCTGCTGCACCCATGGTACGGCAGCAAAGTTCCTTGATTATTACGCCGGAATGAGAGTATAGTTCCTAACCATATCGGCCTAGAAAATCGCAACTTTTCATTTTCCGTCGGTCTTAGTAAACGATGTAACTACAGAAGAGTCAAGTTTTAAATAGGAAAAATATTGAAAATCTTTGGTCATTTTTGAGCGAGATGCTAACGGTCTAATCAGATTCAATGAACTATGCTAAGCTATGCTAAAAGTGGTACCGCCAGACCCGGAGATCGGCTGAATGGATTCGAAAACGGTAAAACTCAACTGTTTAACTCTAGGGGAGTTGGAAAATGAGCCTATTTTCAAAAAAAGTGGAGTGTTCCTTTAAGACTAGTCCCATCCAAATAGGGCTGAATACTGACGTGACAAATAGAATTCACTGAAAGATATGGCTACATCTAAAAAGACCCTTACCCACCAGCCTACATAAAGCATTTTATAGTCACAAGTTGCACAATCAGGTTCATTCAACACCCATGTCTTACTAAACCCCAATGTAAAGTTGTCTTGTATTCTGAAAGACACTGAGGACAGCATTTACAGTATGCTTACCTGAAACAGACTCCTGAGCAGGTGCTGGATCTGGTTCCTGAGCTGTCTTTTTCTGTCCTCTTACAGCTCTATTACCAGCCTTCTTGGGATTAGCTTCAGCCTTTTCTGGTTCAGCGTCAGGCGTTTTCTCTTTGCTGGAGACCTCAGTTGCAACTTTAGTGCTGATGGCTACTCTGCCTCTTTTCTTTGGCAAAGGTTCCTTATTTGATGACTCGTCAGTTACCTCCAACACATCATTCCTTTTCCTTTTGAGGGGAGTTGATGCCTTACTGTCACTGGGGTCTGATTTAGGTGCAGCAGAGCCCACTGCCTTTCCTCTCCTTAATGGCTTGATTTTTATCTGAACTTCTTCAACAGGATGTTCCTCTTCTTTTTTGGCTCCTCTGCGGCCTCTGGGTGGCAAATCAGTTGACTGATTTGATGTGGAGGATGTCTCAGCTGGTATTTTGCCTAACCTTTTGGATTTCTTCAGCTGTTGTTCTTCTACATCGGCAGAAGGTTCAAACTCTTCAATGTTTTTAGAGACGACCAAATTTTTTGAGGGTTTAATTTCACTAGCTTCCTCAGCTTTAGAAATTTCAATGATTGGGTTGTTAGGGATGGCCTTAGTTGAATCCTTCTGTTTTCTGCCACGGCTTCCTCTTTCCACCTTCTCCAGTGCCACAATTGCTGTATTCTCAGCAGCAACCAATTCAGAACCTGCCTGTGTCATAGGATTTTCTTCTTTCTTTGATTCAGGTACTTTTGCTGTTCGCCTGGTATGTTTAACAGGTTTAGCTGGCTCTTCTGATGAAGCTACATCCTCAGTAACCTCTGACTCTACCTTGGCAACTGCTTTACGTCCACGGCTGGACACCACAGCAACTGCTGGTGCAGGTTCTGCAACAGCACGGCGACCTCTTTTGACAGAAACTTCTGCCTCAACTTCAGTTTCCTTTGCAGTAACAGCCCTTTTTCGACCAGATTTCACAACAGGAGTCTCTGCTTGTTCAACAAGGTTGACAATGTTCTCCTCAGTCTCAACTGAAAAAGTCACCTTTGACTGCTTTGTCTTCCTACTACTCCTCACAGATTTCACCTCTGTTTCAGTGTGTTCCTCAGTCATAGGTACATGTGTGCTGGCATCTACAGCTGGTTGGTGGTCAACCTCTTCAGCCATCTGTGGTTTCTGCTGTTTGGCCTTTCGCCCTCTGCCAGACTTGACCACAGGTGCTTCAGGTTCATCTTTATGGTCAACATTCACCTCTGCCACAGTTTGGGAACCCACCATGGCATCATCATAATCCAAGAGTTGCTCTTTGACAATTTCTTTTTTAGCTTTCCTTCCTCGCCCTGACTTTGCTACAGGTGTCATTGGCTTCTCAGCCACTACAGCAGCATGAATGCTGGTAATTTCACTTTCCAAAGTAAGGGATGGCTCAGTTTTTAAGTTTTCCTTCTTTGCTGTCCTTCCTCTCCTAGCTCTAGTAGCAGAAACAGTCTCAGTAACTAGTGAAGTCACCAATTTGACACTTTCTGGTGCAACAGCGTTTTCCTCACAAACAATTTCAGGTGTTTTCTGTTCAAGTTCTTCTGAAGGATGGCTAGCAGTTTTATCCAATTTCTTTCTCCTCCCAGATTTTACAACAGGGGCTTGGACCAGCTCTTCATTTGCAGGTGCATCAGGACACTGTGGGTCACCAGCATTTATTTCATCAACGGGCTCAATTGCAGCTTCATCATCTTGTTTAGCTTTTCTTCCTCTCCTGGTTTTGGTAACTACAGGAAGGCATTCTGGTATTTCAGTTTTTATGGAGTCTACAGAAACTTGGGAAGCCTCAGTGTTCTTTGCCTCTTCATCCACAAAGCGGTGCTTGGGAATTCTTCCACGGGCAGATTTTCTGACTGGGCTGGCAGCGACTTCTGGAACTTCGAGAAGTTTCTTGCCTCTCCTTGCCCTGGGTGGGCTAGAGGGAAGTGAACCATTCAAATTTTCCTCTTCAGTTACTGATAACACAGCAGGGGCTTTAGCCTTGTCATTATTAGCATTTTTGGATTTCTGTGCCACTTTTCCTCGACTGCCCCGCTGAATTTTGTTGGGAAGTGAAGCCTTGATTATCTCCCCTTCGTCTTCCTCAGCAGTGGATGAAGTTGGGGTAGTTTCAACTGTTGCGTTGCTATTATCAGAGGTACACACAGTTTCTTCAGACTGCTCTTTGGATTTCTCATCTGTCCCAGAAAAACAGACATCAATAGCTTCAACTGAAACAGACTCCTCTTCAATCTTGTCAGGGTGTTTTTCCTGGGGGATTACAGCATCATTCTCTACATCACTGCGAGTAGAATCAACGACTTCAGTGGTGCACTGAGAATCCACTTCAGTCTCCATGGTTTCAACTGGACAGACATTTTCTTTGTCACATTCCTCATCAAAACCTACAAGATAAGTCAAGACAACATGAGTTTAGCTCAATCCAAGTAGTCAACCGTTATGCCCCTCCTGTTTAAGATTAAACAAAACATACTTAATTTCCCAAATTTTAGGACTGAGAACAACAAAATAGAGAACATATGTGCACTTCCCAATTTTAACTCACCTTTATCTGGCATGAATGCAGAACCACTTTCCACTGCTAGAACAGGCCCTTGTATCTAAATATTAAATATGAAAATCAATTGATTTTATTTGAAATAAAAAATAAGAAAAAAACTCAAGACTACAGTTAAAACAAAGAATGACCTGAACCATTACAGAATATTTACTCCAAGTAAAGCATCTATCAAAATAACATTTACGTATCTACACTGCAAGTGAGCAGTGTCACAAAACTTCCATTGTAATCAACTAAATTATCTACTGTATTGTGCATGTTTAATAGGAGTGACCTTGCCGTTTACCTCAGTAGGCTCAGTCACATCATTTTCTGTTGTCAGGGTAGAGTTATTCTCTGGTTCTTCAAGTTCTTTAAAGCCAGTGATATCTTCCTCTGTCATCATTCCTCCATTGCTGAAAGGTTCTCCTTTTTGCTTGGGGGTCTGCAAATCTTCTACGGGTTCAACCTTCTCTTTTGGAGTCTGCATCAGCCTTTGTTTACCCATTTGATCTTCAACTGGTTCTCCTTTGTGTTTAGGGGTCTTCATCAGTTGTTGAACACCAGTTAGGTCCTCTTCAACTTGATTCCTCTTCTGTTTAGGTATCTTTACCAATCTTTTCAGCCCAAACTGATTCTCCTCCAGGTCTCCCTTTAATTTCGGTGTTTGCATCAGTTCTTTCACACCAGTGAGTTCTTCATGTTGCTCAGACTTTTCTTTGGGCGTTTTCATAAGCCTCTGAAGACCAGCTGCACACAGTACAGGGTTGCTTTTTACTTTTGGGGTCTGCATCACTCTTTTCACTCCAACCATGTCTTCTACTGGAGCTCCCCTGTATTTGGGAGTCTTTAGGAGTTCCTTAATGCCTTCCAGACTTTCTTCCTGGGGAGGTTTATATTCCTTGGGGGTCTTGAGCAGCTTTCCTCTTAAGTCCTCAATTGGTTCAGCCCTCTGTTTGGGTGTCTTCATGAGTCGCTTTACTCCAGTGAGGCACAAGGATGGTGCCGCTTTCTGTTTTGGGGTTTTGACTACAGTTTCAGGGGCAGCCTCCTCTTCCACTGTTTGGTCATTGGGGGGCATCTCTTGATCTGGAATGATGTCATGGCCACTTGCCTCATTTGAGTTGTCAGTGAGTTGAGAAAGACCTTCATCTTCCAATAAACTACCATCCTTGTTGTCCAAAAGAAGTCGTGTTACTGCTTCATTGTTGTACTGTCCACATTTTGCTGTGGATATCACACTTAATGGAGAGACAACCATTTCACCTGTGTGAGCAGTGAAAAACAAGGGCATGAAATCAGTGATATCAAAACAATACAAAGTAGATAACTTGTGACAAGTCCAAAACAGTAACCTGATTCTTCTGGTGTTTTCATGACTGAAATCTCATCCAAAGGCATCTCTGGACATTCATTATTTATGGGAACCTTATTCTTAGACCTGCTGTTGGCTGGTGTTTTGAAAATGTCTGCAACACCTAACAATACAAATATAGCATTTAAAATCTGAACTAATAATTTCACAGAACATTTATTACATACATTGTTTTCTATAATACTCAGCAAACCTGTAAAGTCCTCATCCATTTTCATGTCCTTCTTGAATAGTGCTATGTTGGGGACTATTTTAGGTGCAGCACCACAAGACTGGTTAGTCCTCATATGGGCTTTGCCAACAACAATGGTGACTGGAGATGCTGCATGCCCAGTGCTGATATCATCCTTCAGCCTCCGTGCAGGTGTCTGCATAAGTAATTAAATGTCATTTCTTTGTAATTAAGTCATAGATTAAATCAGCCATTCAATGAGCTAAAACCATCAACATAAATTAGAACTATGAATCATAACAAAAGCACTTATGGGGAACATTTATTTTTGATACTACTAAGAATCTTTTGCATTTTACCTTGGGTTTTGGCACTGCAGTTTTTTTGACTATGTTGCTCTTTGTAGGTTTTTTCTTAGTTGCAACTTCTGTTTGAGGTTTGATCTGACCAAACTTTACAATATCAGCCCAAGAGGTCAAGACTTAAAACAGAGGAACAAACATACATTTTAAATAAACATTTAAACCATTTAAATCAATTAAACATTTAGTCTTCAAAAGCAGGAAAACAAATATAACCAGCTTAAATCTTTCACCTTTTAGATTAGCCCGTGATGCTCCACTGCGTCTTGAACGAATTACATCAAGTGCACTTTTAATTGCACTCTTAGGAGTTTTTCTTGCAGAAGATTTCATGCTCTTCCTCCTTAAGGGTATCTTTGGAGTCACACACTTCTGAGGCATGTCTTCTACAACGGTCGACTGTACTTTAGGCTTCTCCCCCTGGTCCTGGACAGGTGACGGAGTACTGATACGAGAGACTGAAAACCTCCCCTGCACCCTAGGTGTCTCAGTTAAAGACATGTCACCCACAGCCTCAACTGCTGAAGTTGATGCTCTTCTAGCAGATGCAGGTGTCTTGGGTGTGGCAGGAGTAGGGGATGGTGTAGACACCTTGGGTGAAGCAAATGGTGACTTTTGATGTTTTGGTGATGGAGTTTTAGCCTTGGTACTCAGCGACCTTTTGGCAGGTGATGGAGTCTTCGCTGCAGATGCTGCCCGTTTGGGTGAAGCTTTCTTTGGAGAACTATTTTGAACATGTGGAACAGTTTCTTCTAGTCGAAGAGCCTAAAAAAAAAAAAAAATTAAAAACATTAAAAACTGTCAAAAGTTTTAAAAAGATAAATGTTTTTGTCCTTAAAAATCGGTTTTAAGCATTACCAAAAGACCAATGGTGGATGCTCGTCGTAGGAGAGATTGAGGTTTCTGGGAAGGTCCCAAACTGCGTCGTGGGGTTGCTCCACGGCGGAGGGGGGAATTGGGGGGCAGGCGTTTGTCAAATAGCTCTGGGCTCAACTGTCCACCAAAGGACACTCGCTTCCTCTTTGATTTTGGAACCTTTACTTCAGTGTGAGATTTGTTGCCGTCGCACAGCTCAGTAACTGAAGTGCCATCTGTAAGACAAACAAAAGTAGGATGAAATATATTTAAATAACTGCAGATGTTTGCGACATTTACCTAATTGACAAATGGTGTGTATATGACAAGAAGACACTTCAAATATAGTTGTGTTCATAAGGGGGAAAAAACAAACAAAAAAAAAAAACAATGCAGTTTCACCTTTGTTCTTAGAAGCTGATGTTGTAGCCTTAACCTCATGCAGAACATCTTGGATTTGAAACCTTTTTCCAGCATTTGATCTTGGGGATGTTCTTGGTGACATTTTCACTTCAGTGTTTTTACCCATCGGGCCTGGAGTCTGAGGCTGGCCCAAAGGCATTTGGAGAGCAAGGCTCTGATCCTGTGATCCACCACTTCTCCTTCCTTTTGGGGATTTAGGCGTTTTCTCCTCAGACTGTGGCTCTAAGAGAATTTGCTGAACAACCTCACCAGCACTGAACTTCTGAGGTGTTTTCAAGGGTGTTCTCTTCTTCTGGGAGACAGGAGTTACACTTTTTTCTGCCAATGAGGGGGTGATGGACCCTACAGACAGCATATCATCAGCAGGTTTCTCTTCCTGATTTGCATTAAATGAGCTCTGAGCGATAGCTGGCCCAGTCATATCTTCAGAACTGGATTTCGAGGATCTTCGCTTCTTGGTAGATGGAGTTGTGACTGGTTTAGGACTACTTTTAACATCTGCAATGGGAGCTTCCTCGTGATCAACCTGAGGTCTTGCAAGAGGTGTTTTTGGTAGCTCAGATTTCCATGGTGATTTAGCTGCAAGGTCCTGTCTGACCATTTGGTAGAGCTCACAAAAAGGTGACATACTGTCCTTTTTAATTTTGCCATCTTCTGGTTCAGTCTCAACAGATTGTTCCACAGATGGTGGTAAATTTGACCCATCTTTTAAACAAGTGTCTGTAAGTATAGCACACATGACAATCACTGATATGAAACTGAATTCTAACAGAATTAGCAAAATAATATATATATATAAAACATTGCAAAAAAGAAATTTATAGAATATTACAAAAATAAACAAATTTAATGACCACTTACCAAACGAATGCTCTGACTTCCTCTTCTCTGCATGAATGGGTGTGCTTTTTTCCTGCTGGTCTTGCAAAGGCTACAGGACAAAAGAGCCAAAATTTAACAGAAATAAAATTAACAAAATAATAAATAAATAAATAAATAACAAAATACCCATCATCTGTCTGACTACAGACTACACACCTGAACTGTTTTGTCTTTTCCAGCCGTGGACAGCCTCTTCTTCTTCGGTGTCTTAGGAGGTGGGTACTCAAACCTAACATTATGACAAGATTAAACCACACAAAACAAATTATTCTAAGAACAAGGATTCTCCAATAAAGAAAACTTTAATGTTTCCCCCCCCCCCATAATAATTATAATAATAAAAATCAGACTCACCTGAAAGAACGATCAATGATTGTGATGAGATCACCATGCTTTAACCGTTCAGATTGATTAAGAACTTGTCCATTAATACGTGTGGGGTTCACAGAGCTCAAATTGGTCAAAATGAGCTTAAACAAGAGAAATAATAAATGAACAGTATGCCATGTGTTCTTATGTGTAAAGAAACAGTTTAAAGAAACAAAAGATAAATTCAAACTTATAATGTAATACCACAATATAATTACCTCCTTGTTCTCATTCAGCTCAATTTTACAGTGCTCTTTAGACACCTGCGGCAGCTGAATACGAATGTCACAATCCAGCTTCCTAAAAAGGTAAAGAGTCCACATTAAAACATCTGCTTTTCCCATTTGCATTTTTGGTGAATGAAAAATATTTATGATGTAATGCCACATCAGCAGCAATGGCTACATTCATAGAAAAATCATCAGTATTTCAACTTATTTTAAGTTAGAATTACAATATCATTCCAATACATTGTTTTGCATGTGGTGTAAGTTGATATTCAAAGATGTATGAATCCGTTTCTAGTTTCACCATTAATTATTCAAATATTCTAGCAATAGCTTCTTGCATTAGTGCCTTTTTGCTGGCAACATTCTGTTTTTGTCCATTGAGGTCTATAACATTTCAAATATTTTACAGCATGACATAAACGATATATGCACCACTCATTCAAGTATATATATTATTCAATTGTTGTTCAAGATTTCCTTTTTTAATTGAACACATTAAACGTGCATATTTAAACATTTTAGTTTAATTAATCTCCATTCACTCTTGCCCACTTTCATAAAACACTCATCAACAGACAAAACTTAGATAAGAGAATTTTTTGCAAAACTGTAAATATAATACCCCTGTCCCCCGATCTATAAAATGAGCACGAATGTCATGTACTTCAGCCTACAGTCTATATGCTTCATGCCGTTAAGTAATAACGCATTCTGATTGGCTGGAGAGATCGACTACGTCAAATTTGACATCAACGAAGCCCGCCTGGCATCAAAAGAGAACAGCACATGTAACACAAAGAGCTGTAAATGTTTGGTACTTGCCATTTATCAGATATTTTAAACCAAATGCACTTCGATTCTACTTGCAATGATAGTGTGTATGTGTAATAGTAGTTTTATCCACTGTTTGTTTTTTCACGTGCCTCACTGTATATGCTTGGCAGCATTATCATTATAGTTGGAAATATTCACAGCCGTGTAAAGTTAAGCCATAATTATAAAATGAGTTACTGACCTTCCGAACAGACAGGATGCTGTGAGGGGGAATTCAGTACCATCTCCTCCATTTCTTTTGATCACCACTATCTTCCCCAGCAAAGGCATTTTAAAACAACTTACCTTGTTTAACAAACACAAGAGACAAAATTAAAAATAAAACCGTGACTTTTGTACATTTTTATCGACATACATGCAATATTTTACAGTAACGTTTCATCAATCTCCAATAACTTGACTATTAACAGTGACGATAAGATAAAATACTATACAAATTAAAAAAAAAAGAAAAAAAAAAAAAGCCTGAATATTCCATATTAATAGGTTATACACTTTCTACATATAAGTTAGTTTACATTCACATACACAGTTGAAAACACAATATCAGCACATGGCCAAAGACATTTAAAACATTACATAACAGGCAAAAAGCACAGGTATAAATCCACGTTTTACTTAGTTATAACGACCGACTGGAATCACATTTACCACATTCAATGAAAATAAAGCTACCGATTTGTTTTGATTGTTAGCCTGACTGAAATAACTTTGACGCATCTGACGCTAGCATAGTATGTCAATAATGTTTAAACAGTTACTTTGTATCTGTGAAATGAAAACAATTCCGTCTTTACCTGAAGTTCCGTAAATCAAAACGTCAAAGTATATTCCATCGATGTGACTTTAATTAAAATCAGATTAATCCAGCATTAGGATTACTGTCCTGGTGGCTCCTACCGTTACTAGCACAAACTACTAGCACCAATATTAACACTGTCGACACAGGTAGCGCGTGTTGCCGTCTTGACTGAGGGCATATATCCCTCCGCAAAAATAAAATAAAATAACTAACTACTAGATTTACTAGATATAAACAAAATATTACATAATGGATGAAAATAATTAATCGGAGCCTTATTCAAAGATTCATATAACATATAATGCATTATAAAAGTGAGGGACTACTTTCTTTGTCAATCTGCGGAGGGATATAAGGCGGATAACTACTAATGTTTGAAAACTATTCAAAATTCCGCGCGAAGGCTTTTGGTTGGCCAGCAATAGTACTTCAACTACATAGCCAATAGGATTTAGCGCGACAGGAAAGGCGGCCAATTAAATCATGTTAAATGTGCAACCGCTCTTTTAAACTAGACACGGTCCGCCCTAGCCTGTTAAAGAGTGCGGAAGCACAAATAGGCGAGTTTAATATGCACACTAGGCCTGGTTTCACAGACAAAGCGTATACTTATATTAAGCCAGGAGTAGGCAAATTAGGACATTTAAGTAGCTTTAATAAACGTGCTTTAGAAAAAAAAACATTAGTGGTGTGCATCTTGAGACAAAACAATGACACTTTAAGATATGTCAGTGCAAGTTGCTTTTAGTTAAAAAAGATTAAACATGCATTTTAGTTTGGGACAAGGCTTAAACTAGTCCTAGACTAAAATGCATATTTGAGCTGTTTTAACTGAAAGCAACTTGTACTGACATATCTTAAAATATGTCGGTGTCATTGTTTTGTCTCAAGATGCACATCAGTAATGTTTTTTTCTAGTGTACGTTTATAAAAGATACATAGATATCTTAATTGAACTAATCCTTAATTAGCCTAATCCTGGCTTAGGCTAAATCCTGTCTGTGAAACCGGGCCCAGATGTATTAACCACCGAATGATGATGACCACACAAAATTAAAATTATGGTCACTGAAATTGTCCATATGGTAATACAATACGTACATTCTTTTCCTGTTACTTGTTTTTAATTGCAGAACTAGAACAAATACAATATTGTTGTACAAAAGGAGTAAAAAATATAATACAAATTTAGATATCAAAATAAATCACCTGTACAGTAAGGAATAGAAACATGGATAAATTCAGATAAATTACATTATTTCAAATATATAGAAAAAACAAACATCAGTAGCCTATTGATTATTCCTGTAGCTCAACCAGTACAGCGTGGCACTAGCAGTATTAAAGTCTTGGGTTCGAATCTCAGGGAATGCATATAATGGAATACTGCGCATGCAACTTAAGTTGTTTTTTATGAAAGCTTCTGCCAAATGCATTAATGTTGATGCTGTTGTAATTAGCAATATTATATTAAGTATCTAGGGATAAGTGGTTTTATGGTACTAACGAGGGTAACAGGCTCTTTTATTTTGTCTGATCAAGGGATAATAGTTTCTGTGTCAGTAATAACAATACAGTTCCATTGAAATACGATACACAAGTAATCATCAAATAAAATAATTAGTATTTTTAAATATGTAAATTATGTCTAAGAACTGTACCTGAAATTAAAAAGGTGCAATGAATGCTGATAAAATTTATAAATAATGGCAATAAATAAATACTACAACTGTCTATATAAGAAATGACATTATGTTGCACACATTATGCTGGCATTATTGTAAAACTCCAGACCGAGTGATCAGAATCTTATACCATTATATTAATGTACCATTAAATTATGATACATTATCATAATTTATAACTGCTAATTGCTCACACTTTAAATTACTATAATTATTTCTGAGTTTATCATTGAGCTGTGTAGTGAAGAGCTAGAGCTGCTGGATGTCCTTGCCTGAAATTCCATCTTATATCACATACTTTATTATTTCCTACCATTAATTTATCTGCAGTGACATCTTGGTATGAATTTAAAAGACAACAGATCATATTTCTGGCTAGTTAAACAGGCATATGTGAAATGAGACATACTTTTTAAAAAATATTTTTATTATTTAATCTAGTACTCATTAAAAAACAGCAAAAAGGATCACACACACTGGTACACTCATTCATTGGTGAATTCTGAAAGTTGTCCTTCCACGTCAGATTTAACAATACTAGTAAATGAATTTTACAGAAGTATGTCAAATCATCAGTGATGTCCTTTTTTAACAGTCACAATAGGTTTATTAAGAAAACATCCAGTTGGCCTTTTAGAAAAAAGAATGAAATCACTGGCAGGTAATGCACATATCCCAAATTCCCATGAAGCAGGTAGAACAGGCTGCAGACACTGTCCAACTATTCTTAATGAAAAATTAACCAAGAGAGTATGTGTATTTAGCACCTCAGTATATCACTGATCTAGAATCAGCATATGCCCTTGTCACATTTTTTAGAAAACAGATCCAAGATCAACATTATCAAGTCAAATGGACCACTGAAAACAGCATGTAAACAGGAGCTGGGTGCAAAATATGAAGCATTTTCATTTTTTTTGTTTGTCTGTTTTTTTTTTGCAAATCAGCACTTTCATTCTTCCATCATAGCCCATGCTTCCTCTGCTTTCATGTAGTACTGATTGGCCAGTCTGCCCTTCATTGCCTCCATAGCTGCATCAGCTGCCTCGGTGAAAAGATCACCTACAAAATTTGAAGACATAACTCATGAAGACATGCATACAATTCCAATTTACAACATTACAGCAAATTCATGAAACATTTAGAGACCAAAATCTTCCATTTTTGTAATGTTTTCCGATGTTAAATCTGAAGTACTGAACCACTGTGGCCTGAGATACACTCACCTGCTCTTTGGGGGTCTGCATTCAGGTTGAACCCTCCCTCCTGGTACATCTCAGCCAATCGTGCCAACAGAAGGTAGCGTGGCTCATCCTGCATCCCATCAAACTCTCCGCCCTCGTCATAGTCCATCATCTTAAGGGCAGAGTCGTACCAGTGCACGGCGTGTGTCCAGTCCATAGCCCTGCATTTTCAAAATAAAAGTTTCAGTTGTAAACTGGGTTCCTACAGATTTTCTTTTTTAAAATTCCATACTTTTCCAGAATTCTCTGTAGATTTTTTTTAATGATATTTAAAGGGTTAGTTCACCCAAAAATGAAAATTCTGTCATAAATTACTCACCCTCATGTCGTTTCAAACTCGTAAGACCTTTGTTCATCTTTTGATGAAATCCAAGAGCTCTCTGACTCCTCCATAGACAGCAATTTAATTACTACTGTCAAGGCCCAGAAAGGTACTAAAGACATCGTTAAAATAGTCCACGTGACTGCAGTGGTTCAACCTTAATTTTATGAAGCGATGAGAATACTGAGAATAATGAGAATACGTACATAAACACTGAAGCGCTGCTCTGTTTACTACATCAACTGCGTAGGAGACTATAAAAGTTGTTATTTTTGTTTTGTTTTTGCGCACAAAAAGTATTCTGGTCGCTTCATAAAATTAAGGTTGAACCACTGTAGTCACATGGACTATTTTAACGATGTCTTTAGTTCCTTTTTTTAGATTTCATCAAAAATATCTTAATTTGTGTTCCGAAGATGAATGAAGGTCTTACGGGTTTGGAACGACATGAGGGTGAGTGATTAATGACAGAATTTTCATTTTTGGGTGAACTAACCCTTTAAGATGTGACAAATGGTTTCAAAATACAACATTCTGACTATGTATGCTATTATGTTGCCAAATAACCGCCGGAATATGGTAGCTAGGTACTGTAGCTCATACAAACCAATGAATACCAACCCCAGTTCAAGTTCAATGTGCAGCATTGAATGTGTACTTTAAATTCATATTATTATTAATCTGAATTAATAATAAGATACGTTTCAAAAATAATATTGTCACTGATTATATATACACAGTATATATATATATATATATATATATTTTTTTTTTTTTTTTTGAAAAATATTATTTTCAAAATAATGGCAGGATGTGTTATCCAGTATAATATTGTTTGCTATACTATACATTTACTGATGAAATAATTTAATTATCAGGCATTATTACTCTAACTCCATTATTTCACATTATTTTCAGATTTATATTCAGTATATAGTACAGTAATCTGTAAATATGATTTTTTTATGATGTTCACCAAATGCATTGGTTTTTTTAAAGTGATAACATGAATACGTAAAGGGAAGAAACCTAAAACACCTTAACCTGCATATATTTACCTCTAAAATATTAGTTTGATAAAAACAAAGTACAGTGTGATTTAAATAATTGCACAGTCCCTTTATCTGTTGCTGTTGTTTGAATGCTCAATCATTTAGTGAAGTTCAAAAGAGACTCACTTATGGTAAAGACAAACAGTTTTGCGTAATGTAAATATGCATGTAATATAATTTATTGAGTCGTGAGAAACAATCACTAAACTTGAAAAACAATCTGCTTGTTTGATCAAATTACTTTTAGAAATTCTCAAATTTATATTTTAGACAACTAAATAGGGGCAACAGTCTGGAAACATAATCTTAATGGAAAAATAATCTTTTTTCATATTCTGACTTGTCCAGACCTGGAAATGGATAAAATCAAATTCCATACTTTTCCCTCCTGCCTAGGATCCCTGTCTAAACACATTTTTGTCTATACAGATAAAATGTAATAAAAGCATTTCTCACCTATCAGAAGGGAGCTTCAGACCCGTGTCGAATGCTCGTGCCACTAGAATCATACTCTGCCGGTCTCCTGCCTCGGCGGCCTGCAGCAGGAAGTGGAAGCCCTTCTTGCTGTTTTCCTCAGATGCCTGAGATGAAAAAACACAGACATGACAGAGGAAGCATAAGCACGGCAGAGAGATAAAACCATATGTTACCAACCATGAGACCATTTGAAAAAAGCACCTTTAATTCTATCTCTTGTAGAATGTGATGTGGCAACTGAAGATAACACTGGCCAAGGGCAACTATAGCCTCGAGCTCCCCACACATGGCGGCCCTCTCCAGATGATACATTGCAGAAATCTCGTCCCACGGGGCATCCTTCTCACAGAAGCGCCCAGCCTCGTGGTAGCGGACCATGGCCAGATGAACCTTAAAGGGATAGTTCACCCAAAAATGAAAATTCTGTCGTCATCTATTCACCCTTATCTCGTTCAAAACCCTTAAGACTTTTGTTCATCTTCAAAACACAAATAATGTTAATGAAAGGTTTCTGTCCCTCCACTGAAAGTCCACACAAACAAAACTTTCCAAAAAGGTCATAAATGTGTCGTAAAACTAATCCATATATTCACACATAAACGATAATGACAAACATACATAGAGGACGTCAAATATGGTAAACATAGAAGCTCAAAAGTGCATGTGCCTCACGAAAACCAGTGAGGTTTGTTCTACTGTCCAACCCTCTACAATGCGAGTAAATCAGTCGCATATGCAACCAAATTTCATGAGAGGTGACTAAAAATGTATTTTATTAGCCAATGGCTAGTAAATCGTACGATTTCAGTTGGATGTAACTGAGAAAGAGATTGGCTGAGAGCGCCCTCTGTTGCTTTCTCTCACACAAGCGCACTCAACGTGAAATAAAGAGAGAGCACATGCAGGGCACGTTGACAGAACTGTCACTGTCCCAATTGGACCAGTGCTGTGTCCTCATGAAAGTTTATCATTTGGACATGTTTTTAAGCCTTGCCGATTTAAACATTCAAGAGCAAGAAGACGCAAGAAGACCCACATCCGAAGCGCACCCAGAAAGCCGCGTCTGACAGCATGCGAATACTGAATTGAGCTCTCTTTCACGTCTTGCACTTAAACAAACAATTTCACACAAAATTAGGTCAAAAAGTCATTATGTCTTAAGTGAATGTTAACAGTTGAGAAAGTAAACGTGTGTAACAGTATATTGGATCCGTGCATTAGTCTTAAAGTGACAGCAGCCTAATGAACCTGCTGCTGTCTGTGTATTTAATGTTAATCAAACAGATTAACTGCAAAAAACCACTGAATAACTTGTATAACTTTAATAAGGATTAATCTATATTTAATTTATACAGTGAAGACTATGCAGTGCTATTTTACATTTGATTACTTTATTCAATTTCTGTATCTAATCTACATCTAGCTCTTTAAGTTGTTTACCTTAATTATTATTGTAATGTTATGTGCTTTGAGACTTCAGGTAATATAATGCCGTCTCTCGTGACACTTCGCAGACTCTGCTCTGCTGCACTCGTTCATGTGTTTCAGAGGAGGCGTCGCTTTAGAGAGTGCTCTGAAGGGAGGGTGGGATCTTATGCTTTCAAAGCTAGCTTGCTAGCCTCTCTGAAATTGCCTACCCTAGCTTTCAAGGTTGAAATGATGCCTTTAAGTCAGAAAAAGTAAGAAAAATTTATTTGTGAGTTTCAGGACCAGGTTTGTAAACACATTGCACAGTTTCTTACCTTGCCAAGGATGGATTTGCCAATTTTCCTTTCAATAAGCATAGCATTAAGTCTCTCCACCTCCATTGCCACACAAGATGGTCTGTGTATGTGGGAGCGAGATGAATGGTAAAAACTCCATTTTTCTTCTGTTAGCTGAGAGGCACAACAAAAATACATATTATCTATAAAATAATAACTGAGCCAAGAAATGACAACATGATTGACTTCATTAATTGTCCCATGCCCAAATTTCAAATATATCCACTCTTTTTTATCCATTACTGGCCAAGACCAAGGTCAGAAATAGACCTTGTATAGGGACAACATATAGCTTAGAGCGCTGGTCTGTGATATCAAATACAGCGCATAGCTGAGTTGTGAAGTGTTCCTTTATTGTAAATAAAAACGGTTGTCATTTGACAAACTGTTTTTAGATGTAACTGCTTTCACTTTTTTTAATATATGACATTCCCTGAATCCTTACATATGGATAGCAGAAGTAGCAGAACTAACATCTGTGAGACTTAGAAAACCACAAAAAATAAACACTTAAAATCTTCAAATATTTAAAAAAAGCAGTGCATGCAGGAAATCACATGCAGGGTTCCCACATATTTTGGCTTCCATGACTTCTCCAGTCATTCCAGAATGTTTTTTATTATATTTATTTTATGTATTGTTTTAATAGAAATTTCACTCACAAACTGCAACTGCTAGTCAATGAAATATTTTGTGAGCAGAACAAGAGAAATTTCCATGACTTTTACATGCCATTCATAAATCACAATTTTAAAATTCCCTGACAGTGACAGGTTTTCCATGATTGTGGGAACCCAGCATATGCGTTTACAGTACGGAAAAGGAGAGCTTGCCACTTGTGAGGAGGTTAAAAGTAAGATGAGATAAAGAAGTTAAGATTGAAGAATAATGTGATGAAAAGGTTTAGAGGTTTAGATAAAAGGTGGATTACAAGACAGCACCACTTTAAATCAACGTTCTATGAGAAGGAAACAGATTAGGAATCAATGGGAGATGGGTGACTATCATGATTAGATACAGGGATTTTATCAACAGTTTTGTAGTTACCCGACGAACACTGTCCTCATCCGATTCTGAGAAATGTCTGTTGTAGAAGGGACGTCCCTAAATAACGATGAATGAATTAAAAACCTACCATCACATATCTTAGGAGCTCAAAATTTATTACTGCTGCATTTTATGTTGCACGTAAGCACAGCACACAACAAGTTTATAATGCAATAGAAAGAAACTTTGTTGGGAGTAACAAAGAAAACAAGCAAGAATTTTAAAGAAAACAAGCTTCTAATTTTAGCTACATTTCTCAGTAGCATGAAACTAAACTTCTTCTTTTTAATATCTATATTATCGTTAGATCTATATCTATCTATATAATATCTATATCTAAAAAACAAAAACAAAACAACAGTTGTAAACTAGTTTAATTTCAGTTTAATTATATTCTGTATTTGTTCAGGTTTAATGCTGACAATAATCCAAAACCCTCATTGCTTTTGTGCCGGTTAAAAATACTGTTGTGATTAATATAATATAATAGTGTTGTCATGATACTGGAATTTCCAACTTCGATACGATACTATGAAAAATATCAATATTCGATACCATTTTCGAAACCACGGGGATAACTGCCATATATACCGCCATACATATAATTTGTTATTATCATCTCTCATAATTTTTTGATAATTTGGGTAATTTTGTTGTAATAGCTTACACATAGCACCGGGAGGCTTTATTTGAATCGTTGAACTACATTTACAAAAGAAGACAAGTAAACTGTCAGTAATAAAATAAGAACAAATAAACAAATTTCAAACGATAGCACAAAGAAATACATTAGAATAAAGAGACAAATTAAATAAACATGGCTTTAAGTTTTTCAGGTGGGTCTAACAGTATTCGGGTAAGAAATGCTACAGAAATGAAAGTAATCAATAACACTGGATAGTTCATTGTAAAAATTAAATACTGATTAAAGGAACACTCCACTTTTTTTGAAAATAGGCTCATTTTCCAACTCCCCTAGAGTTAAACAGTTGAGTTTTACCGTTTTCGAATCCATTCAGCCGATCTCCGGGTCTGGCGGTACCACTTTTAGCATAGCTTAGCATAGTTCATTGAATCCGATTAGACCGTTAGCATCTCGCTCAAAAATGACCAAAGAGTTTCAATATTTTTCCGATTTAAAACTTGACTCTTCTGTAGTTACATCGTGTACTAAGACCGACGGAAAATGAAAAGTTGTGATTTTCTAGGCCGATATGGCTAGGAACTATACTCTCATTCTGGAGTAATAACGCAATGATATTACGCAGCGCCTGTGACCCCCTGCTTGCACAGGGAGCGTGCCTTGCAACCATGGAAACATTTGTGAGAGACGCTGCGTAATATCATTGCGCCTGCTGCACCCATGGTACGGCAGCAAAGTTCCTTGATTATTACGCTGGAATGAGAGTATAGTTCCTAGCCATATCGGCCTAGAAAATCGCAACTTTTCATTTTCCGTCCGTCTTAGTACACGATGTAACTACAGAAGAGTCAAGTTTTAAATAGGAAAAATATTGAAAATCTTTGGTCATTTTTGAGCGAGATGCTAACGGTCTAATCAGATTCAATGAACTATGCTAAGCTATGCTAAAAGTGGTACTGCCAGACCCGGAGATCGGCTGAATGGATTCGAAAACGGTAAAACTCAACTGTTTAACTCTAGGGGAGTTGGAAAATGAGCCTATTTTCAAAAAAAGTGGAGTGTTCCTTTAATGCTTACAATTCAAGTTACAAAAGTTATTCAGTTAAGAGCAGCGAGTGATTTTCTCTTTGTCTTTTGTTCTTTGATTAACATGACAGACAGCAGCAGGTTTACTAGGCTGCTGTCACTTTAAGAGCTTATGCACGGATCTAATATATTGTTACACAACATGCGTTTTCTCTATTTACGTTCCAAAACTGACTGTGTTCACCTAAATACTCACCAAGAAGGCATTTTGACATAATTTTGTATGTATTTCAACACTTAAATGCAAAAAGCCACAAAAAAAAAGTCAATTTGGTACTGATGAGCTGTTTGAGAGGTGGCATTATGAGAGCGGATAGATCAGTGGTCTGAGCGCAAAACCTGCGGGAATGACTAAAATTATGCACAATACAAGCACTATTCCACCGGAGCGAATGAGACGAGTGAGTGACAGGAGGTGGGTGTGTGTCAATTTGCCGTCGGAGAGAAGAGAATAAGAACTCGCAGCTGGTATCGGTGTATCGATACTGCAGAAAAGGTGTATTGGAACCGCTTCAGATATTTCAGTATCGATACATATAAAAATATCAGTATTTTTGACAACACTAATATATAATATAATATAATATAATATAATATATTTCTTTGTAAGATTCTGAATTTGCATTGTCTTGCCAGCTGATAATCAGTACCTGGCTGTGATGTTCCACTAAGTCTCCTTCACTGCGTTTCTCACTAGGGTAACCACTGTCTCCTCCATTCTCTGAGTCCTGTGAATGCAAGTACAATTTAATCAGTTTAGAAATAGTATAAATCAGCTTTGCAAATTAAATCAAATCAGTTTCCACAAAATATCACTGAATTTAATAGCATTGTCAACAGTAGATATATTTTTCTTCACAAACTGACCTTTTGATCTGTGTTGGCTCGATGTGTCTCATTCATTTCATTCATAAATGACCAGCCTGTTATGAAACATAAATCGAGAGACATAATAGTGGTGGTGAAATTAATAAAACTGAGTCTCAAAACAAAATATGCAGTGCTGAGGCTGTACAGAATGCACCTCACATACTGTAGAGCAAACTTTATATTCGATATGTTGCAGATTTATTTGTGCACATTAATTGAGGAAAAGCTTAAACAAACAAATGTGTTTAAACTGGACAGAATATGTAGTGCTATCAATCAGGGTGCTGTTGATATTAATTGCTTAAACACTTGTCGATACTTTTTCAATCATAATGTTAAATTGTCAACAAGTGTATACTCTACTAAAGCCTTATATATGTAAATTAGGATATGTGTGCATATAATATTCATCAAAACAATAAAAGGTCAGTGCAAACTGGCCCAAGAAGGTTACTTAGCAACATCAGCACCAGCTAATTAATATTCATGAGCTAAGCCACAGATACAGTCAGCAGTGCATCATTCTCTAGGGGGAACATAATTTAGCATTAGGGAAAACAAACCCTAACCACCATAGTTACCCATTCATTGTCATTTCTGTAGGGAAATTTCTGATAAATGTGGCTATATTTAGATAAGTCACACTGCTGCAGACATACACATTTAGAGCATCCCTTATTTTTATTGCAGTTTTCTTTTATCCATACTGCTCTCTAAAAAAAAGATATTTATAGGTTTTTGCTTTATAAGTGTCAAACACAACAACGCACAATAACTTTTAGACATTTAAAAGGTTTAAACAACTTTTCTCTTTAAAAATAGCTAAATCCACTAAGTATTTTCTTCATAGAAATGAATTGGTAATTATAGTAACATCACAACCAGACATTCAAAGGACCACTTCAGTTCTCGGCCAGCTGACAACAAGTGAAGGCACTTCTAGTACTTTAAATACATGTATTTAAAAAAGTGTTTCCAGGTGGTTGCAACATACTGACAGCTGATAAATTTTGATTGCATGAAGTACTTCAAAAAACGCCTATAAATGCAAGGATTCATTCATTGTTATGTCTGTTGTCTTCAGTTGAGGGCAAATGTAACACACTGAAATTATTTTAACTAACAGTATTGGATATTTCAGTTTTTCTCCATTCAAGTAGCTTGCAACTAAACGCTTGTTACCTACATAGAAAATATCTGTCACCAAAGTGATCTAACTTGTCTTAAGGGGGATTTGGTATTACTCAGGTAGGCTACTTACAGTATCTCACAAAAGTGAGTACACCCCTCACATTTCAGAAACCATTGTAGTATATCTTCTCAAGGGACAATACTATAGAAATGAAACTTGGATATATTTTAGAGTAGTCAATGTGCTGCTTGTATAGCAATATAGATTTACTGTCCTCTAAAAATAACTCAACATACAGTCATTATTGTCAAAATAGTGGGCAACAAGAGTGAGTACACCCTAAGTGATAACTGATGTACGTCGTTTAACCATGCAAAGCCGCATGTCCTATTCATCATGTTCATGTTTTTGTCTGCTTGACAGGACCATACAAATTTGTTTATCTTGTATTAGAGCAGTTTAAATTTGGTGCTTTGAGTACAATTCTCTCATACTGACCACTGGATGTTCAACATGGCACCTCATGGCAAAGAACTCTCTGAGCATTTGAGAATTAGAATTGTTGCTCTCCACAAAGATGGCCTAGGCTATAAGAAGATCGATAACACCATGAAACTGAGTTACAGCACAGTGGCCAGGGTCATACAGAGGTTTTCCAAGACGGGTTCCACTCGGAACAGGCCTCGCAAGGGTTGATCAAAAAAGTTGAGTCCTCGTGCTGTGCATCAGGTTTCTGCACCTGGCTTCAAAAAACAGACGCATGAGTGCTGCCAGCATTGCTTTAGAGGTTGCAGAAGCGGGAGGTCAGCTTGTCAGTGCTCAGACCATACGCCGCACACTGCAACAAGTCGGTTTGCATGGCCGTCGTCCCAGAAGGAAGCCTCTTCTGAAGCTGGCTCACAAGAAAGCCCGCAAACAGTTTGCTGAAGACAACCTGTCCAAGAGCATGAATTACTGGAACCATGTCCTGTGGTCTGATGAGACTAAGATAAACTTGTTTGGCTCAGACGGTGTCCAGCGTGTGTGGCGATGCCCTGGTGAGGAGTATCAAGAAAACTGTGTCTTGCCTACAGTCAAGCATGGTGGTGGTAGCATCATGGTCTGGGGCTGCATGAGTGCTGCTGGTACTGGGGAGCTCTGCTTCATTGAGGGAAACATGGATTCCAACATGTACTGTGACATTCTGAAGCAGAACATGATGCCCTCCCTTCAGAAACTGGGCTGAACGGCATGATAATGACCCCAAACACACCACCAAGATGACAACTGCCTTGCTGAGAAAGCTGAAGGTGAAGGTGATGGAGTAGCCAAGTATGTCTCCAGACCTGAACCCTATTGAGCACCTGTGGGGCATCCTCAAGCGGAAGGTGGAGAAGCGCCATGGTCTAACATCCAGCAGCTCCGTGATGTCATTATGGAGGAGTGGAAGAGGATCCCAGCAACAACCTGTGCAGCTCTGGTGAATTCCATGCCCAGAAGGATTAAGGCAGTGCTAGATAACAATGGTGCTCACACAAAATATTGACACTTTGGACACAGTTTTGACATGTTCACTTAGGGTGTACTCACTTTTGTTGCCAGTTATTTTGACAATAATGGCTGTATGTTGAGTTATTTTTAGAGGACAGTAAATCTATACTGCTATACAAGCAGCACATTGACTACTCTAAAGTATATCCAATTTTCATTTCTATAGTATTGTCCCTTGAGAATATATAATAAAATGGTTGCTGAAATGTGAGGGGTGTACTCACTTTTGTGAGATACTGTAAGTGCAGTCACACATAGTACTGGGTTAGTATAGTATTACCCATGGGTGATCGGCCTGCAGAGACACCCATACTAAGTGGAGAACAGGGAACCGAGTCTGTTTCGCTGTTTTCATCAACTGAGGAAGTCTCAGAGAGCCGGGACAGGAGAACAGGCATGTGGCCGAGAGAGGTTGTCCGCACCCTGGGGGAACCACACTGCTCTTCACATCCACGGAGGACAGTCTGAGCTGAATTCTGCTTAGAAAAAAATGAATTAATTTAGAAAACTTTCAGAAATATGTGTTTAAATGATCCAAATGTATAACCACTTGCAACAGTTTGTGAATTCTGGACTAAGTGATAAGAATTTTATTTCAGCAGTTCCAGTGATATTTTCACTGGCCACACCACAAAAACACCCACATTTTTAAATTAACTATCAGAACCAAAGTATAATATTTTAGTATAGCATGTTTCATTAAACATGGAAAAAGGGATTGATCGACACATCAGCAGGAATGATGTATTTTTGTCAGCCAAAACCCTGAAACGATTTAGTATTTTAGTATTATCATACAAGTTGTTTTCATTTGTGATGTTTATCATGATGAACAATGTAAGAATCATAAACTTTTACTGGTCAGAGCTTATTTTCAGCAAAAATCCAAAAGCCAATGGTAAAAACCTATTAGGTTTTTGTCGAGGGAACCAGGCTGATGCTACTTCCAGGATGGCCTACAAAAATACGTCATCACTGCAGCATATAAATATAGCACCGTCCATATTGGAAGGTTCCATCAACTGGCCCAAACTTCTCGCACTAACCCCAGGCAATCCTACTGTTAAACCCAGGTTACGTTTAGAGCTTACAGAAGGATCTTATACAAACCAGCAATTTGTTGGTGCAGTCCAGTTGTGCATATTCAGAAGGGGACAGGTCAAAGCGAGTGAGGCTCATACTCCTGCAGATCTTATTACACAGGTGAGAGTGGAAGAAAAGAGCCATGCCACGCACACCTGGAACACACACACACATACACATATGACAACAATTACTAGTGATGCAAAGAAACAAATTTTTTACAGAAAGCTAAAAACCATAATATTTAAAATACACAGATTAAAAAAGCAGTTTTATATCGATTTTTAATAATATAAATAATGTTTCTACTCAAATTCTTTGTTGAAAAATAAACATTGTTTTGATGAGAGATTTATTCAAACATTAAATAATGAAGGCACAGGTTAAGTCAAAATATAATGAATGTGTAATATAGTGCATAAATTTAGCAAAATGCTCCTCTTTAGAGTTATTTTCTTAAAGCTGAGAATTTGTTTATAAAAAGTAAAAAAAAGCACAAAGCTTTGGTTTTGGTTATTGAAAGGTAGGTGCACTACAAATAATGATTTGTGTTTTGAAAACAGCACAGACTAAAAGATCTTGGTTCATCAAAGTGAAGATCAATTAAAAAAGAGAAATCGATACTGTCAAAAAGGGGTGGACGATATGACCAAATTCTTAATTTACGATAACGATATATATCACAATATAGTTATTTTGTGTTATTTTATCTCATTTCTGTAGCAAATTGTCTGTAGCAAATGTCAGGAAATTACAAACAATAGGACAAATACAATATAACAAAAATATGAGTTAAAAAAATTAAGTTTTTCAGTCACAATAGATTTATTTAATATGTAGTTAGAATTAGAACAGAAATGTAATAAATCAAATGTAAAAAATAAAATATTGCATAGTCTTCACTGTATGAATTAAATATAAATTTATTCTTATTAAAGCTAAAAAAAGTTATTCAGTCAAGAGCAGTACGTTATTTTCACTTTTATTTGATTTACATTAATGACAGAGCAGCAGGTAGGTATATTAGGCTGCTGTCACTTTAAGACCAAACGCACGGATCCATTATACTGATACGCATCCAGTTTACACCCAACGGTTTACTTTCACTCGAGACATAACCGACTGTGTTTACATGAATAATCCACACGATAGGCATTTTGACATATTGCTGTGTGTCAGTCAGCACATGCACCGCATTGAGTTCTTTTTCACTGCTTATTGTTTTCAATAACACATTTTAACATCGACCAGATCCCAAATTCGCGATCGCCTTCTTAGAGAGCCAGCTTTTCTGTGAGCCAACTTTGGCAGCGTGCCAGTCAGCACGAGCATTGCACCGAGTTCCTTTTCAGGATATATGCACAATGCCTAAAATGCACAATCACTAAAATGTTCCTCATGCTTACACTACTCATGCTTAAGACAAATCAAATTTATAAGAAGTCTTCAAGTTTATAAGGAGAAAAAATTGCAGGATATTGATAAATACCCAGGTTGCCATCTCCAAAGTCAGTCCCCTTCTCAGTGTGGATCTGAGGGTCTGTATAAAGGTCCCCAACACCCTGAATGTCCACTACTATCAGCTGGTGTCCAGAGCGCTCAAATGTGAAATGACTAAATGCCTAAAGCCACAAAAACATCATTGCCAATAAATAATCACACATCATTTTACTGGGACAACAAATTCAGATTTGATACATCCTTGACAATATACCTGGGGTGTAAGTCGTATGTTATCGTCCCTCACAAAACCAGAGTTGGAGTTGTACTTTGTATACTTCCCCTCAATGTAGTGTTCCAGGTGAAACAAAGGGCTCCCAGGGCGACTAGTCATTTCCACAACACACATCTGCATGATGTCAACCTAATAATGATGGGATACGTTAAAGAAGCACATAATTTATATCTGGTATGATTGTTCAAACAAGTTTTGAGTGGTCAAACCTGGTTTACACAAAATGTGACCATGTTTTATGATCATAATAAACTACATCCACCAAAGAGGTACCTGTTTGGGAGGCCTGTGGCGATTGAACTCCTCACCCCATAATTTAGCCTCCATTTGTAACCTCACATCCTCAAAGTAAACCTCTCTGTCCACAGTCTCCATGTAGCGCTTAGCCACGTAGTTTGAGGCTGATTTCCAGTTGTTGCTGTGGGAAAAGTTTGATAACTTCTTCCTGTGAACGAAAGGGAATAGAAAGCTACAGGTCAACAAAAATCCATTTTAAAACAAGAGATATGAGTATCAAATTTAGGGCTGCCCCCCGAATAAAGAATTTACTAGTCGACTATTAGTCGTTCATTTAAGCCATTAGTCGATTAGACGGGGGAGAAATACTAAACCATAATAATGAGCATTTAAAATATAAATTAAGTGCTCAAGCTTGCGCATAAAGTGTGCTGCAGTGACACCAGCAAACATTACATGAACTTTTCTGAGATCAGAACACAAACAAAATAAATAACCTATAATATAAATAACCACCTTATCTTAAAAAGAAACAAAATTTAAAGGCACAATATGTAATTTTCGCCACTAGAGGTCGCTTATTCAAAACAAAGGCGTAGCTTGATGACACCGTGAATGAGCGTGGAATCATGGGAGTTGTCATCTTCACCTCCATGGAAATCAATCTAACAGACTCGAGCAGAAATCATGTTCATGGATGAGCTAATGTATTAAAGTTTTATTAAAGTTCGGCTTGCCCATCACGGCTTTGCCAAGCCAACATCAAAGTTTGTTTACAAACTTTTGCTTCTAGTTAAAGTTACTGTGGTATGTGGTACTGTGGTACTGTGGTTACTTACAGCGGGCAGAGAGCCGCAGGAGTCCAGCGGAGCTTTTATTATGCTCATGTTGCAGTCGGCCGCTTTCGCTCTTTTCATTGCGTATGTGGGGTAACGCAGCGCTGTTTTACATGATTAAAACAATCATACTAATTACATTTGAGTGTGCTGAAAGTTATAACGTTACTTTGTGCGTTCGCTCGGTGGCTAGTATAAGAGACTTGTTGCACTTTGCAGTATCTAGATACATTTTAGAATGTCATATTAATAAAAACTGGATGACTTGTGTTGCTAAATGACATGCAATTATTTTAAAAATATATTGTATGATGGAAAAAGCTCTCTCTGATTATGCTATGTTAGCCACTTGAGAAAATAGTGTTGTCTCTGAGGCATGGTAAAAACATGGTACTTGTGGTAAATCAAGAAAAAAAGTGTTTCAAACAATAAGACTAACCGTGCTGAGCTATCTAACAATGATTAGTTCTCTGTTGATAATTGTATCCAAACAGTTGCTCACCTGTCTAATAAAACACATCATATATTAAAGCGTCTTTAGTGTTTCCATGGTTTCTACAAAAGTAAAATTGGAAATCGAGGGTTTTTTCTATTTTCCTAATCCTTTTAATATAATAATGTGCAGTTTTTATGGCAGCAATTATGCAATTGCATGGAATATTCATACTTTTAAAAAATAATAAAAACTTTATTATAAATATCAACTGCAAAAAGGCTAAAAGGTGAATAAAACCTAAAGAACACTTTCACTTCTGTTCCAATATTCATTAATAAAACAGTAATATTTACCTAGTCTAGGGTATATATATATTCAATATATTTGCTTGACTCACGATCTGAAGCATTCTCTCATGGCTCCTTTTCCAAATGGCTGTAAAAGAAATATATCCCAATTAATAATCCAAGAGAATACATAATAATCAGTATTAGCAAAATATTTATGCTGGTGTTACTATCACACAGAACTGCAACTTCAAGCTCATACAGAAAACAAGTGTATGATGGTGCCAAAGTACCTGAGAAGAGATCTTGATAAATATGTCATCTTTTGCCCATTCACCAGTAACCGCATTGTATCTAAAGAGCAAGAATACAAGTTTACACCAATGTAAATCACTTTAAATGTAGCTTTAGATTCCCTTTCCCTTTAAACTACGTGGCTTAGAGGTGTAAATGTAAATGCATTTTACCATAAAAAAATGTATCTTCTATATTATGAAGATAATATTTGTAAAATATGATTAAGTGATTTTTCTTCTTCTTTGGGACAGTTAGTGAAAGAGTTAATACAGCAAATACTGCATGATAGGCACGGTCCTAAATGCACACACCCAGTATTTACACAAGTAAATGTGTGCTGTTTTTTTCTGTGGCCCAGAACACTCTGTACCACGTAGACCAACCCATCAAACACAGTTGTTCAATGGCACACACAACCATTGGCTGGAGGTCAAGGGATATTTTAGAGGTGTGAAGTTACAAATGTTTAAAATTAGAGCCTGAAACTGCGAGCAGACCCCTTGAGTCTGCGTCTATGTGACATTACTTACAGTGCTCTTATTTAACATGCAATGGCAAATGTCATGAAATCATCTGAGATTGATTTAGACTTGTGTCAGGGGCCTGTGGTTTGGCACAGTGGTAAACTCAGGACTGGTAGTAGGAGGAAACCGAAGGTTCAGTGATGATGGGGCACAAGGGTCAATCTCATGTGTAGTGTTGGGGAATCACAAAGAGATGTTATGAACTTTACATTTTTCAGTAGCATGAGAGTAGTTCAAGTGTTTTCAAAATAAGTTTTTGGTGTATTTTTTGTTTCTGTCTCTATAAGTGAAACTGTTAATTTATTAAGGACTACTGTTTAAGGACTACAATAAAGGACTACAACAAACGGCAGGTAGGAACTACAACGAGCTTCTTCCCGGGGTAGTGACATCACTAACCCTGAGAATTTACATAAACCTTACCCTGCCCCCAGGAACATGCAACAAAGGGGGCGAGCCCATGTTGGGCTGCATTAGAGAAGAGGAAGAGTTGTTGTAGTAGAGTGTTGTTCCCATGTCGTCATTTTACGCTGGACTGTTTCACAAACGAGGGTCAATTCAATGCTGGATTTACACAAAAGATTAACATGACGGCACATGCTAGTCGATGAGTTGAATCAACTCCACAGCAACAACATAAATAAATCCACTACCCATTCAGAAACGTCCAGTTTCATTCTAAAAGAGTCTCTCCATCCGTGTCCGACTCCGGTTTGAACAATGTAAGGCTGAACAATGTTACTGACAATCATCATTTTGGCTGCGTGGGATTCTCCAGCTTTGTTGCTGTTGAGCAACCGAAGCGCGAGCTGTTAAAGCTCCGCCCTCTTCTGGAAAGTGGGCCGGGAGCAGCAGCTCATTTGCATTTAAAGGGACACCAAAAACTGCATGTTTTTGCTCACACCCAAATAGGGGCAAATTTGACAAGCTATAATAAATGATCTGTGGGGTATTTTGAGCTGAAACTTCACAGACACATTCTGGGGACACCAGAGACTTATATTACATTCTGTAAAAGGGGCATTATAGGTCCCCTTTAAAAATTTATTTAAGAATATTTATTTCATATGTATTTACAGTAGTTGAAAATTTAACAAGATAGGACATTTATCTTCAAAACACGAATGAATATAACATACTTGCAAGTATGGTTGAACTACAATTTACCATATTTGAAGTGCTCTATGGATGTCCGTTAATCAATGTTTATATGTGGGGAAAAAAAGCCTAAATTAAATCTGTTCATCATTTAAAGCTATCGTGTCTCTTCAAAAGACTTGGATTAAATTGCTCAATTTATATGGAATACTTTAACAATCTCCTTATAAACTTTTGAACCCTCAAAGTTTCGGTTGCATGGACTTTTGGATCAACAGAAATACCTTCATTTGTGTTTTGAAGATGAACAAAAGTCTTGTGGGTTTAGAATGTTTTAACCCTTTTAGTAGCTTCATTCAATTACACTAATTTTTCAAAAAATTCAATTTTCTGTAGCTTGGCTGTCTATAGATTCCAACCAGCTTCCCCAACACTGCTCATGTGTTGCCTTTTGTTGGATTCAAACCTCCACTCTTTGAACAGTAGGTTAACCATTCAAAGGGCCTCAAAATCACTCACCTGTATCGAGTACAGCGCTCTGTCTCGATTTCCTCCAGATGGAACTCAGCCCAAGGATCTGGCATGGCTTTGGCTTTCTGAATAGCATGTTTCCACGTAGCCTGAGTAAAAGAAATTGAAGTTGTTTGAAATACTTCCACATCTAGCTGTATGGATTGAACGCTGAAGATCCACTCTATATATTATGGATGTGTGCGAGCACAAAACAATGATCGAGAGAAGAAGGTAAGTACAGGAGGAAAAGAGGTATGCTACAATAAAGGACATGCAGGAATAAAAAGACAAAGAAAAGTTTGAATCAGTGCTGAAAGTGTAATGTAGTAGGCATTAGGTAGGGGATCCTAGTAAAAAAAAAAGAAAAAAAGAAAGAAATACCATCAGAAAATCATTTTTAAATGACATCTTGCATCCTTTAGGAATCAGAATTGTTACATTCCTTGATACTCCAATAACAGAGTCGCTGTTCTGTGATCCCACAAAGCATTTGTCAGGAGTAGACACCAGGCTTGGTTATTTTATAAACTTTGTGCTTTGTAAATTCTGAGTAACAACTTTAAGAGAGCTAACATATTGTACTACTATATAGTACATGATCCTAGTGTCATCATCAGTGAAGTAAACCTTCCGTGTGTCAGACACACAATATTTCAAAATAACCAGTAAACCTAGATCATGTGGCCGAATATATTCAACCCATTATTTATTTCCTTTTGAAAGGTCACAGTGAGACAGTGAGTACAAATATACGTCAGACACTAGGAAAATGTGGGCTCTTCTTTACAGGGAACCCCTTAAGTATGGAAACGTTACCCATGTGTCACAAGACATCACGTAGACATAGACATCTCCTAAAGAGTACAGGACTACCACTGATAACTAACCTTACACACTATATTTGAGTAGGAATTCAATAGTATCATGAACAAATAACTTTAACTGTATATTAACATTGCTGTGATTTTAAATTGCAACAATGTGATATTTGAAGCTGATAATTTATAATAAATTTTCAATACTGAAGTCTTATACTATGCTAGAATAAATGAGCACTAAAAAGTACCATCTCTGCTATACATTATAAACAGTTTTTATGCCTGTAAAATTCTAAACGGGAGCTTAAAGTTGTGATAAAATGGAAGTAGCAACAGATCATTTTTTCCTTACAGTGATGTACTTCCGAGTGTAACAATTATCGAAAAAGAAAACATGTAGGGCAGGTACTTGGTTCTGTGTATCATTTGTTGATTGGATTTTCAAAAATGGTGAAAGATGATGGAAGCAGAAAAATATTATTGTCTGTATAAGACAAGCATTCTTTGCATCCCTAACAGATAGCATTCTTTTTAGAAGGAGTATAAAGGAAAAAGGTGATAGGAGAAATATGGGAAAAGCATGCATTCCAGGCTTGGTGCCAGGCTAGATGGGGGAAAGAAACATAAAATGTGAAGGGTAGAAATAGAAACTTGTATTTAACATACCCGGCCTTTCTCAGTTAAAGAGCCAAACCTGACGTCCTGCTCATTGTCATTTTTGTTCTAAATTGGAGGAATAGACAAACCCACTTGTTTAAACACAAAAAATATTAGTATTGATGCAATCTGACATATTTACAGTATGATTTACAGTACATGAGGTTACAGAAGTTAAATCACCAGGCGCTTACTATGAGCTCGAGAGACCTCAAACTCCATATATGGAAGTGAGTGTGTCACAGAGATGGAGGAAACAGTTTTTGCATACTGTACATTTGTTTACTACTACTGGTAACAACACAATTTTTGTTCACCAGTGGTACAGGCAATCTCTTCTACCATTATAGGGAGGTCATTGTGTAAGTGGACACGGACAAGATAAGAATGTTCTTGGAGTACCCCCAAAATACCCATATGAAATGAATAGTTAAAGTTCTGGATAATGATAGGTCAATACAGCATTACAGTCATACACGATGTAATAACAGCTGCTATGATGTGAACTGTGTACATCACTGCACAGGACCCACTGAAACAGTATGTGAAACAGCATGCATTATCCAATGATGAATGCTTCAAACTTAAGTATGCTACATTGTTGTCACATGACCGTATTACTTACTAACATGTGTAATTCAGAATTAAAAACATGTATTATAAAAATTTGATTTAATTCTTGTCAAACTACTACTTGTGGGACACAGTACATGCAGTATACTGCACGTTTTTGCAAATATGTAGAAGACCATGTAGGTATCATGCACTCACTGTAAACTAGGTGAACGTGATTTTATCAAGTACAACATGTTCCTGGATCAACATCTTTGTTGATCCTGGAACAACATTCCAATCAACCAATCAGATTTGAGGGACAAGTTTACATTTTATGTCAAGATTTGGCTTACAACCAGGGTTAGGTGCTTTTCTACATCAGTGTTATTCACCTATCATTTCCCTCTGATTTAGGGAAAAGCTATGGGTAGGTTTAGGTTTAGGGGTAAGGATAGGGTTAGGACTAAATTTTCGGACAGGAATGTTGTTCCATGATCAACAAAATATGTCTTACTTGGCAAAATTACAGTGTCCATGTAAACTACACAAAAAGTATAAATAGTATGGCAGCTATGCTGTTCCAAAAATAGCCTTTGTTTACATGCCAGGAACAATATTTTTCTAGGAAAGATGCTACTTAATGAATTTGCTTAATAAAATTAGGTTGTAATTAAAGTTTGTGCCCTTAATATTTTTATTATGTAGAAACAGTTTAATAAAAGTAAGACATTCAAAGTTGTGCTGTATTGTATATACATATATAACTGTGTTCAAAATCGAGTATAGCCTCTTGCAATTTATTGTTTAAATGTGTTACAACTGCATATTAAATGAATAAGACTCACCTTGTATGTAAACGAGTTTTTGGGCAATGAATTAGAAAGCTGCTGGTTGCGAACTCGGTTCTTTGGGTAGTCACAGAAGCCTTTGGTTGGACTTATAGGGTCGTCAGTGATGGGGCAGATGCGGAGGTCATCATCATCATCATCATCACTTGCATTAGAATCTTCAAAACATACTCTACTCTTAGTACATCCATTCCTAGGTCCATCCCGGGTACTGCTCACCTCCTCCATGCTAAACATGAGTTCCTCCTCAGCCATGATGTCGCACTGTGTTGTGCACCAAAACTACAAACAAGCAAGCACGTTAGTGTTAAATACTACATTACCAGATTCATTTAAAGACACAATGCAAACACTTTTTTAAATGAGCTGAGAAACGAATGATCAAGAACAAGTTGATAGATGAAGGTATTGGCTAACCTCAGTCTGAGATAAACCTGTTCCTGCTCATGCATTCCAATGACCCGTCAAATAGTCGTTGCAATGACAGAAGCATTTTAAAACCTTCAACTTACCACGTCATTTAAAGCTATAAAAAATGAATTTGTTGCATAATAACTAAGTAATAGCAACAAAACATAACATAACAGCACTAAGGTAGTACCACTACTGAGTACAAGAATAAGAAAAAGTGCATGTCACATACCTTACGTTAGAATGAATAAAACCTCTAGATTGAAGACATAACGAAATCAGGAAACAGATATTATCGCGAATAGTCTTCACACACTTTCAGAAAAGGAAGCCAACTCAACAGTGAACTGCGCGTGTGGACGGAAGTTTCAGCTGCGGCTGTGTCTCGAGCACACTGGACAGTGACAGGTTTACTGTGCCTCTGCACAAATGTGTACTACGTGTCTTGGCCTGCGAGCAAATGTTCCCTTGTGTTGATTCCTCCAACCCCGCATAATTCAGGACAACGACAAAGCCGCATATTTAGCCCTCTAGTGGGCTTTAACAAAAATACATTCATGTAGTTATAAGTTCATTTCATTCAGAGAAATGTTAGGTGTTTAAATGTATATAAGCTAAACAAATATAAATTTAAAAACATAAAACAGTTTACATAGCTTCAAAATATTATTCCATGAGACAGTCAATCACATGGCCTTTTATGGGAGCTCATGTTGTTAATCGATCGATGTGGCATATTTCGAATTCTACTAAGACAAAGGCAAAGCTCATGAATATTAATTTACTCATGCTAATGTTTCCTGGACACGTAAAGAAAATTTAATATTCATAAGCCAAGCCTTCAAGTGGCCACATTCCAGAATCAAATCAAGTAGGCGTACTCGTACTACGCGAACGTCGCGTTACGTAATTAATATTAATGAGAGGACTCTTCGCCATAGTAGAATCGTACATTCGCGAGGGAGGGCAAGCCTCCACACTGGTGAGGACTAGCTGCACGTAGCCACTCTGTGAAAAGAACAGAACTGCCCATCCAACTGAAGTGGTGTGCAAACCGAGCGGATATTTTCGTGTTCTTGGGTTTCTTTTTATTGCCTGTGTCAGCATCGTCAAATGTGACACTAACAGTTGTTCCAAGACTTGTTGAAGAATTCATATTTTGAAAAGTTGAACATGATATATTCGGTTTAACAAATAAAAATAATCAACGACTGGCCTGTATTTGTTAAAAGCGAGTCGACATTCTCCCTGGCCCGTTCTGTTTAATAACATCTGTATCAAACTGCATTTATTTTATTACGATGTTGAGGTACGTTACTTGACGCTAAAGTAGTTACCAAAACAAGCAGCTTTTTAGTCGTTATCATAATCATCATAATTAGACTTATATATGTAATCTGTCCACTATATTGTCTCGTGGTAGCGTGGCCGAGTGGTCTAAGGCGCTGGATTTAGGCTCCAGTCATTTCGATGGCGTGGGTTCGAATCCCACCGCTGCCAAACACTTTTCTCTTTTACATTTCTTTCGTCAATACAACAGAAAAATCTCCATGTAATTTATCGGAAAACCATAACTATATTACGTATATATGAAGAACTTAACATTGGTCAACTAAACTAAACTAAAATGTCACGGACATCATGCAATCATTTTAATATCATAGTAATCATACAAACATGTTTCCCGACTTAATGTTTGCCTTTTCAAAAATGTATGACACAAATACCTTAAAATGCAAGATGACGAATATAAAATAGGTAGTAAATTATTACTGATATTATTAATGCGAATTTGCCTATGGTATTAATTTCCACCGCAGTGCTTCTCACAGACAATATCAATTTAAAATTTTAAAACTGTAAGTAAAATACAATAAAAAAAATAAGAAGAGCTCCAGTGATGTGCACTAGAGAGAACAAAAATCAGGTTTTATATAAAAGTTCATTTATGAAAATCATAAAGATGTTCCTGCTTGGCAAGGTTTCCAGAACTTTTACATTTTCAGTACAACTTTCATAATCTATAACTTCATAACACATTTATAAAAAAAATTAAATGTCAAATTATTAAGCAGCAAATTTGGAACAAAGACTAACGTGGTCTGAAGATCTAAAACTTTAAAATGTATTTATACTTAGGCTACTACACAGCTCTTAGAAATACTTGGTCAATTGCGCCATCCAGCGGTCTGAACTCTTGTAATATTCACCATCGCCCATCATGGAAACGCGGTATATCAAGCCGTTTGTCTAGGTGATAAAGACACGATATTTTTTGCAGTATTCATCTTGTTGTGATATACATTGTAATACGCTTTATGGAAGTTTTAAAGGTGCATTCAGTAGGCTAGTTCTTAAGCTATCTAACGTTAGCATCGCTGTTCTTGGTAAGCACTGATTCTACTACCGTTTTACGCTGCAGCATGATCGTGTTTTATGTAAATTACACTGATATTTTAGAATTTTAAAAAGCAGTCTACGCAATAAGTAATTTGCCCTATCCGTCCAGCAAAAAAGCTAGCTTGGACATCACTACTCGGGATTTTCTCCGTCATCAAATCTTTCCATCTTGTGTATGTCTCCTACCGATGTTTACGCTCGTTTTTGTTTTTGTCGGTCTTCTTGCTTCATATCTTTTCTCCTTATTCGGCAGTACAGGTACTGATTCTCCCGTCGTCTCAGCTGGTAAAGCGCTATAATACAATACATATGTTCCATTGTCTAATTTTCGCTCTTTGCATCACCAAACGACACTACGCTACTAGCGTATGATATCCACAGAGGCGGCGACCAATGAGTGAGGATTCTCTCCGTCGTTAAGTGGGTCACGTCATTTCAGCATGTCCAAACACATGTCCCGCACCATACATCATTGAAACACATTTTATAGAAAATTATTGCAAGTACAGTGTTGATATTATGTGAGTGTACACCATTCTTATTACTTAGCGGTTAAAAAAAAAAAACTTCATACATTTTGCGGAAGAACATTTTTTTTTGGCTGTGCTTCGGCTGTGCGGATGAATGGTTCTTTCTCATAACTAAAAAAAAAGAGAGAACAATTATACTACTGCTCATAAAATATTCACTACTGGGCTAGTTTAGATGGAAAGGATCTCAAGCTGACTAGCTGAAGACGTTGCTTTAGCTATGCCCACTGATAGACATTTTCTTAATTATGAACAAAAAAGTTTCATAGTATAACTTTAAATTTGCCTGAAACTACTAAATGTACCTTTAAAGTAATACACATGGTACAATTTTATAAATCATTTCAACTCAAATCAATGTTTCATGTCCGTTTATTTATTTGGTGAGTAGCCATGTTATCAGCAGGATAATGTACAGTCAGCTAGTCATTATAGTAAAATAAACCCTCACAGGGTGATGCAAAGATGATTTATTTAGTGTTAACGACTGGCTGACTGTACATTATTATAAATATGACCAAAATATTGACCACATTCTAATAAAATCTTCACTGCGAAAAGGCCCTTTTGTGAAAATGAGTAATCCATGTGAAGTTTACCTATTTGTTTGTCATCAGCTGAACCGCACTGGCATTGAAAAAGCCAGGTAGTTCAAATATTTAGCATAAAAAATCTTAAAACCAGAGGAACTGTCAGCCAGGCAGACAGACTTTACCAGCAAAAAGAAGTCCAACTATTGTGAAAAATATTGATAAAACAAACAGTACATATGAGGACCCAACAACAGTATTATTGGGTAATTTGTAAGGCTGTCCTCCGACTTGATTGATGTAAAATCCAACTGGAAATATGAGGGCAGCCATGCAGAAGAGGACCACTACAAAAAGCAAACAAAATAACATAGGGTTATTAAAACCAGTCAACAGATTTGGATTATTTGTGCATATTAAATTTCCCTTTAGGTAACCTACTTCCCATGAAAGCAATCCAGCGGGCATACTTTGTTGCCTCTCGCCGCCAATGTGAGATCACAAGCAGGACACATGTGATAGAGAGCGAAATGATGCCCAAGATAATGAAGAACAGGGTGGTGACCCATTCTGGAGGAAGGCTCGGGGAGATACAAATCCTGTTTCGACCATGGATGGTCTGGCATTGCTTGACTAGACCCACAGTAAGAGCTCCTACATGAAAAACACATGAAAATGTCATGACTGTAAAGAGTAAAACAAGTCTTTGTTTAACACATCACATAACACAACTAGAAGAAGATAAAACAGCATACAGGAATGACATAAGGGTGAGTAAATAATGTCATGTTCCTTTAAGTACTTTACAAAAGGGCATAATGATGAGATCATCATATGATATCGATTAAGATAACTCAAATCATGCTGTTTTTTGAAACTTTGTGACATCAGACAATCTTTTGAAAGACATAGCCTGTAACTTTGCAGTTGCTGATATTTATATGGCCAAAAGTAGGATGAAATTCTGATAGCTTGTAATGTAAACAGTATATCAGACTACTTACATAAAATACATAAGTATCAGATGTCACTCTATATCTCCCAATAATATGTTTCTTAAAGGGTTAGTTCACCCAAAAATGAAAATTCTGTCATTAATTACTCACCCTAATGTCATTCCACACCCGTAAGACCTTCATTCATCTTCGGAACACAAATGAAGATATTTTTGATGAAATCCGAGGGTTTCTGAACCACACATAGGCAGCAATGTCATTGCACCTTTTGAGGTCCAGAAAGGTAGTAAAGACATCGTTAAAATAGTCCATGTGACTGCAGTGGTTCAACCTTAATTTGTGTTCTGAAGATGAATGAAGGTCTTACGGGTGTGGAACGACATGAGGGTGAGTAATTAATGACAGAATTTTTATTTTTGGGTGAACTAACCCTTTAAGATGATATTTAAATACTTAGTTTTATGATCAAACCTCTGTAGTTTTAATTGCGGCGGTCAAAAAATATATAATGCAATATAATACAATGATGATTGAGAGATTTACAAACAAACATTCCTCAAAATCCTGATGCATCATATTTGATACTCACATTTTAACATAATTTTTTTCTGAAAAATGATGTATGAATAATCAAGCAAACCTTCACTCCAGTAAGTGCTCATCTTGAAATATTACTAACAATATAAAAGTTAAAGGGTTAGTTCACCAAAAAATGAAATTTCTGTCATTATTTACTCACACTCATGTCGTTCCACACCCATATGACTTTCATTCATCTTCGGAGGATAAAAAAACCTCTTGGATTTCATTAAAATATCTTAATTTGTGTTACAAAGATGAATGAAGGTCTTATGGGTTTGGAACGACATGAGGGCGAGTAATTAATGACAGAATTTTTATTTTTGTGTGAACTAACCCTTTAATATTATATTTACTTTATAAAAATCAGTAAAGATTTCACTGCAAAAAGACACATGGACATTTTTACAATTATACTAAAAGGCTTTTTACTTGCTAAAAAGTATAAACAATAAATTAGAAAACAAGGCATGTAGTAGATTGTGTACAACAGTTTTTTTAGTTTTGAATATGTTGATAATTTACAGGCCTTAGACATTTGCGTATAAATGATACAGTAGGCTTTATAGGGTTAGGCTGTATTTGAGCTACATAAAAGACTAATGTAAAAATCTACTGTCAGTATCTATCTTTAATAGGACACCAACTCTTCAAAAAATGTGAGTAACTGGTTGAAAAACTGCCAAATCCAGCTTTACCGTGGGAAACTATATTTAAAGTCACTGCACAGGATATCCTGTTCTTTCCCTACACATCTTTATAGTGAGGCCATAAGAGCAGTTAGGATTTTATCTCATGTTTACCCCCTTGTCTTACAATCTACCATCAGCTTTGTTAATGTAGTGCACACGTCTTCAAAAAAAAAAAAAAAAAAAAAAATCTATATATATATATATATATATATATATATATTTGTTTTGTTTTTTGTACAATCTGAATAAATGTTATGTAAAGTAAGTGGTTTTCATTGTCACTATCATTAAATTATAAATGTGTGTATTGGTTGCCTGGGAGAACGGTCAATTATATCTTATAATCTTATATCTTATTTTTAACCTGAGAGCGGGCTGTATAATATGGCTTGTTATGCTGCTTTATGTTGCAAACTGGTATTTCTTACCATATTATTTGAATGTATTGTCATCATTATGAACAAACTGGTTTGTAGCACAAACAGTTTTTGCCGTTTACTCCACTTTGCCATTCTTAGGTATTTACCTATAGCGGTTAATGAATTGAAATTCTCACCCATTCACAGAAAATAGCTTAATTCCGCATTGCAAAATAAAGTGTATGAGTCATTGACGAATAAGGTTTTTAAAAATGCAAAAAAAAAAAATAATAATGGAGATATAATTAATTTTGAAGTTTTATTAAGTGTTAACAATGAGATTATGTGGTTTTTATAATCAATTAACACTGCTTTTGTCATTTTTTACAAGATGGACAAAATTTGTCACCAAAAAAGTAATTCGGTTTAACCAAAATTTCAGTTTTACCGAATGACACTTTTGGTTATACCGAATGACAATATTTTCAAACAATGCTAACAGGCTGATATCTAGCTAGCTAGCTAGCAAAAGGACAATCAAACATTTTATATTTAGTACAAATTTTTAAAATATTACAACATTTTTCATGTTTTATTGCGGTTGTACCGAATGACCTGATGTATCGGGACATGCGTATGAGCAAGTGAAAACATGAATTTATCAAATAGTTAAGAGAGAGTTAGTTACTTTGCTTCATGACCACTTGGTCCTTTGCAGGTGTCTGAATGATGTCACATCCTGTCATATGATATTGACCGTATGACTTGATCTAAAATTGTCCCTTTATATTGGTTACTCCAAATGACATCAATGAAATTCATTTTTCCGGACATTCTTTCTCATAACAAAGCAACGACTTCTACACATAATTTTAATACCATTTTGCATGTTGATATATGATGTTATAAAATCATGCCAGAATCAAAAATGATATTAATTAATTACATTTTAAGACATTTTAATCACAAATGAAATGGCTGTATTGGCCTTTGGACGGTTAAACCGAATGACCTTTTGACACTTCAAAATCTTTAAAATACCTTTATATGTAGCAAAATATAATTAAAACCTTTTGGATTCAATAAAAGAGACCTAGTTGTACTACCTTACATACTTTGGACAAAAAAAAAAGACCCGTCACGTCATTGACCCGTATAGAGTTTAGCATCATTATGCAAAAGTTTTTATGAAAATGTCAGGGATGGGTGGATGGATGGATGGATAATTCATTATTTCTCCAGTAAGATTGTGCTGTGAATGTTTTCAGCATTCAGTGAGCATTGTACTTTTTGTTCTCTACTACATCTCTATGGGACAAAAAAAAAAAACGGCTGGTGAACAGCTGTTTTGTGACATATTCATCTAGGAGGGTATCTCTTCATAATAATTTGTGAAATAAAATAAAAAATGCTTTTCTTCAACAAAACTAATGTCTGCAGACCCTGCTGGGGCCCATAATGTGTTAAAAGTCAGAAAAGTTTAATGGATATTTTTATCTTATTTGAGGGTTAAAGTGGAGTGGAAAATGTGAGGATCCATTGTAAGATCATTTGCAGCAACAACATTCTATTAATATTATTCCCACGTTTGCATAACAGAACAATTTTCCAACTAATTAACTGCTGGGTAGATCTCATCTCTGTGGAAGGCAAATCCCAACAGACTTCATTAATACAGCAACAAACACACCGAGTAATCAACAACACATTTCCCTTAAAAGCGTTCTTCTGCACATCTCACTAATGCAAAACATTTAATCACTGGCTTTTAACAGCTAATGCCAGATGCTTTATATATTTATATGTTCTACCCATAAATGGTTGTGTGGAGAAAGGAAAATGATATGATAATGTCCTTTCTTGACCTGTCCAGCTACAGCAGGGAAAGTGTGCTTGTTTAATGCAGAAATGCTCAATAGTTATAAAAACATTGCACATGCAGATACACGTGTGCTCTACCTAAAGAGTTACCATGGTATTTGACTGAACATTAAGTTTCTTACCCTCTTGGCCACCTGTATTGATCCAATCTGGATTTGCAATACTTGCAATTGCAAAGATATCTGCTGCGAGAAAGAGACATCCTGAAATAATGGTGAGTTTATCCATTTTCATACTAGTCAGTGAACTACATGAGTTGAGTTCTGTTTGATGTTTGGGATTGTATGAGATGGAGTCAACTTTCACTCCCTCTTTTCAGAGGGAACCAGAGATGCTCTCAGTTCATCACAGTAGTATCTAGAAGATAGCATCTGAATGTCAGTTGAGGGATTATGATGCAAACAGCAGTATGACATTCAACACTGCACATCATCCCATTATGAAGTATTACCCCTTACGTACTCCAGTGCTGACCACTAACAACAGCCTATACTTGAGCATCGCTGTGTGGAAAATCAGAAGTATTCCGATGCTACATCCGTGCTGGATCTTCCCTCTTGATTTATGGATATCATTGAAAAAGGAAAAAGATTCCACACAGCGCACGAGCCTGTTTCTCGCAATCAGTATCGGATATGCTGGCAAATTCTTTACCGATAAACGCAGTTGTCCTTCTTGTCTTATATTCTTCCGCGTTTCAGTTTAAACTAATATACCGTAAAACAGCGTCCGCGAAGCTTTCAAAACAAAATCCTGCTCGCGAGATGTTTTCCCTTTGTAAGGAATAACGGAGGGGGCAGGAGAACATGACGCAACACATGACGTCACCAGCCTGATTTGACAGTTGTGTTCTCGTTGGAAATGCCAATGAACAAAATAGAAGTTTCTAATATCCTCCTGAGACCCAGGAATAGACTTTTGTCCTCTGTAGTGGACATTATATTTTAGTGAATTTCTCTGACAACATACATGTCACCGTTTTAAGTCATGTAAAGAGCTCGTTCAGGGCTTTTCAGAGATACCAAATGTTTCACATTGATAACTGCCTCTCCTTGGTCTTAAAAAAAATAACTGACATTAATGTAGTTATCAAATTTAACACTCTTATGGAAATTTGATAATATTTCGTATCGTTTAATTCTGACTAATTTTCAAATTGTTTGTCATAAATCAGCATCTCAGGAAAATGTTACCGGGTTTCAAATCAAAATATGAATTTCTGTTACGAAACAGGACATCGATTTCATACATGTTAACTGTAGAAAACACCAGGACTTGTAAGCATGTTTATTAGGCATTTTGGGAGACACAAGTGAATAAGGAAAGATATTAAAAATATATATTTCAATATTCCTATGAAATATTAGATATTATTATGAAAATCTTGCCAATTATTGGTCCATTTATTACACTTCTTTTTTCATTATATGTTGCCCCAAGAACACATTAATATGCAAATTAGAAACTGTGTATAGATGTATTGTATATAATGGGAAAACTCTCTTATGGCCATTTTTTTTTTTTTTTTTACATATATTGCATAAAGCAAAATGTTATATCAAATCATTCGGTTATTTCTTTTATAACATAGTTGAGAATAATCTTTATACAAAGTTTGGTATAAAAAAATCCTGAAACCAAAAAATTGATGGGTGATTTTAAAAAAATATCCCATTGATTTTGCCTATTCATGTCTTTTCATGTCTTTTTATTTTTTAAAAAAACTTAATCCTGGTGTCCACTACAGAGGACATAGCATAACATATGAATAAAATATCATTTTTCAAAAATGTTATTTATGATAAATGTTATTTATTATGCTCTAAACAATAATGACATGAAAAAATACTAAAATTCACAAAACTTTTTTTTCTGGTTCTCAGAGTATTTTTCAGTATACTGTATTTTTAAGATAATTATGTAAAATCCAAATAAGCTTTACATATCTTTATCGGAAAGGGTTTTAACAATGTTTTTCATGCTCGTTCAATAAACCATAAACAATTTTTGCACCTGTGAGACAGTCCTTAAGACACTAACATTTTACAGGTGGTACAGTAGACAATTTAGGGCATTAAAGAGACCTTTCTACTGACTCTGAAAAACACCAGAAGAAAGATACTCAGGGTCCCTGATCATCTGTGTGAACGTGCCATAGACCTGCTGCAGGTCTCTTTGGGAACAGAGCAACAAACTGCAGCGTCCGTAATTTAAGATGCCTAAAGACAGTGCTACAGGCAGACAGGAAGCACAGCTGATTGTCCTTGCAGTGCCAAACCACATGTAACCATCTGTCGCCCCAGACATGTTCGGGAACTTTCAAGTGCCTTGGAGTAACATCTCACAGCAAGAATTGGCAGATCTGGTGCAGTCCATGAGGATGAGATACGCTGTAAGACAGCTGGTGGCCACACCACATACTGACTCCTACGTTTGATATTGACTCCTGCTCTGCTCAGGGAACCATTATTTCATATTTACACATTAAAAAAATTTGCTGGAAAAAAAGCAGTTGAAAGTGAGAGGATGTTTTTTTTTTATATATATATACACACACACACACACACATATATATACAACATACTTTGGACTGACCTAAAATGTTATAAGGAGAAAACAATAACTGTACTATACTGGAAATATAACAACTGGGTGGAAATAATATATATTTTTATGGCCAATGAAATTAAGAGATTTTTCCTTCCATTTCATAAATTTCAATGTGTGTAAACTGTAATGTTTGTATAATTGTGAAATAATGCAACAAGGCTATTAAAGAATCTAATATTTTATTACTATTATTTGGTTTTTTATTTGCAGGAGAAACATTTATTTTATTTAGAAACATTTTATTAAATATATTGTTAAATATGGGCTTTTGTTCGTTTTTACTTTACCTTTGGTTAATTTAACCTTTTTTTTTTTTTTTAACATTTCCAAGGTTTCATGATGGTTTGAACCATGTTTATTGTAAAAACAACCCAGTAATACTCCACTGGTCAATTACCACAATTCTTTTATATTCAGATTTCAAAAAGGTCATATTTTAATAGCCTTATCCTTTGATGTCATAAAGATCTCAAGATGTAAGTGGTAAGAGGATCAAAATCACAACTTGTTTCATAAATGTTTGTTGGTGTTGGTAGATACTTTATTAATTTATATCTATACATTTCAAATGGACAAGTGCTGAGTTCTTCTCTACAAGTATCAAGACCAACTGTTGATAACCCTGTTTTTTTTTGTTTTTTACAGGAACAATAAAGATATCATGAACATGATCTCATTTCATTTTTGTGAAATGAAAAGTTAGACACTGTTGAAAGATAAAATGTGTGAGAGTACTGATTGCCCATCAGATTTCATCAACAAAAGGTGTGTTGACCAACTGTCCACTGGAGGCCATTGTCTTTTTGCCAGACATGAACTTCTTTGCCACCTGAAAAACAAATGAGACCAATTTTGTTATACAAAATTACAATCCAAATGATAAAGCCTTAAATACACTACTATTAGCAAAAGATACGTGACCAATCAACATGTTGGACAACAAATTATGGATTATTGCTATTTTTCAGAATATATTTTTTAAATAGCCTTAAGCCCAAACTATACGTCGGCCGTCCGTGTTCAACGACAGCCCGCGCACTGTCCACTAGTGGACTGCTGTTCTCAAAGGTGCTCAAGTCACTTGCACATGCGCTGTTATACGAGGATGTACGCGGGTATGCAGACGTCTGCGGACCATCCCGATGACGAAATTACATCATGCGGACGGTGCGCGGATACAGACGGCCGAAGTATACTTTGGGCTTAATTTTTGTGTCCGCACAGACTGTGCGCGTACAGCAGCGGATACGCAGGGTGAATGTTGAGACAGAAGAGTCCACTAGGTGGCAATATGCACAGTTGTGATGTACTGTGCAGTAGTCAAAGAAGAGTGCAGAAAGAAAGATACATAGCAGTAAACAAAGCTGCCTATCCTTCTCTATCATTTTTGCGTTGGTTCTTGTTGTAATCTTTACATGCAAGTATAGCGGCTCCGCTACTTTTCTTCTTCTATCCTTCTGAGCGAGTCCTGTAAATGACAAGACTCATTGCTGCCCTCTGATGTCTGGTAGAATAAAAAAAAAAAAGTAATTGTACTGCACGTGTCCAACTTGTCTATCTGAGCTTCCGCAAATGAGTATACTTTGAAAGCTGTGTGGAAATGATGCGAGACGCAGCGGAACGTGGAAAATTAAGTATACCTGGGCCTTTATTATGTCAACTATAAATAACACCAATGGATATTATGTAGTGACCAAAAAATATTAAACATTTTGTACAGCACAATGGTGAGAGGTTGTCTTTACCCAGGATTGAACCTATGATATTCTTGTGTTACCATCCTAGAGCCTTTGCACTGGGATAAGAGACAACATTTGCTTACGTTGACAACATCAGCCGAAGACACAGCATCAATTTTCTGGGTCACAGCCTCAGGGGAATGGTAGGTACCCTCTGCCAGCGCTTGTGATCCAATAGCTTCCATCAAGCCCTCGGAACTCTCAATAGACATCAGGTACTCAGCGGTCAACTGATTCCTGCTCAGACCAAATTCATTAATAATTACATGAAAACAAATACATGTAATGTGTACAATATAAAATGTACTGCACTCTAGTTCTCAAGCTACCCAGATGATGAAAACTCACTTAGCTCTGCTGAGGTCAGCTGCTGCAAGGTTTCCTTGAGCAATGTCATTCACTTGACCAACTGCTGCTTTGATTACCTGAACAGAAGAAAAAAAACAAACAAACAAAAAAACACTTTATATAAATAACCTTTAGTCTCATGGGTAACACCACAAGTTTTTTTTTTTTTCAACAAAAGGGGAATTTGCAAAAGGTAGTTAAAGGAACTTAGTTATGGAACTAGCCACCAGGGTGGTTCCCCAAGAACAAAATTTTCCTCTAGGGCCATTTTCCTGGTTGCATTCGCACCGGCAATAGGAACTCTGAAGTGACGTAAACTGTGCTTGTTGTTGTGACTTTTATTTTTACATCATACATTTATTTTGACGGCGCTGATAACACAACGCTCCCATTCTCCGTCTTCATTAGTTTGCGATCTGTTTAACAGTCCTGTCTAATACGTTATTAGATAGAACTGTTATACAAAGAAAGTAAACAGTATATGAAAAAGTATTAGCGTTTGCCGTGTGGTTGATGCCCAATGTCAATAGCTAAGAAATACATGTTTCGCTTGGTCCCCTCAAAGTCACGTTGGATTGTCTCCTTAGCGTAAAGGTATCACCGTTTTCCATGTTCGTAGAGTTATCGCAGAGTAAATATATAGGCTATAATCTGTGCTGGTGTTTCACGTGCGTTCATCCAATCAGCGTACACTTACTTCACGGGTAGTTCCTATTGTGCTGGGTTAGACCCTATTCTGAAGTAGGAGCTAATTTAGTTCCCCAAAAGGCATTCCTAGAACTAAAATTGTTCCAAGTTCCAAACAGTGGGTACTTCTGCTATTAGTTCTAAGAACTATAAAAAGGTTCCTCCGGTGCGAAAGCCCTTAAAATGTTGCATGTACATTAAAATCACCCTCTATTTTACTAAAGTTTCACATTTGTATTTGTATAAAAATAATCTATGGTTTCAGTGAAATAAAATTGTATCATGCAGACAGACAGACACAGATAGAAACAGACAGAGACAAACAGATACAAATAAATAAACAAAGATAGATAGAAAGACAAACAAACAGACAGACAAACAAACAGACAAATAAATAGAAAGACAGATATATTTTATTTAACTGATTCCTGCAAAAACTAATTAATTCAGGTAGAAAAACAAATGAGTGGCTTTAAGAGTGAGTCACTGAATCATTCGTTCAGAAACACTGATTCATTCATGAATCAAACACCATTTCTGTGTGTTGTTCAGAAACACACAATGATTAATTCTGCTTTAAATTTGTTTGGAACTATTTCCAATAGAACATAAACAGTAACTGGCAATATTGTTTCCAAAATTAAGATAATATTAATTCCTTGTTTCTTGAATTTTTACTTCTTTAATCATAATTAAGTCAATCATAAATGAGATGTTTCTTGGAAATCAAACCCATGGCCTTGGCTAGCACCACGCGTAAAATAAATTCATGTTAAAACCAGAGCATAATGTAAATCACACGTACGTCTTTGGCAGCGTTAGCCTGGCAGATGGTGTACACTCCAAACAGACCAGAGTCAGTGTAGTTGGCACTGAAGGCAGAGGCCTGCAACAAAGCAAGACAGACACAGTTACAGAGTCCTTCATAAAAGCCTTTTTTGAGCTGAAGGTCATAAAGGATAAAGTGATACTCACATCAAAGGGCTGAGCTGTGACCTTTGAGATGGCCTGACTTAGTTTGCTTGTAGTGTTGGAGCCTCTCTTAACACGTGGTCCTGCTCCGAGCACATGCTGCAGTATGCTGAATGCGGTGGCATCAGCTGATGTTGCACTTGCACCTTCGCTCGTCACCACCGCATGAACCAGTCCTCCTCCGGACTGATGCCTCAGCTCACCTGGAGAACAGGGCCAGAGATTTTTATAATGCATTAAATATAAAGGTTTTAAGCAAATTGTTTACTGAGAAAGCCTATAAATTGTAAAAGCATTTCGCTAGCACACACATGACCTGAAAGCAAACTACATATTGGACTACTGAGCGATCGTGTCACTTCAGAACACTAGGATTGAAATATAAAAATATGGATTTCATATGCATTTCTTTTACGATCACTTTATGAATGTTTTGAAACGTCAGAGTTTTGGGTGAAAAGACTTTTCATTTTTGGGCGATCTATCCCTTTAAGTATTGCTGTCCATTTAGAGTGATTAAAATCAGTCAGGTTGTAGCTGTCTATGTAGGCAGCAGACAGTGAGACTGTGCACTAGGTTCTACAATAAAGTCATAGACAAGCTCTTTACATTATGTAATGTAATGCCTTACAAATGTAATGTGTTTTGTATGATGTATTTTTAACATGCATTACTGTTTTAGTAGTAATAATGTTCTCTACCTCCACGGTACACGGCTTTGGATCCAACAGTGCCTGTTCCACTGCGGATGTTCAAGAACTGCTCACCAACCTGCTTAAGTATGACATGATCCACACCTACACAATAACATACAAGCAATCTTATTGTACCACATTATTTACAAACACTATAAAAAATAGTAACCTGTACACAGGGTTTCTGCAGGTTTCATCAAATCTAATTTAATGCTTTTTAATGCCAATTTTTAATTTTTTAATGCCATATATACATGACATCATCTATCGACTTTTAACGAATATATATATATATATATATATATATTCGTTAAAAGTCGATAGATGACGTCATATGGCAATTATAACATTCATTATGTCATTAAGTTGCTTTCGCATTCTGCCAAGTGTCAGCCCTTTAGATTTGTTTGCTTCTCTGCTGCTACTCTTTGTGCTCACATAATGTATTTTAATGCAGCCAAAATCCCAATAAAACTATTTAATCTATTTATTTTTCTTTTTGTTGTCAGACAATGTGAAATAGTGACTGAAACGTGGCCCATTAAGACTACATACAGGGCTCGACATTAAGCCTCGTCATGTGCTTGTACTATGGAGAAGTAAATCGGTCATTCACTTGTCCAAGTAAAAAAGTTGCTTGTCCGGAAAAAAATAGGATTTTTGTGTGGTGTAATATAAATTTATTCTGAAGCAATATTCTTTCATTCAGAATATTCTTTCAGAATATTGCAGCTCTGACATATATGATTTTACCTTTATTAAGGGCACCCCCCCATCCCCATCCCCAATCTAATTAAATGTATGATTCATCTTTCATTTTAAATTCTTAAATTTGATCAATAAATTTAATTACAATAACAATGGTAACACTATAGGGCTGTTACCAATCAAATTAAATCATTTACAAAAAAAAAAAAAAAAAAAAAAATACAACTGTATTCATTCAAATGATTCGTTCAAACGGCTGATTCATTCATGAATGAGGCAGCTGTTCATGAATGGGTCACTGAATCATTGACTCAACCGATTCGTTCAAATCGCTGAATCACTCAAAAACACGGTAAAGAAAACACGGTTGAGTGTTGCTGTGAGATGCGCTATGGTTCTGCTGTGATGTTTATTTGGAACTATTTTCGCTGCTGAAACAGAACAAAAACAGTCAATATTCCTTCTAAAATGTAAGTGACTTAATATTAACTACTCGTTTATTTAACTGTTGTATGAAATCAGTGTCATGTTACAATCGTGATGGTATTCAGGAAGACAGCACTCTTGGTCGTGTGATGTTGCTTAACTGTATCGTGTTATATTCATATAAAAACTCCACAATTTAAATTTTTACCGCAGTATTTAACCAAGTTTCTTGTGTGTGCTGCGCTTATTTGTTTCTATTTCTCCTGTTACCGTCAGTTCATTATACATTATGTAACCTATTATTATCCACTATCGATCGCCACTTGCACTAAATATAATAAATGAAAAGAGCAGACGCAGATAGAGGTGCGCCTGGGGCAGGGAAGCAAGATCTCGTGCTTGTGCGGCCCATAGACTGGAACACAGACATGGAAAGTCTACTTGGGCCGCTGTCCAAAACAGCGTTACGGCAATTTTGCACCGGCCGGAGGCCATTACCAAACTGGTTCCGCGTGTGTATCACACCAATGTTCATATTTTGCGACAGCAAATCAAAGTTATTAATTATGAAGGCTATATTCAAAATAAACCGGTAGTATTATTTTTCTTCAAAACTATCTAAAATTTTTAATGCCTGTAGGAATCAAATTTAATGACTTTTAATGCCTTTTAAGGCCTTAATTTTCGCAAAATCCATTTAATGACTTTTAATGCTTTTTAATGCCCCGCGGAAACCCTGTGTACAGTACAAATGACTGATTTCATTGCCTTTTTTGGGTCAGATTAAATGGTTTTTTGTTTTATTTTAAATATAAATTTAATAACATACCAAGACCAACAAGGGCCATTCTTGCACTTGTGAAGTTGTTCTGAACAAAGCTGTGCATCTGTGTAAGAGGACATAAAAATACAGAAAACAGCCAAATTGAACTTTTACTCACAATGCGTAATACACTATTTGCTGTACCATTTATACCATGGTAGATATATTTGTGCAGTTGCAGGATTGTTATTTACATGTTGTTTACTGTTCTTAAAGTTGCAGTAAGCGATTTCTGAGAAACGCTGTTGATATTTGAATTCACCAAAACAAACACACCCCTACCCAAAAGGATCACAACACACATCTTGATAGCTCCACCCCCAAATTCACAAACACGCTATGCAGCACAGGCACCTCCCCCCAATGAGTTGACACGCCCCTTACTGCTGATTGGCTGCAAGTGTTTTTTGGTGCTTGGTCGGATCTACTTTCAACGGCGTTTCTCAGAAATCGCTTTAAGCAATGTCATAACTTGGTGCATTAATGAAAAATCTTGGAATTGATGTGTGGTCACAAGTGTGTATATTAACTATTATACATCAAAATTATACTTAAAGATTAAAGTAAGCATTTTTTATCATGTTAGTGTTACCATTTTGAGTGTTTTACTGAGTGTTTAGGCATTATATAAATTAGAATTATTAAGTGACTTAAGTAAAGTATGAACAGTGACAAGACAAATTCTGCATAAAAAATTCAAATAAGTTTGTGCAAAGATACAAAAAAATTAATTCCCCCCAAAATGTTGTTTTACCTGTTCTGTGGTGATTTGGCCAATCATGTAGTCTGGACAGTACAAGGAATTGGACAGGGCATTCTTATAAGCTGCAGCATGCAAATTCTCAATGACACCTGAGGCACAAACAAATAGAAATGAAAAACAGAAACAGGAAGTAGAAACATTAAAACTGCCATCCACCAAAGTACATCATAAACCAATGACAAAATTATATAGTTCATTCTCCATCAAAATTAACCCTCCGTTACTCCTCATTTAGGGGTTACACTTGTAATCCTTGGCGGTCAAAACAGACCAAAGTGTAACATTTTTATTTTTAATTAAGTTTTATATATATATATATATATAAATAATCAGACATAATTACTTACTTTTATTAGGTTTTGCATTTGGATACACATTTAGATTTATCAAAAACTACAAACTACTTCCATCATGGCTGATCTGTAGATTCTACCCCAAAAAATTGCTTGGTATTTTTCATATTTCCCATTCAAGTTTGACTATTTTTTTTAAAGCCTTTTCTAAGTCATCAAGTGTGTTCATATAGCAAGTGCCACAAAAGTCACCAAGTTTTGCACCATTCAAATGAAGTAAACAATTTAAAAAATTCAAAAGGTCTAAAGTTACCATCAGAGGGTTAAAGACTTCATACCAATCTGTGGAGTCTGCTTGGCAAGTTCCTTATCCACTTTCACCCTGGCAGTGAGGTCTGACACTTCCCAGTGACGAAACTCCGGTGCAGTGGTCACATTGATCAGATACTCCATTACAGTGTCACTGTGAGAGGACACACAGACAACATGTTTCCAGTGAAACACTAATCTTTACACATTATCAGACAAACTAATCATGTGTACAACTCACATATGATCTCTCAGGCAGTCTACGGTGTACACCATGTTTTCCCTGGAGCTTGACACACTGCACATAAAAAAATATTATATACATTTACTCACAAAATATACTATAACAGATATGCTTTGTGCATAATAATGCACCATATACATTATGCCAGTGGTTCTCAAATGCTGGCTTGCAAACCAAAAGTGGGTGGTCTGATATGGTCTTGAACAGCAAAAGGGCAAAAAAATAGAAGGTAAACCTGGATCCTGAAGCAAAACCAGTTGAGAACCACTGTATTATGCCACATATATTTCATACATAATAGAAGTTCAGAAGACGGTGTTCTGTGACATTGTTAAACTGACCTTAAGCTTCCCCCTACAGCCTCAACACCGCGGCAGATCCTGAAGGCAGACGCTCCCTTGGTTGTCTGGAATCAGCAGTATAGAGAAGTGAATGCTAACAAGAGTCACTGTACACTAGCAGTACAGCAGTCAAACAGAGTCATGATCGATGTATACCAGACTGGCAGCCAGACGAAGCATGTGTGTGACACCAAGGTTGTCAATCGCCTCATATCGGCTTCCAGCCCTGACAAGCACACCAATCCGAGAAGCAGGAGAATAGTTTTCCAAGGAAGCAATCACTAGCCCACTGGGCAATTTTGTCACCTGGAATGGGAAAAAGAATGAGTACATTTACACCTTCCAATTTATACCAATTGCTTACTCATATCATTGTTTTGGCATTTTCAAGTTAGGCTAAACATTAACATGTTAACTCAACAAACTGATTCAGCTAAGTTGTAGAAGCGTACTGATTTCATTGATTGATGTTACACAATTTTGTTTGACTTATAAAAAGATGTCAAATTGTCACTGAGCTGTCATCAAATATTTGATAAGTTTTAACAACATTATTTTTGTAATCTCTTCTTTATTTTCATGTATACATGTATTTTTTTCAACAACTGGAGTACCTCATTTTGTTGTGTCCTAATGAAGATACTAGACTTGGACACTTTAGAGAGCACAGATGACGGAAAGACTTTCTTGACTGTTGTCATTACTCATCTCATTGCACAAGCTAATGATGAGCTGCTTTTATTTTCTATATTATTAAAAAACTGGTGTATTTTTTAATGGATGTTCCAACTGGGATACAGAATTTGCCATTTTCAGGGAGTTTAATTAAATGTTCATGTTATATTTTGGTTGTATATGTGAGTTCATAAAAATTTAACTATTGTGTAAAATAGTCACATAATATCAATATATCAATTGCAGGGCTCTACGTCTTATCAAATCATAATCGTATCACAGTATGTTTTGCAGTATCAGGAAATATCGGCTATGTGGCTAAGAAATATGATGAAATGTTCGATTTACATCACTACTACGTTGGAATTTTCAATTTTAATTCAATATTCCTCTATAAACACACAAATAACAATAATAAACACCTAAAAAAGCATCCGTGCGATTTGGATTTTTTATAAGGAATATTATAATGAATTTCATTTCTCAGGTTTAAATTACCCATAAATGCAATCAAACACACAACATAGGAATCTAGAAAAAAAAAGAAAAGAAAAAAAAGAAAAAATTTTTTTTATATCTATATATCTATATCTATATATATATATATATATTATATTTATATTTATTAATATTAATAATTAACAAATAACATCTGAAATCCTGTTTATAGAAATTTAAATCACATATATTTTATAATATTTATTCAATTAATAATTAATTAATTAAAAATGTAAATTAATACTTAATCCTCATTTACAGAAAAACATTCACAGAATTAATGGACTATGAAATTATCTAATATGTTTAATATTAGTGCACTTACGCAGTTATAGCTCAATATATTATGCAATCAATATGTTAAAATGTTGATGTCAATATTTATTTTTATAAAGTTAACTGAAAACAATATGACAAAAAATTTCCTTGGAATATATCTGCTCGGTTTAAAAAAATATGTATTGTACCGTACGTTTCACAGAATAAATCTGCATAATTAGTTAAAAAAAAAACTTGAATGAAATAATTTGTTTAGCTTAATCACAAAACTTGCATTGGACTATGAAAATATTTCTGGCATTGCAGTGAAAATTTCAATTCACCATGGGTTAATTCACCATTAATTCAAATTCTAATTCATAGTCAGAGCAGAAACCCTCCCCAGCACCCACACATACATGAACATCCTGGTACATGTGAGGGGCACCTGCCGAGACCTTGACCCCCGACAGAGGCACAGTCAAGGGCTGGTCCCTTTGAGTGGCCGCATAGAAGCGTCTCTGTGGAGAGAGAGACATATCATCATCCACTGACCTGCACTTCCTGCGGCAGAAACTTTAGTGGCTCCACGGCTGCCGCAGCCTCCACCTTACGGGCAGCCTGGGCTGCATAAAGCCTCCTCTGAAAATCAGAAAAGACATCACGCCTCTGAAGAAAGAATGTGTGCAAAAAGAGTAGAATAAAGAGGGGAAGTGCGAGGCATGGGATGGCTACTAAACCCAGGTTTCATAAAGGGTAAATAAGAGTGCTACAGGCCAAGTCATAATGACACCAGAAATATGCAATTAAACATTCTAAGCTGCATAAAGTAATGGTCTCATCTAATAGAGGTAAGAAGTAAAATTATCATCATACTGTTGCTACTCCTACCTCTTACAACCCTATAAAATATATATATATATATAAACCAAAAGGGGCAACAAGGTTTAATGAATCGCATGACAAATAAGATAAGTAACCTTTCTCTCACTAAATTTTTATTCTGTTATTCTTCCTGCTGTAGTACTGCTGACCTGAAAGAAATCAGTGTATAAGGGCCCATGGATATGTTTATAGATAGATAGATAATGAATAAAATTGATTAAAATAAGTAAAAAAAAGTATACATAAACTAAAAAGCCATACATTGAACAGTACAGTACTATAGTGAGTATAAAAAACATCTTTGGTCTTTTATACAATCAACTATATAGATGGCTTTTAGGATGTGGTTCTGTTGCATTCAAAAGACTGAAAGCCGCTGCTCTACATAACTGAATTTAAAACATGGCTAAAACCTCGAAGTTAATAAAATGGCATGTTGAGAGAAGAACTGACAACTGTATCTCTCATCTTAAGAACCAAGGCCACCGTCTTTCTTATCTGGACCGCCTGCACAAAACAAGACACAAAACTATGCAGCAGAACCTCTACTAGTCATCGTTAACCCCGTTAATCAAATTCTCACCGATAATTGGCTTATTCCCCGGATCCCCCTCATCTTCTCTCTCTCCTTCAGATAGACCACAGCAATATGGCTGACCTAAGGATGTCCTACCCAAAATCCTTCACTCTCTGCTTCTTTACGTCGAAACCAAAATAAAGCGCAAGTGCTACTGCCACACGGCGACTCGGAGTAGTGACTACTTCCGTTTGCATAGCGTACGCAGTACATATCTGAAAATAGATCTGAAAAATCTTAGTGCTTTTAAAATATTTTATTATAATCATTTTTTAAATATTATTTTGATGTTTAATATCATATACGCCATGACTTTAATATTAAATGTAAAAAAAATAAATAAATAAATAATAACTACAGGAAGTAGTTTTAATTGTGCGCATGCGCAGTGTGTCTATCACAAACACGTGTTGCAAGTCGCGGTAGTAGTGAAGATCTCAAAGCTGCGCTAGTCATTAATGCGATTTACTTTTGTTTATTTGCTAAATTCTAGACTTTTCTGTTTAGTTAAATAATACTGTCCTCCGTGAAGCTATTGCCGAGAGGACCCGTGTGTATTTAAGTTAAACACCGGCTACAACACAACAAACACGATGGTGAGTATCACGTGTGGGGCTTTTTACTATTTCTCATGTTGGGTCACTACATTTACTGTTTAAAAGTGTGTTCATACACTGAATCTTATTTTGCGTTATGTTTTTTAATGTATTTTAGCTGGAGATCTAAATACAAACATTGTTAACCGCATAAGTGTCACTGTGTTAACTTAATGTAGTCGGATGTCTTGCTAATAACTCTTTGCTCTTGTGTTTGTCCATCTTTACACAGACTGAAGCTGAAGTGAATCCGAAAGCCTACCCTCTGGCAGACGCCACGCTCTCCAAAACCATTCTGGACCTGGTGCAGCAGGCGTCCAACTACAAACAACTGAGAAAAGGGGCCAATGAAGGTAAAGTACCTCAACATGATGAATGTTTCTCCATTAGGAACATTAACAACATCCATGATAAAATAATATTGCATTATAGTCTAGTGATGGACGCTGTCGAAACTCTTCATGAAGCCTCAAAGCGATTTTTTTTCTCGAATCAGTAGTTCCGAAGCTTGTATGAAACTCGCCAAGCCGCGCGATTTCAGCAAATTATTCTTCATTACCTCGTACCGTTTTGAACCTTGAACATTTCCAAAACATTTCCAAATTTGATTTGTTTATATGCATGTTATTAAATAATAATAAAAAAAATTAATTAAAAAAGAGAATTAAAAATTCAGATTATTCGCCACTGGATGGCGTTGGTCTGGGACGAGTGTCTAATTATTTTAACTGATCTCGGGTCAGTTTTATAATGTAGATTAATACATTTTAATACTTAAGCGTGTAAAATACAAAAAGGGGAAAATTTAACTGCTTTTAATTGACCTAATTTGCCAATCCCTACCAAATAACACAAAACAAGCACTATAACAAAAGAACATACGTTTTAGATTCTTTATATTTAATGTATTATATATAGATTATAGTTAATTGTTTTCATTAAAGTGGAATCTTTTTCAATTGGTTTGTAAACATTTGTTGCATTTGCATCTCTGTTAATTATACTTGCTTCCTAAAACATGGACTTTAAAGCTCTGTGGTAAGTCAGAATGGGAGACAAAAATAACTGATAACCCAAAAAAAAAAAAAAAATTACACACTTCAGCTTTATGAATCAGCAAAATGAATAAATTAATTAATGTTAAGTAATATAAGATCAGCTAATTATCTACATATTGGGAATGTTACTTTTGCCTGCTCTGATTTTTGTTGTCTTCCACAGCCACTAAAACTCTTAACCGTGGGATTTCGGAGTTCATTGTCATGGCGGCTGACGCTGAACCTCTAGAGATCATTCTGCACCTGCCGCTGCTGTGTGAGGATAAGAATGTGCCGTATGTGTTTGTGCGCTCTAAACAAGCTCTTGGACGTGCATGTGGAGTTTCAAGACCTGTCATTGCCACATCAGTCACCATCAAAGAGGGATCGCAGCTGAAACCTCAGATTCAGTCTGTGCAGATGGCTATTGAAAGACTCCTAGTTTGAGCTCATACCTTTTACAATTTTGTTTTCAGGTTTTTTTTTTTTTTTTTTTGTTTTTTTTTTTAAATAATGATCTCTTTGTACAATCCTTAAGGATTTTTTTTGTTTTTTTGTGTTCTAAAATCACAATGTTGAGTATGATCTTCAGTTTCTGACAGCCGAAATAAAGTTCGGTTAAAACGAAATGACATTTGTTTGGTTTTTTGTACAGTATGAACATTTATCAAACGCATCTAACATTTATTAACATATAATATATATATATATATATATATATATATATATATATATTTTTTTTTTTTTTTCTCCATAGTATAGGGAATATAAAAGTACAATAAATACTGTCAGATTTACACAAATATAGGCAAATAATGCATTTTAATTGTATATTAAACATTGGAATTCACTGCACTCTAAAAAAAAAAAAAAGAAAAAATGCTGGGTTAAAAATAACCCAAGTTGGGTTAAATATGGACAAACCCAGTGGTTGGGTTAAATGTTTGCCCAACCTGCTGGGTAGTTTTATTAAACTCAACTATTGTTTAAAAATTACTATATTGCTCGCTTAAAATGAACCCAAAATAGGTTGGCGATGAACATTTATTAATACATTTCATAATAATGATTAAATTATAAACATTAAATTGCTTATTAATAAATGTTCACCTTTTGATTATTACTGTTGCCTCTAGTAATTATGTGTCTGATTTTGGGTTCATTTTAAGCCAGCCATATAGTGATAATTAAACTATAGTTGAGTTAAATAAAAACATTTAACCCAACCACTGGGTTTGTCCATATTTAACCCAACATTTTTTTTTTAGAGTTGTGTAGTGAAATTGAGATTTTGTTTTTGTCTGTACATAAATTTTAACCTCGTCTTTTATACTTTATTCTAGATAACTTTCAAAAGTTACCCAGAATGAAAGTAAACAAAACTAAGAAGCATTTAATCTTACTTCCATTAAGTAAATACATTTTCTTCAAACAACGTTTTAGGTTAATTGTCAGAGGGTTTTGTAATTTTTACTTGTACGTTGCATTTCATTGGGTTTATATGAAAAAAGACCAAGACTCCGTTTTATTTGGATGTACATTAAGCAATGTGGCTTACAAGTAAGAAACTATGTTTGTACGACATTTATATTGTTTTTATATTTTCGTTACATAACTTTGGACTGTAGGGTCCGAAAATGACAAAGTGAGCTGCTGTTCACAAAAAAAAAAAAAGTTGTGACGTCACGTGTTCTGTGGAGGTATTCATATTTGTTATAGTATGTGGATTTTTGCATACTAGTTAACATAAACGTTTAATGTCGCAATTCATATTTTTGTGTGTGGTTTTGTATGAAGAGGTTTTATTATTTTGATACAAGATGAAAAACGCGAGCTGGACTCGAACGAGCCACGTGACCGAGGAACTAAAGTCCAAAACAAACCGAGAAGTTTTTGATAGCAATAGACAGATGTGTGAAAGAACTATGGCAGAGTCTCCCGTTTTATTAAACAAACATGAGGTGGAACGTTTGCTCAGTTACGATGATCTGATTCCCAGACTGGAGTCTGTCATGGGAAAGTTTTCTAAACGGGACAGTTCAGAAATAATTCAGCCTGTGAGATCTGTGGTCCCTATACAGCAACACAGTGGGTATGAATGAATCCATGTTTCAGAATATCGCTATTGTTTGCTGACATAAATCTAGAGAAGTAAACTCTTGATGCATTTGTCAGGTTTTTAGGCGTGATGCCTGCATATATGGCCGCTGAGGGTATTTTATGCACTAAGATGGTGACTTTTTACCAACGGCCAGAGGGCTCCAGTTTACCATCAACTCAAGCCACAGTGTTACTGTTTCATCCCGAGCATGGGCATGTCACAGCGGTGAGCCACACAAACCTGATTTATTTGGCAAACAGATTAACTTCATCTCTTATGCACATCTGTGTATGTCTGAGATTTACTAAATTGTCATCTGGGTCAATCACATAAGAGTCTACAATAAAGAAAATGAAAAAATATTTTAAAAATGTGGTTTAATAAAACATGTGCCTAGACACGTGCACGTTACATTAATCTTGTTTCGTATGGGTTTAAAAAACATTTACACCATTTTTAAGAAAAGTTTACATTTAATGATAATTAAATGTAAAAATGTTAGTGTTATGTGGCGTAACCATCAATAACAGAATGTTGGAACCATTAAAGTTATATATTGTTATATATTATATATGTTATTAAAAATTAATAATTTTTACTCATATGTTGGTTAAAAGGTGTTTATATATATATATATATATATATATATTATTGTTATGACATGTTTATACATAATATATTATTGTAATGACATGTTTAATTTTTAATGACATTAGTTTGGTGTACAAAAGTTTTCCAAAAATTAATATTATTAGCATATTTTTTTATTTTTAAGAATGTATTATTTAATTGGTTTATTTTAATATATAAGTTAAAATATGTTATATTAAAATTACTGAATGTATGAATTGCATTTTTATTAATGACTTATTGATGAATGTTATGTGGTGTAACCTTCAATAACAGAATATTGGAACCATTAAAATAAAAATTAATAACATTTTCTTAACCCCATTAGATACAATTATTATTTTCAAATATGTTTTTTATATATATAAATATAATCAATTACTAATTCATAAATCTAATCAAACGTTTTTTCAAATATTAATAAAAAGTTAAGCAGATTTTTTTTGTACTTGGTAAGGTTAATTGATTTATTTCAGTATACAGGGTAAAACATGTTCATCATAGAAGAGGTATATTAAAATCATTGTATGTCTGAATTTCATTTTTATTTTAATTTATCCTCCCATCCATCCATTAGTGATTAGTCATTTTACTATGAATGATGACCACACTACCATCTTACAAATGACTGTATGAATTCAGAGCATATTAATGGAAGCTAAATGTTAGAACAGCATAATTCAGCTTTGGAAATGCTTTAGTTCTGTAACTGTATCTCTAATGTCAGATCATGGATGGGGAGGCCATCACGGCCAAACGAACCGCAGCAGTGTCAGCCATATCAGCTAAAGTAGGTTCCTCAACAGACCCCAAATTTGTTATGGTGTAATATATAAAGTCACTTATTCTGAATATATTTTCTCTCTCCAGCTGTTCATGCCAGCTCTTTCAGAGGTATTGTGCATCCTTGGTTCAGGGCAACAGGCTAGAAGCCATTATGATGTCTTTACAAAGGTCTTCAAGTTCAAAGAGGTAACTAGTCTGAACATGGGAAATATGTCCAGGTTATTAAAAACTATTTTTTGTGTGTCATCCAGTATTGTGTTTACTTCAGGTCCGTGTGTGGAGTAGGAGGAGAGAAATGGCTCATCGGTTTGTTAATGATCTCCAAGGCCCTGTTAGAGTTTGTTCTTCGGTGAAGGAGGCCGTGATGGGTGCTGATGTTATAGTCACTGCCACAGGTGCTAGTGAACCCATACTCTTTGGCGAGTGGGTCAAACCAGGTGCCCACGTAGCAGGTCAGTTGCCCCACAGATTTCCAATAGATATATTTTGTGAGTTATCTAAGCAATATGCTACAAGAGGCCATGTTATATTGTGAATATAATCACGACTAAAGGATACTGTTAAGATGCAGTCACATTAGCCATATTTATGAGAAATTTAGCAGGTAAAAAAAAGGTCCATTGTCAAAAGTGTAGCAGTGTATTGGAGCCATAACCACATGGGCAAGTGCTCTGACATACTGTGCGGTTGCACTTTGGACAACCCCAGTTCGAGTCCCAGCTCAAGGTCCTTACCCGGTCCAGTTCCCCTCTCTCATCTCCCATGATTTCCTGCATGTCCTCCTACTGTCATATCAAAATAAAGGCAAAAAAGCCCAAAAATATAGCTTTATAAAGAAATTGTGTAGTAATGAATGTAGCACAGCTCCCACAGAAATCACTTTCAAACCAAGCAGCTTTCTGTTGGTCATTGTGGCAAATTCGCTTCACTAACTAGAACAGTTCAGGGAAGAAGGAGCAAAACAACAAAACAAAAGTAAAGTGGAAGCCCTCGCGGCAACACTCTCGCCACTGGCCTCACTCCGTTCCCACAACTCTCTGCCCCGTCCTGCTTCTTGTCACATACCCCATCACCCTTAGCAGGCCGGGAGGAATCCTCGAGACTGCGCTCTACCAAAGTCCCTTTCAAGGAAAGTCTGTTCACTCAGCGGTCATATTTGCAACGCCTCCGGGCCGCTATTTTGGGCATCCGAGACCAAGTCCTATCTACTTGAATGGGGGAATCCTGACTTCTCAAAAACTGCTTGCCGAACTCACAGTTAAATTACATATTACAAAACAGCAACAAAATCTGACATGAACTGTCCCATAAATGTGGTTTCTTATGCTCAAATAGTGTTAAAAAAGCTTATTTTTCGGGCTAGACGTGCCAGTCCCAAGCGCGAGTCTCAGGTTTCTTTGGGAACTGGAGCTTCTAAGGGCAGCTTCCATGACGCAATGACTTTTACAATCAGAGATTGGCTCTTTTGCTTAGAAGGTGGAACGCTTTCCGCCATATTGCGCGTTGCAGTTTCTCCCATTCATAAGTAATAGGAGTGAACTGTCTTTGGCATATTAAACCCCCCAGTAAACTGATGTTTCACATCATAGCTGTTACTACATTGTGTTTTTATATATTGTGGTGCTGTTTTGTGACAGCGGTTGGTGCTTGTCGGCCAGACTGGAGGGAACTGGATGACGTCTTGATGAGAGGGGCTGTGGTGTATGTGGACAGCAGAGAGGGGGCTACAGCAGAGTCAGGAGACATCATTCTGTCTGGAGTATGCATCACTTCCTTTAACACTGTCTAATCAATAAAATACAATTGATTTCACCAACATTTATTTGTTACCTTATTACCTTACAATACATGTGATATGTCCAAATTCCTGAATATTTAAATGCTCATTGTTTCCTCAGGCTCAAGTTTTCGCAGAGCTCGGAGAAGTTATAAATGGATCTTTTCCTGCTCAGCGTGAGAAGACTACGGTATTCAAGTCACTGGGTAACTTGTTGTTTTTCCACAGCTGTGATCAAAAAATCAAGTTCAAGATGTACTGAAGATTTAAAAAAAAAAAAAAAAGCATTCTCATCACTGATAGAAATTCATAGTATCTGAATGTGCCTTAAAAAGCTTGATGTTTGCATTTCAGTCCTCTCAAGAGACAAAAAAGGAAATATTTCTATTTATAACTTTTATTATGTAAGCTTAAGCAACCCCTGCTGATCTTTAGCCAGAAATTTAGGCCTGTCATGTCAGTTATAAAACACACATGCGATCGGATTTGATTCTAAATTCTGTGAATTTCATTCTACGTCAAAATTGAGGAACAAATTACAGGATTTTTAAAGGCAAAAATTGACGTGAAAATGGTATGCGTACGCCAACTGAAGAGCATGCATACAAACCTTTTGTGCTTATCTATACCAGTAATTAAAATAAATAAATGTAAAGATAAATAGACAATCACAATATGCATTATTATTAGTTGTAGTCAATTAGCAACTGCTTTGTGATATATATATATATAGAGAGAGAGAGAGAGAGAGCGAGAGAGAGAGACTCACACATACAACATCGATACACGTGCTTGAGTTTAAGATGATTTATAAAGTGAGAAACATTTTTGTGCGGAAATTGTTGTACATTTACGTTTAAGTTCATTCTATGTGCATCTTCATAAATGAGGCCCCTGGCATGAAACTAGAGGAAGCTATTTGTGATGACTAGCTGAACATTTTGCATTTTTAAATGCAGGCATGGGGATACAAGATGCTGTCTCGGCCAAACTTGTGCTGGAGAAGTGGAACAGCGAACATTGAAGAACCAACCAGCACGGTTTCCTCCACTGATTGCACAATTGTCTTGTCTGCCTTTTTTTTTTTTTTTTTTTTTTTTACTTTACTTTCAAAACTACAGAATTCTACAGCAGGTTCTTGACACATTTCACACATTTTCACATTTTGTAAGTATAAATTGCAACACAACATTAATTTAAATAAAAAGAAACAAAAAAATGAATGAAAATTAAAGGGCATCACAAACATGTTAAATTTAATTTAGCAAAGATACAGTTCTTTGGGCTTTTCAATTTTTTTTTTGAAAACTACAGATTCTAAATAAACTTTAAAGGCTGTTTGAAAATGAGCAAAATTCGGTTTTGAGTTACTCCATTTAGTTTGATGAATATAAAATGATCCTAATAACAAAAATAAATCGATAATATTTTTCTTTTGGAAAAGTCATATTCATTTGAATGAAGTAAAACAGATGACAAATTTAAGACTAGGTTGCAGTTCATTTTAACTTAGAAATTGAGACATCTCATACCAAAAAAAAGAAAAGAAAAAAAGAACAGGCACATTCAAAAAATAAATGCATAATAGACTCTATTTCACAATTACAAAAAGAGCAGTTGTATTCAATATCCAGATGAAAACGCTCTGTCTTTCACAGGATCAGTGAGCAATTTTAATTAATGATATTTAAATGCAGTAACCAATCAATTAGGTCTCTTTTTGTTAATATCTCTTCTCCATCTAAATTTGTTTGGTTCAAAGGTGTAATGTGTAAAATTTAGGAGGATCTATTGACAGAAATGCAATATAATATACATAACTATGTTTTGAGTGGTGTATAAGGACCTTACATAATGAACAGTCATGTATTTATTACTTTAGAATGAGCCATTTCTATCTACATACACCGCGGGTCAAGTTGCCATTTTGCGCTGGCATGTTTCTACAGTAACCCTAAGCGGACAAACTGCTCTACAGAGCGCGTTTCGTCTTTATGTTCGTTGGTGTTTTTAGAGGCAGCTTGCATCGTCACTACGTTGAATACGCAGGAAGAAGTAGTAGTAGTTAGTCGTCTGGTTTATTAGAAGCAGAGACCGTTCTTTGTTAGAAGTAAGAAGAAACCTCGACGCTTGCCTGGCTATCTGCTGTCTCAGACAACGACATTTTTGTCTTTGTGTCGGCCGCCGTAGCTTCTCTAAAAGTATTAAGTGAGCACGGTGCTGAGCCGTTGGTTGCAATTCGCAGCCTCACCGCTAGATGCCGCTAAAATGTACACACTGCACCTTTAATATTTTCCCTCATGTGATTGGGAACATTTTTGGCGAGTTCTTAGCCGATATTGTGTAACAAAACCAAAGAAGTCTTGTCTGCCATGGTGGTCACGTCGTCTTTACCTCAATCAATGATTATGTGTGAACAAACAGCTCTCACTCTTTACATAAAAATGACATAGTACAGTAGGTTCATTTGGTTTGAAACAAATGTTATGAATGAAATTTGAACGTACTACATCCGCCATGTTATAATTGTCATGTCCAACAACACCCTCTCTACCCATTAAACAGGTTAATCTCCACCCTTGAGCTCCAGAGAGGTAGAGCTGGAGGTCATTTGGCTCTGCAGCGAGCACCACTCGAGTTACGTCGCTTCACCTCCATTCATTAATCCTCTCCCTTGGCCTCACGGGACAGTAAAGTCGCATTTCAGAATCTCGCTGGAAGTAATAGATTATCCACGTACTTTTCGCCTACTGTTTAATGATTATTATTGAATTCGGGCACACTACTTGGCTCACATACTGTTTTTAACCTACTATATAGTATGGAAGACATATTCAGATGCAGCGTTAGTCTGTAATAATAATAATAAAAATACGAGGGCACACTAATAGCATTTATCATATAATGGTATAGCCAACCCTGTATCCTAACCACGCACGATCTAGACAAATTACTGGTTACGACTCAAGAGTTATGTGGATAAACGAATGATTTCAACATAAATGGAAAACAAAGGACAAAGACATATGTTTTTAGATTTCTATTTCAGACATAAAGGTTAATACATTGTAGTTTTAGTGGAGACAGTAAAAGCATGAATAAGCATTTCAAACTGCCATTGTTACAGAATTTTCAAAATGACAAAATGAAACATTTCATGTGGAAAATTACAACCGTTTCCTTTTTTTAAACGAGACCAATTAGAAGTTTAATACTTGATGTCTGTAGCCTAACAACAAATCAGTTAAATTACTGTTCTTAAGAATCCACTACATTTAGCACAGTGTTCATGGGAATCTTTAGAGGATATGAACCCCATGCCATAGTGTCTACAGTATAGAAATTTCTGACATGTTCAGCTTACCAACAAAATCCTGGTCTGATACTAGGCACTGGTAGATCTGTAGTCTAAATACAATACTGGGACTGTAAAATGCATAAAACACTGCCAGACTCCTCCAACAGACTGACTAAAATACAGAGAGAGATTAAACAAGAGGTCTGCCCTTCTGAATATTCAGATACAGTAGTGAAAATATGCTATATGCTGAAAAAACAAAGCTATTATATGCATTTTAACTAGGTTTGTTTCCTATACAGTTAAACAAAATAAACTCTCCAACATGGGAACCATAACACAGGAACCAATAAAGTGTTTTCTTCAGCTGTCCTCTAGTAAAATAGTTCCTTCAATATTACTGCAATCTCTGTCTCTTACAAGTACACATGATTAACACCCCCCACCATTTAGGAATAATAAAAAAAAGAAGAGATTGTTAGTGTGAGCAAATTGAAATCCATGACATGTAGGTTTAACTTTTGGCAATAATTCATTTTCTACAAAAATGCAGATTGTAAACAAAATATATGGGCTCACAAAGATGGAGAAACAGAAACTGAAAGGAGCATTTAGTTTCTTAACATCAAAATTGAGGGGAAAATAAAGAACATCATTAGAAGGCAGCAGGAATTTCTTAGTGTATGAGGGGAAACAACTATAAATGCCGCTCCCATTTCTCAGAAGCAAATACTCTGGCGTCTTAACAGCTAGTTAGTGGCGTAATTCTAATTACAATGCAAGAGAGAGAATATCTGTATGCATACACTGTGCAGACTGTTTCTTCTTTTTCCCCAACACACATTTCCCATCATCCCTGCCTCCATTGTTCTCCTCTCAGGTGAGCTCAGATTGCAGCTGTTGCTGTGTGTGCAGTCATTTCAGAGGATTTTACACTTCCTCTTTCTTTTCTTCACCGGTGGCGGGCACAGGACCGCGCGGATGGCTTCATCGAACACCGTCTTAAGGCCGCGCTGCGTTAAGGCTGAGCACTCCAGGTACTTCACAGCTCCTGTGACCAAAAAAAAAAGAAAAAAAAAGGATGTAAAGTGGATCCAGACAGCTAAGGCTCCGGCTCCCGCACGGTCATGTCTGGACAGCTTTCAAAGTATACTAAACCGCAGATGAGTGCGGATGGACGAGTTCAACATGCGCAGTCAAAATTGCTTTTTAATACTCTACCTGTCATTTACAGGACATTCGTTCAAAAGGATAGAAGAAAAGTAGCAGATCCTGCAATTGCATGCAAAGTTTAGAACAAGAACCAAAACAAAAACAATGGAGAAGGATATGCTGCTTTGTATTGCTCTTTAAACACTCTTCTTCGACTACTGCAGAGTACATCACAACTGTGCATATTGCCACCTAGCGGACTCTTATGTCTCTGTGCGCGGACATCCGTGGACCTTCGGATGATGAAAATTACGTCATGCGGACTAGGGTTGTCAAAAGTACCGTTACTTCGGTACCAAGTCGGTACTGAAATAAAAAAGAAAAAAAAAGTGACAATGCCAGCATTTCTGCAGTACCTGTAGTACAGAGTACTGGGTATATTCTGTGCCCGTTGATAGGTGGCTGCTTTCAAATGCTCCAAGTGTGTATTAGGGATGTGATGGTGAAAACATTTTTTTTCCACTGGTTAATCGACGTGTGACAACAGTTTTTCCTTTACTTTCAAGTTTTTCCTTCTTTTGCACCTTGCTTTTAAAATCGCTAATTCGAAAGCGAAAGTAAAATGCGCACAGGCATTCATTCATTAGCACCAATTCGGGGGAGGCAACTGCCCTTTGCAGGTTCCCTATTAGCATTGGGTTTAAATCCAAAATACTGCCAAATAGGCGCTTTTATGAGAGATTCATTGTGAGTTCGCAGGAGTGTAGATCACAGCGAGCAGGTGCCTAAGTGATTGACAGTTTCAGCGATTATAAAGGGAGCCCTCTTTGCTCGCTTTCTGTTTATAACTCGTATACAATTTTAATAAAATACAATTTGAATGCTGCTCAGTACACTGCAAAGTTTCTGGATTTACAACTGTATTTAAATGCACGATTGAATTCAAAACGGCAATGATTGATAGTGATATAACCATAGCAACAGACAGGCCAAAACATCTAATACTGTACATGTATGTCAAAATAGATGTGCAAACTAATAGACCTGCCACTTGCTCTGTTTTGTGTATGTTTCTTTGTCCTTCATATTACAATTTATTGTCTCTCAAAAGTAAGAGTCGACTCTGAATCAATTAAACAAATCATTTGTAAAACAAATCTCAAGCCGTTTCGTTGTGACGTCACAACGAAACATTAGCATATTGCCCGCCCACTTATTGCAGGCGCAGACACCAGGGAAAATTCATTTTTTCAACAATACCACAGCAGTACAATCTTTTGTTGTGTTCCCATCATTTTACTGACGACTGCTTCTCAAACCTCGGGGAGTTTAATGCAGGATTCACAAAACACTTGGTCTTAAAATATGGATCAATGCCCAGTTTATTAGGACCAGCTTGCTCCTCTGAATCTCAACCTGTAAGTATGATTAATAATTGATGTTTATATTTTCTAGTGATCGTTCAAAATTCGTAGTTTTGTATGTTAGGTTGTGTAACATACACCCTAGTCTGTCTACTGCTAACCGGCTAACTCACGTTTCTGTAGTTCTGCCATTCAGATGTGGGTCCAATATTGTCTAAAAAAAAATGTGTCGATTAATGCAGCTTGTCTGTCTTATTACTTGGAGTAGTGATCAAGGATGGAGCACGACTTTTGATTACAAGGTGTAATGCATTATCAGCTATTCACATTTGTGCTCGGCTAACGTGGGAGTTTACAACATAGCTGTAGGCCCGGTTCACTTACATAACTGTAAAACAAACTGTTTTTTTTTCCTCTGCGTTTTTATTATTACAGTAGTATGGAGCTCCATCTGTATTGTAATAGGATGTTAAGATGCTAGTCCGCGCTAACTAGTATTTTCTCTGTAAACAGTAAACACTCATTGTAATGTCAAACAATGATATAGCCATTTTTTACTTTGTTAATAGTTATGACGAGTCTGTGTACACATCTGGCCTAAATGTTTATTTTATGTTAGAGGTTTTCAGCTTCACTTGGCATTCTGATACAGTTCCCACAAGTGCACCTACATAAAGTATAACAGTGACGCTGCCATCACATCTTATAAATAACGCAAACTAAGGTGACACTTGCCATAGAGAAACGTCCTACTCCAGTCGTGACTGTGAATCAGTTTCTGGTTGAGCGACTATTCAGACGTTTCATCGTCGGACTCAGGCTCGAATTGATACGGTAAAATCGATGCCATCTTTTCTGTCCATACATTGTATACAATGCCTTGCGAATTGATAGCTGTCATTCAGTTATGGCAATGAGCGCGGTGCGTGCAGTAGACCAATCACAAAGGATTGGGCCATCTGACCAATCAGAGCAGTGTAGGCTCATGGAAAGGAGGGGTTTAGAGAGACTGATTCTTTGAACTGCTTCTAACGAATTGTTTATGAGAAGAAATTCATTGAGGTGAAATTAAATGTATATTATGAGAAAACGAAAGTGTTTTTTGACCTTGCATGCATGTAAACCTGTTGTAGGAGACTCCCAAAACAATATTAGGAACATTTAAAAAGGCATAATAGGGGCATTTTAAATGCTACATGCTGTTTAAAAGTATTATTTACTTATAATTATTATCATCATAAACTTTTTTTAATTTAAATAATATTTAAAAATAGTTAAATAAAATAGTTCCAACAGTTTTTGCTATAGTACCGAAATTAGCACCGAGAACCATGAAATTTTACTGGTATTGGTACCAAACTGGAATTTTCGTACCATGACAACCCTAATGCGGACAGCGCGCAGAACGTGAACAGCCGAAGTATACTTTAGGCTTTAGACTGCATTTCTTGCATTAAACACACATTTCTTGACTCTCCCACACTTAAGCAGTAATAAAAAAAAATTTCATGACTTTTCAAATAATAAATTAGACCTCGCTAAGAGGTTAACTAAAAATATAATGAATATGTTATATAGTGCATACATTTAATATTTTTTTCTAGCTAACTAGCAAGCTATGGACATTGAATGGCTTTCCTGAGGTAAATTCCTGAGGGTTACGTGACATTGTTTACGAGCTGTTTTACTGACGTCTTTCCGCTGTTGAAACACTGATTGAGCAATTACATGAGACATAATATGGATTTCATTAAGTTGTACTGTATCTTTCAACATACCAACTGACATTCATTAAATGTTTATTTCGTGCTGTAACTAGTAGTAAAGAGAAAGAGACTACCCATATTACACAGCATTAAAGAGCAGTATTTATATTTTGAATTTCGCAATAAAATTGACAGAATCTGAAAGCTGAGACTGTTTCATATCAAAATAAAGCACAAAGCTTATTGAGATTACTGGATGGTAGACGCGGTACAAATAACGTTTGTTCACGCATCAAGTGAAAACAGCAAAGAATGAAAATAACAATTTTGGAAGTTAAGAATCGATATCTGTCCATCGAAATGAAATTGATTCATCGATATTGTAAACCCAGGCCCAACATACACATGTGTAAAGGCAATTCAAAAATGCATTTAAAGGCCAGTGTATTAATATTGAAGTGCTGACCTATTTCTTTGGCCATAGCGAGGCCTTGAGGGTAGGTGATCGGAGTGAGCTTCTTCTCTTTCAACTTTTCAATAGTGTCCTTGTCGTCTCTCAGATCAAGCTTAGTCCCGACAAGAATTATGGGAGTGTTGGGGCAATGATGTCTGACCTCTGGATACCACTGTTGAAGAAATCAAAACAGACATGTTGAGCTTCCAATTACTAATAGCATGTTGTTGTGCCATTTCCAAACCTAACCTATGTTTTACCCGTGGATAAACACAACCTCCTCCTACCAACAACAGCAAATGTCACTTGATCCTTGGAAATGGACATCACTGGACATTTTGCAGACACAGCAGATTAAAAGGAATTTCTGTCTGCTTCATTACAGCATCAACATGCTATTTTGAAGCTTTCAAACCACATTTGCTCAATCTCTCAAGCCAGACAGACTATTCTTAGAGCTTCTTCCTCATTTCGATTCATTGTGATCATTTCGAAAGTCGTCTACATTGACTTCAACAAAATATCTGAGGGCTTGCTTACCTTTGCACGGACGTTCTCAAACGAGGCTGGACTCACAAGAGAGAAACAGATCAAGAACACATCCTATAAGAAATGAAAAACACAAATCAGACAAAACCCTCCTTTCATGCCGCCTAATGTTCAACACTTTTCTTTTACAATTATTTGACTATTTGTAAAACACAGCATTGACTAGACTTTGGCATTAATGAACTGTAAATTGACTCCACTTGTTTCCCAAGTGAAAAAAAACACAGTGAGGTTTGTGCCTAAACGATAACAGCAAACAATTGAGCCATTTACTCTCACAGCCTTAGTAAGAGAGACAACGACAATACAGAGCTGCCATTAATGCTCTGAGCAACATAAGAAATCACTTTAGCCTACCAGGAATCAAGACCTGGGCTATTTTTAAACATTTTACCGTACTAAGGCTTAGTGTTTATTACGCCTCCTAAGCAGTATGTCAAAGTAGTTTGGAGATCCTTCCTGGTCTCATGCCTTAAAAAGTCATAACTCTCAAAAATGTTATCCATATGGCTTTTTGCTGTAACAAAATAATGGGTCCACTGATAAAACCTCAAATAAACATCTAATTATTTATGAAAATAATATTGTGATACATGTGTTTTAGCTCTATACCGTCTGAGGGTAGGAAAGCGGCCGAAGCCTGTCGTAATCCTCCTGCCCTGCTGTATCCCACAGTCCCAGGTTCACCGGCTTTCCATCGACCATCACATTGGCAGAATAATTATCAAACCTAAATGAAAGTTAATAGCATAAAACAGATTATTCAATGGAGAAAAAATTATTTTATCCATTGGGAAGTGACTACCAGGTAGATGAAGGGGATGGGTTAAAAAGTAAGCGATTCAAAAAGAACAGTTTTAGAGGCAGAGCTAGATATTACATTTGCACAGATGAAACTGGCACAATAAGACCAGGAATATGGATTTAGAAAGTGGATGTTGGCAATTCTGATGTTGACTTTAAAAGGACAGTTCACCCAAAAATAAAAACTCGTTCTAAGCCTGTATGATTAACTTCTCAATATGCAGAGAAAAAAAAAAAAAAAAAAAAAAAAAAAAAAAAAATATATATATATATATATATACACACACACACACATACATATATACATATATATGACACACACACACAGACATATATATATATATATATATATATATATGTATGTGTGTGTGTGTCAATGACGAATAAGGTTTTTAAGTGTAAATAAACCGGAGATAATTAATTTTGAAGTTTTATTAAGTGTTAATGAGACTGTGGTTTTTATAATCAATTAACACTGCTTGTCGTCATTTTTTACAAGATGGACAAAATTTGTCACCAAAAAAGTCATTCGGTTTAACCAAAATTTCAGTTTTACCAAATGACACTTTTGGTTATACCGAATGATATTTTCAAACAATGCTAACAGGCTGATATCTACCTAGCTAGCCAGTTAGCTTGCTAGCAAAAGGACAATCAAACATTTTATATTAAAGTTTTTTAAAATATTACAACATTTTCCATGTTTTATAGCGGTTGTACCGAATGACCTGATGTTTCAGGACATTCGTATGAGCAAGTGAAAACATGAATTTTTCAAATAGCTAAAAGAGCGTTAGTTACTTTGCTTCACGACCATGTGGGCCTTTGCAGGTGTCTGAATGTCACATCCTGTCACATGATATTGACTGCATGACTTGATCCAAAATGGTCCCTTTATATTGGTTACTCCGAATGACATCAATGAAATTAATTTTTCCAGACATTCTTTCTCATAAAGCAACGACTTCTATACATCATTTTAATACCATTTTGCACTATGTTGATATATGATGTTATAAAATCATGCCAATATAAAAAATATATACATTTATTACATTTTAAGATATTTTAATCACAAATGAAATGGCTGTATTGGCCTTTGGACGGTTAAACCGAATGACCTTTTGACACTTCAAAATCTTTAAAATACCTTTATATGTAGCAAAATATGATTAAAACATTTTGGATTCAATAAAAGAGATCTAGTTGTACTACCTTACATACTTTGGATGTCATATCTTTGTTTTTTATTATTATGGCCTTTGGACAAAAAAAAAAAATGACCCGTCACGTCATTGACCCATATATATATATAAATATATATCATGATGACTGTCCCTTTAAAAAACTCGGGGTAAGAGTGAGGTCGGCTTACACTGTGGGAATGTACTCCCCAGGAAAAGCATTTGTGGTGTAGCTGATCAGAAGGCATGTTTTTCCCACAGCCCTGAGGAAGAAAAGAAACAAACAAAAACATCTCAAATATCACTCATACATCCTTATGCAATATAAACTGATGTCATCTCCTATAATCGTTTTTTCTTCTAAACAATGATTCATTTCCAGATTAAAATTAAACCGGTCATATAATTATTTTAAACATGACATTGTTACTCCTATGAATAATAAAAGTGGGTTTGGTTGACTTCATTAATTACTGCAGCACTCCCGCACATTTGCTCAAGTTTACTGTCTATGACGTAACATTTAAAGGAAACTCAGGGAAGGGCAGTTTAGCAGCAATGAAAAACACTGACAAAACAGTTTGACTCCAGTATACAAATACACGGACATTTAAAAGCTTAAATCTAAAGTCATTCATTCACAAAACAAAGTGGAAAACAAATTTAATGAGCTATATAAGCGCTTTTAATATATCTTTGTGAGCTAAAACACACAAAAGTTCCCAAATCAAGGGCACTTAAGTTAGCTAAACTCAAAAGACAAGAGAGCAAACCAAGAAACGACTAAGAAGTGTAAAACTTTATTCCACAACAAATATAATACTGAAAATAGGGGTAAACTCACCCGTCCCCGACAACCACACACTTTATGGCCTGCATCTGTGTTCACTTAGCACGCTATCCCGCTAGCTTTATCTGTGAATGAATCAATAAAAGCTGCTCTGACCGGGATAACCCGCCCTCAAAATTCAACACGCACAAAACAAGAGCGGAGTCGATAAAAGTTGAATGATAATGTGAACTTTCGCTCAAACTCGACGGAGTAAAGTTAGCTAGCCGACCGCATTCCAGCGCATTTACTGCTGCTGCTCCAGTTAAACAAACAGCCACCACCCTAAAATCTCAGATCCCGGTCTACACACACATATCCCGTCCCGTCCCGAACAATAAACACGCTCTCTGCTGCCTCCTGATGGACTGGAGCGGATCTACGTCGCGCATGCATCTAGCGTGCGATTTCAAATATTATTTATCATCATCAAAAGTGTCATGCCTTGAATTAGAAAAATTGTATTTTAGTTTTAGACTTTTTAACTCTGTAAAGCCTGCCATATGAAACAATTGTTTTGAAATTAAATGTTATTGAACATTTAGACAAAATGTTTAAAAAAAAAATACTAAAGTTTGCATATAGTTTTTTTTTGTATAATTTGATACATCAGGCTTTTATGGCTCATATAGTATGATCAAGGAGAATATGGAGTTCACACTCAAGAAGGCAAAGAACAGTTTTATTCAGAGGTGAAATTCTTGAAATATCCTGTAATGTAAATCATTACTGTGAGATTTTTATAACAGTATAGCAGATTATTTACATAAAATGCATATAAACATCATCTGTCACTCTATATTCCTAATAATATGTCTTAAGATGATATTTAAATGCTTAGTTTTTTTATCAAAGTTTTGTAGTTTTAATTGCAGCTGTCAAAAGCGTGATGCATCATATTTGAAACTTAATTTTAACCAATTTTATTTTTTTCTAAAAAATTTTTTGATTGGTGATCAAGTAAATCAGTTGCTTCAGCCCAGTAAACATTCATCTTGAACTATAACAATATAAAAGTTATGTTTAAGTTATAAAAATAAGAAAAGTTTTCACAGCAAAAAGCCATAACCTAAAGATTTACTTCTTTACAACTATACTAAAAGGCCCTTTACTTGCTAAAAAACCCCTATAAACTATCAATCAGAAGGCATGCAGTAGATTGTGTACAACAGGTTTTCAGAAAAGTTGATCATGCTGATAATTTAGAGGCCTTAGAAATTCACATATCATACAGTAGACTTTATAGGGTTAAATAACAGATTAATAAATGACCGTATATTGGGAATAAATTTAGTGGAGGATGAAGGGAGTTGAAGGATGATTTTTATAAAAAAAAAATAAATAAAAAAAAAGTAGAACATATTAGAAAGTCTCAGTCGATCCATTCTAAGCCTTCTTAGTGCATGTCTACTGTTTAGAGCAGTTGACTTTATAAACTTAAGATTGGTTAAAAAACAAAAACAAAAAAAACAAAACAAATGCTGCACACATTAATCATAACTAATTCTTTCTTTTGTTGATCAGGTGGTAGTGAAGTGTACCACATAGCAGAAAGACAGTAGCTGCGTCCCAAATGATGCACTATACACTTATACACCATGTACTTATGCACTATGTACTCATCCATGTAGTGTGTGAATTGTATAAGGTTATTTTGTCATTTAACAACGGAGTCCAATACCCCCTCCGCAACACAATTAAAGCTGCGAAAGGTGAGTGCATGAAGTGTCCAACATTACACACTTCATTTTTTCCGTTAATTTAGTGCATCATCTGGCTATTTAAAGTGCACGTTTTCTTTTTGGAATTTTCTGTGAACACACTGCTCGCACTATTTGTACTTAAAAACGTCATAGAATAGTGCATAAGTACGCAAATTGGGACGCACCTAATATTTATGTATCATATTTTTCCCCCTTTGTCAAAAATTACTGCTCCGCCTTATCCACAATAAATGCACCCGATCCTTTTTTTAAAATGATAAAAAAAATAGAATTTTATTTCAAAAGCCAGCCTATGAAGATCACATGGCAGTTACAAAATCCTTTGCATAAAGATCATGAAAAGCATTTACAAAAATACACAATCCAAACTTGCCTATATTAACTTAAATACAGAAAAATAAATAGTGATTCTTCTCCAGCCATTCTTAAATAGAGCACATGTCAGCTAGCAAAAAATACAAAAAACACAAAGCACAAAACTGAAGAACTTATTAACAAGATTTACATTTAGTCTAAAATACATTCTTCACTGGTTTGTTTGTAGAATTTTGTCATGCATTTGTTGCTGGTGAATTCTAACATATATAATAATAATAATAATAATAATAATAATAATAATAATAATAATAATAATAAATAATATACAAAGGAAAAAAAAGCATTACCCTGATGACTGACAAAAGTGGAAACAGTGTGCTGCATCAGCATGAGACAAGAGTGCAAGTGCTGAGTCTGGCCCTGAGGCCTAACAGTACATGGACCAGCATGCATTCATGTATTACCAGTATAGCTCTATGGCACATTATTTCTCAACCGACTCCATTCCTCTTTTTCCAGTGCATGAGTGACAAATTGTCAGGAGTTCATAATGTCCCAAGTGCTTGCAAGTCATTCATCAACAACCTTCCCGTGCACCCGGAAACGGTACACACAGGTGTATTCAGGATGACCCCAGTTAGACAGCACTCTCATCTCAATGATCTGAAAAGCTTGTGTGATCTCCTCCTTGAGGAAGACAGAGATGCAGAATTACAAGATTACAATAAAGATTACAAATAAATAACACTGCGTCAACACTGAAAGTGGCTAAATTTAGGATTACGAGGGCACGTGAATTTTTAAAAAACGATGTGCATGCATAAATTATTTATAATAAATACCGCAATATTCCATTAAAATAAAAAAAAAAAAAAAAAAAAAAAAATTGTCAATTGTGATTTCACAGTGACTTAAAGCATCCTTCTCTATGACAGTTTTTCCAATGTATCCCTGTATTGAGATTTTTTTTTGCTAAATAAATCCATCACCCAATTGGTTACGTCTTGATTTGATTTTTATGTAGCTAAAGGCTGATTAAATGACTGAAATAACAGAAATCCAGACCTGCCAACCTTGGAAAATTTTTTTGAGTACCAGTGTGACGGGACAGGACACGGGGTTTGAGGGGAGGGGGTCATATTTATTTTGAAAATTTTGAGAATGCAAGACACACACACACACACACACACACACACACACACACACACACACACATATATGTGGTTTACGGGGACTCTCCATAGACATAATGGTTTTTATACTGTACAAACTTTATATTCTACCCCCCATACACTTTCCCTACCCCTAAACCTACCCATCACAGAAAACTGTCTGCATTTTTTGAATTTAAAAAAAAAAAAAAAAAAAAAAAAAAAAAAAAAGTTTAAAGTTTAGTATGTTTTTTCCTCATAAACCATGTTTACGTTGTAATACCTATGTCATTATACACATTTGTGTCACACACACATTCATAATTCTAATTCTGACTGTAAAGTTTTTTTTATTTGATCCAATTCAGAAATTTGACTTGCATTGCTAGGTTACATTATAATATACAGTGAAAGTCAAAAATTTCAATACACCTGCTCAAAACCATTTTTTTTTTTTATTCATGATTAATATTGCATTGCATAATGTGTGCTTCTACAAACTGACAAGTGAATCGCATTCAATTATTTAATATAAATGATTTTTTTTTTTTTTTTGCAATTTCAAGTATTTGTATTAGTGACGTGCGCTACAACTAACCTGACAGTTTAAACGGAGGTTTCGTAATGACTGGTCAACTAGTCTAAAATTAAGAAATCAGTAAAAAACATTGTGGGTACATGTGATTCATTTAAAAGAATTTATTATTCCAATATCCAAATATGATACTAAATCCCACAGGAAAAAAAGGTTTATATTTGTGACGTGCTGTCTCTGAATTTGATCAATGCACATTATAAACAAGACAAGCATTAGCTGAATAAACGTTGGCCAATACAAACATTTATAGAAAACAGTCAACAATGAATAGACCGGACCAATGAGAGCAAAATGAATCGATTATTCAAGAATATCAAGTATAAGTAAGCTGAGTTCGACATAACGAGGGGTTGTGTTAAGGGGTTTCATTTAACGAATTTTCAAAACAGAGATTGATAATACAAAATGCTTTCTGACATTTTGACAGGAAAAAAAAAAAAAAAGCAAGCAAGAAAATTTTAAATCTAGCGCGTCAATTTTCATTTTACAATGATCTTCCCTCTCTGTGTGCGCGCGTTTGTAGCACTGAGACAATGGTACTTTTAAATCCATAAGTAACTAACACGCTAGTTTTCATATAAAATGAAAAATATGTAACATAATTAGGTACTTTAGTTATTATTAACACAATAACACAACACATAGGCTACGTTTCTCAACACTGAGAATAAATAAACGCCTGTTTCTCCAGACTCGCGCTTGTCAGTCATCCACAAATCACAGCACTTTCATAATCACTAAGCCATATGGCGATTTCAATTTTATTTAGATTTATTGTTCAGCATTAATTGGGCATTTTATACCCGTTTACCTTAAGGAGTTAGAAGTACCGTGACTACTGTACTGTCCTCACTTGAGAAATCAGTCAGACAGCGGGAGTAGGGAGATCGAGCGGGTGGGACTTTGTGTTGCTGTCGATCTGCAGTCTCTTTTTAATGATAGGCCGTACGCATTTGTCAATCATCACCGCTTGCTATTTGGGGAATGAACCCAGCGCTATGATTGGTCGAACTCTTCTTTTGCTGTTGCTTGATTTGAGTGCTGCGCGTGCACAGAGGAGTTACCAGGTTTTTGCATAGTTTAGAGTGACAAATCGTACCAGCGTACTTTGAGGTCAAAATGCGTACATGTTACGCAAAATGCGTACAGGTTGGCAGGTCTGGAAATCACAATATACAGGAAATTGTGTATCACACAATTAGGCTACTTACAGAGACCAAGAAGGTCTGAAGAGCGTCTCCATCTTCTTCGTAGACAAACTGTCCGAGCAACTGCCCCTCTTCCTGCTGCTCATCATCAAGACCCTTTAACAGAACAGAGGGGGGGGGGGGGGGGGGGAAGTAAAAAAATAAAAAAAAAAATAATAATATTATTATTATTATTATTATTATTATTATTATTATTATTATTATTAATAATAATAATATGTGTTACTCTGACCAATTTAAAAGTCGTCATCATTTAACTTCTTTCAACAGATTAGATATTAATCAGTCCTGGGTAGTAACTGATATGCAATCTGGATTACATAAATATCAGATTCCAAAAATGAAATGCTTGTAATTAGATTATATTTTGTTTTAAAATACTCAGAATACGATTACTTTTTTTATTGAATATATAATTAATATTCACAAAATGGTAGTAAATTATTCAGAATTCATTGATTCTCCCTATTTTTTTTTGTATTGTTTAAATTACATGGTAAATTGAGAGGCCACACAGCATAAAATATTTAATTTTTTTAGTTAGGCGGTTTATTTTGATGGTTTTTATTTACTCATTTCATATAAATTTAACTTTATGATTTAATTAAGCTTTTCATTAATTTATGAACCCCTGCAGACCCTACCTTGGGAAAACCCTGACATAATGCACTTCATGTTGTTGATAAAGTGGAATCATTTTTCTTTCTCTTTGTAATTTTTTTTTTTTTTTTATCAATATGGTACAATATTATATTACTACATTATATTATATATGTATTATACTATTCAAATCGATGTTATAAACAAGTTAGGTCAAACCAAGTAATCTTAAAGTAATCAAAAAGTAGTCGGATTATACTACCTAAAATGTGTAATGTAATGGATTACATTACTAACTACAATTTTTATCATGTAGTTTGTATTCAGCAATGGACTAAAATTTAAGTAATTTTTTTAAGTAAATGTAAATGCACTGTAGACAGTCATAAAAATCAGGAAATACTAAAACTTTAAAATGTTGACTTCTAGGTTTGGGAAATTATGGATATTAATAACATTTCTACAGTCAAATAACTGCAGCCTTACTGAGCATAAAATCAATCAATCAATCAATCAATCAATCAATCAATCAATCAATCAATCATAATTATCCCAAACAGTTGACCGGTAGTGTATATTGTTCTAGTTTTGCTCTATTTTACAATATTGTATTTGCTAGAAATTGTTATTATAGAATATGCTTATTCATTCAATACATTTATTGGAGAGATGTAGAAACCCTGATATGATTTGAATTTCATGTGTACTTACATAGACATTGAAGTCTCGAGGGGCACTGCTAATGTTGCCGGTGGGTGACAGGGATTTGGGCACATGATCCAGAGAAAAAGCTGTAGGCACAATCTTCATGGACAAGCCGATCACCAGATAACCATATGAACCTTTAAATGCCCAGCAGTTCCCAGGATGCACGTCTGGCTGTAGGAACAAATGGATGAAGTGAAAACGTGATAAAGACAGAAGGGAAGGGACCATTGGAAATCACAGCTTGACTTTACAAACAAATGCACATGAAATGAGAATTCTCAAAGGTTTCAGACCTGTATGACGACACGTGGTGACTGGGAGAAGTACCACAGCGGGAGGCCAAACAGACTCAGCAGTGCCGTTTTGGTGTTGAAGGACTCTGAACAACGAGTGCTTATGATGCTGCCACCTACAGACACAAAGAAATGCAGATCTTGTCATATTTAGGCTAGCCTCATCCTGAGACGTCATGCCCACGGACCGATGGCTGAATGATCTGATGCATAAGGCACACAAAATGGGAAACACTTCGGGAGTTTCAAAGTTGTCATTTGATTGGTTTAATTCTACAGGATTTCTGGGAGACGCGTGTCGTGTTCTTTAACGGTCCACCTGGAAACAAAGTCGTTGTGACGCCAAACCCCCTCATGGAAGAAGAAAGCCGTCACATTTACAACTGAGACAATAAGTGCCTATCAGGATCACCATTGTTGCAGTAAACTTGCACGATGTTCTAGAATGAAATGCACGCCGGTCTGTTATTGTGGGGACATCGACATTTTCAAGCCCCTAAACATGATGCGGAACAAAACGAAAAAAACTGATTGGTTGCTTTACATTTCGGTGAGATGTCCTCTTGGGTAGACCTTGGCCAATGAAAGCTGGAGCAGTCAGTCTGAAGGTCTGCCTACGCGAGACTATCCCTGCATCTCAATGTGCATACTATCTGCCCTAAATAGTATTGAATATTACTAATATCACATACTATTTAGTAATGAATAGTATGCACATTGAGACACAGGCTATGGCTACACCCAAAAACTTAGGCAGCTGACCAGCAATAACACTCCATTTTTCAATGCCCATAAAGCTACTAAAAACATATTTAAAACCGTTCATGTGACTACAGTGGTTCAACTTTAATATTATAAAGCGACGAGAATACTTTTTGTGCGCCAAAAACAACAAAATAGCGACTTTATTCAACAATATCTAGTGATGGGCGATTTCAAAACACTGCTTCATGAAGCTTCAAAGCTTTACGAATCTTTTGTTTCGAATCAGTGGTTCAGAGCACCAAAATCCCATGATTTCAGTAAACGAGGCTTCGTTACGTCATAAGTGTTCTGAAACTTCAAGTGACTCTGACAGTTTGATACGCGCTCTGAACCACTGATTTGAAACAAAAGATTCGTAAAGCTTTGAAGCTTCATGAAGCAGTGTTTTGAAATCGCCCATCACTAGATATTATTGAATAAAGTCACTATTTTGTTATTTTTGGTGCACAAAAAGAATTCTAGTCGCTTTATAACATTAAGGTTGAACCACTGTAGTCACATGAACTGTTTTAAATATGTTTTTAGTAGCTTTATGGGCATTGAAAAATGGAGTGTTATTGCTGGTCAGCTGCCTAAGTTGTTATTGTTGTGTGACACAGGCCTCACTGAGCCATCGGATTTTATCAAAAATATCTTAATTTGTGTTCCGAAGATGAATTAAGGTCTTACGGGTGTAGAACTACATGAGGGTGAGTAATAAATGACAGAATTTTCTTTTTTGGCTGAACTAACCCTTTAATACAACTAAAGTGCAGAAAACAGAAAATAAATAAATAAATAAATAAATAAATAAAGTCAATGGTTTCCACACTGCTTGTAACATGTATACACTAACCGTTTACACTACACAATGTGACATACCCAGGTAAGTTAATGGATAAGAAAGTGGATAACCTCAACTTTCAGTTCCAAAAACTGATGTAACTTTCAGGTTATGCAAGTGTATTACTGATTATTACTGAGTACTACTGATGTCACTTTCAGGTTATGCAAGTGTATTACTGATTATTACTGAGTACTACTGATGTCACTTTCAGGGTGTGCCGGTATGCTAGAATCACTACTGTTACTGTGAACAACAAAACAGAAGTGTCGCTCTGCCTGCACATACACCGGGACGTGCACTGTTTGTTTTTAGAATGGTTATAATCAGGTAAACAACACGTAGCAGTGTTCTGTCATCGTTCATTCCTCAAGCCTGTGGAAACACACAGGCAGCTCGCAACAGGTTCCAGTTCGCCCGGCTAAGAACTGGCTGAGAGTCGGGTTCGGCACAGGGGAAAAGGTAGAAGTGCATAGCGTATAGTAGGTCATTCGGGACTCTTCTAATATCCACAAATACTGCTGCAGGGAATGCATACAATCTCTAATTCTGTGTTACACACTCCTAAAATAAGTGAAATAAACATGTTTAAAAATAATTTAAAATCTATCCACAGTTAACATTACTATACCTCCAGATTCCAAAGCATAGTCCACCAGACCAGTGCGGTCTTCAGAGTAGAGCTTCATTGCATTGTTGACAATCAACTGTACATGCTGTAGAGAAAGAAATAAAACACAAAAGAAATAAAAGCATTACATATATCTGACTATAATGGGTTATTTATTTAATAGCATTCTTAAAGACAAGTTCTCAAAAGCTTACTTCCTCAGAGAGGCCTGCCTCCCCTGTGGCATGTAGAACAGTCTGGGTGATTGTCTCTTTAGAAGGCGACTGGCCCTCCTCTACCTGAAGGGACAGGTTACCCAGAATGCTGTTCTCCAGCACGCTGAGTGAAGCCTGCAGTTCAGTGGTGCTCACAAAGTGATCAGAGAGCCACTGCAAGAGAGATTCAGGAAGCTCCAGCTCTTCTGCTCTGTCACTGCCATAAAACAGAGACTTGATTTCCTTTTCCACCTGCTCGGACACCTGCAAAAGAACAGATGTAGGAGTTATGACACCGTTTAAGACTTTGTTGAAACTGATCTGGCTTTTGGCATATTTGATATAGTTGTCATTTCATTTTCAGTTGTCAAAAATAGATATTCTTTGAAATTTCAGATAATACTTTAACTATTGCAAAGCAAGTGTGATTTATTTGAATATAATTGTTATATGAAACTTATAAGAACATATGAGTATTATCAGTATTAAAGGATTAGTTCACTTTCAAATGAAAATTAGCCCAAGCTTTACCTCACCCTCAAGTGAAAGATTAAATAAATGATTAATAAATGCTGTAGAAGTACAATTCATTATTAGCTCATGCCAACTAATGTAGTTAATGTTAACTAATGAAACCTTATTGTAAAGTGTTACCTTTTTTCTAACAAAAATGTTACTCTAGAACATTTTCAAACAATTTTATTTTACTAAACTCATTTTTATGATAAAATGAAAGATGAATTTTTCAGGCTGCAGTGGTTCCTTTTTCAAATTTGGACACCGTGGTCTTTTTATCATATGAACTACGACCTAAAGGGGTGTAGAGCAAAAGTTATGATTATTTATGTAATGTTTTTTATATAAAAACTATGTATAAAAACTAGACGCTGCAAACATTATAAATGATAACAGATGGCACAGAGCACTTACCGAGCTTGAAAAGGAGGCCAGCTGCTCACATTTGTCTCTGCATCCCATCAGCCCCTGCACATCATCTCTGATGCGCTCCAAAGCCTCCTCTAACCGCCTCACCTCTGCCAGCAAAAGCTCACTGGCGCTGCTTTCATCCTCCTCGCTGAAGAGAAACAGACATTCATTACTACATCCATTTACATAAAGTACCTGGATTATCACTTAAACAGTCAACAGTGATGTCTCCAAATCGTTAAACCAGATTGAAGATATGAACCTGTGAGGATCAGGGGTGGGCGCCTCAGCCTCAGGAATCTTTCTAAATGTGGGCTCGTGTTTTCTCTGCAGCTCCTAAATTGAACACATTAAATTGAATCAGTTCGGCTGAATCTGTTGCATGTTGCTTGTTGAATCAGAGGTCATTAAAATAACATTTAAAAAGCATGTGTACTTTGATGTGAAAGATCAGTGTAACTTTGGGCCAGTAGTTTACAGCCTTCCACTACAAAAACAAAATTCTGCATGCTGATATAAACCACCATGTGTGTTCCTGGTACAATTTGAATGTCACACCTCAGTTTTGCGCGCTATCGTCTGGAGCAGAGCCTCAGCTTCGGCGAGTCGAGCGTTCTCTGACTGACGGTCTTCTGCATGCTTTTCCTGACGCTGCAAAGAGATCAGATCAGGAACTAATTACTTTGCTATACAAGGACTTTCAAGCATTCTTCAATTAACTGAATAATTTATCAGCAAAAAGATATGACATAACTGGAAATAAACAATGCTGTTAAACTGGGAACAATATTATGTTCATGTTATGTTGATGTTAATCTTGGATGAGTTTATCTCACCCAAGTTACTCTTTTAGGGTGAACTTCATAAAAACTGTTGAGAAATATCCAGGTCATAATATACACTAGAGCTCAAAAGTTTGCAAGAAATTTTTTTTAACGTTCTTGAAGGAAGTCTCTTACAGTGTCCTAACCAGATGCGATACAATAGGATTCCAGGAACAAGTTCTCTGTCCACACCAGGCGTGACGCAAAATAAAATAAAAATTCACAGCCAATCAGAAGAGTGCATGGGCGGGCTCTTTGCAAGCGCACTGCACTCACAACAAAATGTACATAATCAAATTAATAAATATTACAGCATTTTAACATTAAAAATATAGTTACTGAAACAATCTGTCATAGAATACACTTGTTTGTTCACATTAGCTATGTTTCCAGTCACCTATTTTTATGCACAATATGGGATATTTTTTTTTTTAATCACACACATATTTTATATATATATATATATATATATATATATATGGCATTTTAAAAAAAAAAAAACCCACACACGCTGATAGAAATGCCAAGATGCACATAAATTCTAAAAATGCACATAAAATACTTATGCGCTCACCTGAGTTGGATAAATTTATGCAATGTGAAAACATGCGCATAAACTATGATGTAAACACTTTTACTGAATAAATTTCTCAAAAAAAAAAAAAAAAAAAAAAAAAAAAAAAAGGATGCAACTTTGCAATGGGATGGCATAACTAGACCAGCCAGTGGTTCGATCTCGTTGCAAAGCATCTGAAATGCTGTTTTGGTCATTCTGTAATGTCCGAGAAAGGTCTGTCATTAAAGCGGTTCAATATAATCCCCTCCCAGAAGCACCTCACAAGATTGCTTTCACAAACACCAGCATCTGAATGCAAGATAACATGACAGCGTTTATTGTGTTTCATCTGCACACTCCGACGAGTAAGTAATTTATTTTATACAAAAATGATATACAGTTGCTTCTACTGCAGCAACTTCCATTTTTCTTAGTGATATTTAGCACCAGTTCATCAGTAAGTGACGATTTTCTTCTTTGACTCACTGGATGGAAACAGTGCTTTATTCGAAAAGGTTTTATATGCGATATTCCAAATTTGCAAACTAGTTCAATTCGCAGCTTTGGATGGAAACAAAGCTATTGAGTTTGAATATTCTGATCAAGCAACAGTATAGCAGACTACTTGCATAAAATACAATGTCAGTTGTCACTCTACTGTACATCTCCCAATAATACGTCTTATGATGATATTTAAATGCTTAGTTTTATGACTAAGCATAGTCATAACTCTGTCGTTTGTATTGAGGAGATCAAAACATATGATGCAATGTAATGCAATGATGATTGAGAGATGTACAAAAACATCTCAAAAGTCTGATGCATCATATTTGATACATTTAAACATGATTTTTCTATAAATGATGTATGAATAATAAAAATAAACCCAAGTTGCTTCACTCCAGAAAGTGGTCATTTTGAAATATCTAGTTCTTATGTTTACATTATAAAAATCTGTAAAGATTTCACCTCAAAAAGCAATGTGTAGCATGACGGTGGACATTTTTAAAATTATAATAAAAGGCCTTTTGCTTTCTAAAAAAGTATAAACTATCAATCAGATGAAAGACGGCACATAGGAGATTGTGTACAACAGGTTTTTCAGCAAAGTTTTGATCATGCTGATAATTTAGAGGTCTTACAATTTTGCATATGAAATATGATGCAGTAGGGTTAAGTGTGATGTCACCTGCTGTGTGTTCTTGGCCTCGTTCTGCACCTCTCCCTTCATCAGGCTGAATCTCTCCTCCAGCAGGTCTCCTATCCACTGGCCCAGGCTCTCCCTGTCTGTGTGTCTGTGAAGCTCTGAATGTAGCGTGTTATACAGACTGAGCACTTCAGTGTGCTGCTCTTCCTGCCTGAGCAAACCTCCTGCCACTCGATCCCACAGCTGAGACAAGCTCTCCTCCAAACGCATCAGCCTCTCTGCCTCTACTGACGCCATCGACAGCACCGAGGGCCTCTGGGAGGAGTGAGACATGGTAGGGTAAGATAAAGGAAGATGCCCTCCTTAAGAACAATGTGTATTTGCTTTTTTTTAATAGTAACATTTAGACACACATTTAGCATGTGCAGGATAATGCATCAACCAGAGCGTTATTAAAAGGAAATTAACATTTGCTCCTTTAATTGATATAGCACAAAATGCTAAATTATTCAAACAGGCCATATAACCCCCTATTACTGGGATGAGATGGACCGCTACCTGGGGCAAGACCACCCCCTGGCTCAACTTTTACACAATGCATAAATGACTTGATATTCTTATTTATATTTATATATATATTTTTTAAAGTGTCATTAAATGTAAAATAAATCAACTATTCCAATTAAAATTGTGTTTTGACAATTTAGTTAAATAACCAATGACAAAGCAGATTAATCTGGAAAGGTAAAAGATTCATCTGAAAGGTAAATTTATTGTTTATATACAGGCATATGAACACTTACATATTTCGTTCCATATTTTAATAGATGTCATAACACTATGAATTCAAATTGAATGATTTGACTCAATTAGCCTATAGGTTAATGAAAAGTGAATGTCTGAAATTTACATCTAATTCATGGAATTACTGAATAACCCTATGAATTACAATACATATTAAAAAAAAATAAATAAAAAAAAATATGTGTTAGTAATAACATGGCACTCTTCTGTGCCAATTCTTCTTAACCTAAAATGTCTAATTTTATTGGTTCACTTCAAAATAAAAATTATAATTTTTACTAAATTCTAAAAACATCATGTCCACAAATTCCTCATTAACAAATAGACACACAAATATTGATATTGAACATAATACACTGTCATACATCACCATTTTCACAGGATGAAGTGTCATCTTAACCCCAGTAGCATCTTACCTCATCTCACTCGACCAGTCAGTCAACTTAACATTTTGGTATTGGTAAAGTCCACTTAACCAGCTACAACACACTAGTAATACGTTGAAAGCTAAATACTACCTGAGAGTTGGTGTCAGTGAGAGTTTGTCCGTTCTCCGAGTTGTCCATGGTCGGAGGGGTGAGATAGGATGTGTCCCTCCACTCCATCACATTAGCAGCAGGCATCATGGCCAAAAGTCCGGAGGGCCCCCAGTAGCACAGAGCTATCAGGAACAGCACAGAAGAAACATGTGTGGAAAAAAAAAAAAAAAAAAAAAAAAAAAAAAATATGAGGTGGGATCTTATTTCCATTTAGACAAACAGCCAGTCATGAAGTATGGTATGCTCACCGAAGAACAGAAGGAAAGGTACAAGAAACAGAACTTTTGAAAGCATGGGAAGAGACCTGGAAGAGAAGATGGGGTCAGGTTAAATTTTGTTAGTCACATTGTACCTCAACACACTGGCAGTATTTTGGCCACTGCTCAAATAATGAAATGATTAAATTGACAAACTGAATTGTTTAAATAAACAAATCAAATTATGAATAACCATTATATGATGACACTGGACGTGCATTAGACACTAGCTATGTTTCCATTCACCTATTTTTAAGTGCATTTCAGAATTAAATTGCATTTAAAAAAAAAAAAAAAAAAAAGTGGAAAAAAAATTCTCAATGCACATCATTAATTCCCTTCCAGAAGCATCTCACATGACTGCGTTCTCGAACATCAGGCATCTGAGCGCAAGATAAAATGTCATTTATGATGTAAGAGCCACAGTGGCTTCCCCGATTGCAGCAACTATTTTTAATACAGATATTTTGAAACAATTTCCCAGGAACTGACGGATGTGTTCTCTTGAACACAAGGGATGGAAACTGTGCTTTATTCAAAAATGTTGTTGCGATAATCCAATTTTGTGCATCAGTTAAATTTGCAACTTTGGATGGAAACATAGCTACTGACATGTATAGGAAAAAAAAATAAATAAATAAATAAATAAATAAAAATAAAAAATAAATAAATAAATAAATAAATAGGAAAAACAGAACAAAACTTACTTTGTAAAGAAATTGTAAAGCCACAAGAAGCTTTCTGAGGTTGTCCTCCCTAGAAAGAGACACAGTAAACCATGAGTAAAGACTGACTAAAGTGTGTGCTGATCCAGAGCACAGAGTGGGGTTAGGATGCACAGCGAGAAAATGCTCATTCATGAGAGATTGGAGAGGAGAGAGAAAAAAAAAAAAAAAAAAAAAGTTGACAAACTGCACAGATTTTGCACTTCATAGTATTCATCCTGTAAAATGACAGGCCTCCTAAAAATTAGAGTAAATGAAACGCATACAGTAAGGTCCAGACAGCTGAGAATAGTGAAAATGCTTCCATTTTGCATTTTTCTAAATAAACAATGTAAGATAAAAAGTCATCAATATAGTCTGAGTGAAAAGGTGACAAATGAATTTAATGAATTGCACATTTGAGGAATCAAATTTCTTGATTTTTCTCTTGATTTTTTTTTTTTTTTTTTTTTTTTTTTAAGAAGAGTTCACTGTAATATGAAAATACTGTCAAACTTCAAAACGTCTGCCTCTATCCATGTATTGAAATCAGGCTGCTAAAAATGTCTTGCTCTGAAACAGGCTGAAATTAAGGGATGAGGCAGTTCAAAATGATGAAACCAAACTCACTGCAAGTGCAGCAATGCACTCATTTCACATGCAAAGAGGATGTTTACATAAATGCCTTGAAGTCACAACAGAAAGAAAAAAAAAAAAAAAGTGCCAGTTTACATTTAAGAATCAGACAGGGTGGAAAAATTGTCATATGACAAAAGCGTTAAAACAAGACATGTATAATAATAAATCTCTTATCTCATAGAGCATCTTGTCGACAACAGTCTGATTAATAAAAAAAAAAAAAAAAAAAAAAAAAACTCATTAGCCCAATGTCACTAATTTGCTTACATTTGAGTACTGACTTCAACAGAGCAGCATATTGAATAGGCCTATCTCCTTCATTTTGCCTCATGATGTTGTAATTGGTTTAAATATAAACTTTATTTCCAGATTGCCATGTCAGATTTTGGACCCCACTGTATTTGTAAACAAGAACTCTATCAGGATTACTGAACATAAATCTTTGGCTTACGAGGCAACAACCAGCCTGACAAGAAAAGACACTCCACCTAAAAACAGCAAAGGGATTGAAGGGGGTTACAGCACCTAAGGACACATCCCACAACTTCCTGAGAGCAAAACTGAAAAGGACGACAAAGAATGGACATGTAGGTGATTCCCAAATGGAATCAGAGCCATGTAAAGTTTAAGAAAGAGAAGAGGAAGCAAAAAGTAGCCATGCAACGGTGTCTGAAAGCTCTTCACCAGGGGGACTGCTGGAACTGCTGGGGAACAAATTGCCCTGACCACAACCTGAAAGACATCAATGAGGGGAAGGAGCTCACAGCAGCATTAACTAGCTTGTCAACCATTTCCAAACCAGAAGCTCTTGGAAGGACCAAGATTGAGGGTAAGAAATGACAAACATATAACCTGTAAAAACTATGAGCCACCATAAGGTCCCTACAGGTGTCTGTTCCTGGGAAGACTGAGTGTCCGTTGCAAAATTGTGTTTCCTTTTGCAGTCATCACCTGTTAGGATCAGTGTACGGTTGAAAGTGAATAACCAGTAGGCTAGAGTTCTACTCCTACAGCATTTGTTGTGCTGCGGTCTTCATCCAATGACATCCACAACTGTAGACATTTTTAAACAGAGGCTGTATACAGAAGTTGTGTGCAAACACTGAGCCTGTGATATCTACAAGAGCATTCATTTATGAATCATTCTACCATTATACATGAGGGTATGCAACTGGCTCTGTGACACATCCTAGTGAGTGTATCTAGCTGCATCTAACGTCTAAAGTAGCATTCAAACTAGACAGTTTTTTTCCATTGACCAATGTGGATACACAGAAAGAGTGGCTTTCTGAGGGCTGATTAAACTATATTATATCTACACTGAGAAATACACTGTCATGCAAATTTGGTCCCTTACCCTGGCCAATAAATCAGGGCGTTTTGATGGACTGATTATAATTATGTTTGATTCATTTTGAATTAAAAGTCAACATTTCTATTCTATTTCTCTTTGTCCAACTCAATGATTTGATATTGAGATAAGGTATCTAAACAGGCAGCATAATTAATTAGCACAATTAAAGGGATACTTCATTTCCACCCCCCAACCCACCCTTACTCACCCTAATGTCATTCCAAACCTGTATGACTATAGTAGCAACTTTAAACAAGATCTAATGATTTGAAGTGGAAAAATATCTGAAAGTCAAGAATGTGTACTTACACAGTATGCCGCTGAATTTTGGCCGTTCCTTTTGCAGCACTACCTCTTTAACACTCATACTGCTGTAGTACTTCTCATTGCCTATGACGGATCAGAAAGAGAACAAACAAACATCAGATAAAACCAAGAGTTCTGTACCAGTCTCTCTCCGTCCCTCCAATCATAGCTTTGCACAGACAGACTCGAGCAGAAAGAGATTTGCATGTAACCAAGGCAGTGTTTACAGTGGAAAGGCACATTTGTTTATGCACGGTGTAATCATGCTTCGCAGAACGTCTGCAGAGAAAAGTTTAAGGTTATGTAGTAGATGTAGGAGGTCAAACACCATGGAAGAGATGTGGCGACTAAAGTGGCCTGTTAAATGAACCCTTCTCACCCTCTCTCACTTCATCAATAAATGGCTGCTCAGCATACCCCTAGACACCATGGGCCAAAAAGGCCACAGTAGCCCCTCCTGAGAAAGACTTTCATAAAGGGAGTAACTTCAGAAAGAGAAAGACAGGTGCTCAAATGCAAATCCTGGAGAGAAAAAGACTAGTGATTGTCAGTGTCCTCAACCAGAAACGGATCTAAAGCACAAGTGTTCAGGTTTTTTTTTTTTTTTGTTTTTTTTTGTGAAAAGATTCATAAAAACGAGTTACAGCCCCCCTGGTTGTAACCAGGGTTTGACATTTACAAAAACCCATTGCTTCGCTTCAGAAGGCCTTTATTAACTCCCCGGAGCCGTATGGACTAATTTTATGATGGATGCACTTTTTTGGGCTTCAAAATTGTGTCCCCCCTTCACTACCAGTATAAAGCTTGGAAGAGCCAGGATATTTTTAAATATCTCTCCGAAAGCGTTTGTCTGAAAGAAGATATACACCTAGAATGGCTTGAGGGTGAGTAAATCATGGGATAATTTCCATTTTTGGGTGAACTAACCCTTTAACCCTATTTGTGGAAAGTGCTCTATATACTACACTTACTAAGAACAGACATAAAAATGGGAACGTGATAAGCATTTTTATTAAGGCTACTAATGTAAACAATGGTTATGTTCAATGCCGCAAGTGACAGTAGATACACTTCACCTTCAGGGTGACATCAAAATTGTGTGTTTTAACATGATACCACTGTGATAAAAACCACTTACTAACCTGGGTTACGCACAGTTATATCCATTATCGCAACTTCAATTTCAAGACGACGGAAAGCTGGTAAACTCTGTAACCTTTGCATGATGCCTGCAAGGATACCAGAAACGGGCTGTTTACATCAGGGCTCTTCAGTTAAATTTGTTTTGAGGGCCAGATTATTCAACTTCATGATTTAGAAACGTTGCTGTAATAATTGTTCGCAGCAGACAAAAGATCAGTCACCTCTAAGAGCCTAGTTGAGAACCATTGATATAACATTTCTATGAAACCCAGAAAAAAAATAGCCCCAAAATTCCCTAAATTAATCATTTTTTCTTGAAATCAATTGGTGTGACATCACAAGCAAATTTCTGGCTGTTTGTAACAGCATGTACAGTAGTTAGGTCAAGTGAACAATCCAGTCAGCAGAAGGGTCTGAAAGAAATCAATACCTCCATTAGCACAGCCATTGGTGGCTCTCTTCTGCTGCACGGACTGCAATGTCTTCTTCAGCACAGTGGCTGTGGAGCGAGCAACTCCCTTACACACTCGCACAAACCAGTGCAACACTGATAACAGCATGCCTGAAGAAACATGGACTGATATTAAACCAACACATAAGGTTTGATGGTCAAAGATATCAAACCGATGGAGCTGTCCGGAGAGACCATGGACTGAGATGGTGAACGTGATTTCATCAAGTAAAACATGTTCCTGGAACATCCTTCTTGATTCTGGAACTACATTCCAATAAGATTTGAGGGATAGGTTTGCGGTTTACATCAAGTTTACACTTACAAAAAGAGTTATGGGCTTCTACACCATTCTTATTCACCTATCATTTCCCTCTGATTTTAAGGATAAGTTATGGGTAGGGTTAGGTTTAGGGGTAGTGATAGAGGTTAGGACTACGTTTTTGGACACAAAAGTTGTTCCAGGATCAACAAAATGTGTTAATCCAAGTACATGGTCTTACTCTGCAAAAAAAAAAAAAAAAAAAAAAAAAAAAAAAAAAATATATATATATTCACAAGGACCGAACCTAGATAGAGCGAGTGACAGTGGTTTTGGAGAACGCCTCTCCCCAATAGAATGCTTTGCATGCATACAGAGTGTAGCTCAGTACAGTATATAGTACATCTAAGTCCCAAAACAAATTATGCAAGAACATGAACACAAAAGCATCTAGACAGACATTTGAATTGAAAGTAACTATCGCCCCCTTGAGCACTGATGTCACTACATTAAAGCATGTACAACCCGAACACACGTTTGCAATTTTGCAGACTTCATGTGAGCACATGTACTTGCATAAAATGTTTCTGGCCTAAGAATTATTCAGGATTCATTTCTTTAGTAGCTATTCTAATGCACACTGTACAATACATTATTCAAAAGTCTGTGTGACTCTACACTTGCTCATAGAACATCAAATCATAAGCAACTGGGCTGCACACGCTGCATGCTGTTAGGCAGTGGTCTTTATATTGATTCAGATCATCTATTTGGCTCTGAAAGAGAAGGCGTGCACAAAGTGAAGATTAGACAAGAGTTTCCGATCCTCTTGATATCTACAGAAACGTAAAGTGCCCCTATTAAAGTGAAGAAACTAGTGAAAAATGTAAAAACCGTTAAAGGTGCACTATGCAGAAATTTTCAATTACTGTTCGGAAACACAATTCAAACTTGGAGCCTCCTCTTGGGCAGAACACCACCAGAAGCACACACGCCCTGCCCCTGATATCAAATCAGTACCCAGAACACACACAGCCTGACTCGATATTTTGCAAATATTTTTTTAAATATTGTGTTCATCATGCATAAATAGCATAACTGTTCATTTACGTACACAAAAAATGCTAAGTCAGATGACTAGATGCAATTTGCGAGCGAGTTTAGCCCTCTTCAGTCTAACTCGCTAACAAACAATTACAGGAAAAAGTAATTACAACATTTAGTAATCTGTAGAGTTACAGATAGCGGCCAATAAGACATTAGCAAAATTAGCAAATTGTTTTTTTGTTGAGACAGGAGGATTTAAAGGGATAGTTCACCCTAAAATGAAAATTTGATGTTTATCTGCTTACCCCCAGGGCATCCAAGATATAGGTGACTTTGTTTCTTCAGTAGAACACAAATTATGATTTTTAACTCCAACCGTTGCGGTCTGTCAGTCGTATAATGCTTGTCAATGGGAACTCCATCTATAAGAGTCAAAAAAACATGCACAGACAAATCCAAATTAAACCCTGCGGCTCGTGACGACACATTGATGTTCTAAGACACGAAACGATCGGTTTGTGCAAGAAACCTAACAGTATTTATATCATTTTTCACCTCTAAAACACCACTATGTCCAACTGCCTTGCGCATCCGGTTGGTGAGGTCTGAACCTGCACTCATTGAAGTATAAGCGCGAGACATCACTTCCGTCATCAGAACGCGTTTTCAGACCTCACCAACTGGATGCGCAAGACAGTTGGACAGTGGTGTTTTAGAGGTGAAAAATTATATAAATACTGTTCGGTTTCTCGCACAAACCGATCGTTTCGTGTCTTAGGACATCAATGTGTCATCACGAGCCGCAGGGTTTAATTTGGATTTGTCTGTGCATGTGTTTTTGACTCTTATAGATGGAGTTCCCATTGACAAGTATTATACGACTGACAGACCGCAACGGTTGGAGTTAAAAATCATCATTTGTGTTCTACTGAAGAAACAAAGTCACCTACATCTTGGATGCCCTGGGGGTAAGCAGATAAACATCAAATTTTCATTTTTGGGTCAACTATCCCTTTAATGGAGGTTCGGATGATAAAGTCATCACCTTGCCTGCTTCGCGCCTAATTTCAGATGCAGGGCAGTGTGTCTGTAAGCACAAACACTCTTCTAGAGGATCATAAGTAATGATTAATTTTGTATGAGTCCATACATTTTTTTGGGGGGGATGGGGGGGGGGGGATTCGGCATAGTACACCTTTAAGTATTCAGTTGTTAGTTTTATGTCCTGACAGTGAAAACATGTAGCAGGTGAAAGACTCCTAAACAGGCATAAACCATTCAGTGAGGAACACCACAGACTAGAGAGGTGAACACCAGACTAACCAAGGCTGATACCTTTGAGTAGAGCCGTCTGCATCAGCAGTGTGCATATGTACACCACAAATGCAGCAATTCTCCTGCTGTAATGAAGGCACATCTCAGACAACATCCCCAGTAACCCTGCAGACACAATGAAGTCAAGCCTGCTCGTTTCCTTCAATATTACTTATAACAGACATCTTATCAAAGAAGCAGCCAAAGAACGGAAGGACTCGTGAGGGCCTGTTTCTGACGACATGGATGTGACAATGACAGTTGAGTTTGCACTACATTAGGAACACATGAATACTGTATCCCACAATGTAATGTGATTGACATGACCAAAAAATTAAAAATAAAGGAAGACAGAAGGGAGACAGAAATACTTTTACACTGCAGATATGTAAAAGATCACTTTATAGAGCATTTTCAAACTCTCTCACCTGGCTTGTGTCTGCGATTCTTGTCCCTGCAGTATAATGTAGTGTTTGGAAAGGAAGCTGCGCTGGGTGCCTCTGTAAAAGACACCTGATGCCCAGTAGCATTATGAAGGGAACTGTTGTTCTTGGAGGGAGAGGTGATGGTGCAGTCGTAGCCGTTCTGTGCCGTAGAAGTCTGTGTTTTGGCCTCCACTGTGCTGTGGTGTGCAATGATAGTTTGGTCTGAAATAAAAATCCAAAAAAAAAGTTCAACCAAAACCAACTCCAAGATTTAAAAAAAAAAAAAAAAAAAAAACCAACAAAAACAACAAACAACAAATTTCTTTGAAAAGAAAACTATATATTAATGAACCAATTCCAAGATGTATTCCTCTATCCCTCCACCCATCCCTCTCTTTCCAACCATCTCTCACTTTCATCCCATCTACCATCCATCCCACTTTTTCCATCTACTATTCATCCACCCCTCTCTTTCTTTCCATCTACTATCCATCCATCTCTTTTTTCCCCCATCTACCCATCCATCCATTTATCCATTACTCTTTCTTTCCATCTACTATCCATCCATCTCTTTTTCCATCCCTGCATCCATCCATGGCTTCAATATAACCACATTACTAAAACATCCTATGAACTCATGGTAAGTCTATCTTTATGTTTATAGGCTAATGTTAACCTACTTCTCTAAGAAAAGAAAAAAAAAAAAAAGATTTTAACTTTGGAACAAAAGTGTTACGATCTAAGAGAGTATGCATTCAGCTGGAGCACACACTTACCCTTGATATCACAGTCTTCATCCAAACCTAATATTAAACAAAAAATAAATTTACAAATCAATGCTTCAGCTGTCCATTGATCTCAGATCATTTAAACTCAGAGTACAACATCGGAGAGATCACAAAGGTCTGCTGGCACTGACCCCAGAAGCTGTCAACTAGGGTGTGTTCCTGTATGGAGGACTCATCTAGCAGAGAGGACAGCAGAGAGGCATCACTGGGCGCACAGCTGTTGAGGGTGCTGTTATGAGCCTGCAGGATTGACGTTGAGGCAGACCTCGGCGTTTGAACAATCTGTGTTGACCCTGAAACAGAGTGATGAGCTCTTCTGCTCTTCAGAGTCCTACAATAGAAAGAGACAGAATTAGAAGAGCAAAAATATAGCTAAAGGGAGTTTGAAATAAGTGTACAATTTTCATATGCTCACAGAACCAAAATATGTCTTTAAATTAGTGATCAATTAATATGGATTTTTTGATGGCTGATTAAAAGCTAATGTGAGATATTACACCATTTAATTTAAAGATAGTAAATAATTGCTGCAATAAAATTTTTGTATATTTTTATGTTATATATTCACTAAATTAGAAATAATTGGAAAATACATCAATATGCAAAATAATTTGAACTGATAGATAAACTTGTAAAACAGATTTATACTTTATAAAGAAACTTCTTGATTCTGTAACCCTTATTTTTTTTTAACAAATACAAATAAAAAAAATAAAAAAAACTAACCAAATATGTTCTCAGTAATCTGGCAAGTCTGTGTGCACTGGGAATATTTTCTCAAAGACCAGGTAGTGCTAATTTCACAGAGTACACAGTGAATATGACATAGGACAAAGCGGCCAACTGAATATTGTGCGGCATAGTTTGAAATGTCCGCACCCAATTCGCACGGAGAGTGTCACAGAGAGTACACATATTTCTATGCAGGCTACAAAATGTAGATGTGTATTTGCTGAATGGCACCAGTATATGAGAAGATATTATACTGTTTGCCTTAACGCTATAATACTTTAGTCATATACTGCTGTGTTCTCAGCATTGTCAAAATAAAAGTCCCAGTGCTGTCAAAATTGTTTAAAGTTTTGGGACAAGTGAATTAAAGGCATAGTTCACCCAAAAATAAAAATTGTCATTTAGTCACCTCTTCCAAACCTGTATGAGAAGATATTTTGAAGAATGCCAATGACTTCCACAGTAGGAAAAAATAAAAAAAAATAAATTATAAATATATATATATATATATATATATATATATATATATATATATATATAGTAAAATTTATTGTAAAATGGAAGTCAACGGCTACCGTCAACTGTCTGGTTACCAACACTTTTTAAAATACCTTCTTTTGTGTTCAACAGAAGAAACAAACTCATACAGGTTTGGAACAACTTAACAGTCAACTTAATTTTTGGGTGAACTACCCTTTTAATGTTGGAATACACTACATGACTTTCGGTCCAATTTGCAGTCTGGTTGAGTCAATCTAAGATTTTGGGCAGTCAGAGTAGACATTTCATAGAAAATTGTATAGCATATGATGGGCACAGACTGAGATTTTTTTAAGCTTCAGACTATGATTTTATCCAATCAGAATTCCAAATATGTTGAGCCAATTTTAGAATGCGTATCATGGTCTATCACACACACACACACCTTTCTTAATGCCATTCACCTCCAAATCCTGTTGCAATCTGTACAGGCCATACTGGTTCTATGTCAGAACGTCACTCATTGGCCAGCTCCTGCGTCAGCATCACACGCATGTGTCATGCTGCTCACGTGAACAGCGTCGGCCAATACTGAGCCAGCGTTCTGACGTAGAACCTGGAAGCGCTGAACGTAAACCACGTAAGAGAATGACACAGAAGAGAGGATATTGTTGAAGTTTTTTTGTTTTTGCGCACATTCTCGTCGCTTCATAAAATTAAGGTTGAACCACTGCAGTCATGTCGACTGTTTTAACAATGTCTTTAGTACCTTTCTGGACCTTGAAAGTGGTGGTTAAATTGCCTCTCGGATTTCATCCAAAATATCTTAGTTTGTGTTCTGAAGATAAACTAAGGTCTTACGGGTATGGAACGACATTAGTAATTAATGACAGAATTTCCATTTTTGAGTGAACTAACCCTTCAAAAGTTACATTCTCTTGCTTAAACCAATGCTGATTTTCATGGGCAAACTGTACTCACTTATCACGGCTGAATGTGGCGCTGTGGTGGAGTGACGAGTCAAGCAGACTGTCGTCTCCATAGTGACTTGTGCTGGTGTGCAGACGGAGACTGCGTCTGGACATCCTGGGTGACTCGTAGACAGGCCCAATCCTGAGCTCCCTCTCAAAGTCGAGCGCTAAAGAGGAGTAGCTGGAACTGATAGGAGAGAGAAGAAAGAAAAAGAAAAAGACACCAGACTAATAAACACCAGCTACTACAGAACAGACTAACAATTATACCATGGGGCTGTTGAATGTTTGATTATGAATGGCGGACAAATGTTCTAAGGTGTGCAATTATTTTTCAGTAAACAAAGCTATGAAATAGTTCCAGATCTGTCGCCTGTATTACAATTGCATATCAGTGCACTAAATTGCAGTTATTTCAAAAATGTACTTTTTACAGCCTATAACAGCAAAAGAAATCACAAAAATACACTGACCAAGCAAACAAATATGACTACATGATAAAAAAATGCTGAACTATCAGTTTCCCACCAAATTATCTTTTATTATCTATGGAAATCACATTTTCTTTCTCTGCACGCACGCATGCGCGTAGGATTGTGCCGTCAACTTGACAACTGTGGTGTTACACCAAACCATGAATAGGGTATATGTCGAACGTCACATGACCAAACAGGAAAACTGGTCTCATTGCATCCGCTCGTCAGAGAAAGTGTTAACAGCAGTATGAACTGACGGCATATCTATGGACTTAAGGTAATCAGCTAAACTACCAAGTTCACATTGTTATAGACGTTTTATTCTATTAAATATCTAAACGTTAGTGTGAAGAAAAATAAAAGCTTTTAAATATCAATCTGCATATGCGGGGGACATCAGTTATGCTCATCTTTGCTCGCTCCTTTTAAGTCATCTTGAATAAAACAGCTAATTTTTTCATGAAGCACATGCAAAAGACCTAAACCGGAAGCGATCTGATTGCGCATAACCCCTATATTACGACAAGTGAAGCACAAAGCTTTGTTTACAAAAGAAATAATAGGTTGCATTCAAATGTAACATCCCAACCATGGAAACATTTGGATTTGTGCCGAATGAGAGAGGCACATGAGTCCATAAATTTCAGCCATATGTTGGCTTTGTATCGTTTTGTGATCTGGTCACCAGTGGCCTGTTGCATGAAGTAGGTTTCAGTTGCTACCCAGGTAATAGTCTCAGCCTCAGACGTCACGCCCACGGACCGTTGGCTGAACGTCTGACGCAAGTGGCACACTTAACGGGAAACACTTTGGGATTTTTGAAGTCGTCATCTGGTTGGTTGAATTCTACAGGATGTCCAGGAGACCTGTGTGCTGCATTCTTTATTGGTCCACCTGGAAACAAATGCCGTGACGCCAAACCCCCTTGTGGAAGAAGAACGCAGTCATGATTTTCAAAAGTATGTGAAGTTTGCGGCTCCATTGTTACAGTGAACTTGCACAATGTTCTTGAATGAATTTATTAGATGCACACAGGTCTGTTATTGTAGGGACACTGACTTTACATTTCACTTCCCTAAACATGACACGGAACAAAAACTGTTATTGGTTGCGTGACATGTCAGTCAAACGTTCTCTTGGGCGGTCTTTGGCCAATGAAATCTGCGATAGAGTCCAGACCTTCTGCCGTCAGTCTGAAGGTCTGGCTACCCGAGACTACCCAGGCAAGTTTGAGCTTAGTTTAAGCAAACTCTTTTTTTTTTTTTTTTTTTTTTCCCCCCCCCGGGCTCAAGAAGGTGGATTAGTTTTTGGTAACTTATGCTACATGGCTAACCTGCTCCGGAACAGGTTTTATTCCGGGTTAAACATTGCAAACCAATCAGCTGTGAGTAAAGTGACCTGTATCTGATGCAATAAAGCCACTCCCCCTGTATCTCTCACTCCAAATTAAAGCAGTTTAGAGTGAAAGTAATTCAGAGACAAAAATTGCTTCTCTTTTGCTGCTAATTATTTATTTGCTTATTTGTTTCACATGCATTGACATGGTCAGACATTTTCTTTCAGCTGCCTTCTCAAACTTTCACTGCAGCAGCAGAGTTTATTCCTGCCTTGTAAATGTGTTTAATTTCATGATATTTTTTATAGCAATCTCTCAATCTTCGGCAGAGAAGTGAATTGTGCTGTCTCTCTCGCGACAAGTGAATTAAACTGACACTCTCCATGTTCCGTGTGATTGGCTGTTTGCCGCACGTGTCACACTTTCAGGTGCACCTGCTTAAATCGCAAACTCGATTAAACCCGAGTTGACAGAGAACATTTATACCGAGTGTTGTGAGACCGCTGAACCGGATCTAAACCAGGTTAGATTTATCTGGATTTGTCAACTCTAAACCTACTCTGAAACTCAGAGTTTGTTTGCCATCTTCATGCAACAGGCCTCTGATTTTCCATGAATTTAACAATATTCCATGAGTTATTCCACTGGACATGGAATCTTTTGTTTCTTTCCCCAAATCCTCACTCACTTCTCACCCATTTTTGCAGGGGAATATAAACAATTATTTCTTTCGTTAACTTTTAATTACTATATGTGCATCCTTTACTGTGGTAAAGCAGAAAAAACGCTGTAGGACAGATAGCCTACATTTTTACTTGCGCGTCACATTCTATTTGACACAGTTTGTGCTTGTAATTAGACTAGGTAAAACACATCAAGTTTATTTGTAAAGCACATTTCCCACACGCCGGTAATTTAGTTTAGCTTTCTATGGCAGTGCAACATCAAATATAGCCTAAATGTCTAGCACCTGCGGAAGATATAATTTTATCTTCAGATCTTTTACAAAAAGTTGCTTAGGAACATCAGGAGAAGACCTATGTTAGACAAAAGATGGTCTCTCTCTGTCTTGCTCATGTCCCACATCCCTCACAGCTTGCTGCTAGGGGTGTAAGAAAATATCGATACATGTGAATATCATGATATTATGCTTAGCAATACTGTATCGATTCTCAAACACTATCGATATATTTAAAAAAAAAAAAAAAAAAAAAAATTGTTTACATCCAAGATTCATGGCTGTGTTTGGTACTTTAAACCCAACGGCTAGATGGCAGTGTTATCTCAGAAGGTAAACTGACATGGAGAAGCGCAAAGTGCGTGCATCGCATTAACATTAGCAAACCCAGCTCACAAGACGATAAAATTATCCTACCTCTCGCCGCGGTGTACAGAGCTAAAGTGTAGACTCATTTTGGCTTCAACTATAAAGAAACCACCAAGGAGATCAACAAGAATCATGTTGTTTGCAAAATAGGCCATGTTAAAATCCAATACTCAGGGAACGCATTGAATCTGGGAGCTCACTTGACACCCCAACGCCATCCATGCTGCTGGGAGTGGCGTTTCGATATGTAATATGTACTGCACGGTTTCCTCTCAAGAACAAAATAAACAACAAAAAATGACATCAGTGGCAGCAGCAAGAAAGCATCTGATCAAAGCGATGTGGATATGTTTGCACCAGCTCTGCAGTTCAGCACTTCAGTGAAGGCACATTTATTTATTTAAATAGCACTTTATACAATAAACTGCTTTAAAGCAAGCAGCTTTACAGATTATATATATATATATATATATATAAAATATAAAAATAATATATATATATACACATACATACATACACACACACTCATGCAATCATGGAGTGGACTATGCACTTTTTGTTAAATACTTTAGAAATTAAACTGCTACACTGTGAACCTTTAAAACATATACACCTAAAGAATCCTGCAATCACTTTATCATTTTCCCTTTACTAGATTGCACAAAATAGTGATTAGTGATATACATGCAAATGATACTGTCAAGATTAAATAGTTTATTTTGTCATGTTTTATGCATATGGTGGTATGTTCTTCATGACAGTTTTTTCTAAAATTAGATCCTCTTTTTTTAAAAAAAAACAAAAAAAAACAAGAAATATCGCAATATACTTCCTTTCTTACAGTATCACAATATATTGTATCGTAACCCCTGTATCGTGATCTGCATCGTAAGATTCTTGGCAATACACAGCCCTACTTGCTGCCTCCTGCTGGTCCCTGGATCCCAGTTTGAAAACCCTGTACTACACTGTATGTAGATTTTGAAACTGACAAGGGAAAGCCCTTCTGTTAATTGCTCAAGAGCCAATACTTTTAATCTCTAAATGACCAAATATTTGTCCTGGTATCGCTAATCAGGGGTTCGTAAAACCCCCCAAGTCCTAAGTATGAACAAAAGGAATAGTGATGCTTGCCTTAGCATGCCCCACTATGGCCAGACAAATGCTAAAAAGTGAATTGACGGAAAGCACGCTTCTTAAATGGTTTAAAAATAATGAATAAAAGTTTAAACTCGGTGAGCAAAGGCCAAGTGGAGGGTTTCATAAATTGGTACACATTAAAAATTCTATTCTGACTGGACAGAACACAACAGCTGATGAACAACACAAAACAGCTGAAGAAAACTCCAAACATGTACATACAACCCACTTAACAAGAAATCAAAGCAATACACTAAAAATGAAATGTACAATGGATCTAGTCATATTCTACGAGCTGTGCCCAGCCATCACTTCTAAACTCAATGTTTCCAATCAGACACTGCCAATGGTTCATGGGCAGTAGCAACTGCCATCTCTCTAGGAACAATCCCAGCATTCACGTCTGTGAACTTTGGAGCTGTTCTGCTTGCTTGAGGTCTGACAGTGTGACAAAGGCCATTCAGACAGCAGCTGCTGAGCAAAATACATGCTAAACAGTAACCTGACAATGTATAATTAACTTCAGCTTACCGCAGCTAAAGTTCCAGCCTTAAATTGACCATTTAAAAAAAAAAAAAAAAAAAAAAAAAAAAAAACCCACAGCACTAGCATTCAGGCTAATGCTTTATTATAGTTAATACATTCAAACAGATTAAAATAAATAAAAAGAGAATACACACAGCACAGTCCAGCCCCAGCTCTCTAGATCCCACGTGTCGTCACTGGTCATCCCATGGAGAGAAAAAAAAAAAAAAAAAAAATTCAAATTACTGCACGCACTGACAGGCACAAGGAGCTCTGGAAGGATCAAGCGAATTAAGAAGGCTTGCTCTACTTCCTGTGTTTAGCTCCTGTATACGTGACATATGAGCCACTAAACATTCACTGTCCCTCCCTCATTACCCTCAGGATCTTCGTCACTATCTACCCATTTTAAAGGTGCATTGCTGTACTTTGAACGTGAATTAAATTGCATCTGTAAAACTGCTTTTAAAAAAAAAAAAAAAAAGGAAGTAGAGGAAATCCAGAGTCAGACCCAGTTCACACCTGGTAATCCAATCACATGTGATCAACACAGGCACATCATGGTTTACACTGCACAGTAACATGCAGGGCTGAGCAATAATGATGTTGTGCTGATCGAGGGTCAGTGTAAGTGCAGTTTGGTTTAGTTAACGGATCTGTTATTTGCACTGGCTAGTTGTGTTTTTATGCCTTGTTTATGTTAATGCTTGTTCTGAGTGATTAAACTGTTGTGAATTGTTGAATATTTTTTTAGTTTGTTTTGTTGAAATTGCAAGAAAGATTGATAATCTTGATGCACTGGCAAGAATGCTTTGAAAACATTAAACCAATCACGGTTTTGCATCCTATGACTTCATTAAAGAGTTGTTTATGAATTTATGTGTCTCAGACTTAAATTATAGCCATAAAAGTCAAGATATTACTAGCTTTTAATTTTTTTTAATTTTATATATGGGCTGTCAATTTAACACGTTAGATTAATTACGGTGAAAAATAAAGCATTAAAATTAACACATTTAACACTCATGCCCCACCCCAGACCTACGTAGGTCATCTGACATTTCATACAGTTTATTGATGACGAATATGAAGCAGGGTAACAACTCATTGCATGATAGAACCTATAGAATGTAGTTAGAGTGTCCCTAAAATTCAAGATGGGGGGCAAAAAAAAAAAAAAAAAAAAAAAGTACCTGTATGAGTTTCATATTTACATTATCTGTGATAGTTAAGCTATATCACGAGCAACGAGTGCAATATCACACGCGTGCTATTCTGAACAGAAAAACAGCACAAGTTCAAAAGTGATACTAATTTTATACAACAGTTAAATAAGAACTTAATATTGTGCTATTTTATATATTGTCTGTTTTGTTCAATTTTGTCAACGAAAATCTAAAGACAAAGCAGAACTGTCCGTCTCAGAGCAACACACAGTGGCATTTCATTTCTGAATCTGCGTTTTGAACAAATCGGGTGCTTGTTGGACTTGAAGCAGCGCTGCACAGACCAATCGGTGTATCATGACATCAAAATACTACAAGAGCAATTCAAAAGCATACAGAGTCGCCTGCTCTCTAATCGCTCTCGTGGTACTTTGATGTCATTCACTGATCGGTCTGTAAAACACCGCTTCAAGTCTAACAAGCCTAATGATTCAATGGACCATTCATAAAGAGAACCATTTCCTTCACTCACTCCTAAATGAATCAGCCGTTTGAACGAATCAAATTAATGATTGACTCAATTACTTAATCATTGAGACATTTACCTCCACCTACTGGCAGTTTTATTTTCTCATTTAGAGCATAATTTCCTAAAAAAAAAAAAAAAAAAGAAAGAAAAAACATCATTTTCCATAGTAAAATTACTATGGAAAATGATTTTTTTTTTTTTTTTTTTTTTTTTTTAAAAAGGGTATAGTTCACTTAATGACTATTTTTGGGAGTAAATTCTCAGCCAAATTTGATGTGCAATTAATTTGCGAAATAATATAATATATTATATTATATTATATTATATTATATTATATTATATTATATTATAAGCAACATCTTTCTCTTTATAATCATAGTGCAAACAGCGGTGTAGAAGTGCATATGCGATCACTCACTCACTGTCCGCAGATTGTTCTTCTTGACCTGTCCTGAGCCAAATTTGCAATGATAAACGGGTGGAAATAAATTCACTTGGACAAAGAACCACTCATTCTGTTTAAGGGGGCTCTGACCAGATGCCAGATGCCAAAAAAAAAAAAAAAAAAAAAAAAAACAAAAAAAAAAAAAAAAAAAAAACCTGGCATTGCTGAACAATCAGATTTTTGCCATTAAGCCACCATTCATATCTTTCAAAAACCTTAAGTGCACATATGCAGGTATATGCAGCTCCTTCAACAAGATCCACACCATGTCGTAATAACCGTAACTGCAAGACTCCAAACTGTAAGAAGCGTTCACGTCCTTGTAGAATTCATAAATTACAACTTGTAACCTGGGAATTTTCTGAGAGCTCCTACTTGTACCACATGACCGCTGTACCACCTGACCGCTGCATATTTATTTGATAGTGTTACCATAAAAATTAATAATTCCCAGTCCAAGGATGTGAACACCTTTGAGTAGAATGTCACGTGTTGTCATCTCAAAATTACTTAATTAAAAATAAACTTAATTTTGGCCAAGTTTGGAAAAATGGTAGCAAACGAGATTTAAATTATTGGGAAGTCGGAAGGTGCTCATAAGAAATTCGTCTCAGCCCGTAATTCCTCTCACACAATGCAAGCCACAACCATACAAGCATCAATGACTTCCATTACTCAATAGACCAATTTGGAGCAGACATCAGTTACGTCACTTGCAGCTGCGCGCATAGAGGTGGCAGAAAATAGTGGTAACAACTGGAGGAAAATGTTCAAAATCCACAGAATCTCACAATTCTGTTTTTCCTTCTATGACCTGTGAGATATAAACTCAGATTTGCAAGAAAAAAAAAAAGTCAGAATTGTAAGATATAGACTCGAAATTAGTTTTTTTTTTTTTTTGCTGAATTGTCATTTTCTGCCACCAGGTTGGCTATGCCCACAAAAAACATCACAGTTTGAATACACAAAATAGGTCATACACATTAATATAAAATATATATATATATATATATATATATATAAAAAAAATATTATATTATATTATATTTTATTATATTATATTATATACACACACACACACACACACACACGTGTGTGTCAAAAAAAAAACAAATGTATATCCAGCAGACTTTTGCTGACCAAAACATCTGCATGCAGGTAACATGGAGAAACACTGTATGCATTGTTCATTTACATATACTACAGACACTGTAACAATACAGAGCTGGTTTTTTTTTTTATATTAAAAAAAAAAAAAAAAAAAAAAAAAAAAAAAAAAAAAAGGCCACTTTCACACCAGAAAGCTCACTGGCCCTTTTTGGAAGAACATCATATATTACACCAAGAAAACAGTAAATGTTGGACTCTCATCACGTATCAAACCAACAATTTTTTAAACAATCTTTCATGTTTTAAAATTATCGGGAGGTACTCATAAGATACTCGGCTCAGTCCGTAATTCCTCACACAATGCAAGTTACGACTGTAAGAGCATCAGCAACTTTCATGTGACTTCTCTCCTGAGAGGTTTTAAAAAAAAAAAAAAAAAAGAAACTGGAAGACTTCCCGAACATATACAAGCAATAGGCTTTTTTTAGAAAGGAAAACTTAAAAAAAAAAAATAATAATAATAATATTGGACAAATTGGGATAAATCACTGAATTATGAATAACTGACTACTATTTTGTGAATATTAAGTAACCATGTTATCAATAAAGTAACTAGTCTGATTACAAATATTTTAAAATGTAATATAATCTATCTAAAGCAAGTACAGACAGACTTGGTCTTGCAGAAAAACAATGTTCTTCTAATAATAGTGAAGTCTCAAACAAAGAGACAGACAGGACAGACACGGGTCTAACCTATAAATGAGTCTGATTTTCATAGTACAGAAAATTCTAGACAAGCTAATTACAAAATGCATAATATCTGATCTATAAAAACACCACATCTTTTAAAAGACAAACCTATTCCATGTCTTATTTTAAATTTTGTAGCACTATACTTTTAGGTACCATACAACCATACAACAAATATGCTCATATTCCCTGTGCTATCAGCGTGAATAAACAATACAGAAGTAACAAAATAAAGATAAACCCAACACGAGTTGAAGTCTTATTAGCTTACGTGTGGAGGAAAGGAGGGTGTGTGTACAATGGACAGACACCATCTCTAATGTACTACCTACGTCTGTGAAATTGCAATAAGCATAAGATTTTTTTCACACAATGCAGTGTGGATACATTTCAGCTATACCAAGATAAATACGAAACAATATATACAATAAAAAAAATTAAAAAAAAAGATAAATACTTAAAGCAACTGTGCAGTCAATCGACCAGACCCAAGCAGGTTTTATGATAATACGCGGTCTCGTACAAACGCAGCGTCTTCGCTTTATCGATGGAGAAACAGGAGACTTACTTAAACGTTTCTTGTGCCCTCCAACCTCAGAATCGCAGCCTTCAACACACGAAACGGCAGCAGTATCGCCGTTAAACCATTATAATCCATATGTGGATCAATCCAGCAGCTCAAATATCGCATCATCAAGAGAAAGCTGATGAATGAACCAATGAGAAGAGCATCGGCTTACCGCCGCGAAATACAAACACTGATATCATCCAACATTAAATATCAGGCTCTGACACAGGATTTCACACAGGGATCATTCACATGCTGATATTCTACAGGAACAAACAACTAAAAGTTGAAACTCCTTAATGAAACAATTAAACCCTACAATAAACGTATTAAACGCCATGGAGGAAATTTATACTTTTCTATAACGTAAACTAGTGATGTTTAGCAAAGAGTTTTGGATAGATATTGAATCAACAGAAACGTTACCTGTCAGAGCTGACTAGCCAGTTACTTAGCTCAAACAAAACTTAAAGTAACTTACCTGAACTCAACCGTCTTTATTTTTCTCTCAGATCAAATACAAATCTATAAAAACTGAACTGCAGTTTAGTAATTAACGTTCGTGTGTTAGACTGTCTTCGCTTCACACTATGATGTAGCAGCGCTAACGGTGTTGAGTCGTTTCTCTAATCACGCCTCAGGTGGCTATTTAAATATCACGTCACGCACTTGAACTTGAGAAACGACGTCATATCCGCTAAGCTCTACCTCATGACATACGCCTTATAAATAATAAACAAGCCATTATCGTCGTTTTACTTTTTGATTTATTTGTAATTAATAATGTTCATTGTAATATATTTAATATAACGTTTTATTTATACAGCGTCTTTATTTAATTTTATATATTAAAACATATCCATTTTTTTATGTAATTTATTTTCTTTTTACTACACTTTGGTCATAATTTTAACATTTAATAATGAGATATTATAAGCAGTACTGTTTAAAAAAACTATTTAAAAAGTTTTTTAATTAAAATTAAATCAATTTTAAAATTGAGAAACTTGCTCTGACGTACCCGCTGGAGATGAAGCATACTATGCACCAGCGTAAAGACAGCAGCTCTAACGTGCCACTTCCTGTCACAGAAAAATACGACGTAGAAGAACAAGACCAGTTTTGAACGTTAAAAACCTATGAGGCTGGTCATGAGCTGGTCCTAAGCAACTAGCTCCAGCTCATGACCAGCTAAGGACCAGCATAAACCAGCTCTAAGCTGCCATGCTTCAAAACATACCTAACCAGCATACGCTGGTTTTTTCAACAGGGCAGTCGTATTTTCCTTTGAACAACCAGCACAAAAGTAAGATGGATTACCTGATCCTGGATAGGAAAACATGGCATTTCCAAATCCAGATCAAACGTTCTGAACAACTGGTCCCTGGACAGGTTTGAGAAGCACTGTTTGGGTACTGTGCTCTGTCATATGCATTTCTTGCTGTATTCAGTTCATTTTTCCTCATTGAAAAGTACTTTTGGAAAACATGTACAAATCATGTACATGAGATAAAAGTTCCAGTATTATATCAGTAGCTAAATAAATTGTCTAAAATCTAAGTCACTTAATATTAACTTCTTGTTTATTGAACTGTTTTATAAACTCAACATCACATTTTCAATCATGCAGAAGATTGGAAAAACAGCACCTGTGCCATATTGATTAAATCATGATATTAATATTTAAAAATAAAGACCTTGTACAGGGACATATAACAAATAATATAATGTATAAAATGTATTTGTTTTTTTACTTGTTTAAGAATGTTTTTTTTTTTCCACTGCTAAAATATACTGTTTGTGTACCATTTTCATGGATAAAGTAAAATGAACATGACAGTTTTCATCATTAAAATGAAAAAAGTCTAATTGAAGTTTCTGAAAACAAATGGACGCAATTTAAACAAACATGTCTTTATTTAACAATTGTATATTTTTAACCAATAAACTTTAAAATGATCTGAGAATGTAATACAATAAAAGATTTTTCTTAATAGAAAACACTTCATGGTTTGTGTACAAATGTTTCTAAACATCAGTGATACCTGAACCAAAAAGTGAAAATTCATGATTAAATTTAATAATGGTGCAAAGAGTGATTAATGGTGAATACCTAAATAACCACACGAAAAATGAACAACAACAAAACGAACACTGTATTAATGGTCTGTATGTCATTAAGAAAATGAACCATTTCTGTTAAGTGCTTTCACTGTGTGAAACCCTGATCATGCCAATTACATTACACGGATAAAATGACACACTTGAGTTGAACTCCTCCTGACTCAATTGAAGGGTTTGACGATTTTCATGGAGATGTAGTTCTGAAAAAAATAATAATAATTAATTAGCATTGTACATCTCAAGTGAAAAGTCTGAACATAAGCTTTGTGAAAGGATTGATGAAGTGTGTCCTTACTGGTAAAGAATACAACAAGATCCCAATGAATAATAGTACTAAGATTAGCACAATCAGGCCGATGAACAGCCACTTAAATCTTCGCCACACTATGAACTTGCATGTCTTGCATGGATTTGAGAACCAAAAGAATGAGGTTTCAGGTCGCCTGAGAGATTTAAAAAAAAAAAAAGAAACAAATCTTGTGACGATCTTCTGTTAACACACATAACAATAAACATATTTAAAGCAAAAAAATCAATTACTTGGGTGGATCCAGTTTCGGATTCATATTGGGCTCATCTCTGCCTTTTCCAGCAGGTCTCTCATCCGCTTCCTTCTCGTTCACAATCTCCAAAGTCATCTCCACCTTTCCCTGAAACAACACATCAACAAGACCCAATTAATCAATTAATCAAGCTTTAAGGAAAAATGTCAACATGAAATGACATTCATAACCCATTTTATCAAAATATCATGCAATTCTAAGAGAAGCATATTTAAAGGGGTAATTCACCGCTGTGCTTTCAATAAAAGTTGGCTGCCTATGCAGTAGAAAGGCCTTTTGGCAAATAGGAAAACTTCAACACCGATAATGCACTGGGCATGTGACCGTCCAAAGCCACTCCCAGTCTGCTCCTATTGGATAGGCTTGACCAGAGTCAAATACCACCTTGCTTGAGTAGGAAATATTTTTTAGCAAACTTTTAGTCACAATGGTGTACAGTGCATGCAGAATTATTAGACGTGTTGATTTTCTGATCATATTTTTTTTCCAGGCACATCTTACCAATTCCAAACCACATTAATCTTAATAACTACTATTAATTTTGTATTTAATCATTTATAAGTGATATATAATTGTTCATGAAGGCTGGAAATGAAAAACGCCTTATATTCAGGTGTGCATAATTATTAGGTACGTTTTCTTTTACAGATAAAATGAGCCAAAAAAGAGATTTAACTCAGACTGAAAAGTCAAAAATTATTAAATTCCCATGAGAAGGATGCAATACTAATGCAATACTAGAAATTGCAGTTAAGGCATGACCAATAGACAGTGAAATGCTCATTGGGTAAGCAGGGTCAGACAAAAATAGGTGGAGAAGAAAAGACACATGTTAACTGCAAAATAATTAAGAATTAAGATAAATAAAAGCCTAAATTCAATCTGTTCATCATATAAAGCAATCGAGTCTCTTCAGAAAATTTGGACTAAACCACTCAATTCATATGGATTAGTTTTATGATCTCTTTATGAACTTTTTGAAGCATCAAATTGGTAGTTGTGTAGCTGTCTATGGAGGGACAGAAATCTCTCAGATTTCATCAAAAAGATCTTCATTTGTGTTCTAAAGATGAACGAAAGTCTTGCGGGTTTGGAAAGACATGAGGGTTGGTAATTAACGACAGACGAAACGCAATAAAGTTATCTTGCTTTCAGAGGCGGATGCCTGCTGTTTGGGAACACAGTCGTGTAAGACAGTTCTGGGACATAATTATACTGAACCAATTCGACGACAGACTTTGCTCAGGCATTTCAGAACAACCAAAACATTTCAGATGCTGTGCAACGAGATCGGTCCGCTGGTTAGTACGGTTATGCCGTCTCATTGCAGTCACGTCTTTTTTATGCACATCAAGGAATTTATTCGGTAAATGTGTTTCCATCGTAGTATATACGCATGTTTTCTTATCAGATAAAAAGTTTCAGACTTAGTTGAGCATATACGTTTTTTTTGTGTGCATTTTTAGAATTTACTGTATGCGCATTTTGGTGTTTCAATCCAGAGTTTTATATGCAATATCCCAAAATGCACATAAAAATAGGTGAATGGAAACATAGCTAGTGTTTTAGATCAAATAGAGGGGAACAAAAACAAAGAAACTGAAAAGAAAAAGGAAGCACCTTCTGCCCAGTCCCCTGAAGCAAAATGTTGTTGGGTACAGGTAAGAGAGCTGTTGCCAGTTCTCCATTTTACCATAATGCTGTTTAAAGAGTAGACAAAGAAAGATAAAATTCTCTGTGATGAACCTGTTCTTACAATAACTGTTTTGTTAATAACCCTCTGTTGATCCGACTGTCTGTTGGCAGGGATACAAAAATGCTTAAGCACAATCTGAAATTTTCCCCGGAATTTGACTGGATCATGGGAAATGAATGTCATACTGCACCATACAGGAACACATAAAAAAAAGACAAGACATTGCATTAGCTGTACTTACACCAAGCTCCCTCTTCCCATCTTTATCCATGTAGCATGGCCACCATCCTCTAACTGACTTCTGGTCAAAAAGAGACTTGAATTGGTCTGATTTTGGATGCGTAGTTCCATCCGGCACCATCCTAAGGTCACATTTCTCTGGTGTTTTGGAAGGGTTGATGAGGTGGTGCAGATCAAGTTCAATAGCACCTGTAACGCAAGTGAGATAATACACAAGAGGACCCAAAAATGTAAAGAAAAATAAAATTCCCAAGAGCTCAGAAAAGAGCTGCATACAGACATCTCACCTAGGTAATCATCCAGTGAGAATTTGTCATTATCCCATATTTGAACAATCAGCTTGGGTGGGATTCTAAACTCTGATTTGTCAAGGTTCCAGAAGTGTTCCTTTTTAATGTAAAAGAAAGAGAATATTTTAATACTTCCAACTGCTCTTCATAACATATTAAACAGTCAATCTATATTACCTTTTTAGATACAAGACATAGCTGCTCCGCAGGTAGGTATTCAAATCCAAAGACAAACCTCCAGTTGAAATTTCCATCGCCATCTAAAGATCGATAATGGACGTCTGTTTTTTGCTTATTTTCTTCCATACCTGGCATCCAACTAATCAAAGACACAAATGCATGCATTATGACAAAAGCTACAAAATGTATTAGTAAAACGCATTAAAGTGGCCCATTACGCTTTTTCTGATATTACCTTTCATGTAGTGTGTAAAACAGGTGTTTGTTAATGTAAAAGGTCATAATTTCAAAATCAAAGTGCACAATAAATGTAGTGTTATTCTCTCCAAAAAGAAAGAACCAGTTCCTGAAATGAGTCATCAGTAATTCCAGCCTTACTTCCTGCTCAAACCTACAGCCTATGACCAGCCTATGGTCTTCATTGGCTGCAAACTGATATGGTAAAACTAATGGCATCGTTACTGTTCCTATCACTGTGTATACAAGCGTTAAGGAAGCCTCCAAAGATTAAATTTAGACATAGTAATGGGTGTTTCGTTTTTGACATGTGCTGTAAGAAACAGACCAATCACAACAGCCTGGGCCATCTGACCAATCAGAGCAGAGTAGGCTCTCAGAAAGGAGGTGTTTAGAGAGACAGAGTCCTTGATTGAACCGTTTTAGACATTGTGAGAAAAGAGGTGATGCTGCAATGTATATTGAGAAAATGAGTGTTTTTTGATCTTGGATGCATGCAACTATGCACTCATTTGTATACATTCTCCATAACAAAAGATAACGCCAGGTTCAAAATTTTTGTTTCATTTTGTTTACATATTAAAGGTTTTTACGTAGTGGATTTTGTATCTCTTTTTTATCACTCCATAAAACAGAAGATACTGTCAACGGCTAGAAAAATAAAAATCACCATGTTTTTAGGAAATAAATGGTAAATAAATCAGGCGGCAAATGATAAATGAACAAGCCCCTCTGTAAAAACCTTCAGAATATAGAAAGGAACAAAACCGTTTTGTGTAAGTGCTACTGAACTGGAGAGTTCTTTAAAGATATGTACTGTTATTGAAATCTAGACAAATAAATTAGTGAAGGGGGGAAAAAAAAAAAAAAAAAAAAAAAAAAAAAAAAACACTTAAATGAGTATTTTGGGTGTTTTCTTTCCGCTAGTCTGAAATAAGACATCTTATAGAAGCAAAAAAGCCTAAAATCTAAACAATGGTTTTACCTGTAGTGTCTTGTCTTAAGAGACAGCAAAGATCTTTTACATACCCCTTTACATAGACGTCACTCATATTTTCACCAGTAATGCTGGTTTCATCTAACACTACGTCAGTCGTGTTCCAAACGATGACGCGCAGAAAGTACCTGATAAAAAGAATGAACGTGAGTCTATCGTCAATCAACATAAAAGCATAACTGAAAGTACCCGTTTCTTCTCACTTTTTTGCTTTGCGTGGCGATATGTCAAAAGGAGGTCCAGGAGGCCCAAGGCTTTTGGGGAAAATGTCAACCCACATCTGGAGTTTTCCCTATAAAACAGATAAAGCAGTGTTTTGAGCTTGCTTTCAAACAAAAAAGGGGTCTATAAAGTATATCACAGGAAGAAGCAGCTAGTGAGCAGCCTCACACCTGCGGGAGAGTCGGTTGGAAGCTACTGTAAAGAGTTCTGGTTTCAACATGCTCCGGAACCAGGCCTTGAGTTCGGAGGACGTGCAGAGCGATCCGTTCACTTGGTGGACCCAGGTGTTCATGAATTTTCTTGTTCGCTTCTAAAATGCATACATGTATACATAAATATGTTTTATAATATAATACATTAACAGTTTGTCAAGCCACCATAATAGTGTTCAAAAGAACAAATATCTCTTTAACTCACCAAAGTCAGATAGGCAATATAATCGGCCACCAAAGGATAAAGTGTTTCCATTGTCTTCACTCCTGGGTGGACTCAATCCTTTCAAACGGGCATGATGTTCAAGAATCTGAGATGGTTTGAGCTGATCGCGCCACTGGTTTGGTCCAGAACTATTTAATGAATAATACATTAGTTAACTAATGTTGTCCTCAAAGAAAATACTAACTTTGTATTAAATTATATTGTATGGGTCTCACATGCAATATGTCTGGGCTAAACCACAATAAGAACCAAAGTGAGAAAGGAAGCGGTTTTCCAAGTCAATCACAGTCTCCCCAACTTTCTCATCACGGCTGAGCAAATCAAAGTCATAGACGGCAATTTTCAGGTCTTTGTCTTGTGGGAGGAAGCATGTCGTTTCAAACATTCTGTTGAGAGACAGAAAACGGTTCTCAGTCAGTCCTCTTCGACAGTCTGAATGCATGATAAACTCTCAATAAATCTCTGGCATTACCTTCCAAACACTGGGTTAAGAGTGTACGGTATATAGTGGTCTCTGTCATCAATAGACTTTTTCCCCAAAGAGATTTTGATGTATGGGTCACACTGAAAAAGAAAAGGAGCTTTGCTTTTTCTTTTTACTTAAATGGAATTCAACAAATTGAGTAATTGAAACTCAAAATTAGTTCTCAGGTTTTCTAAAATGCTGAACGATAAAAAGTACTTTGCCATTGTTGTCTTTGGGTTGCAGGTCGATGGCTTGAACTACGTAGATTCTGACCACACACTCCTGAGAGACGCTGTCGGGCAGCTCTCTGAACTGACGTGGCGGAGGAGCCACCCCTGGATCATCTGGCAATGGGTAGACCTTAAACGAGCCCTGAAAACAATCAATTAGAATGATTAGAATTAGAATCAGCATAAGCATATTAGAATGATTTCTGAAGGATCATGTGACACTGAAGACTCAAGTAATGGCTGCTGAAAATTCACCTTTGCCATCACAGGAATAAATTACATTTTTATACATACATACATACATATATATTATATATATGTATGTGTATATTCATAAAAACATTAGAAAAATCTTAATTATTCCAAACTCTTTACCCCCTGTGTAAACATTAAAGAATAATATTTTAATTAAATAATTAAATACATTTTAATTATTCATGTAATTATATAATTTCATTTAATAGCATTTTACACAACCAAGACCAGAAAAAATACAAGTCAACATGAAATGCTGTTTTCAAGCCATTTTACTTCTGTAATGCGACATTTCCAAATGATACGGAATACTCAACAAAAATGCAGGGTGTTAAGCACCAAATCCATTCATTTTTAGACCAAATTAATACAAATCTTGCCTTGAATTCCCCAACTACAGCAGGATCATCATCGTCACTTTCATTTTTGCCACGTTGCAATTTGAAGGTTTTGCAGAAATCTGTAAGACCCATGAATTCCTTGACATTTTCAAGCTCATCGTCATACACCTATGAAAACCAACAGAAAAGAACATGGTTACAACTACTAAACAATACAGGAACTTCAGTAAAAATTAACCTTTGTGGATTCAAGTATTCTGAAGTCATACAATAGCTTTGTGTGAGTAACACACCAAAATTTAAGCTGTTATTCACTGAAAATCTTTCTCTCCAAAGTGAGTTGTTAACCGCTCATCCAGATCACTAAATCAATTAACTTAAGGTTGGAATACACTACACGATTTACAGTCTGGACAAGTTGATTCTAGTTGCCGAAAGTCAGAGCCAGTCTGAAGATCTGAGTTGACAGATTTCAGAAAATCGTATCGTGTATGATGGTCACAGCCTCCAATTTTTTATCTTTAAAGTTTGATTCCATCCAGTCGGAGGATATCAAACATATTTGATATTTTGAGCCAATTTTAGAACATGTATTGTTTTCATTTGTCATGTGTCTTCTAGCAACAAGGCAAGTGTTTTTCTGCACAGGTTTGCTGTGTTCGTATGACTGGAAATAGAAGTAGAGGTCTGGTAGTGTGTGATCCGTCCTTTAGTGTATGATGGCCAGTTTTTCCTCTCTAACTACTTACAAAGTCAGCAAGTGTATGATGCCTAGTGTTTTAAAATATGTTCAGATTTTAAAAGTCATCTAGTGTATTCCAGCCTTTAATCAGTCCAGGTTTTGAGAACTGGACCAACTCATTCATTGAAAAGACCAGATTCAAAAGAACAATTTGGTTCACAAATCAGACATCTGTACTTCTCATGAGAATGCATGAACGCACTGAGGAAAGCTAGGGCGGACGTCATGATTTCTAGTGAATAATGCATTCAAAAATCTAACTAAATAACCATATAATAAGGAAAATATGCTTCAGAAGCTTCAGAAAAATAGCAGTTTTAATGGACTGGATTTAGGTATTTATTAAATGTAATATTAAATAAATATTCAACTCACTTCCAATTTGTCATAACCTTTGTCAAGGTATGGGCGGCATTTCTCACTCTCTCCAACTGAAGCATAAAACTTACTCCACCAATCAACAGTCTCTTTTTCCTGTAAGGTTAACAAAATAGACAGTTTCATCCTCATGATAGAGCTAATATAGACATTTGATAAATTTAAGAGCATTATCCAAGACCAAACTTAGCTTAAGTGGAAAGTGTGTAAATTTAAATCACAGAACTCACCTTCTCACGCTGTTGAAACACCAGGAAGTGTGCAAACAGACACACAAAGAAAAAAAGAGTTAAGATTTGTTAAGATGAATTATTATTAGGCTTGGAAAACCTTTTACATATATGTAATGTTTCAGTCTAATCTCAACTTTATCAGTATAACATGTAACAAGATTTAAAAGAAGTGATGATTTTATCTAAAAATGTAAACTTGTAAACTGAATGTAAACTTAAAATAAAAGTAATAAATTTAATACTTTAAATTTACTACTACTTAAAGCCTCCATTATTAAATGCCTTTAGTACACACAAGGGAGTTCATTTTAAATTAATCAATAGGATAAAGTTAGTTAATAAAGGTAAAGTTGATTTGCTTATGAATGCAGACACTCAAATTTTGAATTCAGAAAGGCAGTAGAGAAACGGATTGTTTAAACGGCACACTTCAATGAATTTTAGTATGATTTTATATATAGAAGGTCAGCTGTACAAAAATCGCCTGAACTCAGAATGAAATTGATCATTCTGAGCACAACATATTGATTAGATATTCCCTCAATTTAGCCCATTTCTAATTACAGAAGTACAAGATTTCATACAATCAGCCTGAGCATATAGGTATAAGGGAAAATTTAATGTTTGTGTTGAAGTATGTAATTTCAGTGCCTCTAGTGGCACCAAACAGAATTGCAATCTGCTTTCTGATCAGCCAGCCAGGCATAACCACACTGGCATGGTTTGGTACCTTTTTGCAGAAATTACACACTTCAACCTTTAACTCAGAATTAAATTTAAATTACATTTTGATTTAAGTGCCTTATTACTATACATACTTGAAGTTGACTAGCAGTGCCCATTTTGTCAACAGCAGCTGAGATGCCATACATATACTGAAATTCACAAAGTTAAAAATCACCATTACATAGTTTTTCTCTCACAAGGTGAGACTCAAGTTCCTAAACCTACAAACTCCAAAGCCAAGTGACTTGGTACCAGTACCTGAGCTTCTAGAAGTTGCTGTCTGCCATCGTCAATGTTTACATGGAGGTCTCTTGGACCAGCTGCCATCAAAGACACTGTAGGAAAATGGCAGAAAAAAAAAAAAAAAAAGAATGCAAATATTCTTTCAAATTTTTTAAAGGCTGCACACAAAATCATCAGTGTTAAGGCGACTTTTGGAGAGACATAAAATCAATCACAATTTAGTATGCAAATAGAAGAAACAAAGACATTCCATCACACTTCAGCAGATATATTATACACACACACACACACACACACACACACACACTAATGTCCCAGTTACACTTAATGTTGTCACATTTTCCTGGTTAAAGCTGCAGTCCGTAAGTTTTGCCTCTTTGTCACCATCTCTGTTTGAAACCTGCAATTGCAGTTATTTGCGGAATTATCATTTTTACGTGGGTTGTGCATCGGCACGACTCCTTAGCATGGATGAATCTAATGCTTTGAGAATGTGTGGCTGTCAGTCACCGCACAGGTTGATACTGTACTTCAGAATCACAGATTGTAGTCTTGGAAGTATGACCAAAATAAGAATTTGGAAAATATCATCTGCCAAATCTGCAACTTTTGTTCTGACCAACTGAGAAAAAAAAAGAATTACAATAAATCGCGTTACCAATGATTAAATCTAACGATCACTGAGCTCATATCACATCCGTGTGATATGATAACAGTGCAAATTATTATTATTGTTATACTTTGTTCTCAAATTGTTAATGTTAACAACATCAGCATAGCGTGACTACGTGTATTTACTGTGTATTAGCGTTACCTGTAGATTTAAATTTCTGTACAGTCTAATCTTCAACGTTAATTTGTCATACCATACAATCCGCCATCAAAATTATAAGTTTAATATATATAGCCTACTAGCTGGGACTCTTATGTAAACAGATGTGACATAATGACGCAAAGACGAACGGCGGCATGCTCGAATTTCCTGTGGAAACCTACCGCTACCACTCGAATTAGAAAACATTAATACAAGCTTACCGTTGTGAACCGGGCTAAGGTAAGGAGATCATTTTGAACACTGGCTGGTTATGTACTTGCTCAAAAATTGATTTTGGACAATTTTTAACCAAAATAAAGTTACGGACTGCAGCTTTAAATAAACATTACATTAAAAAAAAAAAGAAGAAACCATGGAGAAACCATATATAATACAATTCAGTATGCAAATAGAAGAAACAAAGACATTCAATCATATATATATTATATATATATATATATATATATATATATATATATATCTATATATATATATATATATATATATATATATATATATATATATAATGCTCTATAATCTGTGGTCACAGACACAACGATGTATTTCATAGCCAACTATAACCAATTACATCCAATCATAGCGCGATAGAGGCATTGCTTCCTCTCACGTGACTTTCCCCCATTCATTCACAATTACACCCCACCAAACCCACTGCACACTTTAGGGGGTCTGTTAAAAGTCAATGGGCTCAGGAGAGGCACGAGAGAGGCGGCGTCCAGCTATAAGTTTACCTGCTGATGTTGCTGCTGGACATTGTTACTTTAGAAAAACTAGTGATTTATACACTTTTTAATGTCACATTTAGTAATATTTGCATTGTTTTATTTTTGTAATATGGATTTTTTTTTTTTTTTTTTTGCCAAAGTTTAATAGTTAGTGTTAAAAGGTTTACAACAAACTCAAACCAGAATGTTTAAAGAATATCAATATGATATCATCTTATGCACACTGTTATTGTCTCTCCGTATATTAATCAGATAAACAGAAAATGTGTAAAAGGAGATGTACCTTTTGAAGACATGGCAACTTCAGCTATTGTGACATAAGGGTCACATCGAAACTCTTCTAGGGTACATATAGTGCACTGACCCACCACAGGTTTCCGTCCAAAGGGTCTGTGGTCGATGACTTTCAGTACTATAGGGGGAGCATACATCTCTTCTTTGGGTAGAAGCTAAAGTTATAAAACAAGACACTGATCGTATATGGTCTATGGCCTCAAAAAGCATTTGGAAAAATAAAACCACATTCAAATGTCATTGCATTAGACAGAAAAATATCAAAGCAAGTAGCATTTATTTTAAAAAATGAGTATGTTTTTTCCCAACAGGTAGAGATGGATGCTCACCACTTTTAATAAGAGGACATTTCCTTGGAAATTAGGGCACTTCTTCATATTTTTGATGACAGCTGTCTGAACTCTCTCTCCTCCGCATTCCACCACCAAACTGGGTGACGTTACTGGAGCCAACTGATACGTCTTCATGTTACGCAATCCCCAAGCTAGAACCTGCAAATATCAAACATCAGTGTGTAAATATTGGTGTTTGTGTGCATGTTTTAATGCAATAAATGGTCTTTTTTGGACTGGAGAGGAAGTTTTACTACTATACACTATACATGTACTATACATTATCTTGACAGACTAAATAAATTGATTCTTCATGATATGAACCCTTTAAAACAACTCCCATAAAGGACATAACACAGAAATTAAACTGACCTCTATGGCAGTGAGCTGCACCACTGGTCGCACACCTTGTGGAACCATATAGAGCTTCTCTCCTCGTTTAGGAGGAGCAAGGGGAAGTTCAGTGTCATTTTCCTAGAGTAGACAACATTAGAATTATCAAGCAGAATTTTATTTTTATTGGAAACACAGAACAGCCATAAATGACCCAAATTCCATGAAGAACCATACCTTGGTCTTCAAAATGAGCTCTGCAGCCACTAGAACCTCCCCAGCAGCAGCATTTTTGTGCATTACAGGCTCCCAGAGGAGTTTAGGTGATTCATCCACACCTGGATTCAACTTCACCAAAGGTACACATGTACTTCTGCCAAGCATTTCATCTTTACCCTAACAGATGAACAAATTCAAATCATTCACAGTGTCGTGGCACTTGCATACTAAAAGGCAAGTATATAGAATAGCTAATATTTGTCTGGTTAACCAGTAAAGTACAAATTCTGTTTATATGTCATCAATTTTTTTAAAATTCACTTAATTCTTCAAAAAAAAAAAAAATATCTTTGTGTTGTAAATAGTGAACTATTTTTTAAAATTTAATAGGCATCCTGCGACACCTTGAGAAGCCAATATTTTCAAATGAGTGAAGTAAAGTGAAAGCATAAATATATCAGACCAACCACTTGATCGCTGTCAAAGATTTCCATAACCACTCTAGGTGGATTCTGGGCGAGAGACTGGGGATCACCATAGATTTCCACATTTTTAAATATAAGAGTCTGATCCCATGTCGGGTTCAAGGTGCTTTTGATTGTTTCTGTTGTTTGACTGTGATGCAAGAACGACACATGGACGTATGGATCTGCAAATTTAAACCAATATGATTTTAGTTACAATAAAAGCCAGGTCATTTTTCCAGATTATTTCAATTTAAAGACAAATCAGCAATATCAAATCTGCTATGAGACCTGAGAAGCTGTCTTTGTCCAGAGCAATAAGGTTTCTGGCCTGGTAAACATAGACTCTCAAGTGGTACGCATTGGATCCTGCAAGAAAGTCAGGCTTAACGTTAATAAAATGGATATTCTGGAATAAAAATTTTTTTTTAAAAAAGTCTTTCTGAAATCTCTGTCCCTAATGAACTCACGGTCAAATGTGCACGATACAGTTGGCGTGTTTGCACCAAACTGCTTAACTGAAGCTTCTGTTTTGGTGCCTTTTTCATCACCTTTAGATTCCATGTCGACTCCCTGTCAAGCAAATCAACAGTGAAGAGCTCATTATGTGGGCAATAAAAAGTAGGATATTATTAGGATAAGATATAGGAAGCTTTGATGCTAACCAGAGCCCCCTCCAGTTTGAAAAGGGCTGATGCTCCAACCCGATCAGCGGGTGCCATTTTCCTTCTCCAACGCCGCCGGCGGAACGTGTCAGAGGATCGCTGCTGCCTGTGAAACTTCCAGCCAATGAGTGAGGAGTATTCCCATCCTTCAGCATCTCCTATATCCTTCTTCTGCATGTCAGACAATTAGAAATACATTTTATAAAGGCACAATGTAACAGAATCTTTTAAAATGCACAATATACACTTGCATCAGTGGCTGTTTTGACACCAGGAATCCTTTTGCGAGGTCGGATCATTCTTCTGCGACGATGAACATGGTACATCTTCTCAGCTGCCACCCAGGATTTGGGCTTATCATCAGGTGGAATTGTGACACCATATTCCCAACCTAAACTCACAAATACACATCATATAACTGCCAAACCAAAGCTTTAATTTGGATGACCTGAAAATTAAGATTCTGTCACTGTCATTTCAAACCCATATGACTTTCTGTTGTGGATGCCATGTTTGACGCCGCACATTTTTCACAATGAAAGAAAACCAGGGGCTACCAGGCTCCAGAAAAAGGCAAAACATACCATAAAAGGCATCTTGAAGCAGTCCCATTTGATTTGTGCACTAAATTCCAAATCTTCTGAAGCCATACGAGAGCTCTGTGTGATGAACATACCCAAATTTCTCATTATGTAGTGATAATCTTCTCCTCCGATTAAGCTTTCATATATTATTTATGTTTGCCTATGTTCATATATAGTGCATTAAGATGCTTTGTGACAGATTTGACATTAACAGCATTGGTTCACACAGTGTACATTTACATACATATATTTAATATTTTTTATATAATTAACTAAAAAAAAAGTCAATCATCACAGTATGGACTTGCTACTGACAAGTTACACAGACACGCTGCTGTGAGAACATAAGCAGTATACTGCTGTGGCATGAATAGGTATTTATAAATTCCATAGCAGATCTAGACAGGTGGAGCTGGGGTGGGTGGAGGGTTTCAGAGAAATTCTGATAGTACACTGCAGGACCAGCTTACCACGAACACTGTACCAGACTATTTAAATGATGAGCAAACAATCTCACCGGCTGCGGAATCAGCAGAGGCAGAAGTTAGCGATAGAGGAAGGCAGGATTTTAAGAGACTAGAAAATTAAATGTCAGTCTGTTTCTTAAATAAAGCCATGGCTTCAGGAGACTTGAAACATAGTGCACAAGTCTACTTTGTGCTTTTATAATGTTTTTGTTTCTCTATTTTAGAGCAGTAAACATTTAGCTAAACTTCTCATTTTGTGTTCCACAGAAGAAATTCAGTCATACAGGTTTGGAATGACATGCGGTTGAGTAAATGACTGAATTTTAATTCTTTTTAAATTTAATTTCTTGGAAATGGAAATTTTTAAAATGTTAAATTTGGGGGGGGGGGGGGGTTATTTTAAAGGCGGTGCAGTGGGCAAGAAACACAAGTCAATATTTTTAGAACAAATGACAAAGACAGACTCACCTTTTTCATCGACAGCCCGGTTGCAATCAAAATTCCAGTCATCCTCCCACTTCCAGCCAGGTGGGCATTCAATCTCTGTAGGGCCCTGAATTTTTTCTCCATTCTTTGAATACCAAAAGGATAATAATGAGAAATGGAAGGATTTTTGAGAGATTCTACAAACGTTTCTTTCTTTCTTTCTTGGTTCTAAGATGACGGAGTACTAATGCTATAGATTCTCTTCAAATAGAAATCATGAAAAAAAAAAATAAAAAAAAAAAAATCTATGAATGTCTTGATTAGACATCTGATATGAAGATAAAGTTTGGCAGATGCTTTTACCACATCAGTGTAAGGCTCCGCTGCAAGCTTCCATTCTCCTCCTGGGAATCGTGTCTCGTTCTCATAGACCTCATCCACGAACTCTGTGTGTCCAGCATCAGCCTCGTTCAGCAGACTACCCATCCACCCAAGAAAAATATAATTTAATGACTAAACTATAACTATTTCTGAAGGAAATATGAGCGGTGGTTGTCCATGCAAAACTTTAAAAGCCATTATGAAGCTAGGCGTTATGGTAGGTTACCCAGGCACTGTTATATGGTAAAGGCTATAGAGTAAAAAGTGTGGGACTAAAATCCTGTTCACACCAACACAAATGTTCGGCACTAAAATTTGGTCTGATATTCACGTGTTCAGACCGATGTGGCATATGGGCTTAATGAACAATCAAACTTAAAGAAAAGCAGAAATACAACGGTTACCCCGGATACTACAGTACACAAAGCACTTTACATTAAGCTTGCTTGAACAATCGGTTATTGATTTCATTATACAGTACGATCACTAAAAATGATCACTGACGCCTTGTGGAGTTTGCTTTGACACATGAGACTGCATGCAGCACGGAGCGGGACACTTCAGATGCGGATTTAAAACAGACATTGAAACGGTATGTATACAGTATACTATCATACATGTTTTCATATAAAGTAATTAGTTTGTTGACTAGATGCTGCATTAGCAGAGAACAGCAGTATGTTTGCCATCGAGGCTGAGAGGATGCTAACATTAGTAGTACATCAATCGGTTAAACAATGTGACAAAACACATGCAAGCCCGACCCAAATGTTTAATGTTACAATTGTTACCATCTATTTGCATTAGTTTATATCCAGCTGGTCACTTTTATGCATTCTTTATGCAGTGAAGTTGTATATTTAAAGCTAGTGACATGAGAACGCAAACTGCATCGTCATGCAACTGACAGAAAGAAACAAATAATAAACGCATTTGATTCCAGTTCTTTTTTTCTCGTCACGGTAATACATATTTTGTATCATGTTCTAAAATAGAAGCAAATAAAGTGAGAGTGTATGCATACAACTTACATGTGTCTAATTTCAATATGGCCTTTGAGTAGATATTTAAAGATTGTAACATTAACTAAGGTTAATAAAAGTATTGCTCATTGTTTCAAATTTCAAAATTTGCTAATACATTTTAAAGTTGTATCTCTTAACATTAGTTAATGCACTATGAACTAACATGAATGATCAAGGTATAATATTAATATTTTTTATATTTAAAAGTACAGTAATGGTTAATGGTTCAGTACTATTTTTCAATTTTTGTAATAAAGTTAAGCACTATTTTGTGTTATGTTTGTTTTCATTTCATTCAGTTTCCATTTTAAAAATGATCAGTTGATTAATCGGTTGTCGGCCAGCGTTGTCCAACCTAGTTATCGTTATCGGTAAATCCATATTAACAAATGTAAAAAGTTACCACCTTTCAGCAGAACTGTCACATTAATGGCATGCAAATGTTTGTGACAGTCTGAACAGACACAGAAATGGCTATTCATTCAAATTATAATATCTACTGCAATGAATTTTTGCAATTAAAAAACATTTTTGCACCCTCAAAATTGTTGAGGGTGGTGGACAACTCACTTTTTCTCTGGATCAACAAACCAATCACCTTCCCACTCCCAGCCAACAGGGGGCATAAAGTGCTCATGCTTCAGCTTAACTTTGCCTGTGACATCAGAGTACTTGCTGCGATTTAGCAGACCGGTGGTGCCCCATTTTCCCAAAACGTGAGCCTGGTTCTCATACTGTAAATAAAACATTATTAGCTCCAAACTCATGACTGCATCTCTCCAGACCTCAAAGCATAAAAAAAAAAATCTTTACCAGTTCTGCAAATACATTGAACATGCCCTCAGCATAATGATTAAACTTTTTTTCTTCTGTTGCCAGCCCAAGCCACATGTTCACACGTATCTGGACGGGAATCTTCAAACCTTTTTTGATGTCCATGGGATACTGTTAGGAAACAGTCATCATGGGATACAGCACATTTAATAAAGCAGTTTAAATATGTTTTATGCCTTGTGTTTGAAAAGCAGCATGCTACAAACCTGCATAAAGACAGTCTGAGTCTTCCCGCAGTACTGGCCACATGCCTGCTCACAGTAGGATGAATAGAGCACTTGATAGGCTGGGATACGGGTGTACGCTACCCTCTTCTCTCCTCTCAACATCCAGATGATCACATCAGGCATGCTGTTCTGAGGCTTTGGAAAAAGATGTTGATACAAATTATGTTTAAACGTGAATTAATTTAAGTCTGATTAACAAAAATTAGCACCTAAATTACAGCAAATGGCAAAAAAATATGGTAAATGAGCATGCACAACTGAATATCCAATACTGGTATATATTCATAATCAACTAATTAGTATGGATTAGTTTAAAAAAGAAATCTGTGTATACCTAATTGCATCTCCATTCTTAATACAAAATCAAAACATACCTCCTCAGCAAGTTGCTTGAGTTTGTCGAGCCAGCCTTCAATGATGCTCAAGCAATAATTAACATCTGTGGCCTCCTCAAACAAGCGTTTGGCTCCCTCCATGATGCTCTTCAGAGCACTGTCCCGCAACTTCTTTATCTGAATATCCAGGGTTGTGAGATTGGGCTTTCCCTCCAGGTCAGGAATTTTGATACTGAGGACACAGTTTGTATTAGTTAAAACATGCATGACACAAATAAAACACTTTCTCTTTGCCCTACATACAAGAAAATCTCCCATATTTCAACAGACAACATTTAACAATGCATGTACTGACATATTGATGACTGTTGATCTAAAGTTGATCTAAATAGGATCTAAAGTGGACATTACCTGCTGATATCTTCCATTAACTGATTGATGAGCTTCAGCCAGATTTCTACTAGTCTTGCATCTGTAGCTTTGGACAGCACTGCAGACTTTAACATATCGAGGTTTGTTTGCTGCAAAAGGAGGAATCGTATTAAAAAGTTTAGTGCACAAAGGAAGAATTATACTCACTGTTTTGGAAATTGATATTGATATTGCTATTTACCTGTTTCAATGTTGTTATTTGTTTGCTTTTAAGTTAAGGCCATATATGCTTGAATGATTATGAAATTAAGTAACTGCAATACTTCCTTTGTTTGTTATAAGATAAGATGACTAAGCAACAGTTGTGAAAGTTATGTTTGTGAGTTTGACGTTTGTAACCAACCACAAAAGGTTAACAATAAGGGTGAAGAGAGCATGTTGCAACCTCAAGCTGAGGTGAGCCAAATGAAGACTTCAGTGAAGAAGAGGAAGAGTGCTAGAAGAAGACAACATCGTAAGCGAAGAGGAAGGGTTTAGTAAGCAAGAGATACAGAGACTGGTACGCCTACAACAGGAAGATTGGATCATACAAGGCATTGATCAGTTGATGAGTTATATGAAGTTGGAATTTCCCAAAGTGTAGTATAAAAGTCTGAGGAGTAAAAGGCCTTCTCAAATGCTGCCTGCATTAAGTGTAGAAGGACACCTGATACCCTAACGAGGGGCGCTTAACAGCATCTCCAAAATGCTAGGTTAGGAGCTAGGTTATAGAGCTTTTTAGCTTAAGCTGATTTAAGTTTTATTTTGCATTACCTGCTTTGTATTGTAACCAATAAAAGAGGTATTTTTATTGTTACGATTGCCTTCTGTGAGACTTTACTTATAACTACAAACTGAGCCTCAATAAAGAACAACCACAAGGTAGTCTTCAACGTCATTCCTGAAGGACTTTAACCTGCCGGCTGGTGAGTACTTTATGGTTTAGGCTAGATTTGACTAACCTTACCCAACCTGAATAATCCTAGGGTTAAAAAGTATACTATAAAAGGTCACACTGACTAACATGGAGCCCAACGTGCGGGGCTTGAGCTTTGAGTTTTAAGTTGAAAGTTTAGAAACCGCATTAAAGAGCCACCTGTAAGACCCACATAGACCAATCCAGAAAGGAATCTGTAAAATACTAGTCCAGAGGGAATTAGTGTATTCCAGTCCAGAGAAAGGACTGAAGGGCGAAGAAACGAGATCGCTACCCGTGAGATCTAGAGAAGGGTCTAGAGGGGCTATTGAGTCGAAAAACCTGTAGTAGAGGATGCCTTAATATGGCAGGTAAAAAAGCCCAGAAAAAAATCCAGTAATATCTTGATTCAAGCCTACACTTGGGGAGACCACCAGGTAAAAGCTTGGGAGAAAAAGGCCTTAAGGGCAGAGACCTCAGTCCAGAGAAAGGACTGAAGGGCCAGGAAATGGGAACACTACCCGTGGAACCTAGAATTACTGGTAAATTGGGAGGCATGCGTGGGCATGGAATAAAAGCTTGTGGTCTTGTAAGCAGTAGAAGAAATGCAACAAGTATGTGCCTAGATAATGAAAATTATCTAAGACAGCTAAGCAACAGCAATATTGCATTATTCCTGGACGTCAAGATGTCGTACAGGAATAGAAAACGAAATAAATAGAACTTGAAATAACACACCTGTGCGGTCGAAATGGAACTGGCTCGGGAATAACGTGCAGAGTCAGAAATGACCGTTGAAATAGGGGATGGAGGGCCACCCCGAAAAACTCCTATTAATTGTTTTGTTTTTAGTTTTCAGGAGTTATGAAATTGGATGATGGAGAAAAAAAAAAAGAGAAAATTGGGCAAGAAAAAAAAAGAAATTGAAAGAACCATGCATGCCCATGCCAGTATTACCGGTAACTTTAGTGATGGGGACCGTAACCCTAACAGAGATGCGGCCCCTAGATGATTTTGCTACACAATTGATTGTAGTGGACCAAACTTAAGTACATGAAGTTGCAAACTGTACTATAGTAAATCTGAAAGTACTAAATTGCAATAAAGATTAAGAAGGAAAATTTTTAACATTACTCAAAGAAGAAAAATATGGATTTGGCATAAGAAAAGTGGGATAGAATATGTAGGTTCTAGAGAAAAACATGAATGCTATCAAACACATCAAGAACATGTAAAAATCATATAACAAAAAATTGTATTAACAGCAGATGGATAACATGGAGATTGATAGCTTAACTAAATGGATAATAGGAGCAATAATAGGTGTAAATGCAATGTTGGGAACAAAAGGTATTACACCTTTAGTTATAACATATATGATGCTTTTAGGGGCTCCAAAGGACCCTGGAATTAGAAGTTCTGGTACAGAGGAATAAATGTTGGAAAGAAATAGAGAAGAAATGTTATTTAGAATATGGAAAATGTATAAACATTTTATTTTAAAGAAAAGTGTGATGTAATTATGGGGAAATTATTTACTACATGTATAATTCTAATGAGGCAAAAGAATACAGGAAAAATGTTCTAGTATATATAAAAATTAAAAGTATTAATTATTGAAATGACCAAAAGAATGAGTGAAAATATTGAGATGAGAATCAGTGTGATTTACCAAGGAATATGCCAAAGAATGGTTGTATACAAGACAAGAAAAAAAGAAAATTGCACAAGTTACTGTGACTGTCTAGCAATAACCTAGCACAATCGTAATTATGATGTAATAGAATCTTGAAAAAGGAGAAGTAGTGAATTCTGAAATGACTTACAGTGTGAGTTAAATACTGTACGAGGGGTTGAATGAATAAAAAACAAGTTTTTGTATGTGCTTTACATGTAAGGTACTCTAAGGAAATTCTAAGCATTTTAAAAGAAAATGGAATGTTTTATCTCACAGAGGCATTGCTTGAAATGTGTGGAAGAGGCAGAGCCCCAGAAAGGAGGTGGTGGCCAAGGTCTTGCTATAGACCCAAATCCAAACCAATGGACACTGTAAAAAGTGTGAGAGTTGGGAGAGGCCGTACCTTTATTTGTCCTCACATGGACAGATATCCAAATGAAATAACTGATGCATCGCTATTGTGGCAAAGTTTTTTACAGTACCTTACCATTGTTAAACAGAGAACAGAAAATTGGCACCAAAATGAAATGTTAAGGGATATAGTGATAAAAAGATGTTTTGAAGCCAAAAAAGGGAAAATTTTGGATCAGAATGAAAGATTGATAAATGTTATCGACTGAACCAGGAAATGGCAAGAAGGGGGTGTTTTGGAAATTGATATTGCTATATAACCGTTCCAATGTTGTTATTTGCTTGCTTTTAAGTTAAAGCCATATATGCTTGAATGGTTATAAAAAATTAAGTAACTTCAATACTTCCTTCGTTTGTTATAAGATAAGATGACTAAGCAACAGTTGTGAAAGTCAGGTTTGAGTTTGACGTTTGTAACCAACCACAAAGGTTAACAATAAGGGTGAAGAGAGCATGTTGCAACCTCAAGTGGAGGTGAGCCAGGCGAAGACTTCAGTGAAGAAGAGGAAGAGTGCTAGAAGAAGACAACAGCGTAAGGGAAGAGGAAGGACATCCAGTTTAGTAAGCAAGAGATACAGAGACTGATACACCTAGAACAAGAAGATTGGATCATACAAGACATTGATCAGTTGATGAGTTATATGAAGTTGGAATTTCCCAAAAAGTGGTATAAAAGTCTGAGGAGTAAAAGGCCTTCTCAGATGCTGCCTGCATTAAGCGTAGAAGGACACCTGATACCCTAATGAGGGGCGCTTAACATCACCTCCAATATTGCTGGATAAAGCTAGGTTATAGAGCTTTTTAGCTTAAGCTGATTTAACTTTTATTTTGCATTACCTGCTTTGTATTGTAACCAATAAAAGAGGTATTTTTATTGTTATGATTGCCTTCCGTGAGACTTCGCTGATTTCTATTTTAATATATTTTAAAAGTAATTTATTCCTGTGATGGTAAAGCTGTATTTTCAGCATCATTACTCCAGTCTTCGGTGTCACATGATCATGTTATAATTTGCTAAACATGTGTACGCCACGTTGTAACTGCAACTGACAGAATGTGCACTGTAGCACAATACTACAGATGGAGAGAATTTAAACGCTCACAATCTAAAATAGTGATAGTCGCACACTCCAAAATTCATTGTCATACAAAACATTCACTTACCAAACGGTTAGATATATACAGAATGATGTTCAGTGAGTCTAACCGGTGATTGATATCCTCCCAAAAGGATGTGACGGAAATCACAGGCTTAGTGTCGCCCCATGGCAGGTAGTAGTAATTATTACCTGGAAGGACCAAAGAAAAAAAAAAACTCAATACCACACATCCTATTTTCATTACCTCAGTACCTTTAACAAACACCAAATACTTCAAAATGTGCATCACCATCAAAAACAGCACAGGTGTACTGTGTGGTCGAAGCCAGAGGTTTGCACGTTAAGTCCATCTTGTTGCCATAGTTGCCGATGCTAACTTCAAACTGAATGGGCTCCCCGGGTTCTTGGATCATAGTCGCACTGTGAAACACTGCACACAGACAATACTTCCTTCTGCGCTGGTATTTCTATGCAAAGAAAAGAACACAAAGCTGTAAATAAAGGCTTCAAGTGAAAAACTACTCTGTATGGAAACTCAACAAAGAGCCACACCTGAACAACCAAGATATCGTCGCTTGATATTTCTTCCACAGACGTGTCAGCCTTTCCATCAAGTTTAGTAGAGAGTTCAACAAGAATTCTCCCTCGATAAGCCGCCCCTTCACCCTGCAAATATTCACAAATTCAGCGCATTTGAAAAGCATTTGTACTGAAAATAAATTCTCATTACTTGGGAATGGAAACATAAAATGAATCATCGCCACTTGCCTTGCCTAAATTAAGGTCGTCATATGAGTCAGGTAATCCTGAGAACTCTCTCAAGCTGCCATACAGACTTATATAGCAAGGCCCAAAAGTAGGCAGGAAGCCCATCTCAGATTCCCCAGTTTCTCCTGTGGAATAACACATTCAATTAAAAGTTTCCAGTGACATGATATTAGTTAGATAAGACAGAGTGAGGTTTGTTAAAGAATTACAAAAGCAGTGCTCTTTAAATTAGTATAATGAATTATTATGAATCATTTGAAATACATACTGAAAGCCATGATTAATTTAATTATATACACTATTATTAAATTCATGCTGTGATTTCAACTACATGGATAAACAATGTTAGTGATGAATGTCAGCACAATATGATTTCACAACTAAAATATTTTCACATATTTATATCATTTATTTTTGGAATAAATAAGCATCTCTTATGCTCACCATATAAATAAATAAATAAATAAATAAATAAATAAATAAATAAATATATACATACACATACATATATATATATATATATATGTTTCTTGAGCAGCAAATATGGAAGACTGGAGCAATGATGCTGAAAATTCAGCTTTGATCACAGGAATAAATGAAACATTTTAAAATAGAAAACAGTTATTTTAAATGTAATATTTCACAATATTAATGTTTTTTTAACTATATTTTTTATCAAATAAAAGCAGCCCTGGTAAGCATAAGAGACTTCTCAAAAAAACAGTGTAATCTTAATTATTCCAAACTTATGCAAGTGAGGATTAATTATGCCATGCCATTTTATTTAGGTGATTAAGGTTATCGTAAATTTCATCGTTAACTTTTTGTCACATTGCATAACATGAAAAAATAGCATAAGTGCTCCGTGCTTATGCTAATTCGAAAGTGTGCATAGGAACTTATAAAGTGCAAATTAACTGCAGCCCCTTGGGTACCACATCCTTTCAGACCAATATGAATAAAAAATTGCTTTGAGAGAATAACCTGTTAAATAAAACTTAAAAGAATTACATGTTAACTAGAATTTTCTTTAATGCCTATATTGTGTGTTTGGACACAAGGGACTGCAGACATGGAATTAGCGCAGATATTAAACCTTTATTTGCTGAAAATTCATCTCCTGGGTGATTCTCTATCACAAAGAAAACAAATAAAGATGAATAAAATAATATTTGTTTTGAATTTCATATTACAATCTCAAAAGTTCAGGACTTGACCCCTTTAATAAAAAAAAAAAAATAAAAAAAGTTGGACATGAAAATAGTGCATTCTGTATTTTATACCTTCAACTTCACCACCAGAGGATGCTATTTTGGACAGATCCAGATACATGGTGCCTATGGCATCATTCCCAGTGAGGCGATCCCTGAGAAAGAGGGGGAGTCAGCTTAAATGTTCCAGTGTGTCATAGAATCAGTCCAGCTAGGGGACATCTCAGTTTTTCCACTGTTCCCTAAGCAGCTGTAATCTGGTTTATGGGGAGGAATGCATTGTGGGAGAGGGTGGGACAGTCCTGCTATGAATCATACTGCCTGCCTGTGTCCTCCCAGCTCAAAACACTGACCAAACTTTGACTCCCAGCTCACATTCCAAGACTAACACAGGGGATTCTCTCAATACAGATTTAAAATGTTCATATCCGCTGTGGCCATACAACTTTACCACCACACTTATGCTCACCAGTCAAATACACTCAGCTTGATTCTTTCACACATGGATGGGAACTGTAAAACAAGTCAAAAGTGTTCCCAATTAGAAACTTCTGTGGACTAACAAATGAATAAAGTGCAAAAACAGAACTTTCCCAATCCAGCCAATTACCTTGACCTGCAGATTGAGCTGCTGGTTCCACTCTGGGTTTGCATTCTTCTCAATTATTTTTGTGCAGAGCTGAAATACATGTAACTGTAGTTCAGACAAAAGATAGAAGAAATATGTGTGTACAGTATGTCTGGGTGGACTGTACCTTTTTGCCAGCAAACCAGGCCTCAACAAATGGATCCACTAGATTTTTCTTGTTTTCTTGACCCCCAAATGCTTCTTTTAAACTCTGGGTGATGGAGTCATCCACTGAAAACAAAAAGCATTTTAATGTTACATCTTACATACACTTTAAAGTCAGGTTCATCGTTTCACAGTCTGAGAAAAGAAGACAACTTATTAAATGCAACTTATTTTGCTATATTTTTTTTTTTTAAGTACAACTTAATTATACCTGCTAGTTAAGCAGTAAGACGCACACAAACAGCATTTCATTTTTTGGAGCCCTCATCTTTCCCTCGGGTCATTTTGACCCGAAATGAATTTATTATAATTATTATTTTTTTAAATTGAGTGTTTATCAGAGTGGTCCACGACCTAAGGACTTTTGTCACACTTGGACTTGGAGTACACACACACAAAAAAAAAAAAAAATAATAATTGACTGAAAAAAATTGTCTGAAATTAAAAAAAAAAAAAAAAAAAAAAAAAAAAAAAGTAACAAATCTTTCCCTCGCGGGTCAATTTGACCCCCATAGGAATGAATGGAATGTGAGGAATTTTTTTAATGCATCAAAAAAAATATAAAAAAATCTGGCACAATCGAGAACAAACGCGCACACAAATGAAGGCATGAGACTATAGAACATCCCCAGTGAAGAACAAACTGACATGCATACACACACACCTAGGAATTCCCATTAAAATGAATGGGGGTCATATAACATTTTTTTTTTTTTTCTTTCCCCCAAATAAAAAAAATCAATCAGTCACAATGCAGACTGCACACAGATATGACGTGGTTAGATTCAAACACCTTTACAATGCAGAACAACCTCCCCAGCCCAACCCCACCACCCCACACAAATGCAAAATAAATGGTGAAATTATAACAGCATTTGTTTTATTCTGAATTAAAATCAGCATTTTTAAATAAATATTCTTCAAGGTTTTACTTGATTTTTTCCCCTGTTGTCCACCTTACTAACTTGAATTATTATAATATCTGACACTTCAGTATATATAGAAAAAAAATGGTCAAAATTACAGCTAAAAATGCTAAAACTTCACCAAAAAATGATCATATATGGCTAAATAGATACCTGAATGCATACTGAAGAATATCTGAATGAAACTGTATTTTGGACCGAGGGAAGGCTGAGGGATAAAGTGGAGTTCATTCTTTCAGTCTGAGAAAAGAAACTACTTGGTACAACTTATTTTACTATATTTTAATTACAACTTATCTAAATATTTTCAACTACATCTGCTAGTTAGGCAGTGAGTGAAACGCAAACAAACAGCATTTCAATGTTTCAACTTCCATTGCTTAAAAGTGGAGTTTATTCTTTCACAGTCTAAGAAAAGAAACCGTTTGGTACAACTTATTAAATACAACTTAAATTTACTAAATTTTATTTACACCTTATCCAAATATTTTAACTACATATACTAGTTAAGCCATACTTAACTATTTTTAAACACAAAAACATTCTGTATGATCATGAACAGAATAAAATACCATCATGAACAAAATAATACCAGCTTTCTCTGATTTTTTCAGTCATTAGCTTAACTGAAAGACATCTGAGAATCAGAGAACTCTGTGCAAGTGTTAAAAGTCACAGTGACTCAACAGTTAATGGCAGGGAACCATTTCGTGTAAGCTAGTGCGATACCACCTTGAGGTATCAGGAAGTGGCTCAATATACCAGCTCAACAAATAAATGTGGCATTTTCCTGGACTAACAATAGAATTAAAATCATATCAACCAAAGAAGATGGTGTGATGTGCTCCTTTAGAAAACAAATGCAAAAGGAAAAACTGTCATACTCTGGGGGAGGTCCTCAGCCCGAAACACTTTGAGTTTAAGTGTAACCCATCGGAGAGCGATGCCAGCGGGCAGCAGCAAGTTACTCTCCACATCATCTTTATCACTGTCCTCCTCTTTCCTTTCCATCTGCCAAACAGACATTTAACCAATAAGATATACAGCTTGTATAGCATGAGCTTACACAGTTTGTTGTTTTTTTCAAAATTAATGACAAGCGTTTTTTTTTTTAAGTTTAAAAAGTCTTCTCTTGTGTGCTATTGCATATTCAAAAAATAAATAAATGAATAAAAAAAACTGTGTAACAGAGTAGCACATTCTGATTTTGTCAAGTTAGACGCATTTCTGGGTCAACATATTTTGTTGATCCTGGAAAAACATTCCTGTCTGAAAATGTAATCCTAACCATATCCCTACCCCTAATAACTTATCCCTAAAATCAGAGGGAAATGATAGGTGAATAACACTGATGTAGAAGCACCTGACCCTGGTTGTGAGCCTAAACTTGACATAAACTGTAAACTTGTCCCTCAAATCTGACTAGCTGATTGGAATGTTGTTCCAGGATCCACATGTTGATCCAGGAACATGTTGTACTTGGTGAAATCAGGTTCTGCAACAGTGTATCTACAGTGCAAAGATGCTAATATAAATTATCTTCAGGGGACGTACCGGCGGTTCATCTCCTGTTCCCACCACAAACATGCTGACTTTGATGTAACCCTTCGCTCCTGAGCTTGAGTCATCTGGGTCACTCAGGAGAACCCATTTCTTCATGATACAGTGAGCTGGGGTTTAAAAAACTAACTTTTAATGATTAGTTCAACTACAGATAAAATGTAATGAATATTTTGTGAGTATCAGATATTACCTGGTTCATCATAGATGTAGCCAATATCAAGCTACAAAAAGAAAAATTAATTCATAAGTTCATTTTTAATTGCACTGTGCATCTAGTATAAAAAAAACAAACAAAAAAAAAAAAAAACACTTTTTTACTGAATTACCTTGAATTCACCCATGAGACAGTCTGATCTAAAAGAAGAAGAGTTATACACCTGTAGAAAAGAAGAACAACACCATCACAGATAATAACATCAGATCCCTCTGTTTTGTGATATTATAAACATGAAAAAAGAAAGGATGGAAAAATAGTTTCTTTCTTACCCGGAAGCTTATAATCTCATCGAACAGTTCAGAGGGCAACATGTTGATGTTAAAAAAGAACATCTGCAAAGAGTGATACATACAGTATTTAGTGACATTCTGTTTATATTTTAGTAAATGATGGCTTTTCAAATAATCAGGAATAGAGTCTAAGGCACATCACTAAGACTACAGGCTACAGGCTTTTTTCGCTCATATGTGACTCTGATCTGATTTTTTCGATTCTGATTTAGGCCACTTCCATATGTGGTACTCAATCCGATACAGTTCAGATGTTTTGCAGTGCAACCACGGTCTTAACAGTCATTTCAGAATTTGTGTGTCTTTTACATAAATCTAAATCGACATTCGTCACAACTCTGCAATGACGGGAGTCACTCCAAAAAATTTTATGGTAGTTCTTTGGTCAATTGGTTAATATGCAAGACAGCCGTGACTGTGAAAGTAGTCAGTGGAGGGACAGTGAAGTCTAAGTATCAGCTCTATACAAGCAAAACTTGAGGGAAAACTATTTATAAAAAAAAAAAAAAAAAAAAAAAAAAAAAATCCTTGTCTTCATCCTCCTTCCATGACACATCAGCTTATAAATGAATGTGTAAACTGATTTCAGTGTCCTCTATGTTTACGTCTGTATGACAGTGTGGTCTGCACCATTTTGTTATTATTCTTTTGCAAATGCAGGTCAGTTTGGGACCATTATCAGTTCACACTCGAATCTGATATTGGCCACATTTAAAAAAAAATAATGTAAACAGAAAAATAAATAATAATATCTGAGCAATAAATCAGAATTGAGCACTAAGGCTTGCAATGTGAACGTAGCCTAATATTTCTTAAAGAACAGTTCACCAAACATGAATTTTGTCAAATTTTCTTCTGGCGAAGATTAACAATGAATGTTATTACAAAAATGTCATTTTTTAACGCTTTAGCTAGCATTACATTATATGATCACATTTTTTGTTCATGCAAATGCTTCTTGTATGAATAATAACCATTCAAGCGCAAGAAGACACAAAATAGAAATAAGTGGCACACTGTCTGTGACAGACACATGACTCATGCGCACAGAACACCGGCTGCATTGAGGGTACATTTACACGACAACGATGTACTAAAAACGGAAAAGTTTTTTTCTTTGTACATTTTCTTTGACAATGTTTTCAAAACCATCCTTGTTCACACGGATCCGCACTTTGATATTCTTCTCGTTATTTCCCTGTAGTGGCTAATAAATCGGAAGTCTCACACATTCACATAAAACACCTAATTTCTGCCTTGAAAAATAAGATTGATAGACTAAACACATAATACGCATGTGCAAGACATAATCGTTTTCACAGATTTGCGTTTTTTGCAGTTTACACGGAGAAGATAACTGTATAGTTTTCAAAAATTTCCACTTTGAAACCCGTTTTCAAAAGTTTGCGTTTTCAGGCCACCAAAACGTCGTTGTTGTGTAAATGAACGGCCAAAACGCATAAAAAGTTTTCCGTTTTTAGTTGAAAACGGTGTCGTGTAAACAGCCCCGATTTCTCTTTCGTGCTTGAATGGACAAAAACACACAAAATTATGCCAAAATGCCATTTTGTTGAGTAACCTCATAAGCACAGTCTTAAATGAGTTAAATAAAGTCTTAAATGAACGTAAAGAGCTGTGAGGAAAAGAGACGTGTGTCAGATCTGTGTCAGGTCTTAAAGTGACAGAGGCCTAATAAACCTGCTGCAGTCTGTCATTAAGGATTGGCTTTAATAAGGATTAATACATATTAATTTTTAATTAATCTATATTTAATTTATAATTTGTGCAGTGAAGGCTGTGAAGTGTTTGAAAACTTTATTCAATTTTAGTATATTTCATATCTTTTCGATCAAATATTTAACTTTATGTAGTTTCTACACTAATTGAGAATAAATGTGAATTTATTACAATATAAAAATATTAAAAACTTTAATGTTAGGTGCGATTAATCGTGATTAAAATCACAGAAAATTAATTAGTTCATTTTTTTAATCGAATGACAGCACTAATAAATTAATTAAATAATAATACAAAAAAAAAATGTAATATCAACTGTGTACCTCATCAAAATATGGGTTATTTCCTTTTCTGATCCTAGTTCTGTGTGTATCTCCACACACATGCACTTTGACCACAGGTTTGATGTTATTTCCATGCAACTGACGTCCCTCAATCACCCGCACACGTATCTTTGACAAAAAAAAAACAACATTTTAAAATAACTAATAAAACAAATGCAGTCAACATTTAAAATGGAAGAGACATTTGTAAAGATCACTACAGGAGGCTGCTGTACCTGAAAATCCTGAGGTTTGTTGGCCAAATTTTGACGTTTCCTTGTCCTAGACCGAAGTTTCTGGCCAGGCTCACCAGGGGAAGTGACAGCGCCCGGTACCCCAGCATCAGTGACGTCTCCTTCTTCACCCCCAGCTGATCAATGCACATCCACAAAGAAAAAAAAAAAAAAAAAAAAATACATAATGCAGCATGTCATGGGTCAGTCAGACTTGTATGTATGGCAAACATGCAATTCACATATTCAAAGCTAAAGCCTTTCACAAAATGATCTTCACAGATTCCTGTATTCGACATATAACCATAAAGTATCTGAAAAATGTATTTCTTTACACTTCGTTTTTACTCTTAATTTTTACACACCATCAAGCATGTCATCTGTAAAACACTCCATTGCAAGATCAAACAGAAAAGCACTGAGCCACACACTCAGCTAACCTGTGTTTCCGGCCATGCTGCCATCTTGTTGATCTTGTGGATTTGTCATAGCACCGGCAGGTGGCTCGTAGCCAATAGTCATGCTGATGGTTCCCTAAAAAAGGACGCAGCTAATTATCTCATAATAATGTGTCAAATAGACTACATAAATACTGAAAGTGCCTCAAATGTGGAAATATTGACACTGATCCTATCATCACAAATTTAATCAAAAACTTACCAGTCAATAAAGCCAGTAAAGTTTTCTGTTGCAAATAAATGGGACCAATTGTTTTAAACTGAGCTCACAATGGGTCTCATTCAATAACCGTGTGTACGCACGAATTTGTGCTTGAAATCTGCGTTAGAACATTTTCACAAACAAATAATGATTCATCAGTAACTTTCATTCTAAAATTTATTCTAAATTTACGAAAAATGTAGGAACAAGTGAAACCACTCGTATGCACTTAGTGGACTAGATTAAGTTTTATACATAGATATATATCTTAAATATATTTCATCATATATATACACATACACACAGTAAAAGAGTAAGATTGGCATTGCTCGAGGATCTTGCTGCGAGTGCTCTCAGGCAAGAGAGTGACTTTAGAGGGCGTTGTGTTTGCTGAGAGTGACAAAAGGAAATGGTGTGCAGAAAGTCCTTATATGGACATGGTTTGGGTGTGTTTTATGCAAATTACTTACCTTGGGCATGCGGTCGCTCATTTAGAATACTCCGAATTCATTAACATTAGAACAATGTTAAAGGATTAGTTCACCCAAAAATGAAAATTCTGTCATTAGTTACTCACCCTCATGTCGTTCCACACCCATAAGACCTTTGTTCATCTTCAGAACACAAATTAAGATATTTTTGATGAAATCTGAGAGCTCTCTGACCCCTCCATGGACAGCAATGTAATTACCAAAATATCAAAAATTTCTTAATTTGTGTTCCGAAGATGAACGAAGGTCTTACGGGTTTGGAACGACATGAGGGTGAGTAGGCGGAAATTATTCATGAGAAATTCTCCTGTGCATATAAATAAGAATAATCCAACCAATTATTAGTGAATGAGACCCAATATTACTTATTTGGTAGATTAAAGTATTTTCAAGTATTTAATAAAAGAACACGCAAAAGATAAGGATGTGCGGGAATTTGTGAATGACGGATGTTTTAATTTAGTGGAAATTAATTCTGCAGGTACAGATTACATGAATACCTACTTAATATATTTGAAATATAACAAAAATATATATTAAAATCAATTTTCTTTTGTGTGCCATTTGATTTAGGAGATAAAAACAGAAAAATAAACACTCACTCCTATGTTCTTGCCATTTTCATCCACTAGAGCCAAGTTTTTCACCGGAAGAGATTTAACTTGGCTACTGGTAAGGTCTTTCAAAGAAACTTTTGCTGAGCCAATTAACCTAAAAAAAAAAAAAAAAAAAGATGATTAAAATAAAGGCCTGTGGAAAATCAAGCAGGTTAACTGATATCCCATGTTTCTGTAAAGCATAATATCTGTCTCATATACAGTGTTTCAAATACTGAATACTGTGAATTATCTGACTTTTTATTTGCATTTGAAAAACAGTCAGAGAGAAGTGCAGTGCACCATGAAATCAAAACTTATTTTCATAATTCATGTTCCTGGTCTTATTGTGAATTATTCATCAGTTAATATTATTCAAAAAAAGCAAGAAACAACAACAACCAAACAAAGGTTTGCCTTTATAATCTTTTATAAAAACATCAAAACTTGCTCCACCTCTGAAACAACTTTCAACCCTTTCCCTATTAGATTTTATATATATATATATATATATATATATATATATATATATATATATATATATATGATATATATATATATATGATATATATATATATATATATATATATATATATATATATATATATATAAAAATTTAAATATATCTGATCACGGAAGCAAAATTAATTGCAAAAATCATTGTCATTTTTTTCCATCATTTCATTTGTTCTGCCGGTCCAACAAATGTTACATAACAAACAGAGGTGGCACACAACACAATGCGTGAATATATACATGGGAGAAAAGTTCTTTGTGTACTTTAACTCTGATGTCACAAGAGAGATCTCCTCCAAAAGTAAATAATGCCACCCAGATTAATACTGTGATCGGGACGCTTAGTAGGTCAGCATCCAAAGACCATTTTCCATCTGAGCATTGCCTTGGCTAAGTGAAATATTTGCTATAAAACTCCTTGATTATTAACTTTGTAGCCACAAACAACAGCACATTCAGCATTTACCTTCAAAAATCTACCTCTACACATTTGATTAGTGGGCTGGTGTTATATCATTTCACAATAATGACAAGACATAAACATTAGACCTGGGGCCTTTACCATGAAGCTGGTTTAGGTGGCTAGCCAAGTATGTTTCCGTTTATATCATGCTTCAAGATTAACTGCATGGGCCGAATTCATGAAACACGAATAGCACAAATATTTGTGTATAACATTTAAAAAGAATTAAGTTTTACATAGTCTTAAAATTCTGTTCTTAAAAGCATTCATGTGTAAAATTCAATGCATATTTACATGAATAGTTTTTAAAAAAGAAAGCAAAACACCCAGGTGAATAGAAAAGTAGAAAAATACTACCATAATTCCTCAGATGACTGATTACATTAAGAATTGCATACATTTTTGTATTACAAGTTTTCTGAAATGTTATGTTTAAATATGCAAATGATGCATAATATAAATATGCACTAATTTGCATATATTTCCAAAACAGAACAATCTGAAGATTGGATAAAGCCAGGTTCAAAATTTTATTTTGCTGACATATTAGAGTCAAAGGTTTTTACAGCGGAAATTTTGAATCTCTTTTTAACAACAGCCAGAAATAGAAATAAAGTTTTTAGGAATAAAATGTATAAAATCGACAAATGATATATAAACAAACCCCTCTTTAAAAACCTTAAGAATATAGATAAAACTGAAAAGTTTGGTGTATGTATGTGATACTGAAGTGGAGATTTCTGGCTGGTGTAGAAGAAAAAACTAATTTAGAGAAAACGCCCTTTAAAGATATGTATTGTTGCAATTGAAATCTACAGACAAATAGATAAACCGCAATAAAATACACACTTAAAAGCATATTTTGAATGTTTTCTTTCCACTAATCTGAAACAACACATAATTAAATAGCCTAAAACAAGGGGCCATTTACACACCATTTTCAACTAAAAACGTAAACTTCTTATGCGCTTTGGCATTCTGGTGGCCTGGAAACGCAAACTATTGAAAACGGTTTCAAAGTGCAAGTTTTTGAAAACGATACCGTTATCATCTCTGTGTAAACCGCAAAAACATGAATCTGTGAAAACGGTGATGGCATGCACATGCATATTACGTCTTTAGTCTATTGGCGTGCGCGTTTGGTGCGAGTGCTCTGTAAAAGAATGTGTATGCGCAGATGTGTAGTCTTTCTTGACAAAGTGCATCGCCAACTACTTGTCTGGCATGCATAATAACGTTTTTAGTCGTTTTCGTGGATCCATGTGAACAGGGGTAGTTTTGATAAAGTTGTCATCTGTACATAGAAAAATCTTTTCTATTTTTAGTACATCGTTGTGTAAACCTGCACTCTTCTTGCCTTAAAGGGATAGTTCACCCAAAAATTAAAATTCTGTCATCATTTACTCACCCTCAAGTTGTTCTAAACTTGTAAAAATTTCTTAGTTCTGTTGAACACAAAGGAAGATATTTTGAAGAAAGTTTGTAACCAGGCCGCTTTGGGGCACCATTGACTTCTATAGTAGTAAAAAAAAAAAAAAAAATAATACTATGGAAGTCAATGGTGCCCCAGAACTGTTCAGTTTCCCACATTCTTCAAAATATCTTCCTTTGTGTTCAACATAAAAAAAATTTATATAGGTTTGAAACAACCTGAGAGTGTGTAAATGATGACAGAATTTTCATTTTTAGGTGAATTATCCCTTTAAACTATAATTTACACAAGAATGGTTTTATGAACAATTTACACCTAAATGAATTTTTTGTAAATCTTTACTTATTAAACTTATATTTAATTGTATTTAATAATTCTATGCAACATTCATGTAATTGGTTTTCAAACAATTTACAAAGACACCAGCTCTTGTGTTTCTTGAATGATGCCCATAAGAGTTCTTGAGCTTAGTTTTGCCTCATATATTCTTATGAACAAAATTTTCAGGGAAAGCATCACAACATCCTATGACAATAAAACAATATTTGTACCGAGCGAAATTCTCAACAGACTCCAAACTAATATTCAAAACCTGATGATCTTAAGTTTCAAACAAACATGCCAAAGCAAACATAATAAGCAAAGGTAACCACACCCTCCAACATATCGCCTCATTCCATTACCTTTATGGAATGCTATTTCTGAGATCCTTAACCTGAGGTGATTCCAAGTATGATTAATATTTACTAACCTCTCAATAGCAATGTCAAACACACTCCCTGTATTTTAGCACACACATGAAAGCATTTCATTGGGAATTAAACTCTAAATGCACTGTGTGCTACAACTCTGGCCTTGCGGGAAGCAGACTAGATCAGTGCCGTGATGCTCTTCATTTGCCAGACTCCCAAACAGAATTGATTTGAAATGCTACAATGCTACTTTTGTTCCAAAGAGAAAAATACATGTGTCCCACAAGATTTTGCCAAATACGTTGCCGGATCAACATCTCTTCAACATTCTGGAACTACATTCTCAGACAGTCTAAAATTATAATTTGATACGCCTGCCCTATCCCTAAAATCTGATTAATTGATAACAAAATTGTTCCAAGACTAACAAAGATGTTGATCCAGGAACATGTCCTACAGGAAAATGCCCAACAAAATCAGTTAAAGATCCCATGAAATTTAAAATGTTGAGTTTTTAGAGCTTGTACTTCATGTCTATTAGGTTTGTAATGCAAGGTAAAGGCTATTAGATATCTGCTGTTCCAAATTCCTGTTTGGATAGGGATTACATCAACACAGGAAAGAAAACTGCTAGTCCAGCCCTTTCATAGTCATTAAACATACAATACATTTCCACTGTCTGGGATACACTTTAAATCCCACTGATATTAGAGTTAAATTGAGCAACAACTGTGGTGTTTTACTCTGATTAGCCCATATTATCTACGTATGTGCTATCCTGCAACACCATAACTAGCGCTCTTTCAACACAGCAACAGGTAAACAAAGAAACACATCAGTATAATGGTGTTCTTATGAGATCAGGAACATAAGCTACATGTCAAGGCCCCAAATATTTGCTTTTTCATCCTGTATCTTCAACATAATGCTTCTTTTACTTTGGTGACTAACGTATAGTTGTCAGAATAATAAAATGAGAGACAGAGAGATCCTTAAAATACAACTCAGTTCATTTTACTTGGTTTGAAAGCATCTCAATGTCAGTCCAGTGTAATTTCTCAGTATATCGAAACACCACAATGAACAGAAGATGGTGATTAATACTTGGCAGCATATGATAACATATTTATATAATGTGATGGAGAAATCATCAGGGGTTGGGGGCAAAATCTACTTTTTTCCCCCTTTTTTTTATATCCAAGTATGTCATTCCAAATTCTTTATGGGACTGTAGTTCATTATATATATATATATATAAAAAAAAAAAAAAAAAAGTGTAACATCTGACACACTTAATATTCTGTCATAATCATAGTTATGGCAAACTATTTTGTTGATGTCAAAATAATTATACTGGTTACAGCCCTATAATTATTCGAAAGAGGAAGGAATCAATGAATTGATTAAACTGAAGTATTTGACATAAAAAAAAAAAAAAAATGTATGACAGAAAGATTTAAAATGATTTAAAACTAAATTTCTTCATAAAAGATAAAGAATGCCTATGAAAATCAAATGGAATAAATGAAAAAAGTTATGGAATAAATGACAGACCCACATGACATCAAGACAATTTGCATGAAATTGCATGAATGTAAATTTCTCTTTGTTCGCCACTGGATTTCCTCCAATGCTGTTCTCACAGAAAAATCTGGAATAACTGGAAATGCATGAGATTTATAGCCAAACATGGTGATAAAGCCCTGTAAGACCCTTCTATTTGTGTCTATTTATTTCTAGTCATGTCTTTATGCAAGAACTGCATTTCAGACCAGCAACTAACAATCACTTATTCATCCAGTACTGCGAACCAAACGCCTCCGTTCCACCCCTCATGACATTGTAGAGCAGGTCTGAACACGGCCGTGAGGGTGTGTGTGAGGTGGAGGATATTACAGTATCAAACTGGGAAAACCAAGATTCACACAGTTCACTATTACCCTGAAATGCAGTGACTACTTTAAACTGTGACATCAATACAGAAGTGACAGACAAGAATCTAACCAAGAGGATGAACTGATGCAAAACTTTGTATTGAACTCTCTCTGCATTTTCCTGAATTGCAAGTCACCATGAGTTAAAATGTGTATAAGTCCATTCCAGCAGGTCAAAACTCTTAAGCCCTATATGCTTAAACTTCTGTAGTCATACAACTTGTATTTGATTAGGGTGGGAACAAAAATCAACACCACACTGTTTGTCTTACACTGGTTAATATTGAGTGTATGACTCAATTGAACAGTTGAATAACACTTACTTGTCCTTGCCAAGAGTCTCGTAGTCTTTCACAAACACATCAATGTAGGAAGAAGAATCAAGAGGAACACCTTTTAAATCAAACTCAAGTGTCTAAAGGGGAAAAGAGCATTCAAAACTTCAAAAACTCTCACAGCAACTGGAAAAATGTTAAACTGTGCCATGCAGAAGGTTAACATGCAAACAGTCACAGCCTCAGGTGATTTTAATCCCATTAAGTAAACTTTAAAACAACAAATAATAATAAAAAAAACAATATAATCTCATTAAACATACTGTATGTGCATTCACAGTTTATATGGCATACACAGCGAACTTGAATCTCATTCATTTGTAATTAGCGTTAAAGTGGTTAAACAAAAACTCAACAGACCTCATTCCACACCGGGTTCACTTCATTGTTAATGGACTTGGTTTTCTTCTTTTCGTCTACAATAATAGGAAAGCCATCAGGTCAAAACTAACAGTCGGTGCCGCTATTTTGATGTTTAATGGCTACATATGAAACAAAAAGGATTTCTTACCTTTAAACACCACAGATGTGATGGGGTCTGGACTGCCCAATTTCTTCTTGGGCAAACCCGCCGCAGACTCGACTGCCACGCGCAACATGACAGAAAAAAGCACAAGAGGCTTTCATTCAATGCACTTTCATAATGATGTCTCTCTGTATGTGAAAATGTGCACTCATCGCAGTGCCCTCATCCATTTGATAGTTTGTAAAGGGTGTGGACTTCACTGACACAATGTGGCAGACTGCCTACCTGTTCAGTTCACTTATATTTGCGGAAGGGACGCTCACATATTGGTTTTAAATTAAGAAATACTTTTTGGTATATCATTAAGAATATTGCCTGCATGCTTGCCCAAACATGTAAAATTCCTAATCTCATTTTAAAGTTTAAGAGATGAGACACAAGCGCCACCTAGCGGTGCATTGCACGAATCACATAGATGAACATAATGTGCTCATCAAAAGAACATACTGGCATATTGTAATGAATTTGGGGGTGTTGTATGTGATGAGGGTTAAGTAACTGGACATCATTCATTCTCCTACTACCTTCAGAGTGCCTGGGTTAAGAAAATGGCATGCACTCTTGAGCAGGTTTTTATGCGACCTGTTGGCATCCCCTCTTCAAACAGTAGCTTTTAGTTCCGGTCCCTCGAATTACTGCGGTCACGCCATCTGCGCTTGGGAGAAACGCGGTCACGCCATCTACGCTTAAAATATATTGGCTAAAGGTGTGGGCACTTGGTATCGGTAGGAATGTTTTACAAATTCATTAAAAAATAATAAAATAATTTTTTTTGCTGCAAACTCCACCTGATTCTTGTTCTACATCTCCCCAAGTACCACTGAGGTGATTTTTTTTGTTTAAGTGTTTTATTCTTTAATAATTATATGTCAAAGTCATGACCAATACGATTTACCTCTCTATACAGACATATTTTAAAAATTCATAAAAATATAAAATCAAATTGTTTTCTGCAGACTCCACCAGATTCTTGTTCTACATCTCCCCCAAGTACCACTGTGGTGATTTTCATGTTGTTTAACTGTTTTAGTCTTTGATAATTATATGTCAAAGTCATGACCAATACGATTTACCTCTCTATACAGACATATTTTTAAAAAAAATCATACAAAAATAAAATCAAATTGTTTTTCTGCAAACTCTACCAGATTCTTGTTCTACATCTCCCCAAGTACCACTTTGGTGATTTTCATGTTGTTTAACTGTTTCATTCTTTAATAATCTTATGCCAAAGTCATGACCAATATGGCTTAACTTGCTAGACAGAGGACGGAAGACAGAAGATAGAAGATGGGAATCCACAATGGCAGGTAGGTGCACAGGTGAGTATCTTGATGGAGTCTGTTCGTGTACGTAGAGACAAGACCAGACAAAGGAGTGCAGGTTGTGAGGGTATATATGGTGTGTACTGATGAGGAGGTGCAGGTGCGGTGAATCAGAATTCCGGGGAGAGTGAACGAGTGGGCGGAGCGTGGCTGCGACTCCGTGACAGTAACCCCTCCTCCACGGACGGCTCCTGACGGCCGGATGGTGCGACGACGGGGCCTACCTCAACCCCTGGGAGCTGGGCGATCTGGGTGTTCGGTGTGAAATTGGGTGAGAAGAGCTGGATCAAGAATGTCATCAAGGGCAACCCAGGAGCATTCCTCAGGGCTGTAGTCCTCCCAGTCAATGAGGTATTCTAGTCTCTGGCCCGCCGCCATGAGTCGAGGATGGCCTGGACCCTGTAGATGGCCTCCTTGTCTTCGAGCTTGGGAGGAGGAGGTACCTCATCGCCACCAGATTCTGAGGGGAGACAACAAACGTTCAGAGTGAGGTTTGAGGACTGACACATGAAATGATGGTGAAATGCGGTAGTGTGGTGGAAGATTTAGCCTGTAGGTGACCTCGTGAACGGACCTATGTAACGGGGACTCAGCTTACGGCAGGGCAGGCAGAGACAGACGTCCTGTGCCGAGAGCCACACCTTCTGACCTGGTTGGTAGCGAGGGGTCCGTGTTCTTTGGGTGTCAGCCTGCCTCTTGTGTCTCCGCACTGCCTGTTGGAGATGCACGTGAGCCGAGTCCCACACCCTCTCACTCTGCTGGAACCAGTGGTTGACAGCTCGAACCTCCGAGGGCTCACCGGACCAGGGGAATAAGGGAAGCTGCTATCCAAGGATGCACTGGAATGGGGTGAGCCCGGTGGTGGATTGCCTGAGGGAGTTCTGGGCATACTTTGCCCCGGGGAGGAACCAGCTCCAGCTGTCCTGGTTCTGGTGGCAGTAGGACCTCAGGTACCTCCCAATCTCCTGGATCTTCTGCTCAATCTGGCCATTCGTTTGTGGGTGGTAACCGGAGGAGAGGCTCACAGAAACTCCCAGGAGCTTGAAGAAGTCTTGCCACACCCGTGAGATGAATTGGGACCGCGATCTGATACAATGTCCTCTGGTAGGCTGAAGTGGCGAAACACATTTTGGAAGAGGGCTTCTGCAGCTTCAAATGCAGTAGATAGACCTTTTAGAGGGATGAGTTTTGAGAAGCAATCAACGATGACAAACACACAGGTATTGTTATCAGATGGTGGAAGGTCGGTCATGAAGTCAATCCCCAGGTGTGACCATGGACGGTGTGGAATAGGCAGAGGAACCAGCTTCCCCTCTGGGAGTTTGCATGGAGTGTTGGTAACGGCACAGACTGAGCATCCCCTGATGTATCGGGAGATATCCTGAGCCATGGTGGGCCACCAGTAGTGATGACGTAAGAGCAAGAGGGTACGTTGACTACCTGGGTGTCCAGAGCCCAGAGACGTGTGAGCTGAGTCCATGAGGGGCAGACGATAGGCTGGTGGTACGTAGAGTAGCCCCTCAGGACCTCTCAGCGGAGCAGGTTCAGAGCGTGTAGCTTGGGCAGTTTGTTCATCGATGGACCATTGAATAGGACTGATGATCATGGTTGGAGGGAGGATGGGTTCTGGAGAACTAGGCTCAGGATCTGGTTGATAGAGATGTGAAAGGGCATCTGCCCTACAGTTCTTATGACAAGGACGATATGAGACTGTGAAATTGAATCTGGTGAAGAACAGAGCCCACCAGGCTTGACGTGGATTCAGTCATTTTGTCTCACGCAGGTATTCGGGGTTCCGATGATCCGTGATTACCTCAAAGCGATGTTTCGCTCCCTCCAGCCAGTGTCTCTACTCTTCCAAAGCTAGCTTGATGGCCAGGAGCTCACAATTGCCGATGTCTGACCACAGTGGTAGAGGTATCCACCTCGACGATGAAAGGGAGTATATGAGGATATCATTGATGTAAATGATGACAAACTGCTGGAGGAACTCCCGGAACACCTCATTCATGTAGCCCTGGAAGGTGGAGGGAGAGTTGGACAGGCCATAACCTGGTACTCGGAGTGCCCGGAGGGAGTAACGAAGGTGGTCTTCCACTTGTCACCTTGGTGGATGCGAATGAGGTTGTATGTGCTCCGCAGGTCCAGCTTGGAGAAGATGCGAGCTCCCAGTAGCTGTTTCAATGCCGCTGGGACCAGAGGAAGAGGATAACTATATTTGACTGTCTGGGAGTTGAGATGATGGTAGTCGATGCACGGCCGCAAGCCTCCGTCCTTCTTGGCCACCAAGAAGTAGCTGGAAGCGGCAGAGGATGTGGAATAAATTGCTGTTGTAGTGCCTCCTGGATGTACTCCTCCATGGCCTTCTGATCCAGTTTGATTTTATATTTTTATGAATTTTAAAAAAATGTCTGTATAGAGAGGTAAACAGTATTGGTCATGACTTTGACATATAATTATTAAAGAATAAAACAGTAGGTTAAAAAAACATGAAAATCACCACAGTGTTACTTGGGGAGATGTAGAACAAGAATCAGGTAGAGTTTGCAGAAAACAATTTGATTTTATATTTTTATGAATTTTTAAAATATGTCTGTATAGAGAGGTAAATAGTCTATGACTTTGGCATATAATTATTAAAGAATAAAACAGTAAGAAAACATGAAAATCACCACAGAGGTACTTGGGGAGATGTAGAACAAGAATTTGATTTTATTTATTTTTTTTATGAATTTTTACAATATTTCTACCGACACCAAGCGCCCATACCTTTACCCTACTACGCAACCTCAATATAGCAATATATTTTATGCGTAGATGGCGTGACCGCCTTTTTCTACAGTGTCGATGGCGTGACTGTAGTCTCGAACTTGATTGGCCGAGTGGAGTCTTATATGGGCAGAACACTTCTTACTGTTCGCATCACTCCGCTTGTGCCTGTTTGCACGTTCAGACTGGTTGGAAGTCTGTGTATTAGTAGCGATGATTTTATTTCTGCAGTTTGAAATATATCATAACGCCAGTAACTGGCATTTTTATGTGTATTATTAGTAACTGAACAATCCACTCAACCAATTTTGTTCGTAAATTGATCAGATTTCTGCTATCGGATTGGATCAAATAGGCCTACTGAAAATGGGTTGTTCAGAAGAAAAAAAAAAGGATTCTGAAATCGGATTAGATCGCATAATCCATCCAGTCTTGGTTTTGATCTGGATCAAACCTTCAGAATGTGCTGTTCAAAACTTTTTAGTAGAATTGGGATACCTTTGATCCAAAAAAGTCAGGATTACCCTGATCCCAAGGGACCATATGCACAGAACGCTCTCAAGAACTTCCGCAATAATATAAGCCAGCTGGAAAACTTCCAGTGAAATGTAACTTCTTGGTGTGTCAGTATCTTCACTATCTTAAATAGTTAGGCCTAGCGTTAATTTAGTTATTCAAACGTAAGAAGACAAGAAAAGAAATGTGTCTCAGTGTTCCTCATCGGCAAAATTCAATTCGACCATCTGTTTTCACACTTTCATGTGGAAAAAAAAGCATCAACACACTGTAAATTAAAGATTTATTGTGCACTTAGTTAGATTAATTGAATGAAATGTGAGTTTTCATAAGTGTGCCAAAATCATTGAGCTTGACAGCTTCAGTGATTATAAAAGGAGGGAGAAGTGTGGTGCTCGCTTTGTGCAATTCATTCGCAAGAAAAGTTATTGTTTTTCATGAGATTTTGTGGGTACTTCATACTTCACCTTGACAAAATGTATTTTTAAATCTAGTGATTTTGTAATGTTTAATATTTATTCAAAAGCGAAACTGAGTGAAAAACTATTACAGGAAATGGCTAATACAAGCCAATAAATGCTCCTCTTGTTGTGGTAAACATGGCTCTGTCCCAACTTTTCCCAAGTGTGTTGCAGCCATCAAAATCAAAATTTGTTTATACTCAAAAAATACAATAAAGTTGTTCAGTGAAAACATTGGAAATCTTTTGTTTGTGCTTTTGTCAGTTAAATAGAGGTTCAAGAGAATTAACAAATCACAGATTCTTGATTTTATTGCATTTTACAAAATGTCCCAACTTTTCTGGAAATGGGGTTTGTAATTAAGCAGCAAATCAGCATATTAAAATGATGGACCATGTGACACTGAAGACTGGAAAATTCAGCTTTGATCTCATGAATAAGTGACATTTTACTATAAATTCACATAGAAAACTGCCATTTTAAACGTAGCTAATATTACTGTTTTTACTGTAGGCTATGCAAATAAATTCAGCCGTCTTCTGTTAAAAACATCGAAAAGGTCTTAATTATTAAATTATTATTTCAAACTTTTGATCGCCAGTCAGTAGCTATAGCTATAAAATAATGCATGTGAACTAATTAGCAAATTATATTTTATTTGTATTGTATGACACTCACTTTCCTAGTCACGGGACTTGAAAATGAAAGTCGTCAGATTTAGTTTAAGTTTGAGAATGACATTTTATTAATCATTTTCTTAGACAAGTGAAATTAGACTAGTGAAGAAAGCCTGGAAACAGTTAAACAAACATTCTGTTATCTCAGGTCTGATAACCGCTGTTTCTTTGTGCACTGTGTGACGAATAACGTAGATGGCATTGAGACCTGATAAATTCAAAAAGGCCAGTTTTAGTACTTTGCATCCAGTAGTTTGCATCACTGTGAATTAATGACTGTCGTATGACATTTTATCGTAAGCAGTAGGCAAATATTGCTGTTGTCTCGTCATGTTCAGTTGCTTCCCTCGCATTCAAACGAAAGCGCTGTGCTGCTCTGCTCCTCTGCTCTGCTTCTCTGAACAGTAAATCCCGCATCCTTCGATGTGTGTTCGAAAATAACATTTCAAGTGCTGGAAAAATGTTGCGTGTACTTTTCTATTTACAGACACCGCGTTTCTTATTCAAACGTTCCCATTAGCTTCGTCTTTATTGCAATCAATAAATCTGGTTTATTGGCAAATTAGGCAAGTGTGATAACTGCATTGAAATATAAATACATTAATTAAAAAAAGTCAACCATTGATGGTTTTGTGTCGCGAGCACAGAATGACAGCTAACAGTTCACTGGAAATGCCCAAGCTGGCTTAACGAAAACCAGCAAGTATGCATATATGGTCAAGAGAAGGTCAAATAATGCAACGTTTGTATCATGTACATTTATAGTTTGCACTTGATTTAAGTAGTCTACTTATTAAGCCTTTAAAGGGTTAGTTCACCCAAGAATGAAAATTCTGTCATTAATCACTCACCCTCATATCGTTCCAAACCTGTAAGACCTTCGTTCATCTTCGGAACACAAATTAAGATATTTTTGATAAAATCCGATGGCTCAGTGAGGCCTCCATTTGCGGCAAAATAATTAACTTTCAAATGAATAAATTGAATAAAGTTATTTTGTTTTTTTGGCGCACAAAAAGTATTCTTGTTGCTTCATAACATTAAGGTTGAACCACTGCAGTCACATGAACTGTTTTAAATATGTCTTTAGTACCTTTCTGGGCGTTTGAAAGTGTTAATTATCTTGCTGTCTATGGAGGCCTCACTGAGCCATCGGATTTTATCAAAAATATCTTAATTTGTGCTCCGAAGATGAACGAAGGTCTTACAGGTGTGAGACGACATGAGGGTGAGTAATTAATGACAGATTTTTCATTTTGGGGTGAACTAACCCTTTAACTACAATAAAGATTTTGTCCCCATAAAATAATCCCCCAAACAGCTGTCAAAAATATGTATGTTGTTCTTTACATAGCTAGCTGCCCTATTTCAAGAACTGGTCATTTGGATTTGGTTACCTGGAAAAGTTTGTATCTGGATCATCCAATCCCATCCAATACTTAGTTTGTATTGTCACAGACATATTCAAGTATAGCATCATGTAAATACTATGAGCACACTGTGGCTCCACCTTCTCTTGTTAGTGAAAATAAGTTTATGAAAGTAATACATCTGGGTTTAGAATAAGAGGCAGAGAAAGAAAAATAAAGAACAGAAGACAAAGCTACATTTTTACTTTATTATTTTGGGTTTTCAGTTGGGTGGAATTTGTATAAGACCATTAAATATATTCCCAATAGAGGAGAAATTCTTAAGTGCTTTGTTACAGCACCACGTAATAGTACTACATTTATGCAAGTGAAAAAAGAGGCAACATCAGCACAATGAACACTTTAAAAACACAGCTGATTTTTATGATGGACAATGCTACGCAGCAGTCTTCTGGCTCCTTTCAATGGCCATTCGTTCCAGTCTCTCAGTGTAAAAGCCATTGAAATCCAGCCTATAAAAAAACCCCAACTCATTATTCATAGCACCTCTAAGATTGAATTTAAATGAGGGTTATATAAGCTCTTCAAAAGTAAGAGATTTCAAAAGCTTGCACTGCACATTTCTATTGTCACTATTAAGGCCAGGTTAAATCAGTAAGCACTAACACATGCACTGAAAGGTTCTTTCCACAACGCACCTGTAGATGATGTTGATCATGCTGTGTTCACAGTCATTGGTGCTGTAAATGCTGAGCTTATCCAAAAGATCCAGCAATAAGGTGCTGAAGTTACTGTCAAACTTGCTGATGGTCCCCTCAAACCCTGAGTCAGACTGGAGGGCATCCACATGCTCAGCTAGGAACTGAGATAAAGACCAATAGATTATATATATATTATAAAAATGAGTAATTTGTTTGTGGTTTATTATCTTTTGGCAGATTATGGCATGAGTGATGACAGCGTGTTTTTAAAGTGCCTTTTTATTTTCGGTATTGTATAATAACTGATTCAATGCCAGTGACTCACTTTAGAGGTCAGTCTTTTTTTCTCTGCCTCTTCTGTCCGTTCAGCCTTCATCTCGCTGTCTATCCTCATGCTCTGAGTGAACCGCTGCAAAACAATCAACATGAACTCTCCAGCATCAGCCTGACATTAAAGAGAACCTTCATTATGAAAATAACAGCAAATTTCTGCATTTCATAACATGTAGTCTAAGACACAATTCCGTTATAGTGACCATCAGAGATGATAAATTATATAAGTAAGCAATAAGGTACGAGAGGCTGTGCTGTATCGTGAATAAGTCACGGCTTATTGACAAGTAAGTCAATACAAATATTAAAGCCAAAAAATATGTATCAATGCAACTTTCATGAAGTAAAAATCACTAAAAGCCTTCCTTCTGCCGGAAAAAAATAGTCCCTGACCGTGAACAGCAACAGAAGTTACATTATTACGCCATTAGATGACGGCAAAGACTGTCTTTATGAGTGTGTCAGTCAATTGCGAAGACTTTTACATCGAAAAGACTGAATTGTGGTAAACACGGAACAAGACGCAACTGACAAATGCTTTGACTAGCGCTGTCAGTCATGGGAAAACCCCTTAACTGTTAAAAGGACAAGATATTGCAGTGGACATTTAAACATATTTTTTTTATTATGAACATAGGACTGACCTGAAGGAAAATGCTAAATCTGAATGCAGGTAATAAACTCGTTCAATCAAACTCTTTCTCACAATACTCTTCTACATAATACAGTAAGCTTCAATGAACAATATCAATTGAGAACATACAAGTTGCGTCCCAAATGACGCACTATACACTATGCGCTTATACACTATGTACTTATGCACTATCTGCTCATTCATGTAGTGCGTGAATTGTATAAGGTTGTTTTGTCATTTAACAACGGAGTCAGATACCCCCTCTCCCTCCGCTACGTAATTAAAGCTGCGACAGTTGAGTGCATGAAGTGTCCAACATTCCACACTTTGTTTTTTCCGTTAATTTAGAGCATCATCCAGGTATTTAAAGTGCATTTTTTCTTTTTGGAATTTTCTGTGTGAACACACTGCTCGCACTATTTGTACTTAAAAACGTCATAGAATAGTGCATAAGTACGCAAATTGGGATGCACCTACAGTTTACGTTGCTAAGAGTAGTTGCTAAGGGTGTTGTGTAGTGATACACAGAACCGTTGGGTGAAGCGGTCATAGCCGTGTTTTATCGTGAATAAAACACAGCTATTGACCAATCAGAATCAAGGACAGGAACTAATCGTTTTATAATCAAATATAAAATATTAAAACAAAAAAATGATACTAGAAAATGTAATTCAAATTATGTACACTACCATTCTGTTTAGGGTCAGTAAGATTCTTTTTTTATATAAAGAAATTATTACTTTTTTGTATTAAGCAAGAATGTATGATCAAAAATGAAAGTAAAAACATTTATAATGTTACAAAAGATTTATATTTTTCTATAAGTAAATGTTGTTTTGAACTTTCTATTCAGAAAATAAAAAATGTATTGCGGTTTCCACAAAAAAAAAAAAAAAAAAAAAACCATTAAGCAGCACAACTGTTTTGAACATTGATAATAACAGTAAATGTTTTTGAGCACCAAATCATCATATTAGAATGAATTCTGAAGAATCATGTGACACTAAAGACTGGAGACATGATGCTGAAAATTCAGCTTTACCATCACAGGAATAAATTACATTTTAAATGTATTAAAACAGAAAACAATTATTTTAAATTGTAATAATATTTCACAATATTTACTGTATTTTTGATCAAATGCAGCCATGGTAGGCATAAGAGGCTTTCAAAAACATTTAGAAAAAGAATCTTACTGACCGCCAACATTTGAATGGTAGTATATTTGCTAACAGGTTTTTAGTACTTTTATCTCTCTCCATAATGTCTGTATTTTTACCTGCATGCAGTTGGTGAACATGACACAGACAGACATGAGCTTGGAGAAGATCCGAAGCAGCTCAGGATTGGTGAGCATACAGTCCTTCAGACAGTTATCCAGGAAACTGGTGTGATGACACAGCACGTCATCAATGTTGGAGGCCTAAAAAAGACAAGTTAAGCACACACTGTGAATTAATTTAAACTTTTATGCTCAGCCAGACCTATCACGATTATTACATAACAGCCTGATTACCATTATTTGAGAGAACCATGATCATGGTGCTCTTTACATTCTAACCACTAATGTGTTTATATGTGTATAGATAGATAGACAGACAGACAGACAGGTAGATAGATGGGTAGATAAGTGGATGTAGCTGGTTTTTGTTTTATTGACTCACAGACTTCAGGTTGTTCTCCATGATGTGCCACGTGGGCTCCATAACCTCAAACATCATGTAGTACTGAATGTTCTGAACAAAGTTGAGCATCCGTTGTCTTAATGCAAAGGCAGCAGCAAACCTACAATCAACAAGAGCTACTTAATAAGATGCTCACTTGAAATTACACAGTTCAAAGTCAAAAACTAAATACATATAGTCTCACCACTTAGCACAGTGAAGTGAATATTGCTTAGCTGTTTTATTGCTGATCCACACATTACAGAGCAGCCTTTCCACATGCTTGCAGTAGAACATGTGCCTGAAGAGCATCTGGTATCTTGTCAGGGCTTTCCTGTACAACAGAACATTGTGTTAAAGGAGTAGTTCATTGTAAAGGTGCCGCCACATTAGTGAATTTTTGGTGAAATTTTGCGGAAAAGAAAGGTCCATATTTTATTGTCAATAGTGTTGCGTATGAAGCACAGTTCACAGAGAAGTCACTTTCAAACCAAGCAGCTTTGTGTTGGTCAACACATCAAATTAACATGACTTACTTGAACCCACTGCAAAATCTGTGTGAGGATAAATTTCGACCTCACTGGTTCAATGTACATGGGAATGTACATTTCCGATTTGAAACATTTCTGATCACGTAGTGTGTAATGTGCGACGTTTCCGATTGCAAAGTGTGTAATGTGTGACATTGCCGACTGCAAAGTGTGTAATGTGTGAAATTTCTGATCACATTTCAGATTGCATAGTCTAACGTGGGGCATTTATCAAAACATTTTGAATCGCTCAGTGTGTAATGTGCGACATCTCTGATCAAAACATTTCCGATCGCATAGTGTAACGTGCGAAATTTCTGATCAAAACATTTCCGATCGCATAGTGTAACGTGCGAAATTTCTGATCACATTTCCGATCGCATAGTCTGTAACGTGGGGCATTTATCAAAACATTTTGAATCGCATAGTGTGTAACTTGCGACATTTCTTATCAAAACATTTCAGATCGCGTAGTGTAACATGCAACATTTCTGATCACAACATTTCCAATCACATTGTGTGTAACGTGCAACATTTCTGATCAAAACATTTTCGATCACATTGTGTGTAACGTGCAACATTTCTGATCAAAACATTTCCAATCGCATTGTGTGTAACGTGCAACATTTCTGATCAAAACATTTCCAATCACACTGTGTGTAACGTGCAACATTTCTGATCAAAACATTTCTGATCGCATTGTGTGTAATATGCGACTTTTGCGATCTTGTGGATTCTTATCGAAATAACTGGATCTCCCCCAGCAAAAATTCGCCAAACAACAGTAAATTTGACCACACATTAATTGCATGGAATACAGGTTTTGAAACAACATGTGAAGGGTAAATGATGACAAAACAGGTCCTTAAAGAGGCACAGGGCCATAGCTACAATCCCAAGCTGAAGTTGCTGGAAATGAAAGATTTACAGCTATTTAGGAAAGCTGATTACCTGTTGATTATGAGTGAAAGTGGCCACTTGACGATGTAGTCAAAGGAGAAAGCCTCCAGGCCGCTAAGTGACACCTCTGTGGGTTCTGCATTAATGATGGCTTTCTCTTGCTTGGTATCTATAGCAAGGACACGTAACAGCTGGGTGATTACATCATGGGGCATCAAGTCAATCTGGAAGAGAACACTTAAGTTAAATTTTGCAACGTCAACAATGACCTGTTGCCTATTTTTGGGCACTTGCACATCATTTTTCATTCATTCAAAGAATCTCATCCATCCATCCAAATAATAACCATTTAGATGGGTGACAACGGCCACTTTTACACGGGAAATGTGTTATATTGCCAGATGTCATTTACTTTTTCATTTGGATTTTTTCTGTGGTTTCTTTTAGGGCTGCATGATTTATGGGAAAAAATCCATTTTTTTCCCTGATACACTTCTGATAAATTGCTGATTATTATTATTAATATCACTAAGTAAAATTATAAATAAAAACAAAACCAGCGGATAATGAGCTGCTCTCATAAGAACAGAGAGCCATGCTTCACTTTGAAACACACCCAACGCATATATATTTAATTTAATTAAATGGCAGCTTTTCAATTTGACAATTGCACTAAGCCATATCACAATTACGTTTTTATTTTGATTAATCGAGCAGCTGTAGTTTCTTGTGTCGGACCATACTCCTTTTTCACATTCAGTGTGGACAGACAATTGTTTGTGGCTGGAATCTTGTTGCATCATGTCTGGTTAGAACACAGGAGTGCAATTTGAGGTTAACTGCCACAATAGTCAGCGCAACATAAACAAAAAAAAACAAAAAAAAAAAACACTGAGTAACATAAACACATCTTTAGGCAAAAAATTTAACTGAACTACAATTTGCTGTTCATTTGAATTTCCACTGCACAAGCAAAATGGCTCATCACCTGAAATCTACACTGTTATGTAGCATGCGCAAACATATGTATTACAAAGTGCTACTTTCAAAGTAATTGCTGAGAACACGGATGAGCATTCAACCTTTAAATCATCTTTGAAGGGGTCTGTGTTGGCAGTGCTCATCCTCAGGGCCAGCTCCAGCAGTGCCTCCAAACGCGGAGGAATGATGTCATCAACCGGCTTCTTCAGTTCCTCCTCAGTCAGGTCCATAAAATGCACAAAAAAGTCTCCTTTGTCCATTAAGAAGTAATGCTTGATTGACCTGCATCACAAATGTAAGAAGTGATGTGATACTGAGATATTCAGTTCACTGCTGTTAAACAATGCCAAATGATCTGTTTCTCATATTAAGCCCAAAGTATACTTCGGTTTTTTGTGTGTGTATACGTGTTTCTCAACGGGTGGGTCATGACCCAAAAGTGAGTCGCAAGACCATTTTGAGTGGGTCACAGAGTGTGTAGGCAAAGAAAGAACAATTCTAATGTTTTATTAAAGCGAGACTTTTATTTTGAAAGACGTGTTAAAACTGTTGACTCTTCTGTCAGACGCAGAAGAGCATGCAACGTCATATTTATGTTGTCAAATAGTAAGTTGTGAAATTACCAAAAAGTACCAATAAATTACAAAACTGGTACGTCGTGCCTTAGCTGGGAAGGATTTGCATGCAGGTATGATGTTCATTCTATTCATCAGGATCAGTATCCATGTTTTATTAACAGTTCATGTTAGTATTGTGCATTTGCCAAGGTAACAGTAGTATCCATAACCTTAGCCCATAATACTACTTTATTTTTACTTTGTGTTATTTTCTATATTTTAGATGATTGTGGTGGCTACCAACTTACTAATTTTACTGTATTAACAAAAGTTAATTTGGGACTGCTATTTAATTGCCTTACCTTATACTGTTTATTCATCAGTGTTAGTGATATTCTTACAATTTATGTGTATATTAAGTAAAGTGGGACTTTGTTTCAAAGTTGCAAAAGAAACCGAGCAGACAACAACAATAAACTACTGGGGCCAGTTGTTCAAAAAGTTTAATCTGGATCAGAATGATCTGGATTTGGAAATCCCATTTTTTGCTATCCAGGATCAGGTAATCCATCTTACTTTTCTGCAGGTTTTTCAAAGCAAAACTGGATTGGATCACCCTGATCCAGAAACACACTTTTTTAGATTACCAAATCTGGATTACTAGTGCCTTACGGAGCCCCTAAAGGGACATGGTGATAAAGAATATGAGATGCTTTCTGTCAGAAAAGTTACATATAGGGTTACATATTGCGTTCGCTCGCAAAGAACTTTTGACTGGTTAATTTCTAATTATTGTGCCAATTTAGTTTACAAACAATGATAAAAAAAAAATAAAAAAAACACTTTGAATTAAATATAATATTTTTGTTTGATATTTACAGCTGTTTGGGGATTATTTTATGGCACCAAAATCTCTTTTTTACTTTACAGTAGGTTATTGAAAGGCTAAATATGTAGCCTAATGTCTACTTCTAATTTATTACTTTAAAAGCTAACTAATCAAGAGCAAAATAAAAAATATGTGTGTATGTATATTACATGATAAAAATGTTGTATTTTTTTTTACCAGTTTTAAAGTTTTACTACATTTTTTGTTCCTGAAATCCACCCTTCTGATGGGATTTGTATAATCCAGATTTTTTGGATCAAAGGTATCCCAATCTTACTAAAAAGTTTTGAACAACACAAACTGATGATTTTATCCAGATCAAAACCAAGATTGGATTTTGTGATCTAATCTAATTTCAGAATCCTTTTTTCCTTTTGAACAACCCATTTTCAAGATTTGATCCAATCCGGTAGCCGAAATCCGATCAGATTACTTTTGAACAACTGGCCCCTGGAGATGGCAACAACAACCTATGTCTGCGTTGACAACTGCTTGTGTGTGGGATTTCAGAGATTCCCACAACTCAAATGACAAAGACATTTTTAGCACTCATAACTTTTAAAGAAAAATAGCATTTTCCACTGCCTGTATTCACATACAATATCAAATGGAGTAGACTTACAAAGGCAATGCTTTTGACTCTGCATGTACATTTAAAAAAAAAAAAAAAAAGGGAAAAAAAGTAGTATACTTTGGGCTTTAGAAACAGATTACATGCAGATTAACTCAAAGAACAAAAAATCTTTTGTAAGCTTGTGAATTATATGTATGAGAAAAGATTTAAACAGCAAAATAAAAGACAATAAAGAGTCATCAACACTACTTTTCTTTTGCATTGTCGAAGCAAAACATACCCACACAACATTCTAATTCATGAATGAATCACTTAATGAAAATCTTTTTAATGAATCAGTCAAACTGATCCAGTTGTTAAAGGGTTATTTCACCCTCCCCCCTCCAAAAAAAATTAAAATTTTGTCATTTACTCACCCTCATGTTGTTTCAAAATCATAAGGCTTTCGTTCATCTTTAAAACACAAATAAAGATATTTTTAATGAAGCCTGAGAGATTTCTGTCCCTCATTGAAAGGCCATGTAACCAAAACTTTGACGATTCAAAAAGTTCATACATTTTTTTAATCATCTAAATTTTGGTTACATGGACTTCCAATATTTTGAAGATAAGCGAAAGGCTTATGCATTTGGAATGACATAAGGGTGAGTAAATGATGACAGAATTTTCATTTTTGGGTGAAATATCCCTTTAAGTCTGATGTCACGTGTCACCATTTCCAGGTTTAAATACTATCAGATCCCAAAAGCAAACAAAAAAACGGTGCTAATATACACTTACATGGTTAATGCTGTGTTAAAAGTTAGTATCATGATTTTTTTTTTTTTTGATAGTATTACAGTACTATCCAAAAAAAACAAAAAAAACAAAAACAAATCACAATCCTAACCTTCACCTCCATACCGAAATCTTAGTTGGATTGTTATGTCAGAATATAAAAAGGACCAAGATCCATTACCATGTTATGTGCACTTTTTGAAAAAAAAAAAAATAAAATTTGTTATTGGTTTTTCTTTAGCATCTTATTAGGTCCAATGTCTTACAGTTCAAATTTGATTTGAAATTACTGCAGGAAACACTGCACAACTTCAAACTTCAAGTTTTACCTCAGACGTGAAACAAGCTCCTTTTCCTCCATCAGGAAGTCAAGCAGAACCTTGCTGGCATAGTAATATGCTTTTTCGATCTGCTCCACATACGCTCTCTCTTTAAGTGTGTAGAGAACCTCTTTGGCATCTGGACAGGTAACGTCACGGCCGCACTCTCGCACAACATTCAGATACTTGCCTGAAATTAGAAAGAAGTTAGGACTGTTGATGAAAAAATTGCAATTAGCTACTCTATTCTTTTCAGCTGGGCATTGCAATCATTAGAAATTGTTAGAATTGCTTTCTAGTAGACACAATCTTTTGCTGTATACTATCTACATAGGCAAGATGCCTTCTATAAATGTCTTAAAGGGTTAATTCACCCGAAAATTAAATTTCTGTCATTAAGTACTCACCCTCAACGTGACTACAGTGGTTCAACCTTAATGTTATGAAGCGACAAAATACTTTTGGTGCGAAAAACAAACAAAAATCACTTTAGTTAACAATTTGAACTGTTGTTTTTGCGCACAAAAAGTATTCTCGTCGCTTCATAACTTTAAGGCTGAACCACTGTAGTCACGCTGCCTATTTTAACAATGTTTCTGGACCTCAATAGGTGCAGTGACATTGCTGCCTATGTGTGCTTCAGAAACCCTTGGATTTCATCAAAAATATCTTAATTTGTGCTCCGAAGATGAACGAAGGTCTTACGGGTTTGGAATGACATGAGGGTGAGTAATTAATGACAAAATTTTTTGGGTGAACTAACCCTTTAAAATGCTGTCTAGTTAAGTTTTGGAATTGAGCTAATGCTTTGTATATAAAAATGCCTCACCTGTGTTTAAAATCTTATCTGCCATTTTCTGAAGGAATGATGGGATCCTGTGCTGGACAATAGTGTATCTCTGATCCCAGTATTTGTCATTATAATCCTCCTGAATCTTCTCTTTTTGCAGCTCATGCTCCTCAACCATGAATTCACTATAAAAATAACATAACATTTATCACAGAAGTCACAGAAACGCTGTCATGGATTTTTTTTCTTTTGCTATTGGAGCAAACGGGAATGCAAAAAATATATTTATTGTAGTTTCTAATTACCACAAAAAAAGTCTACCCAACTCTGAAGTCTTCTGCTTCTGAGAACCCCGGAAATGTGAAAAGGGTCCATATGTTGTGTATATAACATGTTTATTGGTAATTCTTTCATACTAAAAAGTGAAATGTATTAACAACAACCACCCTTACAGCAGTTACACATTAAATTCAAAATGCAATTAAAATTCAGCATCCTTTGCTACCTTGATTTAAATTCAGAATCTGTAATTTAAAAGCTGTTCTCAATAGAGCCCTGTTGGTCAGGGGTCACACTGTACCTGTATGGGTCTTTAATGATGCCCCTATAGATCCACTTCTCAAGTATTTCAAAGTAGGGGACACTGGCTGCTTTGGTCAGATAGAGGCAGAGCTCTTGAGCCTGGCTGTCTCCGGTGTAATTGAATGTACGATCGTGAAGCAGGCTGAGTGTCGAACCACCCATACACTCACCCTTGTCGACAGAGGTGGCTGCATGAAAGAGATCAGGGAGAAAGCATGAGCATGAGCACGTGAACAATGTTACTTTATTTATTTACTTATTATGTTGGCTATCTATCTATCTATCTATAGATACATATATGCTAGGAACATGCTAAAACATGCTAGCAATATGGTAAAATAAAACATGTTAGAAACATGTTAAATCATGCTAGCAAAGTGTTAACATGCTAGTAAATTGCTAAAACATGCTAGAAACAGGCTAACAATATTCTAAAACATGTTAGGAACACACTAGCAAGATCTTAAAACATACTACCACCATGCTAAAGCATGTTAGAAAACTGCTACTTCAGGCTAATAATGTGCAAAAAAAAAAAAATGTGTTAGTGATGTGTCAATGCATTAGAAACATGCTAGAATCATGCTAAACATGCTAACAATGTGTTAAAACATGTTAGCAACATGTTAGTGTCATGTTCAAAAATGTTAAAACATGCTAACAACATTCAAAAATCACACGGTCACTGCCTAACCATCAAACTTTAAACTTTATTTTAAACTTTCAGATAAGGCTTTGTCAAGCCAACATCAAAGTTTGTCTTGGGAAACTTTACTTCTCTAATTGACCAGAATGCTGTTTTTGTGTAATTTTCATGAGCAAGAACAAGCTTGAAGTGTAAAAATACAGGTTTACCAATGGAGGCCAGGATTTCCATGGTGCGCATGGTGGGCTGTATGTAGAACCAGAGCTTCTGCAGGGAGAGCGTGCCCTGTCTGTGGAGATGCTCCAGCTGTGTCACCAGGATGAGATACTCCTTCATCAGAGTCCTCATGGCTGCAGTCAGAGCGTGATTCACCTGACCGTACTCAAATGATGACTTCTCCTCTGTGAAGCTGGACACGGAATATGCAAATTAATAGCGTGAGCAAGCCATGCAAAATTTGATTATGAAATATCAATGCTTTTCAGAGAATCATTTCACTGGGCCAATAAAATCCCCTAACATTATTAACAAAACTGGTTTATTTTGTTTAACTTCTTTATTAATGTAAACACATGAGTAATATAACTATTAACCATAATATCGTTCACCGACCGTGTGATAGTGGAGTAACAAGATGCAACCGGCAATATCCGGTTGACCAGCTCTTTGACGGACGTGTCGAGGGAAGGATCTACTATGAAGGAGCGGCTCTGTCTGCCAAGCACAGGCTGAGCTGTGATGTCTCTCCCATCCACACCAATCAACACAAAAAGCAGGTCCTCAACCAGAGCTTGTTCCTGTGCAGCCAGCGGCATTGTACCTGTAATTAAACTTGTTAAAGTCACCATGAAAACAATTCAAATTGACAATTCTTATTTTTATGGTATATTACAGTGTTTGTTATAAATGATTTATCCGGGCCCATCTTCATTAATTTTCTTTATTCATGTACCTTTGTAATTTAAATCAAAAACATTAACTTCCCCTCCTCATGAAACAATAACCCATCTCTGATGACACTGCCACTAAGGCGGGACAATAAGCCCTCTTTTCCAGCAACAAGTCACTCACATGAAATTAAATTTTGTTCACCTCGATGTGAACACTGATGTCATTAGCGTATGCATTTTCTGAGGAAACTTCTGTGTGAAAATGTTTTATACCTGTTTTACTGAACCCGTCTTAAAATGCCCCATTATGTTTTTTCGGATATTATGTAGTGTGTAATATAGCTGTTTGTGAATGTAAAAGGTCTGCAAAGTTTTAAAGATCAAAGTGCACAATAAATGGAGTTATATATGTAAATTGCCCTCAAGAACAATAAAGTAAAGAAATCCCAGCAATTAGGAAACCAAAACAGATAGACAAAATCAAGTCCTGCCATTCATTTTTCCAGAAGCCATTTCAATTGGAAGAAAAAACGATCACAACTTCCGTTTTATGGCGTCTTTAAGAATTCAGTCACATCTATAACCAGATTTGGTATCTATTGTTTCTTCAGTAACACATAAAGTATAGGTGAAATCAAAAGTGTCTACATTTATTTATAATCTCTCATCAAATTCTATACCTCCACCTCTGTAACAATTCCCTATTCATCTAGGGCTCTAATTTTGGAAAGGCCTGTCACGTACCAATAGCCACCACGGGATCTCCCACAGGGGTGGGGCTAGTGATGAAATCCCCAATCAGAGCAGGCCGGTCATACACCCAGTTTGGAAACACAGGGTTCGGCTGAGTGGGGTTCTTCTTATTATGCCTGTCCCTCAGCATTTTACGGATTACTTCAGATGACTATGCAGGAAAACAAAACCATTGTTAACTCATGCAATATACAGAATTAATGGACATTAATGTCATCTTTGCGTTTCCTCATACTACCTGTGGCACACTGGAGCTGGCTGTGACATTTCCCAGCTTTTTCCGCAATTCCTCTAGTTCTTGCATTGACATTTTGCTGCTGGTTGCAGGAATGCTGTACGACGTGGTGGTGGTGGATGCTGCATTTGCAGACATTTCCGATCTTTCCTTGGCATTCTGCTGCAGGAACTTCAAAGTCTGAAGAGTAGAAGCAGTTGTGGCTTAGAAAAGAATGTCTAGGTCACAATTTCACAATACCCCAATATCAAAATAAAAAACCTGGTTTTAGGATCAGATATTTTTGCTTTGACATTTTCATGACAGTTAAAGGGGTCCTTGATTATGATTTCACAACCTGTCACTCACATGAGCAATAGCAAACCACAATGATCCACTCAATACCCGATAGACAAAATCAAGCATTTTTTTTCTTGTTCAAGAAGCCGTTTCACTTGGATATACATCAGAATAGGGAAGAAAAGACTATCACAACTATTTTTATTACTGCAATACTGTCATTGTTGTTATTACAGTAAAAACTAATTCAATTTTTTTTTTTTTTTAAATAAGCATAAATTAAAGGCAGCACAACAGATTTCACCATGGTACTGTTCAAATAATATACTATATTTTATTAGCATTTCTGTAATGACAATTTTGATAAATTGTCATGAGAATAATGTAAACAATACAAAATAGAAACATCATCTTTCAAAATATTATTTCTTATTTTCTTCTTTTGCGTTTGGGGTGAAATGATGTGACCCAGACATATGACAGGTTGACAGGTTTTGAGGAGATTCAAATATTCTTGTTAGAATTTAATAATGAGTTTCATTAAACATACCTCTTTATCCTCAGTGAGTTTGGAGAGCAGATACACCAGTGGATCAAGGTTGCGTGCATTCTTTGACTTCAATTCGTCATATTTCCTCAAGAAGTCTTCAGGTGTTTTGGAGTGTTCTGCCATTTTGACCTGTAAGACAATGTGAATTAGTCTAGTAGTAGACTAGTGCATTCAGAAAACGTGTAACGGGAGATGAAACACATTCACCTTAGCACTGTGTGCAGATACTGTAGTGGTCACATATCCAGTCCTGTTCTTCTGCAGTAAATCAATATAAACCTCAGCACCATCTCCTCCGCGGACATTAAGGAGCCCGAGAAGCTCATTAACATCATGGTGAATTCTGAATTCACTCATGATGACTTCAGATGAAACCAGAACCTGAAATCAGAAATAGCCACAACTGAGAAACGAGAACAAGCTCAATGAATGAATGAATGCATCAGTTAACGTACACAAACAACAGAACTAGATCGCCGAATTTGCTGCTGCTATTTATTTACAGCTAGCCATCTTTATATACATTCATACATAAAACGTTTTGTTTACCTATAATAATACCCTTTTTATTTTATCTAGCAGTAGTCTAATTAGTCCTTCTGAACAGCACGTAACGCATCTGTTGATATAACAGTAGGGAAACTGACAACACCATAATAATAGGAAGTCAGAAACTGTGAATTTGTAAAATTCCGCCAAAAGGCTTTATTTTTCAAAATAAAGGTCCTTCCCTTGTAATCCTCCTACTGATAAAATAAAACAAAACAGAATCTATTTTTTGTTGTTGTTTACAAGTAAGTCTATATACAAATAATGATATCGAGATTTTTTACAATCAGTATAACAAAACACGTAGTAACGCTTTGCAGTTCTTTGTTCAATTCGCACCATCAAAATGAACCAAATGAAAAGTTGGCCTCAAACTTTTATTTTCCATTTCTTTAGAATAATTCAGAAACGGATAATTGTCACTCAGTTTAATTTTCGATTCTACAAGTTTGGGTTGTTGGGTCCGAATCAGATTTTTGAACAAATATATAATATATATTTATATAATTAGAGCACGCTGGTGGATCGTACTACCAGTACCGCCGTAGCGTTATGTATCGGCCTATGGCACGACTGGCCATGCAATAATTTATTGCCTGCCCTACACTATATGTACAGTACGTTGAGCGGTTCATAGAGTTCTACTTTGGACTTGGACTTAAGCAGCCTATAAAGAATACGGTCAGCGTATAACATGTGATGGGGCACGTTGTAACATGACCATATGACAGCTAAAAATGTTATCTGATTTAATTAAAAAAAATATATATACATGACAAACTAAAATATTTCGTCAATAAAAGACTAATTATTTTTTTCATATGAAATAATAGCATTTTTTTTAGAAATTCAAATTTAAATAATTTTGTAGTTCGACAATCAACACTGTAAAACACAGCCTAGGTCAAAACAATACAGTCAAACAGATGAAGAAACATATCCAGACATTCAGAAAAACAACAGAGCTGAACAAAAACACTCCTCTCCCTCCACTCACAGCTCTCACAGAACACGAGACAAATAGACGAGACGGTACAAATGCTGAACATTTCTTGAAATAATATTTTCTGAATGTTCAGGTTCTTCCTCTCAGTCTTTATTCACCTTTGGTTTCTCAACAGAAATTCATAAAAGTTGATTATGCCAGTTGTATCGTAACTGTATAGAATAGTATAGTTCTAATAGCGGGGCACATTGTAACGCAGTGTTACACACAAAAAATATAGATGAAAAATTAGCTTAAGTAATAAATTTACTTTTGCTATTGTTAAATAAATGTTCAGTGATATCTTCCAAAGATTTCTGAATTTCGGCATCATTTTTTCTCTATATATTGTCGATATGGCAACTAGTAAATAAAAAATTCATGCTAGCGTGTGTGGAAGTATTTAAACCACGTGTGTTTATTATGTTTATTGCCTTATGTTTATTCATGGGCAAAAAAAAGTAGATTTTGATCTTTCTATTTGTAAGAGAATTCTTCTCTCAGAATAAGCATATAAAAGAGCAAATAAATTGTGGTAAGGTTTAGTATGACCTTTGGAAATACAAATTAATTGATTAAATAAAAGAATTGTTTATTTAATTAATTAATTTGTCATTCCAAAATACAACCATGAAACAAGTTCCTCATGTTCATTTTGAACCTCCAGTTTCACCACAAACACCCCAGAGCCTGAAGACTGTCAGCTCCATCAATCACAGTATTGATTCTGAAGACATGTCTCACATCTGGACAATCTGAGTTTGCTGTGAACACAACCCTGAGGTGATTATCAGGAGACGTATAGGTGAAAAATTTATACCCATCCAAAACAGATCTAGGTTTTTTCTCTCTGGCCTCCCAACTAACCCAGTCAGATCTCATTTTGCACTCTGGTGTTATTCTAAACAATTCAGATGTTTCAGGCCAGAAGATTACTCATATCAATGATTCTCTTCTAACTTCTAGATCAGTACAGAGCACAGCTTGCCAGGATGATAAACACAATAAATGACTCACCACTAAAGGCATTACCTTGTGAAAAAAAAAAAAAGTGCCATCTCACCAATCTAATCCAAATGTCCTATGGCGCTTTCGAATGGATCTTTTGATGAATAATGCGTGAAAGAAGCGAGTGGTGAATGAAAAATAGAGATGGAGGCGTTCTCGAGCCACAAATAATCTTGAAACTGTCAGTGGATGGTGAAAGAACTGAAGTGCTGTTGTTGGTTTATAGTTTGAGGTCACTAATCTGGGGAATAGAACCATCTGTAGAGATGAAACCTGAGCACTTAAAAACAGGAAATCACAGCAAAAACAACTGATGTCTTTTCATTTCACATGACCCTTTTGACTGCTGCTGATTGTGCTGCTCTAGAGTACTGGATTAAAGGAATGATACTCCTACACTGCTTGACATATAATTACGTTTTTGACATTGTGTAGCTTGAAGATGCATGACAAATTTGTCTTATTTGTTCAGGGACAGTTTCATGTCATGATAATACAAATAATTGCCCTTTTTATTTATTTTATTGATTGATTAATTGATTGATTGATTGATTGATTGACTGACAGGCAGGTAGACAGACAGATGGCAGATAGATAGATAGATAGACAGATAGATAGACAGACAGACAGACAGACAGACAGACTGATTGATTGGACAGGTAGACAGAAGGCAGATAGATAGATAGATAGATAGATAGATAGATAGATAGACTGACTGACTGACTGACTAATTGATTGATTGATTGGCAGGCAGGTATACAGAAGGCAAAATAACTGAGAAAAATGAGAATTAGTCTTCAGACGTCATGTCCAAAATCTAGCATTACTTCGATCTCAAACAGATTCATTAAAAAAAAGTTATTACTCCACCACCTGCATGACATCAGTAACCAACGTGGTTGAACAACAGATTTGCGGCAATACGGTTTCGGGAAACTGGTTTCGTGATTAGCTAGTAGATTTCCTTAACAATGCACTATGATGATTAAAGTTCATGCTAGCGCTGGCGGTACAAACTGTGTCATTTTCCACACAAGATTTAATTTTAGATCAATTTCTGCAAACAGAAACTGATATGAGCCAAGATGTCAGCCTGTCATGTGCAATTTGTCCATGAAATTGTTTGTAGTTCAGGTAAATCACATTTCTAACACTAATATTTAAAATCAATTTATCAATATCCTGCAATAAATTTCTACACGAAAAGAGTTTCCCATTATAAAACTTCTCCAAATCTAGTGCTGATAAATAGCTCTGTTAAGGTTTCACTATGTAATTCAATCAGTTTACATCCAGCAAAAAAGTCATTATCATTTTAAAAAATATGGTAACACTTTAAATTTGTTAACATTAATAAATTCTTTAAGTATATTAATTAACATGAACAGTTTTAATGCATTTAATAATCTTGGTTAATGTTAATTTCTACATATACTAATACATTTTAATATGTAATTTAATGCATTGTAACATTAATTAAATTGAGTTATGGAAAAATTAATGGTAAAATATATCATTGGTAACTGTAACACTTTACAATAAGGTCTCATTTGTTAACATTAGTTAATGCATTAACTAACACCAGCTAACAATGTGCATCATATTCTTCATTTATTAACTTTTGTTAATGTTAGTTAAATAAAATGGACATGTTCTTGTTAGTTCACAGTGCATTAACTAATGTTAACAGTTACAACTTTTGATCTTTTGAGTGTATTAGTAAATGTTAATATTAACATTAACTAAATTGATAGATTGATAAATGCTGTTCAAGTGTGGTTCATTGTTAGGTTCTGTTAACTAATGTAATTAACTAATGTTAACAAATGAAAACTGTACAATGTAAATTTCACAATTTGTTAATTTTAAAGTGAACGAATTGACCTTATTGTAAAGCGTCATCAAAACTTTTAAGTTTACATTAATTCTTGAGCCTAGACCTGTTCTTCACTAAATTTCATAAGATTTTACATTTACAAGTTGTTGCATCCAGTTAATGCTTTTATTAACAAAAATGGAAAAATGACAGGACACAGCAAAAAATACAGAATTTACATAATAATTTACATTTAATGTCATTTAGGCGGTGGAAAGAAGTGATACAAATATTATTTGTGAAGGACGACACTTTTCTATTACTAACAGATAGCAAAAGATATGAGCTTATTGAGTGGAGGACAAACTACACCACTGCAGTGCATTTACAGTAGATCAGGCATTGCTTTGTGATGTAAAGAAAGTAATAAATATGTGGGCTAAATCTATTTGTTCCATCAGATGTGATGGAAATTGTCAGAGGAATCTTTTTGCAAGACAGTGACGCTCAAATCACATCGTTTGCCTTCCTATACTTTACTAAAGCAGTGTCTTTTAGTGTCTGATATGACGAACAAATCATTATTAGTTCTCAAATTAGTCATGTTGTAGGTTGAAGCTGACATGTCAGTATGATGTGAATGAGTGAATAAAAACACTTTGACAGCAGGCCGGTTATGTAAGTCTGTTCATCACTGCTGCTTGGTGGATTGGAACACAATGTGTTAGTTTTGAGGTGTGTGAAGAAGAAATAATAAGGATTTCTGTTCATAAATAATAAAATAGCAAAGGCAATTAAGGCAAATGTACAGTCATGTTATGATTTGTTAAAAGTTTCATATATAAAATGTAACAATAGGCATAAGAACAAAAATGTCTTTGAAAACACACTGTAATGTGGCCTTGAGTGGCTTATTGCTTTCATAAATGGTGGCAACAGCAAAATGATAAAAGACACAAATGTTCAAAAGATAATTACATTTATTCATAATGACCGATTCTTCTGCCAAGTGAAATAGCTCATTAGCCTCTAACAGTGGCTGTTTATAGCAACGGCTTTGAACATGACTAATGCAATAAGATTTTATAGATGGAACTAATGATTTTATATTGTTTTTAGATTTTATAGTTCTTGGAAATATCATCACTGCAAAATCACTGTAAGAAGTGACAACAAGCAGTTGATTGACCTTATTTGATGACCTAATATTGACTCACCATTTAGTCAAAGACAAAACTAATCACAGTTTTTTTCAGTCACTTCTGCACCACGCATTACGTAATCACGCTGGACAGGTCACGCATGACCAGGGTTTGAAATGAACTTTTTCACTTACCGGCCAATTTGGCTACTAAAGTTACCGGCCATTCAGAACTTTTACTAGCCAAAAAAAAAAAAAAAAAAACATTAACCAGATTAACTACATCACAGCATATATATATATATATATATATATACAATATGAAATCTGGATTTCATATATTCATTTCTTATTCAAACAAAATCCTGTCATCCAGCCATCTCCTCCCTTCCTCTTTCATCCTTATCAACAATTTTTTTTTTTTTTAGGTGGACGGATCAATACAGTAAAATGTACATGTTTTTTTTTTTTCAAAGATAAAGGGAAAAAACATGTTTGCAGTTACATAGTAACAAGGTCATAATCAGGTATATATTTAATAAAAACAAGAGTAACACAAAAAAATCTAGCTTGTGTTGTGTTACTTTTGACACACCTGTGTTACTTTCGTCCCAAATGAAGGGTTCGAAAGTAACAATGTGAAACTTGTGTTCAAAGTGAAATTATGCTGAAGTCGTTCTACGTTTGTAATGTGACATCCTAGTCTACGCTGGGCGTCTGTTTGGTTGTGTGTGTGTGTGTGATTTTAGGTGCCGTCTTAAGTTTTTTACGTTTAATTCTGAAAAATTAAGTTTTTCTGAAAAATGGTACATTCGTCTCTGCTCTCCCCTACAAAGAACACCAAACACCACGCGGAAAAAACAAACCTGCGGTTTCAGGATAAGCCAGGGTCTGTTGAAGTTGTAGGATATTGGAAAATAATAATGTCTTTTCTGTTAACCAAATGTATCGCCACATTATTATGCTTCGTTTTAATCTTCGCTTTTGCTTCAATGCAAATGAACCATCGCGGTGTTATTTCGTCCCCTTGGAATTATAAGGTTCTATCTGACATTTTTGGCAAAATTGAGTTATTCACATATTCATATTCTGTGACAACATATTTACATTATGTGATGTTTCTTTTTTTAAGTTGAGTACATTTTGGTACTTTTTTTTAGAAAACAAAAAGATTCTATCTACAAAGTCGAACTCTAACTTGGCTCTATAAGGTTCTATCTGCGTGAGCCAATCAGCACTTCGAATGCACACACAAGGACCAATCAGAATCAGTGTTCTTTGTCATGTCGCCGCGATAGCGGAAGAGATCGCATAAAAACGTTAAATCAGTGAAGAGAAGACTAAATAATTTCACACAACGATGTTAGAAATATTAGAAACCTCATGATGGACTGTTTTATTTATGATCTTGTCAATGACAGCAGCCCAAATTCCATGGAATTAGTCTTTTTGTGTGTTTTGTTGTATCTGATTGCTGAGGAGTTATTTTCAGTTAGACACCACGCTAACGTTAGCCAGCAGCGCTATTAAGAGGATAGGTCCGATTTTTGTAGTCTATTTGCTTTACTCCAGTCATGTCATTGTCATATGAAAAAGTAATGTATATATTAGGTTATGTTTTAACCTTGATCCATCCTGTGTACTTGTACTGAGCTGTATATATGTAGCTATAAAGCTATACGCTATGGCACACTGGATTAAAGTTAAATTAAAGTTAAGTTAAATTTTACATTGTTGGTAATAACCGAGTTGTTGCATAGTTGAAGTAATTTAAATATTTTAAATGTGAAATATTTTTTAATTATATATAGTCAGTGAAACATTTTTCAATGTTTATCAAACTTTGTTAAACACCTTTGCTGAAGCATTGTCTGTTTTCTTGCAGTTTTTAAGTCTTAAAATGTCTTACATTTTACAATATTAAGGCTTAAATACTCAAATACTCAACAATTTAATTGATGGGGTCTTAATTACAACAATAAACGTTAGCATGTTATTTCAGCCATACTGATATCTAGAGAGAAAGCCATTTCACCTGTCCCACTTTCTGTGGAATAAAGTCCTGGTCAGATGTATTACAGTCGCTGCTTTCTGTCTAAACAAAAGGAAACTTAAACTTAAATGGTTCCTGCAATAATGTGTTAAATTACACACCATATTCCTACCTAAATTTAACATCTGCACTGGACAAAATATTTAGCACTGCCTTTTATGCTTAACTTGAACAAGAAAAAAATATTCATTTAAAATATGAAATAAATGTCATAAAAACCATTAAATTTAACTTTCTCATGCATGTCAACACATTGTTACAACACTAATTTTGTGTTTTATTGCTTCAATTAATTTTTTGGCAGATAGAACCTCATAATTCCAAGCGAAAAGTGTTTTTTTTTTTTTAGAATTAGAAGGTTCTATCTGCGTTCGACCCGTTCCAAAAATCCCCATTTACAAATTTGAGAGGATTTTGATATTGTACATTTAGAATACATTTAGGGTCCCTGTCATTTTCATGTTTGAACGAAACTTGTTCCCCATATAATTTTTGCTATATGGAATGCAAAAACTTTGAAGCTCAATATCTCAAAACTACTCAGAACGCAGATAGAACCTTATAATTCCAAGGGGACGCTTTGTTGCCTAGTGACGTGTATGTTCAAGTTAGCCAGATATGCGCAGATTATGCGCAATGCGCTGTATTAATACATCACGGGCTGCATCCGAAAACCTAGGCAGCTGACTTGTTGCCTCGCTGCCCTATCAGGCAATGACTTTTAAGGCATTGTTTGTGCATTAAGGCACCTCACGAAACTGATTTCAGACAGACTTCTGAGGCAGCGTAACGGTTTAATGATCTACAGCAAAATAGCGCGAGCTTTGGTGAGAACTAAACAAATATTTAATTACTACAGTAGTAATTTCTCGCTAGAAATGACATCAAAAGTGGAAAATGCAACTTTCGGACGCCATCTTTATTTTTCTAGCTCAACTGTCACAGACTGGAAAGCACAGGATTGTGGGATATCAAAGGCAGTAAAGGATACATCTATGCTGCCTTCAAAAATCGATCAGATGAAGGTATCTCAGGAGACAGGAAGTGAAGCTAACATGGTATTCAGACGTGCCTTGATGCCTTCCTACCTTGAAATGTGTCCTCCGAAGGCAGCATTTTCCAGTTTTCGGACGCAGCCACGATGACTCACGAGTTGAGTGTATTTTAAGTGATCGCACCGGCGCCTCCATGTCATGCAGCGAGCGCGCTCTCCACACAAACATGGATATGCGCCTAATAGCGCACATTTATCTAGGACTAGGCTAACATTAGCGGACTTGTAAAGTTGTTACTACTTACATGTTTCAATTGATAAGCCATATTTGAGGTCGATGAATGATATGCGAATGTTTGGATTTCCTGCCGTTAACGATCTCTCCCTCACGAACTGCGTGACTTCGCCACTTATATATATCCAATGCCTTGAAGTATCAAGTCAATTTAGGTATTTTTTTCAGTATATCTTGTTCATGTTTTGTGCTTCACTATCGTAATTTCTTTCGGACATTTTGCCGCTATGCCGTCTAGTAGGGATGGGCGTATCGATATATCGATAGGCTACTGACGTTGAGTATCGAAAGTATCGATACTCAAATAAAAATATCGATACTAAGGTGTTTTTTTTTTTTACCAGTGGTTTTGTTTATTTAACAATAAATTTAATGCATACAATATGCATTGAATTGGACAAATAACCTATGTTGGCGAATAATTGTGTACTAGAACTATTTTCCTGCTCATCTGAATACACGCAAATGCTGCAAGTCAGAACCAATCAATCACAGAGAGCGTTCGCTCACTGCCGACACTACATTCAAACAGGGCTGCCTTTAGTATCGTAAGAAACCATTGATGCTTTTGGGAAACGCAGCCCAGAACAATGCTTAACAGAAGACAGAAAAACATAATATGTTTGAGTTATTTCACAATAAACAAAATGAAATAGTAGCCTACATAGTTTGTGCAATTACTTTTATTTAAATTGAACGTTAAAAGTTCATATTGATGTTCTATTCTGTAACTAATGTTGACACACTGTCAGAATACAAAGTTTGCATTTTATGGGTGCGACAGCCTGTCACTGGCAGTCCCTTATGAAAATGAACCATTACTACAGTGACCATAGTTCAGCTAGACCTATAGTATTTGTAGATTTCCATGGTTACCACTACAAGTAAACATTTTAACCATGTGTAAACAAAAATATAATCGAATAAGTTGCAATTAAGGCATATTGAATGTTAAAATACCTTTCAAATATAATGTTAAGTGGGTATCATTACCCATTTTACTCTTAGTAATTCAGTAATTTAAGAAATTTAAAAATCTATAAGTTCAAATTAGAGGTATCGTATCGGTATCGATATCGGCGATATTGGCCTTGAAAGTATCGGTATCGTATCGAAAACAAAATAATAAGTGGTATCGCCCATCCCTACCGTCTAGCAATAGCAGTGACGTAAATGAAAATGATTGACATGATTTGATCAGCAGCTGATTGGACAGATGTGACCCAAATGTCACATCTATCCAATCAATCACCTGCTTATTTTTTTTTGTTTCTTATGGGCCAATGAGGGTCTTTTTTTGTTCGCGCTTAAGTAAAGTTAAAATAATAAAAAAAAATAGTCTGGCCAATCCGGGGCCCCTGCACACGTGGGGCCCCTAGGCTGCAGCCTAGGCAAGCCTGTGCATTAATCCGCGCCTGTCTACCACTTCCTCTGTTTTGCCTCTCTGCCCTTCTAGCATGCATCCTTACTCTTCTTCTTCCCAGCTGTTGACCCTGATCATTTCCTTGTTGTTCCTCCTTTATCAGAATTTGCAATAGTATTGTGCTGTCTATATGTGTTTACCGAATGATGGGTCATGAAATGATATTTTAGATTAACTGATTAATCATTGGTTGATATAATGCTTTACATTTACATTTACATTAGTTAAATTCCAGATTCACCTGTGCAATTCATCAAATCAGGACACATTTACAAAAAACAGTCTAACTGAAATGTATAGAAAATATGCTTAATAAATTAAGACAACTAGTTTAACCATTTTGCATGTAATGATTTATGCAATGAATTAATGCTTAGATGTTTTAGGGGGAAAACTATTCAACAGAGAGCCAGTATAATATTTGATCAATACAACAAGCAACTGATAATGTAGGAAACGGCAGACAATTGTACATAATCAATTGCATGAATGTACCAAAGCACCGGAAATTTATTCAATAGAAGGAGAAATTGCTTTTATCATGTGCACAAGTGAGAAGATGGTGTGGAGGTTGAACAAGTAGGTTTGAGAATTCCAAATGTGATTTGAGAAATATACCAAAGCGACTGAGAAAAAATGTAATTTAGATATTACATGAAACACATTGCAAGTTAACTGACAAGCAATTGATAATGTAGGAAATGGCAGACAATTGTGAATAATCAATTGCATGAATGTACCAAAGCACCGGAAATTTGTTCAAGAAGGAGAAATTGCTTTTATGATGTGCACAATTGACTAGATGATCTGGATGTTGAACAAGTATGTTTGAGATTTCCAAATGTGATTTGAGAAATATACCATAGCGACTGAGAAAAACTGTAATTTATATATTACATGAAGCACATTGCAGGTTAACTGACAAAGCATTGTTGGAGTGAATAACGTGTTCATGACTGAAAATACATTTTCATGATCTTGTTTATCATACACCTCTTCTACATTTGGTTAATAACTGTCAGATGTGAGAAAGAGTAAGTGAGAGACATTAGTGTGTGTGTGCGTTCCCATAATTCTTCCTGTGTGGCGGCTATTTGCCTTTAATGGAGGTGTGGAAGAGTTTCACACACTTGCACAAAACACATCATTTACTTAGCTATCTAAATGAGTACATTTACTTGTATTGTATTTATACAACGCTAATTATACTTGCTATATAACAAATCTTATCCATAAATAATATTTTTGTGCATTTTATTTTATATTTCATTGTATTGAGATGATAGATAGATAGATAGGCCTACGTACATTGAAACTGCACTTTTCTCATTTATACATAAAAATAAGCATCCTGCACTCTAATAGATATTTTAATTACACGCGTACATTATCTGAGATTAAACAAATTATGGAATACTGATTTTTTTCCTTTGGTGAATCATTTCTCCTTTATCATATTCCTGAGGGTGGGGGCGTTATGGAGATCCTTAAGTAGCGGATGGTCAGATGAAATGGCACACAGAGGAAACATGAACACCTCGAGCATTTACAGCACATTCGGACGCTTGTTGCCTAACAACTTTTCTATTTGGGAGCATCTCCAAAAGAACTGGACTACCCTTGGTTTGACGCCTTTCTCCATCGACTTTCTGTTTGCGGGACATGAACCTGACACAATAGTATTAATGGTGATGTATATGATATCATTCGTGACCGGACTGGTGGGGAATATAATGGCTCTGTGGGTCCTGACGCGCCGGAGGAATCGCCTGTCTGGAGCTTCAGCCACCAGGAGACTCCTGGTCAACCTGGCGGTGTGTGACATGATGGTAGTTTGCGTCTGCATGCCGGTTAATTTAGGACATCAGGTGTATAACGCGTGGGTGTTTGGCGACTTTCTGTGTCGAGCTGTGCCGTTCGTTCAAGCGGTATCAGTCTCTGCCAGTGTTCTGAGTCTGGCCGTGATCAGTTTGAACAGATACTACAGCGTCCATAGTCCCCTGCACGCCAGATCTTTCTTTACGGCCAGGAGAATGATATGCATGATTGCTGTGGTGTGGATCGTATCTTCTGCACTATGTTTGCCATTGTTTTTCATGAACACGACTAAGACGCTTTCTCTACTAGACGGACTGCATACAGTGACCGTGTGCGTGGAGAGCTGGTCTAAAGTCAAACTGCGGCAGGGTTACAACTTTTTACTCTTCTGTGCGTTGTATGGATTTCCAGTGGTCTTTAACCTGGTCATTTGCTTTCTGACCTGCTGGAAATTGAGTAGAGGAGGCACATCATCAATATCAGATCCCAACCAGCTCGCGCTAACCTCTTCAACATCGCGCCTGAAAACGCGCAAGAGGATCGCCAAAATGGTCTTTGCGCTCGTGCTGCTGTTCACTTTCTCCTGGCTGCCGCTCTATGCCGTGGATATCTGGATCGACTCCCACATTCCCAGCTCTCCTGATCGACATGATGAGCTGAGCAATGTTGAGCATCATTGGATTCTCCAGAGCAGACCCTTTGCGCAATGGCTGGGTCTCACCAACTCATCCCTCAACCCTCTTTGCTACTGCTTTGTTGGAAACTTGTACAGATCGGCCAGAAGATTTAGAGAAAGCTACAGAGAGAAGATTTCATCTGTCATGAGTCTGACCAATAAGTCTTCAATGAGAAATTCGGCCTCTAAAATCCAGCAGCGCAACTCTGGCTCATCTGGGAGGTTTGCTTCAGAAACGAGGAGCGACACTGCTTTCAGACTGACCAGAAGTAAAAGCTTGTCTGCAACGACTGTGTGTGAGAGTATTTGACTGGGGGAGAAGGAGAATACAGACAGACTTGAAACAATGTGAAAAGGGTGATGCTTTGTAATAACTTTCATTGATAAATCATTAATACTTAATAGAGTTGTAGTTCATGTACATTTCAACATATTTTTTAAAAGCCAAACTAAAAAAAAGGAGTAATAATAGTTATTAATCAAAGTTATTATAAAGTGTTACTGTGAATAATCTTGGCTATTTTGTTTGTAATTATTTTCTGTTAAATAAATGAATACCAGATTTGTTCTGAAAACAGTGAATATGAGTGGAAAATTGCAGTCTGATATGGAAGGAAACCCAGAATGTGTGGCTCAATCCAGGATTAATGGTACTGCTGAGGGGCTTTAGCCCTGACGTGTGGTTGTCTGTTATTCCACCAACTTCTCCCCACCAGAAATTTAAAGATCCCTGTATAATAAATATTCCTACTGTTAGCCTATACATTTTGAAGACACTAGAAATTTAGATTTATAGCTCCTATTTGGTGGGCAGAACAGTTCTCTTACAAAAATAAAGGTTCTTTACTGGCATCTATATTGTACATCCATGGCATCTTTCCAGTCCTCCATAGGTTCTTTCCTAGAACTTTCCGTTCTCAGAACTTTGGCTTATAAGGTTCTTTCAAAGTTATGAACAAATGTTCTTTCAGTAGCATTAATGGAACCTTCGTTCAAAGTTATCTGGTCTAATAATGTTCTCAAAACGTTAGCACAAAAACATTACTTTTTTTTTTTTTAAAGTAATGTTCCCAAAATTACTGCTGAATGATAAATTGGAATGTTTCCTTAACATTTGCATAGAATGTTTTAAAACATTTTTTAAAAACTGACATTTTGAAAATGGACGTTCAGAGAACATTCAGAAATAATGTTTTCATAACGTAATGGGAACGTCAGAAAAACGTTCTTAGAACACTTTTGGTTTCACTTTATTTTGATGGTCAACACATTCTGTTGACTATAACGTTGCACCTACATGTCTACTAACTCTCATTAGAGTGTTAGTAGACTGGTAGGGTTAGGGTTAGAATAAGTTGATATGTACTTGCAAAGTTACTAATAGTCAGTAGAACGTCTGTTGGGTGACCATCACAATAAAGAGTTAGCAGATATTAAGCAGACAGTCTACTAATACTCTAATGACAGTTAGTAGACATGTAGTTGCAAAGTTACTTATAGTCAACAGAATGTTCAAAAGGGACCATCAAAATAAAGTGTTACCCATTTTAAAATGTTCTTCATACTAAGAAAAAATGGTTCTTTTAAGAACTGTTCACTGAAAGGTTCTTTGAGAAACCCAAAATGATTCTTCTATGTCATCGCTGTGAAAACCCCCTTTTGGAACCTTTATTTTTAAGAGTCATTGACAAATTAGAGATCTGTAGAGAACCATAATGCTGTTTTTTTAATGTTTGCCGTCACACAAGCTAAAATTTTGAAGAAAAAATGACTCTGTCGGAGAGTAATGGATTTATTCAGGTAATTTCCCGCTTCTAGTGTGACTAATATAGATGATAATTTGTTGTCATAAAGATGGAGCACAGACAGTGTATAGTAACCCAGTAATTTTGACAAACAGATCTCTTTAATTTTCTGTGCAATTAAATTTTCGCATTAATCAGGACAAATGGGATTCAAAGATTATCCTCAAGTGCAAAAGATTTTCTGTGCATGAAGATGTGATCTGTGCACACATGCTGGCTTTATTCAGAAATAATAATTAAGGCAGATTCACATCATTAACTGAAAACTGACTGTGCATAATTTGCTTAAAAAAATGAATACAGGCAAGATACATCAATACATAAAAGCTACATTACATATGAGTGCTGATTGTTGTAAATGACATTAGCTTCACTTAGGTGCTGATGTTTTTTTTTTTAAATACCCGAATAAGCCATGTAATGCTCTGCATTCAACTCATTTTATTGTTTTTGAGACAAAACTTAGTATTTAATTTTCAATTAAACAGTAAAATGATGGTGTTGCCACAATAATATTGTGTCTCTGAAGCTTGAAATACACATACATTGATAAAAGAAAAAATATAATAGTCTCTCTTGATATGGCTTGCAAAATAGAAAAATTCTGTTTAAATGTAAAAACATTGCATTTGAATAATGTGTTGTCTCATGCTTGATAAAGCAATTAAAATGTCCTTGTTTAAAGCACAGCAAAAAACTCTCTATTTTTGCACATATATTAGGCCCACAGATTTTTTCTCTTACACAGTGCTGAATAGCCCTGAATCATTATCATTATTTACATTTTTCACAGTTATAGGCAGTGGAAACAGAGGGACTAGGACCTCTATTTTGCTCTAAAAGATCTCAAGAGTGTCCTATGATTACATTTATTTAAACTGAATGTCTAGCACAAATGGGCTCCCGTCAGTCATTCAAAATAAATGGGTGCCATAATGGATGTAGTGCCTCTGTTAATAACCTCAAAGAGCTTGTGCTGTCAACAATTCAGTCCTGTTTCAAAGGAAAAGAAAAGTCGGTTACTGCAGCTTAAATATTCACACCTCATGAAGTGAATAAACTCATATTAACGCATATTTCAATAAACCTTGTGCCTGTGTGTTGGCACCTATATAACAAAGCCCAGAAGACAACCTGTCTTCAAAGTAATGTATATGTAAAGTAGCAATTTAACCTTTTCATTTCAGGCATAGTTACTATAAAAAATAAGATTAAAAATGTGAATTATGTGTTTAGGTTAATTAATCACAGATTATAGACTTGCAAGCAGTCACTTTTTAATAAAATATCCAATAAAGCAGTGCTGTAAAGTATTGGAGTAAATGTAATTAGTTACTGTACTTAAGTATCTTATTGGCAACTTTGTATACTGAGTATAAAAAATATTAGCAACTTTTACTCCCTACTTGACTACATTTTTGAATAAATGCAATAACTTTTTTGCTCACCAGGCACTGTGACTAGTGGTTTTCCAAACTCACTAACCACTTTTAATATTATTTCATAATTTGGCAGCAGGTATATTATAATATACCTGCTGTCACTTTAAGGCCTGACGCACAGATACTGTTAACATGCGTTTTCCTTTTCAACTGTTTACATTCACTTACTGTGTTAAAGTGAATACTCACCAAGACCGGCATTTTGACATTATTTTGTGTGTATTTGACTGTTCAAGTGCAATAAGCAGAGAAACAGGACTCAATTTAGTACTGAGAGGCCGCTTTATGTGCGCACACTTTGGGTGTGAGCAAAAAATCTGCGGAAATGAGTAAAATAATGCGCAATATGCATCCACGCCTAAATTCAAGCCATGTAACACCAACAATATTCATCCAGAGCAAATGAAACGAGTGAGTGAGAGGAGGCAGGTTTGTGTGTCAACTCGCTGTCGGAGAGATGAGAGAGCGAGAAAGCGCAGCTGGTATCATGTATATATTCGGTGGAAAATGAGTAATAGAAGCATTTCAGAAATTTTAGTATCGATATTGTATATATAATACAACCCGCCAAAGATCTTGTAGGAGTGACTGCATTACACGCCACTGCTGAAATCCACCCGCATTTGGTGGGTTGGCGGGTGTTAATGTCAAGCCCTGTGTATATGTACAATTTACTCCAATACATTTGTGATGAGTAATGCAATTACTCATTACATTTTGCATGGCACCTAACTTTTTCTGCAGCAGTTTTCTGCTACAAAAGAAGCAATATCGCCATCTATAGGGCATTGAAGGTACTATATCTTGTGCGTTTTTGCCCTTACCCAAACTTGTCAACAAAGCTATACTTTGCGTGAATGCAAGTGCATTAGCAGGTAGTTGCTGAATCGCAGGTGTTTCATATACTGTATAAGCTGAGGATGTGGCTGCAGCTGGTGATGAGGCCAGAACCAGCACATCCAGAGCAATTAGGCTTTGACTATTTTATTTTACTTAACATTATTTTATTATTCATTATAATGAAGAGACATTTTTGATCTAGACCTTGATTTAGAGCTCCCCATCCCTCGCTCATAGCAGACTGACGGTTGGAGGGGAGTGGTTAAGGATATTCATCCCAAGCCGTCAAACTGACGTCATCAGAGAAGGAAGGCCAATCCAGAGCAGAAGCAAATTTTCAGATTTTGATTAAAGATTACCACGACAAACAAATTTTTTTTCTGTGTATTAAAGGGGTCATATAGTGCCACTTTTACAAGATGTAAAATAAGTCTCTAATGTCCCTAGAGTATGTATGTGAAGTTTTAGCTCAAAATACCCCACAGATCATTTTTTATAGCATGTTAAATTTGTCACTTTTTGAGGGTGAGCAAAAACGCTGCGTTTTTGTGTCCCTTTAAATGCAAATTAGCTGCTGCTCCCAAGAAGAGGGCGGAGTTTCAAGAGCTTGTGTTAGCAGCTCTGATTACCTCACGCACAAGCAGACACACTGAAAATGTCAGAAACTTCAGCCTTTTATGTTCAAACCGGAGTCCGACAATGATGGAGAGACTTAAGAAGAAGTGACACTTAAAGGAACACTCCACTTTTTTTGAAAATAGGCTCATTTTCCAACTCCCCTAGAGTTAAACAGTTGAGTTTTACCGTTTTCGAATCCATTCAGCCGATCTCCAGGTCTGGTGGTACCACTTTTAGCATAGCTTAGCATAGTTCATTGAATCTGATTAGACCGTTAGCATCTCGCTCAAAAATGACCAAAGATTTTCAATATTTTTCCTATTTAAAACTTGATTCTTCTGTAGTTACATCGTGTACTAAGACCGACGGAAAATGAAAAGTTGCGATTTTCTAGGCCGATATGGCTAGGAACTATACTCTCATTCCAGCGTAATAATCAAGGAACTTTGCTGCCGTACCATGGGTGCAGCAGGCGTAATGATATTACGCAGCGCCTGTGACCCTGCTTGCACAGGGAGCGTGCCTTGCAACCATGGAAACATTTGTGAGAGACGCTGCGTCAGATAATCAGATACTCTAAGACTTTTACTCAAGTTGTATTGAAATTGGTGACTTGTAACTCATAATGGAGTCATTTCCGCTGTAAGGTATCTGTACTTTTACTCAAGTATGGCTTCTCTTTACACCTCTACAATAAAGTTTAATATTTTAGGCTGTTCATGTTCATAGACAGCCTTTGAATGATCTGAAATGTTTTGCACTAACCGGAGTCCTTGTTATTCAGTGCGGTTGTTCATTACTGCCATGTTCTGCTTTGTATTTTGAGGATGGAGGAGACATTTGTGTGCACACTCAATAAATTATAGTTTGCTTTCTCACCAGACTTTGGCTGCAGTTACACACTCTCTCTCATCTTGACATCTAAAGCCATCCATCTGTAAAACAAGAAACGGGTTTCCTACCTCGTATCTCTTAAGCCCAGCTGCTGAGTCTAATTTAATGTGTCAGTCGACCCATTGGGTTCTTTTCAAATCTCCTTTTTATGTCCGATCAGGGTAATTGCCCACCTAAGATGGAATAAAGTGGTTTGTAGGGAAGAGTCTGTATGAAGAAAGGTCCCCAACAGCAGCAACACAAAAAACTACTGAGCCTCATTATTTCTTCTGTCATTTAAGAATAGTAGCAACTGACCAGCTAAGGATATTGTATTAATACGAAGTAGGGCAGGAGTTCCCAAACTTTTTTGTCAGCCAAACTCCTTAGATGTAAATTAATTACTTAAGCCCCCGGTTTCACAGACAAGGCTTAAACTAGTCCCAGACTAAAATGCATGTTTGAGCTGTCTTAACTGAAAGCAATTTGCACTGACATATCTTAAAATATGTCATTGCCATTGTTTTGTCTCAAGATGCACACCAGTAAAGCTACTTAAATGCCCTAATTGAACTAAGGTCTAATCCTGGCTTATGCTAAGCCCTGTCTGTGAAACCGGGCAAAAAGTATTTTAAGTTAATATTTTAATTATTTTAATGACACATTCTCATCGTTCTCTGTTGGTTAAAGGTCACATGGCATGCAAGTACACAGATAAAATATTTAATCTTTTATTAGTAGGCTGAGGGCCCTATTTTAACGATTTAAGCGCATGGCGCAGGTGCACTTAGGGCGTGTCTGAATCCACTTTTGCTAGTTTAACGACGGGAAAAAATGGTCCAAAAGGGTTGTAATTAGTCTCTTAATGAGTCATGGGTGTGTTTTGGGCGTAACATGTAATAAATTAATCAGAATGTCATCTCCCATTCCCTTTAAAAGCCAGGTGCGCTTGCACCATGGTGGATTCGCTAAATGGCGGAATATAGACACCCTCAACCTGATGAGTCAGTTTAAATACATGTGTGTATTGGTCAAATAATAGCCAATCTCATTCGTCATTACGGCAAATAGGTAATTCTGATACATTCAATGACTATCCATTAAGGCATGTATGCATTTTTATCTTTATGTACACAATAATAATCTTTTACATTGTAATTCTTTTATTTTTAATATTTGGCATGTTTGTGTGCTGCTGCGCATCCTTGTGTGTGTAATAAGCAGAGTGTACACTCATTGTACACCCGCCTATAGGCGCATATTACTAACGCGCACTTTAAATAACAAAAAACAAAACACTGTGACATTGACATTAGACCAGGTTTTTGTTGGTCAATGGCGCAGTCGTTTTCAGTTGCCTCAAAATAGCAACACGCCAACAATGCACCTGAACACACTTCGTTTTCAGACCAGCACGCTCATGGGCGAACAGATGAGCACAAGTACATTTGCTATTTAAACAACGTGGGTGCTGGACGTGAAAATGATAACTGCGTCAGGCTGAAACTAGCAAAAAACACTTGTGTTGCACCTGGTGCCGCATTGCGTCGAGTGTATGATAGGGCCTAAGTGTTTTATTTTCACTTTGTAGCTGGACTTTAAAAGTGGACTCAAACCTCTTTGTATAGTGTTTCAGTCCTTATTACATACCACTAAGCTAAATTGCGATTATTGTTCAGCCCCATTTATTTATTTAAATTTTACATTGGATAAAATTGATTATTAGCTTTTCCTCACCTCACGAACCCCCTGCAGTTCCTTCATGAACCCTCATTTAAAGGTGCAGTGTGTAAATTTCAGCGGCATCTGGCGGTAAGGTTGCGAATTGCAACCAACGGCTCCGCTCACCCCTCCCTTTCGAAGCACATAGAAAAGCTACGGTGGCCGACACAGGACAAAGATGTCTTCTTCTGAGACAGAAGAGAGTAGTCAGTCAAGCAAACGCACTCTGTAGAGCAGTTTGTCCGTTTAGGGCTACTGTAGAAACATGGCGGCGCAAAATGGCGAATTCGATGTAAGGGGATCCGCGGTGTATGGAGATAGAAATGGCTCATTCTAAGGTAATAAAAAAATAACGCTTCATTATGTAAGGTCTTTGTACACCACTGAAAGCATAGTTATGTATATTATATTGCATTTCTGTCAATAGATCCTCCTAAATATTACACACTGGACCTTTAAGAAATCCTGAAATAGGGTACAACAACACTAAAGGAAACAACATAAGGAAAAGATGCCTATTTTTATTTATTGAATTTTGTCTGAGAAAAACAATTTGTGTGAAGAGAAATAATACAAGAAGCTTGTTTTTATGTAAATATAAATGGGGCAAAAGGCCATTGCGATAAATAGGGTCAATAGTGAAATAGCAAAATATGCTAATATATGCAACAATATACACACACACACACTGTATATTTCAAAACACTCTCATGAAAATTTTATGTATTTTATTATTTGGTTTTTAATGACCTTTTTGATCACAGAGATGGTATTTTTTGTGAGCCCTTTAGAAGCCCAACAACAAGGGGCTTTTTACTATAAATAATATCCTTTCACATTTAACAATTTCTGAATCAGGAATTGTTGATTTAATGATTAGCTATAATTAGCATTATATAATATAGCATTAGCTATAAATCTGCCACATGTTTAAAAAATTAAAAAACATGATTAATTGTTAACATCTTGTTTTATTGCATGCAGTGACTTTATGGATCAGGTCAGTTTCACTCCATATTTACAGACAGGTGTTTAGGAAAATGTGATGGTGGTTTTTGTTGTTAATGCTTGTTTGTTCCAATACCACAGCTATATTCATTAAGAGAATACAAATTGCTCTGTCCTACGGTGACCGGGAGAGGACATGTTCGGTTCACTTAGTTTTGTCGTGGCCACAACATGTTAACTCGTGGGAAAGTGATAATATGTGGTGGCCATGAGATATTAATTCGTGGGAACGTCATTTTAACTTGTGGGAACGTGATAATAAGTCGTGGCATCGAGATCATATGGTTAGGGAACGATATATTTTTTTCGTGGCCACGACTTCATTATTTTGAGGGAACATTATTTCTCATGGCCACGAGTTAAATGCGTAAACAACCTGCGCGACCATGGCAACCTGGAATTACCAGAAATGGATAGGCCTATATAATATTTATTTTTAATTAAGAAAAAGCGCGGAATTAAGAAGTGATTATATTAACATATTGCCTATTGTGTGGGCGATGCCTACAGTATAGTACAGTACAGTAATATTAAAATATGCCGTGTATATTTTTATCACATCCAACAGTCTTTTAAATCCATTCACTGATTGTTAATTTTTATTTCATATTTTTATATTTATCATTATTATTATTATTATCATTATTGGTTACATTTTTTTATTCATTGTTATGTAGCCCTATTTGCTTTATTTTCCCCTTCATTTCCCATATCTCTTTACCTTTCTGTAGGCCTATGTTAGCTATATTTTGTAAATACTTTAAATGCCCGATCATGCCACTAAAAATGTGACTTTATGACTGTATTGACTGTGTGAAGATAGGCTAAATGAGCGTCTGTTATCATTTGTAGCCCCTCGTGCCCGTGACAGCATTCGAATGAAGTTCGAATAATTTATTATTATTAATAGGTTATATGTTAAAAAGAATATTTAAGCTACAAAAACAAAAAACAAAAAAATGATAAACTTCATTTGAATGCTGTCTATTGATTAACATCGCGCGCGATATAGGCTATTTATAGCTTACATTGCGCGCGATGTTGACTATATAGACAGCATTCAAATAATATATTAATATAATGATTTCTTAATTCCGCCATTATTTTATCATTCTTAATTAAAAATAAATATTATTATAGGCCTATCCATCTGATAATTCCAGGTTGCCATGGTCGCGCAGGTTGTTTACGCATTTAACTCGTGGCCATGAGAAATAATGTCGTTCCCTCAAAATAATGAGAAAATATGTTGTTCCCTCAACATATGATCTCGAGGCCACGACTTTACATCGCGTTGCCACGACATAAGGATGTCGTTACCTCGACAAAATGATCTCGTGGCCACGACTTATTATCACGTTCCCACGAATTAATATCTTGTGGCCACGACATATTATCACGTTCCCCGAGTTTATATGTCGTGGCCACGACAAAACTAAGTGAACCGAACATGTCCCCTCCCGGTCACCGTACTGTCCCCACACAAACTTTTCCCCATGTTTAAAGTCACAGTCCCTGCGTTTCAATCAGCTCCCTAGCTCCCTAGGTCGTGAATCAGTATATCATGTAAATGAATGTGGCTGATTCCCTGATCAGTGCCCTGACTACTGAACTAGGGAGCTGATTGAGACGCACCCAATGTCTTTCCTCTATTCTATCATCTATCATTTTGATCTTTCCAGGATAATTTCATAGCTTTATTACAACAATCACAATTGGAAATGCTATCTAAACATCGAAATTAAGAGTCAGAAAAAGAGTATAGTTTATAGTAATTTAACCTGAGAGCTATAATCAACCATAACCGAGTTGGAATAATTTGAAAAGAGCTGCACAGAAGCAGGAGAATGAGGTTTATGACACAAAGGAGTAGATTTGCATATGAATGTGAGTTTAATAGTAAAAATCAGGCACACTTACATAATTGCACATCATTATTTTGTGCAACGTTTATCCAGTTTTACAGTGATTATGTTATTATGCATTTGCCTGCTGAATATTACAAGTTAGCTTTATCTTTGACCTGAATACTTCACTTCATTTTATATTTTACTTCACAAATTTACAAAGTTTACTGTATATTTGCCAAGAAATTAATTCCCAGAAAGATACTGAGCTCTATTCCCACTGAAATGCTTTTAAGTACAAACGAATGATTCTTTCATCAGTGCAATAATTTCTTCTCCATTCTAATATTAGAACAGACATGAACAAATAGGGTTCTTAATGTGTCAGGTCATTTAAAAAAAAAAACACAGCACAATAAAACATTTATTGCCTCCTCTCAGTGGTGAAAAGCTGATATGAAACTGTATATCAAGTCTGAAAATGAATGACTGACTCATCAATGAAGCAGAAAAAGATGAATGTTATACAGCATTGCAAATGCTGCAGTCCTGGTCCAGTGTCAGAGACATTTGAAATTGTAATGTGGTTTCTCTGCAGCAAGCTATTGCTTTTATTTGGTATTCTGGATTCACAATCAATGCAATGGAGCGGTAAAGATTAGTGGGTTATTGATGGGGGCACATTTCATTTTGTTGGCTTGCAAATGAAAAATTCTAAAGATGAAATTAAATGATTGTTTTTTAAACAGAGGGCAAACCTCTTGTTTTGAACTTGTGCTCATGAAGCGTTTCTTAAGATATAGAAGCAATTTCAGCTGTCAATCTGTTTGCTTCTCACTGAAAAGCAGATGCCTTGTGAAAAATAAGCATCCGTTTAAAAATAGTATGGAAATAACTAAGAATATCCATGCAAACTGAATGTAATGTTTTAAACGCTTGATTGCATGATTGCAATTAAATGAAAATGTATTGTAGTTTAAATTTAGATTAAATGTAGATTTTAGATCTTTATATGTAATTTATAATTTCTTCTATTGTCTTTGAAATACGTTAAAGGGTTAGTTCACGCCGACTTCTACGTCATCTTCCCGCGCATGCGTCGTGGTGCTTTCATGAGCGCACGTCAGAGGCCCAGACGGAAGAGAAGAACTTGTTGAACAAAGTCGTTATTTTTATTATTTTTTTGCGCACAAAAAGTATTCTCGTTGATTCATAAAATTATTGTAGAACCACTGTAGTCACCTCTACTGTTTTAACAACGTCTTTAGTACCTTTCTGGATCTTGAGAGGTTCAGTGACATTGCTGGCAATGGAGGCCTCACTGAGCCATCGGATTTTATCAAAAATACCTTAATTTGTGTTCTGAAGATGAACAAAGGCCTTAGGGGTGTGGAACGACATGAGGGTGAGTAATTAATGACAGAATTTTCATTTTTGGGTGAACTAACCCTTTAAAGTGTGCTGTCAACTGACAAACATTTATTTATTAACTAAAATGTACTTTGTAGAATGTAATCTTGTTTGTCATGTATTTTATTTAATTAGACATTTGTAATGATGAAGTTGCAATGTAGTACATTTACAACCCGAATTCCGGAAATGTTGGGATGTTTTTTAAATTTGAATAAAATGAAAACTAAAAGACTTTCAAATCACATGAGCCAATATTTTATTCACAATAGAGCATAGATAACATAACAAATGTTTAAACGGAGAAATTTTACACTTTTATCCACTAAATGAGCTCATTTCAAATTTGATGCCTGCTACAGGTCTCAAAAAAGTTGGCACAGGGGCAACAAATTGCTGAAAAAGCAAGAAATTTTGAAAAGATTCAGCTGGGAGAACATTTAGCAACTAATTAAATTAATTGATATCAGGTCTGTAACATGATTAGCTATAAAAAGGATGTCTTAGAGAGGCAGAGTCTCTCAGAAGATGGGCAATCTGTGAAAGAGTGCGTAAAAAGATTGTGGAATACTTTAAAAAGAATGTTCCTCAACGTCAAATTGCAAAGGCTTTGCAAATCTCATCATCTACAGTGCATAACATCATCAAAAGATTCAGAGAAACTGGAGAAATCTCTGTGCATAAGGGACAAGGCCGAAGACCTTTATTGGATGCCCGTGGTCTTCGGGCCCTCAGACGACACTGCATCACTCATCTGCATGATTGTGTCAATGACATTACTAAATGGGCCCAGGAATACTTGCAGAAACCACTGTCGGTAAACACAATCCGCCGTGCCATCTGCAGATGCCAACTAAAGCTCTATCATGCAAAAAGGAAGCCATATGTGAACATGGTCCAGAAGCGCCATCGTGTCCTGTGGGCCAAGGCTCATTTAAAATGGACTGTTTCAAAGTGGAAAAGTGTTCTATGGTCAGACGAGTCCAAATTTGACATTCTTGTTGGAAACCACGGACGCTTTGTCCTCTGGGCTAAAGTGGAGGGAGACCTTCCAGCTTGTTATCAGCGTTTAGTTCAAAAGCCAGCATCTCTGATGGTATGGGGGTGCATAAGTGCATACGGTATGGGCAACTTGTATGTTTTGGAAGGCACTATGAATGCTGAAAATTATATAAAGGTTTTAGAGCAACATATGCTCCCCTCCAGACGACGTCTATTTCAGGGAAGGCCTTGTGTATTTCAGGAGGACAATGCAAAACCACATACTGCAGCTATTACAACAGCATGGCTTCGTCGTAGAACAGTCCGGGTGCTGAATTGGCCTGCCTGCAGTCCAGATCTTTCACCTATAGAGAGCATTTGGTGCATCATTAAACGAAAAATACGTCAAAGACGACCACGAACTCTTCAGCAGCTGGAAACCTATATCAGGCAAGAATGGGACAAAATTCCAACACCAAAACTCCAGAAACTCATAACCTCAGTCTTCAAACTGTTTTGAAAAGAAGAAGAGATGCTACACCATGGTAAACATGCCCCCGTCCCAACTATTTTGAGACCTGTAGCAGGCATCAAATTTGAAATGAGCTCATTTTGTGCATAAAATTGTAAAAATTTCTCTGTTTAAACATTTGTTATGTTATCTGTGTTCTATTGGGAATAAAATATTGGCTCATGTGATTTGAAAATCTTTTAGTTTTCATTTTATTCAAATTTAAAAAACATCCCAACATTCACAAAATTTGGGTTGTAAAATATATTAACATTAAATGTAATATCAAATAACATACTAAAGTTACAATTATAATCAAGTACTTTACATATGCTTTAGTATGTTAGTCAAAACATCAAAATAGGCTACATGTACTTCTTTAAAGCATGATGAAAGATTATTAAAACAATGATTTAAAATGTGTTTTAAAGTGGAACTTTTAATTTGACATTATTATTAATAAAAGTGTACTTAAGTGAGTTAAGAAACAGTCATGAAAGTGTACTTTAAGTATTTAATATACATTTAACATATTTGATTAAAACCACCATGAAATCTAAATGGACAATTCTTATTCTTTTATGAAATATTGCAGTGTTTATTATAAATGATTTAATCTTAATAATGTAATCTTAAATCAAAATAACTTCCCCTCCCTCATGCAGCACCATCTCTTCTCTTCTCTGATGTGTTTACTGGCACGAGTGCGGTACAACCTGTCACTCACATGAGATTGACCAATAGCAAACCTCAATGATTCAATGATCCAACGATCCATTCAGTTCCCGATAGACAAAATCAAGTCCCTCCCTACATTTTTTTTTTTCTAGTTCAAGAAGCCGTTTTACTCAGATATACATCACAATAGGGAAGAAAAGATTTCATGACGACTTTAACATTATATTATCTGCAAGTACAGTCTTTTAAAAATAGACTTTCAAAATTTGAAGTAGTAGTCAAAAGTAGTCAAACTGAAAATGCTTGCTGGTTACAGCGATTAAGATAGACTTCATTGAAATGTTACTTTAAAATCATGTGATTCCATATATGTGTTTAGCAGAGGCAATGGAAGCATGGCTTCACTTTCTCTGGTTTATAGCCTAAATCCTCAAGACTGCAGTTTTGAAAGTCTTTGCCCATCTGTGGAGAATGTAATGTCATTTTAATCCCGCTGTCAGGCACACAGGGTCTAGGCCAAGCTGGGAAAAGACTCCCAAAACTAGTCTCCATAACACACCACATGACAAGCAAATCGGGAACTATCCTGTAATATATCATCTCACTGGACTGTTTTTTTGGATACGCAGTTACCACTATCTGAGAAAGGTTAATGATGTTGATAGGTTAAATTCATTTAAACACCTGCAGGGCTGCCTACCTGGAGTAGTAGATACTTGCAAATTACCCATACTTCCCTCTCACCACCGCACACTTAAGCACTGCCAAGGGCTCCCTTAATTTTAAGAGCCCTGTTCCTTACAAAAAAGAGTGACAAGGGACTGCAAGTATCTTAGCATGTGCAAAAACAATTCATAGAATGCAGAGAATATATCGAGTTAAACATGTTCTGGAGCATTTTAAACTAAACACTGATTACACTATTTCTGTAAAAGTAGGAAACAATTTTTCATTTATTTTTCCATTGCATATATATATATACACAACTATTCTGGGTTGATGAACATTTAATTAAGAAGAGATTAAATCTTTATTTCCAGGTGGATTTGACATCGCTATATTTCAATGACCATGGAACTGATTAAGCATATCTTATACAATCGTTAATATACCAGGAAAATTTCACATCCATAAAATGAAATGGTCTGAATCCAAACCAGTTTTTTTCTCTTTTAAAATGACGTCAAGCTTTACTATAATATTTTACATACGTGTAAATGTAAAAATGTGATTATATAATAAAATATCTTTTGAGCGCAAGTATTCTTATATAATAATAAAATGCAAGATTTGAGCTAACAGCAGAATCTTTTTGTGCTTATATTGGATGAACCATCAAAATAAATCAAAATACATTTTGATGCTAAAATAACCAATGTTTATCCTGTGTTATGTTCATATTTTTGCATAGTGTTGGCCCTAGACAGTTCATGATAAACTCTATAAAGCCTACTGTATCATATTTGATACATGAATTTCTATACAAGGCCTCTAAATTATCAACATAATCAAAACCTTGCTGAAAAACCTGTTGTACACAGTCTATATGCCTTCTGTCATCTGACAGTTCATACTTTTTTTAGCAAGTACAATGCTATTTTATAATTTTAAAATATACTTTTATTAGTTTATAATTGTAGAAATGTCCGTCTTTAGGTTGTGGTACACGTGTCTTTTAGTTGTGTAATCTTTACTGATTTATATAAGGTAAACATAACAATACCATTTATATAGTTAATAATATTTCAAGAAGAACATTTACTGGACTGAAGCAACTTGGGTTTACTTCCATAACATCTTTTAAAATAAATCATGTTAAAATGTGAGTATCTCTAACGTTCAGTTTGGTTTCTGTTTCGTTTTCATGGACTTTTAGTTTGTAACTCTTTGTTTCCTTTTTGTTTTCATGGTTTCTAGAATGTTCTCATTTGTTGTCATAGCTACTCATTGTTTGATTGATTTGGTTCACCTGTTCCTTGTTTAGCCCTTTAGTTTCTCTGTCCGCTCAAACCCAAGTCTCGTTCGTCACCGATGGTCCCACCCAGCCTTCCACTCCCTCTTCCTCTATCGACGCTTTTCCACTTCCTTTGCCCCATCTCTGCTGGCTCCTTTCAGCTCCTCCTTCAGTGGCTCCGTCCAGCTGTTCGGATCCACCTTGGGCTTCCAGGTCCCCAGCTCTGCCTTGGTGTGTTGATCCCCTGGCTCTGAGTCCACAACTCCACCTTGGCCCCTCTCGCTCAATCGACTCCACCTGGGAGCGTAATTTTTCCGGCTCCACCGGGCTCTCTTGTCCCTCCAGCTCCAACTTGGTCATTCAAGTATCTTAGCAGGTACAAAAACAATTCATAGAGTGCATAGAATATATCGAGTTAAACATGTTTCATGAGCATTTTAAACTAAACACTGATTACTCTAGCCTCCACCATGGACTTCTGGGCCTTTGGCTGTGTCTTGTCCCTCCACCCCTTCAGCTCCATCGGACTTGTCCTTCCTTTCAGCTCCTTCTCAGTCCTCAATTATTTTTTGATTGATTTGATTCACCTGTTCTTTTGTTTAACCCATTCTTTGTCCTTTCTCGTTTAATTTTTATTTGGTTGTTATTCTCCTGTTCCAGTTTTTCTCTTGTGCTCCTGCATGTCTATTGTTTTGGTTTATTGTTAAATAAAGTGACTGTTTATAGATCCTGCCTCAACTAATTCTTCCTTGCTGCCACCAACTGTGACGGTATCAAATATGATACATCTGGCTTTTGAGGAACATTTATTATCAGGGGTGCACATAAGTGGTACGCAGATACGCATGCGCAGTAAAAATAAACGATGCGCACCAGAAAACATGGAGGGAAGCGCTTTTGAGTACCAACATTTCTGAGGACCTGTTTACAGGGGCACGTTTACTTACTGGAGTAGGATTTTTTCTCCATCTCTAGTAAGATAGCAATCATGATGATAAGTGTGTGATCGCAGTTAATCCGTGATCCGTACAGATAAAGTCCAACGGTTCGGCATGCATGTGATTCGCGGATTAACTGCTAAATTGAACCATCATAGAGTGAAAGTTTATCATTTGGACGTGTTTTGTCTCGCCAGTTAACACATTCAAACGATTTTAAAAGCGAAAGAGGCGAAAATCGGGACTCACAAGCTGTTATCTGTACGCACAGCCTCACACCCCCGAAACGCACGCACAAAGAGATAGAGAGAGAGAGAGAGAGACAGACAGCGCTCAAACACCGGATTAATTCCTCTTTCGCGTTTAGTTGCACTTTAACGGACACATGCACACAAAATTATATCAAAATACCTGTCTCGGCAAGTATTCTCTCGGTTATGTCATAAGTGAACAGTTAAGAAAGACCGGATGTGTGTCAGTTATTCGGTCCGTGCTTTCCTTCTTAAAGTGACAGCAGCCTAATATTCTTGCTGTTGTCTGTGTCATTAATGTTAGTAAAATAAAAAATAATTTTCATCATCTACCATGTTCGAGAGAAAAGAAGATAGTGAGGAGAGCAGTCAGGAGGAAAGTGATGAGGACAGCTTTTAGGATAAGGGTGTCGCGTAAAGTGTGAGTACCAAGCAACATCTCCAGGTGCTCCCTTGAGAACCAGACCAAAAAAGTTATGTGCACCCGTTTATTATCTTTCAATCAGGGGCGGATCTAGAAAATTATTTATAGGGTGGCAAAGGTGTGGCATAAGGTCTATGAAGTACTGAGATAAAAGTTTATAGTTCAGATATAAACACTAATGTCTATGTTATCGATCAAAATAGAGCAGATCAGCTTTTGAAAGAAACTTGAACGCGCTGAAAATGACGCATTAATCGATTACATTGTTAACTATATACCAACTTGTACAAACCTCAAACTTCCAGGTCAAAATAAATAAAATGTTCTAGTCAAAAACTTATTCTTGTCTGACAAAATCAAACTTTGACATCAGATGACACACAAAACGTAACAAATACACAGACTACTGCACAGTGAACACCAGTGAGATCAATTCATATAACACTGTAACAAAAACCTCTTATTGGGATTCAGGAATTATTTTGCAGCTCACTGTCTACTACACTATACAAAAATAAATTTACAGATGCAGATACAGATGCAGTAAAATACAGCAATAAACCTTTGGAGGGAATTTTTATTTTTTTTTATTTTACTATTGTAAATTGATCTTGCAGTAGATGAAAAGCCTGAGAAAAATATGTATGAACTTGGTATGCACCACAATACAGTATACTGTCAATTGCAGTAAAAGTAAATTCAGCATCCTCTGCACATTTGGCCAAATTTCATTACAGTATATACAGTACTACAGCAGTGTATTGGTCTTCTGACACAAGACTATATCCCTAGGCAGTCATTTCTCAGTTCTGCAAAATACAGTACACATAACACATGGCTACAGAGAAAGTTGACAATCACAAGTTTGAGGGTGTACAACGTGCTACAGTTTACTGTACATAGAATAGTGAAATTTCCCTCATTTAAAGTACTGGTACTGTGTAAGTTTAAAACCCCTGTAAATTATTCATTCAGCTCTCTCTCAGATTTTGACTGGTGTGTCATCAGTTTTGCTACCTAATGTTGTCATTGTTAAACGTTTTGAGAAGTGTCTTTGTTTTTGAGAACTGAACGAATGGTTTGGGAAACTGGGCCAACTGAATCACTTATAATGTGTTAGCAATCGAGAAAAGCTATACGTTTAGATTCTTACCTAACTCTGCTATTATTTTCTGTGATCGGGATCTTCTTATTGATTTCATGTTACTGTTTCGTCGGATGGCAAAAAGACCTTTATCCATGATGAAAGTGGAGCGGGCGGTCGGTGAATCAGCTCGCCAAACAATTACGAAAATGAATCTCAGACATATTCGGATGGGATTACATTTCTCACAGGACTTCTGAGTTAGCCGAGAAGCAGTAATTTTCCGATTCACGAACAAATGGAAAAACAATTCGTAAGTGAACTTGGCTGCGCTGTGTGTTTTGACTCCCAAAAAACCGGTTCATAAGAGTCATTTGTTAATGAAGCTGACTACACTGGGCGTGTTGCGTGCGCGTGCAACCATCATGCAGAGTTTATTGAAAGACGTGTTTTCTTGCCATTATTTTGCGTTACGCTGTATTTTTTAGGTCATCACATTGAAACACTGCTTACATTTATATTTTATTCTGTGATAAGTTTGGGGTGGCAAATGCCACCCCAGTAGATCCGCCCCTGCTTTCAATCATCATTGTATTACATTGCATTATATGTTTTACCCCTCACAATAAAAAATACAGAGCTTTTTGATCATAAAACTAAGCATTTAAATGTCATCTTACTAAGACATATTATTGGGAGATATACATGTAGATTGACAGTTTATATTTATATGCATTTTATGTTAGTAGTCTGTTATACCATTATCAATTTCATTGATTTATATTATAGGCTATCAGAATTTCATCTTAATTTTGGCTGTGTATATAATAGGATCTGTACCAAACTGCCTTTGAATAAAATTGTTTTTTTCCCCTCAAGTATAAACTCCATATTCTCATTATATTATGAGCCATACCAGCCAGATGTATCAAATATGGTACAAAATGTTAAACACACAGGCAAACTTATTTTAAGATTTTCTTTTATATAAACTGTTCCATTAAAAAAAAAAAAAATCCAACCATTATTTCATACGTCAGGCTTTATATGGTTAATACATTTTACTTTTAATGCTTTAAAAGGATATTTTTGTTTACTTTTGTTTGGTTGCCACTGGATGTCTGAAGTAAAATCTGGCTCCTAAAGCAAAATCAGTCGAGAAGCATAGATCCAAAATGCTAACATACTGGCCGTGAAATAAATACACGCTGCTTTTGTGTGGAGTGTGAAACAGGCCTGAGAACAAACACTGTCTCTGTGACAGTTCTATAGCTGTGTCACAGAAAATGATCAATACAGTCTGAAAATAATATAAAAGAATTACTAAAACCTTAGTGACAGCATCTGAACAGCAGTGCCAAAGCTCACACCAATATTCCTCACCTCAGGAGAACACATATTACTCACTGTGCTTTCTGAAAGGATCATTTCCATCTGCCGTAATATGATGTATTATATTATATCTTTGACATCAGCAAGATTTGTGCATATGATGCACTTCTTAAAAAGGACCATTTGTCTTTTACAGCTTGTTAAACAGTCTTGCCTCTGATTGCAAAACTTTGTGAGAACTATGACGACACATTCTACGTTAAATGAGTCAGTGAATCACACAAGCAACCACTGTGAATGCCAGCTGCAATTTCATGCTAATTATTGCAGTTTAGGAAATTGGAAAAAAATCCAAGCTGTTGGCAAAGAGACTAGCTAAAAGGGACGTTTAATAAAAACATTTAAAAATAGCATCTATTGAGAGCATATAGCTAATCAAGAATTCATAGCTGAAGCAATGTAACCTACCTTTACATGAACTTCTATTATATACTAAAATTATATATACAGGTGTCACACCCATTTCTACACTCATCTCTCCCTTTTAGGAGATAATCTCTTTTCAAGTGTCACACTAGATAACATTAAATTTTTTTATTTTTCCATGACATTTAATTTAGTGGAACCACCTGTTTTGTTGTTATTTGTCTTTTTGCTTCCTGATTTACTGTTGAATGGTTCTCTGGCAAGATGTATGGAGAGCAGGCAAAACTATATTCTTGCTTTTCACATCATTCATAGAGTATGATTTTTGGCACTGGCCAACCACTGCCCCAAGTTGTTATTCTTCTAAATTTGGTCATCTTCAGAAAATAAGTATTCAAAGACTAAATGTCAAAATATGAATCCTTCAACAATCAACCAGCAAACGGAGAAAATGTCCTCTGTTTCATATATCAAAGCAATTTCTCAAGAAGATACTCAAAGTCTCTAATCTAGCAATAAATAAATAGGCCTAAATAAATGTAGCCTACATAGTGAATCAGTGTGCAACGCTTGTTATTACTGACTGAGACACCAAAGCTACTTGTGTGGTGTATTGCAGAAATTTGTGTCTATGATCTGTCCTCTAGTGGTTGTGATATGCAAGTGAAAAAAGATTTTGCATAAAAGAATTTCGGGCAAAATGGGACTGATGGTGATATAATTTATTTATTCAAGTCATAACATTAGGCATGCGGTAGTGAGTGTTCAACCTATTTTGGGGGAGAAAAAAAGCCTTCAGATAATGTCCATAATTATATTTTGGGTTTATTTGAACCTTATTTCAGTAAATCCTGGCAAATGACTGTCCAGGTCTACAGTACTTTTATAAATATTGTGTTTAAAATCATTTACATAGCCTACATCAATTGCACAATAATAATAAGATTATGTAGGAATTAAACAAACTCTAAAGGTAAAAGCTCTAACTACATGTTAAACAAATGCCATGACATGTGTTTCCTGTAATGTTATGAGTCACTGTCGTTACGGGATATGTTGCGTTGTATCCCACTGGGTGGTAAAGAGGAAACACAACTGTACTCATGCAAGGGCGCTCGGAGCGAGGCCCAAATCACCGACTGTTACATCGAGACGCATTAAAATCTCAGCTCGTGTTTTGCACACTAAAACCTAAAATAATTTAATTCTTTAATTTTCAAAGATTGTGATCTAAAACATTAAAACATTAAACTTCAAAATTCGCCCCATCGGTCAATATAAAAGGATTTAAAGAGATATTTATCTTGTCATCACAAACGGTTGTAATTGGTCCACCAAGACCAGCGCCGAGAAAAGTATTAGCTGCCACGTGACAACGTCGTCGAGGATCTATTTCAGCAGCAGTATGTACAATAATTTACACCTCCATAATGACATTGAGAATTTGTGCATTGACACAGAATTAAAAATAAACATTTAAATTGGTCAAATTAAAAGAATTATTATTTCGACCCTTTGTGACGTCCCTTAACCCCGCCCCTTTCAAAACTTCTGATTCATGCTAATGGTCATTCTACGTTTTTATTATTTTTTATGCGTTTGTCCTGATAAAGTTAAAATGCAGCCCACTTGGGCGGAACTCAATTTTATCTTTTGGCATGTACTTCGCCAGACATGTATCATAACGCGCAGTAACCATGCGGTGCTCTGCCTTCACAGCTCGTGTACTTTGCTGTCTTTGTCTTTGGGGTATGTAGATGATATTCTTTTAATTATGTAGATGTCTGCTTTACTCCTTAATGCCTCTAATTATAAAGCATATTTGCGCTGAAAGATTTAACCGGTCGCTATTTGTCTATTTTATTAATTTATTTATATTTATATAAAGGCAATTTACATTTCCTGCGAATGGGATACATATAGTATTAGTAAATTAAAGGTCTATAAATACATAACAACCAGATTTGAGAGTAGCTTTATTAGTTTGTTAGTTTATTATCTTTATTATTGTTGATAGCAAATCAGTTAATAGGCTATTTTAGAATTTTTTTTTGAAGCTCCCAACTTATTTTTTTTTTTAACGTCGTTTATCAAGGATGTTAACTCTTTTGTGGATGGTATGGCTAGTGCATTTGTGAAACGTTGAAATATATTTTGATTCTTCATCAGGATGTGTAGCAGAAAGTATCCATACTTTACCTCATGTAGAGCAGTTTGATGTGGTGAGACCTAAAAGACAGAGCATCAGAAAGGTACCTCCGTTTACCAACTTGATCTTACAGTTACAGCAGCTAGAAATGCCTGAAAAAAAAGGAGTTGTGCTGTTTATGTGTGGATTAACATATAAATCCATTGCAGGTACAGTCTGATAAAAGTCCACAAAGCCATGAAATGTATCCTGATAGACTTGCATATAAATTATTCTTTGGAGGGGAAAATCACATGATTCATTTGGAAAAGAATAGGTGAGTGTTGCATTTGGGTGTATTATAGTTCACTTGAAGCTTCTGTCTTTATTTCATTTTGATGTTTAATAGAATAAAATTGTACTCTAAAGTAGGCCTAAATAAATATTTACTGTGGTTTAGGCAACTCATTGGACATAATTATACTGAAATATACTATCAAGATGATGGATTGATTGTGAGCAGAAATCCAAATTTAAAGGTAACTTACTTTAATTTAACAATACCAATGTTCAGAACAGCATACCTCTCATACTATTTCCGCAGTAGTAGTATTTTCTGTAGTATTTTCTAGATGCATACAGTAGATAAACTACTTCCTTTACCAACATCTGCACTCAACCCCATTTCCCATGTGAATATCTGTATTTCGAAGATGATGATCAGAAATGAACTTTTGTATCATTTGTATCAGGAAAATTGCTATTATCATGGCCATATTCAGGATTTGGAAGATTCCTCAGTCAGTGTGACAATTTGTTCTGGAATCAGGTATCATGCACAACTGCATGCTCCTATTACAAGTTCATTACAAGACGCTTTTCTAATGGAAATGCACTAGTATTACAGGCCATGTTTGTATAATCTTGAACAGCAGCATTCTGTCCTCTGTCCATAGAGGTTTTGTTAGGTTGAAAAAGCAAATATACCTGATTGAGCCCCTGACCAACCACACTGATGGAGATCATGCGCTCTACAAGCATCAACATCTAAGGTGGAAGAGAAGCTCTTGTGGTGAACCAAGAACCACTATTTATGACCATGAACCACCAGTGGCTCTCCCCTTAAAGTCCAGAGGATGGGTAAGCAGATCTTCTAGCACAATTCTAGCAAATGTTCTGCATATGAAAGAAATTATATATAGATTTTAAACCATTAATATATCCTCTTAGAAAATGGAGAGTTCTCACACTCCAAGATTTGTGGAATTGTTTCTTGTGGTTGATAACACTGAGGTAAGAATTTAAGCTTTTAAGTATATATTTATCAACTGTTATGAATTTTTCAATGACTGATGGTGGTGCAAATATCCAGGCATTAAAATCTTGCTGATAGAATATCATGATACTTCAAGCAAAAGCTAAAAAGTACATTTTCCAAAAAAGGCAAACAAATGATTGCTATATTTTACTCTTATAGTACAAAAACCATGGTTCTAACATGGACATTATCAGAGCCAGGATGCTGGAGGTTGCAAATCACATTGACAAGGTAAATATTCATATATTTTACTCTAGTAGAGTCAAACCTGCGATATTTGAAAATCAGCTAAAAGGAGTCCTATTATGTTTTTTCAACTTTCTTTAGTGTGTAATGCTGCTGTTTGAGCATGAGAAAGGTCTGCAAAGTTACAAAATCACTCCAAAGGGAGTTATTCTCTATATCAGTGCGCACTGTTTCTGAATTCCCTGAAACACCTTGACTGTAGTCTTGAGTTTATTTCCGTAAAACGTACATGTCACAATATTACTCATTTAAATAATTCCCACCCAAGGCATGCACAAAAAAAAGGGCCAAGTCCTGGTTGAGTTGCATTAGTAGTGTGTTGAAACTCACAGTTACAATAAAGGGCGTGGCATTTCTCAAACACGCTTGAAGCACTCAACCAATCACAAGTTACACACGGGTCCAACTGACCAATCAGAGCACATTGCACTTTTCGGGAAGGAGGGGCTTTATAGATACAGGAATGAAACAGAGCGTTACTGACAGACTTGGTAGATAGGTGCTGCAACAATGTAAAATATTTGATAAATAATGTGTTTTTTGAATGTTCAAGCATGAAAACCTATTCTAGTATTCTAGTTTAAAAAGGCATAATAGGTCCCTTTTAATAAATGTCTTAAGGAAATATAATTTAATAAACGCCTTATTCTTTTTTCAGTTGTATCGACCCCTTAATATCCGGGTTATGCTGGTGGGTCTTGAGGTTTGGACAAAACAGGACCAGTTTGTAGTCAGTGTGAGTTCTGATGACACTCTTAGTCGGTTTATCAAGTGGAGAAAGAGCAATCTGCTTAAAAGGGTCAGGCATGACAACGCACAGTTTGTGACGTGAGTATATGAACCATTTACTCAGCTGGATGACTAAGACGTTCACTACACTGTAGCATAGCAGAACCTAGTGTACTTTAATATAATGCTAACACTTGATTGTTATCATTAGTTGATGGCATTACATGAAGTAGCAATAAACAATATTTCTACACCATTTGTTAATCATATTTAATGCTAATTTCAACATTTACTAATACATTAATATAATTAATTATCATACATTTGTATCTGTTAACATTAATTCATGCAATGTGAACTAACCTGAACAAACAATGAACAACTGTATATATTTATTAACTAATATTAACAAAGATTTGTAAATGCTGTAAAAAACATATTGCTCATTATTAGTTCATGTTAGCTAATGCATTAATCAATGTTAACAAACATGACCATAATGTAAAGTGGTACTGTTTTATTTGTTGGTTTTCTTTTCTTCTAGTGGAATTGATTTTTTGGGTGACACAGTTGGTTTGGCAAACAAATATGCAATGTGTGCGGAAAGCTCAGCGGGAGTCAATCAGGTATTTATGACTTCCAATTACTTCCTATAATTGAACAAAAAATATTATTTCTTCAAAGACATTAATTACATATTACAATTCCATAAATGGCTATATGCTGTTATTTTTCAGGATCATAATAAGAACTCACTGGGCTTGGCATCTACAATTGCGCATGAGATGGGTCATAACATGGGCATGTCACACGATGAAGATCACTGCATTTGTGGCTCAGACAATTTATACAATTCCATCTGTATCATGACAGAGCGTGTGGGGTAAGCAGTATTTGTGTAACAGTGTTTTCAATGTACTACTGTTCATTTTTAGAAGTCGGATATGTCTGTCTAGTAACTGCCTGCCATCTGTCTACCTACCAAACACTCACTCCCTAAGCAACCACTGATCAATGCCTATAAGCACCAAGAATGCCCTGGCAACCACTCATAACACATTAGCAACCACATAGTAGCACACTAGCAACAACCTACAATGCCCAAGCAACCTCTTACCCTTGTGAAATAGAAGTACACTTTATCACACTTATGAAAAAACGACTTATTATGAAAATAATATACTTTAAAATATACTTAAGTGTGAACTGAATGTAATGTTTTCTGATGCTTAATTGCATGTTATTTACAGTTAAATGAAAGTGTATTATAGTTTAAATATAAAATGCAATTAGTTGAACTTAAGAGTGCTTTCTTGACCTGCTTAAGTAGGACTTAAGTACATCTTTATATATAATTTCATAATTAGGGGTTCAAGCACGAAGTGCTTTAAACCTATTGTAATTGCTCAGATTTTTATTTTATTTCTTCTTCCCTAAAACTGATCGGGCAGCTCAAACCGTAAGGCCTAGAGACTTGAAACTTTGTCAAATGGTAGTAGTCTTGCTTGCTACTCAGATACCCGGACTCGTTAAAATCGGTCAATAGGTGGCGTTACAGCAATCAAAAGTTGTAAATCGCTAATAACTCCTAGACCGTTTGTCCTAGAATCAATGTCTTATATCACTATAATCCTTGGCTCAAGACGAACAAAACGTATATCTCCGATTTCATTTGCGCCAGGAAAAATTTTCCGCCATTTTGAATTTTGTCCAAAACCTACTTTTGCGAACTAGTCCTAGGTTTTTCACCCGATCGGAACCAAACCAGTGCAGAAAGACTCTCTGGAGTCTGAATATCAATAATTATCAAAAAAAAGTTGAAATTTTGATTCACGGTCGCAAAGGGGCCCCAAAATGTACGACGTCAGCGGAGCCACTTTTACTAAAATGGCTATAACGAGAACGAAATGAGATATTTGCACCAAACTCGGTACACATGTGTATGGGCTCAATCTTTGGTCAGGATAAAATTGCGTCGATTGGACACTAGGTGGCGCTATAACTTGAAAAAACATGAAAACAGCTATAACCACCTAACTGTTAGTCCGACTGTCTTGAAATTTGGCATGCAGTGTCTTGGTCCAAGGGGACATGATGGTTTATGAGGACATTGCCGTATCTCAAAAAACATGGCCGCCATCGGCCAATGAAGTTTGAGCACCTATTAGACAAGGTTAATGGAGGCTGATCGGAACGAAACTCGGTGGGCATGTTCAACTCATGGGCCTAGAGGTCTGTAAGAATTTTGAAAGAAATCGGCCACTAGTTGGTGCTAACGAGTTTTTATGCCTCAGTAATCACGTGGTGTTTAACAGATCCACATAATATGCATATCATTGGATAGATCTCCTCTTTCTGAACAACTTTGCCTCAAGAACCAATGCTGTCAATCAAACCGTTCATTAATTATTCGCAAATATTTGAAAAACCTACTTTTGCAAACTAGTCCTAGGTTTTTCGCCCGATCGGAACGAAACCAGTGCAGGACAATTCTCTGGACTCTCTAGATCAATAATTATCAAAAAAAGTTGAACTTTACCCTTTGGGTCACTGTAACAGGGTCATTTAGAAAGTGGGCGTGGCTAAATATACCCAAAAGCCTATAAAGCCTAAAGGAAAACTCAGAACTTCACAAAAATTATAACTGGCGCTATAACTGTAAACGGTCTTTTCCATCTATGATCTAAGTGTTTACATGCTTGCTAAATAAAATATAGTACCTTTTTATGTGCTTAACGGCCTTAAATGCTTGAACCCCGGTAAATGCTGCTTGCAGCTTTAATTACTTTTTGTCTTTGAAATATGTTTAAAGTGTTCTGCTGACAAGCATTTATGGTAAACTTTATAATATACATTAATGTAATTTGAAATCTGTATGTCATGTTTTTATTAAATATATTTGTTATTACACATTTGTAATGATGAAGTTGCAATTTAGTACATTTAATGTACATTAACTTTAAATGTAATAGCAAACAACATCACAGTTAAAATTATAATCAAGTATTTTACATGTGCTTTAGTATGTTAGTCAACACCTAAAAATAAGTGTACTTTTTCTAAAGCATGACAAATTAAGATTATTAAAACATAATGATTTAAAATGTACTTTAATGTAAAACGTTTAATTGGACAATTATGAAGTGCGCCTTTTAAAAGTGTACTTAAGCGTGTTAAGAAATGTCATGAAAACGTACTTTCTTTAAATACACTTAAGTGGCCTTTTATTTAATTAATATTATATTTTATGCAAGTTCAATTTAAAAAAAAAAAATACTCTTACACTACAACTGCACTACACTACAAGTGCACATTCAATACAATTAAGCGCACTTTCTTTTTCACAAGGGTAGTAGTGTGTGCGTTAAACTCTTTAAATCTTTAAGTTTCACTATGTTGAAAACACTATGTGAGTCTTCCGTTGGAGATAGATCGTAGTAAAAAACAAAAATGTATGTGGACTGCTCTGCCTTGTAGATGTTTAAAGTGTGCATTGTCTGCAAATTACATATTCTGAAATTGTGTATCTAGCACGCAGTTCCCGGAGCAGTTTAGTGACTGTAGTCTGGAGCAGCTGAGTGTGTTTCTAGAAAGCGCCAACCCCAGCTGCCTACTGGACAGCCCCAGCTCATATAGACTCTACAGTGGGCCTGTCTGTGGTAATGCTTTCCTGGACCCTGGCGAGCAGTGTGACTGTGGAACAGTGGAGGTATTGCGCACACATCCTGTGTCTGTAGTGACTCAGTGATGCCCAACTTTGAAATGATCCTTCTTAAATGACATCATTAATGCATTAATGTAGGTTAATCTTTGACTCACATCTGATATCACATTGATGACTGTGTTTTACTGTCTTCTAAGGAATGTGAAAATCCATGCTGTGATCCCACGACCTGCCGATTCACTGAAGGCTCACAGTGTGCTCACGGAGACTGCTGTGGAAATTGCCAGGTAATGTCCATAAGTGACTTTGTGTTTTTCATTTCACTGTAGAGCATTGTGGATAAAATGACTGGGATGAAGTTAGCTTGTGTGAGTGGTGAAATAAAATGACTAGCAAAATGTCACCATAAATTACACTATAGAATATGTCTTTATTCATGAAATAGTTCACCCAAAAATGGCAACTCACCATCCTTCAAATGAGAGGTTTAGCAGAATGCTCATGCTGCTCTTTTCCACATAACAAAAGTGGATGGTGATTCACAATGTCAAGCTTCTAAAAAGGACAAAAAAACACCAAAAGTACCATCAAAAAGAGACTAATGTCTCTTCTTCATATTTCCAAGTCTTGTGAAGTCATACAACAGCTTTATGCGAAGTAAAGACACAATTTATAAGTTGTTATTTACTTAAAACTTGGGGAAGTGAAAGTCGGGGTACGATTCGGCTCGTTTTACTTTGGGTCGGTTTGGTTTTCCACTGCAGTTTAGTACCGCTTCAAAGTGGGTGGGATTATAGACTGATCAATGTAGTTGCGCCGCAACCTCATCTACTGACCACGATACAGCCATTTTTTTTTTAAGTTATGTGGGACGGTTGTTTGAAGCAAGTCGTTTAAAAAAGTCGTGCAAACAAATGCTACTGCGGTGGCTGTTGCTGACTATTTAAATCTAGCGGGTTTGGTGTCTCGTGTCGCAAATCCAATGACACTGGTAGTGTTTACACGTCACATTTTGGCATCAGTATGGCACACTTGGAACCTCAACCGAGGTTGTATTAAAAAAGTACCAGGTACTAGGTACTGTACACAGTGGAAAACCTCCAAAAAACTGAGCCATACTGAGCCGTACCATGTAGTGGAAAAGCGCCATAAGTGTCATAAAGGGTTAGTTAGCATAAAATGCACTTAAACTGCCAAAGTGACTCTGGTGGGAAACGAACAGACAACCTTTCAGTGGCTTCTTTTTACATTCTAGATAGCCAGTCTACTATACACATTGGCTAGCGTTCCAAACACCTTCATGGGAAATTTGATGGTTTTTCTTCCAGGCTTTTGTATGACCAACACTATATGCATTTTTTAGAGTGATCCAAGAGAGCAAATGAACAAATGGGATTTGGACCCAGGATCTGTAAATTAGACTCGACTGCTGCCTTTGGCTTCTCGTATAGTGTGCAGCAAAAAGAGTTTGAAAATGTCATGCAAGCTTCTGTGCAAACTTCAAGCTTCTGTCAAAAAGCACTCAACTAATTGCCAAAAGTCTCAACACTGGTAGAACTTCAACCAGAAACCTTTAAATAGCCTAATTTTACAGTCACTACTGTGCAGTCCCTCTGTCAGCGTGTTGGTTGAAATAACACAAAATAAAAGAGGTGGATCTAATTGCAGTGAATGTTTAATGCAAACAAGCTCAAAATACACTTCTCAAGAAAAAGCTAACTAATATAGACGAGATCACACAAAAAAACAGAAAAAACACTTAAAGGGATAGTTCACCCAAAAATGAAAATTTGATGTTTATCTGCTTACCCCCAGGGCATCCAAGATGTAGGTGACATTGTTTCTTCAGTAGAACACAAATGATGATTTTTAACTCCAACCGTTGGGGTCTGTCAGTCGTATAATGCATGTCAATGGGAACTCCATCTATAAGAGTCCAAAAAAACATGCACAGACAAATCCAAATTAAACCCTGCGGCTCGTGACGACACATTGATGTCCTAAGACACGAAACGATCGGTTTGTGCGAGAAACCGAACAGTATTTATATCATTTTTTACCTCTAATACACCACTATGTCCAACTGCCTTGAGCATCTGGTGTGTCAGGTCTGAATGCACTCTGACGCCGGAAGTGACCTCTCGCACTCATTGACGTATACGCGTGAGAGATCACTTCCGGCATCAGAGCGCGTTTCAGACCTCACACACCGGAGGTACTAAAAACATTTAAAACAGTTCATGTGAGTACAGTGGTTCAACCTTAATATTATAAAGTGACGAGAATACTGTTTGTGCGCCAAAAAAACAAAATAACGACTTTTCAACAATATCTAGTTATGGCCGTTTTCAAAACACTGCTTCGAAGCTTTACGAATCATTTGTTTCAAATCAGTGGTTCGGATCACGTATCAAACTGCCAAAGTCACATGAACTATTGAAATTTTGAAACACTTATGACGCAACGAAGCCTTGTTTACTGACTTTGGCGCTCCGAACCACTGATTCGAAACAAAAGATTCGTAAAGCTTCGAATTGGCCATAACCAGATATTGTTGAAAAGTCGTTATTTTGTAGTATTCTCGTCGCTTCATAACATTAAGGTTGATCCACTGTAGCCACATGAACTGTTTTAAATATGTTCTTAGTTCTTTTCTGGGCATCTGAAAGTGTTAATTATCTTGCTGGCAATAGAGGCCTCACTGAGCCATCAGATTTCATCAAAAATATCTTAATTTGTGTTCTGAAGATGAACGAAGGTCTTACGCATGTAGAACGACATGAGGGTGAGTAATAAATGACATAATTTTCATTTTTGGGTGAACTAACCCTTTAAATAGACAAACCAGTCATTGAAAACAATCCACAGGTGTAACTGATAATCAAACAATGAATAATCAAGGTAACCAACTGAAAACACAGGAAACAGAACTAAACACATAACAAACCCACCCTAAATAGAAACCAACCCAGACAATCCCTGACACCCTCCAGGATTTTGTAAAATCAAGCAAACTCATATTTTGTAGCAGCTTGCATTTTTGTTAGTCCAAAAAAAAAAATGTTAAGAGCAATATTAGATAATAAAAATCCATAATTCAGAGTCCAAGCAAATGAATCAATACATGTTCAGGTGTCCTATCGCTGCATTGCAGTGAATTTCTTTATAAAGTAATACGGAATATGGAGCACCGGGACATCCGGTTATATACAAGTGTTTTGAAATTAAATAAAAATTCCGACATGAGGCCCATTTGAGTGAGGGACAGGGTAATATTTAATATTTCCAAACCATTCCTTCATCACCTACACTTGTCTATTATCTTTTCAACCTGTTTACTTCCAAAATGCGTGAGAGATATGGCTGTGCAAGTGATCCAATGCCTTGTTTATATTTACATGTTAATTACGTGGGACGACATTAACTCTAGATAATTTGATGGTAGGCTGTGGTTGACAATTATTGTTATTTACAGATTTTCTTTTCTCTCTTTCCATGCTAGATAAAAGATGCTGAAAACTTGTGTCGAGCAGCTGTGAATGAGTGTGACATTCCAGAGTACTGCACAGGGCTCTCAGAGAAGTGCCCAGAGAATGATTTTAAGATGAATGGCATTCCTTGCAGCTCTGGCCAGGGTTACTGCTACAATGGCCAATGCCCCACACACCTCAAGCACTGCCAAAGACTTTGGGGAACAAGTAAGCATGAGTCCAAAACTTCTCCAACATTTATGCTGCTCCTCATTTGCATTGTGAGTTTAACATGAATTTGAGAATGCAATGTGTACTAGGTTCACTTTATTTATGGTCACGTTTGCATAATTTAAGTTTACAGCATTTCACCAATATTCTGCCAAAATAAAAACTTGATGATTTGACGTGTTAAAAGCTTGAGGGTTTGATTGTTTGAAAGTGAAGAGTTTGAGAAATAAGTATTTGTAGTGTTAGTTGGTTCTTGTAAAGAGGGAATCCAAGTGTGAACACCCTTGAAAGTATTTTCTTTAGCAGCAGAGTCTGCTCTTCATGTATAGATATCTCAGCAATAGCTATATGATATGTTTTATATGATATATATGACATATATGATACACAAGAAATGTCATATCGCAGCTCAAATCACAATATATGACAAAATATTTACAATATTAAGTTGTGGCCAAGTCCGGATGCCGTATATTAATTCATCATATAATGTTGTATGACCATTAACCAATATCAGAAAACCTGTGAACATGCAAATGTGTTGTTAAAATATTTAAAAATTAACTTTAAGTAATTTTAATACCCTGCCCTAGAGTAATCTAGGCCTTTAGTAGTACTTTGTTCAGAAGCACAATCATGGTTCATATCTGGGTTGTAGGATTGGGAGTTTACAAAAATACCGTGCGCTGCACCATGGCGTCTAATCACAATGGCAAAATAATTGCTTTATAAGCTAAGTTATGAACCTTGCAGTCTGAATTGAATGTGCTGAAAGAAAGGTTGACTATAATTAGCTGATTCTTTTACCAAATCTCCAAAAAAGGACCAGTTATTCATTCTTCAAAAACTAAAAGAATTGATATTTGCTTCAATGTTGTGTCTCTGATTATGTCACTAGGTGCCAAAAAGGCTTCTGAAGCATGCTTTTTTCAAAACACATATGGAAAAAATGATTCTCACTGTGGAAAGACCAAAGATGGCTACAGAGTCTGTACTAAAGAGTATGTGATCTTTTATCATTTTCTGTGTGAAAATAGCTCACAAAATGACTTTTCCAGCATCAGTATTTATAGCACCGGGTGTAGACTAAACTGATTTTTAAATAATTCACTTTTTTCCTTATATAGAAACATGATGTGTGGAAAGATATTTTGCATTGGAGGGAACGACTACCCCATTACCGGTCAGAAAGCTGTCATAGTAACATCAAGGGGAATGTGCAACATAGCTGGGGAACAATCAGAGGAGGACACCCTCAGCATGGTTCCTACTGGCACAAAATGTGGACATAATAAGGTAAGCATGTAAGAATTTTATTTGAACTATCACAGCAGGTATTTCTGTCAAATATGAAATCTCTCAGTTATGTTTCAACAGGTTTGCTATAATTATATGTGCCAAGACCTGAATGTTTACGGCAGTAATGAAAACTGCTCCCTGAAATGCAGCGGTAGAGGGGTGAGATCAAACCTCCATTGCATTGAAACAAACAGGAAAATGTCATATTTATAATTCATAATATAAAAAGCCATATTTGAAGTGTTATTGTTTCTTATTTTGCAGATTTGTAATCATAAAAAACAATGCCACTGTGAGCCTGGTTGGGCACCTCCTTTCTGTGAAGTCAAATATTCTGAATTGCCATCGGGTAATCAAACTCAAACTCACTCTTTTTTTCTGAAAATTCATAAATGCATTTAAATGACCTGCAGTAATGTGCCATTTTAATAAATTCTACTCTTGTTTCCAATTTCTTAGGACAAGCAAAGATCATTGGCATCTCAGTAGCAGTTGCAATCGCTCTACTTGTACTAATATGTGGAGTAGTGTTTTATCGTAAAAAAAGAAAAGGGATCATCAGCCACAAAACGTGAGTTGTTTGATTTGACATGCTTTGCCAAATGTAAGACATTGTATGCACACGGTCTTAAATGAACTTTTTTTTTTCCCAACCAGTATTTCTTAGTGGCAATAAAACCATTTTGTATAGTTTTTCTTTTTTGACCCACTGGCCATCCTTCCAGCGTGTTTCCCTGCCTTTGGCCTGAGACACTGGGATAGGCTCTATATAAGTCAAGTCACATTTATTTGTATAGCGCTTTATACAGTATAGAAAAGCAGCTTCAAATGAATAAACAGGACAATAACAATGTTAATGTTGTAAAATTAATTAATTATGAAACAAATTAAATTTCAGCGGTAAAGCAGCTCTACAGAAAAAGATAATAGTGTCATTATTCATCTCAATTTAGCTCAGTGTTGTTTCAATTCAATTCAGTAACTGCGTCAGTGTTGCAAAGTTCATCAGTTATGAAACAAATTCACTTCAACTTTAAGCAGCTCTGGAGACCACAATAGTTTCATTATTCAGTTCAAGTCAGTTCAGTGTTGGTTCAGTAACAGTGTCAAAGTTGCATTAGTGTCATTATCAAGGTCAATATAGTTCACATTTTGTTCTATTTGCCAAGGTGTGTAGGCACCTATTGTATCCGTTGGCCTTCTTCTTCTTCTTCTTCTTCTTCTTCTTCTTCCTCCTCTGCTCTGGAAGTCTGTGGTAGCCCATAGAACCGCTTGCGGAAAAGTTATGAAATTTGGCACACTGATAGAGGCTGAACTGTCACCATAGCAAATTTGGAGTCTCTAACTCAATCCCTGTAGCGCCACCAACTGTCCAAACTTGCACTTATATTTATGCTTATAACTTTTGACCTACTTTTTTTAAGTCCTCCTAGGCCGTTGCTCTGATTTTCACAAAAATTGAACCAGATCATCTTCAGACCATGCCGACAAAAAGTTGTGGAATTTAAGTTGATTTATTAAACCATTTTCGAAAAACGTGCGAACAGATTTTATGTAGCGCTTGTGAAAATTGACTTAAGGCTTTATCTCCTCAACGCTCTATCGTATTCAGACCAAACTTGGTTCATGTCAGCACAAGCATGACCTAAGTTTACATGCTGCATTTCAGCGCAGCGCCACCTACAGGTCCGGAGATACGAGAAATGGCTATTTTTGCTTATAACTTCTGACCGGTTTGTCCAAAAATCATAAAAATGGTCGTTAGATTCAGGGCGTCATGCCAAGTTGAATGATATCCAATTTTCCAACATCGGCCATTTGGGGCATCGGCCATTTTGAATTTTATAGTAAAATGCTGTATTTTACAAACGCATGAACGTATCATTACGAATCTTGGTATTGATCATCGACACAATGCTCTCAAGGAGTCTGAGAAGTTTCAGATCAGCACCACCTAGTGGTGAAAAAATTATTTACATGCTTGTAGTTGACTTATTTTCACGGCAGTCCAACGATACCAAACAAACTAGGTTTCGCCTTATGGTTAGAGCAACGTTTTAGCGATTTAGCGTTTAAAACATTCGCAAATATCTTATAAACCATAAGTCCGATCGAGACGAAACCACCGTAGGAAAATCGGAAACATAGGTTGTTGACTATAAGCTAATGGCCAAATGTCAAACTTTTGATAGTAAGTGGCAAAAAAAAAAAAAATGCAAAGTCAGGTTTGGGTAATTTTTCATGTGTTCATACATATAAATGTCTTTAACTTTTAAACGAAATGAGGCATTTTCACCAAATTTGACATGCTTATGTATGGGGGCACTCTGAGGACACACAAAAAAAGCAGTGGGACTGCGCCACTTGGTGTTGCTATAATTGAAAAAAACATGAAATTGGCTCTAACCACAATACTGTTGGTCTAATTGACTTCAAAATTGACATGCAGTGTCTTTGTCTCAGTTGCTGTTAGGTCCATTATGACACTGTTGGTCTTCTGCTAGCTTCCTTGTTTGCTTCTGTTATGCTTGGCCCCTTAATTGCTGCTTGCAGCTATATTTTGATAATGTCATTGCAGTTAAATTGATAATGTTACAGAACATTAATTGTCTTTTAAACCCCAACCGAGCAGACCAAAGGCGACAGTGGCAAGGAGCCAAAACGCCATCAGGTGACAGTAGTGGAGAAAAAAAAACTTGAGAGAAACTAGGCTCAGTCAAGGGGTCAGTACTTCTCTAGCATAAATGACATAAGACAATAGACAAGAGGTTTTGAGAATGAATGGTTGGATGGATTTTTTGACCCTATGACAGTGGGTGTCATTTAGCTGTTTTTCTTTGCATATTCTAAACAAACAGCACAGCCCATATATAAGATCAACAAATGTGTGATAAAAATAGGCAGACTCATCATGGTTTTTTTTTCCTCAAAATGTGTTGCGCCAGAGTTCTTAGAAAAACTATGATAGTAAATGTTGTCATATAACTTGCAAGTTGGAGTCTTTATCTCATGTGAGATATCATCATTTTTTCAGAAGTACTACTCATGCCTTGTGTGTAAAACTTTTGTTAATGAAGGAAAAATTACTGAGTGCATCTTTAAAACATGTTATGCTGCATAGTTACCATCCAACTGATTTCCTGAAAGTGTCTTGGAAATTCATTGGTCATAATGTCTGACTAGCTGTGAGTTTATGTAATTATAATCTGTCTGTTCATTTTACGTCTGTCTGTTTGTTTACAGAAAATCTCAATCTTCAGGGCAGCACCTTCTTTTTGAGAACAACAGTGCCAATAATGACCGCCCTCAGATCAGCCAGCCCATATTCATGGGGACCACCGTAACTCAACCTTGCACCCCTCTAACTGCTAGAGTGGGCCCAGCCCGTCCTGCCCCCCCAGTTAGTACAACCTTCATTATGATGCTGCCCATTTATTATGATCTAAATCTAAAAATCTATTCTCACTGCATGAAATGTAAAAGTTTTTTCCCTATTTGAGACATTTGAATGTGAAATAAATTAGGAACTAGGGTTAGGGTCAAATAAATATTACCGTACTTTTGGCTATTTGCATAATGTCTTGCATAAAGTGATCCACATTGCAGCTTATTCTGGTCAGGAACTACCCATCTAGACCTTGTGGCCAACACGTAATCCACCCAGTCACAGTTTTTACACGCCATTTTAGGGCTGGGTAAATCTAAAATGATTCATACAAGAATAATAGACTGCTGAAGAAACTCATCCAAAACTTTGTGTAACTCATCTAAAAATTGTGTAAATTGTGAATGGACTTGGGATCAGAATTTCTGTCTGTTCAAAAGTTTTAGGTACTTGAACATGTTGAAAAGTTGAACAAGTTCTGCTCATGGATATCTAATTAATCACTACTTAATCAAACATAACTCTAGTATTGTTCAAAGATTTGAGTCCACAATTGTTACAGCAATGCTTTCTAATTTTGTGTGCAATATACAAAAGGCATATGGACAGACTAAAGGTAAAACTAGGGTGAAATACTTGTAGTTTCACATATAATGCCCTTCCGGGACAGGAAAGAATGAAGCAGTCTTTTTGCATCTCTGTACAAACATAAAAATGCATTTGTTCTCATATTCTGCTTGCAGCCTCCAAAAAAGCCGCCATCACAACCGCAGCAGATTACAGTTAAACAGGTGAGATGAACTGTTGATAGCAGAAATCCACATTTTTTTTGGTGACCATTCTTTTGTAAAATACAATTAATGATGTTTAAAAAATTTCACCCAAAAATGAAAATTCTGTCATTATTTGTTGTAAACAACAACTGTTGTAATCAGGGTTGTAAAATACTTGAGTGTACTTCATTACTTAATTATTATTGCTGGGAATTTGTACTTTACTCAAGTAATATTAAAACAGAATTCTTGTATTCTTGCACAATTACTTTTCCAAAGAAAAAAAGCATAGGCCTACTATTTTTTCACTCCTTTAATTAAGTCTTTCAAAGTGCGACGCACATATTTCACAGGCCATCTTGTGGAAATGTCCGATATCTATCACCAATGGCATCAAATGGAATTGCAAAAAAATAGTTCCAAACCCTCCTTCTGTCCATTCCGCCCTGTCTGTTACACTGTTCTGGGTTTGAGTTTGATTTAAGCTAGTTTTGCACTGTTCCCTGTTCAGTTTACTTTGTCTTTGTTCATCAGTTGCCATGGTTTTTGATTTGTCATCATGTGTGACTCCTGTGTCTAGTTAATTACCTTGTTTAGTCCCTAGTGTGTCCCTGTGTATTTATAGCCCTGTGTTTTGTCTTTGTCAGATCTTGTCAGTTTTATGTGGTTGTTCTGTTCATCATGTTTTGTTTCTTGAGATCCTGAGAGAAGTGTTAACCTTAGTTTGTGTTCATTTAAGATTCTGCTTGCAAATAGATCCAGCTCTTTTATTTTCCACCTTTTTGCAACCCATTGCTGACAGAAGATCTCACCTAACAAATAGATATAGCAGCAATTCAGATCCTCCTCTTCTCAAAGTGGGATCAGTCCCTCGAGGTGCACACACAGAGGATTATAGATCTGATCCCCTTCGTGCACTACGATGACATCAGCCTCTGCATGTTTTTCCGGGCAGATCTGAATCAACAGGCCCTCGAGGGACATTCCACGATTTCATCGAGTGGGTATTACATTAGTGTGGATTGCCCTTCACCACCAGAGAGTGAGGATGCATCATGCACGCTGCAGGAGGCAGTTTTTCAACTCTCTTCGTGTCCCATATCGGTCAAGGTTGCTGCTTTTGAACTCGCTGCCAATCCCGAATCGGCCAAGGAAGCTATTTTTGAACTTTTTGCCTGTCCCGTATCGGCCAAGAAGGCCGTTTTTTAACTCTCTGTCTGTCTTGTATCAGCCAAAGAGGCCGTTTTTTAACTCTCTGCCCTCTCTGTCATAGCCAAGGAGGTAGTCTTGTAAACCTCTGCCCGTGCTATCCAGTTCTTCGGCCCTGTTTCCACTGGCTCCCTCCAGCCCTTTGACGACTCCTTCGCTGGCACTTATCAAAAGCTCAGATCCACCTTGGGGTTCCTGTTTGCCAGCTCCACCCTGGTGTGTCGACCCCTTGGCTCCACTTTGAACCTCCAAGCCCGTCACTCCACATCAGCCCATTGACCAGTCGGCTCCACCTTGGCTCCTTCCTCCCTTGGCTCCACCTGGGACCGTCGTCCACTGGCTCCCTCCAGCCCTTTGATGACTCTTTCGCTGGCACCTATCAAAAGCTCGGATCCACCTTGGGCTTCCTGTTTGCCAGCTCCACCTTGGTGTGTCGACCCCCTGGCTCCACTTCGATCCTCCAAGCCCATCACTCCACATCAGCTCGTCGACCAGTTGGCTCCACCTTGGCTCCTTCCTCCCTTAACTCCACCTGGGACCGTCGTCCACTGGCTCCCTCCAGCCCTTTGACGACTCCTTCGCTGGCACCTATCAAAAGCTCGGATCCACCTTGGGCTTCCTGTTTGCCAGCTCCACCCTGGTGTGTCGACCCCCTGGCTCCACTTCGAACCTCCAAGCCCGTCACTCCACATCAGCTCATCGACTATTCAGATCCACCTTGGCTCCTTCCTCCCTTGGCTCCACCTGTTACCATCGTCCTTAAGGCTCCACCGGGCGTCCTCATCACTCCGGCTCTGCCTTGGTCAGTCATCGCTCTGCCTTCGCCACAGACTTCTGGGCCTTTGTCCTTGGCCCTTCACCCCTTTGGCTCCGTCTGCTCCTCCATCCCCTTCGGCTCCACCTCAGACCTCAGTCACACCGGCTCCGCCTCAGTCCTCCGGCACCCTGGCTCCACTTCAACCACTTATCACCATGGCCCCGCCTTTGTCTCCAGGTGTTGCACGGTCTCTTCGGCTCCACCTGTCTATTTATATCCCTGTGTTTTGTTGAGTCTTTGTCAAATCTTGTCAGTTTTATGTGGTTGCTCTGTTCATCGTGTTTTGTTTCTTGACATCCTGAGAGATGCATTATCCTGAGTTTGTTGATTAAAGATACTGCTTGCAAATAGATCAAGCTCTTTTATTTTCCACCTTTTCGCAACCCCTTGCCTGCAGTCTGACATTGTTCAGACAAACACATAGTCGATTACCACTGAAAATGATTGACTCATTCCCCAGTTTGTAAAAGCTTGTATTTTCGGTTTGATAATGTCACATCTAATTGTGTAAAATTTACACATTATCCACCTTTTGTAAATGATATGATATAGGTTTTGTAACAGAGCTAATGACGTTTACATAGTTTCATTTTGTTTGTGTAGTTGTTTATACATTCTCTCAGCAAGAAAATCCTCTCTGTAATTGTAGGGAATCAAGCCGACTGCACCTCCTGTGCCACCAGTGAAACCATCTTTAGCAACAGGATCCTGGACGACAGATCAAGTTAGTTACTTGTGTTTACTCTGAAAGTGATTGTATTGTACGCTTATATAATAAACAGTTTATTGTGTAATGTTAATGTAAGCTACAAAAAGAAATCTTACATTCACCTATTAGTAAAGTCTTGACTTTTTACATTGCAGGTCACAGGAGATACAGTGAAGGTTGTGTTGAGACCACCCACCATTCCAAGAAGATGACCAGACGTGAAATCATCATGTGACTCATTTAAACAAATTACAGTCCTTCTCATTCACTTTTATAGTGTGGGGGTGGCTGAATCACAAAGTGCTTTTTTAAACCATGCTTTAAAAAAAAACACACATACACTGTTGTGCTTGGCCTTGAATAAGAGCTGTTTTTTGTCTGTTAAAGTAGTGCTTATGATGGTATCTTTTTGTAAAACATCTTAATGTGTGGTTGGAAAAATAATCAACATGCCAAAATGCTTTATGCTTTAATTAATTGAATTGAACATTTACAGACTACTTTTTTACGTGTATGTATTTAATTCTGAATAAAGGTTATTTCACATTTCCTGAGCTGCCTTAGTTTTAAATAACTAATTGCAAATGGAGTCAATGTCATATATGCAGAATATTAGTAATAAATGAATATCATAAAATAATGAAAACCAAAACAAGAAATATGTCCTACTAGTTTGGTCACTTGGGAAGCTATAAGTTTCAAAACTTAGTTAATCAGACAAAACTTTGAACTAATATGGTGTTCAATTTCTGGTGTGCCACATATTACATTCCCCTCTAGTTATAATTGATTTAGTAAAAATTTAAATTAAAATCATCTTTTAATGTAACATCTATTTTTTTTATGCAAAACACACACACAGAGCACACATAATGCCCTCACACCCTGCTCTACAACTCCTGACCAGCTCAGATAATATTGTACATGACTGATCCTGTATTTAGTGCTAGAATGTTTCCCTAACCTTTGATATACGGGCTGTACGCTGAATCACATGTGCCTTTTTGATTCTTTGTAAAGTGTGACACAGTGATTCATTGTGATTCACAGGTGCAGTTGCTTTTTTAATTTTCCTGTGGGTGAAGATGGAAATACTGTACATCCTGGGCTCTTGTGAGGATAAAGTGATACACTTGTCTGTGCTTGTCTTGATATTGTGCTTAGATACTTGTTATCTGAGTAAAAGCAAACATTATTAAAGTTCATAAAACAGAAGTGTACAATTCTCTAACAAAAAAACAGTGGTCTAATTTTTGGTTGTAAACAATGCTGGTTACATCATACCTCTATCCTCATGTGATGTGATTCAGCTGTTCTCTAATGTTAACAAACTCACATGTTTGTCAGCAGCACTGAATTATAATTATCAATACCAACACAGAAGATTTCATTATGAAAGGTGATTCAAATATAATATTAAAAAAAAGTTCTTCTGAACTTTCTTTTCATCAAAGACTCGTGAAAAAATGTTCCACAAAAATATGAAGCAGCACAACTGTTTTCAACATTGATAATAGGAAATATGTCTTGAGAGGCAAATCAGAACATTAGAATGATTTCTGAAGGATCATGTGACACTGAAGACTGGAGTCATGATGCTGAAAATTCAGCTTTGCCATCACAGGAATAAATTACATTGTAAAATATACTGAAATTGAAAAGAGTTGTTTTAAATTGTAATATTCACAATATTACTGTTTTTATTTGATCAAATAAATCCAGTCTTGGTGACTTTTGAACGGTAGTGTATTTACATTTACTTCAATTATATAGACCTTATGACAATTCCCCCTGTGACAACTAGTCCCAGACTCCCCACAAACATATAAATTTAAAAATGTTATATATTAGATGTTAAATACTAGTGTAGCCATAATACAGAACCAAATAAGCCCATAAGACACTATATGTAGAAGATAGCCTGCTATATAATGCACTAGGACGGTGAATTTACAGATTGCTTTTAGGCCGTGTGACCCTCCCCAGCGTAGTCGCAAACTGACAATAAAAACAAGACAAAACTGAGGTTAGTTAAATGTGTTGCTTTTAAAGACAAGTTACAGAAAAGAGCATATGCAAACATTTTTTATCTTTTCATCAAGAGTTCATCTGGTTGTTTCCTTTAAGTTAGGTCACAAACTCTTCTTGTTGTTGTGAAGCAGTGAGGAAACATTTGTTAAGACATAAGTTTGCAAACAGAACAGGGTTTTGCAATCTGTGTAATTTGGAAGATGATGTGCAAAATGACAATTCTTCTTGCAATCAAACATTGCTGTTATGGCGTAAATTATTTCATTATTTCTCTGTTGAGTTCTTCCTTTGTTCACTTTTCAGTTTCATGAGCAGAATCTGCACTACCGGTCAAAAGTTTGGAATCATTACAAATGTTTTAATGTTTTCAAAAGAAGTCTCTTATGCTCACCAAGTCATTTATTTGGTCAAAAATACAATAAAAACAGTAATATTGTGAAATATTATTACAATTTAAAATAACTGTTTTCTATGTGAATATATTTTAAATGTAATTTATTCCTGTGATGGCAAAACTGAATTTCCAGCAGCAATTATTCCAGTCTTCAGTTTAATTTTCTGAATAATGTAGTCAAAGAAATGCAGTCTTAGAGAGCAAAAGAGACTTCTTTCAACAACAATAACAAAAAACTTTTTGTGATTATAACTTTTGTGAATATATTTAAGACATATGCTGTACGATTTGAGTTTATTCTTACAAACAGTTTTAATACATTATAAATGAATTTGTCATAAACATTTGTAAACTATTTTTACAATATTACACACCTTTTCTGAGTCTTTTATAGTGACTCAGGTACCATAAAATAAAAATCCCAGTCCAGAAGTGTGAAAAATCTTGAAGCACAATTGGGAAATATTTAACAGGACAGCACTTAAGCCTGTTTTGTTGGATTCAAAGTACTAGTGATCACAAGGTCTGTCCCTTTTCCTTAGTTGCATTTTTCTGCTGACCATAGTATATGTATGTCCTGCTGGAGCACGGCTCTCCCAACACAACACACAGACATGTACGGCAGCAGTAGCAGTCTCAAGACTCCCACAAGTCCCCAAGAAGAGGACAAAGGAGAAGGAAAGATCTATGGGAATGTTTTTGCAGAACTGGAATCAGTAGACCTGCCCCTAGGAACGACTTTGAGGTAAAATGATAAAATAATAGTGTTTTTGATGGATGCATTTACCGTATGTGCTCTTTTCCCACAATTACATGTAATAATACTTATTTATGACTTATTAATTATTACAGACAACGCAACCATTTTGTGAAAGGCATGCCAAGAAGAGGTGCTGTATAAGACAATAGTACCCTAATGTTATATTTAAACACCAGCAAAATACGTTAAATACCATTACTGTACTGTCTAAGGATAGAAACAAATATTTCAAATTGGGAAAACTAAATTGTAAAGGTTTAAAAGGTTAATTTACCCAAAAATGAAAATTCTGTTATTAATTACTCACCCTCATGTCATTCCACATCCGTAAGACCTTCGTTCATCTTCGGAAAACAAATTAAGATCTTTTTCATAAAATCCGATGGCTCAGTGAGGCCTGCATTGCCAGCAAGATAATTAACACTTTCAGATGCCCAGAAAGCTACTAAAGACCAAAAAAAAAAAAAATAAATAAAATAACGACTTTATTCAACAATATCTAATGATGAGCGATTTCAAATCACTGCTTCATGAAGCTTCGAAGCTTTACGAATCTTTTGTTTCGAATCAGTGGTTCGGAGCATGTATTAAACTGCCAAAGTCACGCCCCCCAGTGGTGAACCATTGAAATTTCGGAACACTTATGACGTAACGAAGCTTCGTTTACTAAAATCACGAGGCTTTGGCAGTTTGATACACGCTCCAAACCACTCATTCGAAACAAAAGATTCCTAAAGCTTTGAAGCTTCATGAAGCAGTGTTTTGAAATCGCCCATCATTAGATATTGTTGAATAAAGTCGTTATTTTGTTTTTTTGGTGCACAAAAAGTATTCTCATCACTTCATAACATTAAGGTTGAACCACTGTAGTCACATGAACTGTTTTAAATATGTCTTTAGTAGCTTTCTGGGTATTGAAAGTGTTAATTGTCTTGCTGGCAATGCAGGCCAGTTACGTTATTAAATTACTTTTTATAAGTAACTAATAAAGTAACACATTACTTTTAAATTTACAACAAAAATCTGAGTTACTTTTTCAAATAAGTAACAGAAGTTACACTTTATTTTCCCATTTATTGACTGACAGCTCTCCTGTCACCATTTTGAGAGAAAAATGAATAAGTGCAGAGGGCGTTGTGTGTAAAGATGGCGGTTATTGTAGTTCTGGACTAAATATGAACATGCATTTACTCATCTCACTTGCACACAGATTCAGTATTCCTCAAAATGAATAAATAAAGTGAAATGCAAACTCAGGAACCTGCAATGACACTTTATTGTTTTTGCTGCTGACCTCTGATGGTCCATTTCAACCATACTATTAAGCAAAATTGACTTGGATAAATATCACATTTGTTTAATTTTTTTGTTTTTATTGCTGAACTAAAAGTGGTGAATTTTCTTCTCCTGCATCCCATTCTTCTGCAATCCAGAATGGCAGCACAGCTGAAAGATTTGTTTGAGCTGCGCCCTCTAATGTACAGGAGTGAATTTGCATTTCCTTCAGCCTCATGCTTATTCATTTCACTTTTGGTGTGAAAGGGGCCTTACATTTGTGAAAAACAGAATTTTTTTTGTTTATAAAAACAAACAAGCAAGCCCAGCCAAGATGAGAAAAAGTAACGCAAAAGTAATGTAACACATTACTTTCCATAAAAAGTACCTAAGTAATGCGAGTTACTTTTTAAAGGGAGTAACGCAATATTGTAATGCATTACTTTTAGAAGTAACTTTTCCCAACACTGATGATGATGATGATGCATTAGCCAGTGTGTTGTTAAGGGAAATAAATAGAACCATTTGCTAATATAGTTGTCACAGAACAAAATGTAAAATTATTCAAAGAGGCAATGATGTTCTGACAATTTAGTTGAATAACTGAATAATGAATGTCAGACAAAGCAGAATCCAGTAAAAGCGATTCATCTGAAAGGTATATTTATTCTACCGGCCATTACTCCAGTCTCACATGATCCTTTCTTATTATCAATGTTGATTTTTTGGTAAGTTTAAAAATAATAATAATAACAATAATTTTATCTTTTCACTTCAAAATAAAAACAGTATTTTTTTCCACAAATCTAAAAACATTAATGTTTCCACAAATGCCTCATTAACAAATAGACACACACAAAAACAATTATTTTGAGTCCATACTTTAATGTCATAGAACTCTATTTTCCAGAGACTAAATTAGATCAATTAACCCCTTTTTGACTGACTAAATCTTACAAATTCAGATGAAATGACAAAATTAAGAGCATAGCTATTCATCAAAAGTGTTGAGATGAGAAAAGAGAGTTGTACACAATTTTTACAAGCTTCCACTTATTTTAGCTTGACCCTTTATTCTGGCCTGCAAACCCAGCGAGCTGCCAGACTGGCTCCCTCTTTCGGTGGGCTTGTGTTACTGCATCTCTCTCGGCATTGTCACAAATGAACACTGTGACGATTAGAGCCAACATGGCGGAGAGCGAAAGCTTGGAGACTATCACCGAACATGAACGAATATTACAGGAGATCGAGAGCACGGACACGGCGTGCGTGGGGCCGACGCTACGGTGAGAGATGTGTATCATCTGCTCTTATTTAACGTTCAGATGGTGATGTGATGTTTTCTCCTGTCTGATGGATGAAAAGCAGGCCTTTGTTTGCTAAAGATGCAGCTCAGCAGGATTTTGTCATTGCTGATAAAGCTATTAAATAAAGTGCTGATCGATTCGATGTGATTTCGTGTTTTTCCATATGATTTTTTTGAATGGTCGCTGTATGCTGTCCTGACACTGATTCAAACACACATTCAATGACACAGGCTGCTGATCGTTGTTTTCCTGTCATTCAGCGAGTAATATCGGGTGATGTTATCTGTGAGTTATTTGTCATAATGTGCCATGCATCTGTCTGTCTGTCTGTCTGTCTGTCTGGTGTTGTGATCTAATAATATAAGATGTAAACATCTGAGGTGAAGCGGCACAGGCCCAGTGACGGTCTCACTGCATTATGAATATGATGGACCTGTCGACAGGTGGAAAGCTCGGAGCAAAATAGCTTTAATTTTTCTAAATGGACAGCTCTGTCAGGTTAAATCCTCCAGTATACACTTTATTTCCTTTTCCAAACACATTTCAACTACGGAAGGATGAAAGCTGACGAAATATGGGTGGGTGTGGCGTTAGCAAATGAGTCTGGGTTGAGCTGGACATTAATATTCTGCTCTGAGCTGTAGCTGGATCATTTCAGTTGAAATCATGATGTCACTCACAATTTGATGATTTCAGCACATTGGCAATTCATTATGGGAAATTCGACTTGACTATTTCAGTAGAAATCATGATTTCATGATGCTTTTTATTCCAGTAAATATTTTCTACATCCCATCATGACTTCTTTGGTTTCATGATTTCTTATATATCGTTAAGAGTATAAGTAAGTATCGTTAAGTATCGTTCATCTGTATCCCATAATGAGATCTTTTGCTTTATGATTTTTCATAAAATCATTATTTCAGAAGCATCCAGCTACATTCTGTCATTAGATCTTTGGCTTTATTATGATTTCTGATAAAATCATGATTTCGGTAGTGCTCAGGTGTGTCCCATCATGACATTTGAGTCTTCATGATTTCTAAAAAAAAAAGAAAAAGAAAAAAAAAAAGCATAATTTCGGTAGCGCTCTTCTGTGTCCTGTCATGAGATCTTTATCGTCATGATTTTTTTTTTTGATAAAATCATGATTTTGGTAGCGCTCAGCTGCATTCCATCATGGCATCTTTAGCTTTATGATTTCTAAAAAAAAACAAGTCATGATGTTGGTAGCATTCAGCTGCGTCCCATCAGGACATCTTTGGCTGTATGATTTATAAAAAAAAATCATGATTGCAGAAGCACTCAACTGTATCCTGTCATGACATTGGCTTCATGATTTCTGATTAAAATCATGTTTTTGGTAGCGCTCTGCAGCATCCCATCATGAGTACTTTGGCTTTATGTTGTTTTTTTTTTTGTTTTTTTTAAGATTTATTTTGGTGGCTTTGCCTTTTATTATGATAGGACAGTAAGCAGACAGGAAGTGAAGTGGTGAGAGAGAGAGGGGGACGGGATCCGTAAAGGTCCACGAGCTGGGACTCGAACTCGGTTCGCGAAAAGAGCAATGGCGCTATATCGCTGCGTGCTGCCCACGAGGCTATCGGCTTTATGATTTCTGATAAAATCACGATTTCAGTAGCACTTCAGTATCTACAATCACAAATTTTTAAAAATGATGACATCTTTGACTTGATTTTTATTTCATTAGAATTTGTGATGTCGTGAATCATTATCTTGACATGACTTTTTTTCCGGTAGAGCATAACTGTATCTCATCATGAGATTGTTAGTGAAAGTGACGTGTGGCCAAGTATGGTGTCCCATACGCGGAATTTGTGCTCTGCATTTCACCCATCCAAGTGCACACACGCCGTGAAAACACACAGAGAGCAGTGGGCAGCCGGTTTTGCTGCGTCACCCAGGGAGTGATTGGGGGTTAGGTGCCTTGCTCAACCTCAGTTGTGGGTAATGAGAGTGTTCATTCACTCCCCCCACCTACATTTCCTGCCGGTACTGAGACTCGAACCTGCGACCTTTGGGTTACAAGTCTGACTCTTTAACTATTAGGCCACAACTGCCCCTTAGCTTTAGTTGTTATGATGTTTTAAGTTTGGCTACATCACACCATGGATTTATGAATTTATAGAATTCAGTAGCGCTCATCTGCATCTCATTGTGAGGTCTTTGGCTTGATCATTATTATAGAAATTATTTCAGGAGAATTCAGCTGACCTTTTGCAGTGTGAGTGCATGCTCTCATCTAGATCTTAATATGAATGTGAATATTGTCAGAAAACTCTCAAAATAGTAGTAGCCCTTTAGGCTATAACTTAAACTTCTGGAAGCCATAAATCACTTTGCAATTTGTTGTGAATAAAAATGTTTAAAAATGAGACATTTCTGTTATACAATAGAAGTTCTAGATGGCTCATATTACACAGTTGATCTCATGATATTGAACTGTGACTATATTGAGAGATTCATTCTTTTGGATGTTAGCCAAACCAGCTGTTGATAAAGGCCTCTAGAAAGCAGATCTTCAGGACATGCAAATTTGTCGACATTCCAGCATGTGCAACATGTCCTGAGGCCACACGTTCTTTACTGACATTCACACATTAATCATTACCAGTACAACATCTGTATTTTCTCATTCAACAGACCTCAGAAATGTTACCTATCAAGACTTTGAAGGAAAACTTCACCTGCTTTTAACATATTTATGTTACCTTGTAAGCTCAAAAGTGTCCAGGGAAAGTGCTTTATCATGGTGTGCCTCAGCTTTTCCACTTGGTTGCACTAAATGTTTAAATTTGGCAGACAGTTTGATTTAAAAAATAAGGTTTTGGAGCAACTGAATCGAAGTCATATTAGATTGAAATTAATTATTTATTTCATTTAAAAATGTCAAGTGGTGTAACCATCAAGTAAAAAGTAATGTAAAGTTATAACGTTAAACATAATGTACGTACTATGTACATACCAAACATAGTTTCAAGAATGGAGGGACAGAAACCTCTCAGGTTTCATTTAAAATATCTTAGGGTGTATTCAAATCTGTCTTGTTTGGTTAGATTGAATCGAACTCAAGTTCGTTTCCCCCCCCTTGGTGCGGATCTTTTGGGCAGGTGTGAATACAGGAATCGCACTCGTGTGCGGACCAAACAACCATATCGAGACCCAGCTGAAGAGGTGGTCTCGGTCCCGTTCCAAACGAACTCTGGTATGGTTCTCTGCTTGAGAATTTCTATCCAATGAATGGATGACCTTAGCACACGTGTGGTTTTGTTTACAAATTTTGGTTCACTTGCAAAAAGGGCAGTGTGAAAGCGAACCACACCAAACAAAACAAAAAAATCAACATTGTATTTGGTCCGGACCAAAGTAAGTGAACTAGCGGACTTTTCTGGTGTGAATACACCCTTAATTTGTGTTTCCAAAGTTAACCAAAGACTGAAGGGTTTGGAACGACATGAGGGTGAATAAATGATGACAGAACATTCATTTTTGTATGAACTATGCCTTTAAGAAAATGTGCAAATGTACTTTAATTTCTCAAACAGCTTTCTAGCAAGAAGCATTTGTTTTCAATTATATGTTTTTTTTTTTTTGGTTTCAAGTTCTATTAGGCTACAATATATATAAAAATAAATAAATAAAAATGCAGTTCATGCACTATATACACTAGGACTGCCAAATTAAAATTAGAATTTTGAATATTCATCGAATTTAAAATAAAAATGCACATTCGAATGCAAAAAACGGTGCTTTCGAATTTTAGGTGTGCGTCAGGCAGTGGCGCACGAGATGCCATGATGTCGTTGTTGTGTTTTTTTTGGTTTTGGATTTTCTTAGCCTATCCAGTTGATCCCACTAGATATGGCGCTAGATGCAAAACATTGCAGAAATAGAGAAGATCTTGGTTACGTGTCTCACATGAGAGCCGCATGTTTAAGAAGTCCAGCTTTTAAAAAACTTGTCTCGAGACTTTTCGGGGTATTTTTTTTTCATTCCACTGTATGTCGTTTTTTTAAATGCAAAAAAGTACTCTGTGTGATCTGCGCTTCGGCTTTTTGTATTAAACTATGCCATAAATATATGATGCTGTTATGTTCATAATTGTTTATGCAATTTCCGAAATTATATTTGATATCTGAACATTAGTTTAAACATTATGCACTTTTTTTGCATTTTTTTTTTTACAGACAATCATGTTATGTCATTGTTTTTGTATAAACAATTTAATGCGGTGCCTTAATATTTTGCTGATTGCGCCCTCTTGTGGCATTAAGAGAGAAGCCAAAAGCTTTCTTTCTTCTAACTGAAATTATGCCTTTTAAATTTGAATATAATTCAAATATTAGTAAAATTTAAGTATAAAATTCGAGTTTAGTTTTTCAGCCATTTTGACAGCCCTTATACACATGTATATGGATTCATTTTACGACAAACCCTTTTGAATTTTTTCAGTTTTGGTTACATTGACGGACAGATAGAAACCTCTCATTTGTGTTTTGAAGATTAACCAAAGTCTTGTGGGTTTGGATTGACATGAGGGTGAATAAATGTTGACAGAATTTTTAATTTTTGGGTGAACTATCCCTTTAACCCAAATAAATGTTTGCCGCCATCATCAAGCAGCTTTCTCCATACTTTTCCGTTACTTCAGCCATGTTACTTGTAGATTATCTTCAGAAACCTGTAATAATGTCACTTATGCGTTTACATGACCACATGTGCTGTGTTCTCTCAAAAAAACTGGGTGTGGTAAACCATTTTGTCTTAATCCCTTAAACAGCATAAGAAGAGCACTGTTCATGTTTACATGATATTTCAGAATGCTGCTTTTTGCAAAAACCCTGGAATAATCTAGAATTCCCTAAGCCTATTTTCTTAAAAGTGCATGTAAACACAGGGATTGTCACTCATTCAAGCTTGTGTTACAATAGGGTGTAGTTTGGTTTCATTAACTACCCTGTGGCAGTAGTTGTAAATGTATAATGTTCTGTGTTTTGTGTTTGAGCCGTAAATGAAGAGGCTTGACTTTTACTTGCTCTGTCTTTGTTTCCTTCAGTACCTCCTGGCAGTTGTCCGGAACTTGCCGCTCTTTGGTCTGTTGAATTCAATAACAGGAAGGAGGAAACTCGTTGTGAACATGGTCCTGCTGATAGTAGTTCTGTGTGCGTGTGTGCAGATTCGCAGAAAGGATATCCCATTATGTGGTGTAATATGACCTTTTGAAATTCAGTGGAAATGGGTACGATTTTAGAAAGCTTTGCGTGTTTTCAATAGAAATTGGCCCTCAGCATTTTCCATTTTCCGTAACCGCACAGGGGATAGATAAATGTAAAAAAATATATATATAGGGCAAACTGTTTTGTAAAGCTGAATACATCTTAGTAGGCCTTACAATATAAGCTTTCCATTTTTACAGTTTTCCATTTCAGCGTTTTGGCCAGTAAGATTCCACCTAGGTTGTCAAATTTTTGTCATTGATAATGGAGACCTATTTCACAGAAAGGTGCATTATGATGATAATTAAACAATTTTAATTGAAACATGCTGTCAGTATAGAGTGCAACAGATGGGCTCCGGAATTAAAAATGACATTCATTTTCTCTTTTTAACAATTACATTCGTTCACATTATTTTATTTTTAAAATAATTGTGTGTAACAGCTGAATTTGTAGAGCAAAAATACATTACACATGAAGCTGTACAGAAAATTCCACCAATCACAGAGTCTGTCAAAAGTGCTTGCAGGGAATGCACTCTCCCATGAAGCACCACAAATGATGTAATCAGCAAAAATGTCTTGCTATGCTGTCGAAATACTATATGCATATTTTGCAATAAACTTAAAATATGTTGTTTCTATACATATAATTAACAGCTTTAAATTCTCACTGCTTGCAGTGCATCAGTCACGCTTGTCAGGAAAGTTAATGAAAACAAACACACAGTTTTATCGGATTGTACGTCATCACTTGCAATTCACTTCCGCAATTTAGTATGATTGCGTTCATATCAGCAGCGAACTGTACTAGAGTTTAAATGAACCACACCCCAGACCACCCTTTTTATGCAGACTTGGGACTTTTTAACGTTTGCAGATGCGCATCTGAGTTCAGAAAACAGCATTCACATCATCAAACGAACTGAACTCTGACGTCAGTCGAACCCGGGTGTGCACCAAAAGTGCTAGTTTGAAAGCACCCAATGTCATTCCCAATACTTAATGGGATTGTAATTCTTTTCTTTATTAAATGGATAGTTCACGCAAAAATTAAAGTTCTGCCATTAATTACTCGCCCTCATGTCGTTGCAAAACCGTATGACTTTCGTTCATCTTCAGAACAAAAATGAAGATATTTTTAATGCAATTTGAGCGATATCTTTCCCTTCGTTGACACTACGCAACTACCACTTTGACGGTTAAAAAAAATTCATAAAGAGATCGTAAAAATAATCCATATGAATCGAGTGGTTTAGTCCAAATTTTCTGAAGAGACATGATCGCTTTATATGATGAACAGATTTCATTTAGGCTTTTATTCACATATAAACATTCATCAACTCACACATCACTTGTGGAAAATGGAAACTCAAGCATGCTTGCTTGACGTCTGAGAACCAATGTGGTTCATTCTCGTGTGTTACGCAGTACGTTTGAGCTTCTGCAAGAGGTTTGTTCTCGCGCGTCAAGCAGGTTCGGTTGAACTTTTGTTTATGTACTCTGATCAATGTTTATATGTGAATAAAACTTTTTGAAGATGAAAGAAAGTCTTATAGTTTTGGAATGACATGAGGGTGAGTAATTAATGACAGCATTTTCATTTTTGGGTGAACTAACTGAGTGTTTCCCAACCACTGTGCAGTGGCACACTAGTGTGCCGTGACAGGTTGTCAGGTGTGCCATGAAAAATTGTCAAATGGCCCAAAAAATTAAAAAAAAAAAAAAAAAAATCCTACAAATAAGAATATATCATCACTGTCAGGTGGAAACCTCCTATCTCTATTTTTTTTTTTTTTTAACATTTTTTTACTTATTTGTAATCCTTTACACCTGTATGTGGATTTTACAAATATTTTACTAATGAGAAGGATTTAAAATAACTTGTGACTAAACTTCGTAACTCCATTGGATCCTCAAACTGTCAATCAAAACTCATAACTCTACCCGCCTCTATTGTGAATGAAGTGCAGCACGCAGTTTGGAGATAGATCTCTGCTTGTTTGCAGTGCAAAGGTAAATAAAGAACTGATGTCTGAATAATTACAGCATTTTCTTTACTCAGGAAACATATGTCTATAAAGACTGATGTTTTTTGTATTTGAAGAGCAGAGAAGAGTCTTGTATTTGCCGTCTGGTCTTAGCCAATAGGCCTATGCTGTTTTAAATATCCTGTGCATAGCGCTTCATCTTTTATATAATGAGATTTTGATACAATCCCATAGAGATACAATAAACTTTATAAACTGTAAATTGATGAAAACGTAATGCGATGCACATGCACTTACTGCCTCAGATGCGGCTGTTCCAGTGACCGAAAAAACAGATAAGCCTATCTCTTGTCATTCACTCCATTGGAGCTTGATTTTCATAAACTCTTAATATTATAATGACATGCATGTGGCAGTCCATATATAAAGCCACAATACCGACTTTGATGACTCCGTGTTTAATTCATTTAAAAACTACGAGGTCTCCACCCGACAGCGTCGATGTGTAAATTTGTTGTTTTATCATCATCAACAACATTATATTGCTACCTATATGACTTTGTGTTCATACTTCATACCTGACTTAAGCTCACGTTTCATAATAAATAGGAGTAATTAATTTAATATAATAATCAGTTTTAATAGGCCTATGCCATTTGAAGCAATGCATGTTTGTGTAATTTTGTTATTTTAGGGCTGGTGTGGTGTGGGATTTTTCACTTATCAAAACTGTGTCATGGCAAGAAAAAGGTTGGGAAACACTGAACTAATAACCCTTTAAAGCCATTAAATCCTTCTCTTTTCTCTTTTTTAAAATTATTTTTTCTTCCAATTAGTTTGTAATGTTTAAAAGTCACCTCGTTGCTGGTTGGTTTGGTTCCTGGCTTATAACGCTGTAACAGACTTTTTAAAAAAAAAAAAAAAAAAAAATCCCAATGGGAAAAGTGAATGGAAAAAGTTCTTAGTGGACAGGCTCTAATGCACTCTATTGACCAGTTTGATAAGCATGAGCTGTAGCCAAACAGTGAATGAACATCGGTAAACTAAAGTACTTTGTGTGTGTGTGTGTCTGTGTGTGTGTATGTATGCATACGACAACTTAATTTAAAGGCTATTTTCGTCAAACAAACATTGACAAAAACAAAAAATTAACACTGGGGCTGTTTAGTTTATATTCTTTGCCTTTTGTGGACCATTGAAAAAATCTGGTGCTCACTCATCATTTCCTCTGTTCAGTTAGAAAATAGATTTTTGAAAATATTTTGCGAACATTTCAAATCTGGTTTCTCAACCATTAAAAAAACCCTAGCAATTGTATCATATTGTGGTAAAAATCACTCAGAATTAGCAACATTGTGTAGTGCCATTTTAAAGATTGCCATTCACAGTCTAGACGTTGAGGCCGTGTTGCCAATGGCAACCTGGATTTCATCCGAACCTTCTTCTTGGCATCCGATAGAGAGAGCCAGCTGGCGGATTTACTAGCATTGAGCTATCCAAGACTTTGCTAATTTGTTATTATGAATATCTTTATTTTTGTCTAGTTTTGATTGAGATCATTTAATGCAGTTTGCTTCATATGACCCCATGCTAATTACTGACACTGTTCAGATGCTACATTTCCAGTATGTCTCATAAAGTAGTTTCAAAGCAAGTTCTGCCTCTGACACAAACACACCTGTGAACAGAGGAACAAATAGAGGGACAAACCATTTATCCTGTCTGAATGGATCTTTGAACAGATCTTCAGAGTAAATTTTGGAAATCTTGAGTTTATTATTCTCATCATGATTCTTGGGGGCCGGATTTACTAAACAGCACAAATTAGCTTGAGAGCGCAATTCCAAAAAAGCGCCGATGAGAGTGGAAAGTTCTGCGCATGATCTACTGACGACACGCAAATTAAAGGACACAGACGCAGCCGGATCATTTCCATAATGACCAACGCAATTTACCAAGAGCAGCGCAAATTAGCGTCTGGTTTAAGACATGCTTTTTTTGGGGCGGTAAATAATGGCGCAAATACCAGTAAATTGACTAGCGCAAACCTTAGTAAATTACCTTGCATGATTCATTTAAACATTCTCCTCACATAAATTTTGCATCTGAAAGGTAAACTCCTACAAATGCATATGCAATAAGAGTCAGCCGCCTTTTCAGCGCTGATTTTTCACTGCATGTCTTTAGTAAATCCTGACAGAAGTTTTTAACGCCAAAAGAGGGTTTGCGCTGGTGCAAGCTGTTAGTAAATCTGGCCCATAATGTTTTGTAATGAGTTACTTTACATTTTCAGTTAAGGCAATCACCTAAATAAAACAAGGAAGCAAAAGAATAGCACTTTGAATAGCAGAACTTTGTTAGCCCAACATCATGTCACCACACTTTGTTCTGCTTAATTTTATCTTCTATTTTAAAGTGCCCCATTGTGCTTTTTCAGATACTACCTGTCATGTAGTGTGTACTATAGCCTTTTGTGAATGTAAAAGCAGGGCTTAACGCTAAGGATTTTTTTCTGCTGGCCCGGTCGGGCCAGTGGTTCAAATGTTTACTTGCCCTGGCAAAATCTTCATTAGCCCCACAATAAAAAAATAATAAAGTAAAAGAAAAGAAAAGAAAATAGGCCTATAAAATAAGCCAAGTTATTGTTTTCGTTGTTTTTGATGCATGTAACCTTAATAAATAAGGTGACACCAAAAGCTACTAGATTAACTCACTTAAAGTAAAAAGTAATAAAATAGGAACAAATAATCAAATTACAAGTAATAGCACAAATAAACACAACAGAATAAACAAATGAAATAAACAGTGCTTTTCATGTTTTTTTTTTTTTTTTGTAGGCATAAACCTGTTTCAGGTACAGAAATTGTAATCTAATGTATAACTATAGAACTATAGATTAAACTTTATTCAAATTAATCAGTCAAGAGCAGTTACAGATGCATAATTAATGTTTTGAATTGTTGGAAATATAAAACGTTAAATACTGTTATTTGAAATTATTTATAAAATGAAAAGATACTTTAAATGTGAAATTAAACCCGCCAGTAGGTGGCAGCAAGTCCCTGTTAATAAGCGAGTCATTGAGATTCAACCGATTCATTCAAACAGCTGATTCGTTCAGGAAGTGTTGCTCAGAAAGATCAAAGTGCGATAAATGGAGTTTTTATCTCCCAAAAGAAAGAACCAATTCTGAACTGCCTGAAATGAGTTATCAGTAATTCCAGTCTAACTTCCTGCACAAACCTATGTAGGTTAAAAAAAATTTTGTAAAAAATTTGCATAGTGCCAACTAGGGCTGCTCGATTATGTCAGAAATCATAATCATGCTTATTTTTGGTCAGTATTGAAATCACGATTATTTAATATGAATATTGGTGGGCGACATGATCAAAGTTTTGTTTCACGATATTAGTCATTTTAAATAGCAGTGAATTTTCAGAATTATCCATACTTTAGCAAAAACTAATACTGGGTTAACAAATGTAAGAAAAAGGTCCTGAGTCATAGAAGACAAGTAAACCATCAGCAATACAATAAGAACAAAGAAAGTAATTACAAATAAAACAGGCAAATAAATACAACAGAATGAATGACGTTAACTTAACGTTAATGACCGACTGCAGCAGGTATATTAGGCTGCTGTCACTTTAAGAGCTAATGCACAGATCCAATATACTGTTACACACGCATTTTCCTTCTCAGCTGTGTATGCTAACTTAAAATATAACCCACTGTGTTTGCGTGAATACTCTTCAAAAAGGCATTTTGACATTTTTGAGTGGAAGCATCCTGTGCTGAAATTCAGATATGGTAATGGGTGTTTCGTTTCTGACACGCTGTAACTGATAGACTAATCACAACAGACTGGGTTATCTGACCAATCAGAGCAGAGTGGGCTCTCAGAAAGGTGGGGTTTAGAGACTGAATCCTTTATCAAACCATTTCAGACACTGTGAGAAAAGAGGTGATGCTGCAATGTGTATTATGAGAAAATTAAAGTGTTTTTTGATCTTGGATGCATGTAAACAAAACAAAATAAGGAACTTTTAAAATAGAATAATGGGGCACATTAAAATATGCATAAAACAGCCCTTCAAAAGACAGTTTTTATACTAATGTATTTCTGAATAAATAGTTTTCATTCTATATGATTTATATTTGCACACGTGACAGGGATAAATTAAATTAATTATCCATGGAAACTTTAAAAAAATTTAATGGCAGTGAGTTTGTGATATGTATACATATGTATGCAAATGCGTTCCCCTTCTGAATGTTGTTTAGACTGTCATATTGTTGGGTCTATTCGATACATAGTAATATTAATTAATTTTAGTGTTTGATTCTAAGGTCGTCTTTATTACTTTTGTACATCACTTCTGTTACTTGAGTAACCGCTTCATGTTCAGTATAAATTCTGGCTCCTGGAGCAGAACCACCTGAGAACCACTGATCTATGGCTGCATCAGATTCAACATGCTGTGTTCCCTTGTTGCCCACAGGATGGCGAACTTGGAGAACTATTCATGAGTCTACCATCCAGCCCCATCACCCACCCCCTCCCTCCCAGTGGCTTTTACTCACAATGTACATGGATTGCAGGCAAAAAAAAAAAATAAATAAAAAAAATAATAATAATGTCAAGGACCCCCAAATACAATCCTTTTTTTTTTTTTTTTTTTTTTTTTTTTTTTTTTTTTGAGGGAAACTTCCTAAAATATAAAGGCAGCTACATTTTCTCATATAAAATATATGTGAATATAAAAAACCCAATTATATGGTGTGTAAAAAAATATTAAAGAGATAGATCATCCAAAAAATGAAAATTGTCATCATTTACTCACCTTCAAGTTGTTCCAAACCTGTATGAATTTCTTTCTTCTGCTGAACACAAAAGAAGATATTTTGAAGAATGTCAGTAACTAAAGAGTTGATGGACCCCATTGACTTCCGTAGTATTTTTTTTTCCATACTATTGAAGTCATTCGGGCCCATCAACTGTTTGGTTACTGACATTCTTCAAAAAATCTTCTTTTGTGTTCAGCAGAAGAAAGAAATTCATACAGGTTTGGAACAACTTGTGTGTTACAGCCCCCGTTGGGTTATAAGTCATGGTAATACCATGGCATTTTTTACCACTTTTCTGAATCAAATCAATCACTAATGGGTAAAAGTCTGTTCACTGTTTCACATTGATTGTAAATGATAACTCATGCAGCACTTGTACAGTGTTAGTTCCCTTCACACTTCCTGTCTGTGCCAGAAAGTGAGACCCTGAATCATCTCGGACTGTTCTTCTACACTGAGAGAGACGGCTCTCTTTGGCCATCTGGAGCAGTGAGGAGGGCAACACACTCTGTGATCTCACAACACTCTGAAGAAGCGGCCCATCTGTTGGCCTCACTTCGCCAGCTCTCACTGCTGTGCACAGGCTACCACAGCTACTGATACACACATGCTCTTAGATTGAGAACACCACCTGCAGATTATTGAAGGATAAGTGTGTGTGTGTGTATCTGAAGGGGAAACACAAGGTGTGAACATCAGCGCCAAATGTGTTTCTGCCCTGTAATTACATAAAAATAATAGGTATTTTACAGTTTCTAAAATGGTGCTTCTCCATGAAAAAGTCTGGTGTTTTGTTGATTTTTAATGAAGATGAGGTGACATTTATGAGCCATTCATGCTGAAATACAGATCATTTTGAAGGGGTTATAAATCTAAAAATGTCAAATTCACCATTGACACTTCTGGGACACTTCAGTCTATCTTTAAAGAAGATTTAGATTTCTATGTTGTTTGAAATAGTTTAATGTATTCATTTGATGTTTGTTTTATAGATCCGTTTACGATGATCAGCCCAATGCACACAAAAGGTTTATGGAGAAACTTGATGCCAGAATACGCAACCATGACAGAGAGATTGAGAAAATGTGCAACTTCCACCATCAGGGATTCGTGGACGCCATCACAGAACTGCTGAAAGTCCGAGCGGATGCTGAGAAACTGATGGTACGTGGAAATCATGATCAAAATTATTTTAGGGATTAGAAATTATGTTACTCATTATTAGTGAGAAATAATACATTTTTCCCTGCTATATATTGTGACAATACCATGGTATCATAATAGTATCAGATGGTAAAATCATGATACTGGAATATACCATTATATTAAACAGGGCTGGTGATAAATAGAATAATCACAACTATTTACACTGATTTTGCTGGCAATCCAAAATTAAGTGAATATTGCTGTGATTTTAAAGATGCAATGTGTAAAATTTGGGAGGATCTATTGACAGAAACACATAATATATAATATACATAACTATGTCTTCAGTGGTGTGTAAAGACCTTACATAACGAACCGTTATGTTTTTATTACCTTAGAATGAGCCATTTCTATCTACATACACCGTGATTCCCCTTACATGTCAAGTCGTCATTTTGCGCCAACATTATTCTACAGTAGCCCTAAACGGACAAACTGCTCTACAGAGCGCATTTCATCACTATGTTGTTCTTCTAAATCGTTTGTGTTTTTAGAGGCAGCTTGCATTGTCACCACATTGAATACGGACGAAGAAGTAGTAGTAGTAGTACTGGTCGTCTGGTTTATTAGAAGCAGAGGCTGTTCTTTGTTAGAAGTAAGAAGAAACCTCATTGCTTCACACAAGCTACTCTTTGCTGTCTCAGACGACAACATCTTTGACTTCGACCACCGTAGCTTCTCTAAAAGGAGGGGTGAGCTGCCGTTGTTTGCAGTTCGCAACCTCACCGCTAAAATTTACACACTGCACCTTTAAATCTTGTTTAGCTTTAGCATTTAATTAAGTTCCATAAAAATTTAGTAGAATCAATTCAAAAAGCCTTGTTAGTCCATCAGCAACTATTTATATATTAAAATGTTGTAAAAAGAAATACATGTAGGTAAATATTACTTTTTATTACTTTGTATTTTTTATATTGGTACATACACTACTGTTCAAAAGTTTGATTTCTACATTTTTTGACATAAGTCTCCTATGCTCAACAAGGATGCATTTTCTTTCATGAAAAATACAGTAAAATATGTAATATTGTGAAATATTATTACAATTTCAAATAAATGTATTTGAGGATGTTTTGAAATGTAATTCATTCCTGTGATGGTAAAGCTGCATTTTCAGCATCATTACTCCAGTCTTCAGTGTCACATGATCCTTCAGAAATCCTTGTAATATGTTGATATGCTGCTCAAAAAAACAGAATATTTTTGATATTCTGATATTTTAGTGGAAACCTGGATAATTTTTTTTTCCAGGATTCGATTAATAGAAAGTTCAAAAGAACAGCATTTATTCGAGATAGAAATCTTTCGTAACATTATAAATGTGTTTACTGTCACTTTTGATTAATTTAATGTATCCTTGCTGAATAAGACTAATAATCTTTAAAAAAAAAAATCTTACTGATCCTAAACTTTTGAACGGTAGTGTATAAAGGAAAATAATAGTAAATAAAATGTTATTCCTTGTGTTCATTTAGTGAAAAACATTTTTTAAAAAAAACATGCCTTTTAACTAGGGCTGGACGATTAATTGAAAAGTAATCGAAACCGAAATTCAGAACCTCTAACCGACGTAATTTTCCCATGTCGGTTATTTCGTTTTTTTAATCCTGTTAATACTTCCCACTTAAAAACATAATCCTGCGTGTGTAGCCACTTGACTCCGCCCCGTCCAGTCAACACGCAGGTGGACGCAGAGTCAACACACAGAGACAGCGCGCGAGCGGTGAGCCTTGCATCTTCACTAAACTTTGTCAGTTGTATGTTTTTTATAAGGTTTGCCAGTTTAGACATTCAAGCGATTTAGACGATCGGATGTGTATTATTATATCGAGCTACCGTGCTCGCGCAGCTACATTGTGGCATGAACACTCCTACAAACAGTAACGTTAGCTGCACAAAACGTGAAGATCGTGTGCACTGAGGAGCAGAAACTAGTTGTCAGCGCTGTCCTGTGATTTATCACTGAAGTAGCTTAGAAACTCAAAAGTTATCATAGCATATATTTTTCTACTTTTGAAGTAACTATTTACAACCCACAGCTTCACATTTAATAGAGAGACGGTATGACTAATTCACACACGCAATCGCTCTCATTACATACTGGTACTGTGCTAATTTATCTTTATCTGATTTACAACGAGCAGAAATCTGTAAGAAATGTTACGAACCATAGATAAAATAACTGCTGAAAGTGAGTTATGTCAGATCACTCTTTCAATAGGAAAAAATATCCCACCTTTAATAGTGAAGCAAATTTACAGTACAAACCTTTGTAAGTGAACTATGAGGGCCAAAAAAAAAAAAAAAACAGAAACAAAATAATCGTTCATTAATCGTAATCAAGGTAAAATTTTCAATTAATCGAGGTTTTGATTTTAGGTCATAATCGTCCAGCCCTACTTTTAACAATGAATTACTGGCATGATAAAACAATTATTTCTCAGTATTGTTTGAACATAATGTTGTTAATGACTTTTGGGTATTTTGCCCATAGAAAGGGGTATTTCATTTCAAATGCATGTTTAGACAGTATCAGCCTTTAAATAGGCTGTTGAATAACAGAACATACACATTCTTCTACAGTAGAGTATACAGAAATTGAAATTGTATTAAGAAAGGTTAAGCACCATTCTCCAGAACAAAGTTTGTAGCACAACTGAATTTCCATAGTTACTGTGCTATTATTTGTTGGTTTCCGCAAACTCCCATTGGATGGAGAGATGCCCAAAGTGTCTAGCTTTCATCCACGACAGATCGGTCATTGCGCGTTCATGGGGTTCAGCAGCGCGCTCCAGACCTCGCGCTGGAATCGCACGCCAATTCTCTTTAGCTCCCTTTCCACTTCCCAGAGTGAAATATGGTGACCAAACGGCACAGGAGTGGCTCACCAATCCTCGTAATTAGACCCACATTATATAAAGCATATTCAGATAACAAGAGAGCATATACGGCATCAATGAGGTCGCTGGGCCTCCTTTGTTCACGAATAAATGAGTTTTTTAATAACTCAAAAAGCGGTTCCTTATTACGATGACCTAATGAGACTTAATATGTGGGAAAGTCTGCGGCCGTGCGGTCCCTGCACCTGGGGCACTATACTGGCGCAGTGGTGTGGAGGTCTTCACATTTGTTAATCAGCCACCCAGCGTTTGTGTTCAGCCAAAAAAAAGAAGAAGAAAAAAAAGAATGTTTAATTACCAGAAAATGCTATCCGCATTTTACCCCAGACAATGAATGGCACATAGAGCTCATTGAAGTTACCAACAAGGGACCAATGGTCAATTGGGTCATTGATTTGAATTGTTTGACAGAGCCAGAGGAACAACCAAAGTTCAAAAATCCCAAGTAAAATTGAGAAGTTTGTCACAGAATCTGTTAGAAAGGGCTGTCAGAAGTGATTACTGGCCATAAAAGCTCCCTACCGACCAAAAGTTCAAGTTCCCGCTGCACATTTAATTTGAATTTGCATGGCTTTGTTCTTGACTCCTCATGAAGTATGATCTGATTACAAGGGTGAGCAGTTACAACAGGGAATCGTGGGCTTATTTGTCTAACAAAAGTGATATTATGTTTTAAGGGCCAAGTGAGTGACACCAATCGAAGACTTCAAGACGCCGGACGGGAGGTATGGCACAGTCTGGCTTTGTTAGCATGTCTGCCGTTAGATGGGCAGAAGAAAAGAATGTCGATTATCAGACAATAGCACAGAGAGGACTGTCTCGTTAATTGAGAGGGCTTCACACTCTTTGACTTTCCCTTATGTAAGGTGACGGCCCAAACGGAGGAGGTCATCCGCTGTCGGGTTCAACAGAGGAACATGGCCACCACTGTGGAGAAGTTGCAGCTCTGCATTCCCGGTGAGAGGGCGCGTTCGTGTAACCGAAAGGCGCTCTTTAAAATCTCGCCGTATGGCCTGGAACCACTCTAGAGATTTCATCAAAAGACTATTAAAAACAATCAAGAAACTGTAAATGTGAATGTTCCCATGGTTTCTTATTACAGTAATGAGTCCAGGTCCTCATTAAACAGTGCTCAGTGTTTATCTCTTGGACTTAAAACTTAATACAACAATTCCTATCTGTTAGTACTAGACAGAAAGAGAATTTGATGTTCTGTTGTTACAGTGGTTTCATCAAGAAACTTACTGGACGATGCTGTAGATAAATGAAGTTAGGTTGTGGTTTCTTTTGTCTGTTTCTTTCGAAAAGCAATAATAGATATTTAGGAAGTGGTTTCAGTTCACTGAATGAACAAAATGTTTCAGTTTGATTTATTGTTAATACAATGTCTTTTTTTCCTCTGTATTACCCTCTTTTATTTATATTTCTACAGTCCTGGAAATGTACAGCAAATTGAAGGAGCAGCTTGAATCGAAAAGGTAAGTTTTTATCTTGATTGCAAATCAGTCATGGTCATTTAACGGTGACGAAATAGGTTTGAAACTCTTCAAAAAGGAGTTCAGTAAACCTTCAGATGATGTTTTTCATCCACCTCATGATGTCAAACTAAATATTAGATGAGCTTTTTAAGTTGTTAGGTTTGGGGTTTGCAGTTTAAAACTATTATTTGAATGATTTGATATGTTCTAGAAATAATAATTAAATAAAAATTCAATGAAATGTGTAAAAATTTTGTTAAAATGATACTGTCACTAAGTAGGCTTGTTTAGGAAAAAGGTTGGTTTGTTGGTTTTTAGTTATTGACAAACCTATTCCATAAATTTAAGAAAAAATAATTCTCATGATCATGTAATATCTGTGATTAATAATTAAATGAATGAGCTTGATTAATGAAGTCAAAACTACAATTAGTGTGAAGTTTGAGAAAAAGGAATGAGACCATTTATAGCTTTCTGTAGAAAAGGTCCAAATGATGTCACTTCCTTGCAGTCACAGTTGAATAAAGCAAAGAAATAGTATGTGATTGGTAATTAAAATAATTAAAAAATGAATTCTACAATGAATTGAGCAGACATTTGAACTCTTCATTATTAAAAGTTGTCTACTTTTCATGTTGTGTATATAAAAAACAAGTTATAATTTTATGTAAAATAGTAATTAATCTAAGATATCTAATAGTTTTCATTTCAAAGAACATGATATTTGTGCCTTTGCTTTAAAAAGTAAAGGAGCGTGTTGAAAGTGTCAGTATTCTTCTGAAAAAAATCAATTGAACTATTATAATTCAGCTAAAAACACATTCAAACCCCTTTCATGAAGAAGAATTCAGTCTTTTCTCCTGGAATGAAGGGATGAATGTAAGGTCACGTTGAACTTGAAAATAATGACCCTTCTTTGTCCATTAATGTCTACTTAGTCAGTCATAACACATCATGAATAAATAAACTATTCAAACGCAAAGACAATTGACCTTGTGTGTGCCCTTCTTCACAGCACTGCCCTGTACCGGCAGGCCCATGACAGGCCTCCTCCAAATTGAGGCAATTAGCGCAATGTGTTTTTCCATTAATCTGTGTGTCGCCACTGCGCGCTAATGACTAGGCTGGGACATGGTCTAATCAGGCAGGGATTCTTTCGCAGTTCACATGTAACACTCGCTGGGAAGGGCGCCACTTTGGCCTTCCACACGAACGCACGCGCACTACAGAGCGGTGAGGTCAGGGAGCATTCAGAGGCACCGGCTAGTGTGGTACAAGTTAATAAATGTATTAATACGTTGAATATGGACCGGCACATTCATACTTTGTGCAAGATTGTTATCTTTGAGCCCATGTTGCATAACTTCTAAAAACAAAAATTCTTTGGTTTGGATATAGATGTAAAAAGACCTCCAGAAGGAAAATTTGACCTCCACGCTTAAATAATATAAGTAAAAAATGATGTGACAGCTTCAGTTATTGGTCTATTCTTCCCAGAGTTTGTTGTGGTAGTGTTGTTGTGCAATGCTGATAAATGCCCACTTGTGATACCCAGACACTTTATACAGTGCCCTCCACAAATATTGGCACCCTTAGTAAATATGAGCAAAGGCGGCTGTGAAAATAAATCTGCATTGTTTATCCTTTTGATCTTTCATTCAAAAAATTCACAAAGGAGGAGAGTTTTAGTGGCCAAAGACTCTCCAAGGATCACAGCTGGAGAATTGCATTAGTTGAGTCTTGAGTCTCAGAAAGCCTAAAAAAAAAGATCAAACAGCACCTACATCACCACAAGTTGTTCGGGAGGGTTTCAAGAAAAATCCTCTGCTCTCATCCAGAAACAATCTCCAGCATATTCAGTTGTCAGACAAGACTGGAACTTCAAACGGGACCGGCTTCTATGGTCAGATGAAACTAAAAAAAAGAGCTTTTTGGCAGCAAACCCACCAGATGGGTTTGGTGCACACAAGGATAAAAAGTACCCCATGCCCACGGTTAAATATACTGCTGGATCTTTAATGTTGTGGGCCTATTTTTCTGCTGGAGGTCCTGGACATCTTGTTCAGATACATGGTATCATGGATTCTAGCAAATACCAACAGATAAAACATCAAAACCTGACCGCTTCTGCTAGAAATCCAATAATGGGCCGTGGTTGGATCTTCCATCAGGACAATGATCCAAAACAAACATCAAAACCAACACAAAAATCACTGAGCACAAAATGAAGCTTCTGCCATGGCCGTCCCAGTCCCCTGACCTGAACCCTAAAGAAAATGAGTGGAGTGAACTGAAGAGAAGAAGCACCAACATGGAGCTGGAATCTGAAGGATCTGTAGAGATTCTGTATGGAGGAATGGTCTCTGATCTCTTGTCAGGTGTTCTCCAAACTCATCAGGCATTATAGAAGAAGACTCAGAGCTGTTGTCTTGGCAAAAGGACGTAGCAATAATTGGGTGCCAATAATTGTGGCCAACGTGAACTAGAGAAAAACATTTATCTCATAATGAGCTTTTTCCCCCATTTTCAATTGTTTTACTTAAATGAAAGGTTAGAATTTTATGATTTTTTTTTTTTAATGAAAGATCAAAAGGATAAATAATGCAGATTTATTTTCACAGCCACCTTTGCTCATATTTACCAAGGGTACCAATATTAGTGGAGGGCACTGTATTAATGCAGCAAAATTGCTTAATAGCCATAAACAGACTGTAGTAACTATAAAAACTCTGACAAATAATATTAAAGATTTTCTGGTTTCGATACAAGTTAAGCTAAATCAACAGTGTTTATGGCAAAAAAATTACTTTTGTTTAATTTTCTTAAAAAAATAAATAAATAAAAAAAAAAGGTTGCAATGAGGCACTTATGATGAAAGTGAATGAGGCAATTTTTTTTGAGAAATGTGAAATGTGTAATTTTATAAAAATACGTACATTAATTCTTCTGTTAAAACTTATTTTATCTATAAAGTTTTTGTCATTTTTACAGTCATTTTAGGGTTTTATGGCAACAAAGGTATAAAATTGAATATGATTTTACACAGAGAAGGTTAGTAAGCATTTTTTTCCCACTAAAGTCATGTTAACACGTGTATTGTTTAGATCTTGTGGCTGTACTATTGGAACAGTGAGTATTTTTTAACATTTACAGATTCTTTTTCTTGATTGTTATTCATATGATCTGACATTGATACCAATACCTCAAAACATCACAATTTGATTAGATTCAGGGGCATGCAATCGATTTTACGAAGATATGTGCCTGTTTTACACGACCAGTTATATTAACTCACAAATGCAACCAAAATATAACATGAAAATTGCAAATCCTGTATCCCAATTGAGACATTAACAACAAAAAAAATACTCTTTAGTTTTTAAATAAAATTGAAAAAAAAAAAAGTGATCATGAGATCATCAATCATCTGATGATATGGTTTGTGCATTGAGATAAGCAATGAATTCAGTCTTTGCTCTCTAAAATGTGCAGATCTACTATCCATACACAACAAACTGAGGTACTCCAGTTGTTTATTTGATTGATGCATCAATTTATTTCAATGCATTGTTACACCCCTAAAAAGTGCCTCACTGTAACCCAGATTTTTGCTTTTTAAAGAATATTGATCCCATCTTACTCTTTATTGATCATCATATTGCTTTTATCATACAGAAATTTCAGTGATTTTAAGGGATTTTAGGGTCTAGTAAAGTGCTGACTGACATGAATCTTTTCCATTTCAGATACTACTCTGCATTGAAAACTATGGAGCAGCTAGAAAACATTTATATTCCCAGAGTGAGCCAGTACAGGTTCTGCCAAATTATGGCTGAGACACTTCCTAAACTCCGAGAGGAGATTAAGGAGATCTCCATGTCTGACCTGAAAGACTTCTTGGAGAGTATCCGAAAACACTCAGACAAGATTGGTGAAACCGCAATGAGACAGGTGGGATTATGTTGTTACGTTACATTACGTTAGCATCATAACTGAATTTGAAAGTGACTGGTTTGGGATGCTGTACATTAATGATGTTCAATACTTGTTCGATACTTGCCGGTCAAACCAGTTCAAAGAATCAAACTGAATCAAACTTTAGTTCCAGGTTGATGACGCAAAACGCACATCTGAAGTAGCACTCGCGCTTTTTGCACGGCACCGAATGATCCAATGAGCATGTCCAGATGGGTCATTGAACCAAAGAACCATTTCAAAATGAACAAATCAAACCTGAAAGTTTTGCTTTTTGGTCATGTCTGACAAAAAAGAACCAAATGATCTGGTTCTAACTGTTGAAGGTTATCCTCTGAAAACTTCGACAGAACCAGATCGTTTTGTTCTTTTTGAGTCTGTTCTTTTAGATTTGTTCATTTCGAACTGGTTCTCAACCAGTTACCGACTTAAAAGAAAGATTAGCTCAAGAATCAAACATAACTACTGTACATAGGTGTCTACATATTATACAAAGTGCATAAGAGATTAGACTCAATTGATTTCAGTAGAGCTTGACTTTTGTATGTTAATGCCTTTTGGAACAGCCTGAGCAAAACCGTGATGCTTTAAAATGCTGTCTATGTAGACATCTAACTAGGTTTTGAAACGTGTACTAAATTTGTAGCACACATAGTTAATAGAAACTCGTTAGTACAATACAAATGACATGACTGGCATTGTAGGCTGTTGAAGTTATTGTTGGTCTTCTCTGCGTTACCCTGTTCTCGCAGGCTCAGCAGCACCGTACGTTTAACAGTGCGGTGCAGAAGCAGGACTCTCTGAGCTGTGCCAAACCTCTGTACGGTCTGAACGGCCGGACACCCCTCCATCACAACGGCCTGAGCACAGAGGCAGCAGATGAAGAAGAGATGGATGAGGAGGTATGACATACAGTCACATTTTAAGGAAGTTCAGCATCATTGAGTCCAAAATGAACGTTTTTTTTTTAACCACTATACATGGCCCTGTTTATTATCTGGCATTAGCATCCAGATCATGGGGGAAAATGTCCAGATTTCATCCCAAAATTATATTTGACATATAAAATCTATGTGTGTGTATTAAAAGTATTAATAAAATACTCAGTTTTGATGCAAAATACGTAACTTTTCACTGGAGACACATTTAGTTTTACTATTTTTAATGTTTTTGAAAGAAGTCTTTTTTCAAGCCTGCAGTTATTTGATCAAATACAGACAAAAACAGTAATATTGTAAAAATATATTATTACAATTTAAAATAATGTTTTTCTAGTTTAATATATTTAAAATATTTAAAATATAGTTTATTTTTGTGATGCAAAGCTGAATTTTCAGCATCATTACTCCAATATTTTTCTTAATATTTTTTTTATAACCTGTGATGCCTTTTTTCAGGATTCTTTGATAATTAGAAAGTTTAAAAAGAACAGCATTTATTTAAAATAGAAATCTTTTGTAACAATATACACTACCATTCAAAAGTTTAGGGACAGTAATTTTCTTTTAACTTTCTTTTTTGAAAGAAATTAATACTGTTTATTCAGCAAGAATCTGTTAAATTGATAAAAGTAATAGTAAAGATTTATATTGTTAGAAAAGATTTCTGTTTTGAATAAATGCTGTTCTTTTTAACGTTTTATTCATCAATGAATCCTGAAAAAAGTATCACAGATTCCAAAAAAATATTAAGCAGCACAACTGTTTCCAACATTGATAATAAATCAGCATATTAGAATGATTTCTGAAGGATCATGTGACACTGAAGACTGGAGTAATGATGCTGAAAATTCAGCTTTGCATCACAGAAATTATATTTTAAAGTATATTAATATAGAAAACCATTACTTTAAATTGTAATAATATTTCACAATATTACTGTTTTTTTTCTGTATTTTTGATCAAATAAATGCAGGCTTGATGAGCATAAGAGACTTCTTTCAAAAACATTAAAAAATACAGATTTTTTTTCCCAAATTTTTGACTGGTACTGTGTGTTAATATAAGGTGTAAACTGCAATCTGTTTTATAAATTAACTGTTATGCCTTTAACACAACCTGCTATTGAAGGAATATTTTGTTAAATTTGTATATGTTGTTCGATCAAGTCTATTTAAAATGTACTTGAAGCATCATCATTTAGTGGTATCCATTGCCAGCAAAGCCACTCTGGGGTGTGTTTCCCGTACCATTACCATAGTGCCATACCATAGTGTTATCACAATATTTTTTTCCATATCATACGATATTGATATTTATCACAATATTCATTTACCATTAATGGGAAGGAAATGCTTTCCACATATTTGTTAGACCTTGAGATTGAATGTAAACCTGTAAACTTGTTTGTTCACAATTAAACTCCTATATTTCTGTCATAATTTCTTGAAGTTAAACCGAACTTTTATTTTGATGGTTTTTCGTGAAGATCTTTCAGTTTTAGTTTTAATTTCAGTGTGTAGTTTTTCTCAAATGAAACGGTGAAAAGCTTATGAAGTGACTCTCAAAGCAGCTCTGGAGATGGAGTTTATGTGTTCATGTCCTCATATATTGAGACGCAGATGCTGTGTGAATTTTGTGTACCAGACGAAACCGCGCCGTTCATTCACACAGAGACACGCAGAAATCACTTATTAGCGTCATTCACTGACTGGCTGTTGTCATCGTGTTTATTTCTGCTGTGTGATAGGCTGTTAGATTAATCCATATTGAGTAAAAATGTCCAGAGCTTATCATTGTTATTGTAATGTATATGTATTGTATATGTAAATTATACATATACATATATAAAATGTTCATTGGAACTAGAGGGCTGCATTGGGTTTGGGCTCCCGCGGGACCCAACGCAAATCTCGCAGGAGCGGGCGGTTTTACCTTTGCTGAGGGCGGGAGTGGGCGGTCAGAAAATTTTGCGGGAGACCCGCGGGGAATGGTAGGATTTGGCGTGTAATAGAAATGGAGTCAACACATGAAGTTGAGAAGAAAATTAAAGCGGCTGTTTACTTGACAAAAGCAAAGCAAGACAAGTCAGACATCTGGAAACAATTCTCAAAATTCGCGCATTTTATTTTGAGCATTCTTGCAACCAGTGATGCTTACGGGAAAAGCACCCCAGGTTAAGAAATGTTCCTTAAACCTTGTTTGTTTTCTTTTTAAGGTCTTGACGGCGCAGGATCTGGTGGATTTTTCACCAGTCTACCGATGTCTTCACATCTACACTGTTCTGGTAATTCCCAGTGTCTCCTTCACAACAGACATGCCGTGCACACAGTGAACAACCAATATAACAACAGCCCATCTCATAACATGTTATGAAATCCTGTTTGGGTTCTGCATTACAACAGAATGTGTTTTATTGAGAAACATTCCTGTTGATCTGTTTCTAATAGGCACCCAGCCTCTGAGATTTCACTGAAACGCTTTCTCCCAAGTGGCTCCTCAAACATTAAAGGCTTAAATAAGCAAAGGGATTTCCAGAGTTTGGATAGTTGTGCCATCAATATTATTTTTGCCTTAAACCAAACGCAAACTATAGAGAGGTGAGATCGAGTTTGTTAGCGCTTGGTGCCATCGCTCATCTGGTCAGAACTAATCCGGAGTCCATCACCACGCCAACAAAAGGGGTCAGACTGCAGCATCTAATGGGATTGACCGAGCAGTAACCCCCTTTTCGCCGTAAAAACAAAGCAGTGAAAAAGTTCTTCGCTTCGGCATTCAGATTGTGCACAAACTGCAGTGCATTCACTGGGCGTAGGATGAGTCAAGCGCTTTCCCCTCAATGGTTCAGTTAATGAGAACACGAGCGCTTTTGACCGCTGTGCTACCCGAGAGCTCACAGGTGCTGGCAGGGGCCGAGGGCCATTCACCAGCCACACACAGAGAGAGAGAGAGAGAGAGAGAGAGAGAGAGAGAGGGGGCGCAGGTGCTTAACATTCAGAGAAATTGTATGTTTAAACCAACCCTTGCTTATTGGATATATATTTGACTCTGCCTACATTTCTGAATAACTGCAAAAACTTAAAGGGTTAGTTCATCCAAAAATGAAAATTCTGTCATTATTTACTCACCCTCATGTCGTTCCACACCCGTAAGACCTTCGTTCATCTTCGGAACACATTATATATAGGTATATGACAATTTAACCACCACTTTCAAGGTCCAGAAAGGTACTAAAAGTAAGGTTAAGGTACATTGTTAAAAAAATTGACGTGACTGCAGTGGTTCAACCTTAATTTTATGAAGCGACGAGAATACTTTTTGTGCGCAAAAACAAAACAAAAATAAGGACTTTATTCAACAATATCTTCTCTTCTGTGTCATTCTCAAACACTGTTTACATTCAGCACTTCCAGGTTCTACATCAGAACGCTGACTCATTATTGGCCGGCTCCTGCGTCAGCCTCATATGAATTCGTCGTATAAAGTGGTGGTTAAATTGCTGTCTATGGACGAGTCATATACCTCTCAGATTTCATCAAAAATATCTTAATTTGTGTTCCGAAGATGAACGAAGGTCTTACTGGTGTGGAACGACAGAATTTTCATTTTTGGGTGAACTAACCCTTTAACTATGCATACAATTCAATGCAATTTTTCAGCTAAAATGACCACTAGAGGCAGCAAAATGGCAACAGCTATTCCTTTTCACACAAGTTATGATTACAGGGGCAAATAAAGACTTATTTCAGACTTATTTCAGTGCAGTTCCTATTTCATAGTGCATGATTTGTATGCTAATACATTTTGAGATTTGCATCTCATAACCAACTCCATATGTATGGCTTTTCTGATGTAGTAAACTTGCTCGGTAGCTCACCTGGTACAGCATTGCACTTGCGGTACGAGACTCACAACACTCGATAAAAGAGCTCACAGCCTTGTATAAGCAAGTTAAAGTGGCATGATTGGTTCAGCAAAAGTGTTTGTTTTTTTTCTCATTTTTGCTTTTGCTAACACTATTGGTTAGGTTTAGGGTAGGATTTAGCGTAGGGGTATGTTAATTTCAAACACGTTACAGCATTAATTTTTTTAGCTCCACTCACTGGACATTTCATTTTCAAACTGCCATGATGTGTACAACAACTAATGTAATAATATGTTACCACAGTCACGTTTTAACTGTTTCTGAGAAAATTGAACATGCTATTTAGCGCCAGTCACTGGACATTTTACTTTGAAAGTGCCGTGAAACGTACTACAAGTAATACAATATCATTTCGCAAAAATATACCCACAGGCACATTTTTTCTATCACCCTGGGCTGTTTAATAAACCTGGATCTGCAATGGAGGAAAAAAGCTCCTCTTGTTGACATGTAACCTGAAAAGAGCAGCAAAATGTACTAGGGTTGTCAAAAGTACCGACTTTAGTACCAAGTCAGTACTGAAATTTAAAATCTTATCCCTAGACGGATCCGCTGATAGACGCCTGCTTTCAAACGCTCCCGTGTGTATCTGTGTAAGCGCTCGGTGAAGAGCGTTATTGATGTCTATTTTTACAACATGTTTTTGAAGCGTTGATCATTGTAGCCAATCACAGACATATCTGTTGAGTGTATGAACACAGTGGCCAATCAGAGGTGTTTAAGAATCTGCTCAACAGTGCTCAAAACGCTAGGGGGAAATGCTGGTATCATCACATTTTTTACATTCCAGTAACGACTTTGTACTGAAGTCGGTACTTTTGACAACCCTAAAATTTACTTAGAGCAGCATATTTCTGGTTTTTCAGAAATGTACAATGAGCCTAGGTTGGTTTCAACACAAGATTTAGTTCAGTTCTCAGAGTCTCATTTGATAAATTCCAGATGCGATTTGCTCTGGGGTAAAATTCACAATTACATACCGTGCAAGTCAAAGATAAATGCTCTTGTATCAATTAAATTAGATGAATATTAATTTGTTATTTAAACCCACTTTAATGCCATATTCTTTTTTTTTTTTTAGGGAGACAGAGAGACATTTGAAAATTATTATAGGAAGCAAAGAAAAAAACAAGCAAGACTGGTTCTGCAGCCTCAATCTAACATGGTTAGTATTCTTTGCTCTTTAAACAATCCCATTGATTTTATTTGTTTTTATATGCTTTAATTGTACGTTTTCACTCCAGCATGAAACAGTGGAGGGCTACAGGAAGTACTTTAATCAGATTGTTGGGTAAGTTAAATCTGGATTTATTTGTGAAGTTATTTATGTGCAGGGCAGTGAGTACATTTTCTTATCTACAAAGTTGATTTACACCATGTAATGCCAACTCCCATCATGCTTTGCAGGTTCTTTGTGGTGGAAGATCACATATTACATGCCACACAAGGTCTGGTGACCAGAGCCTTCACAGATGAGCTGTGGAATATGGCCCTGTCCAAAATCATCGCAGTGCTCCGCACACACTCTGTGAGTCCCGCACACACACAGTCGTCTCGACTACTGTCACAATACCAAAAGTGCAGTAGTTGGTACCAATACCAGTAAAATTTCTAGGTTCTTGGTACCAATTTTTGTACCATAACGAAAACTATTGCAACTAATTTTTTCTTTTTTTTTTTTAACTAATTGAAAATAAAAATATTTTATAAATGAAATTAGGAAATTATTAATGCTAATAATAATTATAAGTAAATCTTACATTATTGTAGTCTTCAAATATTGTTCAACTAAGTCATCACATTAAAAAGATCGAATGAAAAGTTAATAAAATGAAAAACTAAGAAACATAGTACAGGTAACAGAACATGTGACAGGTCTACTGCACTTACACTGCAAGACTTAAAGGGTTAGTTCACCCAAAAATGAAAATTGTGTCATCATTTACTCACCCTCATGTTGTTCTAAACCCATTAGACTCAAATGAAGATATTTTAAATGAAATCTGAGAGATTTCTGTCCCTCCACTGACATTCCACACAACTACCACTTTGACGCTTCAAAAAATTCATAAAGAGATCGTAAAACTAATCCATATGAATTGAGTGGTTTAGTTCAAATTTTCTGAAGAGACTTTATATGATGAACAGATTTAATTTAGGCTTTTATTCACATACAAACATTTATCAACGCACACATCAGTTGTGGTAAACGGAAGCTCAAGAATGTTTGCTTGATGTGCGAGAACCAATGAGGTTCATTCTCATGTGTTACGCAGCAAGTTTGAGCTTCCACGAGGTTTGTTCTTGCGCGTCAAGCAGGTTCAGTTGAGCTTCTGTTTATGTTCGCTGATCAATGTTTATATGTGAATAAAAACCTAAATTAAATCTGTTCATCATATAAAGCGAACGTGTCTCTTCAGAAAATTTGGATTAAACCACTCAATTCATATGGATTAGTTTTACGATCTCTTTATGAATTTTTTGAAGCGTCAAAGTGGTAGTTGTGGAAGGACAGAAATCATTCAGAGTTCATTAAAAATATCTTCATTATGTGATTACGACTTGTAAAAAGTGTTCATGTCCTCGTAGAACTTGTAATTACAACTTGTAAATTTTCTGAGAGGTCCGACTTGTACTACATGATTGCTGTACTACTTAACCTTTGCAAATTCATTTAATATTTTAACATTTTAATATTGATATTATTGCCATGGACACTGGAGCTGCACGATTCTGGATAAAATGAGAATCACGATTTTTTTGGATTCAAATAGAGATCACGATTCTCCCACAATTCTGAATATATAACTAAACAAAACAACATGTAATTTACTAGAGGTTCTGACAAAATATTAATTGCTGGACTCTGATCGCTCAAAATTTGAATGAATTAAAAAAAATTGTTTTAAATGAAGTCAATGACTGATTAATAAATACTTGTTTCATTACTGGAATCAGCGTTTTTGAACAAATATTTTGAATGAATGATTCAATGGCAAATACATTTTTTTAACAGTCACTTGTTGCCACCTAGTGGCTGAAGATGTAATTGATACAACCGTTATTTAAAGCGGCAAGTTAGTTTCAAAAGGTGGTTTGCTCCATTTTGATTGCTATCATAGACATCAGTGTTTATATCCTATCTTTAAACTTTTATCTCAGTGCTTCTGTGATAATTTGAATATTTGTAACACAAAAATAACTACTGTGTGGTTCATAACTGCTCTCTCTGGCTCAGCATGGCAGCACGAACACAGATTTGAATGGTCTGGTGTAATTTTGTCAGGTTTAATAGACACGGGCGAATCGTTGTCATTAATAAAATACGATCACGTGGTTGCTTGAATCGAGATCGCGATCTTTTTACGATTAATCGTGCAACTCTAATGGACAGTCTGAGGACATGAACAGCTCCAAGTAGAATGTCACGTGTTGTAATTACGGTAATTATGACGTGTGAATGCAGTTATCTTAAGAATCTCTTTATGAATGTTTTGGGTGAATAGACCTTTAATGGAGGGACAGAAATCTCTCAGATTCTTTATTTGTGTTCCGAAGATGAACAAAAGTCTTATGGGTTTGGTACGACATAAGGGTGAGTAAATGATAACATAATTTTAATTTTTGGTTAAACTATCTCTTTAAGTATCAACTTGGTGCCGAAGTACCGGTACTTTTGACAACACTAGTCTCGACTGAGTCTGAGTATGCGGGGGATGCACTAAGGAGTCTCATGCAAGGATTTGACATCCCCCCCAACTCTCTCTCTCTCTCTCTCTCTCTCTTTCTGCTGTGTTCTGGCCCGAGTCTCTTTTTTTGTGATTGAAAGTTAGCTAGCAGTGGGAGAGAGCAGGCTTGACCCCTTTGTTCGGGCCGCAGGACTCAGGCTGTGAGCTCCAGCCGCAGGGTATTTGCATAATCCCTCACTGATTTACAACTGACTGACACTCTCAGCCCCAGCAGTTTAGAATATTCACAGTTAATCTGCTGTTATTGTTGCAATCTGTCCTCATTAGGCCCAACTGACCTCTCCATTAGATCAGATTGAATGGATGGCCACTGAAAGGGCTCACCAGGAAATGCTTCCAATTATCATTCCAAATGCCTTGTTTTGAAAATAAACTTCACTGAAAGACACGACTAAAGCCCTCTTAGCTCCTGAGCTGCCTGAAAGAAAAAAATAGATAGTTTTTAGAGACGATTGTACAGACATTTAAATCTATTAATTCCAAGAATTGATTCCTGACATGCAAATTTAAAACCTTAGATCTCTATAAAAATGCTTTAAAATCTTAATAGTTATAATTAATGTCTGGAAAAGTTTTGGAGAGTCATTGGTCAAAAGTGTGGGAACTTTGAGTGTGTAACTCACTGGTCAGGCTGCATTTATACACTCATAGAAGCATTTTTTTGTTTGATTTTAAATATGACAACAAAATTGGTTAGTTTATAAAATGTGGTTTTATGTTAAAAATGTGTATGTCATGACGTGTGTGTGTGTGTTTGTGTTCACGTTCACATGCTTTGTCAATGAAGTACATCATGTCCTGAAGTGTGGAGTGACGGCGTGTGTTGCAGCTTGACCAGTGCTTATTTAACCGTGTGATTTACGCACTCACTCCCTGCGTCTGAGAGGCAGGCCACTGTGCCCTATCTAAATGTTTAACAAGAGAATCACACTAGTGCAAGGGGCTGTAAATCAAACCTGCAGCTCCTGTACAACCACCCTCACTATCAAACCCCACCAACCTGGAAGAGACTCGTCTGGCTCATGGTTAAAAGCTCTGGAGATCTTTGCGAATGCTGAAGATGCCAGCCTTATGGTTTATCTCGTAGCGTTAGGACAAACTCGCATCTGCAGTTTACTGTGAATCATTAACTACTTAAACACTCGTCAGTAATTGATTGTATGGAAGCTTTTTTCCACCACAAGATATAAACTCGCAATTATGAGAAAAAATTCAGAACTGCAATTGCCTTTATTTTTATTTATTTTATGGCAGAAACAAAAAGTCAAAATTGTGAGATGTAAACTCAGAATTCTGAGGGGAAAAAAGACAAAATTGCAAGACAAACTCAGAATTCTGAGGGGAAAAAAGACAAAATTGCAAGACAAACTCAGAATTCTGAGGGGGAAAAAAGTCAGAAATGTGAGATATAAACTCGGAATTCCAAGACAAAAAGTCAAAATTGTGAGAAGTCAGAATTCTGTGGAAAAAAGTCATTATTGTGAGAAACGAACTCAGAATTCCAAAGGCAAAAAGACAAAATTGCAAGACAAACTCAGAATTCTAAGGGGGAAAAAAGTCAGAATTACAAGATATAAACTCGGAATTCCAAGGCAAAAAGTCAAAATTGTGAGATGTAAACTCGGAATTCTGAAGGAAAAAAAGTCAAAATTGCAAGACGTAAACTCAGAATTCTGAGGGGAAAAAAGACAAAATTGCAAGACAAAATCAGAATTCTGAGGGGAAAAAAAGTCAGAAATGTGAGATATAAACTCGGAATTCCAAGACAAAAAGTCAAAATTGTGAGAAGTCAGAATTCTGTGGAAAAAAGTCATTATTGTGAGAAACGAACTCAGAATTCCAAAGGAAAAAGTCAAAATTACGAGACGTAAACTCAGAATTCTGAAGGAAAAAAGTCAAAATTGCAAGACAAACTCAGAATTCTGAGGGGGGAAAAGTCAAAATTGCGAGAAGTAAACTAAGAATTCTGAGGGGAAAAAAGACAAAATTGCAAGACGTAAACTCAGAATTCTGAGGGGGAAAAAAGTCAGAATTGAGAGATATAAACTCCGAATTCTGAGGAAAAAAGTCAGAATTGCAGGACAAACTCAGAATTCTGAGGGGAAAAAAAGTCAGAATTGCGAGATATAAACTCGGAATTCCAAGACAACAATTCAAAATTGTGAGAAGTAAACTCAGAATTCTGAGGAAAAACATCAGATTTGCGATATGTAAACATAAAATTCCAAAACAAAAAATCTAAATTCCGAGATGTAAACTCATAATACTGAGGAAAAAGTCACAATTGCGAGATGTAACTTGCAATTGCAAAATATAAACTTGCAGTAATTCAGACTTAAAGTCTGAATTGTGAGATATAAACTCACAATTAACATGTTTATTTTGTAGTTGAATCAAGCTTCCATAGACTGAGAAGAACTGCGTTAGGTTGGCAGCAACACGTTTCTGTTGCAGTTCTAGCTTTATTTTGTAGTTTTAGTGATAATGAAATGTGTGAACACTTGGAAAAATCCAAAAGCATTATTCACAGATCCTCAAGGATTTGTCCAAATCATCTTTGCTGCTGTTTTGGGGAACGGTGCCGCCCGGTGCCGTGTGGTTTCATACATCAGTGGGTGGGCAGGCCTGTGTGCTCAGACATTCACTAACCCTGTCAGTCATCACTCCCCTGCCTGGGTCAAGCGCTGCTCTCTCCTATTTAACTTCATGGACAGGCCTCCATCAGCAGCGGGGGGAGGGCTGGACGGCCTCATTTAGATGCTAATGTAACCTAAAAACTCATTAAGACACAAGTGTATTTGATCAATAAGTGACTGGCTGTGAGTTACCCATTTAGAGGGAAATTCTGAACTTAAACTAATCTGGTCTACAGAAATGTGGTTCAGTGAATATTGGTTCACTTAAGTTTTTATTGTGCAGTTGTAGGGGTGAATTGAATCAAAGAACTTTCACACCAAAATTAAAGAAAGAACGAAAGAAATTTAAGCTTAAATTTAAAATTAAGCCTATTTTTTTAAGACCGTTAAGATTATTACTGTGATGCAAAGCTGAATTTTCAGCATCATTACTCCAGTCTTCACTGTCACATGATCCTTCAGAAATCATACTAATATTATTATCAGTGTTGGAAACAATTGTGTTGGTTAATATTTTTGTGAAAACCGTGATACATTTTTAGGTTATTTTGTTGAATAGTAAGTTCAAAAGAACAACATTTATTTGAAAAATCTTTTGCAACATTATAGATGTCTTCACTTTCACTTTTGATCTTTTTAATGCATCCTTGCTGAATAAAAGTATTAATTTATTTGAAAAAAAATCTTACTGAAATAATCATGGTTGTATTTGCACATTATTTATTTATTTATTATGGTTTTATTAAGGAAAAATATTATATCTGGAAATTTTTGTATTATGATAATGAGAATTATTTTATTTATTTTTGTGCATTATGGTAAAATTTACTTCAATTTTAATTTCTTTTTTATTTCTTTTATTTTGGGGTAAAATATGATTTCTTTGAGAGATTCACCCATCGATGCTTTATGTTCTAAGCACATTTGTAAAGAATGTTAATGTGAAGTTGCACCATTTTGTTGTCATTCTTCTTCTTATTATTATTATTGTTTTGTTTAACCCAATAGTCCTACTGCAATGATCCCGACCTGGTCCTAGAACTGAAGAACCTGATAGTTATATTTGCAGACACTTTACAGGTATTCTCCAATCATGTTTTAGTTAAGGCATATCCAAGTTGATTTCCAATTACATTTCATTTTATTGATATTTATATTAACCTTTAATATTAATATATCTATGTATTCTGTACATTTTATAGATTTGGGCTGCTTACTCACTTTGTTTTGGTTTTGTAGGGTTATGGCTTCCCTGTGAACAGACTTTTTGACCTTTTGTTTGAGGTTCGAGATCAGTACAATGAAACATTGCTCAAGAAATGGGCCCTGGTGTTCAGGTGAGCTGAACTGAACTACAACTGCATTGTTTTTGATGTTAGTGAATTTATATGGTTATATTCTGTGTTATACAATGACATCTGTGTTTCCTTTGCTGAAACAGGGATATTTTTGAGCAGGACAACTACAGCCCCATTCCAGTGGAGAATGAAGAGGAGTATAAGGCTGTGGTCAGTCGCTTCCCCTTCCATGATGCAGAGATAGAAAAGGTTTGTCAAACACTCAAAAACACCATTTTGGCCAATTAATTGAATTAGTGCATTGTATAGTGTCTTGTATAATAGAATAGTCTCTGAATGAATATAATTACCAAAAATGATGATTCATAAATTCTTGGAAATATATGTCATTTCATGTTGACCAGATATGTATCTTTCTTCATTGAACAGCAACAATTTCCAAAGAAGCTGCCCATGTCCCAGTCAGTGCCTCAAATCTACTCTCAAGTAAAGGAGTTCATTTACGCCAGCTTGAAGTTCTCAGAGTCACTCCATCGCAGGTGAGCAGACTCCATAACACCCATGAATCTTCATCAGCAGACATTCAACATTTTTCAGTCTCATTCCATCCAGCATGCTTGTTCCTGTTCACAACAAAATGAAAATACTGATGGAAATTCTGCTTTGGATGCAGAATTGCTCTTGTTAGCCAAACAACCCAATAGAAGACACTTAAGAGCAGAGTTTCAGTCATTCAGTCCTGTCACTCATCTCTTGTCAGTATGAGCTTGTGGAGCTGTTATTGTGACATAACTGTCTTCATGGGAAGCTCTCATTTATGGGTCTGGACTGTCTTTAAATCCGCCACCCTCCCCTCCACCTCCAGCCATCCCTTCTGACAATATTTGTTCTCTTTAAGCTCTGTGGCATTCGGCTGGCTGTTGTGAGGGGTCTGTGTTGTGCTTGTCACTGGCACCCCACATTCTTTCCCAGAGGGTTAGAAGTGCACATAGCTGGTGGATTTTACCTCCCATCCCTTCCAGGCGAGTAGCCCTGTTGCTCAGCAGCAGAGATTAAGGCCCACTCATGGCGAAGTTATTTTTTGTTCTTCGCTTAGGGATAAAAAGAAGTTTGAAATACCTTTGCAGTGGTATACGGTTAGCGAAAATCCCGACGCCACCCACACTGAGGGGTGGGGTGTTTCATGAATATGTAAATATGTGCTGCGCATTTTCGTCTCAATAATAAAATAAATGCACAACAAAATGACAGTGGTGAGGAAACCGAGGTTAAGAAAGCATCTGATCTTAACGACGGGGATATGTCTGTGCAAGCTCTGCAATTTGGCACTCCAGTCAAGTCACGTTTATTTATGTAGAACTTTATACAATAGATTTTACTCGCATCTGACCTCGACGGACTGAACAGAAGAAATGAACCAGAGAAGGTTTTCACATCAAAGAAGGTGAAGCCACAGAGCCACATCTACCATTTATGTAATCGCCATGGACCGATGGTAGTTTGAAGGTGTATACTAGCTGGAAACGAATTTCGCTTTGGCCTGATTTTGTTCGAAATTACATCACACTATGTGACGGCGAGGACGTTTTTCCACCGGTTAATTGACTTGTGACAACACCGGTAATACCAGAATCACAGTCTAATTTGAAAGCAAAAGTAAAATGCGGGCATTTATAATGGTGAGGAGCAGAGCGAGCATTTTCAGTTGAGCTTCCATAGGAATGAACTGAAAACGCTCCGCGCCAGTGGACACGCACCGTTATGAATGCCCATGCGGCCGTGCGCATTTTTTTTTCACGAATTAGCACCAATTCGGGGGTGACAATTGCTTGAATGGTGGGTTCATTATTATTCTTAATGGAAAAACACAACAACTAGAAAAACACAACTAATCCTTTGCAAGTTCCCTATTAGCATTGGGTTTAAATCCAGAATATTGTCTTTGCGCTAAATGTAGTTTTGAAACCGAATCTTCCGCCATCGTCTTGTCAGTCAGCTCTTCACTTTCGTCACAGGATAAATGAAATCTGACTCCTGCTGCTGATCTGTGCTGCGACTCTCGGCTCACACTGCATTGAGCAGACACATTCAGTTTTTAATTGTAGTGTCTGTTCTCTAACTAAATTTTTATTACTATAAACAATCAAAACGACGGTGTGGGGCGGTGCTGCGGTGGGCAAGTGACGTAACTGGTACTGCGGTTGAACACCGGTAACACTGACTATCGCAGCAAGCCTACGTCACACCAGTTTGTTTTTCAGTTTCATTCGTATAAGTATAAGTACAAGTATATCGGAGCCTTTAGTGGTTGACCTATGTAATGCTGAGACCGATATTTTGACAGATACTTTTACTGTTTGCCCAATAAATGTTGAAAGCAGGACATTTCATTTTGGCAATGCTGGAAATGCCAGCACCTGAGCTTTTTCATCTTCATTAGTTTATTCTCTTTGTTAAATAATTTTACTGTCTTATAAATTATTAAACAGAACTGTTAAACAAAAAAAAGTAAATGGCATATGAAAAAGTAATATAGTATTATTGGTAATAGAAAGGCAAACACTATAATACTTTCTCATACACTGACGGCATTCAGCAAAAACACATTTATTTAAATCATTTAATCAAGTCTTTGAATATCTAATAAATATTTAAATCCATGAACCTCGCAAACTTCAGCTTTTAGATCTTCTAAAATGGATATTATGTCATTTTCATGCCGTGTGTGCTGTATGTACAATCAGCGTTACCTAGTCTTTATTTGAGAAAATATGTTTCCCAGTTCGCACAAACTTACCAGATTACTGAGTGCACTATTGGTTATTCATGTTTTAATGATGCACCAAAATGAATTTGGTGAATGAAATTTTCCAAAATATATTTATTTCCATTTGTTTTCAAAATGAATGTTTTACCAAATTACCGAAAATGAAATTAAAGTAATAATTTAGCTGAATACTGAAACAGAAAGTAAAGTGTATTGTTAATCAAATTTATTTAATAATCAACACTCAAATAAAAACTTGATGTATATAAATAAATATATAAATAAACATTTAAATTGCACATATAAGGCAGCTTTTATGTCAGCTTTTTAATTATATAATTATGGTTCCAATTTGGTGTTAAAATATAAACATGTAAATGGTGGGTGTAATAACTTGTTTTCGCGACAGATTTATTCAAACATACATGAAATAATGAAGACAACACAGTAAAAATATAATGAATACATAATATAGTACATATATTTAGCAAAATGCTCCTCTCTAGAATTATTTTATCTTAACAAGATGTTTTATTGATGTCTTTCAACGGTTGAAGCCCTGATTGAGCGATTCCATGAGACATGATACATTTTAGTAACTTGTACTGTTTATTTCAACATAACCCTAACGTGGTGTTCATTCATGTTTATTTCATGCTGTTCTAGTAGTAAAGAGGAAGAAATGATGAGTTTATCGATTCATGTGCACTTTTATGAAGTTCCACCAAAGTTGTGCAAGTGCACTCACCGGTGCTTACCAAGGCTTTTCTACAGAATACTAGCCAAACGATGAAACTTCTTTTGCTTTGAGCAGTGAGAAGAGAGTGAGGAGACCCACAAGAGGCTGTCGGAACACTTATGGATTGATCTAACACAGTCTTTTCCCCTCCTGTCCCTCCGCTAATCAATGCAAACGACTGCAGATTTCACACTCCTCTCTAATGGTTTCTTTGTTATTTAAGCAAGCGATAATGAGCGACCTCTGCACCTCTTCATGGAGCGTTTCCCACCTGATCACTCCTCCTAATCAACACCTCACACTGAGACATGCAGTCCCCAACTGTAAAATCAACACCAACCAGCAGTGTCCTGTAAACACTCACACCTTACAAGCGTTCCGGGCAGCAGTAGGGCTAGTTGTGGACCCAGTCAACACTGATGAGTGCAGACGGCAAGCATACTATGCATAGTTAAAAAGATAGTTTCTTCTGTGACACTAAAAAGATATTTGAAAAGGGTTTTTTCTTGTCCATGCAATGAAAGTCAAAGGGGTCCAATGTTGTTTTAACCCCAGTGTTCTTAAAAATAAATTATTTTGTGTTATGTAGAAGAAAGTCATTTTGGGGAGTAACTAACCATGCAAATACATTTTTTTTTTTTTAACATTCCTCAGTGGCCAAGCTGTTTTCAAAACGTAGCTTTCAGTTAACAAGATCGTTTTTCTGGCAAGTAGCAGTGCAGCACATTGCTCTCGCTAAAGTACCGTTGCAGACATGTCCCTTGTGTATTTACTAAATAAATAAATGGACATGAAAAATTGTTTTGAATTTAAACGATTTCATTATTTCAGAAGAAAGAGCGTAAGTGTTGTGGTTGATTTAAAAACTAGCACAGTTATGTAGGAAATCAGTGGCCTGGTAAAACAGTCAATTTATTATCAGAATAATTTATTCTAGAGAGTTGAAATCTCTCTAGAGATTTTATTTTATTCTGATTTTATTCAAAATAAGAATAATTTATTCTAGAGAGTTGAAATAAGAGTCATTCTACAATGTAGGGTACATTTCATGTCCATTGATGATAATTATATATATTTTAACAATTGTCTTTAGAAAAATCAAATTTATCAATTAAGGGAAAGCATATTATCATCTCACACAAATATTTTGTGCATCCTATGTTTTAGTTTGCTTGAAATTGCCTTAATGTCTCCTAAATTTCAGTTTTTGCAGTGTCCATTTTTGGGTCTCAAAACTACAGAGTAAGGCCCTGTTTACACCTGGTATTAAGATGCGTTTTGCTCAGTCTTTTTACAAGTAGACAAGGGAGATGCACACCCATTTAATCTGGTGTTTTAATTAATCTTTTTTGTCCACTTTCAACCACTTCTATCCTGATTTCTTTGAGGGGCGAGTCTGTGGGCAGGTAAATGTATGTTTTTTTCCAGATCTTTCAATCTAATGAACAAAATAAGCTTGCGCAGTTTACTTATGACCTTGACCGGAGATGACGGAAAAACATTCAGAGAGCAGCAGCTTTAATTTCTGCTCTGATAGCCAAAAGACCATGCCGAACGCTGTGAGTGAGTGTTAGAAATCAGGAATGGTGAGAGAACATTGTGCTTGGTACATTTTTTTTGTCTTCAAACCAAACTTGAGTCTTCAGCCTACAGTTTAAATCCCGTCTGGCTAGCGCGCTTCCCTTAATGTTTACGTTAGGTCAGTAGGCGGAGAGTAGGCGGTCTTTTGTGGCTGTTCGAACACATTTAACCACATGAGCGTTTCCACTACGAAAGCAATCCAGTCGAATGTGTTTTCGACTACCTGTGGAAGTGGTCGAAAGTGGACAAGCTCAAAACGTTTTAGACCCCTCTTACACCTGTATTTAGCGTCGTCCACTTGTGATCCAATCGACCAAAACACATCTTAATTCCAGGTGTAAACAGGGTCTAAGAGTCCAATGATTGAACATATTTCTTGTGTTTCAGCTCAACCGAGATTGACGACATGCTCCGTAAATCCACCAACCTGCTGCTGACAAGGACGTTGAGCAGCTGCTTACAAAACCTTATCAAAAAGCCGCACATAGGATTAACAGAGGTAGTGTTGATGCAATGACTTATTCTCTCTGCAAAGCCCAATTCAAAAATAACTTATGCCTTCCTTTCTGTTATGTTTTACAGCTAGTTCAAATTATCATCAACACCACCCACTTAGAGCATGCGTGTAAATACCTGGAGGATTTTATCACGAACATCACCAATGTTTCCCCGGAAACGGTTCACACCACAAGACTCTACGGGCTTTCCACCTTCAAGGTAAAGTCATTCACAGACATGTTCTTTAATTACACATTTCACTCACTCGTATTACTGCCATGGGCACACTCTGATCAGAGATCATCCGACTGGAGCAGTGCGCTCAAAGTAAAGCTGTCATCGACAGCATGGGACAGGAGCCGCCTCGGGCTTCATGAACTCCACGAAGAGCTTGTTTTGATGCCAGTGTGTTAAATGTATTTAAACTGAGGTGTTATCAGGTGACCTCTTTTTGAGTCATTTAGCATGCAGCAGCATGTTGGCATTGCTCAAGTTAATGTGTTGCATAAGTATTTTCTACATTTTGTTGTTTTACAACTTGGATTTGCATTTGATAGAATTTTTTTTTTTATCATTGAAGATCCAAAAATGCATACCATTTGTTAAATATGTTTGCAAAATATGTTTGATTGTAGCATGAAAAGTTAAACAAAAAAGCAAACATATATTGGTTGCTAGGGGTGTAACAGTACACAAACATGACGGTTCGGTACGTACCTCGGTATTGAAGTCATGGTTCGGTACATCAGTTTAACTTGTTTTCATGACAATTTTTTTAAACATATATTAAATAATTAAGACATTACTAACAGGTAAAGTAAATATAATGAATATAAAAAGCTAATACAGTGCATATTTTTAGTGAAATGCTCCCCTCTAGAGTTCATTTCTCTAGTTGAACTAACAAGCTTCGGACACTAAATGACTTACCCGAGGTAAATGTAATGCTACGTGAGATATTCTCAGGCTGTTTTATTGAAGTTTTTACTATTTAAACACTGGTTGAGGGATTACACACATATCTAGATCAGCTGTTCTTTTTCCTGTTGTGGCGGTTAGCAAACAGTGTTGCATTACTGAGCACGCCCCCTTCTGGATTGGAGTGTGGATCGCCTGTGACTGACTGTATTCGTCGTCTGACTGTATGAACCGAACTGTGATGTCCGTACCGTACGGTTCGGGATGAATACATGTACCGTTACACCCCTATTGGTTGCAAAATGGATCGTTTCAATACTGTTTAAAAGCATTCCAGGATTCAATTGCCAATTGGTTGTACCAGTGTTTGTACACATCTGGAGGAAGTTGCATGGTTTCTTATTTTTAGGATGCTAGACACGCAGCTGAAGGAGAGATATACACCAAACTCAACCAGAAGATCGATGAGTTCATTCAGCTTGCTGATTACGAATGGGGCATGGCGGAGTCGGACGGCAGGGCCAGCGGCTACCTCATGGACCTCATTAACTTCCTGCGCAGCACCTTCCAGGTCTTCACGCACCTTCCGGTGAGCTCCACGTCATCCTATTCACATAGTTTCGTCACTGTTTTGTGATCATTATCCACCTGTTGGTTCATGTAATGTGTGTTATTGCATGTGTGGCGTCAAACAATGTTGCATTTGTAGCTGTTTAGATGGTCATACTTGGGAGGATGTTCTAGTAGACCTCCAGAATGACACATTTTCTAGTTTCCACTGTTTGACATTAGGTGTAAATCAAAACATAAGCGCACAGGAATGTCGTGTTTGGTGTTTTAGGTGTCATTACACAAATATGAGATTCACATTAGACATCCATTCCTAAAACCAGTCAAATCTCTATATATTCCTTCATATAATCAGCACAGATAACTCCCAACCCATCCATTTAAAAAAGAACGATACAGCTTGCTTGCATTTCTCTTCAGCTGCCCTGTCCTCTTAAGCAAATTGCTTTAACCTCCAGTTTAATTTGGTTATGCTTTGGTTTCTCAACAATGTAACATATTTCCTGTAAGTGAATGTATCCTTTGATTTATTTTCTGCCAAGCATGCTTGGTATTTCTGATTTTCCTTTGTCTGTCCATTTATTATCGCTATACTTTCTTTCCCTGTCCGTGTTTTATTTTCTTGGGGTTTCTGCTCAGAATAACTACAATGATCATGCTGCAATGTCGGTAAGTAGACCCTCTTCGAACTATAGAGGAGGAAGAGAAAAATTACGATTATTAAAAAGAAAAAAAAAGACATTAAAACTGCATGTTCATGTCAGCTCTGTGGACTTGCTGCCAGCCTTGTTTTGCTTCCCTTTTCACGTGTAATGCAGAATGTAAACCAGATCGATTGGCATGCTACCCCTGATCTGCTGCCCATGATTGTCTGAAGCTGATACCAGTATCTGCAGAACACACGTGCCATTCTTACTTGAGATTCACTAGCACTAGTACCAGCACTTAAAGAGACAGTTCATCCAAAAATTTTGTCACCATTATCTCAGCCTCATGCCGTTCCAAACCTGTATGACTTTCTTTCTTTCTTCGAAACGCAAAGGAATTTTGAATAACATTTTGCCCATGAAATAAATGTGAATGGGGTCCATTGCTGGACCTCATTGACTTTCATTGTATGGAAAAAAGCACATTTTTCTAAATATCTTCTGTTGTTTCGCACTGTTTTATTTATTTTTTTGTGTGATCTGTCCCTTTAAGATGATAGTCTCAACAATGAGTGTGTCTCAAATCAGAATGCTGCTTTAGTAATGCTGCATAATGAAACATTTTAATCTACTACACTATCAGGACAGCTATACATAATTACCTTTAATAAGTATACTTAGATGTTATATAATCTGTATGTTAGCACAGCTAACTTCATTCACACTAATTCACTAATATAAGCAAACCTAGACAGTATAAATATAGTCTGTTAATGATTGCATTTGTGGTTGAAAGAGATGAGCACAGCATAAATGGTGTTTTAAACAAGATAGCTGTTCAACTCATGCTTTAATAAAACCATTCACATTTTTCGAACACAACGGGACGCGACAAATGGCAAGATATTTTGTTGATCGCTTGGTTTTTATATCTGGTGTTGTGATGGGTCCCACCCACAGTCAAATCTCATCGGTCCATTAGTCTACTCCACATCAGTGTTATTTTAGTATTATTGAGATACTATTATAGTTTTTATTAATATTTTGAAATAGTTTTTTTAATATATATATTTCCTGTTTTCATTTTAATTTTAAAGTTTTAATAATTTAGTTCTGTGGTTTTGCCATTTTTATTAAATATAGTTTTTTTTTTTTAAATGTCTATATAGTTTTTATTAATTTTTATTTCAGTTTTAGTTATTTTAGTACATCAGATTTGTAAAAATGAAATGAAAATGAAAAAGAGAAATGTTGCCCTGGCAATTGGAAGAGGGAAAAAAAAGATCTTTTTATTTTATTTCAGTTAATGTTTATTTTACGTCAAGTAAAGAAAATGTTTTTATAATAACCCTGCTTCGCATAACTGTATATTATTAAACATAAAGTATGTTCTGCCGTTATGTCATTCTGGTTAGGACACAATGTTGCCCTTTATATTTGTGGTGCAACATTTACACTTTTTTTGTGCAAAAGTTTTTTCAAGGGTGAAATTTTATGTTTTAAAGGGCCTGTTTTTATAGCCTCGATTTTCAATGTTTTATAAAATTTTAGAAATAAAGAGAAATATCCATACATTCGAGGCTCTGCACGTTCTGAATTTTTTGGCTTTGTGTATTTTTTATTATGCATATGTTTGTTAAATGGAATTGGTTGTTCAATGTGGTGCTTAAAGGGTTAGTTCACTCCAAAATGAAAATTCTGTCATCATTTACTCACCCTCATGTCGTTCCAAACCCAAAATCTGAGAGATTTCTGTTCCTCCATTGACAGTCTACACAACTACCACTTTGACACTTCAAAAAGTTCATAAAGAGATCGTAAAACTAATCCATATGAAATGATTTTCTGAAGACACACGATCGCTTTATACACTGAACAGATTTAATTTAGGCTCTTATTCACATATAAACATTCATCAACTCACACATCAGTTGTGGTAAACGAAAGCTCAAGCATGCTTGCTTGATGTGCGAGAACCAATGAGGTTCATTCTCGTGTGTTGCTCTGATCAATGTTTAAATGTGAATAAAAGCCAAAATTCAATCTGTTCATCATATAGAAGTGATCGTGTCTCTTCAGAAAATTTGGACTAAACCGTTCGATTTATATGGATTAGTTTTACAATCTCTTTATGAACTTTTTGAAGCGTCAAAGTGGTAGTTGAGTAGCTGCCTGTGGAGGGACAGAAATCTCTCAGATTTTATTAAAAATATCTTCATTTGTGTTCCGAAGATGAACGAAAGTCTTACGGGTTTGGAACGACGTGAGAGTGAGTAAATGATGACAGAATTTTCATTTTTGGGTGAACTAACCCTTTAAGTGTTTTGTGTTGCTTACACATGAAATTTACACATAAACTTGTTTATAGTGATCTGTGATGTGTCTAATGGATATTAACACGTGATAACATGATAATGACAGGCTTGTTTTTTTTTCCAGAGAGCTTTGTTTGCATTTTTTGCTTTGGGTACAATAACCAAATGGAATTGTTTATTCATTTCTTTGCTAGTCGTCAGCATGTACTGGTGGAGCAGCTGTTGCATGAGTTTTACGTGTGTTTGAGTGTTTGATGTCTGTTATTGCCGGGTTTGACTGGTCTTTCACCTCTTTCCTCTTTACAACCCTGCTCATTATGAGCCGTGTCAGCTTGCATGAACGACTGCTGCAGAAATGAGACTTTTTACTGCGTGTTTGTGTGTGTATTCTGAATTGAAATCCATCAGATGGTGGATTTTCAAGAGTTGGAAGGCTTTTGTCATCTCCATGTTGTGCCATTACATCCAATGATTATATGTTGTTTAAGGATTTTATGAATTATGGGTATATATTTGGAAATGAATCAACATACACTTATCGCTATGCTTACTTTCATGCATTCACCTATAAATAGTTCACCTTTACTGTCAGTATTTACTCACCATAATGTTCCAAACCCAGATGATTGTCTGTCCACAGTGGAACACGAAAGGTGAATTTTTGATGAATATCCAGGCCGAAATTCAGTGAAAGTGAATGGTGACTAGAGCCGCCAAGTTCTAAAATGACACAAACACAACATAAACGTATCAAGGTTAACGGCTTAAATTTCAGTCTGTTTGTCATGCAAAGCTATATTGTGACATAAGACTTGAGTATGAATCATATGGACCACTTTTATGTTCTTTTTTGTCTTTTTAGTTTTTGACAGACCCATTTCCCATTCACTTTCATTATATGGAAAAGAGCAGTCAGTGTGTATATATATATATATAATATACACGTCTGGAATAATAATTTTTTTTAAATGTTTTTGAAATAAGCCTTTTATGCTCAGCAAGGCTGCATTTATTTGATCAAAAATACAGTAAAAACAGCAATATTGTGAAATATTTTTACAATTCAAAATAACTGTTTTCTATCTGAATTTGTTGTAAAATGTAATTTATTCCTCTGATGGCAAAGCTGAATTTTTATTCCTGTGTTGGCAAGGCTGAAATTCAAATTTTTTTCGAAGCTGATCCATCAGAAATCATTCTAATATGCTGATTTGCTGCTCAAGGAACGTTTCTTCTTATTATCAGTGTTGAAAATTAAATATGAATATATTCAAATAGAAAGCAGTTATTTGAAATATTAATGATATTTGACAATATTACTGTTTTTACTGTATTTTTGAACAGTGCATATGCCATGGTCAGCATAGGAGACTTTTCAAAAACTTTAACTTTTGAACGGTGGTGTAAGAAAAAGAAGAATATATAAGAAAAAGGTGTGAAACCGCTATTCAGAGACAGTTTCAAGTTCATACTACGAATTCAGTAAGACATCAAGAAAGTGGAGGTGACCCCAACACTGATACAAACGGTAGGACACCTGTAGTAACGGTTTGTTGGTGTGTTTGTGTGCCGCTCCTCAGGGTAAGGTGGCGCAGACGGCGTGTATGTCTGCCTGTAAGCACCTAGCCACATCGCTGATGCAGATGCTTCTGGATACTGAGCTCAAACAGATCAGCATGGGTGCCATTCAGCAGTTCAACCTGGACGTCATACAGTGTGAACGTGAGTAGTTAATAATTGCATATTTACAATGTCACCTCCACGCTCATTTCAACAGTTCGCCCAATAATTAAGCTTCTGTCATTATTTATCCATCTTGTCATTCACACCATAAAAGAACCATAAAATAACTCAATATTCAATTTTCAAAGTCGTCTGAAGCTGTATTGAATATATCTTCCTCTCTGCTGTTATTCATTACTTAATTATACAGACCCCCTACAAAATATGCTTTACCATAAACCAATTTCAAAGCAGAGTATGGCTAATACACTAACAGCCGTGCATGCTGGTTTCTTGCTCTGTGAAGCGCAGCATGGCGGTGGATGCACTCATGCAGCAGCTATTATTGATATTATCAGCTGTTCTCAGAAGCAGTTATCTTAGTTATACTCTTTCAAGAAACATTCCTGATTACCCGCACTCCACCTGCTCTTGGAAATCCACACCTGTTCTGATACGAACTGATATGGAACTGTTTAGTGCAACATTAGTCACTTATCAATTTGAACATTCATTCATCTTACATTTGCTCTTTTTGCATGCATTACCCGCCCATATTAGGAATAGTTGACCCAAAAAAAGAAAAATCATTTACGTCTTAATGCCGTTTCAAAGCCATTTGACAAAGCTGTTGTCTGTGGGACACAAAATGAGATGTTTTCTGAAAGAAATTAATACTTTAAGTCATCAATGAATTAAATTTAGATGCTTAGGCTCCAAATATTTACATTTTGAGTCTACTAGTGGGGTTGACCTTAAAATGACACTGTCCCAAGTCCAAAGTTCCTCAAGTCTCTATGATATTCTCTATTTTTTTGTGAAATGCAGAACCTGATCTTGTTGAGGTTTCATCTCTGATATCTCCCTGGGGAAGCACATAAGCCTTTCGTTCTGAATGGCACAATAGAAATGTCAGAGCAAAGTGTTCATCAATAATGTTAATATGTAGACAGCTCTTTGGTTCTAGCATCGCATCTTCTGCTCCTTGGTCATTTAAAGTTTCAGTCACGCTACATCACTGTCAGCAGAAGTGAAAAGGCCGTGTGTGCGTGCTCGTACCTGTGGCCCCGGGTCACAGATGTCTCAGGGTGAAGTAGAGTTTGTGAGGGTTCAACTGCACAGGTATGGCTGGGATCGCCTGACCCTTCTCTAAGGTCTGAGTGGTGTTCGTCCCATTAGCGGCAGTTCATCTTACACTAGTCAAAACACAGAGAGTTAAGATGCACCTACAGAAATACTTTTCCCATGTTGTGAGTGAGTCTGATTTGTTTGAATTTTGATTTTACTGTATAGTGGCACAGAGACATGAGTTTTGGGATATGACCAAGATTGGATTCAAACCTGGGTCCTATTGAGCATGATTTTGCACAGTTTTGCATCACGTATACTTGGACAGACAGATAAAGACTGCAGCTTGACTATGCAAAAACTTACTGTAGCTCAATTATATAAGTGCATATCAACACATAATGACTGACTATTGATTGATCTCAGGACTCATGGTAGGTCTGGTTATACGTTATCATTAAAAAAAAATCTATGCTGGCTGTGTACCAGTGTAGATCACTGTCTGAACTGTTCTTCTCATAATTTGTCTCACTTGCAAAGAACTGTGGAATTCTTGATTCTGATTGTTGATCCAGCATTCAGTGGTCAGAGATTCTTGCAGAAATCCTCGCCTAATCTGAATAATTGACTGATTTTCAACATAGTTGTACTAGTTTTGCTTGGTTGTCTTTTTTCCTCATATAATTAAAATAATTGCAATAAATAACTAGATAGTAATGTAACTAGATGTAAACAAACTTTGATGTTGGTTCAAAAAGATAGTCAGTTACTTAATTTTAAACTGGTTTAAACTGGTTTTGGAAAACCGTAATTCTATATTCAATGTTATTTCGTTCGTTTATCTTTGATCATCTGTTTTTTTTTTTGTTTTTTTTGAAAACCATGGATGGATGGATGGATGGATGGATACATGGATGGATGGATGTCTGACCTGAGTTTGGTGGATTGGATGGATGGATGGATGGATGGATGGATGACCTAACTTTGGTGGATTGGATGGATGGATGGATGGATGTCTGACCTGAGTTTGATAGATAGATAGATGGATGGATGGATGGATGGATGGATGGATGACCTGAGTTTGGTGGTTTGGATGGATGGATGGATGTCTGACCTGAGTTTGATAGATAGATAGATAGATAGATAGATAGATAGATAGATAGATAGAGATGGATGGATGACCTGAGTTTGGTGAATTGGATGGATGGATGGATGGATGGATGGATGGATGGATGACCTGAGTTTGGTAGATAGATAGATGGATGGATGGATGGATGGATGGATGGATGGATGTCTGACCTGAGTTTGATAGATAGATAGATGGATAGATGGATGGATGGATGACCTGAGTTTGGTAGATAGATAGATAGATGGATGGATGGATGTCTGACCTGAGTTTGGTGGATTGGATGGATGGATGGATGGATGACCTGAGTTTGGTAGATAGATGGATGGATGGATGGATGGATGACCTGAGTTTAATGGATGGATGGATGGATGGATGGATGACCTGAGTTTGGTGGATTGGATGGATGGATGGATGGATGGATGTCTGACCTGAGTTTAATGGATTGGATGGATGGATGGATGGATGGATGTCTGACCTGAGTTTAATGGATTGGATGGATTGGATGGATGGATGGATGTCTGACCTGAGTTTGGTGGATTGGATGGATGGATGGATGGATGTCTGACCTGAGTTTGGTGGATTGGATGGATGGATGGATGGATGTCTGACCTGAGTTTGGTGGATTAGATAGATGGATAGATAGATGTCTGACCTGAGTTTAATGGATGGATGGATGGATGGATGGGTGGATGGATGTCTGACCTGAGTTTAATGGATTGGATGGATGGATGGATGGATGTCTGACCTGAGTTTGGTGGATTGGATGGATGGATGGATGGATGGATAGATGTCTGACCTGAGATAGATAGATAGACAGATGGATGGATGGATGTCTGACCTGAGTTTGGTGGATTGGATGGATGGATGGATGGATGTCTGACCTGAGTTTGGTGGATGAGATAGATAGATGGATGGATGGATAGATGTCTGACCTGAGTTTGGTGGATTAGATAGATAGATATATAGATAGATGTATAGATGGATGGATGGATGGATGGATGTCTGACCTGAAATGGATGGATGGATGAATGGATGGATGGATATGTTGGCTTTCTTTAGCCACATTGTTCTTGAATAACATTTTAGAGTAATACTAATGCTTTGTAAACATTGTTCAAGAGTTTGGTTTGATGTCTTTACATGATGCACTCCAACATATTGTTTAAATAACCCATATTAATATGAACTGTTTTCCTCTTCCTTTTGAAGTGTTTGCCAGTTCAGAGCCCGTGCCAGGATTCCAGGGGGACACGCTGCAGTTGGCCTTCATTGACCTCCGACAGGTACAGACCTCTCTGCAGACATGACTATTCTTGATCCACAGATCCCTGTGAGTGGAGCTGAGGGGAAGGGTGGAGAACATACAGCATTAACAGCCACTAATGGATTATCCCAACCTGAACACTCTTACCTTCAGGAGGGGAAATCACTTAGTCACATTGGGGGTTCATTATGCTACTTCTTCGTTTGCTCCTGTTTTTGTGCTGCTTGGAGTTTGAACTTTTAATCTGGGCCTGAGGTGCTTAAGGTGTAAACCGAGGTCATGTCAAGGTTTCTTCTACAAAGCTATGTTATATAGGGAAGTATTATTAGGGTGTGGCATTACTAATTGCAAAATCCCTCTGGTTTCTAATACCTCTTTTGATGTAATACAGCTTCTGAAAGCTAGACGCCAGTGTCTTCCAATCACACGCACATTAGTAAAGAACATCCTGACCGACTCCATCTAGGGCTGGGTGATATGGACCAAAAATCTTATCTAGGTATTTTTTGGCTGAATGGTGATATATAATATATCTCAGTATTTTCTACGATTTTCTATTTGGATATTTCAATTTGTCCTACAAACAATGTGCAAATTGATAGCTATAAAAACAAATATAGTGAATTTACACATGTACACTCCCTTCAAACCTCACTGTGAATCACATATGCCACCTGTTCATGGGAAATGAAGAAACGCACAGCTCTGGCTTTATCTGCATGCCACGCTCCGGTCGGGGTGGCGTCTTTCAGCGTGTCACGACTGTGGCCGCTAGCCAAGACCTCTCCATTACCATTAGCATGACGCCGCTTTGATCCTCGCCTGGTTTCTTGGAGGATTTGCTGACAGCTTCTCTCAAGTGCACTCAGCGAGCTCTGGCTCCAATTCGGGCGGAGCGAGCTCGGACAGGGTCAGAGATAAGGAGAGCAGAACACTGGCGATCAGAATTTACCTATTCACCCCAACCCCCCAGCGTAGATAACCTTCCCATCACGCATTATGATGCAGATCTGCCCTAGAGCTCCTATCGAAGGCTGATGTGGAGTAGATTCCGGGCTAACGTTTTTTTCTTTGAGCATGTGCCGACACCGAATAGAGAGGTCACAGTGTCCCTGCCAATCACGCAGCGGCTAATGGAGACTTTTGTTTACTCTGTCGTGTTTTAAACATTTCCTTAAGTCCTTGTTGCCTGTAAGGTGATACTGTGCAGGGCTGCAGATGTTTGTACTAATACTGGTAAAAATGCACTTGTTCACATCACTTAACAGAGACTAAAATGTCTTAAGGCACATTTTTGAATATGCCTAGTTTACTGTGTTCTTCACTTTGACCAGCATCACGAATAAGTAACTAAAAGTAGCGACGCTGCTCCTTTTTTTGGTAGTATAACAATAGATTGGTTGTTCACATTAGTCCAGCTTTTCCACTATCTAGGTACTTTTTGCAACAATTAGCAATCAAAACACAACATTGAATCATTACATTATATAATTATAAATGCCGCCTTAAGTATCTTCAGCTAAAACATTCAGAAATTAACTTTTCTGTAGAGCTCTCACTGTGGACTGTGTCAGGTTATATTGGGCTTGTGAAACTGTAACGGTGAGATCTGTGGGAGAAATGCTTTTTCCTGGGATTATAATGATACTAAATAAGAACACACGAACAATGTATATAATGTTTGATTAGTGACCTAGAAATAGTGCAGAATGTTAGATTTTGCTTTTGATTCTTTGATTTTATTCTTTTAAATATTCATTTTTAAATCCTAAAAATTTTTTTGCATCCCAGATTTTCAGTGTGGTCCCAGACTTTGGGATTGATTATCGAATAGGATTGGGCCTATAGACAATGCCATCGTTCATCGCCGATGGCTGACAGACATCACAATGTTGAGCCGGCATCTTGATTCCCCCCCCTAAAACCGCAACCCGCCTGCAAAAATAAAATCTTGATTAATCACACTATATGCCCAGTACAATGCATGCTTTCAATTTCCGTGCAGTTACTTCAAATAATTTTTTTTTTTTTCTGAACAGGTAATAATAACATAATGAAGTTGTTCCCGATCACAATACAAATTACATTCAAAACAGTTTAATGAACACAATTTAAACAGTAAAGATGTTATTGTGCAAAAAACGGCAAACTAATTATAGGCTACTAGATGTTTTACACAAACTAAACCACTGATATTCAAATGGTGGACCGCGGTCTGCATCCGGACCCTGGTATGTTTCCATTCAGACCAGTGTTGCCAAGTCTTCGGTTTTCCCGCGTAATTGGGCTACTTTAACAGTGTTGCCGCAGGTTGTTTTTCACGTCCGCATGTTGAAGCAACCCCAATAACGTGATATTTAGCCCCTGGAATGCGAATTTTACCAGGGGAACCCCCCAAAAAAATGCAGAGTTCACCCACTGGAACGCAATTTTTACTGGGGACGCTATTGGTCTAGTTTTGGGCTAGTTTTGAGTAGCAATTGGGCTGGTTTTGTTGTGAAAACCTGGCAACCCTGATCCAGACCACGAGACAGAATGGTAGCACCATTTTACTGTTTCTAGTTGAAGTGAACAGCGTGTCAAAACAGCGGATCACACCGCAAGCACTCAGGATCGTTTGTGGTAATGATATTTCAACGCTATATCCTCTAGTAGTTTTTCCTAAAGTCAAACATGCTTCATTCAAGCCCTTTCAGCTCCATACGCATTCTCTCTTTCTCCAGACACGCGCCACATTAACGGCACATGTCCACTGGTGCGGAGCGGAGTGAGCGTTTTTAATTAATTCCAATGGAAGTTGAGCTTAACACTCAAACGTTAAAGATGTCATCGTCCATCATGATGTTTTACTGTAGACAACGTCTGATGCCTCTTTGATAGACATCACCCAACCCTATTATTAAATACTCTCAAAAGCCTGAAAAACATCAAGATCTAAGTCCAAACTAGTGATTGGTTTGACATTCAATGAACTCGTATCATTTATACCTTGAATGGCGTATAAGTCTCTTCGGTTAAAAGCATCTACAAAATACATAAGTATAAATTCAATTGATTTAGCTATATCGCCCAGCCCAGGGTCTGCAAATATTGACATTTACAAGCACAATCTTGTTGCCCATGATGCTCCGCAGGGTCTTGGTGTGTTTAGCAGCAATATTGTCACAGCCCAGCAGGAGCAGCAAACAGCATTAAATAACGGTCCGAAAAACAGACCTCCTCAATACGGACCACATAGTAGGTGTGAAGTGCTATTAGCCCCCTGAACCCTCCTCTCCCAGCCCTTCATAATGAACGAGCCATCCAAGAATTGTCCCCCATTGATTGATATTGATTTGCATACATAGAGGTGAGTGATCTGGCCCTTCTCCAGCAAATTAAGTTCAATGTGTCCAGAGCCTTGCTTTGAATCAGAGTTGCAAAGTGGCAGGGAGCCCACTGACCAGAGCACCGTGGAGCCAGGATTAGCTCCTCTGTGGGTTATCTAGAGGTCACGGAGGGATTTCTCTTCCTTTTGCATTTAAAGTGCTCCCAGCTCCCCAATAAGTGCCCTAGTACTAACCCCCACTATTAGTGTATGACCTCACACACTTCTTTTTAGAAAACTTTTTTTGTTACTGCAAATATATATATATTTTTATTTCTGACAATTATTTTATATGTCAGGCTTTCCAGGGTTTACACTGAAATGTAAAGCAGTGATAATTTTTAATAAAAGTTACCACATAATTGTTTCAAGCTACAATGCATTTGGACAGGTATATACTTGAACATATACTTGAATATTTAAAATAATAAACTGACTCCACAAAAAAATGTAGTTCAAGCTACTTTTTTTTTTTTTTTTTTTTTTTTTAAACATTTGTTAGAAGAACTTTTTGCAAGTTGGATTTTTTACAGTGCACTTCTAGGGATTTTACATGGAAAAAGTCAGAAATATCTGGTCTGGAAAAGTCATCAATAAATAAAATATTGAATATTGACTCTAGATTATTTCACTGTATTCTCAGCTCTGATATATTTCATTGGCTTGAATTATGTATGCAATCTCTATAAAATTATATTTAAAAATCTTTGTAAATCCATGTATATCCATTGATTATGTGGAACATCTGTTTCCCTGTGTTGAAGCTTCTAGATCTGTTTATGGTGTGGGATTGGTCCACGTACCTGGCAGACTACGGACAGCCCACCTCGAAGTACCTGCGGGTTAACCCCTCCACTGCGCTAGCACTTTTGGAGAAGTATGTATTGTTTTCTACTCTTTCCTTCAGTGAAGAAATGCTAAAATCAAACTCCATTGAAATCAGTTGAGCTTCATAGAGTGCTTAACCATTATGTTTATCATGCTGCCTTAGGGTGTGTTCACACTTGTAATTTGCTTCTCTTGGTTTTTTTGGTCCAGATCAAAAAAAGAAAATGATCATAGGCGGAGCATGTGTAAGGCTGGGTAAGGCTTAGCCTTCCCCTGGACACAAACTAGCGTGGAATTTTCTTTCTCAAACCACTGCCTGCTGATGCTTCTGATTGCTTTAGAGGGAAAAGCTGCCTATAACTGCAGGTCTAGGATCGGTTTTCTCAGTAATAGCATATTGATGAAACAGTTTTGGCAAACGATCCAGTGCGTATCTGTGTTTGCGCTCTGAAGAACGTCAAAGGTTTCTATTAACAACATGTTTTTGCAGCGTTGAGCAGTGAAGCCAATCACAAAAAATATCTGTTGATTTCTTGAACGCAATGGCCAATCAGAGGTGTTTAAGTTAGCACTGAACAAAAATGCACATTTTGAGCAATAAGTGGATTCTGAGTTCTGCATGCTCGCAAATCTGCTCAATATAAGTGTAGACATTATGTAAATACAAGATTCATTGTGCAGTCAGCTTCATTGATTATGAGATTGTGATGAACTAAGATGAGTGACAGCTTTTTAGTGATTACAGTGGTTTGTGAATGTAGATTTAATAAAAATTTATTGTTTGGGAGCATTTATGCTGGGATGTGTAGGTTGTGCGGTGACATGTAAATCTATGGAAATCTATTTAAATGTGTTTTTAAAGGGGAAGCGCATATTTTTAGCTTTACCCTGGAGTTGGTTCACTCTCCGCCTATGAAAATGATAGATTTAGTTCTGGTTCACTTAGCGTTCACACTGTCAATTTTAACGCCGAACCTAAAGATACAAAACAAAAAAATAGTCTTTTATGACATATTTTGCTACGGAACTTACTGAACATCCACAACAATGCTGTGTGCTGGGCTAAATGCGCTCGTCCTTTTTAGGGTCACATCTTGTGACATCACGTCCTGTTTTTGATTAGTTTAGATGTCTTCGGTCCATGTTGCGTTCATATTTCAGTCGAACTGCATCCGAACCACATCGTTTGGAACTGAAAAGGTGGGTCTCAGTCCGCTTGTTTGGTGCACACCGGGTTTCGGATGGCAGCGTTCACACTTATTCAAATGAACCGTACTAACAGAGCAATCGCAGCAGAGTTCTTTTTAATAGAACCAAACCTGCCAAGTGTGAACACTCCCTTAGAAGGCAGCTGGCAACTCGCTAGTTTTGGAACAGAACCTCAAACATCATTGAACAAAAGATGGAGTGATCAGAACAATGGAGCTCTGCTTTGTCCATTCAATCTAATATATAATCTTCGTCCTCTTTCTCTTTTTTTTTACTAACCAATGCCAGGGTCAACAGGGGGTACGTAGATCCAACATGGATTTCTTTCTCTCCATAGTAATGTGATATGCTGCATGAATAGACTCTTGCGTTCTTAGATGTGAATATTATCATTCTTAGAATAAATATCATTTATTTCACCATCATTTATTCATCCCACACCCATTTCAGCATACATACTGTACAGAGTGGCTGAATAATAATATAATATGAATAATTAACATATCATGATACATAAGTCATGCATCACTATATCATAACTAAATCATTACTAATGATTCTTACCTCTCTGAAAACCAACTAAACCAACAGCCTTGACCCGACTGCATATACCTACTACAGTTTCCGGATCCATTCAGAATTACTAAACACAGCTACATACACATGACAAATAACATTATCCTGAATGTGTGTGAAAACAATGTACTGAAATGTGTCTGCATAAATACAATGTGTGAACAGTGCGTCGAGAGTGTGCATACACGGTGTGTTTGCGCATCAATATCACGGACTCACACGTGCTTACTATACGATTCCTGTACATCACCTCAATCTTCTTTACCTTGATTAGAGTCTGCATTCATCAAAACTTTACTAGCGAGATGCTGGTTTGCTATATCCAGCCAAGAAACATAGTTTGCGTATCATCTGGCCATACAGCAGTGGGATGTTTTGATGTTCCGTTCAGTCTGTATTTCACATAGTGCGATGCGTGAGGGCTCGTGCTCTTCAGAAACAAAGCTTGTGCAACAAAGCTTCAAATCACAGAGCTCGTGTTTTAAAGGTGCAGTGTGTAAATTTTAGCGACATCTAGCGGTGAGGTTGCGAATTGCAATATAGAGAAGCTACGGTGGCCAACACAGGACAAAGATGTCGTCGTCTGAGACAGCAGAGTAGCCAGTCAAGCAAACGCGCTCTGTAGAACAGTTTGTCCGTTTAGAGCTACTGTAGAAAAATGGCGGTGCAAAATGGCGACTTAACATGTAAGGGGACCCATGGTGTATGTAGATAGAAATGGCTCATTCTAAGTTAATAAAAACATAACAGTTCATTATGTAAGATCTTTATACACCACTGAAAACATAGTTATGTATATATTGCATTTCTGTCAATAGATCCTCCTAAAATTTACACATTGCACCTTTTAAAGCGAAACATACACTCGAATGAATAATTCACTGAAAACTGGCCATGAGTCTCTATTTTCTCTGCCATCTCTGATGTAATAACCCTGGTTTACTTTACATTTGCGCTGTTTTGGACTGATTGTTTGAATGAATTCACTTACTAGATAATTGGACTGAAAACTTTTCCAGAGTTTAGCGGCTTAAAATGATCTGAACGCAAACAGAGAAGAGAAATCGGTTTGAATAAATTTCAGCCTACCAGGGTTACAGGTGCTTGCGCCATTGTTGATAAACTCTCGACTTCTAAGTTTATCTAACTGTGTGATGTAAATTACGTTAATTTTGCGTGCTTCAGTAATTTGTTTGCGTTAAATTATTTTAACGCGTTAAGGATTTTCATTATATATAATATATATATATATATATATATACAGCCAAACCAAAAATTATTCAGACACTAGATATAATTTTTTATATTTATTTACTAGTGGGTGCAGGACACTATAGTTCATTTATGTAAGTGAGGATAGCAAAATAAAGTAAACTGTGACATACCCAAAAAATCTTCATACAGTGGACTACCAGTAAAATTGATGAAAAATTTGGGACCAAAAATTATTCAGACACTTTGACCTGACCATGTTTTTCTTAAGTGTTATCTGACATAATTAAGATAAATTTTTTCTGACACAGTTTAACTCTGAGATCTTGTCATATTTTATTACCAATTTTTTAAACTATAGTGAATAAACTGTATTAATGAATGAGATGTTCAAGGTGTCTGAATAAATTTTGGTTTGTACATACATAGATGTTTTCTGAAGTGTGTTCGTACTGTCTTCATCATATGTTCGACTGCTGTTATAAACTGTTATATTATCATCTCATATTGCTTTTCCAGGATGAAAGACACAAGTAAAAAGAACAACATCTTCTCCCAGTTCAGGAAGAACGACCGTGACAAGCAGAAATTGATCGAGACGGTGGTGAAGCAGCTGAGAAGTCTGGTGAACGGAATGTCCCAGCATTCCTAGAGTCGTTCACATGAATTTCAAACACTGGGCTGGGTTTGACAACGTAACTTATAAACTATATTATACTTCTTGCTTTGGCCCTTTTTTCAAGTCGCTGTAAGGTAACTCTCAAAGTACTGTGGTATATTTTGACTGCATCCTCCATGTCTTCTGCCAAAATATTCACCACTGTAGGCTAATAATGTAAATTGAAGAAGAAGAAGAAGAAAAAAAAACAGAAGTTATGCAGTAATTTTTTTGTAATGTATTTTTAAAGGTTGAGAATTATGTTTTGTACGTTGTGAAAGTGCAATGACTCTAACACTACACTTGAGAGAGCGGAGGTGTGTATGTGACTGCTGATGCTGATGGTCATATTGCAACCTGTATGAAATTCTCCCTAGTGTAACAAGGATGAAGTTTTTATTGTAAATATTTTTAAATGTATTTAACACTGCTATGGAATCATGCTTCCCATCGGTCTGCCTTGAGTTGAATGTGACTCAGATTAGGTAACTTATAAATGATAAAAACATTTGCATGAGAATGCTTCATTTTTTCCTTTTAAGTTGGCAGACTTTGTTCAAACTTATGTGCACAGAAAGCACTTCTTAATGTAAAAGAATCTAAAATCGTCAGCTACATTTCACTGAATGATGTACACATGCGCCACAGAATTATATTTAATTTTTATTTTCTCAGGGTGAAATGAAAGCTTTGGGTTTAAATGCTTTAGAATCGCATTTCAAGATGAAAATAAATAAGCAATAATTGGTCCAGCTGTAGACTCTGTGCAAAGTTGCATTGAAAAAAATCCACAATCATTTCGTTATTTACTTATGGTTTTATTTTGTTTCTTAAAATTTATTTTTACAGGCATTTTGCACTGAAAATTATTTAAGTTTTAACAAGCAACTGTATGCTTATGTATTTAAAGTACCATTGTATATATACCACAATATTTTGTTAAAATTGGGGGAAAAAAATGGAATGTAAAGATAAAACATTTGTCATTAGCTCTGAGAGTGTTTCCATATTTCCATTTCCTGGAAATTTACAACACTAAATATTGGTTTCACTTTAAAATAACTCTCATAACTTAAAGACTTGCTTAACAAATCAGTAGTTCCATAATATTCAGATATCAAAACAGATGAATCATGGTTTCAAGACATTACAAGTATTTGAATGTACATTAGCCAATGATCTGTTAAGCATTATTTATGAAAGTTATTATAAAGTGTCACAATGATATTCAATATTTCAATGAGGCAGACAGAATCACAATATCCATAACTCTCTAACTGGCATTACCTGGAGTTACACAAACCCAAGTGACTTCAATTGGTTTCAAAGCCCACTCATTTTTATTTGTGTGCTTTAATAAAATATTATCACAAAAATACATTTGATCAATTTGTTTGCTTTTTATTATCTTAACCACAGTCTTACCTCTTCATCACGGCACCTGTTAGTGGGTGGGATTTATTAGGGAGCAAGTGAACATTTTGTCCTCAAAGTTGTGTGAAACAGGAAAAATGGGCAAGCGTAAGGATTTGAGCGAGTTTGACAAAGGCCAAATTGTGATGGCTAGATGACTGGGTCAGAGCATCTCCAAAACTGCAGCTCTTGTGGGGTGTTCCCGGTCTGCAGTGGTCAGTATCTATCAAAAGTGGTCCAAGGAAGGAACAGTGGTGAACCGGCGACAGGGTCATGGGCGGACAAGGCTCATTGATGCACGTGGGGAGCGTGTGGTCCGATCCAACAGACGAGCTACTGTAGCTCAAATTGCTCAAGAAGTTCATGCTGGTTCTGATAGAAAGGCGTCAGAATACACAGTGCATCACAGTTTGTTGCGTATGAGGCTGCATAGCCGCAGACCAGTCAGGGTGCCCATGCTGACCCCTGTCCACCGCCAAAAGCGCCAACAGTGGGCACGTGAGCATCAGAACTGGACCACGGAGCAATGGAAGAAGGTGGCCTGATCTGATGAATCACGTTTTCTTTTACATCATGTGGATGGCCGGGTGCGTGTGTGTCGCTTGCCTGGGGAACACATGGCATCAGGATGCACTATGGGAAGAAGGCAAGCCGACGGAGGCAGTGTGATGCTTTGGCCAATGTTCTGCTGGGAAACCTTGGGTCCTGCTATCCATGTGGATGTTACTTTGACACGTACCACCTACCTAAGCATTGTTGCAGACCATGTACACCCTTTCATAGAAACGGTATTCCCTGGTGGCTGTGGCCTCTTTCAGCAGGATATTGGACCCTGCCACAAAGCAAAAATGGTTCAGGAATGGTTTGAGGAGCACAACGAGTTTGAGGTGTTGACTTGGCCTCCAAATTCCCCAGATCTCAATCCAATCGAGCATCTGTGGGATGTGCTGAACAAACAAGTCCGATCCATGGAGGCTCCAACTCGCAACTTACAGGACTTAAAGGATCTGCTGCTAACATCTTGGTGCCAGATACCACAGCACACCTTCAGGGGTCTAGTGAAGTCCATGCCTCGACGGGTCAGGGCTGTTTTGGCAGCAAACCGGGACCAACACAATATTAGGAAGGTGGACATAATGTTATGCCTGATCTGAGCATAACGATGAGGGCTTTATATTTCTAAACTTCATAACACTTCAATAATTCCCATGTAGTCCAGTTGGGATGTTCTCTATAGGAAGATATAGGCCTATTATTGGCAAATATTTAAGGCCCTTCATTCAGTATGTCCACTGAAGGTGGACCATAAAAACCTCCAATATTTATAACAAGCAACACCAAAGATGACCCAGTCATCGATTCTCTATAGCCAGTCATCATTTTGTTTATTGCATCATTTACAAAAACAAGCAAGGAATAAACTTTAGACATTAATGTATAACGGAAGATCCCTCATCCTTCTCTGGCGCACAAGCACCTTGTCTTTTCTCTGATACAGCAGTAACACAGCACTGGATCCTGAAGATGAGCCTTTGGGACACAGGGATTATGTCATTGTTGCTGGTGTTGTGCCGAACTTTGACTCCCTGCCAAATTATTACCCCCCCCCCTCGTTGAAGTCGCTACCTGATTGCCTAATCCTAACCCCACCCCCACACCTAATCCTAAACCTACCAATACTAGGGGGGGGTAATAATTTGGCGGGGGTCAGAATTCGGCACAATTCTTGTGGTGGCTCCAGTGCTGATGGCGGTGGTCCGGTGTTGTGCCGAATTTAACTCCCTGCCAAAGTATTACACCAGAAAACAACAACAGTGCTATGGTTTATACAAAAAAAAAAAAAAAATTTGGTTTTTACACAAATTACATCATCATGACCAACTAATCTGCTCCTATAAGTTTTTTTTTATTAACTTAAAATTTTAAGTTAAGTTACAATATATATAAACAGACAAGTAAAGATTGCTTCAAAAAAGGCAGAGATCCAGGCTGTTGGATTTAATTGTACCTTAAGAAACTGGTGTGACCTATGTCTAAAAATGCCAGCTTCTGTGTTTGTTGTGTCAGGCACAAGAATAAGGCCACCGACAGACCCAGTGGTCATCAGCTCGCCAGTGTTGCATTTCATGGACATGAGGTCACCGCCGAATTATGTAAGCATCTGGGTAAACTGAGATACCTGTTGTGAAGGAGGTACTGTGACTGGTGACTACAGGACTGTGCTTAAAACCTTTGAGTTAGATGTAAGTATGTGTCTAAGGTCTGGTTTATTTTTACACATGGTAAAATAAAATGTAATTTGCCATGCTTTTGTTTCATATAATGATACCTTAATTGTGAACATAATGTTATTTGAAAAATGAAGCAATGGACTTATTTTTAGTGGCTATATGAAGTCAGTTCTTCTCAGGTTCACACAGGTGTCGATCAGAGGTGTAGTTCATCACATTAATATCAACATAATCCAATAACACTGACAAGTGTGACAATACTAAATATCTTTATGTTTGTTCATTGCAAACTTGCTAACCCCATATGTTTGTGATATATTTCTTTATAATAGATGCCACTTGGTTTTTTTTATTTTTATTTTTATTTTTTTATCTAATACAAAGACATTCGGAAGTATGACAAGGGGTTTTTTAAGGCCACTATAATCACAACCCATTTATTACAACAGAAATTAAAATGTGTAAGTAAATAAATCACTAAATACTGTACTTGTTTGACACTATTTGTTCTACTATAGCATCAGAGACACGCATGAGACCGATCTGATTGACCAGTGTCCAGAATTATTTTTATTGTGTCAGAAAGAACTGAGAGCAAACCTGGACATTTCAGTTAGTTCCAAAAACCCTTGCTGTTAGAATTTGAAACTGGCTACCAAGACGATCCCAAAGATGTAAACAGTGCCTGTAGTTCACCCTGTCATTGGACTCCATGTTCATTTCACATTCTTTAACTTTGAGGATAAGCTTCATTATTCACGTTTTCAAACTGGTCCTCCACTTATATAAATACTGTGTTGGGTAAGTTACTCTAAAAAAGTAATAAATTACTAGCTAATAATTACATCTTAAACAGTGTAATTAGATTGCTGTACTATTACACTCTCTAAAAATTATTGCATTATTAACTTTCTAAATATTCACTATTGTTTTTATATACAATTGTTCTATAGTCTATACAGTATTTAATGTGATTACATCAGAAGTAACTGTAATTAAATTGCAAAAAATTAAGAATAATCCCTTAGTTTACTTTTTTAAGGGAAATTCTGACCTCATGGTACCAGTATGCACTAAATGATTTTAACATTATACAAATATAATACAAATAGCTTTACTGTTACCTTTTGATACTTTTGTTCATACAAAGTTGTTTTTCTATTTTTGTATGTTAAATGATCAAATTGATCAATGTAAACATCTGTACAGAATTTTAATACAATATTGTATATATACTAAATAGCACATGGTGGTTGAATTTCTATGTATTTGGAATTTTTCTGTGTCAACATCACTTTTCATCCTAGTCTTTTGTAATTTCCACCAAATTACTTTCTTAATGACATCACCCTCCATGAAAAAAAAAAATTAATAATAAAATTGATGGGGATTTAAAGTCGGCATGAAACAGAAGTTGTGATAGTCTTTTCTTTCCATATGTATTCCAAGTGAAACGGCTTCTCCAACAAGAAAAAGTGTAGGGCGGGACTTGATTTTGTAAATCGGGAATTAGATACTTGGATGGTTGTGGTTTGCTATTGGTCTATCTCATGTGAGTGACAGGTTGTCCCGCCCTCACGCCAGTAAACACATCAACAGAGAAGAGATGTCACTGCTAGAGGGAGTGGAACTTATTTTGATTAAAGATTACAAGTACACGTGATTTTTAAAAAAAAATAATGATGTACATGAATAAATCATTTATAATAAATACTGAAATATTCCATTAAAAAATAAGAAATGTTCATTTTGATTTCATGGTGACTTGGTAACAGTTTAAACATCAGCACATCAAGTATCCAGTTGCACATCTTAAAGAGATTCAATGTTACAAGACTCAACATCAGAACGCTGACAATACAGGTAATTGTAACAGGTAAATATAAATAAGGTAAATAAGGTAAATTACATCATCATTACAGAAGTCGTTCATGCTGAAACTTAAATAAAAAATATCAAAATGAACTTCAAGTTGACACAGCTCAAGTAAACACTCTCAGTGAGCAATTGCTAACTTCAGCTCATTCATCTCAGCCCATTTTGTAAGTAATCAAGGTATAATAATTAAAGTTTAACTGCCTAATCTTGTCAGGAGCATATTTCTAATGTTTTAATCTTCTACACCCTTTTATAGAAATAATTCTTTAAACAACAACGCAGTGATATTCTTTTTACAATAGCAAGAGTTCAAAAGCCATTGCAGGACAGGAATTACCATATAAGCTCTTTTCACCCATTAGTGACATGGTTAAGAACATTTTATATATTCTATCTAATCGTTTTGTTTTGTTTGGCAAGGAAAGAGCCTTTAATAGCAGCAGTATTTTTAAATGCAAATAAAAGACAGAATGAGGCTCCAGAGGCTGGAGGTTATATAGCTTAAAGTCAGTCTTCAGTCTGACCCTTTAGTGAACTGTTTGGCTGTGCTCTCGTGACCCCCTCCTGCGGTGCTCACGGTTCAAACTGCGTTCGCGGGTCTATATGTCATGTAAACTCATAAATCAAAGACAAATTCACTACCTATAGCTGTGCCACGTGTCACTAATGCGAGTCATTTTATGCGAGTAAACAAAAACAACCAGTAGCTCCAGCAGGCTGCGTACACGTCATTCAATGTAAAGAAATGCGTGGTGTATCATTCATTTGAATATAATCTGAAATAGCTGACAGTGAATCATTTTATATGATCATAGAGTAGGCTACCGAGCGTAGAGAAATCTTTATAGGCTACTTGTGGTAATCGAAAACGATTCTTTTTTTATCAGGGTGCGAATTATGTGGGGATTGGGGAATCTTACCCCCCTAATTAAGGCTTGGTTCTACTTTTTGCTTATAATTAGCCTATATTTTTAGCAAACATTTTTAGTCAAGACAAAAGTTTACAAGTCAGGGCGCACGAGGCTTTCCCTCGTTCGCCTGAGGAGGGAACAATCACAACAACACGCAGCTCAGGCGCTTTCTGTTCCGAACTGTATCGAAAAGAACTCAAATACTGCCATTTTTGACACTTAAGTATAAGTTTACATGTGTCACAAAGGTGTTTTGTTTAAAACATCTTTCAAACGGTTGGCATTTAACAAAAGACGATTTGTTCACGCGCGTAACGAACCCGCATATTGTGCCCCGAAAATTGCAGTCAGAAATTCATTTACAAAATTATACTCCTCCTTAAAGTAATTATATAATTCGCAGACTACTTTTCACCACCATTTTAAAACAGCTTATTCCTTGTATAGCTAAATTTAGGCGGCGGACCTCTGTGATGGGGGTGAAACTGTGATAAAGGCGACGATCAACATCCAAGGCTCCAATTAAAACTCTCTCTCTCGCACACCAGTGAAAGGCTGTTTATCTCTTGACCCAATTAGAACATTACTGTAAGTGGCTTTAATGATGCCCTTGATTTGATTTTTGTGATGGACAGCGCAGAATAGATGGCAGTGTGGATAATTACTGCTGCTCAGGCTGCGTATCTCGTTATTTGATGGACAGTGAACTTGGCGAGCTTTGCGCCCAGAGTTCACAGAGATGTCAGGGTCCGCGCTGCAGGGTCACCAGCGGGTCACCAGCGCCCGGGAACGAGCACTGAGACCAACACAAACTCAGTGTTGGAGATTACAGCTCAAACGAGACACGTATCGTTAGCGATGACTCAGAATATTACTCTCAAGATGGCGGAATAAACATCGAAATGAGAAATAAATAGCGGAGGGGAACTCCCTTTGGAGTCTTTTTAGTTATGAAAACTTTTACTGTTTTATATTTAGCTACAGTTTGTATTAAAACATCTATCAATGCAAAATGAAAGTGATTTTTTAGACTGAGATGTTAAAGAATAGAACATTTGGCACTTAAGATTCAATTCAGTTCATTTCAGCTTTCTTGTCAGGACTATTAGTTCAATAGTTAATAATCCCAAAGTATTTTCAGCTATATCATCACATGTATTTGGGTCTTTGGATAGTTCAATGAAACCAATTGTAGTCTTTATATATATCTACATATATATTACACACACATATGCATACTTTTATGTATCTATAACATATATCGCGTCACAAAAATTGTATTAAACCGCTTTATAAATTCATATAAAATCCATTTTCATTTATAGTTGACAGTTAATATATAAACAACTCTTTTTAGACTCTTCAAACTCAACAGTAAAGTTTGGTTACAAATGTCACCAGTGGATTAAATGGGTTAAAGTACTGCAGAGTATAGATAATATCACAGTTTACATATAGAACATAATTGAAATAGGAAGAAGCTATAGGAAGAATCTATACAAGCTTTCTTTAGTGAACTATCCTTGAACTTCAGGTTGCATTGCTCTTGGCTCCAGTTGAAAGACTTTATTAGGTTCGTCAAAGCATTTCACACACTGCTACGACTCTTACGAGGGAAAACAGGCCTCATAATTGCACAAATTCACAAATAAGGCCAAGTTTGAAGGTTTGCTTAGGGCATTTGGCACGGTCGGGTCATGTCGAAGAATAAATATGGCAACGGTCGTGTAATGGGTTAACATATGAATGAGTTGCTTACATAGACACATACCTAAAATACCCGCAAACATAGATATGTCATGCGTGACTTTTCCCCATCCCATCACACAGGATGAAAGGTGAAATGCAGGGCAGACACACATCAAAGAATGAAGAGAGGGAAAAATTTGGAGCCATCCTGTCTCTTTAATTGACTGCCTTCCCAGCTTGTTTTTTCCACGTTATGGCTGTCGTAAAAACAGTAATTCAGACTGCTGTGGGTGTTTGCTCTTCATGTACCGGTAACCTTGCTCTGCTCCGTCACTTTTTAAGCTGACCCAGGTTTGAACCCACAGCGAGACAATGATCATATTTATGATATTACTGCACACTCTGCTCCACATGAAAACATCTATGGCACTGTTCCAGGTTAAAGTCTAATATGAGATCAGATATACCACACTCCTGACAACACATATATCTGTCATAACTTATTTCAAACACTGATCTCAGTGAAGTCTAGTTAGATAAACAGACGGAAGCACAAAAAATAAAATGATATTGCAATGTATATTGATATTGTAAACAGACCTGAGAATAATGACCTGAATGAACTCTGTATAAATGTTTTTTTTTATTGCAAATCAACTGTACATGTCTATATGAGAAATGTCATTTTTATAATCTTAATTTTTTAATATTAAAAATTGATTTTATTTCCAGTGATAAATTAAATTAAAACGAATAAACGCAAATAAATATTGCCATTTAAATGTACATGTGAAGGTAAGCTGTCTAACCTGTGTAATGACCTTTTCAAGAACCCCCACGCCAAAGAAGGACAAAAAGAGGGACATTTAAGGGATTTAAAATGTAAAAGTAGAGCTTCACAGTTTAAGCTCCTCAATTAAATCCTCTACGGTATTTCTGATGGCGCACAAGCCCAGAGTAATGAGTGTAAACGACGGGAATATTGGCAACAAAAGAGCCTCGGATGCTTCCTTTTGTGTCGGGGGAATTAACACCTTTTCAAAGTGAAATCTCAGGATTGTCTGCCTGCTACAGGAGGTGGTATTAAAATGCGCCTATAACAAATGGTTCAGAGTTTGGAGCAGCTTCTGCCCTGTGGGCGGGGCGAGATGACACCACAATTAAAGATGAACTTTGTGTGAACTAATTTATCTGAGGAAGGTAACAGGAGGAGACCTGCGCGCAATGGATATATAAGGGCGCGCAAGCGAGAACAACCCTCAGTCTGCGCGTAAAGACGCATCTCCTCTCCAGAAGCTCTTTGGCGATCTTTGCGCGCTTCAGCATGGGGCTGTACACTCTCATAGTCACCTTTCTCTGCACCATCGTGCTTCCCGTTTTGCTCTTTCTCGCAGCGGTTAAGTTGTGGGAGATGTTATTGATTCGACGGGTTGATCCGAGCTGTGGTAGTCCACTGCCGCCAGGTACAATGGGCTTACCCTTCATTGGAGAAACGCTCCAGCTGATCCTCCAGGTACGCGTGCACTTTTATTGCACAAGTTCAGATGATTGTACTGATAAATGCGATGTTCACTAATGTTTTGCTGTGTTAATATCCGATACATGTGGAACAAAACATGCGTTTTGGAATCTTTGTGCCAATAACACGTTGTCCTTATACACAGAGAAGGAAGTTCCTCCGGATGAAACGCCAGAAATACGGATGCATCTACAAAACGCACCTCTTTGGTAACCCGACTGTCAGGGTGATGGGAGCTGATAACGTGAGGCAGATTCTGCTGGGCGAACACAAGCTGGTCTCAGTTCAGTGGCCAGCATCAGTGAGAACTATACTGGGCTCGGACACCCTCTCCAATGTTCATGGCTCTCAACATAAAAACAAGAAAAAGGTAAGGATGCCAGTCAGTACCTTTGTGTTGTGTTTTACATGAAATTGCATTAATGTTGGGAGTATTTTACAAAACTTTCTCCTACATTGTTCTCTGAGGAACTGATAAGATGAAACTCATGCAAGAACTTTGTAGTATGTCAGTGGTTGCTCCTTTAAAGTTTTTGAGGAACTTGATATATTTGATGCTCCTTGATTAAATAATATAGAGTATTTGGGAGCCTAGAAGCTTTGCAGATGGTTTCTCAAGTATTTTTATAGTTCCTCAACTTCAATCTTTGCATTGAAATGAAAAAATGATGCATTGTTTTTTTTTTGTTTTTGTTTTTTTTAATGTTCTGTTTAGGCCATTATGAGAGCGTTCTCAAGAGATGCTCTGGAGCACTACATCCCAGTGATCCAGCAGGAGGTGAAGAGTGCCATTCAAGACTGGCTGCAGAGAGATACATGTGTCCTGGTTTACCCGGAGATGAAGCGACTCATGTTCCGTATAGCCATGAGAATCCTGCTTGGTTTCGAGCCGGAGCAAATCAAGACGGACGAGCAGGAACTGGTGGAAGCTTTTGAGGAAATGATCAAAAACTTGTTCTCCTTGCCTATTGATGTTCCCTTCAGTGGCTTGTACAGGGTAAGTTATTGTAGAACGACAGTCTGAAGATGCATTTTTGGTATGTGAAATACATTTCACGTAATAACGATGTGTAATTTGATTGGCAGGGTCTGAGAGCACGCAATTTCATTCATTCCAAAATCGAGGAGAACATCAGAAAGAAAATTCAAGATGATGACAATGAAAATGAGCAAAAACACAAAGATGCTCTTCAGCTGTTGATTGAGAACAGCAGGAGAAAAGAAGAGCCCTTCAGTCTGCAGGTAATTATTTTTCATTAGATTTGTCGGATATTGTTTTATGCCCAAAAGTGAAGTGGGATCCAGTCTGCAAACATCGTTAATGAAGTGTTTTTCCCCCTCAGGCAATGAAAGAAGCAGCTACTGAGCTTCTGTTTGGAGGTCATGAGACCACCGCCAGCACTGCAACCTCACTGGTGATGTTCTTGGGACTGAATTCAGAGGTGGTGCAGAAAGTTAGAGAGGAGGTTCAGGAGAAGGTATGATCCAAAAAGTTTAACGTTGAGTTCTTCTCAATCTGATTGCATTACTTAACCAATGTGTGGGCTAATGGACTTTATTATTTTTTTTTTTTAATCCACAGGTTGAATTGGGCATCTACTCACCTGGAAAGACCATAAGTATGGAGCTGTTGGAACAACTGAAGTACACTGGATGTGTGATTAAAGAAACTCTCAGAATCAACCCTCCTGTACCTGGAGGCTTCAGAGTGGCGCTCAAAACCTTTGAATTGAATGTGAGTTAAACTTCAAGGTTGATCATTAATGTAGTTCATGGCTTTAAAATGTCCTATTAAAATACTCTCCCATTTGTTTAACACTGAATTCTTTTATTTTCCCTTTCAGGGTTACCAGATCCCTAAAGGATGGAATGTCATTTACAGCATTTGTGACACGCATGACGTTGCCGAGGTGTTTCCTAATAAAGATGAGTTCCAGCCAGAGAGATTCATGAGAAAAGACCTGGAGGATGGCTCCAGGTTTAACTACATCCCCTTCGGAGGTGGTTCCAGGATGTGTGTGGGCAAAGAATTCGCCAAAGTGTTACTCAAGATCTTTTTAGTTGAGCTAACACAGCAATGCAACTGGATTCTTTCAAACGGACCCCCGACAATGAAAACGGGCCCAACAGTGTACCCAGTGGACAATCTCCCCACCAAGTTCAGTAGTTACGTCAGAAATTAGTCTGGAAATGAGTCCTGAACTAACACGAGCTTTGTACATATGTTTTTTAGATGAGCTGTGATGTATTGGATATTTTATATTTTGTTTATATAAAAGATGTGTATATAAGTCTATACAAGAAAGCAAAAACGAGGGCACTACTTTTTCATGGATCACTGTAATTCTACAAAGTGTCTGTGATGTATATTTATAATGTAGTTGTGTTATATAGCTTTTGTACTGTATGCAACTTATTTAACTTGCTCTTTATCATATGGGTTTTATTTAATAAAACAAATTCTTTCAAATTTCATAAGAAGTTCTTCATTGCTGGTATTATGTTTTAAGTAGTGGTCCACATGGAAGCACATGCATAGAACGTTCTGGACAATTCCCTGATCCTTTCTCATGTAAAAGAAAAGGAATCAGTATGTTATCTGAAAAGGCTTTAAATCTACAAACAGAAACGTTGAGATCTTAGGCATTATGAAAGCATTATAAAATGCAAAGTACCTGGAGCCCTGTCTTTAAGAAACAAACCAAATGTGGGTCCAGATAAGGATGATGGTTTTGAATAGAAAACGGTTAAACTGTTTTCATGCAGAGAACTTTATCACAGTAAATAATCAGTGGCAATTATATTAAACATCCAAACTGAAGTAGAAGTAGATGGATGTGGAACTGTGCTCAGATAAACCAGAAGTATAACACGTTTCTAAGGCTTCTTAATTATCAGCATGATCAAGACTGCTGAAAAACCTGTTGTACACAATCCTCTAGTTGTCTGACTGAATTATGATTTTTAGATTTTTTAGCAAGTCAAAGGCCTTTTAGTATAAAACGTCCACCTTCAGCTCATGGCAGATGTCTTTTTGCGGTGAAATCTTTACTGATTTTTATCAAGTGAATATGAATAACTTATATTGTTAGTAATATTTCAATATGAACACGTCCTGGAATCCATACATCATTTTTTTTTAAATCATGTTAAAATATGAGTATCAAATATAATACATCAGGCTTTTGAGGAATGTTTATTTGTTCATCTCTCAGTCATCATTGTATTGCATTGCCTTAATATGTGCTCCACAATAAAACCTAAAATATCATTTAAATATCATCTTAATAAGACATTTTACTGGGAGATATAAAGTGACAATTGATATTTATATGCATTTTATAAATTTCAGAATTTCATTTGACTTTTTTGGTAATACAAAAATCATCAACTGCACCAAATTACAAATTTTTGCTCAGTTTGGGCCTCTGAATAAATTGAGGTGTTTTTTTTTTTTTTTACCCTCTTTGAGTATGAGCTTCATATTCTGCTACTATAGGAGCCAAAAAAGCCTGATTTATGAAATATGATACTCAACAAAAAAGTTTTTTTCTTGAATAATTAAAATATTTTGTCTGAAGTTTCAATAAACTGTTCCAGTAAAAAAAAAAAAAAAAAAATTCTGACTATTATCAGGCTTTGCAAGGTAAACTCTTAAAACACTTAAAACTGTTCTTGTCTTAACATTTTAAATATAAGTTAATATAGTTAATATAAGTTAGTATATATAACTATGATTATAATTTTATTTTATTTTATTATTTTATTTTATTTTATTTCTGGTACCGTGTTTTTCTGTCACTGCTGTAATAATGTTTTGTAAAGTATAATTGCAAATGACAAATGTTACAGTACAGTCATCATCATTTTGGTACTAGCCGGTTTCAAAAGCTCATTACGCTGCCGTACGGTTGTTCTAACGACCCCCAAAGGCAAATTTGCACAAACGCATTACCCCCGATGGGGGCGCGTCTCCCAGCGCACAGGGGTCATGTGGAAGGGACTTGTCCTTGTGTGACACGGCAAGGGAGACAGAGAAGGCGGTGAGATGCTGGCAGATGCCTCTCTCGGCCATTTCTCGGCTTTTCTCTGCTGCTGATTTACACGCGTCCCGCTGCAGGGCTGACACCTTTATGTTCAGCCACCCTATCGCTGCAGGTCCAGGCCTTGGGAGAGATGCAGCTGAACTTTTCCTCCTATCACCTTGTAAAGAACGTCTGTCCGGCCCATTGTTTGACATCTAGGGGCGACAACAAAACTTTTTATTCCCAGAGCCATTTTTTTTCTAAATTTGTGAGTATATACAGAATTTATAGCAAGCAAATGAAAGAGGCCTGTTTTTATTCACTCCCCTGAACTGAACACAGTGTAAATCAGTGTAATTGCAGGGTGTTTTCCCTCAGACACTGAACTGCTTGTTATTTAGCATAAGGGAAGGGGACAAAAGAAGCATTTTCAGCTGAGAAGCCTCGTTTTTTTTTACATTTTCTGCACAAAATGTAAGTGATGCCAGTGCAAAAGTCATGGTACTGCAGCCAGAGCTATTGCAATGCATTGCAATTAATATTCAGAAATATTGTCAATTTGACCTCACTCACATTATCAGAAATGAACCCTAACATCGTCATTATTACTGAAATGAATTGAACCAACTGAATTGAACCAATTGAATTGACCTTAATAATGATACTATTGCCTTCTATACAGCTGTATATAGCTAAATAAATTTAACTGTTATTTTCCTGTTTATTACTGTGAGGCTGCTTTGACACAGTCTGATGAAGTGTATGAAGTGCTATATGAATAAATGTGACTTGACTTGACATTTTTTTTAGGCATCGTTCATGTCTGTTGCATAAACGTAGGGTTAGTGGTTCATTAAAAAACGTAATTTCAGCTAAACTCACTCTACAGGGGAAGTGTTAAAGATGTCTGACTGATATGGCTCTCCAACACTGAAGTGAAAATGACTTTTTCATTACCACGAGGGTCAATGAGAACGTTTCTAAAAGCATTTACACGTCTGCTGCCCTCTTGCCCTCCTGCTGAATCATATCAGACTTTTCCAGCTCTCAATCGGATTAACTATTAGCAGCCCATTGCTATTATTTATAATCAAGAGGGGGCTTTTCACGGGTCTCCAGGGTCAGGAAAAGTTCAGTCATTTACAAAAAGAGGCATGACCTCACAGAGACATTAATTTATCCATTTCTCGTGAGCTGGAAGTTTTGCAGGTCTGTTTTAGTACTATTGGCGATCAAAAAGAGTTTAAAATAGCATGCGAAAGCCAACTGTACAAGAAAGAGTGAAATAAGTATGTGATCTTCTTCATGTATAATGTACACCATTTAGACACTTATTTTTAGATAATTTGTGAACAGTTTCGCAGTTTTCTATTGGTGTACTTTTGCTTATACTTTGGGTTAGTGACTTGTGCAAACTTCTAACCATAAATATTAAACTTTAGTCATCAAGTCACGTTTATTTATACAGCACTTTATACAGATTGTTTCAAAGCAGCTTCACATTAATAAACAAGAAAATAACAACGTTAATACTGTAAAATTCATTGAATTTCAGCTGTAAAGCAGTTCTAAACAAGATAATAGTGTCATTATTCAACTCAGTTTTTGTTTAATGTTGTTTCAACTGAATTCAGTAACTGTGTCAGTGTTACAAAGTTCATCAGTTATGAAACGAGTTCAATTCAGCTATAAGCAGCTCTAGAGATGACAATAGACAATAGTTATTCAACTCAAGTCAGTTCAGTGTTGATTCAATTCAGTTCAATAACAGTGTCAATGTTGCAAAGTTAGAGTCATTATCCAGCTCAATTCAATTCAGATTTTGTTCTCATCTGATAGTGTCAGTGCAGTTAAATCGATAATATTACTAAATATTAATCGTCTTTTAAACCACAACTAAGCAAGCCAAAGGCAACAATGGCAAGGGGCCGAAACACCATCAGGTGACAGTAATGGAGAAAAAAAATTATTGGGAGAAGCTTTGGTCAGGGGTGTCCAATCCTGCTCCTGGAGGGCTACTGTCCTGCAGAGGTCCCCTTACAAAAAATAAGTATACTTCAAGTTCATTTTATTTAGTATACTTAAGTAAAGTTCAAGGTTGTGTCCGAAATCGCCCCCTATACCTTTAAATATGGCATTATTTGAGGGGACAGCCATTTGTAGTGGTGTCTGAAACCATAGTGGACGTTATTGAGTAGGCTCATTCAATCCCACAATGCACTGCAATAACAACCGATGCACACGCAACGGCTAGAGAATACCCATAATGCACTGTGAGAGTCGTGCACTGAATGAATTCCCGCTCCTGACCAGAAGACGGCGCCCGCAGCTGAATCATCCATCCATTTTCCAAACCGCGCTGGTCCAATGTGACTACAGCGTAATATCATTTATAGGTTTAAATTCCTTTTTAGCTGATTATTACATTTTTTATTTAAGGTTTATAGATAGTTTCCATGACAGAGTTCAAGATAAATCTTTTCATTACTACTGGAGCTGCCAGTTTGCTAAGTTTCAAATAATTATGAAACAGCGAGCACAAACTACGCAAAAGCGACAGCCCTTCAGGCGCACTCAGTATCTGAATTCATTCACTCATTTTCATTCCCTCTTTCAAGTGGACTATAGTAGTGGACTAATGTACGGAATAGGGAATGAGAGGATAGGGGGCAATTTGGGACACAGCCCAAGTATATTTTTAAGTATACTTTATGTAGGAAGTATACTAATATCAATGTTCCAGTAGTATACTTGTAAGTGTACTATTTCAATACTACTTGGGACTAAATTGGCCCACTTTTTAGTGTATATAAGTATACTTTTAAGTATACTTTAAGTGTAACAGTAGTAAACTTTAAATACACAACTAGTTTACAACTACGTTTTTCGTTTGTATGGCAACTATACTACAAGTGAATTTATAAGTATACTGATAGTTTACTAGTTAAATTGTAGCACATTTTTTTAGTTTATGAAAGTACACTTTGAATACTCTCAGTAAACTACTAGTTTAGTAGTTTTACACTGCAAGTATACTTCTAAGTTTTGTAAGTGAACTTAACATCATACTTATAGTTTACTATATTTTTGCACTTTAAGTATACTACTATGTTCCTGTTTAGGTATTGATTTTTATACTTAAAATATACCTTTAACTGTACTTTAAGTAGATGTGAAGTAAATTCCTATGTACACTAAGTGGACTAGCCTACACAAAAATGAACATACTCAGAATTAGGAACATATCTGTTTTCTTTATAAATCAATATTTTCAAACAATGTAAGTTTATAAGACAGTATGTAAAACTATGTGAAAAAAAGTATTTAATAGGCTACTCAATCAAAAGATTAAAAACAACTACAAGCCATGTGTACTTAGAATACTTAATTAAACTTTTAAGTATATCTCGATCAAAAGATTAAGTACAAGTATAGGTCAAATATACAGACTTTTCTGTCAGTATATGTCAGGTATAGTGTAATTTTAGGTATATTTCTGAGAAGTACATAAAAAGAAGACTGAAAGTATACTTTCTTATTTTTAGTTTAAAACAATTATACTAATAGCACACATGAATAAACTTCTTTTTTGTAAGGGTCAGCTTCAACCCCAATTAAACACCTGAATCAGCTAATCAAGGTCTTACTAGGCATACTAGAAACTTCTAGGCAGGTGTGTGAGGCAAGCTGGAGCTAAAGTCTGCAGGACAGTGTTCCTCCAGGATCGAGTTTGGACACCCCTGCTTTAGTGGGTAACAATAAATATTTATTGACTATAAATTTCTTTCAGAAACCCTCCACCTTCCCCAGCTCCACCTGCATGGATCTGCTACGGGTAATTCATGTATTGTACAGCAGCAGCATGACTTACTTGCTCACAGCTGTGTGTCGAGAATGACCCTAACAATTCCCGTACTTGATCAGCAGCAATAACCAACAGCAGCAGCAGCGTAGCAGATCTACATATCTACAGACTAAACATATCAACATTGTCATATCCATCACCATGCCAAACACTCAGAGAGTTGTCATGACAGAAATACACACATAACTGAAGTGTTTCACACCACAGTAAACAAAGACTAATAACTCTCTCTTTGATGAGATCGTCCACACCCGACACAGTTCAAGAGGCAGCTTTACTGTGGTCGAGCGACGCGGTTTAGGTTTTTGACTCAACCAGCAGCGTAAACAGTAAGCATGCACCATTTAGTCTTTAGAATAACATCAATGCTAGCATCCAACAAGTGAAAACAAAATCTCTGGAAAGAAGACCTTGTTCCAGTCTTGGCAGATAAATATCAGGAGCCTATTGAATGTGAAGATGATTTATTGCTTTTACCTGTGGCTTTCAGGTTGCATGACTATAAACATTAGTGAGGTTGTTTTGGCTTTATATCCAGTTGGGAAAGCTATAGTTTGAAATTGTAACTTCCCAAGACATGGTCCCATTATATTAAGTGTCTTTAACTACTATGTACAAACATTTTAAATGAATCATTTGATACAACACAATTATAGTGTACATACAGGTTTTACATTGTACTTAAATTTAAAAAATGACTGCAGCTGTAATTCATATGTAATTTCATCTTTAATTACACTGTTGACCCTTCCCTTACCCCTTAACCCACCCTTAAACCTATCCATACCACTAAACCTGTCCCTAACCCTACCCGGTCACCGTGATCTTGCCAAGTAAGACATGTTCCTGGATCAACATATTTTATTAATCCTGGAACAACATTCCTGTCTGAAAATTTAATCCTAACCCAATCACTACCCTTAAACTTAAACCTAACCCTACCCATAAGTTATCCCTAAAATCAGAGGGAAATAATAACACTGATACAGAAGCATGTAACCTTGGTTATAAGCCTAAACTTGACATAAACTCCGAACTTGTCTCTCAGATCTGATTGGTAGATTGAAATGTTGTTCCAGGATCAACAAAGGTGTCGATCCAGGAATATGTTGAACTTGGTGAAATTACACAATAGGTACAAATTTTTACCTAACTTTTTTTTCTGATGCAAGTAGTAGTTAAAGACACCTAATATAAAATGTGACTCAAGATGGTCATAATTTGAAGTAGTATAAGCTACCTTGCAAAAGATGTAGTTTGCTAAAATAAAAGTTACTAAGAAAAGTAAGCTACATGTAGCTAAGGGGACAGTATTTCAAATGTCAAACATATAGACCTTATACGCCAGAGAAACGTGCGCACCGCCATCTTTATAATATTGTCTTTGAACTTCCGTTATTGCGGTAGCTCTGTTTATTTCTATGGCATCGCTGTCAGGAATAACTAGCTGGTGAAGTGGATTTACTTATTGTAGGGTTAATGAAAGTGATCATGAGCATTGTAATGTTTAAAGCAGATGTCTTAACAAATGTCAGTACACCGGGAAGATTTTAAAAGGAGCATATATACATAAGATCGCTGTTAAAATACTTACCGGAAGTCAAAAGCAACGAGCGCAGCGCTGAAAAGGGGCAGGGCTACATAAGGTCTATAACCTTCAAATATATAATTTATGTATGCAATCAGAGCAGTATTTATCAGAGTTTAATGGGTCACAATACACATGACTTACACTAAATTAAAACTAAATCAAACTAGATAGCAGCCTAACTAGATATCATTATTGGAAAAGTCATTCAGTTAAAGATAGATGATGGTTATGCTGGGACTAAGTGAATCTTTTTTTGCACTGAACAGTCCAAATGAACTGATTCACTAAAATGATTCAGACTGAATTTAATGAATTTGTTTAATTAATGATACTTCAACCATTCATAATACTGAAAAGATAAACAATTACACAAACATTAGGCTATAAATGAAATGAAATGAAATGAATTAATTAATTATTAAATCATTTGTGTGACTTGAATAATCCTTGAAATAAGGCTTGAAAATGAGAATATTCAAATGTAATTTCCTTTATCAACTATAAGACGAAAATAGCAAGTATGCCAACATCGAATCCACTTGCCTCCTAAGTAGCCTCCATTTGTTTTTGACACAACCTTAAAACACCTCAAGACATCCAGACAAGATGTAAGACAACCAATTACTGTGCGATCCGCTGAGGTGGGAACTAATGATTGACTTTCGGAGACATCTGCTATTATGGTCTTCTGACGCACTTTTAAGGCAAGTTCAAACACTCCTCAGAGTTCAGGCCTCACAGTGGCCTCAAGCTGCTCATTCTGAGGTTTGTGGCGTCTCGGTGTCCTACACATAAACCTGAACAAACGTACGTTATTGCCTTAGTTTCTCTTTACAACACATCTCAGTTACTGAAAAGACCCATAAAAGCATGAAAAGACTCCTTTTCCCGCATTTTTTTAAAAAGTTTTTTTCAAAAAAGTTTAAAATGTCAATTGTTTAAGGATTTGTAGCAAACAAACACAAAGAAGAAAACTATGGAAGCTTGTTTCCGCCACAAAAAAGGTAAAAGACGTTTTATCTCACAATTATGAATTTTTTCTTGCATTTGCGAGTTTATATCTCACAATTCTGAGAAGAAAAAAAAATCAGAATTGTGAGTTATAAACTCACAACTGCAAGAAATAAAGCTCGAATTGCAAGATATCCCCCCCCCCCCCCAAAAAAAAAAATCAGAATTGTGAGATAAAAAGTCACAATTACCAAGTTTATATCTCGTAAGTCTGAGAAAAAAAGCCAGAATTGTGAGATATAAACTCAGAATTGTAAGAAATAAAGTCAGAATTAAGAGATATAAACTTGGAATTGTGTAATTCTGACTTTAGAAGTCACAATTGCGAGTTTATTTCACAATAATGGCTTTTTTTCTTGCAATTGTGAGAAAAAAAAGTCTGAATTGTGAGATAAAAAGTCGCAATTACATACTTTTTATTGTGTGACGTAAACAGGCTTCCATAAAAAAAACCTCAAAAATAAATTATAAAAAAGATTCCAGGCTTCAGAATTTGACTGGAAAAAGTGCTTAATTATCATGAATGGAAAATGTGCTTAATTGATCTTAAAAAATGTCACGACACAAAATGTACTGTAATAATCTAATTAATGGCTCGGTAATTGGGTTTTGTGGTTCTAAGTAAAGGTTTATGTGTTTATACCACAATGAGCTCAGCTCTGATGAATAACAGCAATAAATCTTTAGAGATGTTTGAGTTTTGTTGATGTTTAGCCCGTTGCACTTGGCTTTCAGTGGCAAATCAAAGGCAGATAACCTACAAGATCCATGTGCGACCTGAGCAAATCTACTACTGCATCTTTATGCTACACGTTTGATTTGGACTCCAGCACAAAGCCACATACCACCTAAAGTTCAAAAGTTCAGTCTAGCCATGAACTTTGTCAGGACTCAAGTTGTTCTGCAGTCGCAGTATTTTCACCCACGCTCTGTCCTGAGTAACACAGATTTCTGTGGAGAACAGCAATAAGATTATTGTGAAAGTAATTACGCGGGTTACATTCCATTTCATCTAAATGCCTATTTGCTTGCTTCTCTGAGAAAAACAAATCCATTTTAGCACATTCTGTGAAGAATGTACTGAAATGGATGGCCAAACAAACAGTAGGGAATTAAAAACAACAATAAACGTGTCATACCGTTTTATCTTCTAGTGTTTTATTACTCTGCACACTTCAGAAGTGGAACAGGTAGGGTTGCTCCGAGGTCATACGAGCCATAACAGGGCCGAACTTCATCCAGATAAGATGTGGAAACCTCTCCCTTGTCATATAGTTGTGAATGAATACATGAAAATATCTTATTTGTCATTAGCAGTGTTGGGGGTAACGCATTACAAGGAACGTGAGTTACGTAATCAGATTACTTTTTTCAAGTAACTAGTAAAGTAATGCATTACTTTTAAATTTGCAGCAAAATATCTGAGTTACTTTTTACTTTTTTCCCATTTCTTGACTGACAGCTCTCCTGTCTCCATGCTTAAAGAAATCGGGAATAAGTGTAGAGGCGTTGTGTGCGCTGTGTAAACATGATGGTTATTGTTTCAGTATTCCTCAAAATTAATCAAATAGGTGAAATGCAAACTCTGAATATTAGGCAAACCTGCAATAATGAAATGTGATAAATAACGCATATACTTTATGTATTTAATCTCACTTTATTAACTGTACAGGCGTGAATTTCCTTCAGCCTGAAGCTTATTCTTTTCACTGCTGGTGTGAAAGGGCCTTTACATTTGCCAAAAAATATACTTTTTTATTTATTAAAAAAGCCTCTGGATTAGAGAAATGTGTGGCTCATTTCATTACATTCATGGTTATTTCAAATAACACATGCAGGATATACACCGATAAAATTATGACCACTGACAGGTGAAGTGAATAACACTGATTATCTCTTCATCACGGCACCTGTTAGTGGGTGGGATTTATTAGGCAGCAAGTGAACATTTTGTCCTCAAAGTTGATGTGTTAGAAGTAGGAAAAATGTGTCACAAGAGCGTCTCCAAAACTGCAGCTCTTGTGGGGTGTTTCCGGTCTGCAGTGGTCAGTATCTAGCAAAAGTGGTCCAAGGAAGGAACAGTGGTGAACCGGCGACAGGGTCATGGGCGGCCAAGGCTCATTGATGCACGTGGGGAGCGTGTGGTCCGATCCAACAGACGAGCTACTGTAGCTCAATTTGCTCAAGAAGTTAATGCTGGTTCTGATAGAAAGGTGTCAGAATACACAGTGCATCACAGTTTGTTGCGTATGGGGCTGCATAGCCGCAGACCAGTCAGGGTGCCCATGCTGACCCCTGTCCACTGCCGAAAGCGCCAACAGTGGGCACGTGAGCATCAGAACTGGACCACAGAGCAATGGAAGAAGGTGGCCTGGTCTGATGAAACACGTTTTCTTTTACATCACGTGGATGGCCGGGTGCGTGTGCGTCGCTTACCTGGGGAACACATGGCACCAGGATGCACTATGGGAAGAAGGCAAGCCGACGGAGGCAGTGTGATGCTTTGGCCAATGTTCTGCTGAGAAAACTTGGGTCCTGCCATCCATGTGGATGTTACTTTGACACGTACCACCTACCTAAGCATTGTTGCAGACCATGTACACCCTTTCATAGAAACGGTATTCCCTGGTGGCCTCTTTCAGCAGGATATTGCGCCCTGCCACAAAGCAAAAATGGTTCAGGAATGGTTTGAGGAGCACAACAACGAGTTTGAGGCGTTGACTTGGCCTCCAAATTCCCCAGATTTCAATCCAGTCGAGCATCTGTGGGATGTGCTGAACAAACAAGCCCGATCCATGGAGGCCCCACCTCACAACTTAGCGGACTTAAAGGCTCTGCTGCTAACATCTTGGTGCCAGAAACCACAGCACACCTTCAGGGGTCTAGTGGAGTCCATGCCTCGACGGGTCAGGGCTGTTTAGGCAGCAAAAGAGGACCAACACAATATTAGGAAGGTGGTCATAATGTTATGCCTAATCTGTGTATAATAAGTTATGATCTAAAACTAATCAGTGGCCCTTTTTTTTGGGATCCCTTGAGAAAGCAAAGTACAACTAGCATACTTTTAAAAATAGTATAATTATGATAAAAGAATATACTTAAGTAATATTTTCAGACACTTAAATACATGTTATTTACAATTAAATAAAAATACATTGTAGTTTAACTTTATATAACATACACTTAGTTGAACTAAGAGTGTTTTGACCCACTAAAGTAGAACTAAAGTATATATTTTTTAAGTAATTTCATAATTTTCTTTGAAATATGGTTAAAAATTGTACTGACAAGCATTTATGGTAAACTAAAATATACTTTAATGTCCCTCCTATTGAAACTCTACTTGAAACATGTATTAAAATATTTGTACTTGCATATTTATAATTATGTTGCAATTTAGTACATTTACAGTTTATTAACTTTAAATGTAATATAAAATAACTACAGTTAAAAAATATAGTACTTTACATGTGCTTATGTTACTCAACACATCAAAATAAGTACTTATTTAAAGCATGACAGGATTCTTAAAAGAATGATTTTGGTCATTATCACAAAGTGCACTTTTTAAAGGATGTTAAGAAACAGTCATGAAAGTGTACTCTCTTTAAGTACATTTACGTGGCCTTTTATTTCATTAATATATTATCAGCAAGTACTTTTTTTTTTTTTTTCAAAAATATACTTACAAGATGTGAAGTACACTACAAGTGCACATTCAATACAATAAAGCACACTTTGCATGTCAGATTTGTATATTTATTTAGCCCTGCACATCGTGATGTTTCTTCTACTCAGAATAACAAAAGCATTGCAGGTTCATTTACACATCAGTGTACACATTTACACATCTTCACTTACAAGCAGTAAGCCTGATTCCTTCAGGCCTCAGGAGACTGGAGCAGACGGAGAGCGTCTTCAACACTGCTGATAAAACACACTCTAGTCTGTGTGTCTCTGTGTTGAGTGTCATCTCACTCTGGATCTCACAAACCCTCCGTCAGACTGAGTTTATTGTGCTGGGGGGAGGCAAACCATGTCAGTTCATGTATCTCCTAATGACTTTAATTCTCAGAGTGCCATTATGAAACATTTCTTAAAACTATAAATAAAGAAAAAAACGCATAAATGCAGGGACATTAGATGAATATCAGAAATACAAATGTTAGTGTCTTGGAGATATTTTAAGAAAGTTGTCAGTTACATTACAGGGATAGTTCACTCAAAAATGAAAATTTTGTCATCATTTAAGTCCAAACCTGTATGAGTTTCTTTCTTCTGCTGAACACAATAGAAGATATTTCGAAGAATGTCAGTAACCAGAGAGTTGATGGTAGCAATTGACTTCCATAGTATTTTTTTTCTTACTATGGAAGACAGTGGCTACCATCAACTGTCTGGTTACTGACGTTCTTTTTATTTCAACAGAAGAAAGAAACTCATACAGGTTTGGAACAACATAAGGGTGAGTAAATAATGACAGAATTTTCATTTTTGTCTGAACTATCCTTTTAAGTCATTCACAATAGTGCAAGCAATGGATGTGAATTATGGGAACCCATGGGAAAACTTCTATTGCTCATTGGTTGTACCTCATATGACCTTTCAACACTTGTCTCCGAGGTTTCTCCTAACAGGACAAAAAAAAAAGAAAAAGATATTTAAGACAATTGAAAGACAGAAAAGAACTTGATCACATGTATGTGGATCAAATGACTCAGATCATTTGGTCTTTCAAGAATTCCGTGGGAATTGTTCATATCATATTTGATCGCAGACTGTGGCGTCTTGGAAAATCTGCACAGTGTAAGACATTAGGTGCATCCAAATATAATTGCACTATTCCATGCTGTTTTTTAATATAGTGCGAGTGTGTCTACAGTCAAAATTCCATCAACAAAAAGTGCACTTCAAATACCCGGAAGATCCACTTAATTAACCAAAATTTTCTATTTTTCTCTCTCACTCTCAGTAAACATCAGAGAAGCAGGAGTTTTTTCTATTTAATCTCATTCCTGTCTTTTAACTGAGAAGTGAAAGACATTTCATCTTTTGCCGAGATGAGATGTCAGCCACTGAACTGAACTGAACTGAGCTGGGCGACGACATCACTGTTTTTATAGATGAAATGAACTAATTTAACAATTGCTGATCTTTACAACAGAACTGAATCAACACTGAACTTTCATCATTGAATCATTTTCCTGTTATCACTGTAAAGCTGCTTTGAAACAACTTGTTTCTTTTCAACTCTCTGAAAAGTGAAACACCTGATGCTCATGGTTTCTACCTCTTCATTTTGTCATGTCCTTCCCTCCCCCATCCTCATTCATTTGGCCTGTACATGAACCCTTGCTGACTTTTTACCCTTCACTCCCTACCTGCTAACACACAAGCAGCTGTTTTTCTCTGTCCTCACAGGGATTCCTTGTGAAAAAGAAGTACATTGTAGCATACTTTTAAAAAGAGTACTTATTACAGAAATAATATTATTGAAAATAATATACTTAAGGTGAAATGAATGTAATGTTTTCGGACACTTAATTACATGTTATTTAAAATTAAATGAAAATGTCATAGTTTTAAAATTATTTTAAAAGCAGTTAGTTGAACTTACAGTAAGAGAGTTTTTGACCCACGTAAAGGGTTAGTTCACCCAAAAATGAAATAACGACTTTTCAACAATATCTAGTGACGGCCGATTTTTTAAAAACACTGCTTCGAAGCTTTACAAATCATTTGTTTCGAATCAGTGGTTCGGATCGCGTAAACAAAGCCTCATTTACTGAAATCACGTGACTTGAGTGGTGCTCCAAACCACTGATTTGAAACAAAAGATTTGTAAAGCTTCAAAGCAGTTTTTTGAAATCGCCCATCACTAGATATTGTTGAAAAGTCCTTATTTTGGTTTTTTTTTGGTGCACAAAAAGTATTCTTGTCGCTTTATAATATTAAGGTAGAACCACTGTACTCACATGAACTGTTTTAACGACATCTTTAGTACCTTTCTGGATCTTGAGAGGTTCAGTGACATGGCAATGGAGGCCTCTCTGAGCCATCGGATTTCATCAAAAATATCTTAATTTGTGTTCCGAAGATGAACGAAGGTCTTACGGGTGTGAAACGACATGAGGGTGAGTAATTAATGACAGAATTTTCATTTTTGGGTGAACTAACCCTTTAAGTAGGACTTAAGTACATCTTTATATGTAATTTCATAATTCTGTTGTCTTTGAAATATGCTTAAAGTGTACTGCCAAATGTACTGACAAGCATTTACGGTAAACTAAAATATACTTTAATGTCATTTCGGTTACACTTTATTTTAAGGTGTCCTTGTTACAGTAAAATTATACATTTAAGTATACAGAGTAATATTATTATTAACAACATGTACTTACTATAGGGTTATGGTTAAGATTAGGGTTTGGTTTAGGGTTATTTGCATGTAATTATGCATAATTTACTGTTATTACTATAGTAACTCCATGTGTAACAAGGACACAGTAAATTAAAGTGTTACCATCATTTCTATTGAAACTTTTATGTCATATTTTTAAATATATATTTCTAATTACACATTGTAATGTTTAAGTTACAATTAAGTACATCCAAAAACTTCAAATGTAATATCAAATAACACAAGAAAGGAAACCTAAAAAGGAAAAAGTAAAGTTTTGTGTAAAGTGTACAGTTTGTTTCACCTGATCAGGGTTTATGACCCACTTATTTACACAGATACAAAATAAATACATAAATGGCTGTTAAAATCATTTTATTATACGAGAATAAAGAAAGTGCAGAGTGATTTGAAAACTAGCATAACTAGGAAATCAGTTGCCCGTAACACACAAAATTGAATGCTGACCAATCAAAATCAAGTGTTCATAATGTAATTTGAATAAACTGATTCCTTTAGAAGAAAGTGAATGTTTTGGCTTTTTAGTGCCATTAGACACACAATGCTTCATGAGCAAATTGTTTTCTGACGGTTGAACATTGCTCAGAGTGGCTCGTAATGAGTTTCTAATCCCGTAAAGAGCACAACATCACAGGTAGAGGTATGTTAAGTCGTTTTGGTATGTGGAAACAGATAGCGGTGGAGCTTCCCACAAAAAGCTTGTAGCAAAATGATTAATTTGCTGTTCCCATCAGAAGGACGGTCTATGAACAGCTGCTATGAACTCTGAAAGCAAATGAGGAAGACTGGCCCAGTTCATTGGGAGGGCAGAGGCGATATAGAGTGGTATGTCTGTGACATTTGTGCGCACACATGCACACACACATATGCTGAAAGAGTTACCTCTGTATCTCCCATTACCTCCTTCACGAGAGGAACGCTTTGCAACATTTCACCCTCATCCAACCTGCCATTATCTTCTCCTCCGATACTCTTCGGGTTCATTCCCATGCCAGACTGAGCAAGCAACATCATTTATTCTCAACAACCGTCATTTCAAAAAGAAAACACAGTTTGGCTCTACTGGGGAGGCTTTCTAACACCAGCTTCTGCCTTAATGATCAAAAACGATGAGTTATTACTTGAACGCTGAGGGTTTGAAGTGACATGTAGAGCGGTGGGGGCGAGCGAACTGTTTTTGGAGCTGCTTTGGAAGTGTAACTTATCAGTTGGGGAAAACTCTAATGGTGGATAGCTTTACTTGGCTCCTCAGCCACCTCATCCCTCATTCGAGTCATCCGTCAAGAGCCGCCTTTGTCCCTCCATTTCAGTCCTGTCTTTGATTCAGCAAAGTTCAGTGCTGAGTCTTTCTTTACACTATCACTGCCTGGAGAACATGTGTCAGCAGCTTGAACCAGAACCATTCATGTTCTAAAAGGCTTTATGTCATGACTTCTCCTACAGTCCAGATTATGCTGGTGTCAGATTAAGAATAAATACATATTGGATATGTAATATTTATGAAATGTGTTTTCAGAGGGTTAATCCTTCAAGAATATACTGTATCACACGGAAGTGAGTACACCCCTCACATTTTTGTAAATATTTTATTATATCTTTTCATGTGACAACACTGAAGAAATGACACTTTGCTACAATGTAAAGTAGTGAGTGTACAGCTTGTATAACAGTGTAAATTTGCTGTCCCCTCAAAATAACTCAACACACAGCCATTAATGTCTAAACCGCTGGCCACAAAAGTGAGTACACCCCTAAGTGAAAATGTCCAAATTGGGCCCAATTAGCCATTTTCTCTCCCTGGTGTCATGTGACTCGTTAGTGTTACAAGGTCTCAGGTGTGAATGGGGAGCAGGTGTGTTAAATTTGGTGTTATCGCTCTCACTCTCTCATACTGGTCACTGGAAGTTCAACATGGCACCTCATGGCAAAGAACTCTCTGAGGATCTGAAAAAAAGAATTGTTGCTCTACATAAAGATTATAAGTAGGCGTAGGCTATAAGAAGATTGCCAAGACCCTGAAACTGAGCTGCAGCATGGTGGCCAAGACCATACAGCGGTTTAACAGGACAGGTTCCACTCAGAACAGGCCTCGCCATGGTTGACCAAAGAAGTTGAGTGCACGTGCTCAGCGTCATATCCAGAGGTTGGGTTTGGGAAATAGATGTATGAGTGCTGCCAGCATTGCTGCAGAGGTTGAAGGGGTGGGGGGTCAGCCTGTCAGTGCTCAGACCATACGCCGCACACTGCATCAAATTGGTCTGCATGGCTGTCGTCCCAGAAGGTAGCCTCTTCTAAAGATGATGCACAAGAAAGCCCGCAAACAGTTTGCTGAAGACAAGCAGGCTAAGGAACCATGTCCTGTGGTCTGATGAGACCAAGATAAACTTATTTGGTTCAGATGGTCTCAAGCGTGTGTGGCGGCAACCAGGTGAGGAGTACAAAGACAAGTGTGTCTTGCCTAATCGAGCATGGTGGTGGGAGTGTTATGGTCTGGGGCTGCATGAGTGCTGCTGGGGAGCTACAGTTCATTGAGAGAACCATGAATGCCAACAGAGCATGATCCCCTCCCTTTGGAGACTGGGCCACAGGGCAGTATTCCAACATGAAAACGACCCCAAACACACCTCCAAGACGACCACTGCCTTGCTAAAGAAGCTGAGGGTAAAGGTGATGGACTGGCCAAGCATGTCTCCAGACCTAAACTCTATTGAGCATCTGTGGGGCATCCTCAAACGGAAGGTGGAGGAGCGCAAGGTCTCTAACATCCACCAGCTCCATGATGTCGTCATGGAGGAGTGGAAGAGGACTCCAGTGGCAACCTGTGAAGCTCTGGTGAACTCCATGCCCAAGAGGGTTAAGGCAGTGCTGGAAAATAATGGTGGCCACACAAAATATTGACACTTTGGGCCCAATTTGGACATTTTCACTTAGGGGTGTACTCACTTTTGTGGCCAGCGGTTTAGACATTAATGGCTGTGTGTTGAGTTATTTTGAGGGGACAGCAAATTTACACTGTTACTACTTTACATTGTAGCAAAGTGTCATTTCTTCAGTGTTGTCACATGAAAAGATATAATAAAATATTTACAAAAATGTGAGGGGTGTACTCACTTCTGTGAGATACTGTATGTCAAATTGGTTTTGGTTACTTTATTTAAGAACATATTAAAAGAATTTGAAGGGAGAAAACTTCATCATTGGAGTCTCTGGGAGTCCAAACATAAAGACATTCAAACCAATCTCAAAAGAACCATAGATTTAAATATTACGGCAATATAGTTTGTGTGCTGTTATTTATGTAGCTATTTTGCTATTTTGACTGTGGGTTTAATCTCCCCTGAAGCATATTTCCTCTACCAGTTATAATCACATTGATTGTTGCTTAAAGTTTGTTCATTATACACTACTGTTCAGAAGTTTGGGGTCGTCAAATCAATTAATCACGATTAATCGCATCTAACACACACACACACACATATAGTATACAAACAGACATTATATATTTACTATTAATATATATTAATATATATTATAATATATATTATATTATATATATTAAAGGCACAATATGTAATTTTTGCCGCTATAGAGGTCGCTTATTCAAAACAAAGGCATAGCTTGATGATGCCATGAATGAGCGTGGAATCATGGGAGTTGAGATCACCGATGGAAAGCAATCCGACAGACTCGGACAGACTCATGTTCATAGATGAGCTAATGTATTAAAGTTTTATTAACGTTACTGTGCTTTGGTGTCAATAGTCAATATATAAGAGACTTGTTTTAAAAAATTTCATGCAAGATGTTTATCTCTTTCTTTCTTTTGCCGGAAAGAAATTAAGGTTTCTGAGGAAAACATTCCAGGATTTTTCTCCATATAGAGGACTTTAACAGTTACCAATGATTCAAAGGTCCAAATTGCAGTTTCAGTGCAGCTTCAAAGGGCTCTACACGATGCCCAGTCGAGGAATAAGGGTCTTATCTTGCGAAACGATTGGTCGTTTTCTAAAAAAAATTAAAAAATTTGTATACTTTTTAGCCACAAATGCTCGTCTTGCACTGCTCTGTGATGCACCACGCATTACGTAATCACGTTGGAAAGGTCACGCATGACGTAGGCGGAAGTACTGCGGTAGTGCAAAAAACTCCATCTCATTTTCTCCTCCAACTTCAAAATCGTCCGACATCATTGTTTTACTTTTTTTTGTAAAGGCCGTTTGACTTAGTCTTTGCATGATCGCTTTTTAAACACTACGTCGGGTACTTCTGCCGACGTCACGCGTAACCTTTCCAACGTGATTATGAAAAGCGCATCACAGAGCTAGTGCAAGACGAGCATTTGTGGTAAAAAAGTATATAATTTTTTTTTTTTTTTTAAAAAGTGACTGATCGTTTTGCTAGATAAGACCCTTATTCCTCGGCTGGGATCATGTAGAGCCCTTTGAAACTGCATTGAAACTGCAATTTGGACCTTAACCATTGAAGTCCACTATATGGAGAAAAATCCTGGAATGTTTTCCTCAAAAAACTTAATTTCTTTTCGACTGAAGAAAGAAGGACAAGAACATCTTGGATGACATGGGGGGGAGTAAATTATCAAGAAATTTTAATTCTGAAGTGAACTAATCCTTTAAGTCAACTCATTTATTAGCATTTTATTACATTTTAGTTCATGCCAACTTTATACTTTAAATTAAATTTTAAATTAAACCTTTTTGAGATGATAAATTTGATAAATACATTTTTAAATAACTTAAGTTACAGTGTTCTACATTTAAAATGCATCACCAGCAATGATGTCATCATCAAATCTGCATAATGAATTCCAGTGGTCTTTTCTTTCTAATAGTTAACCTTTTATTATGTGTTGATGCACAGCTGACACAAAACAGGACGCACAATGAGTGTCATGACATCACATCCTAGAATTGACATTTTTAAAATTAGTAGATGTCACCTGTTGATGTTTACTATCGCTCTCTCTCTTTACAAATCACGTCTGCAATGCGAAAGAATAATGTCACCGTAAAGCAAGTGTGGAGACTGCAGGGGAAGATCTGAACGGTGTGGATGTTGGAGGTAGCATGAGTGTGGTAGGTGTGGTGGGGGACATTGAGATGAGCTCATGCTGAGACAGACAGGGACAGATGAGGGCCGCTGGCGCTCACAGCTGGGAATCCAGTCAGGGCCAGAGAGTCTATCAGTGAACTCCACAGCCCCACTCAGACCCCTCCTGACCTGAACATAACCCCACTGATGCTAATTCTTATTTATTGCCTATTAAAGAGCAATGCTTCATCCTCTCAAGCCGTAGCGTGATTTAGCACTCCTCAAGTCCAGTGTCTCACCTTTCTACTGCTTCATCATGTACATAGCACTTTACGAGCAGACCAATGGTAACTTTTTGGGCTTTTTTAAAAGAACAACTCCTTTTTAAACATTTTGAAAATTGTAAACATTAATGAAAATGTGGTTCTACAAACTGTACCTTTAGGTGTACAACATCTTGTCACTGGGGAAGTACCCTTAAAATTTGTACTTTGTCTACCCCTAAAAGGTGCATACTGCTACCTAAGAGTAGTAATATGCACCCTTAAGAAAAAAAGAGTGCACTTAATCGTATTGAATGTGCACTTGTATTATACTTCACATCTTAAAAGCATATTTTTAAAAAGCTGTACTTGCAGATGATATAATATTAATGAAATAAAAGGTCACTTAAGTCTACTTAAAGAGAGTTTTTCATGACTTGTGTTTCTTAAAGGGTTAGTTCACCCAAAAATGAAAATTCTGTCATTAATTACTCACCCTCATGTCGTTCCACACCCGTAAGACCTTCAGAACACAAATTAAGAAATTTTTGATAAAATCCGATGGCTCAGTGAGGCCTGCATTGACAGCAGGATAATTCACACTTTCAGATGCCCAGAAAGGTACTAAAGACATATTTAAAACAGTTCATGTGACTACAGTGGTTCTACCTTAATGTTATGAAGCGACAAGAATACTTTTTGTGCGACAAAAAACCCCCCCCAAAAAAACGACTTTATTCAACAATATCTAGTGATGGGTGATTTCAAAACACTGATTCATGAAGCTTCGAAGCTTTACAAATCTTTTGTTTCGAATCAGTGGTTCGGAGCACTTATCAAACTGCCAAAGTCACGCCCCCCAGTGGTGAACCATTGAAATTTTGAAACACTTATGACGTAACGAAGCCTCGTTTACTGAAATCACGTGACTTTGGCAGTTTGATACACGCTCTGAACCACTGATTCGTAAAGCTTCGAAGCTTCATGAAACAGTGTTTTGAAATCGCCCATCACTAGATATTGTTGAACAAAGTCATTATTTTGTTTGTTTCACACACAAAAAGTATTCTCGTCGCTTCATAACATTCAGGTTGAACCGCTGTAGTCACATGAACTGTTTTAAATACGTCTTTAGTAGCTTTCTGGCCATTGAAAGTGTTAATTATCTTGCTGTCAATGGAGGCCTCACTGAGCCATCAGATTTTATCAAAAATATCTTAATTTGTGTTCCGAAGATGAATGAAGGTCTTACGGGTGTGGAACGACAAGAGGGTAAGTAATTAATGACAGAATTTTCATTTTTGGGTGAACTAACCCTTTAACACACTTAAGTACTTAAGTAATACTTTTAATAATGTCAGATTGAAATTTAATTACTTAAAAGTACATTTTAAATCATTATGATTTAATAATCTGGTAGCACTTTATTTTACAGTCCTGTTCGCCATGTACATACTATGTACTTATTATAGTAATTACAATAACTAGGTAATAACTAGGTACTAACCCTGAACCTACCCCTAAACCTAACCTTAACCCATGTAGTTACCTTATATCACCCAGTACTTTCTTAGGTAAGTACACAAAGTACACGTAAGTGCACATACTATAAAATAAAGTGCAACTAATAATCTATTGCCATGGTTTAAAGAAGTACTTATTTTGATGTGTTGACTAACACACATGTAAAGTACTTGATTATAATTATTAACTGCTGTATGTTATTTGATATTACATTTAAAATTAAAATATTTCGATTTATATTAAACTGCAACTTCATCATTACAAATGTGTAATTAAAAATATATTTAAATACATGACATACAAGTATATTTCAGTTTGCCCTAAATTGTCTGTATATTCAGCAGAACACTTTAAACACATTTCAAAGACAATACATGTAATTATGAAATTACATACAGTATAAAGATGTACTTAAGTCCTACTTAAGTGGGTCAAAAAAAACACTCTTAAGTTCAACCAGTTGCTTTTAATATAAATTTTAACTATAATTAATTTTCATTTAATTGTAAGTGTCCAAAACATTACATTCAGTTATTCTGTTAAAGTATATTATTTCCGTAATAAGTACTCTTTTTAAAAGTAATCTAAAGTGTACTTCTTTTTCTCAACGGAAGGTACCGTTTAGGGTTAAATAGGGAATAGTGTTTCTTCTCAGGTCATAGTATGTGTTTACAGCTATTGCAATGTCTCAGTTAAATTTACAAAGAGAAATGGCTGGAAAGTGGTATAAATGGAGGAATGCCTCTGTATGAAGAGTGTCGTTTACGGCACTTGGCACAGGGCCGTCTGAAGAGGTACCTGCTAAGTGCCGTCATTAAGCTGGAGTCAAAGTGTCTACAGGACTTGCATTGTGTGCCACGGCCCTTGTTTCCTGTCAGACCTGGAGATGTGAATTGTCCTGGGGCCCTCCAGGTTGAACCAGGGCTGGGGGCAGAGATGGGACAGAAGGACACAAAGGAATAAGACAGGTGACGGTACGAGTCTAGTCATCCAGTCTGACCCTCCCACCCGACCCTCTCTTATCTTGCTTGTGACTGGCATTAGGTCTACAGTAGCAAGCCGCGAAGCCGCATTTCACACTTTCAGTTAGGGATGCATTATGTCGCGTGACACCTCACCTGCTTGTGAAAAGCGGAGACACATTATCACGACGGGTCCCTGTTTCTTTGAACTGAAGCCCCCGCCCCGGTGTGTTCATTTGCATTTTATGCCTGTGTCAAAGCAGTCTGATACACGCTGACGTCGTAATGACGCTCTGAACGTGGTGTGAGACGCCGTCCTCAGATCTTCAGGAGCCTCAGGGACTATTTAGGTGGTGCAATCAAAGAGGTTCTCCTCCATAAATCGGCTTTCATACTCAACTTTATAGGCCCTGATTTGTCAGAACAAGGAGTGAAAGGAGCCGTGGTCAGGGGTTAACTACAGTCCACCTCAGGGAAGTGCTGGGGCAGATACAGATCCTGTGCCACAGTTTCAGACAGCTCACAAATGTATGCGAGTGTATTGCGTCTCATTGAGACCACAGCCCATAGATTTTCTATGCTAAACTGTCACCTCTTTGAACTTTGAATAACAGTGGGTCATGGACCAGAAAGTTTTGGTCATCATATTTGATCTCACTTGATCTCAAATTAAATGGCCTCTATTTCACATGCATTCATTTTCTATAGCCACATTCCGATTCACATGGTCTTTATGCAGTGTTCATGCTATATAGAAGTTTATTCATTTGGAATATGTCTTCAAACACAGGAACATGATGAAGGTTTGAGTGTGATGAAATTATATAGTCATGCAAATAAATAAAATATCAATTATCATACTTTCATATACTGTATATAATACATTAATGTAAAATATAATATTATATAATTAAATGTAATTATGTTTTAACTATATGTAAATTACATAATTAATATCAATTATTAATACAAATGTGAAAATAAATATACTTTCATATACTGTATATAATACATCCATGCAATTTTATATGAAATATATATAATATATTTTAATGTAATTATATAAAATTTAAATGTAAAATTTATTTACATTTATATAAATTTAAATGTATACATAATACCATTTAATTATTATATTTTTAATACAATCATGCAAATAAATACAAAACTATTTCTATAATTTCATATAATGCATATAATAATATCATGTGAATTTATATCAAATATATATTATTATATATTTAAATTTAATTATATATTAACTATTTAAAGTATTTAATTATTATAAATTCTTATATAATTAAATATAATTGTACAAATAAAGAAAAAATCTATTGACATACAGTACTTTCATATACTGTAAATATATATATGTATATATATGATTTTAATTCTATATGTAACTATTCAATCAAAATATTTAATAATTATAAATTAAAATAATTGTTTAAATACAAAATATCTAATAAACACTTTCACATACTATAATACAACCATGTGACTAATATATATATATATATATATATATTCATTATTTATTTATTATTCATCATACTCAAAACACCTTACTGTAGTGATAAATGACTGTTGCAATGTTTATTACGAAAATAAATGTGATTTGTTTATAATATATATGTTATGTGACCCATCATGATAATCCCTTTGTAAATAGTTTCACATTACGTGCTATCTACCCATTAACAATTGTACAGAAATAACACCTGAGGTAAATTAAGCTGAGTAAAAATGCTGGGCCCTCCTTTTCACCTATTTTATTTCAATTTCTTGTGAGGTCCAGTTCACGACTGGATCACGATTGGATCATTCCCCAGAATTGCGTGACCATGAAGTACTTTTGTTTTGTTGCCCTCATTACAGTTCAGTATTTCTCCATGTGCTAACAATGGCTTAGGCAAATTCTAAGCCAGAAACTTAAAGGTGAAGTGTGTAATTTCTGCACCACTGGCATCAACAAACAGAACTGCAAAAATAAACATTTTTAAACAGGTTTCACAAACACTCTTGCAGTCTACTATGATACTTAAAGTCGTGATGAAACAGAAGTAGCAACAGATTTTTTCTTCTGTATTGTGATACATCTGAGTGTAACTGATTATCAAAAAAGAAAAAAAAAATGTAGGCCAGGTACTTGGTTCTATCAATCGGTTTGTTAATTGGATTTTGAGATGTGGCCATTCAGCTCAAAAGTGGAGGCAGATGAACTCAAGCTTTTAGGGGCAGGGTTAAGCGGACAATATTATTGGAGAAGTCCTACATACATCACCAGAGAGAAGTTATGACATTTTGATTAAAAATTATGAGGTCAAAAAATTGTTCACAAGAAGATCTATAACATGTATTTAGAAAATGGATAGGGTGAATTTCCATTTAATGCCAAATTTAAACAAATAGAGCAATGTTTTGATAGTGCCACAGAGATAGAAGGATCAACCTACAAATGACTAATAGTTGTCAGTGCGTATTAAAATGGAACAAAAGACAGTACTTCGACAGTACAGTAAATCGAAAAAAAAATCACATTTCTCTTTTAATCTGTGACATAAGGAAATAGTTCTATGCTCAAGAGTGTTTTAAGGATGAAAATGTCTTTACATAAACTTGTATGAATTACTAAGCTAGTGTGCATTAAATTTTCCATAATGCAATAGTTCATCATCAGGTACAGAGCTCAGCGTAAATGAGTACACCCCCTTTGAAAAGTAACATTTTAAACAATATCTCAATGAACACAAAAACAATTTCCAAAATGTTGACAAGACTAAGTTTTATATAACATCTGTTCAACTTATAACATGAAAGTAAGGTTAATAATATAACTTAGAGAACAAAATTTTCAGTTTTACTCAAATTAGGGTGATGCAAAAATGAGTACACCCCACTGAAAGTCTCTGGAGCAAAGCTAAATTTTAGACTACAAATGTCTAATTTATCAAGAATTCAACCACAGGTGAGTCTAATTATTCATTACACAGCTGACTATAAAAGGGTGTTAAAACCCCTTCCCATTTCATGCTGTCAACAATGGCACCACATGGAAGAGAAATGTCACAAGACCTGAAAAAGAAAATAATTTCTTTACACCAGAAAGGTGAAGGCTACAAGAAGATCAGCAAAGCTTTACTTATCAGTCAGAATACTGTAGCAAAAGTGGTACAAAAATTTAAAAAAGATGGAACTTCAACCATCTCACAGAGACGTCCAGGTCATCCACGGAAGTTAACACCTCGACAGGAGCGTCTTCTGATGAGAAAGTTGAAGAAAATCGGCATGCAAGTTCACTGCAGTTATCTAAAGAAGTAGAAAGCCAAACTGGGGTGACTATTTCCCGTGACACAATACGGCGTACACTGCAGAGGAATGGCATGCATGGGTGCCGTCCACGAAAGAAGCCTCCCCTAAAGCCCAGGCACAAAAAAGCCCAATTAGAGTTGGCCAGGGCCCATGCTGACAAAGATGAAGACTACTGGGACTCTATACTCTGGAGTGATGAGACCAAGATCAATGTTTTTGGAACTGATGGCTTCAAAACTGTATGGTGTCGAAAAGGTGAGTGATACAAAGAAAAATGCATGGTGCCTACAGTGAAACATGGTGGTGGCAGTGTCCTTATGTGGGGCTGCATGAGTGCTGCTGGTGTCGGGGAGATACATTTCATTGATGGCATCATGAATTCACAGATGTACTGCTCTATACTGAAAGAGAAGATGCTACCATCACTCCGTGCCCTTGGTCGTCGTGCACTTTTCCAACATGACAATGATCCTAAACACACATCTAAGGCCACTGTTGGATTTCTGAAGAAGAACAGGGTGAAAGTGATTCAAGTATGTCTCCTGATCTGAACCCAATCGAACACCTATGGGGAATTCTGAAGAGACAAGTTGAGCATCACTCTCCATCCAGCATCCAGTTTCTAAAAGAGGTCATTCTCGAAGAATGGAAAAAGATAGATGTTGCAAAATGTCGCCAACTTGTTCATTCCATGCCTAGAAGACTTGGTGCTGTCATTAAAAATCATGGAGGCCATACAAAGTACTAGATGTAGTAGTTTTTGTTGTGGGGTGTACTCATTTTTCACCCTAATTTGAGTAAAACTGAAAAATGTGTAATCTAAGTTATATTATTAACCTTACTTTCATGTTATAAGTTAAACAGATGTTATATTAAACTTAGTCTTGTCAACATTTTGGAAATTGTTTTTGTGTTCATTGAGATATTGTTTAAAATGTTACTTTTCAAAGGGGGTGTACTCATTTACGCTGAGCACTGTATTTCTTACATTAATGGCACTTGCATATTGTAATGTTTAATGATCCTTTCAGGCTGGCACACGTCTGTCCAGCAGCAGTTTGAGATGCTTTTACAAACACATTGCTTCAGTACTTCCATTAGCTTCTTCTTTTCACGTGTAGTCCTCCTACCCCCGTGTGCTTGCTGGTGCATTTATCATCCATTTTCACTTTTGTTGTGGCCATGCATCAAATGATCAATCATAGCCGAGTGTTTTCCTTAGCATCAGCCATCTTTCATTGTCACCATCAAAGGACTGTCTCGTCTCCTTTGTGGGAGTGAGAAAGAAAGAGAGGGGGTTAAAGGACAGGAGCGCTGGGTCTCATCCTTATACGACACCATGAGAAGCCGAGGTGTACCGCCGGTAGCAGCGAGGTATCTCTCTCCTTGCTTGCTTTGGGCACTGGCTTTTTCACCGGCCTGCCCTCCGATTCACCTTGAGCTGTTGCCGAGACCTCCATCCCTCTCCATCTGTCACCAGCAGAGAAGCTCTGTTTTACTGCGGCTGGAACCGCGAACAGCAGATCTGGGTTCAGCCAAGATTCACTAGGAATGCGTTTTAACCACACACACTGCATGTGACCCTCTCACACTTATGAGCTTTTATTTATAGACTAGTCAATCAGAGAGAGAAAGAGTTCAGAGGTTTATAACATTCACTGGAACAACTCTGTGGTAGATCAACCATGATACCATTACAGCTATCCTCTAAAGCTTTTACTGTGCACGTTCCAGAAACGACACAAATATTGGCACTTAGGTGATCTGTTTCAACCAAACCTGTAGTTTCAGCAAACATTTAGAATAATTTAAAATGTGCTGGAAAACTTTCCTTGCAGTAAATTTCTTTTTTTTTCCTGAGTCACATTTAATATACTTCACATCTAGTTATGGGTTTAGTAGGGCTGCACGATTTGGGGAAAAATTCAATTGCAATTTTTCTGATAATAATTAATAAACACAAAATAAGATTGTAATAGGTAATATTTTACCGTAAAATAATAGAGTATTTAAGAAAATTGCAATTGCGACTTCCCGGCACATTCTCCATCACCAGCAGCTGCCTGCTCCAGACAGGTCTCATCACCCCAGCCCGGTGTGTCCCAGAAGGCACGAGAGATCTTCCGCCACGGAACTGATTTCGACACCCAAGCCTGCCACAGAAACAGAGCCTGTGCCAATGCCTGCCACGGACAACATGCTAGAGCCGCCTCCAACCACGCAGCCAGAGCCTGCCAACATGTCCATCTCCTAGCTAGAGCCAGCAGCCAGAAGCCATCTCCATCCCGAGGCCAGAGCCCATCATCAGGTCCATCTCAGAGTCCGTGCCGCGGGGGCAGTCCTCTCCTGAGCCAGTCGAGGAGCGCTAGCTCATCAACTTCTCAATGGAGCCAGCTACCACTCTTATCCCCACCCATGAACTCGCTCCAAGGAATCCGTTAGACGATCCAGTCCCACCCTGTCACCTGCCCAGCATGTTGTCTCCATCATCACAGCTGGCTCCGTCCAGTCCTATGGATTCACCTGCTCTGCTAGTACATCGCAGCTCTTCGGCTCCACCCTTCCCGCTGACTCTTTCCAGCTCTCCAGTTCTGCCTTGGGCCTCCTCTCCACCAGCTCGGCTCTGTGAGACGGTTCCCCTGGCTGCACCTCGGGCTTCCAGGCCCATGTCTCCAACTCGCCCTCTCAGCCTTTCGGCTCCACCTTGGCTTTGCACTCCCTCAGCTCCATTGTGGTCCGACATCATTCAGGCTCCACCGGGCTTTCGTCATCCTGGTTCCACTGCTGACTTCCGGGTGCACCTCAGGCCCTCCACCCCTTCAATTCCACCAGGTTCCTTCTTCCCTCTGGCTCTGCCTTGGTCCTCACTCTCTCCGATGTCACCCCATTCTGCGAGGTCCTCGTCTTGCCTCGATCCCTCAAACTGGCAGCATCGCCTTGGACTTTCGGGCCTGTGTCCGTCGCCCCGGTCTGTCATCCACCTGTTCCAGCTCCACCTCCGCCTTGGCTCCTCCCTCCGTTAGCTCTGCCGTGGTGTCCCCCTCCTGTTTCTTTTCCTTCACCAGCCCCTCGTTCTCCTTCAAAGCCCCTTCCCTCCATCATTGGACTAAAGTGCACGCCGCGAGAACACACCTTGTGGGAGGAGGAGTTCTGTCCGGGATTATGTTTAGTTTTATTGTGTTTTTGTTCATGTGTCTTTGTTTCATGTATATCTCTTCAGTTTAGCATTCTTTGTGACCTTAATGACTCCCTGTTAGTTTCTTAGTTACTTATTGTCACCTGTGTCCGGTGTATTTATACCCCTGGTTCTGTTCAGTTCATTGTCGGTTCACGTCTTGAGCTAAGTGTTGTTAGTAATATAATTCTATGTGTATTCTCCTAGTTATCCTCTCTGTGTTTATTAATGTATCTTTGTTATTTATTCTGCATCATGCATCTCCTTACAACCACCATATACGTGACAGAGTTCAAAACCAAGAGCACATTCCCAGGTGCATCTGAAGGCAGCATTACTAGAGCTCTCAATTATATTTCATTTAATTTTGATGAGAAATGTTTGTTTATATTGATTTTGACTTCATTTTGAGAGATCTCCTCTGAAACTCAAGAGAACACAAATGTGAGAATACTAGGATCTTTTTGTAAGGAAAACAGGTCTCAGTTTGCTCTCCAATGAATCCCATCACTGTCTGAGAGAAACAACAACTGAGATGTTAAAGAGATCTAATTTGTGGCAATACTCCTATCACACTGATGCAGATCATACTCTCTCCATAATATGAAAGAATGGGAGTCCAAGGATGTACTTTGATTGTTCAGTTACTAAGAAAAATTGTTAAATGATCAATAATAATGTCCTGAAGTGACTGTATATTATTTCCAGGAAACCTGGAAATGTTTTGAGATTGCTTAAACAGGTTATCTTCTCAGAATCAGCTGTTATCTGCAATTGCTTTTATGTTTTACCTTTCAGAGAGGCATTTCCCTGACCCAAGTCGAGCCAGTCAAGCGGCAATGACTGCATCTCAGTGTCAAAGCTAATTGGTAGCCGATCAAAATAAAGGCTTGAATGGGAGTTGTCTCTGCACCCAGAATTACCCTGAACTGTGGGTGAACCCAGTGCTGCCCATCAAAGAGTTCACTGGAATTGTCCATGTGCCTGAAATCATCTCATGTCGACCTCAAATTAAACAGGGAAGTGCTGTGTTTCACAACTGCCCATTCAGTAGAGGAGATGATTGCATGAGTGATTGTAAAATCCTGCCTTGATGAACAGCTTTTTAAAGAGACCCAAGTCCAAAAGACAGCTGACGTGAGAGTGGAGCAAAAAGATGATTGTCTTGACATTGTATACAATGGTGTGTCCAAAAAATGAATTATAAATAAATGCAAACTGATGCGGTCAATTATGAACACAAACATAAGTGCTACTCCATTTGAATGAACTTTGAGTTTGTTAAAAATTGTTCATTCTGATAGTGTTTGAGAATGAGATCAACACATATCTGCCTTCATCTGTGTAATATTACATCATCAGCAGTCTAGCAGCCCGCCACATACAGGCACCATCTGCATCCTTTGTTTTTGAACACAAATGATGAGGTGTTGATTTGAGTTGGCTGACTAAACGGGGAACCGAACATTCATAGATAAAAGATAATAAATTATATTATAATGAATTTCAGAGGTCTGAACTGGGACATATTGAACTTACTGTGACAACTGCATCTTTGGTTCCAGCTATAAAACATACCTTAACATAAACCCACCAAGTCAACAACAACTATTGCAATCAGCGTTTTTAGTGGTCTGTTAAGGAAACCATCACTATTACAACTGCTCATTGGCCCAGTTGGTATTAAAATACGTTTTCAGAGATCTGATCGAGTAGTCAGTTATTTTAGTATCATTGAGTAAACTATGATTAAGTTGTCTTGAGAAAGCCAACTTACTGAAATGCTATTTAAACTTATAGATATTATTATTCTTCTGAGACTAAAAAAAAGATTCTAACTCCTCCTAGAGCTTTACCTGTACAACCTTCAAACTCGGGTCAGAACTCACTCACTTCTGACTCACGTTGCTATCTTTTCTAACTGATCGGACTTATGGTTTTCCTAAAAACGATGATCAAAATTCGGAAAAATCCCACAGATTTTCATTGACGGAATGTTCAAATGAGCCAAGACTGTTCAAACTCTCAAGACTGTCAAGATTCAAATTTAAACACACTGAAACACACCCATTAGACTCCATTAGCTGCCATTCTATGTACTATTTCTAAGCCACTGAAGCCCTGTTTACACTAGTGCGTTTTTGTTTAAAACGGCGTTTTAAAATGAAAACGATCCTCGTCTACACTGGCATTTCTACAGAGTTTCAGAAACTATCTCCGTCTACACCACACAGCCGAAAACACATCACATGACCATTCATGCACACTGGGCATGCGTGTACAAGTGTTGCCTCTTGCACATGTAGGCAGCTGCAGTATTAAAAAAAATACAGAGTTTAACTGCACAATGGCTGCTAAAAATTACAACAAAGCCAGCAAAGATTGCAGTTCAGTCTCCATGTTATTGTTTACACGGCTGTCAAGGATACGCAGAGCGAATGTGGGCAGCCACGCCATCGTTTTCAAAAGTCTCCGTTTTGGTCCATTTATACTGAAACACAACCCCGGCGTTTTCAAACTAAAACGGGCTCTGCAGCGTTTTCGAAAGTCTCAGTTTTCAAGGTTCGAAAACGTCGGCGTAGTGTAAACGACAGGTGTAACCGTAGCAAAACTTGTGCGTTTTAAAATGAAAACGCACTAGTGTAAACGGGGCCTGAGACTCATTTAAACTTCCATTCTAATATTTCTAATCTATCTATCTATCTGTTTTCTGATTGTCTGTATTGCCTTCAAAACCTTCAAACTTTAAGCTTTAAAACTACTTTAAACTTCAAATTACTTCAAACTGAAAACCCTAAAACTTCAAGCTTTTAGAACTTCTTCAAACTGGTGCATGAATACTTCTCAGCCTACAAGCTTATAAGCCAATTGGTTCGCTTGGGGTCCTAATGGAGACCCAATTTCAAGTGAGGATCCGATATCTCACGACACCGGGATGCATTCAGGACAAATTAGCATTTCCACTACAAAGGCGATGTTGTCACATTTCAGGTTTCGTCCATTTGAGTTTTCAGTGATCTGATCACAAAACATTTTAGACCCTGTTTCCACCTTTATTTAGCACTGCCCACTTGTGAACAGAAAACTTAATCTTAATCTTAATACCAGGTGGAAACAGAACCATACTTGGGGTTAGTGCTTTAAACATATTTTGAAGTCATCTCATCCCATTGGTGCAACTAAAATGAGATCATGGGAACAATAATACCTCATATCATTCAATTTGCTGAGGAAAGATGTGCTTTTACTTTCCTAAACTTAAAATATTTGCTGGGCAGATCACAAAAACCAAGCCATATCTGGAGACTCCTAGAACTTGAAGGTGGACTCTCAGTAAGCAACCACCTAGCAATGAGAACATCCTTGCAAAGCCCTAGAAAACACCCAGAACTCCTTTGCAACTACATAGCAACATTGTATCAATCACCCAGCATAGCAACGCCCTGGCACCCACCCAGAACACCCTAGCATTGCAGTTTACTTGGTTGCTACATTATACCCATGCTAATGTTCTCATTTGAACAATTAAAAAAAAAAATGTTCTTGCACCTGCAGCAGCGGGCAAAATGCCACCTGCCAAATGGGCAACACTCAGAGCAGTTGTCTGGCTGCTTCTCTCTCTGAGCAACTGTCCTGGCAGATCTCTCTCGTGAGCCCCGGCAGATGCTTAGCCAGAGAGATAAGGGCCCAGCGGCGTTTGAGACGCGCTGACAGGATGCTCCATTACACGGTGTAATTACAACCAGAAGCGGCACCAAGTGTGAAAGCGACTGATAACATCAGGTCAACCAGTGAGCACGGAGTTCAGGGAGAGGTGGAGGGGAAAGATGCATCCCTGACGTGTTATGTTTCCACAGCCCTCAATTCTGTGAGCGCATGCCCGACAACCCACACTCACGCTTCCCTGTGTTTCCAGTAGCACTGTTGACTCTTACTGTGCCGGGACACTGAATATGTACATGCAAAAGAATATTTGGTAACACTTTACTTTAAGGTGGCGTAGTTACATGTTAATATGTACTTACTCCAGTAATAATAGTAAATTTTGCATAATTACAAGTATGTAGCCTTAAACCAAACCCTAACCATAACTCTATAGTAAGTTCATGTAGTTAATTAATATTACTCAATACTTATTTGTGTAAGTACAATGTAACTACATCACCTTAAAATAGTTACTTTATTTTAAGGTGCTCTTGTTACAGTGTAATTATACATTTAAGTACTAAGTAGTAAAAATTAACAACATGTACTTAGTATATAATTAGAGTTAGGGTTTGGTTTAGTTGCTTGTAATTATGAATAATTTACTGTTTTTACTATAGTAAGTACATGTAATTATGTAACAAGGACTGTAAAATAAAGTGTTAACAAATAAAAGTAACCGAATATTCCAATATTATTCAGAATTTGGTCATATTCTGATTATGCAAGTATGATATAAACACGTTAAGCCAATTTTCATAATTAACGTAATAAAAAGGCAAACATTTGTTTTTAGAAATCAGAATAAGAATTTTAGATAATTTAAGCACTTTATTCAGAATATGTTCAACATATTGCAGCTAAAGCTCACTGGAAATACCAACACTATCTCATAACCAATTTGTACGTATTTTACGAGGTGGCTAATTCGTACGACCTCACTCGTACGATTTTGTACGATTTGTCTAGACCCCAGTCATGGGTAGGTTTAGGGGCGTAAAATGCATAAAACACATAAAATATTTATGATTTAGCAAAAAACATATGAATTCGTATGAACTCACTCATACGAATTCATACGATTTTTGCTAAATCATACGTATTTTACGTGTTTTACATATTTTACACCCCTACCCATCACTTAAGGTTTTTAAGGAAAACATTCCAGGATTTTTCTCCATATAGTGGACTTCAACAGCAACCAGCGGGTTGAAGGTCCAAATTGCAGTTTCAATTTAGCTTCAAAGTGCTCTACACGATCCCAGCCGAGGAATAAGTGTCTTGTCTAGCGAAACAATCGGTCATTTTCTAAAAAAAAAAAAAAAAAAAAATTATACACTTTTTAACCACAAATGCTCATCTTGCACTGCTCTGCGATGCGGCACGGATTATGTAATCACGTTGGAAAGGTCACGTGTGACGTAAGCGGAAGTACCGAGCAAGTGTTTACAAAGGGAACGTGCAAAAACTAAGTCAAATGGCCTTTTACAAAAAAAAGATAAAACAATGATGTCGGACGACTTTGATGTTGGAGGAGAAAATGAGATGGAGTTTTTTGCCCTACGTAACGCATGACCTTTCCAACGTGATTATGTAATGCGTGGCGCAACGCAGAGCTAGTGCAAGATGAGTATTTGTGGTTAAAAAGTGTATAATTTTTTTTTTTTTTTAGAAAATGACAGATTGTTTCACTAGATAAGACCCTTATTCCTTAGCTCGGATAGTGTAGAGCCCTTTGAAGCTGCATTGAAACTGCAATTTGGACCTTCAATCCATTGGTAACCATTTAAGTCCACTATATTGAGAAAAATCCTGGAATGTTTTTCTCAAAAACCATAATTTCTTTTTGACTCAAGAAAGAAAGACATAAACATCTTGGATGACATGGGGGTGAGTAAATTATCAGGAAATTTTAATTCTGAAGTGAACTAATACTTTAATGGAAAAGCAAACATGCTGTGGTCACTCTCAGAACATCAGCACTTGCTGTACTGCAGTGTATAGATGCGAGAAACCACAACACAGGTGAAGCAGCACAGTGCCACAAGGTCGGCGAGGGGACAAACACAGGAAAGCTCTCATAAACTCAAACACAGAGGGCGGCAGTATTGCCCTCTCTCTCTCTCGCTCGCCTCTGTCCTCGACTTACCCTTACCCCCCTCCAACTCCAGCCTGGCGACACGTGCTGATTCCACAATCAGATTTGTCCGTTTTATTTTGAGGTCCTGACCCCGCCGCCTTTGGGAATGTGAACTTTTCTTGTTTATTGGTGGCCATCAGGCCAAGAACAGCTGTGTGTGTGCATGTGTGTTAGAGAGAGGGAATGAGAAAGGGAAGTGTGCAAAATGCCTCCATTTGGCTGGACGTGGATTGCTCCCGTTAAGCAACAAAACCAGTCCAGATTTCACGCTTGTTATGGGACGTGTAGCGTCCAACAATTTGCCACCTCAGCATCCTTCTTAGGATCGAAAAAGCCAGGCTATCATCATTTGGATGGATGGAATGAAAACCAGAGAAAATGAACAACCACAAACATGGGAAGTGAATGGCTTGGTTCCTTCACCTGTGTTCAATCCTGCTGGGATTTAAGTTAGGCTGCTGCTGGGCTGCTTGTATGGAGAATGGGCGAGGCGGAGCAGCGGTTTGCAGGAGCTGAGGAGGTACACCGTCTCCTGTCGCCAGGCTGGATTTATGATGCTTCCTCTCACTTTGAAGGGCAGCTCTGTTTGCTTAGTCCCTGCTAACTACTTTGCATGGCCTGCCCCAGTGCATGTTCATTCACAATAACGCTCCAGTGCCGCCAACCCCCAGGAATAGGCTGACGGGCTTGAAAAAAGCAACTTAGGTCCTTTGTTTTTCTCTTTTATCATTTCAAATGCTTTTAAGGCAAATCCTCAAGGCAAAAACCTGTCAGGAATATATCCAGGTCATATTTCACGCCAAAAACAAAATAAATAAATATGAAATTATATTTTGCATAAAGAAAATGACATCTATTTTTCCTTTTATTTTCATTATTTCTCACAATTAAGCACATTTACTCCCTCACTGTAGAAAAAGAATTGTTGGTTTAACTTAAAAAAGTAAGTTACCTGGTTGCCTTAAAATTTTGAGTTCATTGAAATTAAAAATTTGAGTTAATACGATGAAGGCGATTGGTTTAATCAACAGAAACTCAAAATATTATGTTATATGAACCACATTAATTATCTAAGTTGATTTGACAAAAAATGTTGTGAGAAATCATGAAAATAATTTTTTACAGTGCACAAATGATGAAAAAAAATTACAATAATTTGAACAAAAATAATGACATATTATTTAAATGTTCAATTATACATCATGATATACAAAAAGTTCTTTTACATCAGGATTAAATTTGTTACTTTTAAAATGTATTGTCTAATAAATTCATGTTTGATTTTTTAAATATATTTTACAGTATTAGAAATTTGAGACTCACCATTGAGAAACAAAGAGTAAAACAAAACTGCGTATGACACTATGCAAATTTTTTTTTTATATTTTATGTATTTTATTACATTTTATAATATTATTATATTTCATATTATATAATAATATTATTTCATTATTTGGCATTATTTTCATTACACTCAAGCACATTAGCGTTCCTCTAATTCGCATTACTGTAAAAAAATATTTAAAAAGTATTTAATTTGTAAAATATTTATACATCATGGTAGTATTTGTTAAATTTCTTTTTATTCTGATTTGAATGAAAAATCATTACAGCATAATCATTAAGAATATTGAGAATTACAAACATAATGCCTAGATGCATTGTGGTAATACGCATTTTAATACCTGGACATTATTTAATGAAATTCACCCCTTAAAGGCTCATCTTGCACTAATTCATTTACGCTAATATCGCAACAATAAAAGGTTTTTAGGAAAAACAACACATCCTGACTGTTCGCAGCACTGACATATTCACCCCAAACAAATAAGTGCAAAACCAGGGGTGATAATAACAGTAAATCTGATAATACGCAGCAAACTAATGGAGTTTCGAAGCGAGGGAATGGGAGAATGGAAGGATAGATCGTGCCATCTGCACCTCTCCACGACACAACACACTGTCTACAGCAGCAACAGGAAATCTCTGCAAAGTTCAGCCATGGGTCAGTGTAGACATCGCTCCTCCCCTCTGCCCTCCCTCCACACACACACACACACACACACACACACACATCCACCTGAGCGGCCTTTGAGGGGTCATGAGGATTAGCGACGGGGCGGGGGCAGGGGAAAAGGGGACACAACTACCATATAATTCAAACAATTAAGGAAACATTTAGTTAATGGTGCAGTGTGTGTCAAGTGTGCAACTGACCTTTTCCTGAACCCATTTATGAACTTCTGTTTTGGTGTGTGTGCATGAGCGTCGCACGGATCTCTGCGTGTCCAAACTCCATTCCCCGCAGAGAGCGTAAACTTTTGCCACATATTATTTGTCTTATGTAACTGAGCGTCATACGTCTTCTGCCTCAGTTAACCGCTGATAGGAGGTAAACTAAACCGTTGTCAGTTTGCTGAACGCTGATATGCCAGCAAAGTTTGCGCGCTGCCAGCAATCACTAATGTCTCTCCACACACAAGTGCTTGTGAGATATTAGCGTGCAACTGGTCGTTCCCATGCAGATCTCTTGCTGGGCACGATAAGGTTACGATTATGACTAAATCAGCTCACACGATTCCTCAGATGACGGAGAAATTACCCACGCTGCCTTGTTGTTATCTCTATAGAGCAGCACTGTATGATTCCATAGCAGAACATGAAGAGCCAGCAGGGGCTGCCTGACCTCTCTCTAATCGTGAAGTCAAATCCTGGTCAAACCCTGAGGGACAGCCGTGACGGAGGAGGCCGTCCTGACTCCATACATGTGTTTGGAGCCGTGATTAAGCATTCCAGGAATGCGGTATGAAAATAAGCAGCTTTGATTGAAAACAAACAAACAAACAAAAGATTATTCATGTAAGCTGACCAGGACGTTCGGTCACATGGAAAACATTCATGTGTCTTTAATGGTGTTTGCTGTCAAGAAGGTTTGAATATGAGCAGTTCTTTATACAGTGCTGCAGGGGTGGCATATTTTTGTAGGCAAAAACCTGGATACCCAGTTAGCATTTTAGCACTTTCAACTCCATCATCCTTAAGTTATTGGGCTTTTTGAATGAGTTTTTGGTTAAATGCCTGAAATACGGTCTGTGGTTAACACAAGCACAATATATTTTCATGTTTTTATAAAAAAATACATCAGTAATGTGATTTTTTTAAGCTTTTACTTGTCTTGAAAAAGGTGGGGATGCTAACAAGTGGCTAAATGGGACTACAGAGTTTGTCGGGGATGTTAAAGATCATCACGGCGAAGAGGAAAACTCATCTACTCACTAGTGCGCTTTCATAGCCTCGTTGTGTTTATAATCGCTCTCTTGCAAACCATTCTAACTCAAACTTTCAGGGAAAATGTTTTTAAATAAAGACTGAAAGAGTTGTCGGAAGCTGACATTGAAGTCTTGCAACCGTGGTGTAGTTCGTTTACAGCCTACATTTTGCTTTTTACTTCTGGTGATTGTATTTAGGCTTCAAAATTCATACAGGTTGTGTTCATTTGTTTGTTCATTATCATAATGAACAAAATGCAAGAACCATAAACTTTTGTTGCCCCTTGGAGCTTATTTTCTGCAAGAATCTAAAAGCTAATGGAAGTTTTTGTCAAAGGAACTAAGGTGATGCTAACTTCATCACCGCAGAACACTTTTGACTCTGCATGGGGAATATTTAATAATACTTATGGACTTTTTATAGGAAAACTATTAGATCACAATGTCGTTCCAAACTCACAAGCATACAGTCAGCGGCTGTCAAGCTCAAAAATGACAAAAGTACCACAAAAGTGGTCCAAATGACTCTTCTGAAATCATGTGATGGATTTGTGTGATTGGAATTAAAGCTTGTTGTTCAGTGAAAATCCCTAGTGGTTCTAAAACTTCACATGGATTTGTGCATATTTAGAGTTAGCACGATGTGATAGCATGGCATGAGAGAACCAATTAAAGGCGTGTCTGCACGCGACATATTTGAATATTCAAAATCATAGTGCTTGAAAGCTGCAAAATCTTCAAAAAACTCACCTTTTGTGTTTCACAGAAGGAAGAAAGTCATATTATTTACTTTAGAACGACATGAGTGTGAGTAAATGATGACAGAACTGACATTTTGGGGTCTTGAGACCTGTCACGCTGAGGCAAGCACGTTAAATACATACTGTTAGAGCGCCCCCTAGTGGACATCTAATATAGAGCGCATGTAGTCTGTGATGAGCTCTCGCAGTGTTAAGAATGGAGTAATGGACAACATTTGACATTTCTAGAGCCGCGGTTAACTGATGAAAAGTATGGCACTCAAAAAGTGAGCCAAAAAGGTCCAAATGCGCCAAATGACTGTACTAAATTTGTTCCCGGCGCTCTTGACTGCTCTTAACTTAACTGTAGTTTAGCCATAATGATGTATCAGTTTTATTTGAGAGCTGCCCTGGCAGCCAAACCTCACTGCTGCCTCAGTATTCACTATGCGTTTTCAATTCTCAATTCAAATATCCAAAATTCAACCAAACTTGGTAGTTACTGATAAAATTATTTCCTACAAATTACAGATTTTTTTTTTAAGTTTGATTTTACTTGCAATAACTCTAGTAACAGGGTTGAATGCTTGATGAATGTAGTCAAATAATAAAATGGGATTATTAAAGGATTAATTCACTTTCAAATGAAAATTAGCCAAAGCTTTACTCACCCTCAAGCCATCCTAGGTGTATATGACTCTCTTCTTTCTGATGAACATAATCGGAGAAATATTAATAAATATCCTGATGCATCCGAGCTTTATAATGGCAGTGAAAGTGCCTCCATCCACATCCATCCATCGTAAACGTGTACTCCACACGGCTCCGGGGTTAATAAAGGCCTTCTGAAGAGAAGCGATGCATTTGTGTAAAAAAAAAAAAAAAAAATATCTATCTTCCGCTAGACCGCCTTCCATATTCAATGTACGAAGAAAGTGTAAAACTCTTGCATTTCAAAAAGCTTACACTACGTCCTACAACTTCCCTATTCAACCTATGGAAAAAGTGTAACTGATGCAACGCCAGTTTACACTTTCTTCATAACTTGAATACAGAAGGCGGTCTGGCAGAAGCTAGGTATTTTACTTCATAACTTATTAAATATGGATTTTTTTTTTTTTTTTACACAAACGCATTGCTTCGCTTCAGAAGGACTTTATTAACCCCCCAGAGCTGTGTGGAGTATGTTTATGATGGATGGATGTGGATGGAAGCACTTTCTTCAGCTCATACTCGTGAACCCTGTTCACTGCCATTATAAAGCTCAAATGCGTCAGGATATTTAATAATATATCTCAGATTGTGTTCATCAGAAAGAAGAAAGTCATATACACCTAGGATGTCTTGAGGGTGAGTAAAGCTTGGGCTAATTTTCATTTGAAAGTGAACTAATCCTTTAAAAAGTCCAAATAATGTCACTTCCTAAGTCTGGAAATTTGGAACGTTTTATTTATTTATTTATTTTGTTTGTTTATTGTAAACTATTTTATTTATTTATTTTAACAGAGAAAACCAATTTCCAAATTTTGGTGATTAAAATAATTTAATTACTAATAAGAACTGAATATAAATTAAATTCATCCTCAAGCACCACTGGCATTAGTTTAGGACAGATGATGGGCTGTTTTTAAATTTTTAAACATACCTTAACAAAGTCTGTCCTCTAGTGGACGATGCGCGTAATAACAATCTACAAGCAAGCTCGTTTCAAAGTTTTTTTTTTTTTTTTTTTTAAGTTTACCCGTTGAAATCCGATTATTGTGTTATGTATTTTATTAGACCAAATCAGAGTCTGAAATCTTGGGAACATTAAACATTAAGTACATGAGAGTTACTGGATGAAAGAAATGTTGGAAGCTGTCCCATTATACTTTAATGATGTGTGTCTGATGAGAGTTTCAGACATCTTCACTCCTCTGCTGTCTCACACTGAGAGAAGCTCAAAGCTCAGGTTCTGTTCTGGATCTCAACACGCTTCATTAACAGTCTTGAGATCTCGACTCTTTCCACAAGAACAGCACTGTCCCAAAGTAATGCCAGTGGTGCTCAATGATACATGAGTCAAATATCTGAACACCCCTAGTCATTCATTATTATTACATTGTTGAAAAATAAAAGTCATCAGCCAACATTATCAAAACCATCTTCAAGTGTTTTCATGTATGCTGGATACTATGCAGACTGTCCATCTTGTAATGTTTTTGTAATTCATACACATGCACATTTTTTCTTCAAAAATATCAATTATTTAGGCACAAGATGACAATGATTTAGATTACAATATTTTTAAGATCATGAGAAACAAATACTATAATGGCTCCAAGATCAGGGCAGCATTACCTACTAGCAGATCCCCTTTCTTAAAATGAACTACATCTATTATTAAAGGATTAGTTTACTTTAGAATTCAAATTTCCTGATAATTTACTCATCCCCATGTCATCCAAGATGTTTATGTCTTTCTTTCTTCAGTCAAAAAGAAATTAAGGTTTTTGTGGAAATCATTCCAAGATTTTTCTCCATATAGTGGACTTCAACAGGGTTCAAGGTCCAAATTGCAGTTTCAGTGCAGCTTCAAAGGGCTCTACACGATCCCAGCTGAGGAATAAGGGTCTTATCTAGTGAAACAATCGGTCATCTTCTAAAAAAAAATAAAATAAATTTATATACTTTTTAATCACAAATGCTGGTCTTGGACTGCTCTGCGATATGCCACCCATTACGTAATCACGCGGGAAAGATCACGTGTGACGTAGGCAGAAGTACTGCGGTAGGGCGAAAGACTCCATCTCATTTTCTCCTCCAACTTCAAAATCGTCCGACATCATTGTTTTAACTTTTTTGTAAAGGGCGTTTGACTTAGTCTTTGCATGTTCGCTTTGTAAACACTTGAGCGGTACTTCCGTCTACGTCACACGTGACCTTTCCAACGTGATTCCGTAATGCGTGGCGCATCACAGAGCAGTGCAAGATGAGCATTTGTGGTTAAAAAGTATATAATTTTTTTTATCTTTTTAAAAAATGACAGATCGTTTCGCTAGACAAGACCTTTATTCCTCATCTGGGATCGTGTAGAGCCCTTTGAAGCTGCACTGAAACTGCAATTTGGACCTTCAACCCGCTGAACCCCACTGAAGTCCACTATATGGGGAAAAATCCTGGAATGTTTCCCTCAAAAACCTTAATTTCTTTTTGACTGAAGAAACAAAAGACATATGATGAATAATAATGGAATGTTTTTGACTTGGGCCAGCTGGTAATGTGTAATTATATGTAGGCCTCCATAACATGTCCATGAACCTTTTTTAAGATTAAGATTTTAAATTAAAATAAATGTATGAACATATGTATTCCCAATGTTATCTAACTATCTCATCTATCTGTCCATCCATCCATCTTTTATTTAAATTTATACATAGCTCTTAAAAAGTGCAAATATTCATTAATATGTATTCATCCATTAATCCATGAACTGCAGAATAAATTTCATTAAATACAGTATAAAACATTAGTAAATAACTGATAACAATAAATGCATTACAATGTTCCAGCTTTATTCATATTTTGCATTCATTTTGAATGACACATCCAGCCACACGACAGCACAGAATTACCTGCACACTGCCAGATATGTTATATTAGTGTGGTGTTTCTCCCAGATAAAGAACATTCTGCATGGAGACCAGTAGTGACGGATTTCAATCGAGGATTTAAAGAATGTGCAAAAGGGGTTTTACCTTTAAACCCACATACCATCAACTGACTGACCTTTTTTTTTTTTTTTTTTAAACATTTGAAAATTGTATTAAAACATCTGAAAAGTCAACATGAACACAACACTGCCTTTTGTTCTCTTTGGTATTTACTTCATTACTGATATAGAGAATTTTGGTCTGATGCTGACAAATCACTGTCAAGTTTTGAAGAATCAGAATTATTACCTAAACTACAATTTGTAAAAACTACTTAAAACATTATCTAAAAGGCAGCAAAATATGTACGGAAACAGAAATATAAAAACCCACATCCAAAAAGAACACATTTCTAAATACAAATACTGAAGCCAAAGACATCTGAAAGTCAAATTCAGACCAGTAAAGCCATGCATTACAAATACAGCCATCAGTCAGTCAAACCCCACACACTTCAAGCTCATGATGCTCACTGTATGTACACACTTGCTGGTAGAAGTAATAAATAGATCTGCTGGTATATCCATGAAAAAGTTGAAAAACATAGTCCACAGCCCTTATGAAAAGAGAAGAATATGAACACGCTGGTAGTATGATAAAGTGGACACATCTTCCCACACATCAGTAGTCAGCTCAGTTCTCCATGTTGGAGTAAGTCATGGCATTCAGCCCTGGTCTTTTCCTGCCTTTGATCTTCAGAGATCCATAACGTGCCTGCGACCAATGAATGACAAGTATTTGTTACCATAATTAAAATCACGCATATCACAAATCAAGAGGCAAGCCATAATCAATTAGCCTAAAATCTCAAGAGAATATGATCTGATGAAAGGCTGTAATTACTAAATGATAAAAATGGCACAGCGAACTTCCATCAGTGAAGTCACAGTAGTAAAACAATGCATTTGAATAATGGGTGTTCCCACCGTGCATAATTTACATTTTACTATAATATTCTTACCTGTAAATGTAACCAAATCAAATTCATGTGAATATTTCAATTTTTCAAAACAGTCTGTGTGAGTTGTGACTTCAAATGCTTCTTACAGCGAGCACGCACGCTTGTCATCAAAATGCAATGCAACAGAGGAAAAAAGGGCATAATTGACAAAAAATTACTTTTGACTAAATATTGAATGTTATATGTTAAATGTAGGTTTTACATTAACTGAAATACTACATTTAACACAATAATGTTTTTGGTACAAGTTACTGTAATTACTGTCCTTTATATCAACGAAAAGAATATAACGTGATGCTACAACCCGAATTCCGGAAAAGTTGGGACGTTTTTTAAATTTGAATAAAATGAAAACTAAAAGACTTTCAAATCACATGAGCCAGTATTTTACAACAGAACATAAGATACCATAACAAATGTTTAAACGAAGAAATTTTACAATTTTATGCACACAATGAGCTCATTTCAATGCCTTTTGATGCCTGCTACAGGTCTCAAAATAGTTGGGATGGGGGCATGTTTACCATGGTGTAGCATCTTCTCTTCTTTTCAAAACAGTTTGAAGACGTCTGGGCATTGAGGTAATGAGTTTCTGGAGTTTTGGTGTTGGAATTTGGTCCCATTCTTGCCTCATATAGGTCTCCAGCTGCTGAAGAGTTTGTGGTCGTCTTTGACGTATTTTTTGTTTAATGATGCGCCAAATGTTCTCTATAGGTGAAAGATCTGGACTGCAGGCAGGCCAATTCAGCACCCGGACTCTTCTACAATGAAGCCATGCTGTTGTAATAGCTGCAGTATGCGGTTTTGCATTGTCCTGCTGAAATACACAAGGCCTTCCCTGAAATAGACGTCGTCTGGAAACCTTTATATACCTTTCAGCATTCATAGTGCCTTCCAAAACATGCAAGCTGCCCATACTGTATGCACTTATGCACCCCCATACCATCAGAGATGCTGGCTTTTGAACTGAACACTGATAACACGCTGGAAGGTCTCCCTCCTCTTTAGCTCGGAGGACACTGCGTCCTTGATTTCCAACAAAAATGTAAAATTTGGACTCGTCTGACCATAGAACACTTTTCCACTTTGAAACAGTCCATTTTAAATGAGCCTTGGCCCACAGGACACGACGGCGCTTCTGGTCCATGTTCACATATGGCTTCCTTTTTGCATGATAGAGCCTTAGTTGGCATCTGCAGATGGCACGGCGGATTGTGTTTACCGACAGTGGTTTCTGGATGTATTCCTGGGCCCATTTAGTAATATCATTGACACAATCATGCCGATGAGTGATGCAGTGTCGTCTGAGGGCCCGAAGACCATGGGCATCCAATAAAGGTCTTTGGCCTTGTCCCTTATGCACAGAGATTTCTCCAGTTTCTCTGAATCTTTTGATGATGTTATGCACTGTAGATGATGAGATTTGCAAAGCCTTTGCAATTTGACATTGAGGAACATTGTTTTCCACAATCTTTTTACGCACTCTTTCACAGATTGGAGAGCCTATGCCCATTTTTACTTCTGATAGACATCCCTGTTACAGACCTGATATCAATTAACTTAATTAGTTGCTAGATGTTCTCCCAGCTGAATCTTTTCAACATTTCTTGCTTTTTCAGGCATTTGTTGTCCCCGTACCAACTTTTTTGAGACCTGTAGCAGGCATCAAATTTGAAATGAGCTCATTTAGTGGATAAAAGTGTAAAATTTCTCTGTTTAAACATTTGTTATGTTATCTATGTTCTATTGTGAATTAAATATTGGCTCATGTGATTTGAAAGTCTTTTAGTTTTCATTTTATTCAAATTTAAAAAAATGTCCCAACTTTTCCGGAATCCGAGTTGTATGTTCAGACGAGGATTTTTTTTTTTGATCTGCTGCTTTCAAACTGGACAAAAAAAAAAAGATTTTTTTTTTTTTTAAAGAATATAGAAAATAAAATGTGGCTTTTGAAAAATGCTATTAGCAGTCTTAATGTAATGTTTATTTAGTTATTAGTCATGGAAGAATAAAATAGAGATGTGCTATGGGGTTTTGAAGGACTTACATCTCTGCGCACTTTTGAGCGGGTGATTTTAACGCTCTGAGATCGTCTGAGCCCATGATGAGACACGGCTTCATCCTCAGAGTACACAGCCTTCCCCTCGTCATCACTTCTGTCATCATCATCATCACGGTAATACTCTACAAAAGAAACAATTTGAAAGTTAAGAAAACAAGAAGATATAGATCAATGTTTGATCAAACATGACAGCAGACAGATAAGTATGTATGCTTGAGATCAGTGCTACTTAAAGGGGACCTATAATGCCCCTTTTCACAAGATGTAATATAAGTCTCTGGTGTCCCCAGAATGTGTCTGTGAAGTTTCAGCTCAAAATACCCCACAAATCATTTATTATAGCTTGTCAAATTTGCCCCTATTTGGGTGTGAGCAAAAACACGCCATTTTTGTGCGTCCCTTTAAATGCAAATGAGCTGCTGTTCCCGGCCCACTTTCCAGAAGAGTGTGGAGCTTTAACAGCTCGTGCTTCGGTTGCTCAACAACAACAAAGCTGGAGAATCTCACGCAGCCAAAATGACGACAGTCAGTAACGGTGTTCAGCCTTACATTGTTCAAAACTGAGTCGGACACTGATGGACAGACTCAGGAAGAAGTTACAACTTTTAGAATGCAACTGGACGTTTCTGAAAGGTTAGTGGATAAATTTATGTAGTTGCTGTGGAGTTGATTCAACTCATCGACTAGCATGTGCCGTCATGTTAATCTTTTGTGCAAATCCAGCGTTGAATTGACCCTTGTTTGTAAAGCAGTCTGGTTTAAAATGACGGCATGGAAACAGCACTCTACTACAACAACTCTTCCTCTTCTCTAAAGCAGCCCAACATGGCCTCACCCCCTTTGTCGTGTGTTCCCAGGGGCAGGGTTTATATCCCCCTTTGCATTGAACTTTGAGCGTTGTAAGTTTGCAGATGTTGTTTATGCTCAAACGGCAACATTACACACTAACTAAATTAAAAAAAGTGAAATCATAATCAAGGACCCCTTTAAATGCTTTTGCTTCAAGGCATAGATTTTACACGAACATCCCAGACCAACTAAGTTGCAGTGTAATTATACAATTAAGTACTGAGTAATATTAATTAACAACATTAACTTACTATAGGGTTAGGATTAGGTATAGGGTTTGGTTTAGAGTTACTTGCATGTTATTATTATAGTAATAACAGTAAATTATGCATAAGTACATGTAACAAGTGTAACAAGGACACTAAAATAAAGGGTGGCAATTACATTTATGCATTTTGCAAACATTTTATCCATTTACACTGCATTCAAGGTATACATTTTTATCAGTTCTTGCTTTCCCTGGGAATCGAACCCATGACCTTGCCATTGCAAGCGCCACGCTCTATTGTTTAAGCTACAGGAGGGCTGAAATACATTAATATTACAGCATAGGCACAACAATACGCAAAATGACTAAGGTGACAGTATGCTGGATAGGAAATCTGTATAAGCACACAAAAAGATGAATATGTGAAAAAGGAATTTGTTTCAAAATACAGCAGAATTTGATTGGACGTCAACAACACAAGATATGGGAAGCGTTTTCTCCTCACTTTGAGAAGTTGATAAGCCTATTTATTTATCTAACTGTGCATGACTCTTTGTTTATTATTTTGCATTTAGCATCGCTTTTCCTTGTCCATGGCCCTATTAAAACATCTATTTTTGGGTCGTGACTGACTAGTTGAGAACCACTGATCTAGTTTATTGTGAAGGTTGGGAATGTGATTTCAGCCGTGGAGAAAGTACAAGTGGGTGAAGAGAGAAAGAGAGAGAGAGCAGCTGCTGGGTTCAGGCTGCTCCTGGCACCATCACCTCTGGGCTCCCCGGGTAGCGCTGGGAGCTAGGCAGAGCCAGCCTGTGCCAGGACGCCTAACGGCAGTCCAGCCGGAGCAGATTCACTGCACACTCTATCACCCGAATGATACAACCAAAAGACAGGCTATAACAAGACCAAAGAACTGTAGGTTTAATTTAGTATTGTGTTTGCAGTTCTCCTTTCCACCATAAGGGGGCAGAATAAATACAGAAACCCATGCTTCTGAAAAGCCTTCCTTTGTTTGTTTCCACACCCACCGCTGTTTTAAATTACTGAAATATAACAACTTCCTTGGGATTTGGAAAACTATGCAATTAATTTTCCAGAACTATTCTTGAGTTTTGTTCATGCCTTGTGTAAACTAAGCAGAAAGAGATTTGAAAGAAGACAAATTTAAAGACGCAGCTGACATGCCTTTGTTATTTTCTGTGGACTGTTAGCAGCTCTGAAGGCCAGTCTGCTGAGATTCAACTTCTCTCACACTTGGCATGAATTTTATTGAGCAACTGAATAACAGGCATAATATATTGTAGCTACTAACACTGGGAGATACAGCTAAGATATTATATATATATATATAAAAAACACAACTTTCGACTAATGATGCATGCAAATGGATCTGTTATTAAACGATTGAACAGATTCCTGAAAATGGGCAGTTTGGTTCTTGAAATTTAGGATAATGGAATTTTTACTGGGCAAATAATAAGCATAATAAATCACTGCAATATTGCTTAAATTTATATCACCACTCTACTCTCTAATATCAGACCCCAGCACTTGTGTGAATGTGATTGACAGGAGAGCATAAAAATATATATAGGCATGTTTTATATCATGCCTGTCATTCAAAGCTGACTTCTGCTTCTTTAGAAAAAACAAAACCCAACATTAAAGGGTGGGCGAATAAATAACACACTTGAGTCTCTCTTTATAGGCTACCCCCCATTTTTAAATTCAAACTGCAATTAGCAGCTCGTTTGATCAGTCGGGATCTTTCACCTTGGCTTTGAGCCTTTGAAAGGGAATGCCGTTTTGAAGGAGCTGGCTTTCTGATGGCTTCATTGCAGATGAGATGAAAATGACCTGGATGCCAGCGGAATTTCAAACGCGGCGGGCACATTAGCATACTGAGATAGAAGCACATTAGGTATTCTGCTCAGAGGCTCCCTGAGCTGTTTTTTCCTCTTCTTCATCTTCTCACAAAGCGGCACTAGACCTTTCATGCTAGGAATGTGCCGTTATTGCTTATAACCCTCCAGTGCTTGAGACAAATACCGAATCCATTCCATTTGCTCCAAAACCAGTCAACACGGCAGTGATTTCCAGAAGCATGTGAGATTTGGTTGAGATATCATTATGAAAGCGCTATGGCTTTATTTGCGCGGCAGACGCTTTCCCGGCTCTTGCTAGCTGTGTTTAGTGTCACACAAAGGCTGTGTCTGAAACCTCGAAGGCGACATCAAAGCACATTCAAATTCAATGTTTGCGTAACATCCTGTCTACTAAGATGGTTTATGAAGGCAGCGTTGATGTATCCTTCACTGATGGAGCAGTTATTTCATAACTGTCTATTGTTTTCATCTTATTGATAGTGAGAAATAAAAATTGTGATTAAATATTTATGTGATCCCCTCTCACTTGAATTTGTCCGACATCATTAGATGTGACGTCGTAATGCATTGGAAGTAGGGCTGCACGATTATCACAAAAATCATAATTGTCGATTATTCCCTTGAAATTGCGATAATTAATTACGATTATCACAATTACATTGAATGATGTTTTGAATAGCTTTATACCATTGTTTGAAGCAACTGCATGCCGTATTTTTATGTAAAAAAAAACAACAAAAAAAACAAGCTGAGAACACTCTTCCTGAGAATTATTTATTGCTTTTCTATAGCATTAAGCCTCAAATGTCAACTATACATTGGTTTGGTTTCTTAATAATAATAGGGGCTTTCGCACCATGTTGTTCTAGGAACTTAGTTATAGGAAGTAGCCACCAGGGTGGTTCCCCTAGGGCCATTTTCCTGGTTGCATTAGCATTGCCAGTAGGAACTCTGAAGTGTGTGTTGTGACTTTCATTTTGATGGCGCTGAGAACAGCTTAGTCAGAGCACACAGCGCTCTCATTCTCCATCTTCATTAGTTTACAATATGTTTAACAGTCCTGTCTAATACGTTATTAGATAGAACTGTTACACAAAGAAAGTAGACAGTATATGAATAAGTACTAACTTTTGCCATGTGGTTGATGCCCAATGTCGCTAGCTGAGCAGTAATACATAATCATGTTTCACTGGGTCCGCTCAAAGTCGCGCTGGATTTTCTCCTTAGCGTAAGGTTGAGAGGTCCACCTATCACGGTTTTCCATGTTTGTAGAGTTAGTTCATGGAGTAAATAGATAGGCTGTGTACACAGCTCTTTAAAAATGGCGGGTGCTGGTGTTTCGTGTTTGTTCAACCAATCAGCGTACACTTACCTCACTGGTAGTTCCTTTTGTGCTGGGTTAGACCTTTTACACTCTGAAGCAGTTGTGATTTGCCTCTCACAACATGCTCTAAACACACCTCTTAAGCACACAGAACAATGTAAGTGGATATTTTTTGTTGCAATTGTATCCTTGAATGATTACGAAATCGTGGCATCGTAATCGCAATTAGAAATTTGATTAATTGTGCAGCCCTAATTGGAAGCTTGCTTGAAACCAAGTAGGTTCATAAAAATGCTCTGCTAAGTTTGTGACTGAACAAACAGAGCAAGGCATCTGCCTTCTGTTGTGGACGCAGCAGAGAAACAGCAGTGTGAAAGGAAACAAAGGATGGCATGTTAATAATTAATCTGAGAGGTAAGATATACCAGCTCCGTCGGGTTGGTCCATGATGGCTCTTCTTGCTGGGTTGGAGCCGTAGGATGAATACCCATCATCTTGAGGGATCTGGGTAAGGTCGTGCATGCTGAGGCTCCTGAGCTTCTCTGTGATGGCACCTTGACCCTGCAGAGACAAAACAGCCCAGAGTTATGATAAACATGTCAGCACTGACAACACACAGAACAGCTTTAACAGAGCGTAACAAGACTGCAAGGACTTCCATGATGACATCATCACGACATGCATGTATGGATGAATGCTGAAAAGATTTGGGCTCTGTTCCAAGTGACCTATTACCTAGTAAGCTGCCCTGTTGTCAACTGAACCTCGGGAACAAATAGTGCTCCTCACATGACTCTGTTTATTTCAACAGGGTTGGCAATAACATGTCAGCAGTGAATTTATTAATTAAACTCAAGTATTTGTTATTTTTAAGTATTGAATGAATTAAGGCCGGTTCACACGGAATGTACTTTTCTACTCCACAGCGCTAATTTTCCATTGATTTTCAATGTAAATGCGCTGGACGGACATGTTTTACTGTTGTGCTCACGTCTCGTGTCTTTTGCAGCGGCCGTGTATGAAGCGGCATTCTAAAACAGTGGCACTCAAGTTCAACTTAACGCATCCATAGACCTTGCCTTTTTTTCTCTTCATTGACTTGCGACTTCTAAGGGACCATAGAATATTAAAGGGATAGTTCATCCAAAAATGAAAATTTTGTCATCATTTACTCACCCTCATGAAGATATTTTGAAGAATGTTGGTAACCAGAAAGTTGACGGTAGCAATTGACTTCTATAGTATTTTGCTACTGTCAACTGTCTGGTTACCAGCCCACTTTAAAATATCTTCTTTTGTGTTCAACAGAAGAAAGAAACTTGTACAGGTTTGGAACAACTTGAGGGTGAGTAAATGATGGCAAAATTTACATTTTTGGGTGAACTATTCCTTTAACACGTCAATTTTGTTGTTTCATCTGCCATCTTGGATGGATTTTTTTTTTTTCATCACAGGGCAGTTCAGTTACTTATGCGAGTGACAACAGCATTCTATAACCAAACTCACATCCGTGAATTTTCAGGACTCACAACAGCATTCTCGGAAAACCCTTGCTGTGTGAACAGAACCGGACTGGACAAATAGTTGTCTGTCATGTCATACTGTGCGAGAGAGCTGCTCTGCGCTGCACAAACGCGCATCTACTGTGTGATGCGGGTTTTCATGTGTGGTTTCGGTAACTTACAACGACGGAGATATGAGCTGTGAGTCATCTGAAGCTTTTAGATCCAGTCACAGTTCACCACCAGAGCTGCTCCCATCAGTTTTGTGTTCTAAGCGCCACTCAAATGCTCCGCTCTCCACCCAGATATAAAAACTGCTGTTGGTTAATGAAGATTTGACGGATGATTTTGCGTGTCGATTTGACTATTGTCATGTCAAAAATGATAAGACTTTTCAGTTTTATGGATGTCGCCATCTTTGATATTACTTTGGTCACTGTCGCTGCACGTTCATACAGACAGTATTCGAGATGCAACTGTAAACTGCTGTGTGAACGGGACATTTCGATACTCACACCTGTAAGTAAATGTGGTTGTCAATCCCAAAAACTGACAGTGTGAACGTAGCCTTAAGGTACTGTCACATTTATCACTTTGACAAATTTTCGCAATTGAGAATTTCACTTGAGGATGCCTATGCAGATTTCGCATTAATATGGACAATGAACCGTTTTTGCCCATGAAATTGGCCGAAATGTTGCTAGTGTAAGCACCTTCAGAAGGCAGCATATTTATGCTACAATTATGCCTTAAAATGATGCTTACATATACAGTGTACTTGGTTTTGGAAGAATTCTTAATTGAACAAAGATTTTTTTTAATTCTTTGGATAGGAACATTTTAGGCCTCTTAACACAAATGTTTTAAACTAATGTAATGATAATACTAGTAGTGCTTAACACCATGTTTGAGTCAGCGAAAACAGAAAAACTATTAAAAAAAATGGAAAAAGGAAACCATGAGCTAAAATTTGTTAAAATGATGTTGCTTTTTCACATGCTGTTGACACTCTAAGGAATTACCTGCACTGGAGAGAGCAGGGCTGCAGTATTCCTACAGGGCAGAATATGTCAGTACAAGGTAACAAGAAAAAGATCATCACCAAAGAGGATTTCACAAATAAAACAGAAAGAACATACCAGAAAGAGGGTAAAAGGAAGGAAAAAGAGATAAGATGGGGAAAATATGGCAGCTTTCAAGAATAGAGATTGACACAAGCCTTTTACAAGCTTATTGGCTCAACTTTAGAGACTTCTTTCAATAATGGCATCCTTTCAGAGAGTCTGGGCAGGACAGTGGCCAAATTAAAATCAGAGCATTGTTGAGCAGCCCCTGTGATCTGCTTCTGATTAGTATCCGATTAGTATATCAGCATGATTTCCTTTTCTGCTGCACTAATACTAATGGCCTTGGGTTGGTTTCACAAAAGAACAGTGACCTTTGCTTGCAAATGAAAGTCATTAGTGTTTTTTTTATTTATTGCTGGTATTGCAAGTATGTGCCAGTGCAGTTGTGCTCTTTGCTGCATAGGGAATTGGAAAAGGTAAAGAGGTTAAGGTCAATACGAAACATCATTTGCAACACTTTTACCTTCATAATGTGATGTACACTACCATTCAAAGGTTTGGGGTTAGTAATTTTTTTTTTGTGCCTGATGCTGTCAAACGATTAATCACGATTAATCGCATCCAAAATAAAAGTTTGTGTTTACGTGTATATTTATTATGTGTGCATATTATATATATATATATATATATATATATATAAATAAATACACACACATACATGTATTTATTTAAGAAATATTTAGATGTATACAGGTATATATATAAATATAATTTGTTTTTGTTAAATATATACATACGTGTGTGTGTATTTATATATACATAATAAATAAACACTGTACACACACATATATTATGTAATCACAAACTTTTTTTGGATGCGATCAATCGCGATTAATCGCTTGACAGCACTAGATATTACTACAATTTAAAATAACTGCTTTCTAGTTTAATATACTTTACAATGTAACGTATTCCTCCTGTGATGACAGGAATTGGCTGAAACTTAATTTCTTAATATCAATGTTGAAAACCGTTTTGTGCTGCTTTATATTTGGGGGAAACAAACCATTTTTTTTTCTTGGGATACTTTGATGAATAGAAAGATTAAAATTAAAGAACAACATTTATTTTAATACAAATGTTTTATAACATTATAAAAATCTTTAGTGACATTTTTGATAAATGTAATGTCCTTGCTAAATTAAAGTATGAATTTATTTATTTAAAATCTTACAGACCCCAAAATAAATAACCCCCTGACCCCCTTTTAAATGGTAGTTTATTTCTAAGTGAAACAGAATATTAAAAGAGTAACTTACTGTGATAACTATTAGCAAGATATTATTACTATTAGCAAGAAAGGCTGCAGTACCTACAGCAGTCTTTTAAACAATGCATAAATAGCTATTTGGCTATTGGTTAACATTTTTTAGAGGAAAAGCAAGTTATTACATCATGATGAAAGATTACAAAGACAATAATGTTTTCTTTCTGCATTAACAAAAAAGTAAACAGGGTCCATTTTCATTTCATGTTGACTTTTTCCTTTTAAATAAGGACACACTGGACTCCAGCTAGCTTCATTAACTGCATTGAAAACACCCACACAAAATAAACCTGCATATCAGAAGCACAAATATACAGTGTTCAAAACAGCTCTCTCATTCTGTTCGTCTATCGTCAACACACACACTTGCCTTGACAGCGGCAGACACAGCAGCAGTTGCAGCAATGCTCAGGCCCTGCTTGCCAAAGTTCACCATGGTCTCGTAGCTTCGCTCTTTCGCCTGGACTATGTAGTCGTCAATTTCCTTCAAGAACATTAGAACAAGATTGAGTACATTCTAGTCTTCAGGCACAGCATCAAACAATATAATAAGCAGAAATATGCTGTACTGCAAATGAATAAAAGCAGTACTAGACCAGTGGTTCTCAACTGGTGGTCTATTCTTTTAGGGTCACAGAACAACAGAAAAAAAACAGTGCCCAAATTCATCTTTCATTTTGCAGTATGATGAATACTAATACAATATTTGTCCAAGTGCTTTGCAAACCCAGAGGATAAATATGAAGAGGAGATTCACCCTTTCTTTGGAGGAAAGCAGAGGATGGAGGGCTTTTCTGTAAATGACACTAGCTCCTCTCGTGTAGGGAGACAGAAGCCAGATCACAAACGCAACCTTGATCTCGTAATAGAGGGGAAACCTTTAGATCAGAGGAGAGAAAGAGAGATACAAGGACCCCCGTTACATCAGATTAATCAGTTGACATAATTACACTCATTAAAGCTGTATTCCAACAAATTAATTTGTGCTACTCTAAATTAAAACAGCAACTTCGTTTCATTAAACCCTGATTGCTTCCCTGCATTCCTTGGTCTAGGGAAACAAAAACAAGATCTTAAATGAAACAGCTTGCTTCTTTAGCCTGACATGAATCACTTGTAATCAGGTAAACATGCCGCCGGTGTAAAGGAAGACTCGAGTGTCAGACTCACCAGGCTATGGTTAGATCTGTGACCGTCTCCACTACTGTAAACAGGGCAAAGACAATCCAGTACATCATCCATCGCACCTGAAAAAGGAACAAAGCAGCAAACAAACAAAAACAATAAATGTTAAATAAATACAATATTTATGTTAAGTGCACTGAAATAAAAAAAAATCAAAAAAAAATAAATAAATTTTTAAGGGCTGTCGATTTAACACACTAAATGAATTAGTTATGGGGAAAAAAATAACGTGTTAAAATTATTAACGCATTTAACGCACATACGCACACACCTCAGACCTACGCAGGTCATCTTACATTTAATAAAGTTGATTGCTGACGAACATGAAGCTGGGCAACAACTCACTGCGTGATGAAGCCTATAGAATTCAGTTACATGCCCCTAAAATTCAAGATATCAGGGAAAAAATGCCCCTATATGAGTTTTTGTCTCATATTTATATCATATGATAGTTAAGCAATATCACAAGAGTTCTGTTTTGTCCCCAATAGCACGAGTGGAAATGTGATATTGATTTAAAACAACAGTTCAATAAATAAGAAGTTAATATTGTATTATGTTTTAGACACAATATTGTCTGTTTTTGCTCAATTTTGCCATTGAAAATATTACCTATAAAGCCAGGGCAGAACTGTTGTGCTTTTCTCATTTAACACAAAGATGACTTTAAATTAAATTATCTTTTGGGGGTAATTTCTAAGCCAAATTTGATGTGTGATAAATTTCCGATTAATTAGATTAATTATTAATAGCCACATACTGCAATTTGATAAAAAAAATTAGGGCTGTCAAGCGATTAAAATTTTTCATGTAACATAACCAATGTTTTATTTTATTTTTTTAAACAAACAAAAACTGTATAGAAGTCGACCACCACTGTTATTCTCCATAGCATGAAATTTATTCTTGGCCATCAATATCAATCAAAATTTTCCCTAGATCCTGTTTGTTTAAAAAAACAACGACTTGGTCACTGTCTTTTCCCTAGATCCTGTTTGTTTAAAAAAACAACGACTTGGTCACTGTCGCAAAATAAACCTGACGAAACGTGGTCATTATTTCAAAATAAACCTGTACATTATCCCACTAATCCCAAATACATAAATGTGTATTTTTCTACTAAAGTACTGTGGTGTTAGCTTAGCAACATGCTAATGGCAAAATTGATTATGTGAAAAAAGGAGTGTGAAGTGATACGAGAGACATGAAACTACATGGCTATGCTGAAAACTGACTGTATATGACAATGGTCAAATATACAGTTTACCGTCATCACCAATTTTCAAATACATTTTTGCTTTAAATCAAATGTTGTAATGATTCATAGCCTATAACTCTTTTAATGAAGACTTTTAAAATTCACATGGGAAAAATACTTCCAGAATCAAGGTCGCTAAAAAAAAGCACACTATGATGTTTAGTAAACAAAAAGCAAGCTCTCTGATATTTTACAATACTATCTGCCTCTAATAGGTTGACACCAATAAAACAAACAAAAACCCCTCGAATTGAATGCCAACTGATACAGTGCACAGATATATTGTGTAATGTGGGATGCTACTCTTAATGCAGCATTGATCACCTATCGCCAAGATGCATCACACTCACCCAAACATAAAACACCTGGTACCATGCCAAAGAATATTTTTAAAAAAATCCATGCATTTTTTTTATTCTGTTCAATAGTTTGAACGCCTAATCTTTCCACGCAGAGTCGCTCGCTAACACAAATCCAAGCGCACCCCTTTTTCTAGGAGGAGACGGAAACACAGTCGAGTGTAACAAAAAATCATTACGGCCGTGACATTAATTTCCATCCCAGCTCTCTGTGTGTGTCTCTCTGCAGCAAGACCTGTTTGGTATGCTCTACCTCTCCTCTGCTCTCAACCACAGCGCGCTTTCAGCCAGCTTCTTAGCATTTCAATTTCAAACGCCGTGCAGACAGTCATGTGATCCCCAGCCTTGAGCTGCAGCTCTCGGAGGTATTAGGTGATATTTTCAGCCTCACTGAACAAAGTCAAATGAATCCATGCAGAGGCAGCATTACCAGCCTGACAGGAGGCGTCAGATTTAATTGGTGTCCTCCCATTGAACCTTCAGCGGTCTGAGAGAGATCAATGCGTTGCATCAGCCGCTGGAAAGCTGCCGCTCCGTGACAAACTGTCAATCGAAATCCACCAGCGGTGATCTTTTCTCGTTGCCGGAGCGCTTTGGTTGCTGACCGCATCGATACATGAAATCTAATCAGATCTAGAAGCCTTCCTGCCATAATCCTCCAGACAATCCTATTTATTACAAGTCTGCAATTACCTGGCTTCAATTAGAGAAGTATGTGAGATGTAAGCAGAATTTCAACCGCTTTGTTCTACCTCACTGTAAAACTGGGTTAAAGGCGATTCAAGAATGGGCCGGCGCCCAAGACAAGCATGCCTTTCCTGTTCAGCGCTGCATGTGGATAAGGAGTTGTGTAGCCTGGATTTCCAATGGAAATAAAAGCCTTTGAAGTATCCTGATTGTGAATGGAGGTATTCCTTTCCTGCTCCGTGTGTGTACCATGTAGAGCAGGGCTCGTCAACTGGCGGCCCACGGGCCAAATCCGGCCCGCCAATCATCTTCATCTGGCCCGCGGCACCCCAATCTCCCTCCTCCTCGGCTAAATTTGGTTAGATCAGTGGCTGCAGTGGCGCCTGCAGCTGTACGGCTATATACGCACTGTTCGTACCATGCACGCTCCTCCGACTGACCTGAGAAACGTTTTCCGTGCAAATATTTCAGCAGTTATTATGTGTGTTCCGTATTTCTGTCGACTGAACCAGCGATACCTATCATTCGTGATTTAATCATTCTTTTGGCTCGATTCGTTCGTGTGAATTGGCCAAACGCGCTTGCATAACGATCTGAAACGATTTGGATTCGTTCGGACCGCTCTAGTCATGTGTAGTTGTTTCTCAGTCAGTAACAACAAATACAGAACAAATAGCGCTGTTTTCATGTGTTCCACTAGTTTACTTTGAACTATGCAGCATGGCACAGTGGATAACGGAACGAAAGCTTAAAGGAGCTGCGTTTATTCCTGGTCACCATTATTAAACAGCGTTGCGACATCTAGTGAGGAGCGTTTCAATTCGACACACACCTCTCATTTACAAACTACAAATCACTCGATTATTAAACTAGTTTTAAATCGGATGAAACAGTCTCAACATTCCCAACAAGACTGATGAGGAAAACAGGAGAAACGTGCCATGAATGAAGATAGAAGACTTTTAAATCTCAAAATCACCACCCTTACAAACATTTACCATGAATGTACTTAAGTAATTTACCATGGTTTGTGGAAATGTGGAATATTTATTTTGAAAACTATGTTATAGCCATTTATATTGCAATATATTTATTAGGTGGGTAAGGGAATATATAATTCATGTCTTTGTGAAGGTGTAAATAGTTTTTTACCTGTGTTTAGGTGTTGTTTATAGGTATATATATAACATATAATATAATATCATTTGACAGTGGTAGTGAGTAGCCATGTATGGTTTTACCTGTTGTTACCAAGTCTCACTGCGAGAATATTTTCATTTAAGCCTAATAATTAATAAAATAATTTTTACCAATAAGCCCCGCCCCCCCGGCCCACCTCAACTTTTTGATTTGATAATCTGGCCCTCGAATGAAACTACTTGAAGAGCCCTGATGTAGAGGTTTCTTTGTTCGCCATTTAAACTGAGCGGTGAGACATTTGAGCTGACCTACTCTGTTTATCTAACAAACAGGAGTTGTAGGCATTGTACAGATTTGCTCCGAGTGGAAAAACCACAGTGTGGTTTCTAAGAGCATCTATAGTCTATGCTAGTAAACACAGGCTTTGTCAAGCTGCCTTTAAACTTTATTTTAAGTCCAACATAAACCAGCAACTCTAGTCGACCGGTCCTATAAAAAGGCCTGCAGCACAAAGCATCATGTGTCCAGTTCTATTTTGAAAATGATTTGAAAGAGGTTTCTCAATTACCAGTCTGCACTCAAAGGCAAACGCAGAAACGAAAAAGCTGCTTTTGTGGTCGATTGAGCTTTCTTCTTTTTTCCAAGGGTTTGCTATTAAAAGTTTAAGTTTACCGAAATTGACTTTCCATTCGAACATTCAGGAACATTCAACATTCCTGCAAAGCATATAAACATCCGTGATCTTGGGCTGCCGATGTCCCTTCTCCTGAGTTAAGCGATACCGCTACTGCTGTTTACATAAACGTGTCCTTATACTGTTTAATGCATCTCTCTCCAGATTAAATATATTATGGGCTTGACAGTAAGCTTGGCTTAATGGCAGGCCTAAGAGCGAATCAGGCCAGTATATTTTAAATATTAGTACAATAACATGCAACTAGTTTGACAGAATCGTTTATTATTCGTTAACAAACATTTAAGCTGTACATTTCTGCTTTGAAACACTCCAGAACAATGGCATGGTTTACTTCTACTGTAGTATGTTACTGTAAACATGATTTTTGAAAATTTTATATAAAAAATATATTGCATGATTTGCAGTGCTACACTGTAAAAAAAAAAAAAATGGACATAATTGTAACTGTACCTTAAGTGGTTAAAGATTGCTTACTAAAAGTCCTTGTGTGACATTTATATAGTTTTTAGATATTTATATAGTTATGTTTCTTCTTAGTGTTTCTTGAGTCACAGTTTGTTACATCTTATGTTAAATATTTACTGTATTATTTTAGTGTCTGTCACCATGACAGTGTTTTAATTTGTATATGTGTTTTTACACTGCATTTAAGTCAAAAGCTATACTTGTGATGAACTTCGATTCATCATGTAGCTTTACTACCTATGTTTTTATTGTGGTTTTCAGAATATTATAAAAGTATAAAACAGAATTTACTAATTGGGCACATTATCATTATATCAGTTAATCAAATAAAAGTTTTTAAACTATAAATTTAAGTTCAAATCATAAAACTTAAAATGTTACTTCTGTACTTAGTATGGTAAAGCTCTGGCAACTACAACTATCATTTTTAACAAAAAAATTCACAGACTTTTTTTTTTTTTTTTTATAAATACAAGCCATTTTAAAGCATAAAGTACTCGCGAGCTCTCAAGAGACGGTCCTCCGTCAGCGCGCTCTCAGCCAATGCACGCGCACAGAGGACACAGCCGCCTCTCAAACTGCTCGCAACAAATGTCAGATAGAGTTATTTTTTTCGCGACTTATTACACAAACGTTCAGTTACACACATAGTAATGTTAAAATGCCCGTCCTGGCGAGTATACATGTAAGCACAGTCGGTTGTCTTCAGTGAATATGAACAGCATGTGTAACAGTATATTCCTTTATGTCTTAAAGAGACAGCAGCCTTTAAACCTGCTACTGTCTACTATTGCCTGTCACAATCAAACAACAAAAGAAAATCTTTATTAAGGATTAATCTATACAGTTATACATTAATTTATACAGTTAAGGACATGTAGAGTTATTTTATATTGGATTATTATTAATATTATTATTAACAGTTCTCAGAATTAAAGATATGTTTAAAAAGCATTTAAAGAAAGTTTTTGTCAGAGCCCTTGTTATTCTTAATTTTGACATTAATTTTAATTTTTACACCAGACATATATATCGGTTCAAAATATCGGTTATCGGTCTACTTGATCTGTAATAATCGGTATCGGCCCTGAAAAACACATCAGTCGACCCCTATTGAACATAAAACCAGGGTTTTTCCTACAAAAAAATTCGCCAAAACGAATTTTTGTCCCGCCAAAGCCTTCTTTGATCAGTTATTGTGAGTTGTTTATGAGGGATGCAGATGATTGCTGCGCTTGTGATAGGGCGCATGTTAACTGACGGAGAGAACGAGCAGAGAGCTCCTCCCTCGCGCGCACAAACTCTCTCTGTAAGCAGTGTCTTTGCTCTCTCTCTCTTGCTCTCTCGTACATATTAATCTAAATCATCTGTCACGATGCTAAAAGTTCGGAAGAACGAATCCATGTTTCACGTGGCGCATTCGGAGAATTTTTTTCCCTGAATAACCGCTGTGTGAGAATAGTGCTCAAAAGAACGTCACTTCATCTTCTCTGACAGGCGCCCCCCACATACAGCTGACATAAACCACACTTTCAAAAGACGAAAAAAAAAAAAATCCTATCCAGTGAAGTGTTTTCTGTGTTGACAAATCTTTTGCGATGTCCTAATAACAGCCGCGATTCACACGTAATGCGTCCACGTCCACTAATGTCCGATTCGCGACTTAATGACTCATTTGAACCGATTCATTTTAATGAATGGTTAAAACAACTGTCTGTCCAACACTCAACATCTGTCCAACACTGAACTCACGAGACGTCACGTCTGAATCGGTGTATAACAAATAATTTACTCAGAACACCTCTGAAATGTGTGCTTACCCCATTTAGCAAGAGTGGTTAGTAATATTTAGCCTTAATAATCCACAGTATTTTCAAGTTATTTATATGACAATGTGTAGTAAATTACCTATAAAATCAGTTAGTTTAGACTGGAGTGAGGTGAAACCAGAACACAGCAAGATGTTGTTAGCTAGGTGCATTCAATTGTATATGGTAGAAAATTAGACTATTAGTTAAATTAACTTTTTAATGCTACTTTTTAATACTGATTATTAATTATTATTATATATACCAAAATAATTTTCTGGTCTAGCAAAGAAGCATCTTCTCTTACAAAGCTATGAAATCACAGATTTCTTTTTGCAAAGAGGGCAAGAAAGGATTACAGTGAGAGTGGCAGATAATTTATTGTCAGTATTGGGCTCGCAGATCACGTGGGTAGGGTACTTTGTACTGTTTGTGTGGATGACCATGTCTGTTGGCCACCACCGAAAACCATTTTTGACCCAGGAAAAACCCTGAAAACATTCCTTTAAGCACACTTCCCTAAAATATCTTCATTCCGTTCTGTGTGTCTTGACGGAATGAAAACAAATCTGAAATGTTTTGCATAGTATTTTGTTGGTTTCCACAGATGATGCCTTTCATTAGGACCCATTTTCTAATGAAAATGTTAATGTTCAGAAAATCATTATTGTTGATGCCTTGGCTGTTTATATTATAGATTTATATATAAATAGAGCACCTTTGTTGACACCATTGTTGGCTGCAGGCTGTTACAGTTATGCTAAGATTTGTTAAAAACAAGATTTTTTTTAACTGCTTCATATTAACTGCTTCAACTGGGATTTGGTTTTAATGAAGTGTGCATTCTGCAAGTAAACAGGAGAAGATGGAAAATAATATAGGCAAGTGAGACCTGGTTTGGCAACTCCACACAGGTTCATGGCATATTTTCTGAAACTTTAGGACTTTCTGAAATATTGAGATGAATGACAAATAAAACAGTCCTTTTCAGGACTGTTGGCATAGCTTATACAAGTGAGGAGCAACTCAATTTACTGCGATGCAGCACAGATACAAACAGACTCTAAGGTTACTAAGGTACTGAAATACCACCAGTACAACCACTAAGCCTAACATTAGCCACCTGAAGTAGACAAAGGCATACAAGCAAAGAAAAAAAAAAAAACATTTAAAGGGATAGTTCACCAAAAAATAAAACTTCTGTACATTTACTCACTTTTATGTCACTCCTCCAAACCATGAAACACAAAAGGAGAACATTTAAAAAAAAACCCACCAACCTTAGATGGTGAGTAAATAAACTTAAAATACACAATTTGATTTGAGTGAACCATTCCTTCAATTATTTCACAAGAACAAAGGGAACACTGCCAGAAGATCATGACAGTTTGTTCTCAACGGGGCAAAACCACATTCAACATTTTTTCTTCATCATATCCTGGTTTGCAGGTTCACCACAATGTTGCTTAGAGGTATTGTTGACTATAAATGACACTGATTCTGGCCAGACCTGAATTAGCATTTTTATTGCATTGATCTCTCTCCTGAGGAAGTAGGATGGGCTCTCACAGGGCGGGTCCTTTAAAACAACTAAGTGCAGAGAGAACGCGTCACCTGATCCGGACATACAAGCCAACACGCACTCCCTCCCAACATGATTGAACACGCACAGAAACAATAGTGCTTTGTTGTTCACGTCCCATTCAAAGGTGTGGCTTTGTAGTTAAAGATCTGGACTAGTAACCCAAAAGTTGTAGAAGTGGTGATTAATGATCATCACTGAGCTCTTGAGCAGGACACTTAACCTCAGGTTATTTCAGGGTGGATTGAGTCTATAGTAAGCAAACCAAGCTGGTTTGAAAAATCAAATGTCTGCTAAATCAAAAACAACCAGAAGAAATGTACGTGAATGACACTGTGTTTATACTTACATATTCTTTGACGTTTTTGGTTTTCACTGCTTTGTAGGAATAGTACGCTGGGTACAGGTTTCCAAAAACCAGCCTGTGTAAAGAAACAGAGGTAAAATAAATAAAGAAAGGAAAAACAACTGTAACACTCCAGATATTCTTCAAAAGCAGGACGATTAATGGGTACGGATATTCCCCTCTGTATGTCTAGCTCTATTAAAAGCCACTCACTTCCTCTGACTGATTGTTTACAAGGTAAACAACGATTTCCTTTTCCAAAAGAAAAAAAAGGGAAGCAGAGGGGACAAAAATGCAGGAGTCACCTAATTTAAAACATGTCCTATAAGACATTAAATCCATGTGGACTGGAGTCCATAGAGAGCAAGGCTGTGTGTGGTTTTGAAGAGCAGAAAACTAGTACTAGCTCTTTTTGGTTGAAAATGCCAAAATGGCAACAATTACTACATAATATTGAGGACAGAAAATCTAAACGCTATTTTGCAGAACAAATTCATTAAGCACCATTCTTCTACTAGAAGTCGTCCTTGAAATATTAACTAAAGGCTGGAATACATCACATGACTTTTGCACAGATTTCTGATCCAATTTACAGTCTGGACGAGTTGGTGCTAGTTGGCAAAAGTCAGAGCCAGTCTGCAGATTTGAGTTGACAGATTTCACAGAAAATTGACACAGACTCAGAGTTTTCTTTGATTCCATACAGTTGGAGGATATTAAACATGTTAACATATTTTAAAACACATATTGTTTTCATTTGTCACACTTCTAGCAACAAACATGGTTTGTTGTGTTTGGAGCAACTTGAAAGTCTATTAGGCCCTGTTTACACCTGGTATTAAGATGCGATTTGGTCAATCGGATCACAAATAGACGAGGGAGACACATTCCCATTTACACCTGGTGTTTTAATCTGTCTTTTTTGTCCACTTTCAACCACTTCAGTCCTGATTTTTTTGAGGAAGTGTCTATGGGCAGGTAACGCTGTGAGTGCGTGTTAGAAATCAGGAATGGTGAGAGAACAATGTGCTTTATACGTTTTCCGTCTTCAAACCAAACTTGGGTCTTCAGCTGGCAAAATTTAATCCCATCTGGCTAGCGCGCTTCCCATGATGTTTACGCATTAATTCAGTAGGCAGAGACAAGGCAGTCTTTTGTGGCCGTTTGAACACATTTGTCCACATGAGCGTCTACACTACAAAAGCAATCCGATCGAATACGTTGTTGACTATCTCGGGAAGTGGTTGAAAGTGGACAAGCTCAAAACGTTTTAGACCCCGTTTACAACTGTATTTAGTATCATCCACTTGTGATCCAATCAACCAAAATGCATTTTAATACCAGGTGTAAACTTGGCCTTAGTGTGAGCTTCGAAGCTTTACGAATCTTTTGTTTCGAATCAGTGGTTCGGAGCGTGTTTCAAACTGCCAAAGTCACACCCCCCAGTGGTGAACCACTGAAATTTCGAAACACTTGTGACGCAACGAAGCCTAGTTTACTGAAATCACGTGACTTTCACGCGCTGAACCACTGATTCGAAACAAAAGACTCGTAAACCTTCATGAAGCAGTGTTTTGAAATCGGCCATCACTAGATATTGTTGAATAAAGTCGTTATTTTGTTTTTTTGGCGCACAAAAAGTATTCTCGTTGCTTCATAACATTAAGGTTGAACCACTTTAGTCACATGAACTGTTTTAAATATGTCTTTAGTAGCTTTCTGGTCATCTGAATGTGTTAATTATCTTGCTGGCAATGAAGGCCTCACTGAGCCATCGGATTTGATCAAAAAATATCTTAATTTGTGTTCCAAAGATGAACGAAGGTCTTACGGGTGTGGAACGACACGAGGGCGAGTAATTAATGACAGAAATTTCATTTTTGGGTGAACTAACCCTTTAAGTAGCTTTTATAAACGTGCCTTAGAAAAACAACAACATTATTTTAAGATATGTCAGTGCAAGCTACTTTCATTTAAGACAGCTCAAACATGCATTTTAGTCTGGGACTAGGCTTAAGCCTTGTCTGTGAAACCAGGCAGTAGTGTATTCCAGTCTTAATAGACAGATCTGTGTACAGAAACTTTGACCAATGATTAAACAGAAATTATTCAGTTTAATTGGATTTAACGTCAACTTGGGTTGGAGATGGAAAAGAGGTCACACTGATATGTTCATTTCAGTAAATCACTATGATATTCCATTTCACCCTATGAGCGACTGACCTGAGACAAGCCAATAAACCAGCAGATCGGGCCCAGTGCCAGCCCTTCATCTACAGCCTGTCGCTCTCACACGAGTCCCATTTATTATGTTCCGCTTGGCTAACTTTGTTGGGGATCTTGCGGAAGAATACATACTAACCTCCTCCTTGTGCAAGACTCCCATTGTCACAGAGCAATTAGCGCACGCTCAGAGGTGCCAAACACAAAACAAATCCCTTTCTTGTCTGGACTCCCAAAAATAAGTTCAGGGGGATAAACAATACAAAAACAGGGAGACACACAGATGTGGAGCTGCCAACAGAGGGAAAGCTGCTACTAGCATTCGTTCTGACATGCCAGCAGATTTTTCCGAGGTTTCACAGGCACCAGCCTTGATGTTTTCCAGATGATAATGCTGCTCTCTGAAACCAGTGTTTCACTTTCATACCAAAGCTGTGCCTTGAAAAATGGCATTTCCCCAAGGACTAAAAGAGTCCTTCGAAGTAGCTTTTTGGTAAACTGGGGTTGAAACATTCCCAGCGATTTAAAAGTACTGTGTCTTTGCAGACAGACAGGCTTCTTGACTCAGCAGTGCAGCTAAATTTGGGGACAGCTTGTGCTGTTTCCACTGCCAATTATAGACAATGTGTGACCCAGAAACTCAGGCCACTCCAATATCAGCCCAAAATTTTGACTATTATTACAGTAACATATCTGTCATTTATTTCTTATCTATTCTTATTTTATTTCTTATTTATTTATTTTGACATCATTAATAAACAGCAAGATGAGAAAACATAACACAATGAAAACAATTTTACATTTTCTGTAGTGTTTTTTTGGACATGCAGGGTGTTCTGGGTGGTCACATCCTGCGGCTCAAGTCTCTAAACATGGTTTGGATGTCTCTTTCACTTGAAGTCTATGGGTTTAATATAGGGCTGCAACAACTAATCGACAACAAATCAGAACATCAATTAATCATGTCTACGCAGTACACAATATGCACGGAAAACATCTGCCAGTTGCATCACTTTATAGAAGTGAAAAACACATTTTTATGTAAAAAAAACACATCTGGAAAACAGAGGAGGCAGAGTGAGCTGCTTCTGAACCCAAGTTTGTCCCAAACATGAGAATGTGTCATATTAAAAGGGTCCTTGATTATGATTTCACTTTTTGAAAATCCTTTAGTTAGTGTGTAATGTTGCTGTTTGAGCACAAACATCATCTGCAAAGTTACGACGCTCAAAGTTCAATGCAAAGGAAGATATTTTCTTTTATAGAAATTGCAACAAACAGCTGGTAGGGACTACAACAAGCTTCTTCCCAGGTTGATGACATCACAAACCCCAAAATTTACATAAACCCTTATCCACTAACCATTCAGAAATGTCCAGAAGCATTCTAAAAGTTGTAACTTCTTCCTGAGTCTCTCCATCAGTGTCCGATTTCGGTTTGAACAAAGTAAGGCTGAACACCGTTACTGACAATCCTCATTTTGGCTGCGTGAGATTCTCCAGCTTTGTTGTTGTTGAGCAACCGAAGCGCGAGCTGTTAAAGCTCCGCCCTCTTCTGGAAAGGGGACCGGGAGCAGCAGCTCATTTGCATTTAAAGGGACACACACAAAAACGGCGTGTTTTTGCTCACACCCAAATAGGGGCAAATTTGACAAGCTACAATAAATGATCTGAGGACACCAGAGACTTATATTACATCTTGTAAAAGGGGCATTATAGGTCCCCTTTAAGTCCTTTAAACAAAAGCATGTAGTTTAATGCAGCATGCCCAATCATAATTACTTATTTTTAATTTTTCTACCCAATTATTCAAAGAAATAATCTACAGATTAATCTATTATCAAAATAATTTTTAGTTGTAGCACTGGTTTAATATTTAGTTTCAGGGGTTTATTTGGATCACTAATCCCAAGTATGAAAAATAATAGTGTTGCTTGTCTAAGCAAACACCCAAGGGGGATTCTCACAAGAATTATAATATTGTGCAATGGATGTGCACAGCACACATGTTCACAAAGTTCTCCCTGTTGCATGGTCCTCATCCAAGGATCCACCTTGGCAGCAGTTTATTTTCCTGTTGCCATAGAAACAGCAGAGGCACCAGGCTGTAACAATGGTGTTCGGCTCCACACATCTCTCAACCCTTCCCCCCTCCACTCTCCCTGGAGCACTGTAATTTACAGATCTGTTACTTGCATTCATGTGGCTCTGTGCGCCTAATAACTAGTATTTTTCTTTCATTGGACGATTGTTTTAATCAGCGCCAAACGAGGAAATTCACCTACAACGTTGCTCAGCAATTTACAAGGAGCTGCAGTAGGCTAGACTGACTGTAGATACTGGACAACAGGATTTTCCCACAATTGAATTCTAGTCTGTGGACCATGAACCAAACTCGAATAAACAAACAGCAGTTCTGTCTGTGTTCTAAACAAGCGGCATGTTTCCAGTGGCAAGTCATTTGTCTTTCGGCACTGACAGAGAAAAGGCCGTATGACTTCACACAGTCACAGCCAGTGATCACAGAACTTTCCAGTAAAATACTGTTAAATGTAAAGCAAACATGAGTTAATGAAATATGTTTTCTGTAAAAAAAAATTTTTAAATTTGTAAAAGTTAGAATGTTTCTACTAGGGTTATAATGGTACCAAAATTTTAGTACTCAGTCAGCAGTCAGTAGAGTTGTCAAAAGTACCGACTTCGCTACCAAGTCGGTACTGAAATTTTAAAAATGTTGTGTGGATTCGTAAACACCTCTGATTGGCCAGTGTGTTGACGCACTCATCGGATATGTCTGTAATTGGCTTCAATGATCAACGCTTTAAAAACGTTGTAAATAGTCATCAATGACGCTCTTCACCGAGCGCTTACACAGATACGCACTGGAGCGTTTGAAAGCAGGCGTCTATCGTGGACCAGTCCGCTGATAGAGGCCTGTTTTCAAATGCTACCGCTTTCAAATTCAAACACTTCTGTGTGCTTTCAAATGTTCCTGTGTGTTGATCATTGTAGCCAATCACAGACATATCCGATGAGCACGTGAACACAATGGCCAATAAGAGGTGTTTACGAATCCGCTCAACAGCACTCAAAGCGTCACATTTTTTTAAATTTCAGTACCGATTGGTACCCAAGTCTGTACTTTTGACAACTCTAGCAGTCAGTAAGATTTTGAGGTCCTCAGTACTAATTTTGGTACCAGAGCAAAAATTGTTGAATTAAGTACTTTAAAATTTTTTGTCCCGTTTTGTCTCGTCCATTGGTTATCACGGTCAATCATTGCAGTTTCCTATTTAAGTACGCATTTAAATACAGTTGTCAATTCAGAAACTTTTGCAGTGTACTTAGCAGCATGAAAAACTAAACTTTTCTTCAGATTGTGAATGGGTAATAAACAGAAAGCCAGAGAAGAGCCCTCCCTAAGGGCTCATTCACATAGAATGCATTTTTGCTTTGAAAAACGCATGTTTCTTTTTTTTTTTTAAGTTTAACTGATTTTAACTTAAGCGCCGCGTTTTTTAAACACCATGTAATGCACTAGATGCTGAAAAAGCAGCGAGCGCAACGGTCATACACATCTATCTAGAGCAGGTTTACATACAAAAACTATGGAAAAGTAGCGCATTGGAATGGAAAAACGCATTCCCCCAAGGCTGTCAATATCTAAAGTGTAAGGCAAGCTCACTGAATTCTGCACTCTCACACAAACTCCCATTATAATAAAAAAAAGTTGTCTTAATTTAAAAATAAATCTCTTATTTACATTGAGTTTACAATTTATTGGTTATAAAGGATTGGCGAGTTTGCAGCTCGCATTAAACAAAACAAAACCTAATGCATTTTCAATGGTGTTAAGACAATTCTGACTAACTTACCAACTTACACCTCTGATAGGCCATTGCGTTCAAGCACTCAATAGATATGATTGTGACTGGCTACAGTGTTCAATGTTTGTAAAAACATGGGGTAAATCGAAACCTCTGATGCTCAGAGAGTGCTCAAACATCAACAAGAGCGTTTAAAAGCAGCTTCTATCAGCAGGTACCGGATATACCGGTAATGCAGAAATGCTGGTACCTTCAATTTTTTTTTTAGTACAGTGATACCGATTCTGGTAATCAAACCTTGACAACCCTAGTTGCTACTGTATTTTTACGGTAAACTTCCGGCAACCACAGCTGCCTTATCTGCCTTATTTTACCGTAAATTAAATTTAACACATTTGTTTTACAGTGTACAGTTTGCTTGTAGCATTTGTTGATGAAATGTTTGAGTCATCACAGGCAGATGGAACAACTTGCAGTGCAAGTTATGAGGGATGAAACTAATGATGAAAGTAATACTGAAACAAAATAAAAACAAAATTAACTTTCTTAAAGAATCAAATAGATAATTTACTATTATAAATAACTGATGTTTTACAAACAAAACTAAACTAAAACGAGATTGAAATTGTTAAAAACAATTCCAAAAATTGTAATAACCCTGTTTAGGACATGGTTAGACAGCTGCCTAAACAAAGACAGAAACTTGTGAGGAGTTATTATACATTACATTTATGATTTAATGAATGAATTAACTGTCCTTTAACTGAATAAAATAGTCTACGGTTACTATTACGCTCAACCACGCAAAACATGTAGTTTGGTGTTATCACCAACAAGCCAACAGCTCTGCAAATTTTTAGATATCAGTCATGCAAGTTACTGCTGCCTCATTTGTTATTCAATTGACATGGGAACCCACATTTATTTATTTATCTTTTTAGAAAAGACTATAGAAACATGTCTGGCACTATGAATAATTAAATATACAGGAAGGAATATATAAAAAGGCCATCCTCTCTTTACCAGTATGGAAAAAGCTGATCAGTGTGTTTTGTCAGACTTATTTCATGCAAAATATTAAATAGGCTAATGCACAATTTTACACAATTAAATACTTAAATTCTTTTTAAAGGTCACTCATTTGATTATTTCATTTGATTATTTTCAACATTTATTTGGAACCAGGTTGCAAGCTAAATGATAAGACTAATAACAAATGAATATGTCTCACATTGAGTTAAACACTTGAGTTAAAAATAAAAAGACACCAAACATTAAAAGTAATATTTAAAAAAAAAAAAAAAATGAAAGCTGTTTTTAAATAGCTGATATACCTGTACCTGCCACTGCATATAAAATTAATTCATTATTAATGCACTAAGCTGCTGCTTGGCAACCATAAACTAAACTATGCTTTGTGTTGTGCCTGACAAACACCCCTTAATAACAGGTTCTACCCCTTCTACACTCATTTGGGACACATCCCGCTCTACCGGTTAAGAGGTTTCTATCGTTGCAGGGTATATACTGTCAGACTGCCCAGCCCTAACAGTGAGCAATAAAGCCATAAAGCCATAAGCAATCACTTTGTTGGAAGGCTTTGATTCTCCTCACTGTCTGCCTGTGGCCTCTTCTCTTCCCACAAAAAGAACTTGCACGGCCCCTATGAAACACAAATAAATGTGCTGCACATCAGTCTTTCATTGTTTTCACAACAAGGAGTTGGTTTTCCTCCAGTGGGCCCCTGGAGGAAATGGGACCTGCACTGAGTGGTCTTGAAAGTATTTTTGTGAAACGGGGTATCATTCTCAGGGTGTGCAGCTGAAAAAATAAAATCTTCAGACAGGCCTTGACACTCAGGTTTAGGTCAACTTTGAGGTTTCTTGCTAAGAAACAGGAAGGCAATGCTCACTCTGATGATGCTATTGATTTGACTATTACTTTGAGCCAGATGCTGAAGCACATATGGTTCAGCTCTTGGGACTAAATGTATTTTGCCTAAAAAAGCCTGCCAAGGTGCATAGCCATCAGGCCTTGAACCATTTAATATTCAAACAAAATTATAAAAAATAAAAATAAAATAAAAAAAGCCACAGCTTGCATACTGCAATGGATTTAAACTGGCATTTCAAGTGGCTGATATTTCACAACAGATTCTGCTTTGGTTTCATTTGTAACCATTTTCACTGGCAGTGCAAAAAACAGCTTAAACTTATGATTTATAAACAGTTGTATAATAGAAATAGGACATTCATAATTGTAAATGACTAGGGGTGTAACAATTAGGGCTGGGTATTGACACAATTTTCATGATTCGATTCGATTTCTATTCACATGCTTGTGATTTGATTCAATTACAATTTCGATTTGATATCGATTATTCTGGATGTAGTATATCAGATACAGTACATGACAAATTTTCTAGAGGAAAAAAATATCTCAACTTATGCTGTAAACTACACATGGGAGTCAGCTGGTACTACATTACTATAATATTGTTAAAATTAACTTATTTATATACAAACACTTAAATTACACTCAATTATGTTTTTTTATAATAACTAAAGTTTAGAATTACATAATCATATTTCTACTCCAATTTGTTTTTTTTTTTAAATTTAAACATTTAAATTGTGGCTGTCATAACTTATTTATTGAAACATGCATTAAATATTGAAGAACATTAAAAATTATAATGAATATGTAACGGTGCATGTATTTATCAGAATGCTGACTTTCTAGAGTTCATTTTTCTAGCTGACTAATGGGTTTATGGTCACTGAATATGGTTTTTCTGAGGTAAATGTGACGTTATGTGACATTGTTTACAAGCTGTTTTATTGACGTCTTTCCGAGGTTGAAACACTGATTGAGCTATTACACGAGACATGATACGGATTTCGGTATGTTGTACTGTATATTTTAACATACCTTCAGATGTTTAGTCATGTTTATTTCGCGCTGTAACTGGTATTAAAGCGGAGGAGAGGATGCTCACATGCGCTCCGTGCTGCCGCTTCTCGAACTCAGCTGCGCTACAGCGATCTGTCACGCCACATATAACAGCACCAAAACGTTATTTATTTTTTGAATCTCATAATAAGATGGATGTCATTTGAAATCTGAGACTTTGCTTCATGTCAAAAGCAACAAAGCACAAAGATTATTGCGATTTATTGGATGGGAGCCGTGCTACATGTTCTGTTCATTCATCAACTGAAAACAGACTAGACTAATCAATTCGGTAACACTTTATTTTAGGGTCTTTTAACTAGTTGCTTATTAGCATGCATATTACTAGAATATTGGCTATTTATTAGTACTTATTAAGCACATATTAATGCCTTATTCTGCTTGACCTTATTCTACTTCTTAATCCTACCCAATACCTAAATTTAACAACTACCTTACTAACCATTAATAAGCAGTAAATTAGGAGTTTATTGAGGGAAAAGTCATAGTTAATAGTTTATATGTGTTCCCTATACTAAAGTGTTACCATCAATTCTTGGGGTTTAAGAATCGATATCGGTTCGTAAAAATATGAATCGATTAAAATCGAGAAATCAATATTTTTTTACCCAGCCCTAGTAACGATACACCGTTATATTGAGATAACGCTAATTCGCAATATAAAAATGCGACGATATGTATCGTTGATGTAAACAATATGACTCGATATAGAATTAGTTTTATCCAAGACTCAGCTCACTGTATTTAGAAAGTATAATTCACCCAAAAATGTAAATTCTGTCATCATATACTCACCCTTATGTCATTTCAAACCTAAGATTTTTGTTCATCTTCCAAACACAAATGAAGATAATTTTATGAAATCTGAGAGATTTCTATCCCTCCATTTAAAGTCAATTCCCCTAAAACTTAAAAGATAAAAAAAAAAAAAAACCGTCACGAAGACATCGTAAAAAATAATAAACCGAGCAGTCTAAACCAAATCCAAGTCTTCTGAGGAGACACGATGGCTTTATATAATGAACAGATTTACAACGCACATACTGTAGCAAACACGGACGTTCAAATGTACGTGTGTGAAAACGACGTGAGGGTGAGTAAATGAATTTTAATTTTTGGATGAACTAATAAAGTTATTTTGACACGCTTTGCGATTACAATAGTCACTGATCATCTGAAGCGCATATGCGCTGGAGCGGCACTCCTCGAAGTGAAAGCACAATTTAACTCACCATATCGCGTTTTTATTTTTGATAGTATGATGATTCAAAGCATTTTAAGATTTATAAATATAAATTTTGTTTATTCTTATCATGTAGGCCTAAGTGTATTATCTGCGTGGGTGGCTTGTCTGTGTAAAAGAGATTCAACAAATTCCTGCATTGAAAGTGCAAGTGTACTGCGTTAGAAAAAATGGAAGTTAACAGTTACAGTAACAGTTCTACATTAAACTACTATATTTAATGTTGAATATAATATATATAAATGCAATGGGGCAATATTGTTGGGTCCTATGCCAAAAGTCCGATTTTACCAGTAAAAAAAAGGGCTTAGCTACATCATTTATATGTATAGTATTTTCAGGTTCAGAATCATGACTATTTTTATTCTGGTGTCACCATTATTTTACTGCTTTAAGAAATTCTTTCTTAGGTTTTTAGCTATTCTAATTCTAATTTCATGTTAAAGTTCAGTTTCATTGTTCAGTGAAACACCTAGTCAGTTGTTAATTTACATACAGAAGGTTCAATTAAATCTTGAAATATTGTACAACAAAGCTATTTAAAATTGTTAGTGTTTTGGAAATAAACCTGTTATTTGAATTTCAGTTTAAATTTATAATTCTGTTTAAAATATTGTGATACATATTGTATCGTGAACCCAGTATCGCGATACGTACTGAATTGTGAGCTGAGTGTATCGTTACACCCCTATAAATGACTGTATCTTATCTTCATTTTTCTATGCGCAGCTAAAATTGTTTCACTACATTCATCAGTCTCATCTGGCAGTTCTACCAGATGTCTGAAAAAGACAATAAATTTGCAGCGCCGTTGCAGAGACATTGCAACGACAGCAACTCTACAGCAATGACAGTAAGAAACTAAAAATCACTTGTAATAAAAAAAATTAAGTAGAAGATAAAAAAAAAAAGTCACAGCAACTAAATTTAGCAATCAGAAAAAAACGCTCTAAAGTTGATGCATAAACACCAGTGATCCTGATCAAAGAAAATGAGGGCAAACCTGTTCTCAGGGGCCAGCTTAACTAACATGAAGTTACCAGACATTTCTACATTTTTTCTCAATGTTAGCATTTACCTGCTAATATCATACTGCTTACAGCATTTTAAAGACCAGTGATGCACGTGGGTCTTTATTCTGTACATACATAGTGCTTTAAAATTCAAATAGAAAAAAAAAAAAAAAAAAGGCAAAGCTGGGAAGCAAAACACATCAATAAAAGTGTCCATGCAGCACATAAGCCCACAGCATTTCAAACAGACACTGTGGTCTTGATCTCTCATCATCTTGCCATAAGCTTAGTTATTGTCCTATATTTGAACTTCTACATCGTATATGCTGCAAAATCCTAACCGCAGAATTATAACCTTAAACTAGCAAGGTGGATTGTAATTGGTACTTCTGAGTTCTGTGATTGACTACATCTCCTCCTAACTGCTTGCTAGTGACTCTTGCATGCTGTAAGAGGACAACGTTGCAAAATGTGTCTTGCCCACAAAATAAACCAAAATGATCCTCTTTCTGCTGTTTGCAAATGAGCTACCAAACAAGGACATACACATCAACCATTCAAATCTTTCCAACCCTGCTGCCTAAAGGCAAAAGTGCTCTATTTGTTGTAGAGAACGACTGATATTTTTTAAGACTGATATACTGGTTATTTTTTATGTTTGAGTGTTCAATAACCGATTTACACTGACTGTTTTTAGTTAAATTTAGTTTTTAGTTATATTATTAATCAATATAATTATTAATTGTTTAGTTTCAGTTTCCGACACAATAGCACATTAAAAACAGATTACAACAATTAATTCAATATGATTTTTTATTGTTTTATAATTATTAATAATTCGTGATGATTTTTATTCATGCCATTATAGCTACGCAAAGTTTAATCTTAATGGGTACAAATGTATTGTACTTTGTTTTAGTCTATGTCTAACTTTTCTGTTTAAAATCCTATATGTAACACACTTTATTATTACCGGATGTAAAAAGTTAAATAATTATGCAAACATTACATAATCAAGTTACCTAACCTATAAACACTGTTGGGGGGGAACCACTTTCTATATGTGTTCAGGCCTGTCGAATGACATCAACCATAAGTTAACATAGGGGAGAGGAAAAGTTTAGAGAGATGAGTCAGAAGTTTGTGACAGCTCCACCTAACCCAAAAATCCCAATAAAAACCTTTGTAATAGGCGTCAACACAAAAACATTCACTGACACATCCACTGGCATATGAAAAATTTTACTACTGACACAAGAACCTCTGATACAGCAGTCCAGTCGTGATGGCAAATTACATAACATACAAACACTGGCTTGCTGCTTCTGGTTCTTTTCTTCCAAATAACATGTATCCTTCCCAAAAGTCAGGTTTAAAAAAAGCACAAAACGCTGTAATTAAACAATCAGAGCAAATATAGGTTCGATAAGAAGATAAATCTACTTTTACAATCTTCAATGTGCAATCACCGATGCTAATCGGCTAACCAGTCAAATTAAGAGCTATTTAAACATCCGAGCTTCAAAAATAAACTACATTTATGGAAAAAAATAAGGATTAAAACTCACACGACAGATCTTGATATGATCCAGGACACCATATTTTCCTTAGGATTGAGCCGAGCAGGGAGAGATGCTAGCTAAGCTAAGCTTACTTCAACTTCAGTGTACAACTTCAAACGTAGACAAACATCAACGATCTCCTGAGAGCCTCCGCTCATTCATTACTCAGTATTACACACAAACATCTCGTATAAAACTAACTATAAAGTTAATATTGATTAAACTAAAGGCACTCTTGTTGTGCCCATCTTCTTCTTGCTCTCGACCAACACCGTTTCTGTAAAAGGTGCGCTTTCACGTTGACGTCAGAAATAATTTGATTTAATGGCCCGCTCTTCCTTTACGTGATTGGCTAATATGATTTGTTTACATGAAACTCGGGCATGGGTTGGCCAGTTAAAATGTTTGTTAAGTGACGTCGTTTCTAAGACGCTCAACGCTTTCGATGCTGATTCGTTCGTAGACACCGGGAGGAGGTACAGACCAATCAAATATAAAAGCGTTGAAAATAAAAACTCTTTGGTCTTTTTGGCGTTGTAATGCAAAAACAGATAGGGGGAATGTTTTGTCTACCTTCTTGACCCATTAATACTAACACTTTCCATTCTATTTCTGTTCTATCTGTGTTTACAATATTAAAAACAAAACCTTGCTACATGTACTGCAGACTAACTGGGACTTGTCACAGCACTTACATTGCTCTTTTGTTTGTTCAGCTGCTTCTATTGCTTCTCATTTTTAAGTCGCTTTGGGCAAAATCGTCTGCTAAATGATTACATTTAAATGTAAATCTATCTATCTATCTATCTATCTATCTATCTATCTATCTATCTATCTATCTACAGTATCTCACAGAAGTGAGTACACCCCTCACATTTTTGTAAATATTTTACTGTATCTTTTCATGTGACAACACTGAAGAAATGACACTTTGCTACAATGTAAAGTAGTGAGTGTACAGCTTGTATAACAGTGTAAATTTGCTGTCCCCTCAAAATAACTCAACACACAGCCATTAATGTCTAAACCGCTGGCCACAAAAGTGAGTACACCCCTAAGTGAAAATGTCCAAATTGGGCCCAAAATGTCAATATTTTGTGTGGCCACCATTATTTTCCAGCACTGCCTTAACCCTCTTGGGCATGGAGTTCACCAGAGCTTCACAGGTTGCCACTGGAGTCCTCTTCCACTCCTCCATGACGACATCACGGAGCTGGTGGATGTTAGAGACCTTGCGCTCCTCCACCTTCCGTTTGAGGATGCCCCACAGATGCTCAATAGGGTTTAGGTCTGGAGACATGCTTGGCCAGTCCATCACCTTTACCCTCAGCTTCTTTAGCAAGGCAGTGGTCGTCTTGGAGGTGTGTTTGGGGTCGTTTTCATGTTGGAATACTGCCCTGTGGCCCAGTCTCCAAAGGGAGGGGATCATGCTCTGTTGGCATTCATGGTTCTCTCAATGAACTGTAGCTCCCCAGCAGCACTCATGCAGCCCCAGACCATGACACTCCCACCACCATGCTCGACTGTAGGCAAGACACACTTGTCTTTGTACTCCTCACCTGGTTGCCGCCACACACGCTTGAGACCATCTGAACCAAATAAGTTTATCTTGGTCTCATCAGACCACAGGACATGGTTCCTTAGTCTGCTTGTCTTCAGCAAACTGTTTGCGGGCTTTCTTGTGCATCATCTTTAGAAGAGGCTTCCTTCTGGGACGACAGCCATGCAGACCAATTTGATGCAGTGTGCGGCGTATGGTCTGAGCACTGACAGGCTGACCCCCCACCCCTTCAACCTCTGCAGCAATGCTGGCAGCACTCATACGTCTATTTCCCAAACACAATCTCTGGATATGATGCTGAGCACGTGCACTCAACTTCTTTGGTCGACCATGGCGAGGCCTGTTCTGAGTGGAACCTGTCCTGTTAAACCGCTGTATGGTCTTGGCCACCGTGCTGCAGCTCAGTTTCAGGGTCTTGGCAATCTTCTTATAGCCTACGCCATCTTTATGTAGAGCAACAATTCTTTTTTCAGATCCTCAGAGAGTTCTTTGCCATGAGGTGCCATGTTGAACTTCCAGTGACCAGTATGAGAGAGTGAGAGCGATAACACCAAATTTAACACACCTGCTCCCCATTCACACCTGAGACCTTGTAACACTAACGAGTCACATGACACCGGGGAGAGAAAATGGCTAATTGGGCCCAATTTGGACATTTTCACTTAGGGGTGTACTCACTTTTGTGGCCAGCGGTTTAGACATTAATGGCTGTGTGTTGAGTTATTTTGAGGGGACAGCAAATTTACACTGTTATACAAGCTGTACACTCACTACTTTACATTGTAGCAAAGTGTCATTTCTTCAGTGTTGTCACATGAAAAGATATAATAAAATATTTACAAAAATGTGAGGGGTGTATTCACTTCTGTGAGATACTCTATCTATCTATCTATCTATCTATCTATCTATCTATCTATCTATCTATCTATCATCTGTCTGTCTTTCTATCTGTCTATCTGTCTGTCTGTATGTCTATCTATCTACTGCTGTATATAAGGCTGTCTTAAAAACTGAATCCTAAATACCACCATTAGGATTTTAAATTAAATTTAATTCTTAAAAAGGGATTAGAGTTCAAAATGACAGATTTGAACCCTGGACCTGAGCTATCTGAACAAGAATCAATGTTATATCTTTTGAACAAGAAAAAATGTTAAATCAAATCTATATTGTAGCTGCTAAATATATGATTTAATGTGTAAGCAAAAATGTTGTTTTTAGACTATGGGGGGAAATGCAAATAGTTCATGAATCACAATTGTTTGAAACTGTAATTTCCCTCTGTTATATTTCACTCTTTCATATTGAACTATACATGTGTATTATATCTATCAGTATCTGCTGTGAATACAATCTCCCCAAGAAAGGAAGGATGGTGGTGATGCTTTCTAACTGATTGAAATACATCAGGCATACCCATCCAGTGGAACACATCCACCAACAGATGACATCTGTGAATTGTGGTCTCTATTGGTAATCTTATTGTTCCTATAAGATGAGAGATATTCTGCGTCTTGCAGCTTCATGTAGCCTAATTAAACATCTGAGGTGTTAAGCATCTAATTTTCTCTTTGTGTATTAAGCACATATTGGGTAATAACACTTTTTACTTTTAGCAGAAGGTAGGCCTAATTATTTCTTTCATCTATCCTTTCTTTCATCTGTAATATGTTTAATGTTGACATAACAATGGGTCTATATTAAAGTGAAGCCTTGTTATACAATGAATTCAACCATGCAATCATAGTACAGTACATCTTGTAATTACGTATTACATACACACTGCGTGTGAAGAAACAGAAAAATGTATTACTATTGTGTGATTTTTTTTAGTATTCTCTCCATTGCTGCTTCCGATGCTCAAGAAGCTGCAAATTGGAATTGTGCCATATTGCATTTAACATTTTAGTCAGGCACAGATTAGCCGTCCTGCTTTCAGCAGAGTGTCTGCACCAACAACCATCACAGCAACACTCTATGATTTGTGATTCTATCAGCCATGAGATATCTGTCTCCATCTTCTGCTTTGACCTGAAGGTGACACGGACTGATTGTATCCCTTGGATGTGCTTCCCTATATCAGCACTCCTCTTGTGCTCATCAACGAACAGTCCACAGGTCAGCTATAAACTTGCAAAAGTGTGAAAGAAATAAGATTTCCATCTGTATGATTGTATGGCAGAATGAAAAGAAACATAAATGAATTACACACACACACACACACACACACACACATATATATATATATATATAATTTATAATTAATTATAATTATACAGAAATATACTGATTGTCTCATAAATATAAAGAAATCTGTTGATAGATTTTTTTATAATAATTGAAATAATTAATAATTGATAATAATTAATAATTGTTTTTATGTTCGTCCCTGCGCAGCCTGTTAATATACCAAAAATAACAACAAACAACAAGTAAGCACTATTTTCAGCACACTGGCGTGTAGTAGAAAATCAGCTAGTCTCCCATTGAGAATGAATCTGTCTGGCGGACGTAGACATCTCCCTGTTGCGGTTTTACATGGACTTGTGAGTTGTTGAGGCGGAGGGATATCAGTTTTACGTTCGCAGTGATACGGTCCAGTGTTCAGTTTCACGGAGCGCGAGAGCGACCATTCGCGGGTGGAGGCTGAGAGAAATTTAAATCCCCCGGGTTGCGGTTGACACGCAAAAGGCGAAAAAAATCACGGTTATTTCTTTCTTTTTGTTCAGAACACAGTTTGACGGTGTAAATGTGCGGACGGTAGGGTGCGGGTGTTGAAGTTTTCGAGGGTTTTTCGCCATGGTGGTCGGGAAGCGGTTCCTGTGCGTGAGCGGAGAGGAGCCGCTGGAGCCCGCGCACATCGCGCGCTGGTCATGGCGAGCCGGAGTCATCCGAGCCGTCACTCACCGCGACCACGACAATCCCGAACTGACGGTAAGACAACGGCTAACATGCTGCGAAAATTATGTATTAGGAGCGGCAGATCTTAGTGAGAATATGGCATTTTTGAAGAGCCTGTTAAACGTCAGCTTATTCTAGGTTTTTATCGTTTTGTACATGGAAACAGGCTTGGAAGTCAGTCAGGCAATGGAGTCTTGTAGTAGAGCTATATTTGGATCTCAGTCAACGGTGTTGGTTTGTAATATTAGTTGTCAGCTTGTGATTTTTATACCTTTTTAATTCCGAATTAAAACATTTGCTCTTTGTATATAACGTGTTTTTTTTGAACGATGACTTTGTGACAAGTAACGAGATTTATAATTATGGGTCTTCTTTAGTGTTTTGCACCAGGATTTCTCATCGAATTATCTAAAATCTTTATTTATAGTATTTTTCCTTTGTCAAGCTTGTTGTAATCATGATAATGCATTTTGCAAACAGTTGGACCAAATGCAACACATCTGTGTAAATGGCCAGTGCCATAAAACAATTCTGCCCTGTTTTCATTAATGAATATATATAGTTTCATAATTTCCTGTGCTCTCCGTAATGTTTATAGATAATTTAGAGTTATTATTTTGTCAGTGGTAAAATGTGATTACATATAAATTTCTATCCACCATAAAAAATGTTGTAGTTTTAAAACAACAACGCGTTTGTCATGATTATACCCTTATTTCTAAAATTTGCATTTTTAATTTAATCTGATCAGCTTTTTTAAAGCTATTTTTAAAAAAAAATTATTATTCCTGTTTTTATCTTTACAATTAGTACAGCTAGCTGCTTATGTGCTTCTCTAATTTAACATTCTATTGACATTTTAATAGAATAACCCATTTTAAATATTGTGATAACATGAGCATCAAATACATCCTCACTAATATATAAATCCTAAAATATCCAATAATATATTATTGCAATTTAAAATGTAAAAATTCTAAATATTTTAAGTTAGGGGTATAAAGTAGAAATATGTATAATAAAATAAAGTCTCTTACACTCGCCAAGGCTGCATTTATTTAATCAAAAATACAGTAAAACAGTAATATTGCAAAATATTATTATAAATTAAAAGAACTGTTTTATATTTGAATACATTTTAAAATGTAATTTATTCCTGTGATGCAAAGCTGAATTTTCAGCATCATTACTCCAGTCTTCAGTGTCACATGATCCTACAGAAATCATTCTAATATGCTGATTTGGTGCTCAAAAACATTTCTGATTATTATTATCAATGTTGAAAACAGTTGTGCTGCTTAACATTTTTCTGGAAGTGATGATGCTTTTTTCAGGATTGTTTGATGAATAGAAAGTTCAATAAACAGCATTTATTTGCATTTATGAAATTTATTTATTAAATGTTTTAAAGCATTTATTAAATATAAATCTTTTGTAACATTATAAATGTCTTCACTGCCACTTGTGATCAATGTAATGCATCCTTGATGAATAAAAGTATTAATTAATCTCTCTCTTTTTTAATTTACCACATGTTTGAATGTTATCATTATTTCCACAAAACTGTTAAGCAGCAAAAACTGTTTTCAACATTATTATTAATAATAATAACAATAACAAATGTTTATTGAGCAGCAAATCAGCGCATTAGAATGATTATTGAAAGATCATGTGACACTGAAGGCTAATTAACAGGAATAAATTACATTTTTAAATTCATTTAAAATTTAAATTGTAATAATATTTCACATTATTACTGTTTTTACTGCATATTTGATTAAATAAATGCAGCCTTGCTGAGCATAAGAGACTTATTTAAAAAACAAAATTGTAATGTTTCCAAACTTTTGACAGGTACTGTATATTTCAAATATTGGCTGTTACACTAATTTCTTATCCAGTTGAAGCAAAATCCTGCGTGGTCTTTGATCAGTCAGACTGAATGAAGATGAATGGAGCGGCTCCTGTCATTGTGTGTATATAGAGTAAGTGTGTACAGTACGCTGGTCGTTTGTTTTCAGGGCTGTGTCCTGAGGTCACCAACTGTACCGCTGCTAATCAGCACACAGAACTTTCCACACTCAATAGCTGCCCTGCAGCTGAAAGTTCAAGCTGTAAATCCTTTTGTTTGTTTGCCTTTTTTTTTTTTGTACGAATTAAGCTTGTAGTCTGGTGGGGAAATGAAAATAGGTAACACAGAAACATGTTTTCATTTAAAAAAAACAACAAAAAATGCCATAAATTACACTAAATTTAGCAGCCAACAAGTTGTTTTAATGTTTTTAATTTATAGTCCAAGTCTGAAATAGAAAATTGTGAAAATCTAAAACTATTTACATTAGTTTATTTACATAAGTGTTTCCATGAAATAGCAGACTTTTGTACTACCTTGTATGCGCAGTGTATATTTAGTACACAGTAAACAAGTACTATCAATGGCCCAAAATCACATATCGTTTAGTTGTGAAATTTCTTCAGCTTTTTTCCCGTGACATCGCACCACTGTTATTTACAAAGATGTCCGGGATGATGATGGAAAAGTATCTGATTGCAAAAAATACCAATGCAGCTCTCCTTTACAGTCCTCAATCACATTGGCAACAACTGGCTGTAAAGAGCTGGAAGTGGCCATGTGATTTGTGGCTTAAGAAAACAGCTCGTAACATGAGACCGGTGGTCGTTCACCGCCCTCCCCCACTGCAGCACAGCATAAAGGCCGCTATGTTCAGCCATTCCCCTGAACCAGAGTTAACCTACAGAGAGATTGCTCTTTGTTCAGTCTGACTGACACTATAACCCTGCACTGTTTTCCTTTGACAGTGAGTCTCCGTTTCCATATCTTCTCTAAAGAGATTTATTGAGGACTCTTCCTTTGTGCACCTTTACTTTGGGAGTGACAAGGTTTTTTTTTTTTCTGAGGCCAGGCAATGACACATTTCCTATCTTAATTGTCAGTGGATTAGGCTTACATAATATAAAGAACCCCTGTTGTAATCTTTCGCGGTTGTAAAATAGTGGTTTAGAAGGAGAGATATAACACTTATCGATGAGAGAGGTTTATGGCTGACAGGCCTCGAGTTTAAACATTAAAGGTGGCCGGGAGCGTTAACCTGAATGCAGAGCATTCTAGCGTGTTCTCTTTCGGAGGCGGATTGCGACAGTAGTTTGCCAGGAGTGTTGAAGGACGCCGCATAAGTGAATGCAATGAGGTGGAAAAACATTGAACTTTTGTACTTTATTATTGAGTTAGATATAGGCCCTTTCGCTTCTTTCTTGTCTGCCTTATGAAAAGAAAAACCTTCCATTGAATGCTTTGTTTTAAAGACTGAACCTTGTAGTGGACAGTCCATGACTATATAAATAGAATACTAGCATACTACTTGCAGCATACTGTTTGTTCGTATTCAAGAAACCTGCTTGAAAACCTGCTTTTTTTGGTTTTTGTTTGCGGTTCTGTTTGGTAGGGCCCTATAATTTCCACAGATGGAATCATGGAATCCAGTCATAAAAATGGGAAAAAACGTGGGAAAAAAATAAAATGGAATTTCGGAAAAAATGAAATAGATTCAGTAGGGCCGTAGTGTAGTGACGGGAGTGCTTTAGAAATGACATACACACAGAACGCGTTTTTCTATTCCAATGCGCTACTTTTCCAATTGTTTCTCTATGTAAACGTGCTAGACGGACGTGTATGACCATTACACTCGCGTCTCATGTCTTTTGCAACGCCTTGCACATGAGCGCCGCGTTTTTAAGATGACATGTCAAGTTAAAAGATTTCAACTTTTACATGCAGCGCCACTCATCAATGTCAGTGGACCAATCAGAAGAACTCAGAGGCGGGGCAAGCATTGCAAGCTTTTGTTTACAGTAGCAAGTTGGCATGGCAACTGTTTTATTTGACAGCAACATGGTGGAGGAGGCCATAGCCAGTGAGATTATTTTTTTTTTTTCCATGTCAAAAATAGTATCTATCTATTCTGCTGTTTGCCTATTTCTATTATTTCCGTTAGTGCCGTTATTGCATCCAGTCTCAAAAGTGCGTCTCAAGACCCTCGCGTTCTGCACTGCGCTTTTTTAAAAACCATTCCTGAGCACTGCATCTCGCGTTTTTAGATGCAAAGGCGTGTTTTGTGTAAACAACCCCTTAGTGTAAAAAAATAAATTGTAGCTTTTGTCAGCCCAATCAAATAATCATGATGTAGATTAAATATTATAGATGAAATCTGCTTCATTCGGCTTTAGAAGGCCAAGTTGATTGCATTGTGGGATACAGTATTCTCCATTGCCTTCTGGTAGTATACTATATATATGTGAACCAGCTCACTTTGAGTATTTAATGCATATAAAACAAATTAGCACATTATGCACAGTAAGCATATACTGTATATCACATGCTTTTGTAATCGCACCCAATATATTCCCAACCAAACGTGCTGTTTTATCACTTCACTTTTTCTGTGTATTTGACATTTAAACTTATGGATTTAAATGTTTAAACCTTTAAATTTTCTCATCTTTCCACTGACAAAACCTTTACGGTTTCTTTTGCAAGTTCTCTAATGAAGATCAAATAATGCCAAATGCTTTTAGCCCACCACATGTGACACGCATGCTTTTCCCGGAATCTATCCTGTTTAACCTGGACTGACCCCTGTCCTGTACGAGCCAGGCCTCTCTGGAAAAAACTACCCTCCATTCAAATGTTACTGAGCTCCTCTGTTACAAGAACAATTACATGATAATGTTTACTCAACACCGTTACATTGTTGTAGCAATACTATGCACTATGTAATTGATTATTTTCTATTGTTCAACCAGACCAGCCATAATGATGTTTTTTTAAATGTACAGTCTTGTGATGACTTCCTATATCATGAAGTATGTCAGTTCAGACAATTTTAATCCTGCAATTGTTTTTTTAATATACAGATGAAGTGACATTTCAGTCCAGTGATTGGACTGTATCCCATAGCAACAACAGCCCAGCGGTGTGAATCACCGTGCAGGTTTGCGCTTAACTCTTCAAATGCAGAAAGAGACAGATTTCATTATCTGCAGTGTATGCAGCATGTATGACGTGACAGCGCATTTGATGTGACAGTAATGGGAACAGTTGTGTACCAAATGACTCCCTATGCGTTCATATTATGCACTGTTAACTATTTTCATAAGATTATTTTGCCATCCAGCATCAGCGTCTGATAGTCCTTACCCTTTCGCCACGTGAGGAAAGCTGTGACAGTTGAGTGCATAATGTGCCCAACATTCCAAACTTAATTTTTTAGTTAATCAAGTGCATCATCTGGGTATTGGACACCAATTGGGACACCTTTAGTGTGTCACACGTGCATCAGAAGATCAGGGTCAAATGTGTCATAATTGAATTTTTTGTTTACTAACATTAGCGCTATTAGTTGAATTTTGATACAACACTAAATCAGTTAATCATTATGATAGCAAATATGGTGCTAAGGCATGGTGGACAAAGCAAGAAAAATGTCATTACATGTCAATTATAAATATATATAGTTCAATACCAAAACATAAAAATAGTTCAATCTAATTAAAATAGACTGTTTTACGGAATATTTGTGTGTATATTCTGTATTTTTATGCTTATTAGAGTATTCGCTTATCATTTGAGGAGTGTGTTTGTGTGACTCATTGGGTTCTTGCCTCCCAAATTGGTCACTTTTGCGATCTCTTGACATAGAGATATCATTTTTGGCAATATGTTTGTGATACTGCCAAAAATGATATCTCTATATTTTCTTGGATTTTGTTGATTACAATAATTAGGCAAAATTTTGGCGAGTGTGTTTTTATGCTGGTACTTTGTCAGGTTTAGTCCTGCCGTGGACAGGTGACGCCCAAAGCTTTTCATATTGTGTGTGCTGGTTAATGCACAACACTGACAGAATTTAACTTTTCCACTATGAGGCAATATTTGTCCCCATTAACTGATTTCCAGGGGATTTTTACCTTTATTATGATAATTTATAGTCTTATTTTACTGCATCATCTAATACAGTGGTTCTCAACTGGTTTGACCATGGGACCCACATTTTCCAATGGTCATTAACCCGTGACACATTTTTTTTTTTTTTTTTTTTTTTTTTTAAGAATTTGACCTAATTCCACAAATATTTTATATATATATATATAATAATAATTATATATATTCTTAAAATTATAATAAATTTGCTTTTAAAAAACAAGCACATTTATTTCACAAAAATGCTTGTGTGTCAAGCAAATTTAAAAAAAGCAAATGTATTATAATTTTATAAAATTTTATATATATATATATATATATAATAATAATTATATATATTCTTAAAATTATAATAAATTTGCTTTTAAAAAACAAGCACATTTATTTCACAAAAATGCTTGACACACACAAGTACTGTCCCACTTTACTTAACATAAACATAAATTGTAAGAATATGTCTAATACTGACAAATAAACATCAGTCCCAAACTAGTTTTTGTTAATTCAATAAAGTTAGTAAGCTGGTATGAGCCATGATACCAACTTAACTCAACTTGGCATGAGTGGTATTTTGGAGTTACAGAAACAACAGCTACCATGGTGAATACACAATACAAATATGGAAACTGCTCCTGATGAATAGAATTGACATCATACCTGCATGCAAATCCTTTCCAGCTAACACACGGTGTACCAGTTACATAATTATTGGTAATTTTCAGTAATTTCATTGACAACGTCACCACGACATTGCATGCTCGTAATTTCTTTTGCTGTTTATATATAAAGTGATATACAGTGTGCGCCTCTGCACTTGTGTGTGCAATTAAAGAGTGCGCGCTATGAGCATAGAATAAAGTCTGACAGGACAGTAAAGAGTTTTTTTCTGAGTTGAGAGACTTTTTATTTCATAACAAGTTATGAAAATAACGTTAGAATAATGAGACTAACATATAGCCTGTCAACTTCTCATCTGACAACAGATACTGAATCAGAACAACAGGTTTTTCTCAGGCTCTCTTAAACTGCGTCTGACAGAAGAGTCAACAGCTTTCATGCACAGCTTTTAAAATAAAAGCTTCGGTTCAGAAAAACATTTAGAATTACATTTGTTGTTGTTGTTTCTTTGGCTACACACTCAAAACAGTCTTGCGACACACTTTTGGGTCGTGACCCACCAGTTTAGAAGCACTGATCTAGTATTTAGATGTATTTACACAGAGTGTTTAATGCAGCTCAGAGGTGGCTTGAATGCCTTTACACTGCATTTACAATTGCATAAATAATGCTATAAAAAAGCGTCCATGCTTAAGGTTTGGTTTTTCTTTTTTGCAAAGTGAGTGACATACTCAATAATGTCAGTTCGCTCATTGTTAAAACAATTACAATATTATTGTAGACGTTCCATATCGCACACCCCTACTTATGCAGTTCAACTTCAGTTAGGATGCTGCCCATGTAGCAAGCAGCTCACTAGGTTTTGGAACAGCGCCTGTGTCTTGCTGTGAAATGGCTGCACTACAGAACGGTTGAGTGCAATTATGCATATTTAAGCATCTAATTGTGCTAAACGTACACAGGTGAAATCATTTAGGATTTCGGTACAGTCAAACATCAAAGTATGTTAGTGCATTTATTGGAGCCGCATTGGCTGACCTCTCTCTGTGTGTACGGACACATTAGCGATGGAGGTCTGAATAGCTCTGGGGTGATGCAATGAGTAAGTAGTGTCGTATATCCTGTTATGCTCGGCAGTGACACACACAGAGCCTATTCCTCTATTTCTGAATCACACTCACATTAGAAAGCAGGGAAATTTATTTCTCTTGCTTAATTTATGTGAGACTTCCTGTAATTTTGGGTGCACTGGAAGTGTTAATGTGGGTTTCTGTGATGGTAGAGTCTTTTTAGCTCGAGCTAAGACAGCAAACGGTCAGCAATGAAACACAAACAAGGCTTTCTGTAGGCGGGAATGAACCACTGAGCCAACGCAGGCTTCCAGCCCTATCTTCTTGTGCTGATCCTTCTCTGCTTTTGTTGAATGTGCTCTTAAGCGAAACCAGATGTCTGCCTTTTAGACTGTATTGTATATTCGTTTTCAGCGCATACTTTCACAAATCAAATAAATGGACTGTTACTCTAAGGGCTTGGCTTTTTTTAGCACTTCCATCTGAGGTGGCAGTTATGCTATTTGATGAGCCTGCTGGAATGTGCTCTTAATTAAATTCGCTCGAACAAGTGAACTCTTGTTGGCTCATAAAGGTAACGTGGTTGCGGCATGGATTATTCCGGCATGAGTGATTTACTTTGAGAAATATTGTCCCACTTCCGGATAGCAATATTAGAGAGCAATATCTCAACTTCCCTCTTTGAGCAGTCACACATGTAATTTCCCAGTGATGCATGTGGAAGTGCTGCGTGGACATGAGAAAGCAGAAGACAGAGAAAGTGTTGTAATACAGCTTGATGTAGTAGAAAGAGTTGAACACTTTTATAGTGTCCTTGTTGCACGTTACATGTAAATTATGCATAATTATAAGCAACTAACCCTAAATCAAACCCTAATCCTAACCCTATAGTAAAAACATGTATTTATTTAATATTACTCAGTATATTAATGTATAATTACACTGTAACAAGGACACCTTAAAATAAAGTGTAACTGAAAGAGTTTTGCTCAGACCTTTGCGAGCACATACTCTGAGTCTAATATACATTTGAGTCTAAGTGGTTGTTTTGCCTCGGTTTGTCTCAACGTCATGACAGCTTGGCAGGATCTGAAGGAGGTTGCTGAGAGCCCACATTTATTGAGTTTTGTTTTGCCTGGGGCTAAAAAGCAACACCCACAAGCTGGAGGCGGCATTGTGGAGTATGACACACCTTTAAAGAGAGGCCCAGTGGGAGGTGTGTACACGCCTGGAGCCGCGACAGCCTTTGAGATGCACGCACACACACACACACACACATCTACACATACCTTTGGCATGTAGTGCACCGCATGTGGCTGCTGCACTTTAGATTTAGTAAAGATCTCCAGGGAAATTTGAGTGCAATTACTGCGAGCAAAGGATCGTCCAGGAACAATGGTGAAATCTGGACTATTCATCATGTGGTGGAACTGTGTCTGCTGCTCTCGAGAAACCTTTGATGCAAACATGTGCCAATTTTTACCTTTCTGAGCCCAGTATTGTTCTTTGTAGTGCCTGAATGTCCCACGATGAATTACGGCCAGGTTGTATGACAGTGTATATCGTGCAGCAATAGAAATGTATCAGCTGGTAGAGGATGCAGTTATTAAGGGGTGTTAGTGTTTTATGGCGTTCAAGCAGCAATGTAACTTGCATATGAATGCAGAATTTATTTAATGTGCAGTCCTCAGGTGTGTAACCACTTGTGATCTGATAACAAAAAACAGATGATAATGCCAGGTGTAAACAGGGTCAGAGACTGCAGATGGGGTCCATCCAATCAGAATTGAGATTCAGGACTATCCATTTTATAATATTAGTTGATTTAGTTGTAGCAGCTGTGGTACATATTGTGAAGCTGTTTGTGCATTGATGCCAGACTCATTAATTTCTTATGATTAATATGTTTTGCATTCATTGATCAAGTTCCAAACAGAAAGAGAAAATTTTATTTGTAGAATATTTATTTTTCTTGACACCCCCCCCCCCAAAAAAAACATAAAAAAAAATCTGTAAAATAGGCATTACCACATAGTTATTAAAATATAAAACCATTTATTTTATTTTATTTTTTTCTGTGAAAATAAGAAAATTACAATAAAATAACCATAATATAAAATTAGGCTACTTAAATGTGAAATGAGATTGCGGTCATTAGTCCCACATCCTACTGGAAAAATGCTATAATAGTTACATATATAGTTGTCAAAAGTACCGACTTTGGTACCAAAAATGTGACGCTTTGAGCGCTGTTAAGTGGATTCTTAAACACATCTGATTCACGCGCTCATCGGATATGTCTGTTATTGGCTTCAATGATCAACGCTTCAAAAACATTGTAAATAGTCATCAATGACGCTCTTCACAGAGCGCTTACACAGATACACGGGAGCGTTTGAAAGCAGGCGTCTATCGTGGACCGGTCCGCTGACAGATGCCTGCTTTCAAATGCTCCTGTTCCTGCTTTCAAAATGCTTTCAAACGACAACAAAAGGTCATTGTCAGTTTTCAGAAGAAGCAGGAGATGTGATGTGAGAATGATCAGGCACATCCAACTTATCCTCCAACTTATGACAAATATAAGTTCAGTCAAGTTTCACATGTCTTTTTGTTGGTTGTCCAATGGATTGTGGGTTGTCTTGCCTTGAGGGGATTACTGAGTGCATAAAATCAGTGTCCTTTAAATGAAGGGCAAGGTTCCTTCTCTAGTGTGAAACACTATTCTTTGTTTGGAAGCTCTATGGGCTTCATTGATTGGTTCCATACAGTGGAAACCTGACCTTTAGCAGATGTTTGAGGTCTTGCCACGACTCAGCGTGATCCCCACACTAGACAGCTTTCTCCTTGTTATGTCGACCAAGGGGTACTTATCTCTGACAAGATACAAAAAATTAAACCATTGACATATTCAAATGAGGAAGTCAATCATTACAGGGTTCAGAGGTGGTGATCTGTAATGAACATGGCTGATGACCTGAATACAACCCTGATGTTCTCAGACAAATCCTATGTTTGATTAACATGATGGTTTGCATTGAAGAAAGATTTCTGGAGTTTCTCTGTTTAATATAATATGGCTATATCAATCAATGGTTATAATAATAATAAAAACAATAATAATAATAATCATAATCATAATCCTCGGCAGGGGATCCCCAGACCAGAATTTATTGTGCCTCCTCTATTTTAAAACCCATGAACCGCCACTGGTAATTACAGCCTTGTTTTTTTTAAAATCTCTTTTTTAACTTTATTTTCTTGGATTGCCAAAACTTAGTACATTCACTTTTAAATAAAAAATTTAAAATATCCATTATTTATTTCCGAGATGACAACTGGGGGCTCACATTCACAATGCTGCTGTGTTGCATTCTACTGTTTATTGTGGAATAATGTTTACTGTTTTAAATAATAAAAAATAGCGTAGTATAGCGATGGATTTGTAACTGTTGAGTGGCAGGTGGCCCAACACATGCTTTTAGTAGAACGAAGTAAATGTAAACCTAGGATGCTATGGTGCTAAAATTTGAACATACCCAGATAATAATTGCTTTGTTCCCTTTTCCGCCATCTCCGCATGCAGATGCCCCCTTTTATTTGTGATTAGCAATTAAAACCATCTTGAGGGTGAAAATAAGCTGTAATAATTGGGTTAAATCTGGTGATATGGGCTACAGTGTGATTAAAGGAAGCTTTTCAAATACACAAAGCGTTTGGCCCCTTAAGCCTAGCAAGAGGACCACTTCCACTGGGCAAAGATGCTTACAACACAATAACTTAGTATTAAATCTAATTAGGACAAATTAATGCTTCATCAAAGGGGAAATAACACTGAGGAATTCACATGTGGATTTCCTATTACATTCCCAGCTCGTGATAAATGGATGCTGGAGTTTGCTGTGTCGCTTTAGCAGTCTGTGCTAGTGTTTCACCACAGTGGCAAATTTCACACGTTACAGGGGTACCGTGAACCCGTCCCATGACCGCAGATTAATCTGGTGTCATTACGAAGGAAGAAGATTCACTTGCGCAAAGAATGATGCTGTTTGTGCTTCACCTTCTTCAGAGTCTTCAAGTCTGAACGTTTGTCATTTGCTTGGCAGATTAAATAAAATTATGCGCCACAGAAATATCACCATCTGGATTATGGATTCTCTACTCGCACCGAATGAGTCATATCTGCGGATTAGTCTGTTTTCTCTTGGATTTTCTCGTGTATGAGCCGCCACATAACGGCGCAAAGCAGAGACCGCAGAGATAAGGATTTGCTGTCTTTCTCAGCATCCTTGCATCTCTGTTTCATAACCCGAAATTCATTTTCATTCTCCGTGCGGATCTTGTTTGCCGAGGAAAGCAGATAATCAAACAGACTTGCTTATGACGTGCCATTTGGAAGTCTGGCAGCGTGAGCAGAGTCCGTGTGCAGAATGTTGTGAATTTGATGTGAGCGCAGCTCCCTAAAGGCCGGCTTAATGGGATGGGAGCAGACATGGCTGCCTTGTAGAGGGATTTAGGAATGAACAGTGTGCGCTCTGTTTTTCTCAAGCTGCTTCATCCCAGTTCGCTGCAGAACCACAGGAAAGCACTGGGCCTTTGTGTGTGTGTGTACATGAGCATGTGTGTGCATGCAGGAAAACAGTCTGGATGCGTTCGTGTACCCGCTGCTGGAATTTTCTTTCCTGCAGGTGGTTGTTGGCAGTAGGGCACTCCATGTCAGGCATGAAGGAAAAGAAAGGAATGCTGTGAAAATATGGAATGAAAAATGGGCCCCATTGTTCCATGGGTAATAAGACATGCTTTGTGCTGTGCTCTATTGTGAGTTTGTCCACTGCTACAGACTTTGAAGAGCGGGAAAATGGGAACGTTTAGTGAATAAAATAGAGCCCTTAAGAAACAGAACATCTGAGAGTGGGATTTGTGCTCCTAAATTTTAGACAAAACAAAATCCCTCAGGCAAGTTATGTACTAAAGAAGAAGCATTACTCTTTGATAGTAAGTTATGTAATTCATTGTCAGCGTAGGTCTAGTTCTACACAAGTGATGCATCGTGTCTCTTTAATGCAGAATAAATTCACTTACACGAGACAAAGTAAATGACTGACATGCTGCTCTTGCTTTAAACCACAAGGCAACGCTTTTTATTTTCTGCTTCAAATGAACTAGTCAATTGAGATAAATGAGTTATTTACCTGTCCTGTTCTTTACATGCTATCCCAAGGATTTCACTGCAAGAAAAGCATGTAACATTTCTGCAGTGTTTAACACAAATCTTAAAATCCTCATGGATTGGGAATGGGATGCATCTCTATCAGAAAACCCTCAAGAATGAGATTATTTAGTATATTTAATTAAATAACGGTTCACTTTAAAGGTGCATTCAGTAGTTTGGTGTGAATTTAAAGTTTTACACTTTAAGAGCTCAATTTTATGTTAAATGTTTTTGTGAAGATTCATCTAAATAGTGTACACTCACATTAGTTGACGACTGTAGGGCTGCAACTAATGATTATTTTGATAATCGATTAATATGATGATTATTTTATCGATTAATCTGGTGAAAAATCTAGTTATTATACATTAAAAATATTTTTTTAATTATTTTTTTAAACAATGTTATTCCACATCCTGCCCAATGCTGTCCTCCAAACAATGTGTAATATAAAGCTTATGAAAACAGATATAGTGAATGTATCCATGTAGGCTATGCTGTAGGCATTATCACCAAAAAAGGGTTAAAATACAAACATTAAATTCTAAACCTAAAAACAACTGATTGCAAATGATAATAAACAAAAACAAAAGCAAAAAATGTTAACTTGTACGAGGTATAAGGATCACACACATTCACTCATCTGAAAATAGTAATTATATTACATTAATGGGCTGTACCAACAATAGTGCCTTTACTGTTACTGCTCTCATAAATATGATTACTTGTGTTACATTTATATTTTTTATCCTACACTTAATTTTTAACAAAAAATATTTTAGAAAAATGTGTATTTTAGTCAGAATTATTGCTCTGGTATTCTACTGTGCTCCGTCTGTTTGACACACATGCGCCCACTGGCGCTCATTCATTTAGGTCTGTGAAGTTTAACAAGAAGCTTGTTGTCAGAACTGTCATCATGTTATATTTTCCATATGCGTTTTTGTCCATATAGAAATGGATTTTTCACTACTGTAAAGTGACATGACTGGATGATGGTTTCCCGGGCACAGCGCACAGATGCAACTAATCGATAATCAAATTCATTGTTGATCATTTTCATTATCGCTAATAATCGATTTTAGCGTTTAGTTGTTGCAGCCCGTGCTCATGATAGTTTTATATAAAAAGCCAGAAAGACAAAGACAAAAAGACAAGCATAAATATTGTTGCGGCATACACAAGGTGGAGGGATTTGATGACAGAGAAAATCCTAGTAGTGATGCCAAAGTTGCATATGTTTTGGTTTGAACAGGTAAGAGAATTAATTTTTGTGTAGACTGCTCTCTAAAGACCACTAATGTCAGTGTAATCTTCTTAAAAACTCAGAAACAATCATGCTGATCCACGTCAATAGATGGCAGTGCTGTGTCTAATACTATTGTGGTGATTAAAGTATAAGAAAAAACTACTGACTGCACCTTTAAATAACACTGTGTTTCTGAAGCCATACACAACCAATTTTTTGGTCTTTGTCGGGAGATGATTTGCAAAAATGTATTGTTTTTGGGAACGGTTGTGAGTCATTTTCTAGGGTTGCGTGTAGCAGCGGGATGGAATTTCTGTAGACCCGGGCTGACATCCTGCCTGAGTGCCTCATCTGGAACTTTGTTTGCTTTTGCAATACCCAGTCCTCTGCTCGCCGCTCCCCTGGGGGCCTGAAACTGGGGGCCTGCTCAGAGCATGTCAGAGTGCGGTTTCATCTGAGCGTGGGCGACACACTGAAAAGACCCGTTGTGCTGCGGCCTTGTGCTGGAACGCAGTACCGTGCTTTCGTTAAGCGCTCGCATCCTTGAGAAAATGGCAGGAGACTGTTCTCGGCTCGTAGTGTAGCAGTCAGCGTTATTTTTCTCTCTTCGCTGCCGTCACAGACTCATATATTTTGCTGTGTATAAAGGAAGCAAAAGACATGGTAAATAATGTTTTTTTTTCCTCCTGTGGGGGGATGTTTCCTGTAGATGTGTGGGACTTGGCTGTAATTTAAGGCTGCAATGGGGAGACATCCCTGAGTTCACACACATAGGCAGGAGGTCTCGGCAGTCTCGCCCCGGCTGTAGCTCAGGCATCCCATGAGGGCCCCTGTTCCACCCACACTCTTCCCACCTCTTTTTTTGGCACTCCTAGACCTTAGGGGTCTTCATTTTTGGCTTTTGTTTTTCTTCAATGCATATATAGCACTTTTTCTTACCTCTTTTTTGCTTCTTGCATTTTGAAATCCTTCCTTCAGATGTGGCCGTGGTTTGTAATCACCAGTGGTTTGTAATCATGCACTGATAGAGTCTCATTTTGCATGTTTAACGCAGTTCTGTGCCATTTAGTCTGGCAATGATCTTTTTAAATACTGTTTAATGCTGCCGTGTTGGATTATGTAAAGGCTGGTGCCTGCAGACTTCACCTGAGCTGAACTCTACCACTGTCACTAACTTTAATATACTAGTTTCAACCTCAAAAGTCATGCCCACAGGCCGCCCACAGTTGGTTATCTGACTGTCTGATGCACGTGTGCACAAAACTGGAAAGCGTGTGTGAAAATCACAGGCTCCTCTCAGATTGCTTGACTGCTATGCAGCTTCTGGGAGTCGTGGTGAATGGTTTTCTATCAGTCAGCCGGGACACAAAATCATATTTAATAGCTTCTGAGGAGGAACTGAACACTGGATTTGAAAACATTTGTGAGGTTTGTGGCTTCAAATCTTTGAAATATTAATTGAGAAGAAGGTAAACTAGATATCCACAAGCAGAAGTGTCTATTCTGATTTCCAGAGTTTCTGATTACACATTTTGCACCTGTTTCTTCTGTGGAGATTGTGGAGATTTTTACACAATAATCGGAATGTTTCCCCCCCTCATTTATTATCCTATGATATTTCAGATCAGAGCTACCTGACAGTAAATGACATTGTAAACACTTCACTTTACATGTCAGTCAGATGATGTGTTCATGCCTAAAGGTACAGTCAGACTTACACTTGTTTGGTGGAATTCTGCAAGCAATTCCCAGTCATTTAAATAGGAATCTGCGCAATCTGGAGTTTCCTGATTAAGTGAAAAATTTCCCCAAGCAGATTCCACTTGTTCAAAACTGAATGGTTTGAAGGTGAATTCTGTGCAAGCTGTGCTTCATACATCACCACGCTATTGACAGTAGAAAATAAACCTATTTTGCCACAAGATTTCACAGAAATATACGAAAACAGCATAGGAGACTGACAGGGTGGAGAAATTGTTGAATAAAGTCGTCATTTTTGCTTTGTTTTTGCGCACAAAAAGTATTCTCGTCACTTCATAACATTAAGGTTGAACCATTATAGTCACATTGACTATTTTAACAATGTCTTTACTACTTCTCTGGACCTTGCATGTGGTAATTACGTTGCTTGGATTTCATCCAAAATATCTTAATTTGTGTTCCGAAGATGAATGAAGGTTTTACGGGTTTGGCACGACATGAGGGTGAGTAATTAATGACAGAAATTTCATTTTTGGGTAAACTAACCTTTTAAGTGTGTTTTGTGGTTAAGTGAGTGGACCAGACATAATGCCAATAGTCAAAAGTCTGGCCCTACATAATTTTAATGTCCAAAAACAATGGAAAGTCAGAGACAGTTCCTGACGTGCTGGCGAAATGCATGAATGTTCACTTGCGGTTTTGGCCGTGTCCACATGGAATGTGATAATGGAATGTAAGTTTCTTGGGCTGAACTCATTTGCAGTGCTTTGCTGGAAAATCCCATCTGTGAGAATCAGGCCAGGCCTGAGATAAATGCAGTGACAGAAGGCATCTTAATACCAGACAGAGCCTGGACTACTGCCACTTGGACTCCTTATATTTACCCTTATATTGTATCTGTGCAAGATGCAGCAACTGCTCAAGTAACAGTAAGATGCAAACACTTTGACATGTCAATCGTGAAATGCGATGCTTGTAAAAGGTTACATTAACTTCAGATGTTAAGGACTGTTTTGGACTGGACCCAAACATTCTTCACTGATAGAGTCATGGTTACTGACTCCAAACACCTCTTTATCACCAAGCAGCTAAAGCCACTGTAATTACAGGTGTGTAAGTGAGTGAAAATAACACGACAATTCTGCACAGCAATCATGTTTCAGTTTAACATAATGGGCCCTGATCAAATGTGGGAATTTATTTATATGACTAGGGTAGATTTTGTTTATTAAAGAGAGAGCAAGAGACAGAGAGGCAAGAGGAAAGAGTGGAAATGAAGTTTCCATTCCGTGGTGCAGTTGTTTGCCTTCGCTGCAATTTGGCGGGAGTCCTGTGGCCAGACGTCTGTCTTCAATTAGGAGGCTGAAATACCCCACTGTGTTTCTACTCTTGGAATCAGGATGTATACATCATGTTCAGCATTTTGAAATTGCTTGGCTGGTGTTTGCCTGTTTATTGAGTAACATGTCTGCAAGCAATTGACACAGCTTTTGGTGAGTGTTTTCAATTAAAAATTCAAATGCTGTCCTGCATGAGGTCACAGGCTATTTTCATGACTTTGCAGTTTTCAGCAGTTTGCATTCTGCAGTTATGGTGTTTATCTTGGGATATTGTCTACATCCTTTTACCCAGCGGTAGACTACAGATAAACATAGTTAAGCGTACATGAACAAACTGGCCTGCATAGTCATTTTACCTTAAGCATGCTGTGAACTCTAAACCTCATGTTATTTATAGACTAAATACAGTTTGAGGGATGCTTTTCCATTGTTTTAATTAGTCCAGACAGTGAAAAGAAAATTTAAACTGCTTCAAGGGGCTTTACAAAACCCAATTATTATTATTATTATTATTATAGTATTCATATTTGGACTGTAGTTGTAATAAGGCTGGGTTAAAAATATTGATTTCTCAATTTTAATCAATTCTCATTTTGAAGAACCGATATCAATTCTTAAATCCCAAGAATCGATTTTCAATCTATGCTGTTTTTAGTTAAAGGGTTAGTTCACCCAAAAATTAAAATCGCCAAAGTCACGTGATTTCAGCAGTTTGGCAGTTTGATACGCGATCCGAATCACTGATTTGAAACAAAAGATTCGTAAAGCTTCATGAAGCAGTGTTTTGAAATCGGCCATCACTAGATATTGTTGAAAATCATTATTTTGTTTTTTTTTGGCGCACAAAAAGTATTCTCGTCAATTTATAATATTAAGGAAGAACCACTGTACTCACATGAACTGTTTTAAATATGTTTTGAGTACCTTTCTGGATCTTGAGAGGTTCATTGTCATTGCTGGCAATAGAGGCCTCACTGAGCCATCGGATTTCATCAAAAATATCTTAATTTGTGTTCCGAAGATGAACAAAGGTCTTATGGGTGTAGAACGACATGAGGGTGAGTAATAAATGACATTATTTTAATTTTTGGGTGAACTAACCTTTTAATGAATGAACAAATCTTTGTAGCGCGCTTCCCATCCAATAAATCACAATAAGCTTTACGCTTTGTTACATCTGATATGAAACAAAGTCTCAGATTTCAAATTCTGTCAGTTTTATTATGAAATTCGAACAATAAAAAACGCCCTTTAATGTGGTGTGACAGAGCACACGTGAACCGATCATCTATTTCGCTTTACTACTAATTACAGCACGAAATAAACATGAATGAACATCAGAAGGTATGTTGTAAGATACAGTATTTTTCTGTTTGTTTGACCAAATCTGTCATGTTTTTATGACAGCCACCATTTAAATTTTTATATTAGAAAAACAAGTAGAAACATAATTGTCATTAAAAATGTACTATTATAATGTTATTAAAAACATTAAATATATGTAATTTAAATGTAAGTAGCCTACAAATCAGTTAATTTTAACCTTTAATATTATAGTTATGTACCAACTGGGGTTCCCTGTATAGCATACAGCATTAGTTGAAAGATTTTTTTTTCCTTGAGGAAATTTGCCATATACTGTACCTGATAGGCTGCAATTTAATCGAATTGAAGTTGAATTCACGTGCTATCAAACTTTAATCGAATCATGAAATTTGTCAATGCCCAGCCCTAAAAAAAAAAAAAAAATGTTTTTGGTCATGCGTACGGTCTGTGTGTGTCCAGACATGCATCACATTGATTTACACTATCCAGTAAGCGCATGCATAATGCACTTATTATCATTCACTTCAGTGATTAGCAAAAGCAAGCATCTAACATGCACTGTATTCTGCAGCTCTTTGGTTTAGCAGCTGAAATTCATTTAGCTTGATTTACGCAGTCGGCCCCTCTGAATGTGAGCTGCTTGTTGAGAAATACAGTGGCCTCTCGACAGGAAACGCAGATAATTCCAGTAATGATTGTGAAAAATGGAAAGCTTTTTTTCCATGATGTCAAGCCCCAGCCCTGAAATGAACTAAAATAGTTTGTTGGGGTGTGTGTGTGTGTGTGTGTGTGTGTGTGTGCACATGTTATCCCAGTAATCATGTTTCCTGTTTCAGGGTTCACCTGACCTGCTTGATGAGCACATGCATGTGTCATAAAGTTTCACTGCTTGTAATTGAGAAAATATTACAATTGTCCATCCAGCAGACACTTTCCTGTATCACATCCTGTTTTCTATGGTAACCACAAGAACATAGCAGAAGCTCGGCACCCTACGGCAGGAAAAAGTGAGAGAAATGAAAAGAACTGAAGAGCATGTGAACTGGGTTGAGTTTGTCGAGATTTATGTGATAGCTGCAGGAATTCACATTTCTGCACACAGCTGAAAGACATTAAGGCTATGTTGAACCTGAGCCCTGTTTCAGATTCCCTCCCTCCACGCACCCAGATAAAGGTCACCCAATGTCCTGTCATCAACAAACACACTGAGCTGTGAGCAGTGCACAAACTATGAATGCATGATTATGACCTAAATCAGTCGATTATTTTCCATAATATTCTAACTGTGATTGTTTCGATTAGGGATGTGACGGTGAGAAAATTTTCCCACCGGTTAATCGACATGTGACAACACCAGTAATACCGGTGTCACCGGGGGGGCGGGACCTCTACGTCTTTTTTTTTTTTATTTTTTTAAACCGCTTATGGGGCCGTTCACATATATCGCATCTAAAAACGCGTAGAAAGCGCGGCCACGTCGCTTTCTCCTTGTTTCCAAAGCGCTTGCGCTCCCGTGGCGTCTGTCATTGCTCTGCAACCATGAACTGCGCTCTCCGCGACGAGGAATGTTTTTGACATGAAAAATAAAAACCCGCCCTGTACAGCTGTGATCAGCTGTTCGGCTGAGCTTTCGATGTTGTTACGGAAAGGCCGACTTTCACTTTCAAATTAACGGCAATTGCTTGAATGGTGGGTTACTCTTACTGAAAAACACTCGACAAAACGAACATTTTGGTATAATTTGTGTGTGTTATGGTTCGTTAAGAGCAGAAGAGAACTCGATACTGGCGTGCGCGCGCGTTGTGTGTGTGTGTGTCACATAGGCAGGGCATTCACAGATAGCGCGTTCTCTTTTGCCTTGTCACGCTTGAATAGTTTAAAAGCATTAGCATGAATAATGCTAATGCAAATATTTTTAACGCGTTAAAGTGGAAAAACCTGTGGCCGCGGTGGTCAAGTGATGAAACCGGTGTTGTGACTGAACACCGGTAACACCGGTAACACCGACTACCGTAGCAAGCCTAGTTTCGATTAATAGATTTGACATTAAAATGCAGAGCTCTGTGGTTCAGTGTGAACACACAGTCCATGTGTGAGTTCTGCACTCACAAACACGCCGGTTATAATCAACAAAACTGTCTTCACTGGAGAAGAAATCTCTCAGTTACACTGTCTACACCTTGTTGATTGTAAAGGAAGCATTTAGGAAGCATAGTTTTGTCGTGTCACTCGCAGTATATAGTGGGTGTTACACAGTCTGTGTTGTATGATTATACCTAGAAAATTCACAGGTGATGCCATCAAGAAGTTAAACATAAAAGACTTGTAATATATGAAACATAAAAAACTTGTGGATTGTTGCAATTTTTATGAAAGCGTCTCATCCGCCATTTTGGATGATTTTTTTTTTCTCAGATCTTTTTGCAAAAATGTCTGTCTGTAAGAATTTATCATCTTTATGTCTGTCTGTCCGTCTGTCTATCTGTAAAATTTAGAGCTTTTTTATTTTCTGTACTTTATATGAAAGCATTCTCCAGTAAAATTAACAATATCAAACTGTTCTTGAATCATTTTTGGAGTTGTTGTTATTGGGTCTCTAGTGAGCAGACATACAGAGCTCTATTATGTTTGACTCCAGCATGTTCAAAAGGGATTTTTGCAGTGACATTTCCCTGTCCTGAAAACACATCAGGACATTACTGAGGCAGCATGTGCTAATTCACAGACATTTTTTTTTTTTATTTGTTTCTTGTCTGTTTTTCCGTCTGGCATGTCGTGAGGAAAAAGAAGGCAGTGGTGTGTTATGCAGAGCGCACATGTGGTACTAATGCTCAGCTAAATGCTGGTGCTGTGACAGATGGCCGTCTCGTTCCATTACTCTTTTTTTTTTTTTTTTTTTTTTTTTCCCCTTCCATCATCCTCTCTTTTTTTTTTGACAGAATGACACCACTGATCACGGCAATATCATTGTTGTACCAAAGCAGGACAGAATAGCTCTGTGTTAACAAGCCTGTATTAGGTCACTCTTTGTTTCTTGGTGTGCTTGCATGTGTTCATTCATAACTTCTAGTTGTGTGGTTAGATAACTGTTTGAATGCCCAATTATGAAGGAATGCAGCTGACCTGCTTTCCCTGGTGTCGAATAAGGACTCGATGTCTACTGCTTACAAGAGACTGGCCACAGCTGATAGCATTCCCAAAAGACATTCCAGGATCTTACATGTCAAAACATTGGGAATTAGAGCTGGACAGTATGACAGTATATACCGTGCAGTAGTCAAAATCTGTCAGCCTGAGGTTTTGCTGTTCTATTTATTCTGTGGTAGGTATATTTGCACAGCTATAATTAGGCAGGATTTCTTTGCATTATTTACACATGACAGAGAAGAAGAAACGTGGAGTAATGTGGAAAAAATAGAGCAGGAGGAGTCCCATAAGTATAGAATATAGTCCCTGTTCTATTAATACATGTGTGGTCACATGATATGTATATTGGCTATTTCTCAGCTGTTTCTTTGGCTTGTCTAATCAGAGGGTTTTAGTGGGTTTTATAATATAATTAGTTATACTGTTTTGAGTCTTTTGTGTTCTGCTTCACGTTACATAATGTGAAGCTGATACTACACTAATTAATGTTACGAATAAATATTTATTATTAATCTGTATTAATTTGGGGCCAGATTCATGAAATTTTCCTTAAGAAAGGAGTTAAGAAATTTCTTAATATCAATTCTAAGACGTTTTTGAGAATGTTGTGAGATTGTAAGAAAAAAAATCTTTTTTACAAACATCTTTTTTTTTTCTTCTTCCATTTTTCAAACATCATTTTTTTTTTAAAGAAAATGACTGGCTTTGGTGTTACCAGATTGTATAGTGGTTCTTGCTGAAGACTCGCTGATCAACTCATTGAAAAACACCTCAAAGGCTGTGCGACTGGCATCCACATATGTTGCTCAGATATGTGCTGAATGTTGCTGAAAATTATGTCATAATTATAAAATTAAAAACAAGGTCCCTATATGAGTACAGTTACTGAATTTTGAATTTAGCGTAATTACGTCACGCATAATCATGACTGATCATTGTTTACATTATTGATCAATGGTGTCACTTCAGAGCATGCAAATCCCTAGTAATAGTAGGCTAATATGTATTATACATAGCTACTGTTATGCTGTAACGCTTAATATTTGACACAACCCAAATTCATGAAACATCTTACCTTTGATTTAAGATCAGTTGGAGGTTGTCCTAACTTTAAGACATTTATTTACCTTACGATGATTTTTTTTTAAAGTTTCTTTTCAGGAATTCAAGTAGGGTTGGGTCGACAGACGAGGCCATCTTCGATCGTTGATGGCTGACAGACATCACAATGTTGATCCAGCATCGTGATCCCCCCTGCAAAAAACATCTTAATTAATCACACTAATCGCCCAGTGAAATGCGTGCTTTCAATTTCCGTGTAGTTAGGCTACTTCAAATAATATTTTTTTATAAATATTATTTTTAAATATTAAATATTACATAATAACATAATGTTGTTCCCAATCACAATACAAATTACATTCAAAACAGTTCAATGAACACAATTTAAAGGTGCAATGTGTAAATTTGGGAGGATCTATTGACAGAAATGCAATATAATATACATAACTATGTTTTCAGTGGTGTATAAAGACCTTACATAATGAACTGTTATGTTTTTATTACCTTAGAATGAGCCATTTATATCTCATACACCGTGGGTCCCCCCTCCAATTCGCCATTATGCGCCGGCATGTTTCTACAGTAACCCTAAACGGACATGAGAGAAACAAGCCTATCTGCGTTTAGATTTGAGATAGTTTGTCTATGTTTCAAACACAGCCTACTCTCACTCAGAACATCATTGTATCTAAAGTAACTTCTGGCAAGAGGCATGTTGGGATTATGGATATGTATTCATTTTCATAAGGAATTTTTTAGAATTGGAAAACGGCATACAAAAATGCCTGTCAAAATTGTCCACGGCGCCTGTAAATTTTCCCACAGAATGCTAATGTTTGTTCAGGGTTTTCCATGCAATTGACCTAGCTATGGAAGGGAACCTTATCACAAGATTAACCTTAAAGCAGATGTTTTTTTCCCTCCTCTATAATCTAGCCATACACTGGCTTCAATGGACTAATTGAAATGTCCAGCTAATCAGGTAATCTGAAACAGACCCACTGCTGTGTTGTTCCTCAAGTGGAAGGCCGTGATCTCACTCGGACTCCATCTTACCCCCTTGTTCTTGTTTCCGTCTTCAATAACTCAGACCACCGTATTTCAAGAGCTCACAACTACTCCATATCTACTCCAGAGCTCTCGAGTCCACATTATCATTGTTCTCACATCACCTCTTGTGAATGGCCAGGCCTCTGCAGTTGTGTTCGGCTCATATCATCTGTGCTGTAATACAGCCTGGTCTCTCGTGGGCTTTCTGAATTATTGATCACAGGCTATAAGTCGGAGCTATAGATGGATGAACTAATCCCGCTGCCCCGTGCCAAAATTAAACTGCGCTTGCGATGGAAACATCTGGTCCTGTGCTCTGTGTTCTGACAGATGTAGTATGGGTGCCATTTTATGATCTTGTATTTAGGCAAACATCTCTCCTTCTGTTCGTTCGTCCCCATCTTTTATAGGTGGCACACTCCATTTTATCAGCAGATGTTCAAACAGAGCAGAGCAGAAAGAGAGAGAGAATGCTGGTTTTATGATTTTAAACCTCAGACCTATTGAAGCTCTGCAAAGAGTATTTGTTTCATATTTGTTTTTCTCAATCGGTTGACTTCTTTTGACATGACTGAAGTTGTGCAATATCTGAAAGCACTTGCATTTGGAAACCTCTCGAAGGCATTTGAAAACCGAACCTCTGAATAAGGTTTTAACATTACATTACGCTCTTTAAAATAATACTGTTCTTTATGGGCATCTATGGTTCGATGAATAACCTTTAACATCCATGAAACCTTTCCATTGTTAAAAAGGTTTGTAGTGTTGTTGTTGTTGTTGTTGTTGTTGTTGTTTTTTTGTAGTGAAAATAGGTTCTTTAGTTTATTAAAAATTTTTTTTTTTTTTTTTTTTAATGCTAGGAATAAATGATTCTCTTTTAAAAACTTTTCACTGAAAGGTTCTTTGGGATACCCAAAACATTGATTTATGGCAAAACAACTCACTAACAAACTTCAACTCACATTCTGTTCTGCAAAAGAAAGAAATATATAAGACTATGCTCCAATATTTTGAAAGTTGAAAAATTTCATTAAATAAATATATAAAGGCAAAAAAAAAAATTGTAGGAGAAAATGATAAATATTTCCTCTGAATACAGAGCAGTCGGCCAACATTTGGACATTTATTGACTGGCTATTTTGATAATGGGGCCAAAATCTACCAGCCTTGTTAATGGATTTTTTGGCAAATTTTCTGTTTTAAAATCTATTCTGAGTAAATACGGTGTAAAATAAATGTTCATTTGAATTCAGTTTACATTTTATGTACATCTCATTAAATAATTTTACCAGCGATCAGCCACCTTGATCTATATATGTCGGTATCGGCAACTGAAAACCCCATATCAGTCGACCATTAATTAGAATCTTTTGTTATGCCTGACAGTGATTTAATAAACTGTTTATGCCTTTCTTTGATGCAAATGGCTTGCTGCATTGATAGTCTTGTGTAATCAAAACACATCTTGATCATCTGTGGTCAGGCAAATCCCACCCATACAAGCAGCTCTCTTGCTATTATATTTATCCGCTCTGTGAGTAAGGCTTATGTGAATAAATCAACATCATTAGTCTGGCTGCTTTGTTTGCTTGCTCACAGGGGCTGTGCTTGATGATCAGTCAATACTACGCTGGAGCTGGCATGCTAGCTGCAAACCTACATATCCTACAAATTACAAATGCCTTTCGGGAGGGATGGCGATTGGAGCGGGTGTGTTTTTCCTTGCTTGTTGGAAAAATCATCTTGTACAACAGCTAGTTTATCATACAAAATGAAATGTTGCTCTTTTACCATTGAATGCACCAATACAGATGACAGTGAGTTGAGCATGTTGCATTCAAGTGATGCAAATGTGATAGACTGACATATCAGTCTGTGTTTGAGAGTTGTGATGTCCACTTTGCTTTTCACTGTAGTTTTAGTTAAGGTAGCCAATTTTGTAAAATTGTGTTGTAGATATTGTGTAATATAATGCAATAAGAGTTATGTTAATCATAAGTTTGGGGTCAGTAAGACTTTTATAAATACTACAATACTAATAAGTATTCAGCAAGGATGCATTCAATTGATCAAACATTTATAATGTTACAAAAGATTTATTACAAATTATTATAAATTATTGGAACAATTAATCGAGTAATTAATCTGTAGTCTTTGATCGATTATTCAGCTTTTGCAATTAGTTAAAATATTGAGTTATGCCTATTCTAACTAATAAACAAAACAAGAAAATCTCTTCAGGTTTTGAAAATGTCTTTTTAATGAACTTCGAGCCAACTGAATAGAACAATCTCCTACAGGTTTTCTGTCTTCAGAAGTCATCAATAGGCTAACTGCTTTGCTTAGAGCTGAAACAGAAAAACAAAGAAGCATTTACTTCAGGACACATAGGCTAAAATATATTAATCAACAGCCAATTTCTAATATACAATTACAATTATTATACACTTATTTATTTATTTATTTATTTATTTATTTATTTTTTACAATACAAATATCTTTGCTCACAAAATGAGATGACAGGCAGAAAGACGATTACATTCACCATTTAATTAACTGTATGAAAAAGTAACTGATTGGCTGATGCATTATACTGCCTAATGTCTTTCGTAAGTCATATGGATATGGAACAAAATAAAGGTAAGTGATAAAGCTTTTTAATTTTGGATAAACTATTCATTTTTTAATTCACAACATTTCCACATGATGTTATGATAATCAAAACAGTGCTGAGCTAGATCAAGCTTTAATCTATGCAAACCAAACTATCACTTTACTGTAGTATGTGTTGTTTTTTTTTTTTTGCATACACTAATAAAAAGATTTAATACTAGCTAACTCCACCTCTCACCGTTTCCATCTCCTCTCATGCCACGATGTTTCCTCTTTAATGCATGTTGTGCTCCCATTAAACGCTATTTCCGTCTTGCATATATTACATATACATTTTTTTTTGTTTGTAGTTATGTTAAAAACTGTCCCACATTCTACTGGTTTGACTTCGTTTGCACTCCGAAGTCTTCTTCTGTTGGATTGTATCCGGAAGGGCTGCATTACAGTCTTGTGCTACAGCGCCCCACTGATCAAACTGCATTATTGCAGGCCCTTACAATAGGGCCGTCACAAATGGAGTCCGCACTTTCATGACGTAATGCCGCTTTGACTGTTGGGTAGAAGTTTGCAGTGGAGCTTGCTTCAGTGCGGGCTCGGCAAAAGCGCACATCGAGGGGGCATATCGAACACAAAAGGGGTGCTCGCAAGTGCCTTCTGAAATATAAAATGACAAATAGGACACCCTATGGTCTTGTGACACTCTGCGGCGGTCATTGTAAGTTCACAAGACTGTAAGTGCATATGAAGTGTGCCATTTGGGACAGGGTCTAGGTCGTATGAGATCAAAAGACTGTTCAACATTTTTTTTTTATTGTCAATGTTGTCAATAATGTTGACTAATCATTTCAGCCCTACTTTCTATTGATCAAAGAATCCTGGAAAAAAAAAAACAAAAAAAAAACAATTATCATGTTTTCCACAGAAATATTATGCAGGACAACTATTTTTGAGATTGATAATAAGAAATATTTTCTTGGGCACCAAATCGGCATATGATGATTTCTGAAGGGTAATGTGACACTGAAGACTGGAATATTGGCTATTGAAAATTCAGGAATAAATGACATTTTAAAATATGTTAAACAGAAAACAGTTATTTTAAATTGTAATAATAGTTCACAATATTACTGTTTTTATTGTAATTTTGATCAAATAAATGTAGCCTTGGTGAGCATAAGTTACTTCTTTCAAAAATATTTAAATAATCTTATCGACCCCAAGCTTTTGGTAGTGTATTGGCATACCACCACACACATAATTATTTGTCCTACAGGCTCATCAAGGTCTGTTCTTACGCTGGTGTCTTGTGCTGGGCCTCGTGTAATGTGATGCTAATGGGTGCTGGCTGGGTAACAAGAGTGATGTCAGCTGTCATTCACAGTCTGCATGGGGGCCGTCGTCTTTCAATTCAGCCTGATGAGGTGGAGGATGAATATCAAGCCATTTGCAATAATGAGATGAACCTTGGAGCCAATGCACTTTCCATTATTTATGAACGCCTTCAGCTCGAGAGCAAAACCACTGGGCCTGATCAGTATACTCGATTGCTTCCTGACATCACATGCAAAGAACAACTCCAAACTTTAAAAGCACAAGGCCATTTGTTCACACTGCTTGCTTGCTATGTTTCTATCCTTTTGTGCTCTTGTTTGAACTGCTGTATCTTGGCTCTCGGTTAACGCCTTCTCTCATGTGCTATAGCAACTCTACACCCGTCTCCATGTGGAGACTTGAGCTCTTGGCATTCAGTGTAATTAACACGACCTGTACGACAACCCAGGAAACTGGTTGTGCTTGACTCAAGGCAAAGTTGTTCAAGTTTGGGTTTCACAGCCATAACACAGGAATCTGTTTTCCCAGGCTAGGAAGAGGGGGAGGAGGTTGAGTTTAAGGCAGTTGCTGGAAGACAGTACATTTTTTTTTTTTTTTTTTTTTTTTTTTTTTTCCTTCTTCAGTGAGGTGCTGCTTTCGTATGTGTGTGTACAGGCATGGTGAGAGAGCAGTGTGGCAGCCAGGGGGCTGGGTGCGGGAAAACAGGTCGGCCACTCCCTCCACTTGTACCAGCCTGTTCCATAATGAAGCAGTGCTGTCAGGGGATCATCTTTCTTCAGCCCCGGTTTGAAAGCCAAACATTGGAAGGCGCCTGAAAAATGTGCCGGGCGCTTAAAGAAACACTAACCTAATATGCTCCTTCAGCGAGCACATGTGTAATGAGAAACAGAGGCCCTCTTTGTTCATGCACCATGTGGAAAATCATTGCCTTTCCCCCTCTGTTTTTGCGATGTTATTTTCCTGTAGCTCAAATACTAGAGCATGGTGCTAGCAATGCCAAGGCAATAGGTTTGAATCCCAGGAAATGCATGAATGCATTGTAAGTCGCTTTGGATAAAAGCATCTACCAACACTCTAAAAAGTAATTCACGGCGCCTATTACCACAACTTAACTAAATGCATGGTTGCAAGTTAAAAATTCCAATTTGTTGTTTTAATTAATCCTTTTAAGTTGCAAACATTATTTTGTTCTCATTATTTTCTGTGACAATAATGTTGATCATTACATCAACTTAATATCGCCTGTAATTTAAACTCAAATTTCTGCATTAATTGGCTTTTTTAAAAAATTAGGTTGTAGTAACTTAATGAAATTGTCTTGATAACTTTGGAAATTAGGCAGTGGATTTCTGGTTCCCAGCATGCTTTGCATAGGACTGGATAACGAGAGTAAATGTTGAAGTCTTAATTAAGTGTTAATATATTTGTTTTTAGTGAAGGGAAAGACCTGTTAGTGTTTAATGCTGTTATGTTTGACATTTAAAGGAGTTTCTGTAATGTTGAAGTTTTGTGGTTACCATTGTGCTGAAGAGTAGAGGGCAATTCCATGCAAAGGTCATCCTTACCATGAAAAAAAAAAAAGTTTTTACCAAAAGAACAAAACCCTTTTTAAGTTGTCCATTTAGGTCTGTAATATACTGTATTAATGTGCTCTAACAGAAATTTTAAGAAAATTGCCTTGTTTATCCACATCATATGAGGTAAGCAACAATGCTTAAACTAAATTTTCAACCAACTATATTTCTTGCTTTCAAAAAAGGAACATATCCAATAATCGCAATAATCTTTGTGCTTTGTTAGTTTTAATCCGAAAAAAAAAGTGTCAACTTTCAAATTCAGTCGATTTTATAACAAAATTCAAACAACAGATGTCGCTCTTTAATACGGCTCATGACAGATTAGCGCAGTGCCTCAGTGTAAGCGGCAGATCAAGCGGATCAAGCGCACATGAACCGATGTTCTCTTCCTCTTTGCCAGTTATAGAACGAAATATGAACATAAGAAGGTAGGCCTATATGATACAGTACAATACAGAAGAGCATTAGTCTCACTTCCCTCGGCATGTCGCGTTTTTACCTGTTGGTTAAAACATGAATGGCCTATTGATCATAATCCCGCGATCAAGCTGACAAAATAATGATAATAATATTGCAATAATTTTGACATGAAACAAAATGTGATCATTTTGACTCAAGACTTTGCTTTAAACTGCGCAAACTAGCCGAAAACCGTGCGATCATTTAGACACAAAACATAAAACTGACATAATTGTGAGTGACAGTAGTGTCAATCGGTTCACCTGACTGTGGAGAAAACCTGCGATTTTAAACTGCTTTATTATAAATTTTAATATTTGTTAATGTATTTAAGCAAGCAGTTATGTTAGAAGGAAAATCATGGTCTCTAAATTGATTCTTGAACGCCGCATGCGCTTGTCAACATGAGAAATAATCCATAACCATTTGCAATAGACCTACAGGGTATAAAGTTGTATAAAGTTTAGTATAAAGGTGATTATTTCTGCAGTCTTACCATGTGGTATCCCAGATTTCAATATTTGGTGGTTTAAATGCCTGCTTGAGGTGTCTGTGAAAGTTTTAAAGCAGTCTTCTGTGCCGGTTTCAGAGCGGTCACGTCCGTAACGTTGTTTTTTCCTCATAAATGTGAACACGAAAAATAAAATAAAATGAATATTTTATGTTCTGTGGAGAGCCAACCCTTCTTCATCTGGCGGGCAGTATTACTTTTGGTTCGTGCAGTGTAATTCACAGAATTCCTAAAAAATATGTTGACACCTAAAACTTGGTGACTTTTTTTGTCACGTCCGTAACGCATGAATATTTCCCTCATCTAAAATATAAAACGATTGTATAGACTGACATTTTTCTAATGTCTGGACTCCTTTAATAAGGGACTATGAGTATATAAACAGACGGTTCAATATGTTGGTATTAAATGCATTCTCTGAGAATTTATATTTCAAGTTTTGACTGCAGATGTCACGTCCATAACGCTGGAATTGCCCTAGACACATGAAGGTAAACTCTACATTGACTCTATAAGCAATGACTGCGCTAATGCCAGTGACGAGTAATATCTTACATGTTCATTAAATATACATGTTAAATAAGTTATGTTAGCATGTGCTATGATAGCTGTTGATATGAATTGAAATAGATAAGTTTAATTGGTTCCAGGGCTACAACTCTGGTAGTTGGAGCGACTTAATTTTTTGAGTAATCAACTTAAAAATTTGTTTATGCTACAAATTAAGTTCCTCTAACTCAGTGTAGCTTGTTGGTTGAACATAAATTCACTTAAAGTTGTCATAGTGCAAAAAAATTGATGCAAACTGTTGCGTTAATTTTTTTTTGTTGAGCCAACACATTATTTTTTAGAGTGAAATGCATCAATGTATTTTGGCTCAAAAAAGTAAAAGTGGAAGATGATGACAGTGTTTTTATTTATTTTTTATTATTTATTATTATTATTTTTTTATTTGAGCATAGCACATCATGTAAGCCTTTCAGTGGTTGATGTTTGGGAATTGTTGTCCAGAGAGTCAGAGGCACCTCATCCACGGCCATTCCATTGCACACACGCATGACTGGACAGGTCAGACTTGCTCAGGGCGGTGCAGAAGAGATGTCTGTTCATATGAGGGGGTGGACCTGTCGTAAAAACACCTACGTGTGTGTGCGCAAGGGGTCAAGGTTATTAGGGAAAGGTGATTGCAGCTTCGCTTGAGCTGACATAAAGGAGCACCACTTCCCCAGCGGCCAAAGCCGTGATTAATAACCCACCTAGTACAGCTGTAAATCGTCAGTAACCGTAAAGAGCATGCGAAAAAATGGACACCAATGGAAATTGGAAAATGGAATATGGAAACATGCCTTGCATATACATGTTTCAATATGAAGGAAAGTCAGTTTAGATGGACCTTTCCCCTTTTTTGAGGCTCTAAACCTCATCTTAAAAATCTAAATAAATCTTATATTTAATTTTTCAGTCATTTGAATGCTTTCATGCCTTTAGTTTATAGAAGCATTTCATGAAATGGAGATGATTAAATCCTAATTCTGAATCCAGCGGGTTATGATCAGCTATGATGTGTGGTGTATAGCGGTTTAGCTCAGTGAAGGTAAACTGACTGCTTCTGTGGGGTGTGTGTTCTGGTGCTGCGCTGCTAAATGGTGATTAGAAAATAATGGTGATCACACAAGTCTCGCCTAGATAACAGCAGTCATTTCCTCTTATTAAATACTCTCTCACTCCGGGTTCTTCCAGTCAACCGACGGCTGAGATATTTCTGTATGTCAACAACCTGATGTTCTGTTGAGTGTCTTACACTGTTATTCACCAGTGATGCTGCCCTGCTGCCAGATCTACAGCTTTACAGCAATTGAGTTGTTGGAATGTAGTCTAAATTGTATGTGGTGAAACAGCAAGACTGACTGCTACACAGTGATAAACACATATAACCTAACTCTCTATTTATATTGTCCTTGCTGGTTGCACGCAACAACCAATATACCTCAGACACTAGACATGTCTGATTACTTAATCAGTTGCTTTTTGGAGTTGGATGTTTTTAATGAATGATTCAAAATGATTCTTAAACAAGTCTGAATCAAACATACAATGTATCGGTCTGAATCAGTAGGCCATCTCTCTGAATCAGTCAGAGTGATTACTGATTAACAACTGACTCACTTATTGGACATTTTTTCTATAATGTCTGAGCTGAGACCCGCTGTATAGTGTTGCAGGTTTTTTTTTAAAGCAGTGTTTAAATTACAAATGTGTAATGTTCAGGTGAGGATGGAATAGTCGCCCCACCTGATGTCACCTGATGGAGTTTGGGTTCCTTGTCGCCTTTGGCTTGCTTAGTTGGGGACACTTGACATTTGACTTGACATTTGATATTCAACAGTGCTTTGATCTGCCTGCATTGACACTATTCTTTAAGAGCTGCTGTGCAGCCAAATAATGTACCAGTTATCAATGTAAAGCTGCTTTGACACAATCTACATTGTAAAAAGCGCTATATAAATAAAGGTGACTTGACTTGACACTGTGAAAAATAGATTTCTGTAGGAAACTCAATTGAGAATGCCTAGATTGAGAATGAAGCAAACATGATGCGATTAAAGTTACTGCTGTAAGTGTAGTTTTAGTAATACATTTAATTTTTCAGGATGAATTACCCATAGACACAATACATTAGCTATTTTCAGCATTCCAACATTATGATTTCATCTGTAAAATATTGTGTTATAATAATCAGAACAAAAAAAAACTGTTTTTCATTATGGTATAAAAGTTAACTATATTATTAAATATAATATATTTACATATTTAATAATAAATCACCTATTTTATGGACCATAGTCTCCCTAAATTTGATTTCCCCCAAATACTAATATACATTTTTTTTCAATAAGTTATTAGAAAACAGTTTGTTTTGCTGTATGACACTATAATAAATCAAACCAATTAGAAATAAAAACTCTGAAATAAAAATAAAATCTGAAATATGTTAGTAGTTCAGTAAATTCCTCTTCCTGTCATTCCAATTCAAATTCCAACTCATACATTAAAAGGAAGCCACTTAATTTGTGAATTTTGTCCAAATCTGGTAGGAAACAGGTTTTCATTTTGCCTTTGACAGGTTATTCCTGAAGATCTGTCTGAACGGGTGTATGGGAAAGGCCCATGAATAATATAATCAGCTGAGTCCTGCCCGTGCCATGCTCAAGCTTGCTTGACTGGATTCCAGTGAATTATTTGTTTGTTGCATCTTGTACCAAAACTGTCTCCATAGTTTGACAACTAGTGAAGATCTCAAAATATAACACTGTTGTTAAATGAACAACAGATTAGAGAATGCTTTTCTGATTTTCCTTAGCACTGTTAGAAAACTGTTGCCTAGTGAGGGCATGTACTGTAATGAGATGAGCTTGTGTGGCCAGTTAGTTTACATTTGGATCTTATCAGCTGGTCAGAATAATCACCACCTTCCTGTGGAAGGAGCTCTATCTAACTCACTCCCTTTGATCCAGAGGAAATATTACATGCAGTGCACAGCCTGTTTTGAAGAGTCAGTTTTACATTAAGAATAAGCTTTTTGTCTTGTGGCCAAACCAAAACAAAAGCATCCTGGTGGAGGAGGACAGTATTTTCCCATGTTATGTTGAGAGTGCCCTAGATTTCAGCAGCATCTCATCTGGATATACAGGCGGATATTTTTAGAGCACTTTGTAATAAACATTGGAATAAAACACATATCAAACCAATGAACAGCACCCTTGTTTTTTGACAGATGATGTAAATGTGTAAATAATGCAGTATTTAAACAAATGACATGTGCTCTCCAGAATTTACGTTTTTTTCACCTGTCATTGTTGGTACATTAATATAAACATTCCTTACTGGCAATGAAACTGTTTTGTATTTTTTGTTATTATTCGTCAGTTTATGTCCCTGTGATAATGGAATTAATTAACTGATGTTTTTTTTCTTGCATGTTTCTTGCAGTGCAGGTCATTGTGTCACTGACAGTATCATATAGCCAATGATGAGACAGTCTTCCCACCTGTCATGTAAATCATAAAAGGGTTGTTGTTTCTCATCCTGGTGGCTTAATGTGATGAAAATCCTACATTTATTTTGGCACATGTACTTCTAGTGCCAAAAAGTATTTATCTGATTCAGTCGCGTGACTTTTCTGCTCATCCACCACATTTATGACCATCAGCGGGGCAAAGTAATAGCTGTGAATACAAAAACACAAGAACAGATACCAAGAAAAAACATTACTCATTGGTTTGATCTATAGTGGGTCCCAGAAAACATTTTTACAGATGTCAAGTTAGCCAGACCCTATCAAATCCACCATTTTTTGGTTTAAATTGTTTGAGTTGCTGCATCAGACTTAAAGGGATAGTTCACCCAAAAATGAAAATTCACTCACCCTCATATCGTTCAAAATCCGTTAGACTTTTGTTTATCTTCGGAACACAAATGAAGATCTTTTTGATGAAATCTGAGAGATTTCTGTTGCTCCATTGACAGCTATGCAACTACCACTCTGACGCTTCAAAAACTTAGAGATCATAAAACTAATCCATATGAATTTAGCCGTTTAGTCCAAGTTTTCACAATCGCTTTATATGATGAACAGATTTAATTTAGGCTTTTATTCACATGCAAACATTAATCAACTTACACATCAGTTGTGGTAAACGGAAGCTCAAGCATGTTCGTTTGATGTCCGAGAACCAATGAGGTTCATTCTCGTGTGTTACACAGCATGTTACAAGCCTAAATTAAATCTGTTCATCATGTAAATCGATCGAGTCTCTTCAGAAAATTTGGACTAAACCACTCAGTTCAATCTCTTTATGAACTTTATGAAGCGTCAAAGTGGTAGTTGCGTAGCTGTCTATGGAGGGACAGAAAGCTCTCAGATTTAATCAAAAAGATCTTCATTTGTGTTCCAAAAATGAACGAAAGTCTTACGGGTTTGAAATGACATGAGGGTGAGTAAATGATGACAATTTTCATTTTTGGGAGAACTTTCCTTTTCAACTACAGTATGTGTTAACTTTCAGTTCCTGGTGAGTAATTTTGGGCCTTGTCTGTTACATTTCTGAAGCTATGGGGATGATATTTTTGTTTATTATTCACAGCCTGGATATTCATTGTAAATGTTTGCTTTCTACTTTAGATTATGCAAGACTTACAGAACTGTAATGAATCAAGGCTTACATCAGTGGAATCAAGGGAATCAGGGAGATTTTATAATAACAGAAGCTCCTTTTGCATCCTAGTTTGTGCTTCAAAGCTACAGAATTCAAGGGTGTTTTTTTTGGAGATCTTCCCCAGGGTTTACCAGCTCTAACAACAGCAACTCATGGCTGTTTCTCTCTCTCTCAGAGTTTTCTGAGATGGGCTGACACGTCTGACCTTGATGCTAAATGGATGCTTCTTGAAGCTGTCGCAAAGCATTTCTTCAGACTGTGTGCCAGACATGTCATCCAGAAATGCTTTTAACACCATTTTTCTTAATCCACTGCGAAGATGGTGGAAGAAACATTGCCAGAGTTCCGTTTTCATTTTGTTACATTTATTTTGTTTTGTGTTTGGCAGAATCACTACATCTGTTTGCTTTCTGATGACCTCTGTGTCTTTGAATATCTCAAATGAGATTCAGTCTTCCTCATTGCTTTAAGAGCTTCATTTAAGCTTCCATGTGCCTATTTAAATTGTGCCTTCACTTACCTTCAAGGAGGATATTGTTTCTCAAACACTCAGGCGACTTTGTCATGGTGGTCATTATGTGTTCCGAGTTAAGACCTCTCCAGCAGTGAAGTGTCAGGAGGCTGGGTTGAACGGTGTAAGACAATCCTTCTTCTGAGTACTATCTTCTTATTGATTTTTATTATCAGGATAAATAGTGTGCTGCAGCCCTCATTACAGGACAGTCAAATGCACTCATCTTCCACTGTGTATCTCTAATTTCTCAGCCATGGCCTACTGACTCTTCTGTTACTGTAGACATATGCTAAATCTGATAGAATGGATTATTTTAATGGAATGCTATGAGATATCTTTAGCATGTCTGTTTCTCTCCATCATTGTCGAAATTCACTGGAGTGTTTTGTCTTCAAGTTCACCAGTGACATTGGCACCATGGATCCATCCTTTCATAGTAATGATTTCTGAAGACACTCTGAGGGACTGATTGATGGATAGCAAGATCGGTTTTAAAGGTGCTGGATTGAAATAAAGCACGCATGCATTAAAAGTTTATTTTCTCAACTTTTGGTTGAATGACGAAGGGTTACTTTTGCAAACCCTTGCAGTTTTCCTTCACATCATCAGTAGAGTTGTAACATTCTCTTATGCAGTGTAAAGTAAGTGTGCAGTCAGATACAAACTGTAGATAATTGACTGTAATGGTCAGACAAACTTTTTTATTTTATACTTATTTTATACCTTAGAAGCTGTCTTTAAACCTGTATATTTATTTTATTTTTTTATATTTTTATTATATTTAGAAAATGAAGATCAAAGCTGTTTTGAACGCCACTGACTTAGATTGTTAAAATCAGTCAAAACATTTTTCGAAATATCTTTTATATTCTGCAGAAGAAAGTCTGGAGCAACATGAATTAATAAATTATAACAGAATTTAAAATTTTAACTCTATAGGCAGCATATTACCCTGAAATGAGAGATTTACCAGTGTTGTACCTTTACATCTACATTTTATTCGTTTAGCTGATGTTTTTATCCAACTTATAAGTGTGGAATACTGTAATTCATTGCAAGGAGATAGTAATATTATTCCTGTAACACAACGATGCATGTATTAGGGCAGTGGTTTCCAAATTTTTTCTGCCGGGCCAACCTTTTGTAAAGAGAAATATTTTCAAAATATTCCCCCCACCCCAAACTACATGCACCCAGAAAAAGACTTTCAATTTGGCTTGTTTTTTTTTTTTTTTTTTTAACATATAATTTATTCCGGTGATGGCAAAGCTGAATTTTCAGCATCATTACTCCTCCAGAAATCATGCAAAATATGCTGAGTTGCAGCTTAAGAAACATTTCTGATTATTAATATTAATGCAACTATTTTTTTGAGGATTCTTTAAGGAATATACATGCACCCACATAAAGACACTCTCAGACATGACCTTGTTTGCAAAATTCTGTAGGATTTAGGTTATTTGAAATATTGTAATTAATACAATACATACTTAACTAAGTGACCTCTTAACTTTTTCGGCTTCATATTGTCAGAAGCTAATATTTTGAAGCACGCAACACTGTGGTCTCTCTTCATTACCCTCCATTGTACTGGTGAATCCGATGGCGAGATATGCCTCGTCATATTTTCTTGACTTTTCACCGCACCAGATTTGTCGTATATCGCATCCAGTAGATACCATCACTGATTATAATGTGTTCTTTTATTTGCTTTTGTTGCATCGCGCCGCTAACATCTGGTGTAGACACGTTGCTTTGGTATTTGTGAATTTCACGTAGATTCATCATCTGCTTTTTACGTTTACCTGGCACTGGCATCCTAAAATTTACTTATGTGTAAAGTAGCTGCATTATAAGTGGAATAATTATCCCCCCCCTTCCCCCAGGGATCACGCCCCCCAGTTCGGGAAACACTGAATTAGGGTAACATCTAATGTCCAATCTTGCATCCTTCTAACTCTTAACTCTCAAAGTTAGCCGTGTTGTTTATCAGCGGTTGCTTGTTAATGGCTGATATTGGAGAGCGGTGTGTGTAGAGACACATGGATCAGTTTCGTGCAGGATGTGGTGTCATTATTAGCGTAATAAGACCTGTGTTTTAAAGCCCATTGGCTCGGCTGGCTGAACTGCACTAGTTTATATGCAGCATTGGTGTACAGCATATCGACCTGCCCACCGCCAACCTCTCCAGCACTGCCTCCGCCAAGCAGGAAACACTCAGACACAATGGGTTTGCACCGCAGCCAGCAATGCCAGAAACGACCGCATTCTTCTCACTGCGTTTACTTCACAATTCGGTTGATCTATTTTTGGGTATTGTAGTAACATTTTGTCTGTATTATACTAATAATCGAGAATGATGACAAGCTGTTTCCCACTGACCTGGAAACCGCTCCTTATCTCCTTTGGCGTGACGGCTTGTCATTTGTATGCACCACATGTATACCAGAAACCTGCGTCCCTGTCTAGTTGCCATGCACACAACATACTAACCTGCTCAACATGCTAGGAAACGATCACCTTTCAGACAGCATTCATGATTGAAGCAACAAATGAATGACCTTCGCCAGTGCTCAAAGGGAAGTTGGTGTCATTAGTTGTATTAATTGTTTGTTAAATGATGGCTGTGTTGGGACCAAAGGCAAAGCAGTGTGGTCTTGCTCTTTTATTTGGCTTTAATGGCACTAGCAGCTGCAGTCACGTTGAGAACACAGATGTGTGTGAGAGAGAGACAGAGTTAATTGGTGTGTCTCATCGGCAGGCAAGAGAAGTAGTGCCTTTTGGGAATGACACGGCTCCAGAGGTGCAGCGAAAAGTATTTAATTGGATTCGGCAGAAGTTCTTCTGTCTTTTTATTTCTTTCTCTCCCTCTGATACACACATTGACTCCATCGACTCTAACAAACCCTATTAAATTTTGCTCATTAATTTTCTCATGTAGCTTGCAGTAGTAGGCCGAAAACAGGAAATCTGACTTTTTAACGAATTGTCTTAAAGACGAGTCCTGTCCATCCTGGAGATCCTCATTATATAGACAAATGATTGACACTCTATGGACACATACACATGCAGTTAAACATTGTTTGTCCTTCTTCTGAGTGTTTAATTCTGTTTTGTACACACAGAGTTTGGTCATTTACATGTCAGTAAGTGACAAACTGCATTCTACAGCTGAATTTATTCTGTATATTAAGATATTTGCTTAGGTTTACTCTGTGTGGCCTGAATAAATGCTGAGTTTACGCCATGCTGTAATTACTGTAAATACTAGATGACAAACCGGGATGTTTTACTGTTCTCCATGGAATTATGCATTTCTATGGCAGAACTATTAACGCAGAATGAATATGTGTAATAGACAAAACCACTGTTCAAAAAAATAACAGTTACTGTGCCAATGCCTTATTAGTGAACGTAGAATTAGATCATTAGAATTAGCAGGAGATTAGATAATTATTCAAATCTGTGCTAGCTACAATAAACTGTATTGTATGTTTTTAGTTTATTTTCCCATTTTTCTTACGTTATTAAGACTAGTGTTGTCAGGTTATTAAAATTTCAGTAGTTGGTACCAATACCAGTACAATGTCACAGTTTTTAGTACCAACGATAGCAAAAACTACTGGAACTATTTGAATAACTATTTAATTCATTAAAAACGCATGTTGCCTTAAAAATTCTCTTCTTATAAATCTCTTATTTACATCATGTTGTGCTTATTTATAATTTCTATATATTACATACATATATTTATAATTATTTATAATATACAGACATTACCAGTAGTCAAATATAGGAATTATTAAACAAAATTATTAGAGATAACTGCTTAACTACATTTTAATGCTGAAACCACCACTATTATGAGTGTTTCTACATGCATGTTGTTGGGGTGGTCAGGTAGTACAAGTTGTATCTCTCAGAAAAGTTGTAATTACAAGTTCTACGAGGATGTGAACACTTTTTACAAGTCAGAATCTTGTAATGACTGCAATTCAGACATGGCGTGAAAGTACTTTATTTGTTTAATACATGTGTATATATATCCATCTTAGGTAACACTTTATTTTAGGGTCTTTTAACTAGTTGCTTATTAGCACGCATATTACTAGAATATTGGCTATTTATTAGTAATTATTAAGCACATATTAATGACCTTATTCTGCATTCTTAATCCTACCCAATACCTAAACTTAACAACTACCTTACTAACTATTAATAAGCAGTAAATTAGGAGTTTACTGAGGGAAAAGTGTATATATATATATATATATATATAAATCTTACTGTCCTAGGCACTCAGTCTAAAGAGGTTTTTCCCTCTGTTTTATGATTTTATCACTTAACAAATTGGCTTATGGCATGTTCATCCTAAATGTGCATTAAGGTCAGTTTTTACAGTTTTTACACAATGCTTTTAATGCTTTTAATGTATTTTTTTGTATTTTAATGTATTCATGTATTCTGACTTATTTACACTGTTAAAGAGTTGGATTCTCATGCTAAACATGGCCAAAGTTTCGAAACACGAGTTGGACGTATGACGTAGTATTTCTGTGCCAAAAATACTCTTCTGATTCCTCACAAACTTTGCGGTCTTTTTTTCGAGTATGTGCCTATGTGACCTCATAAAGGTCGGAATTCCTTGTACGGGCACTTCTCCCGGAAGAGCGCACTCGCACACATCGACCAGAGCGAGACAGCAAGAGCACGCCCATCAACACGTGTTCGGCTTTACAGAAGTCGTCGGCAGCGCTGCACAGGTCACAGGACTTCACGAAATCAACAATGTAACCAAAGAAGTGTGTTTTTGGTTGTGAGGGAAAGATAACCTTGCTTCCCAAAGAACCCAGTGTTAAGTGGAGCTGAGAGTTTTGTGCTCACGCATTACATTGATGCGCTCTCGATATTTGTTATTAAAATAACCATAGAAACTGATAGTTGCAATCACTTTTTTTATTGGTTAAAACTGAATGGAGAATATCTCGTGTTTTTCCGTGGCTGCTCGAGCCCTCAGGATCGGCGCTTATGGTTTTATAAACAAGGCCCAGTTCAACGCTGGATTTACAGATTGTTTGAAACTGAAAGATGGAGCGGTCACAGCGGTAATGATCCCGGTCATGAGTCAGAAACCGCAGGTGGTGAGTAAAACTGCTTCAAATGTCTGTTTTGTTGGCAATAGGCGCCTAAGTGCATATAATGTAAACAACACGAACGTAGTGAATTCAAAAATTCATTATTCATCATTCACTATGCTATATTCATTATAGTGATTCAAAAGTTATCCAGGGATAATACGATGGTGTATTGTGCGTGTTAAAATACATTTGTTTAGCTGACCATTGATAGCTAGCAGACGATCGCTACGCAAAAGCTGCGCATGCTCGTCACTCTTTAGCTCCGCTCACATGGCACGCCTCCAGGTGCTCGGCTGTTTTCGGAAAGACTCGGTACAGCGTATGTATTTTTTATAAATATGATAAAACTCAAGACTTTTCGGAGATATGAAGGATGCGCTACTACTCTATAGGTACTCAAGTTTAACATGAGATTGGCAGAAACTGTGTGTGATACCCCCCCTTTAATATAAAAGCCATGCTGTAACTCCTCTCAGCTTGCTAAAGTTAGTTTGGTCTAAAATAGCAATCACCAAACGGGTTAAACTATTGCCATCCATGTTTCTTGTTTACAGTAATAAGATGCCAAGATGGTGCTCTCGATGTTGCCATGACAACTATCACTGAATCAGGGTAGTGGGAGTGACTCCTTTATTCCTTAAAAACAGTGGAACAATTCCCACAAACTCAGTCCTGAAATTTTGGAGTGTGTATGTGCTCTGTGATAGATTGATATTTTGAACCAGTCTGTTAGCATATTTTCTGAATGTCCTGTTTATGAAGCTTGTCTTTTCCCTCATCAGAAAAACATTCGCTGCTTGCATAATTTGTTGTAATCTCTGATTTATGTGAAGACTATGTATCTTACCAGAATGTCCGTTCTCAGAAGGAGCTGGTCATGTTGACAGCCTGCTTATGCTTGTGTTTAGTGCTTTTAGTGTCAATATTTCTCAATCATGTTGGTGTGGGGGCATGTTTTAATGTGGCTGTCCATTTGACACATTCTGATATCAAAGTCTTCCAGCGTCTCGCAGAAGCTATGGCAATGAAACGACTAATGATATGGGCAATTAGAGGTCGTAATGTGAGATGTGTGTCAAAGCCCTTTTGATATGTTCTCAATATTATGATGGGCCACTTAAATCTGGTTTCAAATTGAGTCAAATTGGCTGTCGGGCCTGATGTAATGGAAGCAGACCGGTTTTCTGTTTTGCTGCAGCAGTGGACCTCCCTGATGTAAACACACACACACACGCTAACACACGTGCACGCTTTAGACCGCAGATTGTCGGCATTGTTTTTAATATCGCTGCTGAGCGGGCGGTCGGAGCTTAATACAAACAGACCTCTGTGTGTGAGTGTGTATGTGTGTGAGTGTGTGTGTGTACGCAGGTGCCCTTCCCTGTCACTCGCTCTCCTCTGACCACCCACAGACCAGCCCACACACACACACTGTCACAGAGCTTTACTTTCAATAACACTCCAAATGTCAAAGCTGTCCCAATGAACGTGATCGATGTGACAATCATAACTTCATTTATAATAATCCTAACTACAGTTACAATAATTTTGACTACATTTGGTTGAAGAAAATGTGAATGGAGGGTGTTTGGGGTTGCTAAAGCACATCTGTGCAGTTGCTAAGGTGTTTTGAGTGGTTTCAAGTAGGGCTGCAACAACTAATCGATAAAATCGATAATAATCGATAATGAAAATCATCAACAACTAATGTCATTATTGATTAGTCGCGTCTGCCCACCGTGCAAGGAAAACTTCCGCCAGTCATGTCAAATTACAGCACTGAATAACGTATTTCTATGGACAAAATGCATCTAAAAGTAGTGGAGGAAACAGAGTGAGCTGCTGTGGGAAAGGTACATGATCCAAGCTGCCCAAAACATGAGAATTCTTTATTTTAAAGGGTTAGTTCACCCAAAAATGAAAATTATGTAATTTGTTACTCACCCTTATGTTGTTCTACACCCGTAAGACCTTCGTTCATCTTCGGACCACAAATTAAGACATTTTTGATGAAATCTGATGGCTCAGTGAGGCTTCTATTGCAGCAATGTCACCGAACCTCTCAAGATCCAGAAAGGTACTCAAAACATATTTAAAACAGTTCAGGTGACTACAGTGGTTCTACCTTAATACTATAAAGCGACGAGAATACTTTTTGTGTGCCAAAAAAACAAAATAAAGACTTTTCAACAATATCTAGTGATTAGCGATTTCAAAACACTGCTTCGAAAGCTTTGCAAATCTTTTGTTTCGAATCAGTGATTCGGATCACGTATCAAACTGCTAAACTGCTGAAATCACGTGACTTTGGCGCTCTGAACAACTGATTCGAAACAAAAGATCCGTAAAGCTTCGAAGCAGTATTTTGTAAAATAAAAAGAAAATTGGGCTTTTTATCTGATTAATCGATTAATCGAAGAAATATTTAGCCAACTAATCGATTATCAAAATAATCATTAGTTGCAGCTCTAGTTTCAAGGACTGAATGGATTACTAAGCAATCATGTAATCTTTATTTCCTCGGGCCAGGTCAAGTCATGGAAATTTTTGAATTAGTGTAGATTTGTTCTAGTTTTGCTCTGTTTTAAAGTATTTGCTGATGTAGAAATGGCTTTTTGAGAGTATGATCTCTATAAAGTAATTTTTAAAAATCTCTATAAAGTAATTTTTAAAAATTGGTTTTTACTGTGTTACTATATGGTTACTAGGTGGCTTACTGAACCAAGTCAAAGAAGCCCACCCCAAAAGTCTTATAGAGTCTAGATATGATTCTGATCCATCCTTTATTAAAAGTGGCATTGTTTTCACAAGTTTTATTGTAAAAAAATTTGTTTGCTATTAACCACACACCTCTCAACAACAATCCAAATTTAGGGATCTGTAGCACAAACATGCAGGATGAGTTTAATACAATCTGAGCCAGTAGTAAGTGATTCTTTCTGTAACAGATGCCACTAATTAGGGATTAACCTGCATTTATGAGTGTTTTTTTTTACAATATTATGATCCGTAATTATTGAACGTGGCTTCCACACTTTATAGACTAGGGGAATTGAATTTGAAAGATAACTTATAAACCGTTAACGCCAGACTTAGGGGCCGTTCACACAGAACATGTTTTTCCATTTAAATGCGCTACTTTTCTATTGTTTTTCTATATAAACGTGCTAGACGGACGTGTTATTGCACTCGCGTCTCGCGTCTTTTGCAGGATCTCGTGCATGACACTGCGTTCTAAAAATGCGATGCTCAAGTTAAAATCAGTTCAACTTTTAAAAAAATGCATCTCAAGACCTTCAAAGTAAAAACGCGTTCTGTGTGAACGAGCCCTTACTGTGAGCTAAAAGGTATATGCTTTTGTTGAAACCATCAGCCTGCATTTTTAACTTACTTTTGAAAAAACTGCATTGCCCATGATTCTGCAGAGAAATCTTCACGGCAATAGAAGTACCTGCCCACTCCCATGAATCACTGCAAATGATTGAGTCAGTTTCCCTACACTTTCAAACTACTTAAATATTTGTATGCATAATGTAGATATTTTGTCATTCACAATGCTTCATAGGATTGTAGGTCTTTCCCTCATAAATGCTGTTAAGTATACAGTCTTGTATCTTTTGTATTTGTCTGACTTCCAAATACCTTTTTGCTTCAAATGGCCTCAAAAACATTTGCAATGTTGTGATTTACGTCATAGTTGGTTGGTTTGGTCCATAGCTTAATAACTCTTTAATGAATATATTTTTAAAATCCCTATGGGAAATTTAATGGAAAAAATACTTTCGGAACCAAGGCCACTGAAAAAGTGGGTGGGCACTAAAGAGCTTACTAAACAGCTTTGTGCTGATTTTGGATGGTTTGCCGATTGCTTCACTCTCTTTGTGTTTTCTTCTTTTAAGATAAAAGAACCTTTTAATGTGTGGTGTGATGGAGATGTTATTTCACAGCTCAGTCAGCCCGAGTAAATCAGATTAAATTTTGCTAGGAGGGCTGTGCTGTGAGCATCTCACCTATTATTCATGTTAGGAACACAAAAATGGCCTGCAGAAATACATGTATGGAGGTGTGGGGGTTAATCCGTGCTGAGGTCATCAGAGGGAGACGGGGACTGATGGCTTTATTAGGGGCCTGTGGAAATCCCCTTCCTTTAGCACATGAGCGCTGCTTTCTCTCACGCGTGCTCATGTGAGTTGCATTAGTTCACAGACGCACACACATACACACACAGTCACACATTCCTTCAGTTTCCAACACTCACAAATACTCCCCCTCCCCTCGTTCTCTCTGTTGGTCTGATTCTTTCTCTGTTCATGTCCATTTAATCGTGTTCTCTGGCGTTTATTCTTAGGAAAGGACATGTAGGAAACAGAGCCAGTTCAGTCTGAGCTCTCACACCTGGGGCCTTAAATAGAGCACAACAGGGAACGCCTACTTGTTTTTGTGGCCTTGGTTCTGGAAGTCCTTTTCCCCATTTATTTTCTCAGTATAGAATTAATAAGCAGTTGACTTAAAGCAAGAAACGGGAAAAAGGCTAGACAAGACTGCTTAAAGGGTTAGTTCACCCAAAAAAGTAAAATGTCATCATTTGATTACCCTCATGTCATTCCAATCCTGTATGACTTTCTTCTGTGGCAAATAAAAGAAGATATTTTGAAGAATGTTCATAACCAAATGGTTTTGTGACCATTGACTGCCAGAAAAACACTGAGACCTTTCTCAAAATAACTTATGTTCTTATATCATGTTTTTCACAGAAGAATGGCTTTAACTTATGAGGTAATGATGAACTCATCCCATCCTATAAAGCATTGTGAATTTCTGAAAACTACTGACTAGGGGTGCGCGATATGACCAAAATCTTATTTCTTGATATGAATAATTTTATATCATGATAACAATATATATCAAAATATAGTTATTTTTGTTATTTTATCGTTGTTATTGAAAAGATCAAAGATGCACATTTTTGAATATGTTTAAAGGGTTTTCACCCAAAAATGAAATTTCTAGCGCTGAACGCAAACAACGTAGAAGAATGACAGAGGAAAGACGAATTTGTTGAATAAAGTCGTTATTTTGTTTTTTTGGCGCACAAAAAGTATTCTCGTCGCTTCATAACATTTAAGGTTGAACCACTGTAATCACGTCGACAATTTTTAACAATGTTTTTACTACTTTTCTGGACCTTGAATGACGGTTATTACGTTGTTTTCTATGGGGGATAAAAAAACATCTCGGATTTTTATCAAAAATATCTTAATTTGTGTTCTGAAGATAAACAAAGGGTTTGGAATGACATGAGGGTGAGTACTTAATGACAGAAATTTCATTTTTGGGTGAACTAACCCTTTAACAGCCTTTACAAGAGTATATTGGGCTGCTGTTATGGCCTAATGCAAGGATCCAATATACTGACAATCTCTTACATTCACTTAAATCATAATGGACCTTGTTGTACTTGAATACTTGCCAAGACAGGCATTTTGACATAATTTTGTGTGTATTCGACCGTTCAAGTGCAGTAAGCCGTGAAAGAGACCTGAATTCGGAATTGAGGAGGTTTTCCATGTGCACACTTCGGGTGTGCCATTCAGCACCAGTACCACATTGAGTTCTTTTTTGCAGCTTATTGCACTTTAATAACCTTTTTTTTAACGTCAGGCTTATCCCACACTTTATTTTCTCACTTTATTTTCTTTCTTATTCATGTTTCTTTATTGCTCTAACATATCAATAACGTTAAGCAGTCTTGCGCATTTACATTCCATGACATAAAACAAATATAACAAAATCTATATCTATAGACACTTTTATCATCACTGCAATATATATTGCCATACCGCCAGGCTTACTATTGAGTAAATTTGTCAATATATTGAGTATTAACTCTCTCAATGTGATTGGCAAAGCTTTGACAAGTCAGTCTGCTGAGCTGAAGTTTTTGTTTCCATGGTAACAGGGAATTATCTGATTGGTGAATCTCTCTACAGAATTATGGGTAGTGTAGGTCTTCATAGGGACTTATTAAACGATTAAAACTGTTTTGAGTTTCAGTGACTGTTTTATTATTTAGTGTTGAAGTCCAGAATTGCTGATACTTAAGCTTATACTGAGGTTCAGCGAACTACACAAACACTTGTTGATCAGAGATGTGTTGTTACTTTTCTTAGTAATCGAATTTGCAATTTCTGCTTGGCAGACGATAAAATGGGGCTGAACTCTTGGCTAAGAAAGCAACCAGCCACGAACACCCTAGCGAGTGCATAGCAGTGCTCTGGCAACCACTTACAAAAACCTCACATTATGGTCTTGACTTTTGCCAGCACCATTTGCATTTTCTTACAATTTTTTTTAGGTGCTCTGCTTTGATATTATGCGTTCCCTCTCTTCTATCAGTTTTCTTTGCCACATACTCTTGCTTTTCAGTGAGGAAAATCTTAAAAAGAGCGCTAACAAAGACAAAGAGAGAAGATGAGCGTGCGTATGTCTCCAATGGCCTTTTGTTCCTCGTCTCTATCTTTCTGCTCAAGGTGCTGTTAATCTCAGCTGATGTCAAAGCACGTGCTCTAGTGAGAGTGTGAGAGGCTCTTCTCTTATGTAAGTGCAGCATTATCTCTGTAGTATCAGTGAGACAGTGAGGATGTGTCTCATGACGGCTGTGTTTGCTGTGGCGCAGGAACTCTGAGCTCTATGGCTGATAGATAAGCCCAATAGACTTGACCTACTTTTGTTTGTTTACTTTGGGACGCTCCTTGTTTCTCTGGTCAGTGTTTGTCTACAGCGAGACATGTTTCGGGTGACATGTGGGACAATGTCCTCGGCTGTTTCGTGCGGTGTTTGTTTTTGTAACATGGCCTCGGTCCATCAGATGAAAGATCATTTTGATGACTTGTTATTCAGTAATGTGCTTTACATGGGCGGACTGAGATGATTTATTCTGTATCAAAGTGTCATCTGGACATGGAGTTCTTTGTTCATTTATGTACAGTACCGGTCAAAAGTTTGGAAACATTACTGCTTTTAATGTTTTTGAAAGAAGTCTCTTATGCTCATCAAGCACAACTGATTTCAACATTGATAATAAATCAGCATATTAAAATGATTTCTGAAGGATCATGTGACACTGAAGACTGGAGTAATGGCTGATGAAAATTCAGCTTTGCATCACAGAAATAAATTATATTAAAATAGAAAACCATTATTTTAAATGTAGTATAGTTATTTGATCGAAAATACAGAAAAAACAGTAATATTGTAAAATATTATTACAATTTAAAATAATGGTTTTCTATTTTAATATAATTTATTTCTGTGATGCAAAGCTGAATTTTCATCAGCCATTACTCCAGTCTTCAGTGTCACATGATCCTTCAGAAATCATTTTAATATGCTGATTTATTATCAATGTTGAAATCAGTTGTGCTGCTTAATATTTTTTTATAACCTGATACTTTTTTCAGGATTCTTTGATGAATAAAAAGTTAAAAATATATCAGCATTTATTTAAAATAGAAATATTTTCTAACAATATACGCAACCGTTCAAAAGTTTGGGGTCAGTAATTTTTTTCTTTCTTTTTTTGAAAGAAAATAATACTTTTATTCAGCAAGGATGTGTTAAATTGATAAAAAGTGATAGTAAAGATTTATATTGTTAGAAAAGATTTCTATTTTGAATAAATGCTGTTTTTTTTTACTTTTTATTCATCAAAGAATCCTGAAAAAAGTATCACAGGTTCCAAAAAAATATTAAGCAGCACAACTGTTTCCAACATTGATAATAAATCAGCATTTTAGAATGATTTCTGAAGGATCATGTGACACTGAAGACTGGAGTAATGATGCTGAAAATTCAGCTCTGCATCACAGAAATAAATGATATTTTAAATTATATTAAAATAGAAAACCATTATTTTAAATTGTAATAATATTTCACAATATTATTGTTTTTTTTCCTGTTTTTTTGATCACATAAATGTAGGCTTGATGAGCATAAGGCCCATCCACACGAAGCCAGAGCTTTCCCTATCCGATCTTTTTTTTTTTTTCCTCATCTCAAGAAATATCTGCGTACACATGAAACCACTGAAACCAACTCAAAGCGATGCAGTATACATGCCAGATCAGTATGTGGTGCTGTAATTCTGCCACGGAGATACACTAAAAACGGAGAATAAGACTTGGAGCATGCACATAAACCTTGCGCGCTGTATACAAACTTTAGTAAAGCTTAGAAATAAAGCTTTATTTTAGTAAAGCTAATAGGCTCAGTAGCTTCTGCGGCACGAACACAAGCATGTAGTCTGCTATTGTTGTTGTTGTTGCTGTTACGTGACGTAGCGGTGTCTGACTAGGGTTGACACGTGGGGTGATGACATCATCGTTTCACAAAATATACGGATTGGCTGTACACACAAAATGCAAGGGTGTCGTTTTCAGATTTATCCACTCTGGGACCCGGTTTCAAAAAATCTCCGAAAATGCCGGATCTGTCTGGACGAAACGCCTATACGATACAAAATATTTGCGTATACACCTAAACGCGTCTCCGTGTGGACGGGCCCTAAGAGACCTCTTTCAAAAACATTAGAAATAGTAATGTTTCCAGACTTTTGACCGGTACTGTATGTTTGTAAATATTTGTTTATTTGTTTACTTTATAAAATGTTTTTTTTTACTAAAAAAAAAAATACTTATGGTTCTGAAATATTGGTTGAGCAACATTTGAAGCCATTGAATTTGCCAAATGCACCAAATATTATCAGTATTATTGCAATACTTTGCTTGGCAACTGAAAAGTAAATTAAAGTCAATTACTTGAAAAGAGAATTATTGTGGTTTTTACTTCTCCACAATTTTTTTGCAGATAATTGCAAATTCATCCATACATATGTTTATTTATTTTTTTTTTTTTCTGACCTCCTAATTTCCAATCATTTCATCCGCTTAAATCCCGTCCCTTTCTTACAATCAACTGCAACCTTGCATTCAGATCTGTCTCCATCAGATCAACAACCCATGCACAGAACCAAGTCCTGCTATATTTTTTTTCATTTCTGACAATCCGTTTTACTCGGATGTACCTCACAATATGGATTTTATCTATAATTATTTTTTTGGGAATTAAAAATGTATGTTTAAAAATTTTAAAAATGAAAGTGATGACCTCATAGTGATATTTGCACACTTAAAACTTCAACACTATTCTTTTGCTGCCTTGCTTTGTGGGATGCAAATCGGAAATGTTTTCATTATGGAACACTGATGTCTCTCATCATCTATATGTTGTCATTTTACCTCTGTTCAATGGGTTCTTGGCACAAAACAGAGCTTATCGCTTTCACATATTTCATATAACTGTCATACCGTTGTGTGTTTGAGAGGGTCTATTTCTTCTTCTGAAGTACAGAATGTGTCAGCTGATAGTGTCTGCACCTCCGTGTCTCGTCTGCAGCTGAGCTCAGCAGCACCGCAGTGTTGACCGATCTCTGTTGTCATGTGGGAGGAAGAAAGCGTGTGTGAGGCGGGGCTTTAGCGTAAAGGTGGTAAACAAAGGCATTGTTTTAATCTGGAGAAAGTACAGAGCGTGCTCTCTCTGCAGATGTCGCCTCGGGTCACGGCGGAGCACTGTTTTCTTAATGCTCTCTGCACACATAGCTGTGTTTGTTGTTATTTTTGTTGCGCTGTCTCTTTGTCAGCGGGTTTGTAGACAGGAAGTACAGTGAGTTGAGGTTTGTTAGATAAAATCTTACAGCTGAAGAGATTTGTGTGTGATGTGGTATCACCATGGAATCTGAATAGAGCACGCAGCTCGTAAAACGTTCCGTTCCTGGTTTACATGCTAATGTGCCAGATGTGAATAAATATGGTGAAATTATGTATGCGCGTCTTGTTTATGTCTTGAGCTGTTTTAGTTCAGGAAAAACCCTAAAATGAAACCAGAAAAATCTGTTACACTTAAAAGGGCTCTCATGTGGTTAGCAGTCTTGCACAATAGGCAGTTTTCTGTACCCTTTCTTTTGTTAGCTTAGATGCTAACACATGTTCATGTTCATTTCCCTGCCAGTAATTATTATTGAACGATACAGTAAATTCCTTTTTTTCCAATGGAGTCTTGAATCAATTATGTAGATGTGGGCATTAGTGATGCTAAAGGCCCCATGACAAAGTTTGGCAAGTGCAGTTTTTTTGCCCTGTGTTGATATGTTTCTTATTAATAATAAATATAAATAAATAAATAGCTAATTAAAAATGTGCTAATTGCTATTACTAATCATCAGTGGTAGGTGGTATTAGAGGGAGGGACAAATTTATGTGAGTCGCTGAGTGCCAGATGAGTCATCAATGTATAGAAGCTTGTTTCCGCCATGAAATAAAAAATGAAAAAGGTAATTGCGACCTTTTATCTCACAACTCTGACTTTTTTTCTCAGAATTGCGAGATTTAAACTCACAATTGCGTGATATAAAGTCAGAATTGCGCAATATAAAATAAAATTGCAAGTTGTAAGAATTGTGAAATATAAACTCGGAATTGCATGTTATAATGTGCAGTTGTGAGGGAAAAAAGATGAGTTTATATCTTACAGTTCAGACTTTATAACTCACAATTGCATGTTATAAAGTCAGAATTGCGAGATTTTTCTGAGAAAAAAAGTCTGAATTGTGAGTTTATATCTCACAATTCTGACTTTATAACATAATTCTGACTTTATATATCACACAATTTTGACTTTAAATGCAATTGCGAGTTTATATCATGCAATTCTGACTTTATAACTCACAATTGTGAGTTTATATCTCGCAATTCTGGAAAAAAAAGTCAGAATTGTGAGATATAAAGTCAGAATTGTGTGATAACTCGCAATTGCAAGAAAAAAAGTCCGAATTGTGACTTTATATCACACAATTCTGACTTTATATCACACAATTTTGACATTATATCACACAATTCTGAGAGAAAAAGTATACTAGCAAATTGATAACCTCTGGACTAGAGGTTATATATAATGTGTAATAAACGTCTAATTTTTATGTCATAGAGTCTACATTATAGATTGATACAAGATACAATATATGCTGTGTTAAAGTGGCACAAAAAAATCAATAAATTTTTTTTACTCCCATCTGAAACTTATTGGATATTGTTGCACATGTGTAAGCACAAAAATCTGCATTAGATTAGATTTTTTTTCGCATCCGTTCTGAGCCACTTCCAAATGTGGTTTAAAATCAGATACAATGGACGTCTCATCATTGTCTAAATTTACATTGGAATGGCAAGGCGAGGATGACACAATTGCCCGCAAAGATAAATTTTCTTAATGTCGCAATAAGCAGATGTGCCTGTACGCACTTGCACAAACTCACAGCTTCTATTATTGAGGAGGAAACATGAATTTTATAAATAAAACTTTACATTTCTCATTAAGGAGGTGGTAACGTCACTGTTTTTTTGTTGTTTTTTTTTTTTTTTTTTTTGAGTAATTTTACTCAGCTTCACTTTTGTATAGAGACAGGTAATCACCTGTGCACAAAAAGTAATCTACTTTTTCATTTCAGAATTCTAGATATAACGACCTGTGGATAAAGTCAAAGAACCACTCAACGTGAATTATCAATTATCAATTAAATAGCAGAGACATTCAAAACACAAGGGTCAAACGTGTTGCTGAAAGCGGTCACAGATATCAGATAGTCGTCTCTTAATTGAACTGGTGGGACACAAAATCGGATATGGTCAAAAGATCAGATCTATGCGTTAAGCCTTGTAGTGTAAATGCAGATGTAATCTTCTTGACAAATGCTGTCCATAACATGTAAAGCTGTTCAATAGCATTGAGCCTCAAGGCTAGATAACTGATGCCGTATGATGAAACGGCAGCGTAAACAAGAAACTGTCCTTTCTCTTTCCCCAAGGCTCTGATGAATACAGAATTCTGTCTGGCCCATGAGAGCTTGTGTGTATGAAAGTGACAGATGTAGAGAAGACGTGACGGTCCATGACAGGCAGGGGAAATGAGGACACTGTGATATCTGCAGCAGTGCAGGTTTGCTCACCGTGTACATTGTTATTTTTGTCTCTTTTATGTTTAAAGGGATGAGCACCAGAGGGATGGTCCCCACAGGCTATAGTTTGAGTGACATTAACATCTCATTTCATCATCTCCGTTGCTTCGTATTGTTCTCGGCTCACTGTGAGGATGCCGTCTACAAGGCGAGAGCCGCCGGTGTTTCTGCGCCCAATGCCGCAAAAGAAGCTTTCCTCTGCATTAATCTGATAAAAGAAAGAAAAAAAAAAACCCTGAAAATATCACTAAATCCTTCTCTCTCCTGCGCTCTCTCTCTGCTCCAGTGATTTGAAAGGCAGATTTCTGTTTGTGCGAGGTTAGCGAGCGGCGTCTGGGCCCGCAGTGATTGGACTGCAGCGGTCTGGGCCCAGCCAGTCAGGAAAGTCCTGCTGCTGTTAGTGAGGGGCAGATTTTCCAGCGGCGTACACACTAACACGGCGCGGTGAATGATAATCACTCTACTGTCTGAAACGGCGGGGAGGACGTGCAGACGTGCTTTTAGAAGTCATTTATTGATGAAAGTGTTCTTTCTGTGAGCTCTCTGAAATGTCACTGGGCTTGTTATGAGCTTGTTTTTCACATTTTCTTTGTTCTTCTGTGTGTATGCTTATGTAATCTACACATTGACATATATTTATCTTAGTTATAAAAGTGATTCTTCATGTGAAGTCATTTAATTGTTCCAAATTAGGAAATAAAAAGTATATTTTTAATCTCGTTAGAATTACTCGCTTCACCCAAAAAGGAAAATTCTGTAATGAGTTACTCATCTTCATATTGATCCAAATCTATAAGACTTTTGTTCATCTTCGAAATAGACCAATTTGGAGCAGACGTCACAGTTACGTCACTTACAGCTGCGTGCGCATAGTGGTGGCAGAAAAATAGAGGTAACAAGTGAAGGAAAATGGGCAAAATCCACAGAATAAGAGAAAAAGACGCCCTTTGATGTTAAATGCAGACGTTTATGTTGCAAGACACAGACTGGACTGATGAAACCTGCAATGATTAGTCTATTATTAAAGCATGAATTTGACAGTAAGTCTACATAATATTCACATATGCAGTTCATAGGGGACATACATGCATAGCAGGCATGAACTAATATTTAAAACTATAAAATTTTACATAGATAACTTTTAAACATTGCATATAACATTTTTATCACACAATTCTGACTTTTTCTTGCATTTGTGTGTTTATGTCTCACAGTTCGGACTTTATAACTTGTGATTGTGAGTTTATATCACAATTCTGAAGGAAAAAAAAGTCAGAATTGCGGGATATAAACTCACAATTCTGAGGGAAAAAGACAGAATAACGAGTATATCTCATAATTCTGTTTTTTCCTTCTAAGAATTGTGAGATATAAACTCGGATTTGCGAGGAAAAAAGTTATAAAAAGAGTTATAAACTCAAAATTAACTTTTTTTTATTCTTTTATTCGTGGCTTCCACAGACTGCTACTGCAGAACTGTCATTTTCTGCCACCAGGTAGGCTCCGCCCACAAAAAACGTCATCGCTGTTTGCAAACACAAAATAGGTTTATAGAGATGGAGATATTTTTAATGAAATCTGAGAGATTTCTGTCCCTTCATTGAAAGTTCATTACACTAAACTTTGGCAATTCAAGAAAGTTCATAAAGACATTGTAAAACAAATTGAGCAACATTGAGCTTCAGTTTACCATATTTGATAAGCTGTATATATGTGCATTGATCAGTCTTTTTATGTGAATAAAAGCCTAAATTAAATGCGTTTATTATATAAAGCAATCTTGTATCTTCAGAAGACTTCAATCAAACAACCTGATTCATATTGATTTCTTTTACGATGTCTTTATGAACTTATTGAAGCATCAGTTTTGGTGGAATGGACTTTCGATGCAGGGACAGAAATCTCTTTTATTGAAGGGATAGTTCACCCAAAAAAAGAAAATTGTCATCATTTACTCACCCTCAAGTTGTTCCAAACTTGTATGAATTTATTTCTTCTGCAGAACACGAAAGAAAATATTTTGAAAAATGTTGGAAACCAAACAGTTGATGGACCCCATCGACTTCCATAGTATTTTTTTTTTTCCCTCCATACTATGGAAGTCAATGGGGTCCATCAACTGTTTAGTTAACCATATTCTTCAAAATATCTTTTGTGTTCAGCAGAAGAAAGAAATTCATGCAGGTTTGGAACAATTTGAGGGTGAGTAAATGATGAAAGAACTATCCCTTTAAAATATATTCTTTTGTGTCTCGAAGACAGACAAAAAGTCTTATGGTTTGGAACAACATGAAAATGACTAAATGATAACAGAATGTTCATTTTTGGGTAAACTAACCATTTAATGTTCTTTTCTCCCTCACTCCCTTCTTTTAAATGTCCCTTTTTAATTCCCTGAAATCTATTTATAATGTTACTCAAGGTTTCCTGTACTGTTTTTCATCCTCTCTGACTCTTACAATTAAATAGGCTGTTTCTGCTTCTGTATGTAAAATTATTCATCTTGACTGGCTGTTGTCTCTGTGCCCAGGTGTTTAACTTAAATTTAGACTGAAACAGACAGAAATTTAAGTTATTTGCCCAAAATCATCCTCCACACTGAATCACTCTCTAATTATTAACAGATGCCTCAATTTTAAGTTGGTGTGTCATATAATCTGTTGCGCCAGGATTGATGTCTGACTATGTGCCCAGTATGAGTTTGTGCAGGTACAAATAAGATATGAAAGCTGCAGCAGAGAAAAGATTTTAGTGCAAAAAGAGCAGCATTAACATTTGGCTTCATTTCTCCTTTTAAGCGTTCCACACGAGGGTGAAAAAAGAAACACATTTGTCATTTTTGGCTGTTGAGCATGTGATGGGTTGATTCTCAGGCTCAAGGTGAATCAGTGACAGCCGTGGCTGTTGGAGAGGGTCACTTGAGTTCAGTTCTTTTATAATGCACCCGGTCCAGTAAATTCACTGACCCACAGCGAGTCCAGCAGCTCGCCACGTTCCCCAGGCGTTCAGAGCGGACATTGTCCTTTTGAAAGAAAGCCAGAATGGAGAGAAAGATAAAGACGGAGCGTTCTGGTCTATGTGCTGTTAGTTGCATAGCAACCAGCTCTTACATATCGTAATGTCTGCACATTTATTGTGTGTTTTTTGTATCTCTGCGAGCAGTCGCCTTAGAGATCCATGTGTGTACTTCAGCATGTCCACTTCATTCTTCAAACCAGGACAATGACTTTTCCTCTGGGCTTGTATTGAGGTGTAGTGAATTTATTCATCTACTCATTGTTCCCAAACGGCTCCACAATAATGTAAAACTACATATTTAATCATTTCTGCATTGTCAGAGCAATTAGTCGAACAGTTAGTGTTAATGTAACACTGTATAATTGGTTGGTTTAGTTTGTTTATAAACTGTCTCTGGCATTTAATTCAATGTAAACTCTTGTGGCTTTTCTCTGGGCCGCCCTGTCACAGGAGGAAAACTTCATTTAACACATTCGTTATATAGAATTTACTAGTATCGGCACAAAAGTCTGTTTATTACCTTTATTTAAACATTATTATCGTATCAGAAAATCCTAAATACAATATCACTTGACCTCTAATTCATATATATTGATGTTTTAGTACATAAACCAGTGTCAAATGCATATGTATATATTGAATAAAGCATGTCTTAAGTATTTCAAACTTGCAGTTACTAGGGCTGAACGATTTTGGAAAATAATGGGGTGGGAATCTTTAGGCACCTCACGATTCGATTCCGATTCTGGGTGTCGCAGTCCGATTCCAAAACGATTCTTGATCTTTTTTTCTTATTGATTAGTCTTATTAATAAAACTTACATATGTAATTATAAGTACTTTTTAAAATAATTACACATTAAACATTTAATTAAAACAATTGCATGTTAATAATTTTAAATAAACTAATATAAGACAGGGCTTAGATTAAGTCAGGATTAGGCCTAACATTAATGGTGTGCATCTTGAGACAAAACAATTGCACTGATATGTTTTAAGATATGTCAGTGCAAGTTGCTTTCAGTTAAGACAGCTCAAACATTTATTTTAGTCTAGGACTAGCTTATGCCTCGTCTGTGAAACCGGGGGAAAAGCTACTAAATAAAAAAGAAAACAACAAAACCATTACAAGCAATAAACAAACAGTCCTTTCAGTATTTAAGAGTATCTGAAGATTTTTCTTTCAAGAGCTGTGAGTGATTTTTCTCTTTCTCAGCTTTACTGTGGTTGGTTATTATGATGACATCATAGAGAGCAGGAGATCTAATAAGCTGCATTCACACTAATGCACATATCTCTTTTGAAATATAAGATGTGGTTTGTCCTGTCTGTTTGATCCCTTAAGACATAACTGACTGTGTTTACATTAATTTCACGTCATAAAAGCATTCTGAGATGCGAGTATATTTAACCACTTAAAAGGAGTCGCGCACAGCCGCATGACCGAGCACTCTTCACAAAGCGCGCGTCAGCATTTGAAATTGACATGACGACATAACTGAGGCAGCGTTCGTAGAGCATTTGTAAGGAAAATACCGGCGTGCGAGACGACACACTGCAAGCGTCAGCAACGCACGTGTTTCTCACAGCGCATCATGTGCAATGAAGCGCGCGGATATCCTTGTAATTCTCTTCAACCTTTCCGAACTTTATTAAAGATTATTTTGTGGATGGTTCGAGGGGTGTGTGTGTGTGTGTGTGTGTGTGTGTGTGTGAAGCACACGCAGCGCCATCGTGCATCTGTGGTTAAAAACTAAGCTCAGAATCGACCCAGAATCGTTAGAGAGAGAATCTTTTCTCCAATCTCTATTGTATAGTATGAACAACACAATATTAGATAGATTAAACATAAACTGTGCTTTCCTGTAGGCCAGGCAAATGCGTAGCATGCCAAGTTGATGCTTCCTCTGCAGACTGCTTACTCTCGCATGTCACATGACGAGCGTGTAATCGCAGCCTTTTCGATTAAAAAAATCGCGTTTTGTCATATCGCGATGTTATCATAAATGCGATTAGTTTTGCAGTTGAATGTGAGCCCCAGCCTGTTTAATTAAGTAATAGAATCTGAGATACATTTATATTGAGATTGTATGGGTTTGTTTGGTATGGACATATGGTATTAATTCTATTTGTGCAGATTTTAAAAATTCTTATCTTAAAACTTCTTATGTTTGATTTTAAAAATTCTGCAGATACACAGATACACTGATACAAGGATTTTAAAGACTCTAGTTCTGTTTCTGGTTCTTTAATACGTAATTTTGAGGAAGATAGTACGGACAGTGGTTGTAAAACGGTACATATTGCATTCATCCTCTGCAACATGTTGTGAAATGAAGTCATTTCAGATTTCCGACAAAAGAACTGTAATCAAAAATAAAATGTATTATACAGTTTGTGGGGGAAAATGTTATTACCCATTTACATTTATTGTATTTAGCTAGTTTGCTATCATATAATATCTCTCCTAAACCTATACCTGCTATTTATTTGTGAGGCATGTCATGTGCCTTTGGAGTCTTTCCATTGCAAAGAAGTGGCCTGCATCACAAAATTTTATACAGAGTTTTAATCGTGGTGAACAGTGAATCACATGCTTAAAGCTGTTTGTTGACTCTCGTGCTGTGCAGACAGAAGATTGGACGTGCACTGATCGTCATGACAACAGCAGAGTTTCAAGTGGCTCTGATACATGTACTGCATATTTCAGTGCAGAGTTCTGTCCACATTGGCAGAGGAAAACAGATGTTCTAACTATTAATGGAACTGAATGTTTGAAATGGGAACTGGCAAATGTTCATCAAATTGCCAAAGTATAACCTTTCATTACGCAAAACTATAGAGACCTATGGGTAATGCATAATAATGAGATAATTTTTTTTCACACATCAGCATTTGAAGTGTCTTGTAACCAATGCTACTATAATTTATGTTTGTTAATTTCTCTTTTTTTATATGAATTGTGAAGTGAGGGGAACTAAAATACATGTTGATTTTATTTACTGGTGTTTTACCTTATTTTTGATTATACAGTCGGAAAATACAGTAGATTTATTCAGCAAACGCTTGCACTGCAAAACATGCTCAGTGACTCTAGTGGCCAGATTCCAGAACTGTTTAGCAACAGGGAATTTTGCAGCCTCGTTATTTTCCATTTTCGGGCATTTCCATAGTCTTACATAAACCAGTCAAATCCTGGACGTGCCTGGCCCAGCCTAACTGCTTTTCTAGACCTTAATCTAGTTGTGTAAGGTTCAACAACCAGGCAGGCAGCTCTCATCTCCCAGAGCGTCTGACTGAACGCAGTTATATAACACCCCTGCTGCCTTCATGATTTTGGAGTCTGTACAAGCCTCATCTCTTATGCATGGTCAAGCAGACCAGAGCTGACCCTCTAACTGTTCCCATTAAAAACATTCCTTCTCTCTCTCTCTCTCTCTCTCTGGTCTTGTTCTGCCTGTGTTGTCTGTGAGCTCTACATACTGAGTTAACCCTCTGTTATCCCTGCTCTGCTGTGTAGCTGGCACCGGATCCATAATCAGATTAAATGTGGAGCCTGACCTCCGTTTGGTTCTGTGGGCCACGGCAGAGGCACGTGTGGTGGCTTCCTCCATCTGGATACGAGACGGGGAGGTGTCGCTATGTTCAGCATTTCCAGCCTCTTCCTGCTTTTGTTCTGCTTGTTATCTTGGGTTAACCCATCCTGCTTTCATAGAATGTGCATAGGTATTTTAATCAGTGTCTTGCTTTAGTTTGCTGTCGTGTGTTTTGATCTATATTGTGTGTTCTTCCTCACACTTCTCTTGTAAATAGCAACTCATTAGTTTTGCAGAGATCAGTAAGCTGGGTAAACCTGCTCCTAGGTCAGATCTGATCCTGGATATCCTTGTGCTCTCAGCTTTAGTACTGCCCCTTTTCATCTGTAGCTAAACAGATGGGGCAGAATGTAAAAAAGCTCTGGCATCTTGCAGGATGTTTGTTGGCCTAAAAAATTTGCTTCTTTAAAATAAAATGTTAAAAATAGTTACTTGTGATCATGTCATCCTATACCACTTTCTTTAAATGATCCTTTTACTTTCCTTGGGAGAAAGAATGCCCATGCTGTGCTTTGCCGTACAATGAAAAATATAGTGACCCTGACCAGAATGAGAATCATATCCTCGCAAATCTCATTTGTGCTTTCGCATATTCAAACTTGCCGTGTCTCGTTCAGTCATGGATCAAACCTGACATTTCATTTTGAGTATTTGAGAAGTATAATAGAGATTATCAGTGAAATACAACTAACTTTGTGTAAGAAAAAATGTATTGTATGGCTTCAGGAGACTTGGAATATTGAGAGTGAGTATGGACTAATTTTTGTGGTATTTTTGGAGCTCGACAGCATCCTACCTCATTCACTTGAAATGTAAAGAAAGAAAAATAATCTTGTTTGTTTATGTGATTGAAGAAAGGAGGGTTTAAAATGATAAGTAAATAATAGGGCTGGGACAATAAATCGATGCATCGCGAATTGAGAAATGATTCAGGATTGATTGTTAGATTTTCCTAATACATTGCGATTCTCTCTTGAATCGATTCTGAGCTTAGTTTTTAACAGCAGATGGCACTGCGTGCTTTAGAAACAGCCGTACTCTGCTTGCTTCCAATTCCTTACACACACCACTTGAACCTTCTATAAAATAATCATTCATAAAGTTTGAAAAAGTTGAAGTGAATTACAAGTGTGTTTGCAGTGGGCTGTTTACATTAATCTTGCGTCATAAAAGCATTCTGAGGTGCAAATACATAGCCGAAAGCACGAGCGCTCTTCTTTGTGAGCATTTTAATGGGCGGTTAAAAACTAGCCCAGAGCGCCATCTGCTGTTAAAATCTAAGCTCACAATCGATTCAAGAGAGAATTGTGATGCCACGCATCGAGATGAATCGATTTATTTTTCCAGCCCTAGTAAATAATGACACAATTTTAATTTTTGGGTGAGCTATGGATTATATGTACCTAGACTTTTGTCCTAAAGTCCATGTATCCGTTTATGATCATTACATTTCGACAGTTCTAAAAATCGATGATTGATAGAGCTCTCTACATCAGTTGTCTAGATAGAAATGAAGCCAGGTTTAGATGAAAACACTTGTGACTAGAAATTGGTTTAGTTTGGCAAAGAAGCATCAGTGCACACATTACCACTGAGAGAGATGGAGATCTGGCATGTTTGACAGGAACTTGTGGAGACAGGACATAATGATCTGCCCTGATCCACTTTCTGCTACTAACAGACACATACACTAAAAATATTAGCATGACATGATGAGGTTTGTAGTGGTAGTCCCGACTTGCATGCAGGCAGGTTTGATTTGTTCTTTAATCTTGTGCGCAAGGCTTCCTTTCCGTTCAGGTTGGTAATCAATCTGAGCAGCTCACTCGCTGTAGGGTGAGGCGGCTTCCACCCCGCTGAAGGAGCAGAACTGTACCATCTGTCTGTGTACTGTACTCCTGTCCAGCAGCCTTCCCATCCTCCCTCTGCTTATTTTCAACCAGATTCTTTTAATAATCCTGCTGCATCGCTTATTGGCAAAAATTTAGTATTTAAGAAATATATGATAATTTTATTTTACAGTAGAACAGTGAAATTACAGTAGTAATATTTATGGATGATTTCATTCTTCATTTTCAAACATTATACCATTTTGCTTTTATTTTGTTGGAAAACTGCCTAGAAAGCTTCTCTTTTGTTGACAACAGCTGGTTTATAATACTTCACATTACTCATTATGAACTGAATAACTATATGAACTTAATAACTTAATGAACCTTAATAACTAGCTTCCGGCAGATTGCCGTACGCATAGATTTGCGGCCCGAAAAGTAACCGCTGACCCGACGCATGACATAATGTTGAACGCGGAAGTGCAGAGGATAGAGCAAAACAAAACAAAGTTAGAATTAGAATTAGAAGTCTAAAACAATAATTTTAAAGAGAAATGTTGGAGGATTTCTATATAAGAGAAAAGGAGTTTGAGTTTGTTGCCCAGCCATATTTGTTTAAATCGCGAGAGGCGTCTAAGCTTACGCTCCTCCTACATCCTGCGTCATACATCGTGTCATGGGGTTACGTCCGCCGGAAGCTAGATATTTTAGTTTATAAAGTTTTAAAAATGGATATTTAAATAAAAAAAAAACACATCACCTCACTTCAAAAGGCCTTTATTAACCCCCTGGAGCTGTATGGATTATTTTTTATAATGGATGGGATTAATTTTTTTGGGGCTTCAAAATCTGCCCCCCCTACCCCTTGTGTTCGTCTGAAAGAAGATAGTCATATACACCTAGGATGGCTTGAGGCTGAGTAAATCATGGGATCATTTTCATTTTTGGGTGAACTATTGCTTTAATTAATTTGCAGCCTTTGCAATTTGATATTTGCACTAAGCCATATATAGTGGGAATGAGGGATTTCAGTTTTATTTTGTTTAATTGTGTAACCCTAATTACCAGGGTACTATTTGTGGCAGTGGTGTACGGAGCCTCTCACTAATACCAGAACCTCAGGCTTACAGGTCACTGCCTAAATATCCAGCATAAGAAGTAACTGTGCCCTACACACACATACTCATTCTGGCCCTCTGCCCCATGTCAATTTTTAATGAGAGTGAATTTTTCATCTAGCCAGCAGCAGAGACTCAACTGAGAGGGTGGGTTTTAGCAGAAACACAATATGAAGTTAATGTTTCATTCTGAGACAGAGAGAGGGCGAATGAGGGAAGTCGTCCTCCACGATCCCTGCAGTGAAGGGGATTATGGGAGGGAGGGGTCAGCAGGACGGGGGGAGGGGGAGGGGAGAACAGAAGTCGTTGGTCACATGTGTCACTACGGGAATTAAGGCTGGACTTTACATGCCTACACACACACACACATACACACAAGGCAGTGTCTCAAAATGTAGTAAGCTGACTACTTACCTTTTTTAGGCATCACACATTGTTTCAAATGTTCATATTAGTCATTTAGGATGTGGAGAGAACACTTTTTTTTCTTTAAAATTATTTGGTTGATGAATTATGTATAATAACACAAGGGACTTTAATGAATAGTTTTACTTAAGTTATAAGGATAATTTTGTATGTTTTCTAAACATGTTTAAGTTACAGTTATTAACATACATTATTAGAAATAAAAGTGCCAAAAGATGTTTTTTGCAGCGATACCATAGAAGAACCATTTGGGTTCCTTAATGAACCTTTCAGTTAACAGTTCTTAAAAGAACCTTTTTTTTCTTAGTTTAAAGAACATTTTAATAATGTAAAGAACCCTTTTTTACTATAATGAATCTATGGTGCAATGGAAAGGTTCAATGGATGTTAAATGTTTTTAGGGGAACCATAAATGGCAATAAATAACCCTTTTTTAAGAGTGTAGCACATCTGTCATTTCATGTACTGATCCAGGTGTAGAGATGCTGTGGTGGGAGTGTCTGATCTGTTGTCTCTTGTTACGGAAGGTCATGTGCTGTGCTGGTGTGCAAGGATGTGCACATGTGGTCAAATGACCAACCAACACACTAAAGATGGTGGAAAAGAATTTTCTTCTGAGCTTTTTGACTGTTGACCATACTTTAGACTGTCTGTGTGATACTGGATTTTTAGTTCTGCATGCGCATTTTCTTAATTTGTACATTTTACATTGGATTTTACAGATTTTTTTTGTCGTCTACCATTCAAAGTATTTAAAAAAAAATAATCACACTTCTAAGCATAATTATTTTCAGCTTTTCAAACTGTCCATTGTAATGTTGTGATGCTTAAATTCACTTGCAGCATTTAAAATGGCTGATTTTGGTCTTTAGTTTTAGTGTTTATCTTTAATTTATTTAGAATAGTCCAAGACTTTATATATAGGAAGATGGTGCACTCCTATTATTTATGAACGTAAGAAAGTACAACACCCAATATGGTGAATAAGCCCTGCCTTCTAAGTGAAAGAGCCAATTGTTGATTAGTAAAGTCATCGCGTCTCTGCAGCTGCCGTGAGAAGCTCTGGTTTCTATAGAAACAGGCAGCGTTCTCAGACTTGTGCTCATGACTGTGCATGTGCATTGGCTGGTCTAGCATTAAAAAAACAAGCTTATTTAAATGTTATTTGAACATTAGAAACAAGCTTTAAGAGACTGTTGTTGTCAGATTTCGTTGGTGTTTTTAAAAATGAAATTTAATCGTAAGCTTTGTGAACAGTTTTGGAGAATTTGATGTTTCCCCTTTCAAAAAGATAGGGGCTGCACTTAGATGCCCGAGAGGCATTTCAAAGCTGGCCGCCAAGTGAAATGACTTGTCTTAAAGGGACTTTGGAGCAGTATACAACTTTACTATTGGTTCAGCTTTAAATAATAGCTGAGATCATGGGCTTGTTGAGGAGAGGTGTGCTGTTCATTTTCAAATGATCAGACATGATTTATGTCTGATGGATTATAAATGATGAAAGATCCCATGGACTTACATAGAAGGACTTGGGGCCATTCGCACCAAGGACGATAACTGTAACCTATAAAGTTTTAATGATCATTCTATGAGAATGATTCCATTAGGGAATCCACACCACAACTATAATGATAATGACACAAACATTCCAATGTCATTGGTATCACTTTCAGAACAATTTTTTTTCCAGCTGACATGGATAGCCAATCAGAATCCACATGATTTTAAAGAGCTCGAGCATGTAAAGCGGCAGATGACAAAACCGTATGTGCGCTTATAATAAACATTATCGTACGTTGGTGTGGATGCTAATAGTTGTGATGCTTGATGTGGAAAAAAAAAAAGTCCTTAAGAAATGGACTCACAAAGGACCCACAAAACCCTAGCTAAAAATCTACTATTGGATACAGCCAAGCCCCATTGACTTTGTTTTGGTATTAAATTGTTTTATATTCATTGGTCTCTGGGTTACTGTAGGGACACCATCCCTATAAAAACACTACTGTGAGATTTTTGTTGATAGGACAAATGGGATAGGATGTTGCTTCAAGCGATGCTTTAAAGTTGCCCTTTTTATTTAGCTTAGCCTGCACATAACAGGGGGGTCCAGATGTGAAATCTGCCCTGACAGGTCTGTTCTTCACTCATTCCCCTGCAAACACACTCATTAGAGCCTCACAACCCCAGTCATGGTGAAAGAACCAGAACAGGCAGAGTCAATGAATCATTTCTGGTATGAATCCACATTATGAAACCCGCTCCTGTTACTGCACGTTGCTCAGCACTGGGGTTGTGCAATGTGCTCTTGGCTGATTCACTCGCACTGATGATTCCCACAGCTCTCAGCACTAGATCTGTGTGTTTCAAATCATTAGCTGGGTGCTTTCTGTACACACTTTAAAAGTGTTGTGCACAGGATTGTATTAGTCAACAGATGGACGTTGTCCAGTGGAGGAACAGTTTTTCCAGTTGGAATACACGCTCAAAAATAGTTCCAAACCTTCAGTGTGGCTTATTTTTTGGAAACCAGTTTTCCAGCCTATCACGCTACGCCCGGCTTAAACACACATGCGGCGAAAGAGGAGACTTTGACAGGCCAGAAACATGTTGTTGTTACGACATGCTGCATATGTTGAAAACATCCAGCAGCTCAAACACATGTTCTCCCTCTTGTCTCAGTGTCTCACAAACACACAAATGTCCTGCACATCAGCTCCACTTTGAATCACATGGCTGTGGGTTGTTTCACAGCTAAGCACAACAGCAGGACAGGCAGTTTTAGCACCATGACTGTGAGGAAGGCTGGACATTCAGTGGGTCTGCGGTGACCACATCTGTCCATAAAATCAAACCAAAATGAGGTCATTTAAGACCACTGAGCTTTTATGGCTTGAAATTGCACTGAAATTTATTGAACGTTTTTTCCGTAACAGTAAATTGTTGTTTATCAGATGCTTTTATTAAAAGATTATGCAAGGGTTTCCCAAAATTTTTGTCAGCTGAACATTTCCTTGAAGTACCTCCTTACATTTTAAGTTAACATTTCAATAATTTAACTACACATTTGTTTGTTCAGGGTACTCTGATGTCGGTTAATGATCACATGACATGCAAGTAAATATATTCCTGTTGTAAATTAGAATTGTATCAATGTATCGAACACAGCCCTAATAAGTATTAGTGTTTCTGTATCTTAAGTTAGTTTGAGGCTGTATCCTCTTACTCATTTTCTGCGGACTTTGGAAGTGTAGAGAAATTTGTTGTCAGTAAACTCTCTGTCAGCTGATTGAACTTCAACTTTGACTCCAGGTCTTCATTGAGCATACTGGTCTGTTTATGTGGCTTAACTGTAATTCCCCTACACCTGCATACAACTTAAGTGTATCTAGATACACACAGTGTCGGACACTCTTCACACAAATTGTCTGGTAAGCATTGGTTGTGCTTCAAAATGTTACTGGCAAACAACATCAAAGTTGAAATTGTATGGCAATATGATGTACAAAGCTTAACCTGGTGCAACACTTGCCCAGGGCTAATGCCGGTGAAATAGAGTCCCCCCCCAGGAATCGTGTCTCCTTTAGGACCCAGGCGGTAATGCCTGATCAAAAGTAGTCATTGTTATGTCTTGACTAATTATAACCTATTTCACTATTGTATGATGTTTATTATATTAAGTGCACAAACAACATGCTTGAAATATAAAATGAATGCTTATGTATTGCATAATAAAACAAACTGGAAACAGATATTGGAAGCAAAAAACATGCCTGATATAAGCTAAGCTAAGCTAGCAGGCTAATTGGTATGCTATGCTAGTACATAAGCTAACTAAAAAAACAGTAAGAACGAAAAATGATTGATTTCACAACCTATAGCTTCAGTTATATACTAGTATATAAACTAGGGATGCACCGATGCCATTTTTTAAAGACCGAGTACGAGTACCGATACTTTTTTTTTTTTCTGGTACTCGCCGATACCGATGCCTATACATTTATTAATTTCTCTCTCTCTCTCTCTCTCTCTCTCTCTCTTTTGGTGATGTTGCAGTTTTCCAAGTACAACACAGTGAGATTAATGAATGTAGGACAGCTTCTTTATTATTACTCTAATGAAAAAAGTAATAATTTTTATGTGCTTGTCACAAACTTAAAGAACAAAAAAACCTTCAAAGGGCATAATTACCAATATATATATAATTGTTGTTATATAAAAAGAAATTTACAAACAAATTACAAACAATACAACAAATACTATAGAGATACAAATTAAATAAACTTGTTTTTCAGATACAGTATGTTTATTTACCATGTATACATTTATTTAACATCTTTTGTTGTTTTATTAACATTAATGACAAATATAGGCTACGGTCCCTTTAAGACCGAATCCATGGATACTGACACATATCCTGTTTTCACCCAAATGTTTACATAGACTTAAGCCATAACCGACTGTATTTACGTGAGATACTCCACACGATGGACATTTTGAAAACTATGTGTGCATTTGACCATTCAGGCGCGAGGAGAACTGATCGCGCGCTGTCTGAGAGAACTGGGATCGCGCGCAAGAAAGAGAGAGCGCACACACGAGAGAGAGAGCGCTTCTGGTCTGTGTCATTCAGCACGATTCTGCCTATCCTGCCTTCACTAATCGATAACGAATTGTGATTGAAAGCATGCAGTTCGCAATGTGTGGGTTGTCATTATTAAATTTGAAGTATTTCCACACCTCTGAGGCTGACATTGTTTCTGCTGCTGCTGCTGGTGTCTCTGTGCACGGAAAATTCTGTCAGTTACGTCATGCAATGTATTGGTCTTTGGTATCGGGGGTATTTTTTACGAGTACGAGTATACGAGCTTGGTATTGGGCCGATACCGATACTAGTATCGGTGCATCCCTAATATAAACCATGTATTTTAAAAGACATTAATGGTTATTATAATGTATTTTAAACAATATAAATCATAACAATTTTGTTGGAATTATAATCAGGTGCTAAAAATACTACCCATTAAAAGCCTGTTGAACCAATGGGATCTTTTGGGGTCCTAAAGGAGACCTGATTCCTGGGGGGACTCGATTTCTCGCCACACCTTGATGCTTCGTTCATTAAGGTGATGCAATGGGTAACTTTGATGCGAATCATGTGAAAGTCCTTAACAATGTTCCATATCAACTCAAAAATGTCTTCCCATAACACTTATATGCTTTAATAACTTATACAGTAGGGGAACTTCTCTAGCATGATGCTAATGTGAGCCGTACAGGACAAGTGCTCAGAGTGCTACTGTGACCAACCTTTGACCCCTCTTCTTGCTGTTTCCGCAGGTGTACGTGGAGTTTGATGACCTCGAGTGGGAGAAGCGTGAGTGGGTCAAGGTGTACGAAGACTTCCAGATCTTTCTGCTGGAACATCAGCTGGTTTGGGCCAAAAGGAAGGAGGGTGCCCAGCTGCAGGGAACAAAAGCCAAGCAGATCCAGTGGCCAGCTCTGGTGAGTCATTCCTCCCAAGATCTTTGAGTCGGAGATGTGCTGTGCGTTGAGCTGCAGCTGTGGAGGATTTAAAGTCAGAACAATAGCTCTGCGGAGGCAATATGACGGGATCCTTTATGTTGCTGGAATGATTTGGGGTTTGGATGGCTCTCAGATCAATGGCTCATGTCTGACAATAAGATCATTATTTGTTTAGGAGGCCTGCTGAAAAGATGGAAAATAACAGAGGGTTTGACGTCCTTTAAAAGAGACAGAAAGGCAGCAAGCAAGAGATTGTAAATGTTTCACGGCTCACGCTGTTTTGATTATGTAACATTAGCAGCAGCATAGCGCCATCTGGGCCAGGCACACATGATAAAAGAGTTCAAAGAGAAATCATAGTATGACACCCGGAACGGTTGTCATTGCGCCCACACATGCACAGGCCGACGACCCAGCATGTTTCATGGTGCTCTTAGCCCCATCAAGAACTCGTGAGCACTCTGTAAGCCCCTTGCTGAGCAACCAGGAAGTTTTTCATATTCATGAAATTTAAGCTACTGTGATTTTTTTTTTTTTTTTTTTTTGATGATTTCTGAAGGATCATGTGACACTGATGACACGGTAGTGTACACAGTGTCTAGGTAAACTAGGTCATAGCTCTTACAATATTGTGTATTTTAGCACAACTGGAACAGTATATTTACAAATCAGCATTTACAAGCGTATTTATCTGTTGGTTTTGGATGGGTTAGTCGAAATTTGTGATGCTACCTTTGTTTTCTGAGTGATTTATCTAGAGAAAGATTTGATATAGTCAATAGACTGTTGACAATGCCTGATGTTCATAGAAAACATACTGTCATTGTGACTTAGCAATGTCCATGCTTTTTGTGTTGCTTTTTAAAACTGGGACCTATTTTTCATCGATTCTTCCTGTTATTTACACTTAACAATCTTCTGACTTATGATGGGTTTGTACAGTTGTCAAACAACTTAATAACCTAATTACTTTACTCAACGCCTGACCAAACAACAATTTACCCACAAGCCTCGCATTATTGTGGTGTTCTATGGTCTTCTTTGAAAGCTGTTATTTTGCCATCGTCTTTTCCTCTTTCAAGTTTCCTGTGTCCCTCACTCACACACAATTGCCTTCACGGCTCCATTATTTATGGCTGCCATTGGAGGAGAGTTTACTGCCACCAGATCCCCTTACTCAGCACTGCCTCGCTCTCTCTCTGTTTTTGCAGCACACTTTGGCCTTTCTCTGTAGGTCTGTTGATATATGTGCCCCAGCCAGAGCTAGCTGATTGTTTTCCTGTGTTCAGATTAGCACACTGGATCTTTTGTCTGAATGTGACCTGAGCAGGTTTCTTCAGTGTTTCCTGCACATCTTTGCATTGCATAGTAATTCCTAAAAATGCAGTATGACCAGTGTAGTCTCATTTGTGAATGGCTTGTGGTTCTTTTATGAGTCAGCAAAAAAGACTAACAAATCATTTTCAAACTCAAGAATTAGCCTATTATTTTTGAATCAGTCTAACTGAATTAACATTTGACTCACTGTCTGAACCACAAGTCGTTACTTTCAGTCATTTCAGTCTCAATAACTAACTGAGAATTACTATTTTGTCATCTCTGACTAGTTGTTCACGACAATGTTTTTAGTGTAATGTATGGTATTTCTCAATTACAAAAAAAAAAAAGAATAATTGTGTTCAAAAATGTTTTTTATTAGGGGTGTAACGGTACACAAAACTGACGGTTCAGTACGTACCTCGGTTTTGAAGTCACGGTTCGGTATGGATTAGGTACAGCAGGGTAGAAAGCTAAACTTTTTCTTTTTCTTTTTTAATTAAACAGTGGTTTAGTGAACAAAGTGTGTCTCTGTCTTAAAATTAATTCAATTATAATTTAAAATTTCTTAAGGAAAAAAAACTATCTCTGCTAATGCTGTAAACTATATAGGGAGCCCTTTCTTTGCACATTACTATAATATTAAAGGCTACAATTAACAACAGAGCCCAAACTATTAAATTCAGTTAAAATTTTTTATATATAATAATCACTCAAACAATAATAATAATAATAAAAAATTGCATGTAAACATGTAAATTGCAAATAAGGCAGTTTTTGCATTAATTTCTATATTTAATTATAAAATTAAGTTTCTCCAATTTGTTATTGAAATATGATCATTTACACAGTGGCCGTCATAACTTGTTTTCATGATGGATTTATTTAAACACATTAAATAATTAAGACATCACTAACAGGTTACGTAAAATATACGTAATATATAGGCTAATGTAGTGCATATATTTAGCAAAAGAGTTCATTTCTCTAGCGAAATAACAAGCTGTGGACACTGAATGGCTTTTCTGAGATAAATGTAATGCTATGTGACATTTTTTACAAGCTGTTTTATTGACGTCTTTCTGCGGTTGAAACACTGAGCGATAACACAAGATATGATACGTTTCAGTAAGTTGTACTGTATCTTTCAACATACCTTCAGATGTTCATTCATGTTTATTCTGTAACTAGAATTAAAGAGGAAGGGATGATCGTGTTTACTTGTGCTATAGTCATGCCACATCAAAAAGCATCAAGGCCGCATTTATTGTTTGAATTTTGTGATAAAATGTACAGAATTTGAAAGATGACACTTTGTTTCTTATCGAAAGTAACAAAACACAGAGTTTATTGCGATTAATGATGGTTAATGCTGGTTAAAAGTGGTTAGGCAACAAAACGGTTATTTTAAATTGCAGTAACATTCTCAATGTTACTATTTTTGTTACAATGTTACTATTACTGTTCTTACTGTATTTTTGATCAAATAAATGAAGCCTTGATGAGCAAACAAGACCCCAATCCTTCAAACGGCAATTATTCTTTATTGTAAATGCTCAGTGCTCCCTTTATTTGTGTGCCTGATGGTTGTCTGTTCGAGATGAGTTCACGTTGCGACAGATGTGGTGCAGCTTGTTCGCAACTGTCACTCTACATTGATGACTGTAGTTGTTCGTTCAGATTGAATTGTGTTCTACAAACACAGCTCCTCCTGCACATACACCACAAGGCTGTTATGCATTTACGACATCCTGTAAACCTTCTTTGTCAAGTGCTGTATTTTACGCATCCATGCTGATGTGGCTAACTCTCTGATGGCTTAATTGTGTTTAGCCCTGCTTGACCCGTAGCCTTGAGGGCGATCTTTACTGCTGATAAACGCACAGACCCTTGCCCCGCTGTCTTGTTTAGTGAAAGCTTTCTGCCTTCATTGCGTTCGAGGGATGAAGTCACTCCGCAGAAGGAACAATGCTGTGGATTATAATCTTCAAACCCATTATTTTCATCAGCCTACATGAGTGACTTTAATAAACGGTTTGGCTTCAATGTTTTGGCTTGATCATTATGATGTGAAAAGTGTGTGTTAGAGGCCTTACGTTGCTGAAACAAAATGAAATAGCTTTTTTCCCTTTCTGGTTTCTGCTGTTTAACAGTAAAACCCAGTAATACAAGTTCTCCTATTAATATTAACTGTAAACGCTGATTAAAGCGCAAAGGTTTGGTAGCTTAGACAGTGAAATGGATGTTGTATAACACGCATGTGGTTATTTTTAGTCATTTTGTGATGGGAATCTTGCCGAACAGCTGTTGAGCTGATAACACGTAGTGATTGGTTTAGTGTTGCTCATGTGGCACAGCAACAGATCAACAAACACCCAGAGAACATACAACATGGTCTTTAGTCTTTAGTCTTCACTGCTTAGTTTTTTTTTTTGTTGTTGTACTATTTTTAGTATTTCACTTTGTAGTTTGAATAAGACTAGATGAATGGTACTCTAGTTCTTGATAATGACTTTTGAAACTTAAAGGACTCTCTGCAGTTTTCCACCAAAATAAAAGCTTGAAGTTTTAACTCTTGCAAGTGAAAAAATTAAGACACAAGTATTGTGATTTTGCTACTGTAGTAATTCATTTACTTAATATGAAATATTCATTATTTTACAGTGCATTTTCTGTCTTAGAGATGATAATAATAAAAATATATAATAATACAAACAAATTATTATTATTGTAAATAATATTATTAACTTAAAAGTTAAAATTTCTTTTAGACCATGTAGACCAGGGGTGTCCAAACTTTTTTTAAAGGGGGCCAGATTCAATGTTGTGGACAGATATATATTAGGGCTGCCCACGACTAAAGATTTTTGTAGTCGACTAGTAGTCTTTCATTTAAGCGATTAGTCGACTAATCACACGTTTATATTAATAAACCATATAAATCATAATAACGTGCCTTTAATCACCTATATATAATACATAGCCTAATCAGCGCTAAAACACGCACATAAAGCTTTCAGCAGCACACCAGCAAAAGTAATGATGAATGTGGCATAAAAAAAACAGAAGGAGACTGTCTGAACATTTTAATATTTTATTGATAAACTAGTGTTTTGTGTGTTTTCGGCTGCAGAGATGAAGTCGACGATCCTGACTCGTCATCTCCGCAGTAGTGGACGTGTCTATGTGCACATTTCATACGGATTACATCATCTGAGAATATTTGTTTTAAATTTGAATCTGTTCATTTAAAAGTAGACATTTCAAGCTTTCCATAGATGTATTTCTCATGTCTGTGAAGCAAGTATATGCTGAGTTTCGGTTCGTTTTTGTGACGCGCTCAAGTTCACTTGAGACAGAGAAGGCAGAAAGTACATCCTGTTTGTTGTCATTATTTTACAAAAGCACACCGTTTTGTTGTTATTATGAGTCTACAGAAATAAAAGCAAACCATGTACAGTTTCGAATGTTGGATTATTCTTATCTGTATGACCAAAAATGACGGAGTATTTTAAGTTAAATGCAAGTGATTGCACCGGCGCCTCCATGTCATACAGTGAGCGTGCTCTCCCCACAGACATGGATATGAGCATAAATAATAGCGCATATTTATCTAGGTTAACGTTACAGCGAGTGGACTTTTAAAGTTGCTACTACTTACATGTTTCAAGTGATAAGCCATATTTGAGGTCGATGAAAGATGAATGATAGGCGAATGTTTGGATTTCCTGCTGTTAATGATCTGTCCGTCACAGACTGCGTGACTTCGCCACTTCCTGTGGCGTTTTTTTTTTTCTTCCTGCGACTAATACCATTTTTGGTCGACTAAGCATATATATATATATATATTTTTTTTTCCTCCTGTTTTCTGTGTCCGTGTATTTGAGAATGTCAGCGCTGTTTCATCTGGCTTTAAACTAGTTTAAATCACAGAGACAATTGTGGTTTATATAAGAGACCTCTCCGCAAAACTCGAACGCTTCTCACTGGATCTCACTGCGCCATTTAGTGGTCATGTGATCAAGACCGGTCAGCGAGTAAACGCATTTGTTCTGTGCTTGCACTGCGCTGTATTTTGGGCCGAGCTAATAAATGGTCCGTGTGGTGCAGTTCAAAAGTGCTGTTTCATTCCACTTTTGGCACGTCTAATGTTTCTTATGGCAGCGCTTATCAGTTATCAAATTTCGTTTCACTCACAGTTTACTACTACACCTAGCCTAAAATCTAGTGCTATCTCCTTGTGTTGACTTTGCGAAATTGCATTTTTTGTAAATTATTCGTGGCGGGCCACATATAATGTATTTTAATAGACAAGATGCGGGCCGTTTGAACTTTGGACACCCCTGATGTAGACCCTCAGAACCTCTAAGAATCCTGTGGTGAAACACTGCTTTTGTCCGAAACCACAAAGTTTTCTGTTCTTCTAGATTTTGTCTGTGTTTATATGTTCTGCTGGTGGAAGATGCTCTGCTTCTTGTGACCTTTGCTTCTGGTCTCTTTCTGACGCGCTATAAAAATAAGCCTGAGGGAAAAATACTCTCTCTCTCCTGCTCTAGTATCGTATGTCTGTCTTTGTCATATGATGGTTTTGGGACACTGAGTTTGCCAGCCCTGTCAGGTTGTATGTTGGCAACACAGAGGGCAAAGTGTCATGCATGTGTCTTTTGTGCACCGACAGTGTGAGAGAAGAGGTACGGACTCACGGTACATTGAGACGGAGGAGTACACAGATGATCTTTCACTGCCAGCAGCACAGCTGGCTGCTTAATGGCAGCAATCATAGACAGCAGCGTATACAAGGATCGCCTGGGGCGGCTCTCTCCTGCCTGTGCTGAAAGGACTGTCTCTGTGAGTAATGAAGCCCGGCTGATGGGTGGGTGTGGGACATGACTTCACCAAAACCCCCCTCTGAACATTTGGTTTTGATTTGCGTCGGTGCTCACTTGTGATTTGGGTTTCTCAGTCAGCTCCTCAGCCTACAGAACTATAGATTCATGGGAAAAGACAGCTATTGAAACTATATACTGTAAAACAATTGGACATTTGATTGTCATCCTCCTTTTTATTCCTTTTCATTATGCGGTTGTAATAATAGTATGCATTGTTGTCGTGTTTACGCATGTCGTGTGTCAGTGATGTGACTAGTTGACTGATGCAGTTCCATATAGCACATAAAAATTCAGTGACTCGTGAAAATTTCAGATAGTGACTAGGGATGTTGACGAATAATCGACGATCGATTAATTGTCAATAATACATTTAATCGATAAACGTATCGATCGTCAATTAAGCATGTTCATGTGCGTGCATGCTGCTCAACCGCGAAACATGTAAAGCAGACACGAGGAAAAATGAGGCGAGTGTGCCGGAGTTATGTTTGGGACCATTTTACAGCTAGAGTTTCACCTTCATCATAACTAAGTTTGCGTGTGCATTCGCAGCCTTTTGTTTTGTGCAAATGTAAGTTGTAATATTGTGTTTATTTTGTGTAGGCCTATCTAGATCTGATTTATCTCATCTAGGATGCATTTGGTTAAGAATTAATGCTGTAGTAAAGCGTGCCAGTGATCAGTTTCAGCGCATGCAGCTCAAACAGCAATGCACAACTAATAATGACTATGATTGGGACTGTATATTACATAACATAATAAAGAGAACAATATTGTAATAAAACATTGTGAATTATTTGGGTTTAACTTAGTTGCCGTTTAGTTGTTTCATCGCACTGCTCCAGGAAGCGCGTCCACAACATGACTCATATTCTGAATAGCACGTAACTTAGTTCAAGTTCACTTGTACATTTGCGTCATTTTGTGCAGATATAATTTGTAATATTATGTTTATTTTGTATATATCTGATTAATCTCATATAGGATGCATTTCTTTGAGTTAAATAACGTGCTAGCAAAGTGCTCCAGTTTACCGGTGTTCATTCTGCGCTTCAGCTCAAACAGCAATGCATGACTAATAAAAACTATGATTGGGACTTTCATATTACATAACATTAATGAGAAAACTATTTTAATAAATAGTTGCCTTTAAGCGCGTTGTTCCAGGAAGAGCGCGTCCACACGGAGTACACATTCTGACAAGCACGCATCTGAAGCGGTGTTGGTGACGCATTGTATTAGTCGTTATATTAGATTATTAAATAAGTAATTCAATAAATGATCAATCACATCGGCTCATTTTACAATCCTACTAGCCCTTTTAGATTAAAAACCCTTCTCATTCATTTGGTGAGGAGCATGGCGTTTTGAGCAGCATTTGCACACCCTGTTGTGCTGTTGGCTATATGCCACTGCAGTAGACGCATATTGCAGTATTAAGGCTAACGATTAATCGATTAATTGATCGTTAATTTAAACGACGATCAATCATGGGAATTTGTGTACATTGACATCCCTAATAGTGACACTGTTTACCTTTTCTTTGGCATTTTTAACTGCACGCAGCAATCTCTGCAAATGCTTTGGCGATACAAATGTAAAAATATTTTTTATGCCAATAAAGCACCTTAAACCTGAAAAAAGCTGACGATATAGATGTACACCTTTCCTTTCATAAACAGGCTGTCTGGTATATGCATTGGTGTTTAAAAAATTTGGGTCTGCATTTTTTTATATATCTATGCTCATCAATGCTGCATTTATTTGATCAAAAATACAGTAAAAAAATACTGTCGATTAAAACTCAGACAGGCAGTCACATGCTCAAATACCCCTTTTCCACCGACACGGTTCTGTTGCGGGTTCCCGGCCTGTGTCCATTCTCGAACCGCTGATACTGTGGATAATCAGCAGGTCGGGTGGGCCAAGTAATAAAAAAATAACGTTCCATTTAATTTCTCTTTAGGGAAAACCAATCAAGGAAAACATGTGCCTAGAGCACCTCCTAGTGGTCATTATATAAAACACAAAGGAAAACCCCTACATGAGATATTGCTTTATAACTTAACAGCTTTAACTAAAAATATACACAAGCTTAACTAACAGACATTATTCTGATAAGAGTGTTTTCCAACAATGATGTAATGAAATAGTGACAATTTAAGGTTGAAGGGAGTAAAGCCTGTTTTTAGGCTATTAAGAAAATGCAATTTAGCCAAAGAAGAACTTTTATTTTAAATAAATGTTAATTTATAAGCAGCCTACTTCAGTGTGATGTTACCATATCATCATGCTTAACACTGAGAATTTGAATAATTGTAATGTGATGATCAGGTGCATAGGCCTATATCTAAATCAGACAATATCATCGGGCGGTTGGTGGGTGCATGATTTATTTTTAACAGTGGATTCAGGTACAAATCAATGCACAGACTTTTTCTTGGGCATGCCCCCAGACCCCCTAGAGGGATCAAGGATTTTACCACCTCTGCCTCCTTTTTAGCCAGGAAAAACCCTGTGTTAGATGCGATTAATCGTGATTAATTGATTTTAATTGATTTTAATTGATTTTACCGCCCTAATTTTATGCCTTCATTTTCCAGTAAAAGTGTGTTTTTAAATTTATAGTCTGTCATGGAGCTACATAATAGGTGCCTAATGTCCAGATCTATTTGTTTTTTTTTTCTTTCTATTTTTTTCTGGCACATATGAAAATACAGTGATACAAATAAAACATTTTTGTGGTGTAAATGTCAGCAGGGTAAAATCTGAACTACAGGCCTGTCTGGGCCAGCAGAAATTGTTGAACTCTGTACAGTGACCCTTCACTTAGACTGCCTTTAAAAAAATTACAAAAAAAACCCTGTCTGTCGCCCCAAGGCCTGCTTCCTGTCATAATACTACTGTTTCTCTCTTTCTGTCATCTTTCTTGTGATGCCAGAGGAAGCACCCCCGCATCGACAGCAGCTGTGTGGCAGGAAGTGAGACCTCTGTGGCTTACCTGTGTGTTGTCTCTGCTCTCATGTGTGTGCATGTGTGTCGTATAATGTGTCATTCTGAGGGCACGTTGTTTAACACTCTCATCTTTTTATCAGACCTGTTTTTAGTGTGTGACTGCAGGAAGGATATTAATGAGAGGATTCAGTGCGTGGGGTCAGGACTGCATCTTCACTGTGGGAGGTGCAGTTTTGTGGTGGTCTCTAATACATCTTCTCCCATTAGGGTTTATTTATAGAGAGACTTCCGTTTACACAATCCCAAGTTGCTTGAAGCCTCAGAGAGAGACAGTTTATCCAGCCGTAGTGTAAGGGGATGTTCACACAGGACATGTTCTTGCGTTCTAGCTATATGGAGCGTGATGGAATGGAACAGGATGTAGGGATCAAAAGAAGTGCTTTTAAAAGCTCATTTTTGATACACAGTCTTACAGGTGAAGTGTATAAATGGTTGTTAAAAATAGTTGATATGGTTGGTAAAAATATTTTATTCTTTTCATTCTTAAAGTGGATAGACAACTAGAATGTTCAAAGGTATTTTATATAGCGCTTTTCACAATACACATTGTTTCTAAGCAACTTCACAGAAAATCATGATGTTAATGTTTGTAATTTCTTAATATGTTCATGCCTTACTGTTGCATTTAACCGATTAGAACTGGGAGATAATATGGTTTATATTTTGCAATGATATAAACAATACAATAGTTGATATTTGCAATATATGCTATATATATTGGCCTATGTGAGTATGCAGATAAATTTGTGAGTATATACTGTATGTATGCGGATAAAGTTGGATGTACTATATATCCAATTTTATATAATATCAATTTTTTATAAATTTATTGTATTTTTTTTCCAACCAAATGGCAGATAGGGGGGTTGTAAAACCTGTTTGAAACTTGTCGGGTTTTTTTTTTTTTTTTTTTTTTGCCCCCATTTTTTGTTGGTAACTGTAGTGCTGAAGGAATCACACACTTCACTTTCAAAAACAAATACACTGATTCGGTGCAATGCTGACAGTGATGCAACGGCCAAAGATGTCCATCTGAAGCATGTGTACATATAGACCAAGAATTACAACATAATTCAGAACGTGTCCTGTGTGAACAGCCCTTAACACATGGGAAATGCTGCATACAGCTGGCTCAACTGTAGGATTGTGTTTAAAAATGAGGTCTACTTCGCCTCTGATGTACTGGAGGTTGAGATTGAAGCTAGCGATAGGGTGTTCACTGTGATAATTGCAGATGGTGTGTTTTAAGCACGACTTCACCATATGCCTGCATAAGTAACAGTTTAGCATTGCACAAGGGACGTGTTACCAATGTGTTCCTGTATGTTCAAAGGCTGAGGCCCACAGTGTTTTCACTCAGTGTGCTCAGGGTAACACAATCTAGTGCTTTAGCATGATTGACAGAAATGTGTTGTGTGCAAATGAGCAGTGTAAAGGTCATAGATAGTAGTATTTACATACCGTAAGGTCCACAGGACATGAAGGACTGAACTTTTGTACCACTTATAGTCCTAGACAGGCCTCTTCAAAAAATATGGCTTAAGTCTTTGCACACTTCTCATGGAAAATCTGTTCCTTACAGTGGGCGGCAAAATGTTGCTGTCTTATTAGCATTGAATGCATTCAGGCAGGCTGAAAAAAGGGAATTTAAAAAAAACAAATGTAGTACAAATACAAAGCACAACCTCTCAATATATGAAAACAGAAAAATATATGTAGGCTAAGTTATGTCCTGTATTCTGGCAAAATGATAAAAGATATTGTTAACACTTTACCTAAAGCCTTTATACATACTGCATTATAAAAGTATTTTTAATGCATTATCTATGCCTTTCTCGCTTTATTTAATCTCACTTTATTAACCAATGTCTTTGCTGCTGACCTTCAATGATCCAATTCAACCATACTAATAAGCAAAAATAACTTTAGATAAACATCACATTTGTGATCACTCTGAAGGTTATTCCTTTCACTTTTGGTGTGAAAGGACCTTTACATTTGATAAAAATTGAACTTGTATTATTATAGATGGGTAGACAAGGACAGGAGGCCTGTCAATATGTAATGTTCAGAGATTTCATGCATTTGTAGAATTGCAATATATTGAAGAGTCTTGTACATTGCAATGAAAGTTATTTATTTAAAATACTTACTTAATTCAATAATAATGTTTTATCTGCTTGGTAGGGCTGTCCTTAGGCCAGTGCAACTGCTGAGACTAAACAAGCTCATCCACCTTTTCTCTTTCTCTGTCTGCCGTGTGGTGGCGGACAGTGCTCTAGGCTTTGTGGCTTTTTTCTCTTCTTTTGCTTTCTCATTCCTTTATCTCTGTGCTGACAGCAGTGTGTAGCTCAGACTGACTTCCAGAACAGGAATAGCAAAGTTCAGTATGTCCACAAACTGCGCAGAAGAAAACTTTCTCTTACGGTCTCCATGAAACATAAATGTGTGGGAAATCAAAATTGTCTGGCACAACATGATACAAGGCATCTCTTCCATGTTACTGATAATTTTTTTTTTTTTTTTGTCCTAATCAACCGTGACTATAATACATGACGTTGACACCACATTTTGTCAGTTGCTTAAATTCAGCGACATCATGTTATGTAGTCCCACATACAGTGAAATTTGAAGTACCACTTCTCATGTATGTTAATTATTAAATATAGACAAGAATGTAGAGAAATATTGGATATTTTATGACAAATCCCTGAAATTCCACAGGAAAAAAACATATAAATGATGCGGACTGGAGAAGCAATCAGAGAAAATAGTTCTGATTGGTTGTGGTTTTTGATTGATTGTGTGTCATCACGCAGTATTTTTATGTTCAGTGTGAACAGACAAATTGCTTGTTGCTGAAATCTTATCACGTTGCGCCTGATTAGGACACAAGTGTAATGCTGCCAGAAACACAGCTTGTGAAAATGAACCGCACAGTTAATAGATCACATTATCAGCATCACTACAGATGCAGCAGATATGCAGCTCATGACTCCTGAGCATTTGAGTGTGTTAAAGACTTCAGACTATTATTACACAGACACACACCCACCTGCCCCGTAGAAGGTCACTGACTTATAGACATACATAGCAGGGCTCTACCGTTCTCTGCCTGTCCTGCTGCTTATTCTGTCTCTCGTGCACATGTGCCATACACACGCCTCTGCTAAGCCCCACGAGCTCATCTCTGCTGGAGTCCTTTTATGAAAAAGAGACTTTCTTATTAATGTCACACGCTTCAAATCTGTGCAACACGCTCTCGGCATGAAGGGAAACGGGAAGAGAGGATTATCAGCCGAGAAAGACGTAGCCGGTGATAGACGAGCCAGGGAAATAAATACGCTCACACACCTGCTCGGAAACGGGCCGCATCGCACTGCTGCGACCCAGAAACGCTTGCATGCGCCTCCTCACGTGTCCTGCGCAACTGTTTAAAGGGATAGTTTACACAAAAATGATAATTCAGTCATTATTTACTCACCCTAATGCCATTGCAGACTAACTTTCAGGTTTCTTTTTATTTCTCGATATAAATAAATGGTGACCAAGGACTGTCAATCTCCAAATATAATGATAAATGCATCATAAAAGAAGTGCATATGACCTATATTCCAAGTCATACTATAGTGTGTGAGGAAAAAAATTAAAAGTAAAAAGTAATAGTTAAGAAATATCATTCGTTTAATTTGAATATGCACATATTTAAATGTGATGCACCCCATTCGGTTACGAGACATACTACAACCAGTAACGTTTGGCATTATATACTTTTATGGTGATTTTTGGAGCATGACAGCCCCTGGACTTCATTTTCCTTGTATGGAAAAGAGCAGCTTGAATAATCTATTGTTTATTTAATAGGGACAATGCACATTAAAGAACATCAGTATAAAATACAAAATGTAAACATGCCAGATTATAGCAACATAATTTACAACTAATTTAGCAACTAATTTACTAAATTTACAACTAATTAGCAAAATTGCAACTAATTTACATCCATCGTCCCTAGGCAGGGAGTCATTACTAGTGACAAGATAAAAATACAAATATACAAAACATAAGTAACAATATATAATTGGAGATACCCTGTGCTCCAGAAGAAAGAACAACATGAAGGCGAGTATATAATGCCAGAAATGTCAATTATAGGTGAATTATTTCTTAATTCATAAGTGCTTTAGTTAGGCCTAGTGGGGTTGTAACTTTTTGAGTCATTCATTTGTTCACGTTTAAGATAAAGAATAGCAGATTAGAAGCTTATCGGCTGAGGTTGCAGTATTACCTAAGTTCGGCGGCTGTGCTATTTCTACACAGGCAGGCGGTCAGGTATTAAGCGTGTTCTTAAGTTCAGTGGTACGCAGGTGTTTGGGTCAGCATTAGATCAAGGCTACTCTGCCCTGTTGTGGCACCCTATTATGGAAGCCAGTGATGTAACCAGTGATATTACATCACAACTTCCTTGTTCTTTCGTCTAATGAAGCGGGACTTTGCCGTCCAGACACATGTCTAGTGATTAGATGGCACAGGTGACTTCGTAGTTACAGGTTTCTCCTGCAAATGCAATCAAAACAAACTAGCACTGTGCTACCGCCACGCTGAGGTCAGGAAATAAGAGAATCGCTGGTGTGAATCTGGTGCATCTATGAGTCAGGATACAGCAGGATCGGTGCTCTTTGCAACAAGGTGAGTCCATTTAAAGAGAAAGCCAGAGTAACATGCTCTGGTTATCAGGAAATACATGTGAATTGTCATTGTCAACCAGTTTTATTTCTGTAATGTGAAAATTTCTGTGTGAATCTGGATACTAAGACACAAAAATGTAGCGTACACTGTGAAACAAATTCTGTGAAATTTATGGTAAACAAATTTACCTTAAAAAATATGGTAACATTAAATTTACAGTTAAGAAAAAAAACACATTTCATTAACTGATATAATATTAATATTCCAACATATTAAAGTACTAATGTCTGTTTTGTACCTTTGTAATACACTGACAACCACCAAAAACAGGTGGTGATGAAAAAGTCACATGATGAATCAAAGGTCATCACAATCAGCTTTTCCACAAGCTGAGAAAGTAAATGCTAATATATAAAAGGTGCACAGTGTCATTCAAACAAAACTAAACATGGTTAGGCCTGTCATGATAATCAATATATCGACTTATGGCACAATATATGGACATGACCTTGATCATTTTTATTGACACGATATATTGTTCAGTATGCTTACACAAAAATGAACGTCACCAACATTTTACAGATCACGCTACCTCTGTCATCTTATCTGCTCTCCGTGTCGGAGGTGATAGCGGGGCTCAGGCAGCTCCTTCATACACATAGCGGACATCGGCATGCACAGAAGGTGTCATTCGGGAAGAATAAGTTCCGGTACAAATAAACATGACAGCGCGAAATGGTGCATGCTCACAGCTAGCATTAAGCCCGTTTGGACGTCGCAGGTATCTAGTTTATTTCCACAGAGAATGCATTTTTGCATTCCACTGAGATGTTTTGTTAGATGGATGAATTTGACCGTTGCGCTCGTGTCTTTTGCAGCATCTCGTGCATGCTGCGGCGTTATAAACACGGGATGCTCAAGTTAAAAGGTTATTCAACTTTTAAAAAACACGCCTCTACAAAAATAGATGTAGCAGCAGATATGGCCTGTACCTTTGTTCATATGGACATTTGACTGTTCATCAAATGTGAAGTGTCACACAAGGAATTATTGGAATGTCAATATGCGGTTTTTCACTGTAAACTATACAATGAGTTGACCTTTTTCACTTCTGAAAACTGTAAATTTAACAGTATTTTACTGTAAAATGACTTTGAATTTTTCACCGTATATTGTAAGGAAACTTACGGTTAACAAATTAACAGGTTTTTACCGTAGCATTTTTACAGTCTTTTACCATTACAATCAGTCAATCACAATCTTTTTTTTTTTTTTTTTTTTTTTTAAACTGTATGACTTTATTTACTCAACAAAGAATCTAATAGCATATGTGGCCTAAGCGATGTCATCAGAAAAGAAAGTTGTTTCCGAGGTGATGGAGAAAGTCATTACATTTTGATGAAAGATTGTGAATACAAACCATTTTTTTTCTGTGGAAAACGCTCAATAAAATAAGCAACATTCTTTAAAAAATGTAAATGGGGTCAGTTTTGAATTCATGTTGACTTTAAAGGTTTGCTCTTGCTCGTGGCATAGATTAACTGAGATGTGAATAAAGTAATGTAAATACAGCTCAACCAGTGAGCACTGCAGCTGCATGTTAGCGTGTAAACAACACTTCTTTCTGGACTAGGGGTCGTTTATTTTGTTTCTCTGCCAGATATTACATCATGCATGCTGAAGTTGCTAGATCCATAGACCGACTGACCTGATGAAGGTCAAGGCCACCCCATCACTGCCCTCCTCCCTGTTCATTTGATCAGACTGCAGTGCACCCAAACTACTGCGTCTCCAATCTAAAGACATGAATTAATACTGCCGGCCTGTGTTCAGAGAGAGAGAGAGCAAGCAGAGTGCCCGTCTTATAATAAATGTAATGCACGCTTGCCCTTCCTCTTTCTTTACAGATTTCTTTTTGGCCGCATGCCTCCAGCTTCAGAAAAATGTTATTTGGCAGGCTGTTCTGTCCTCATTCTGAGCCTTTCATGTTAGAGCTGAGCTGCTTTGAAAGAGAGAGAGAGTGGAAAAACAAGCTGAAATCAGTGAGACTTTCAAATTAAAGGGCTTATTTCTGTAGAAAATAATGTGTTGTGATTATCTTCTGTCTTATTTTGGTTTTAATGTGTGGAATAAAGTATTTTCTTTTCTGGTTTTGTTAAAACATTATTTAAAGTCAACATGGAATCAGAATGCATGTTTATGCTCTTATTACACGTTTCTGGTCCTATTGTATACAATTCATCGCTGCATGTTATTCCTAAGAAAACAATGTTTGTCTTTGTAATTTTTCATCAATTATTTATTCAACTCTGAACGTCTTTCTTTATCCTCTTCCCTCTCTTAACTACTGGGTAATGTTGCCCAGTAGCCAAATAGCTATTTAGGCATTTGTTTTAGCAAACTCGCATTCAGGTCTGGCTCCATTCTGGTATGGTATGCTCAGTTTTGTCATTCAGTTAATTCCCAATGGATAAAATCAAGTCCTGCCCTACATTTTTCGTTAAATGTCCTGTTTTAGGACTTTTTGTTTCATGTGTTCTTAAACATTTATAGACCTTGCTCAAGTGTACATTGTTTCCTTTGCAGCGATGCCAAGGTATTGTTCAATATGAAACTGCATTCACAACCCATTTCACTTCTGTAATGTAACACATTTTTCAGTGAAACAGGATGTTCAAAGAAAAAAAACATAACATTATACATCAGATATTGATGGAATGCCAGAAAATGAAAATGCCAGAATTGAGTCAGACCTGAAAGCAGGTTTGCTGAAACAATGTCTTAATAGCTATACACACTGTACTGTATGTACTTTAGGTGAAGTCAGTGGAAAAGTCGTTTTAGAGGTGGAGCAATTTTGGTGAAAGGTTATTCATCAAAACATAAGACATTTTTATTGTGCAATGATGAATTTGGCATGATAAGACCAGGAATTAATATTAAGAAACTAAAGAAGGTACATTTTGATTTCATATTTGATTTGATTCGATTCATACCTAAATATCTTCTCTAAAGCTTTAGATTCTGTTGTCTTATGCAACAACAGATGCACAGAAAGTCTAAAGTGCTTTGGGAAAACAAAACAGATGTTTTCATCTGCCTAAAGAAATGTATTTCTGTGCAGAGATGGTGCCCTGAAAATATCTTGTTCTCAGAATGCACTCACTGCGGTAGCTGTGTATTATTTATAGCTTTACTTTTCGTTTTTTCCGTGTGACCTCATTTTCGGCGGGAGGAGGTTGGGGATGATGGGTTTGACAGCGACCGCAGCACGAGAGAGAGAGAGCAGAACAGACGCAGCCTTTTCCTCAGCCAATGGGAGAAAAACAGGATTGTGAAAGAACTGAATGCATGGCCTGGCTTCTGTCGTTCTTGTAAGACCCCGTTATTCACAACACCAGAGTTAGTCTCCTATAGTCATACATCTGACTAACAACGTAAAGTCTGGTGCACATTGTTCTGTCCATCCAAAAGTAATTAATATGGATTATTTCACAGGAATAACTCGCATGAAGCACAATAGACAGTTAGAATACCTTGTAAACGCAATTTTGTTTCCATGCACCAGCCAATCGTATTAGAGCTTGATGAAGAAATGCTGTCCAGTTTTATGACGTATGCATCATACAGTCATTGAGTGGACTGCAGGTGGACCATGAACGTGCCATCACTGGTTGAGAGACTAGTCTAGAATTGTCTTCTTCACCCAGACTGTAACAAACCCAGAATGCTTTTGCTATAATCTATGAAGCTTTTTTTTGTGTTTGTGGCATAGATAAGTTGAAGTATACACTCCATATAGTGTTAGAACTAGTCAACGAGGTTGCAGCTTGCCAAGAATAGAAATGGGCTTTTTGAAATATTTATGTAATAAACTGTTCCCAGTCTGAGACGAGAAAAACTGGCCGTTGTTTGGTGGTGGTGGTGGTGGTGGTGGTGGGGACAGCGTTCCCTCAGGAAGTTTGCTCGACTGCGATTGTACACTCAGCGAAACCCTATCAGCACCACAGCACTGCTGATTATAAAACTGTCATTTGCATATTCCAGCTGGCTTTGATTTTAAAGCCACAGCTCACTTTCTCTCTTTCTCTCTCTGGTGCCGGAATACCTCTTTTTCCTCAAATTCAGTGTTATGAGTGGGATTTTGATTAATTCGCAAAGGAATTTTTGAAGCTTAATTGCTTTAAAAATCCAGCTATCGATAAAATGAGCCGCTAATTGTTTGAGTATTTCGTAGGCAGTCCTCCAAGGGCTTTTTGACAATAGTTGATGATATAATTATCCATCATAGTTTGTGGAGAGATTGTCCGTAGCCGGAGGCTCTCAGGAGATCAAGCTCTCCACATTCACACTGTGGAAGATCGGAGCAGTGTTTGATGGATTTAAACCTTTGTACCAGTTCTTCTTTACACATCTAACTTTACATAGAATTAATAGCTAAAAGCAGAGGAGGAGGTGAAGTGAATTTAAAAATCCCCACAAACCCAAGTGTGGAAGATGACTCACTGAATGTTTAGTTTACTACTTTTAAAAGCCATGTGGATATCTCGGTTCAAATCCTAGAAGTTCCGGACACCCCCATTTACATTAGAGCCATCCATAACGCTTCACTGGCTTTCACAAAGGCACCGCTATTTTTACAAGCCCAGCTTGAAAGAACACACACAAATTGATATCATGAGGCAAGGCGACCACAATCTCCCTTTTATCTGTCCAATCCCTGAGAACAAGTGGGCCTGTTGACAGACAGTTGTCCCTTTGTTTCAGTGTCTTTCTCTGAGCTGCTGCTACCTTTAGAGAGTTGTTCTGTGAATACTCTGATCTATCATCTAGCTCCTTTAATGGATTTGTTATGGGGGCACATTCTACACTTTTTTAGTTTTATCAGATTTATAAAAGACAGATACGCTGTACCGAGTCTTTCCTAAAACAGCTGAGCTCCTGGAGGCGTGCCTTGGATGAAGCTAAAGAGTCACGAGCACATGCAGCTTTTGCTTAGCGAAGCTATCGATGGTCAGCTAAACAAATGTATTTAAACACACACAATACACCATCGAATTCTCCCTGGATAACTTTTGATTCATTATAAGTTCATGTTGTTTACATTATATGTACTTGCGCGCCGACTGCCAACAAAAAAGACATTTGATGCAGTTTTACTTACCACCTGCGGTTCCGACTCATGACCGGGATCTTTTATCGCTTGGACCACTTCATCTTTCAGTTTCAAGCGATCTGTAAATCCAGCATAGAACTGGGCCTTGTTTATAAAACTATTAGCTTGATCCTGAGGGCTCGAGCAGCCACGGATATTCTCCATTCATTTTAACCAATAAAAAAATTGATTGCAACTTTCAGACACGACTTTATCCTTATTTTGATAGTTAATTTAAGGCGGTTTCTATAGTTAATGACAGATGTTGAGAGCGCATCAAATGCGTGAGCACAAATCTCTCAGCTCCACTGTTCCCTTAACACTGGGTTCTTTGGGAAGCAAGGTTATCTTTCCCTCACAACCAAAAACACACTTCTTTTTTTGACATTGTTGATTTTGTGATGTAAAAACAAAGCGACAAATCTTTCTTGAGCAAGTCCTGTGCAGCGCTGCTGACGACTTCGTAACCGAACGAAGCATGTTGATGGGCGTGCTCTTGCTCTCTCGCTCTGGTTGATGTGTGTGCGTACGCTCTTCCCGGAGAAGTGCCTATACAAGGAATTCCACCCTTTATGACATAACACAGGGCCATACTCGAAAAAAAAGTTCCGAAACTTGTACGAACTCTGAAGGAGTGTATTTGGCACAGAAATACTACGTCATACGTCCAACTTGTTTTTTGAAACTTTGGCCATGTTTAGCAAGAGAATCCAACTCTTTAACAGTGTAAATAAGTCAGAATGCATGAAATAGTATTCCCCCCCCCCCTTAAAAAGAAGTACTTCTCTGAAACAGAAGTAGCGACAGATCTTTCTTTTTTTTCTGTATTGTGATGTACTGTAAATTGGAAATGAAAAAAATGTGGACTTGGTTCTATGCATCAGTTTACACATAAAATTGCCAAAAATAACATGAAAAATATATTTTAACTTAAAGGGATAGTTAACCCAAAAATGAAAATCCTGTTTCGTCCGATGCACCAAAATAATTTTTTCCCAAAACACTGAAACTGAAATGAAAGTTTTCATTTAACCAGAAACCAGAACTCAAATTTGGCACCCAAAATTCAGGGTGTCATGTCCTCAGGTGATAAACTAGTCATAGTAAAGTAAAGCCTCTTGGTATTTCAGCCAAACAAATTTTGCATATCTACTCTAGCATAATTTTTGGTCATGGTGAAGTGCATCTACACTGCTGACATATTTACCTGTTGAAGCTTTACCTGTTGATCCATGTTGTGTGCACAAAATAGACACTGACACAGTTAAAACGTGTCATCGGGGAAGCGCTAATTAAATGTCAGCGTTTCGGTCAGTGATTTTAGGCTGCTCTGTGTACACATACTCCCCAGCACCCCCGCCCAAGTAAAGAAACCAAACATTTATGGACACTAAGGATTAACATTAACATAGAGTTTCATAGGAACAGTTCAAGGAAAACCTAAGCTTCTGTGAAACACAAATTAAGATATTTTAAAGAATGTTGGTAACCAAAAAGTTTTGGCGACGGTTCACTTCCAGCGTCAGTAAATAATGACAGATGTTTAATTTTTTTGGTTGAACTGTCCCTTTAAACCTATTTGTTAATGTTACACATTAGTGTCCATATATTTATTTTTGGCCTTGGGAGTATGTGTATACAGTACATCAGACTTTTATTTCAACAGAGCAGTCCTATTTTCCATGATAAATCAAAGGCTTAAAAATTTAAATCGATGTTGTCTGGCTATACAATTGTTACTTATACTGACACCTTTCAGCGTGGATGCAGCATCATGCAAAAGAAAACTATTTCAGTTAATAATGCACTGTTTACAGTCGACTTAATCTATTCCACATTCAAAAGGGTCCAATAGCGAGAGTTTGTAGTGCCATTTCTTTGTGTAAAACTTTTTAATGAGGAATAAATCTCTAAGGCCATTCAACAGATGTGGAGCGTGTGAATTGTGTAATAAGTCGCTGGAGTGTCACAGCAGCAGTGAGTGTGTAAATAGTGTCTTTATGCCTTATTTTAGAAGCAGTGCACAGTGACAGACTGAGATGCCTCATTGGCTGTTATTTGTGCCTATATCTTCTCAGCAACCATATGAGAGTGATTTTATGTGTCTCTCTACTGTGCATTCACTGACTGCCTGTCTCACCGTTGACAAGCTCCTTAAAAAGACTGAAAAATGACTGCTGAATTCACTGCTATGCCAATTATGCTATGCATGTGCATGTGTATATTAACACTCATACACATACTCATGCACTCATCACAACATATTTGATGTTGCTAGAGCGAATATGTTTTGAGTGCCTCCTAAGTCATGTTATGTGTTTAATAGACCTTGCTTTTGCTCATAATGGATTCTGTTGGCTACAATTGGATTAATTGATATTGACATGTGCTGGTCTGCTTGTTTAGGGTGTTCTGCAGATTCCTCTGATATTGTACAATGCTGATCAAGATTATCACACTCAACAAAGAGAAATAGATTTGTTTGTGTGACATTAGAACAGGCCTGAAATATAGCTTGTTTATGTCTTTCAAGTGAACTACAGTTGGTAGTGGAGCAAAAGTTTGACAAGCATCTTGCTGAGCAACTTGGTTAACTATCGAAAGACATGTCATCTATTTATTTTTGTATAATAATATTACAGAACCCAGGCATTTCATTACATTCAAATCACACTGTTAGCTCTCAGCTCGAATGCAGTTTATTTTGCTGAGTAGTGCAAGAAACACAAATAGGCTATAATATCATGTTCTTGAAGACTTATTATTGGTTGATTTGTAAATCAGCATATTTGGGTTGAAATGTTTCATAGACAAAGGTGATGCAAAGGTGATGCAGTGTTTGCAGGTCTCTGGTGTGGACATGTGTGGCCTTCATAGCATTGACATGGTCATTTGCCTGTGGTGACGTTTGTGTGATTTGTGTTGTGATTTGCAGTGCTGGGAAGAGAGAGAGCGAGAAGATGAAAACAAAGGCTTATTGACAATCAAATGAATGTCAGATGAAATTTTGCCCTCAAAATGAAGACAAAGTCAGACAGATGGTTTGGATGTGCTGCTTTATGCTTGAAATTAAGTACAATAAATAGCTTTAAGTTTATTTTGGAGTACTTCTTGGAGTACACTAGCATATGGCTCAGATTTTTTTTATTGATATTTATTTATTGTATTTAAATATTTTATGTAAGAACTCGCTGGACTTGTATGAACATATGTTTTTAAATTATTGTTCTAAAATATAAATTTTAAGTTAAAGATGTTTTACACTTTCAATTATTTTCATGATAATTTTAAAATAAATTTAGATGCCACTATCATATCAAGTATAGAAACACCGGTCACACTTTATATTTGGTGTCTTTAACTACTATGTACTATGTACTTTGTAAAAAAAAAGGAAAAAAAGAGTTGTTATATACAGTGTACTTGTTCATGTTGGTTTGCAAAACACTTGTGCTGCAACTGAGGTGGGATCGGCGGGTAAGATTAGGACAGGTTTGGTGGTATGGGAAGGTTTAAGGGTGGATTAAGGGGGTAAGGGAAGGGTCAACAGTCTAATTATAGATGTCATTACAAAAACTAATTACAGATGTAATATGCAGGCTTTTTTAAATGCAAGTACAATGTAAAACACGTATATGTACACAATAAGTTAGGGCTGCACGATACGAAAAATAACATTGAAATCGTGCTTAAACGCGATTCTTAGTGCGATTATGAAATTGCAAAGGCTGCAATTTTTTTTATTTTTATGCACAGCTTGTCAATGAAGTATGGCTCCAAATGCTAATCCATCTGAAAGCATATAATGTACATTTGAAAAAGCAATACGAATCAAATATATTTCCAGACATGAAAAGCATTTATTAACATCTTGTCCAACAACATTTAATAACGTTTTTACTCCAAACTCACTTCATAACGACAGTTGAGCGTCCTTCTGTGAGATGATGTGGCTTCTTACACAGAATAAGGCAGTCGTGTGTTTATTAGTCATGTTTAATCAATCAAAGCTTTCAATCTTCTTCTGTTTATTCAGCTACAGCGATATAAGGTGTGTTATCTTCTTCTGCGGCAGGGCATATTTGGAGTTTCTGTGCAAGAGCGCCCTCTGGCTTTCAGATGGAGAAGCATTTACTACTGATCACAGAGCCGTACAGCTCTGAAAAGCTCCACATAAAATAATTGCAGCCTTTGCCAAATCGCGTGCGATAAAATTTGCGATAAATCGCGATATATCATGCAGCCCTACAATAAGTACATTTTAGTGTAGCCTATTCCATCATATTCCACGAATATGATGTCGTGCTTCAATAGAGACTGTTGACTAAACACTTTTTGTATTTGTGTTTTTTTATGTAATTGAAATGGAAAAAAATCCAGTATTCAGCATATTCCCTGTCATTATTAATGTTGTCAAGTGGCACAACTAATATTCATCAGGTGGTGCAACCATGTTAAATCTTTTGCAGAGTAACAGTGCAAGAAACACTAGTATATTGACATGGACAAATATGCTATAATATGTTGTTCTTGAAGAATTTAAGTGAAGGTTTATTTGCTGGAGCTTAACCTTGGCGCAAATGTCTATTTGTCTTCTGCCTCTGGCTAGAGACTCAGACTTAGTCAATCCGCTTTTGTCTCTTTGGCATGGAGACTCAGGGCATGCTGCATCTGTTATTGTCTCGCTGGATAAAGACTGAACGTAGTTGTTAATGTCTCTTTCCTCACAGACTGGAGGCTCAGAATGTGGTAGTATCTGTGACTGCCTCACAAGCTGTAGACACAGCATTTTAAAATGAAAACGATCCTTGTCCATACTGGCATTTGCACTGTGTTTCAGAAAAGATCTCTGTCCACACTACACCACTGAAAACGCATGTCACACGACCATACATGCACACTGGGCATGTGCGTACAAGTGTAAACAGTTGCCGATTGCTCTAATAATAGCTTGCCTCTTGGGCATGTAGGCAGCTGCAGTATCATAAAATGCAGAGTTTAACTGTACAATGGCTGCTAAAAAGGACAACAAAGTCAGCAAAGCTTGCAGTTTCATCTCCATGTTATTGTTTACACAGTTGTCTAGGCTGGTCTGTTATTGTCATGTTCCAGTAGCATAATGGTCATTTGTTAGGGGCTTGATGAATCAGGGAAGGATACGCAATGATCCAGAAGACCCAATCATGGAGCGAATGTGGGCAGCCCAGCCTTCATTTTCAAAAGTCTCCATTTTGCTCCATCTACACTGAAATGCAACTACAGAGTTTTTAAACTAAAACAGGGTCTGCAGCATTTCCAAAAGTCTCAGTTTTTGAGGGTCACCCTTCTTTCCCTTGTGGAACTCATTTGCATAGAGCACACAGAAGTCTTTTCAGTGTCTTTTAAAGTTTTATCAATGCATTTGTCACTTTCCAAACCACCACCAGAATACATTTGGCAATGTTATGAACAGATAGAGTCCAACCAAGGTGGGAAAAGGTTGAACTGTCATGCATGCATTCATTTGTACATTAAAAGCTGAGTTTGTGCAAGACATTACACTACAAATGGCTGTTATTGAGAGTACTTATTTCTCTGAATTCGTATGAAATGGATGTGCTTTAGTTTACATCAGTATTAAGGTTTCCAAACATGGTTATGAATGAATCATGTTGGCGTCTCTTTGTTTCAGCCACTGTTCTTGCATCCAAAGGGTTCTAAGGAATTTTTATGGCAGTTGGCTTAAACCTTAGGCATTAGTCTCAAGTTGTGTGCAGGGCAGAAACTGCCTGTGGACTAATGAAAAGTCCTGTCCTTCCCGTGGTGGAGGTGTCTGTCAGTTGTCCTAGCATCCTTATCTGATGGTGTTGGACATTTGTTGTGCTAGTCCACCAAGATCCAATCAAAATGTTGCAAAGAGAGGGGCCCTTCCATAAAACTGGGCCCTAGAATTTGTTGTTCCCTACAATATGTCAAGAGAAATCAAGAGAGTGAAGCTCAATATCACTCAACACTTCAGCCAATGAAATGCTGCCGATGATCTTGTCAGGACATCTGAATACAGGTTTGCCACGTTGTCTCTTGGGCAGCTGGCAGACAGATTAACAGGCTTGAAGTCCCTGCACTGAAAGGGATATTCTTGGACTGTTCACCCGGCATCTCCAAACCTGATCCACACAAGCTGCTCTCACTGCGCTGAAGATTACACTCTCTTATTGATCGGGAATCATACGAGCTTGATGATTAAAATCTTCACCGGTGAAATTCTTCCTTCTTGGTGCGCAGTGATTTTCTGGGTTGATGCATAATTGGCACCATATTTCATCTTCATGACCTTAAAGCAGGAGATAAGGCAGCGTTTCCTGAGGTTTATGCCAGAGCATTTGCCGGAACGTTAATTGCATGAATGCGATCACAGCTGCCGAGCTGCTACCTGACCCTATCGGAGCCGAGCAATTTGAATGGTTAAAGTTATTATGCAAAACAGGCAGAACAGAAGAGGAACGCTCCATTAAATGAAATGTCACGGTGTCTAGAGCTTTCATTTTGCATTAGAGAAAATTGGGAAAAATTGTTATCAACCCATAAAGCCTAGAGTGATGTTTTTTTGTTCTCTCTGCAACTCTTGTTTGTGTGTACACTACTGTTGAAAAGTTTGGGGCCAATAAGATTTTTGAATGTTTTTGAAATAAGTCTCTAATGCTCAACAAGGCTGCATTTATTTGGTCAAAAATACAGTAAAACAGTAATGTTGTGAAATATTACTGTGATTTAAAATAAGTGGTTTTTTTTGTTTGTTTTGTTTTTTTGTTTTTAAATATATTTTCAAAAGTAATTTTCAGCAGCCATTACTCCAGTCTTCAGTCACATGATTCTTCAGAAATAATTTTTATATGCTGATATGGTACACAAGAAACATTTCTTATTTTTATCAATGTTAAAAGTTTTGCTGCTTGATGAATAGCCTAGAAAATTTAGCTAGAAGCTACAGCTACAGCTAGACGCTGTCCGCACCGGACGCGACAAAGCGGCCGTTGTGAATCTATTTGTTCTTCGTATCAGAAGCTTGAAGTACGTCAGAAATAGAATGGTGCATCAGTTTACCATCGGGAATTTGTTGTCGCGTCGCATCCAGTGTAGACAGCATCAATGATTATAATGGGTTGTATTTGCCTTTATGTCGTGCCGCTCGTGTCTGGTGTAGACACGGTGTGAGAAATCTGAAAGGTCACGCTTTGCTGTTGTTATTGAAAAGTCCTTCAACTAAAAGCAGTCCTGTCTGCTTTTAAAAAGTCACATTATTCCAAAACAACCTAGTTTCTATTGGCATGATGATGACGGGAAATTCCTGTTACTTGCTAAACTAGATAAGCTTCACATTTTCACTAATCACACAAAACCTGTGCTGTTACCTTTGAGTTTTAACTTATTTTCAGTTCACTTCTTTCTAAAGTCATGGTTTTCAACACTCAGTAATTTAGATTAGGATCTTTACTGATCTTAGTTTAGCTTTTAAGCAGTCAAAAACTCATCCGTCACAAATCTCTAAATGTGACCTGTCCATTGTGGGTTTGTTTACTAAATATATTTTACTTCATTGTACTTTCAGCTGCAAATAGAGCATAGTGCTTTCAGCATCATTTACTTCCACATTTAAATCCATTCAAGATAGGGTGACCATATTGTGGTTTTCAAAAAAGAGAACATTGACAGTAGTTAATGGGTTATTTTATGCATTAGGAATCAGTTATCTAGGTTTAAATATAAAATTTAGCCTATGCAACTTTTTAAATGTTAAAAATGTATTATATGCAGAAATTAACATTAACTTCTATTTATTTATAAAATAAGAAATGGTCAATTTTCGGTTCATGATAGCTAATGCATTAACTATTGTTAAAGAGTCTTATTATAAAGTGTACACAGATTTCCAAAATCAACACAGATAATTCAAAGCATTCCTCATATTCTGGGTAAGAATCTGAGAGAATGTAATGCATTTACTAATAAAAGACTTGTGGGAAATCACAGCAGCATGTCTGTAATTTTTTAAAGCGGTGCTGTGTGTGACTGCACGCTGGCAGTGTACTGAGAGATGGAATGAGCGCGAGATGTGGGATTGGGTTTCTGCGCGTGAAAATGGTCTTTGATCATGGTGGAGCGCTTTGGGTCTTTTGAGCATGACAGCTCGGGTGCCAAGGACACACTGCAGCATAGACGCTCTGGACTCCAGCAGGCTTTTATCATGCTGTCTGAGAGAGAGGGAACACTCACGTACCCATACTCATTTCCTGCCACTTCCTGCTTTTCAGCACGGGCGGCTTCAAATGTCATGTGGTTATCTTCACTGGCTCTTCGTTCCTGATGTGTGTGTGTGTGTGTGTGTGTGTGTGCGCACCTTGTTCTAGCTCATGTCTGTGCTTGTGCCTCTTATAAACCATTTATAATGACTTAAATTGGCATAATTGTCATAATTTCCTCACTCTGATGTCATTTCAAACCTGTTTTGTCTGTGGACCACAAAAGAATTGAGATTTTGATGATGTCATTGTTCATCAAAACTCTTTGGTTACCAACATTCTTCAAAATATCTTTTCCATAGAGGTAAGAACGTCATACAGGTTTGGAACAACATGATACATATTTTGGGTGAACTATCCTTTTAATTGCAATTCTGTTTGATCTACTGATGAAATTAGCTATGTTTCCATCCAGAGTTGCGAATTTAACTTACAAAATTGGAATATCACATAAAACATTTACGAATAAAGAAGCGTTTCCATCCAGTGAGTCGAAGAGAAAAAAATCGTCACTTCCTGATAAACTGGTGCTAAATATCACTAAGAAAAGTAGGAGAAAGCACTGTATATAATAATTTTTGTATATAATAAATTACTTGCGTCTCAGAGCGCAGACGAAACGCAATTAACATATTATCTTGCTTTCGGAGGCAGATGCTGATGTTTGGGAACACAGTTGTGTAAGGTAATTATACCAAACCACTTTGACAACAGACTTTGCTCAGGCATTTCAGAATAACCAAAACAGCATTTCAGATGCTGTGCAACGAGTTCGGTCTGCTGATTAGTCCAGTTATGCCATCCGTCGCGCAAAGTCACATGACTTTTTTTGATGCACATTGAGGAATTTATTCGGTAAATGTGTTTCCATCGTAGTTTATGCGCATGTTTTCTTATCGGATAAGAATTTATCTGACTCAAACAAGCGCATCTTGGCGTTTCCATCCAGCAGTTTTTGATGCAATATCTCAAAATGCTCATAAAAATGGAAACATAGCTATTGTTGGTTAGTATTTAAGTGTTCAAATTGTGTGCCCATGTGGAGGATACTGCTATTACTTTTCTAAGCAATTTGACTTGAGATTGTTGCCTGGCAGCAATTGCTGTCTGAGATTGTTGGGGCTAAAAAGCCTTGGTTAATATAATTTTCCACAGTCCTAATTATGTCAGCAGAAAAGTTGTTTTAGTGGCAAATAAAGTTATTTACTTCATTTACTTTAGAATAATGTGCACTAATGAATCGTGCAAAATAAGACCTGATACTTTTAGGAAAAGGGCAAATAGAATCAATTTTGTCTCCAAAAAATGGACATTGTAGTCTTTTAAAAGCTAATGTCTTCATTATTTGTGTCTTAATCTTTGTGCCTGTATCTGTAGGACAAACAGAGCTGTTATTTAGTTCCTGTCTTCGCTTCAGGAGACTGAACATGGTGTCCTGCCCTTGAGGTGGGCACGGCCACTGGAGTGTAAGGAAACCCACCCTCACTCCTGCCCCTCTGTCCGTGTCCTGATCGCTCTAGTGGGCACATACACTTCCCTTTAATTCTCTACTGCATTACACACCACGTCTGAGCCAAGGACATCCTGTGAGCCAAACGCCTGTCCCTTCATTTTAATTTATGTGGATTATTGTGTCCTCTCTGCAAGTGCGTCCGGTGACTAATGGGTTTCAGCGGGCTTGTATTTCAGCCCAGCATGGCCATTTGAATGCCGAGCTGCTGAGAAAGTCGCCTGGACCCGCGGGGAGGAAATGTGTCCATGGCCTCGCTTACTAAAGCTTTATGTGCTTTTTAAAGGAATAGTTCACAACCCAGAAATGAAAACTGTCATTTACGTACCCACACTCATGTCACCGGTATGACTTTCTGTGGAAAGTATCGCGATATGCGATATTATCGGCTTTTTTTTTTTAAACTGTTTTTTTTTTTTGCTATGTAAATGAGTGTTATGATGTGGCCATCAGGCAAGAAGGAGATTCAAAAACAAAACAGGCTTTATTAATAATCCACACTCTAAATGAACATGCAGGAGAATAACGCAAACCACACAGTGCATAAACGAGAACTGACCAAAAACAACTGAAACACAGGGCTATATAAAGAGGGATAGAACAAAGGAAAGTCAACTAGATGTATGTGAAACTAATACGTAACTATTACAACTTACGAGGACATAATCAGTAACCAATGAACCCGAAACTAAACAGAGCGGGGAAACAGGAACTAAAGGAAAAAAAGAACAGAATGTGAAAATAAGGGTCCACATAACAGAACATAAACCTGACAATAAGCTTGTTGGGCTATTGTTTATATGTATAACAGTTAGTTATCGAATCTGACTGGACGAAAGGCTTTCTAAGACTGCTGATATTTCACCAGTATCAACACTGCTTGTCTCTGCACACTGCACATTCTAGACAGACTGTCAGTCAGTGCAGGTCACATTGTTACGCTACTAGGTGGTGGCAAGGGCTGTCTATGAGTGAGTCATTAAACCGGTAATTCAAAAACACTGATTCATTCATTGGTGTTGAAATGATTTTAACTTTTTGCGCCACTTTACAAGGCTCAACAGACCAGCAATGGGGTAACGCTGAAGCTGATGCTTCACTTCATAGAGACCAATGGCATTGATTCAATGCATTGACCAGCACTGACGCCATTCATGGGAAATGCCCTTAAACGTCAAAGATCTCCTTCCTCTTCAGACATGGCAAACATATTTTTTTTTTTAGGAATATATGACTTGACCTGAAGAAGGACAGACGCAGGTAATCGCTCAGTCGATCTCTCTCTCACTGTCTGTTTAGGCTTGTTTAGTGCAAATCTGCGGAGCCTCTGTACAAATCACAATGGTAAACAGTCTTGAGTAAAAAGCCATTTGGTGGAAAAAATACATTCTTCACTCTTATCATTATTAACTTATTTAACATTCAATACACATGCATGAAGTGTACAACAAGAAAAACGTGAACATCGCAGTTGCGGTATTTGCTTGCCTTTCTCTGCGGTTGGCTTGTCAGTATCATGGTATTACAATATTGAGGTTATCGCGACAGCCCTACTCCGTCTCGCGCACAGTCGGCGCAAACTTTTCAAAGTATACTCCGTTCACAGTGAGTATGGATTAATGTGTTTGGCACATGTGGATGGGGATTCAAATATGGCATGTTAAGATGCTTTGTGCAAGATTTAATGATTCAGTGATACCAAATTGGTTGTTGCATGGCTTATCAACATGCAGCAAGTTTAAATATAGGTAAGCACTAAACAATTGATGGCAAGAATTTCAGGGAATAAAGACTTCAATTTCTGTGTTTTCCTCACATGAAACTGTTGGGTGACTTTAGAACAATAACAACAACATTTATTTATAAAGCACATTTAAACACAATATGGATTGATCCAAAGTGCTGTACAAAGCAGGTCTACACAATAAAAACAATTACATGTTCCCAAAAGCTAAAGAATAAAAATACTCTTTAAGAGTAGATTTAAAAATGTGCAATTAAGGAGCAGACCTCACATGATAGGGGAGACCATTCCAAAGCTTGGGCCCAGCCACAGAAAAGGCCCGATCAACCTTTGATTTGTAGCGACACTGTGGCGCAGTTAAGAGCAAGTGATTAGAAGATCTAAGTGCCCTAACCTAAGATTACTCCAAGGTTTTTGATGTGTTTGTGTACATTGGTTGAGAGAGGACCTAACTGGGCTTCGAGATCAGGGGAGGAATTTGCAGGACAACCTAAAATTAAAACCTCTGTTTTATCCTCATTTAGCTGCAGAAAATTATTTGACATCCACCTCTTGATATCATTTAAACATTTCAATAACACATCGAATGAAACAGTGGTCAAGCCTTACTGGAAGGTAAAACTGAGAATCATCTGCATAAAAGTGATATGAAATGTATTTCTGAAAAATGTGGGCCAAGGCAAGCATATAAAGGGAAAACAATAAAGGTCCCAAAATGGATCCCTGGGGCACACCACACAAAACAGGTGCAGATGATGAGGAAAATTTCCCTAAATTTACAGAATAAGTCCTATTCTTGAGGTAAGAAGCAAACCGTTGTAATACAGTGCCTTTGACACCTACCATACATTCTAGTCTTTAGAAGACTTGAAATACCTCTCATGGGTAATATGAGCTTCTTTCATGGTGTTATTTGTCATTTTTGGAGCTAAAGAGATCCCATTCACTTCAATTGTATGGCAAAAAGCAGCCAGGACTTTCAGCCAAAGATCTGCTTCTGTGTTCCACAGGAAGTCATACGGTTTGGAACGACATGACAGAATTTTCATTTTTGGGTGAACTATCCCTTTAATTCTTAGTGTGTGTGTTTGTGTGCGCGCACCAGTGGCCTGCTCATCAGGGTGAGTCATACTGTGGGGCGGCTCTGCCACCTGTGATGGTGGGAGATTAGTTACATTGTACATAGCAACGCCCTTTTCATGGTTTACACTCGCCTCCATGCCACCCCCACCCTCTCTTTTCCTCTCTCACTCTCTCTCTTTCTCTCTCAGATTCTTTCATTTCACTCTTTACAGTGCCACACTGATTTTCTCACCACACAAACAGCCACTGAAAAACTCGTCTGCGCAACAGCAAACCAAAAAACCATGACGAGGGGGAAAATACAATAGCAGCCTGTGCGTGCTTGTTCTTTCAGTACGTGGCTCTTAAGAGCTTCCTGATCGCTGCAGTGGTGGAGTGTGTGTGTGTGTGTGTGTGTGTGTGTGTTAACCGCTTGTGTAACCAGGCTCTGGAGGAAGCAGGCAGCCTGACCCAGTTCCAGACTCAGGCAGGCCGAGAAACATCGCTCACTGGACGGATCGGACTTGTTCCCTGGCACCGCTGACGACAGACTCGCTAACAGTCTGATGCTCAGATACAGAAAGACGAGCAGAAGAGGGAGCGAGTGAGCGAAAGAACGAACGGTCCGCTTCACTTTTTAGTCCTCCTCGCCCTGTTTCTTTGAGCTCTGCGGCAGCGGAGGCTTTTCTCTCATTCTGTGTTTCCTGTCAGCCACATAAAATGTCTGACATGTGGCCAGCGTCTGAGCAGGGAAGGTCTCTTTTCAAAGCACGCCTCTTCTTTTAAAGACCACAAGACGCCTTTGAGAGAAACTTGTGCTTGTTTGTTTTGCCTTTCTTCCTCTTTTTCTCTCGCTCATCTGCGTCCCACTCGAGTTTCTTTAACTTGAGCGGCGCGTGTCCACTGACCGAGCTCCACCATCGGCTTGGGCTCATCCTCAAGACCAGCGAAGAGGTAAACAATCTCTTGTTTTCCATAAATAAGCCTTTTTACGACTTTCAGACTGTATAGCCTGAAGACGTTGAGGTAAATGTCTCATGTTGAGCCGGTTACATCAGGGCGGGTTGGATCATTCATGTCTTCGTCTAACAGGATGTTTATCAACCATCTGCTTGTGTGCAGTCAATTGTGTTATTGTGTCTACAGCTACAGGGCGCTAACTTAACTGGTCGAAAGCACAAGCGCCTTTTAAAAGCCTTGCAAAAGCGACAAGCCTTCTCTCTTGTGCACAAAAAACTATCAAGGACAGACCGGCAGAACTGAGAATTAAAGTTGCAGGGGATTTTTCCTGCTTGTACGCTTATTAAAGCAGTAGTGCGAAAGACATGTGAGCGGCCCAGACAGACAGTGGGTGTCGGATAGAACTGCAGCTGTGTGGAAAGCCCCCGCTTATTTGAGACGGGGATGGATGTGCCTGTTTTTGGTTGGGCGTTGGAACAGGGGTCGTCTAGTGTTGGTTAGGTTGATAGCAGACGGAGGTGTCTTGTGTTTTGACAGGCCTGTTCGCTCATTCCAGCGAAGTAAGCTGATTATATCGTCCTGTTCTCTCTCTCTGGGGCAAAGTCTGGAGGGGCATTTAATCTGCTTGATCCACTGAGAAGTGTACTGCCTAAAACGGTGTATGTATGTGTGTGTTTGAGGGAGGAAGGGCAGGGTTGCACTATGACCCATTTAGCAAACAGCTCCTTCAATGCAGCACTGTGCATAGTGCGGCTGTTTCTAATTATGCCTCTCAGATCCGAGAGAGAGAGAGAGGACGAGAGACAGTCTTGTTCCAGAACTGTCATTTTAGATGGATAGTTCACCCAAAAATGAAATGGTCATTGTTTACTCAACATCATTTTGTTCCAAACCTGTATAATTTTATTTCTTCTGTGGAACACAAAAGGCAATGTTTTGAGGAGTATCCTGAGTGCTCTTTTCCATACAAGGAATGTGGAGGGGGACTGTCAAACCACGAGTAGGACAAAATGCACCATAAAAGTGGCACATACAACTGAAAGGATTAGTTCAAATTAAAATTTCCTGATAATTTACTCACCCCCATGTCATCCAAGATGTTTGTCTTTCTTTCTTCAGTCGAAAAGAAATTAAGGTTTTTGAGGAAAACATTCCACAGTTTTTCTCCATATAGTTATATATTGTACTTCACCAGGGTACAATGGGTTGAAGGTCCAAATTGCAGTTTCAATGCAGCTTTAAAGGGCTCTGTATGATCCCAGACGAGCAATAAGGGTCTTGTCTAACGAAACGATTGGTCATTTTCTAAAAAAAATACATTTTTATACTTTTTAACCACAAATGCTTGTCTTGCACTGCTCTGCAATGCGCCACGCATTACGTAATCACGTTGGAATGGGCACACGTGACGCAGGCGAAAGTATCGATCCAGTGTCTGCAAAGCGAACGTTTGCCCTTTATAAAAAAAAAAAAAAAAGGTAAAACAACGATGTCAGACGATTTTGAAGTTGGAGGAGAAAATGAGATGGAGTTTTTCGCCCTACCGCGGTACTTCCGCCTACGTCACGCATTCTTTCCAACTGAAGAAAGAAACACATAAACATCTAGGATGACATGGCGGTGAGTGAATTATCAGGAAATTTTATTTCTGAAGTGAACTAATCCTTTAAAGTTCAGTCTGTTCCTACATAAAGGTAATATGGCTTTAGAAGACATGGAAAACATGAGAGAGTCTTGTTGCAGAACAGTCATTTTTAAACCAAAAGTCATATGGGTTTGTAACAATATGAGGGTGAGTAAATGATGACACAATTTTCATTTTTGAATAAACTATTCCATTAATTCCTGTCTTATCTTTGTTTTGTTCAGGTCCCCATTTCAGATTGGTTGAAATGATAAAGTTGTGTTTGCGCTGTTATTATTGGATGTTATGAGGGAATGTTGGTTGGGTTTCAATTATTGTGTGTGTGTGTCTGTGTGAGGTGGGATATGTCAGACAAATGTGGGAAAGTACCGTTCCTCTTGCTGGGATGTGTTTTTTTCTGCAGTGTGTTGTGGTTTCTCATGAGTCTGTCTTTTCTTAGGATGGCAGAGGGAATGTGCAGCTTTCTCTAGAGCAGGACACACACATACTGCCTGCTTTGTGCTTCTCTTTAGAAACACATTAGACAGGAAGTGACCATTGAACTGAAGTTGGTCGTTAGAGCTGACTTGGCCGGGTGTCCCAACCTTCTGCTCAATTTCACTGTTTTATAGGGATGAAGTTCTGCGGTGAGGTTGTAAATCTTGTGTACTGCAATATTATTTGGAATAGTATGGCTCACTCTCTGTCTCTGGGTGCGTTCGCGATGTTATACTGCTGTGCTACTGCTAGCAGCATGTGTTCTGACAGTATACAAATCATAGTATACAAATATGTATGCATGGAATATCAAAATATGCAGTAAAAACTGCATGGACCTTCCATTTCCAGTGTGATGAATAAAGCAGAAGGCACATCAACCACAGTTTAACTTTTTTATGTAACATTTACGTAACATTTGGGAAACTCAGAGTAATGACATCATACTGATAGTAATTTAGAAGAAGCAATACCTTTAGTGAGGTTAGTCAGTCATGTTCTGTGGTGTCAGTAACCCCTGATCTGCTCTGATAAAAGTAGATTGCTCCCATTATCAATGACTAAGCTGCCTACACTGCAAGTGTGCGATGAACACACTGACACTGATCTAGATTTGTTGCATCATATAGCTCTCTGGCAGTGTTGTTGTTTCTCCAGCAAACGACATATCTGTTGTGGAGGAAGACGCCATATCCAATGTTCCATAAACACCCGGAGTGTTTGCAGGCGGCTAGTTCCCCCCCAGGATGTCTCAATCACAACTGTTACTAATTCAGTTCTCGTGTTTTCAAGAGGCTGTTCAAAACACACTACAAATGTGCTGCTTGCTATGCAGCATCTAATGTATACTGCCTACTAAATGTGTCACATGACCTCACTATATTGCATGTTTATTTTACTAAATATGTCCCAAGTGACAGTGTATTTTAAGAAACCAATTTTGTGTAAAAATTCACTGCCATCTATCGACATATTTCAGCATGATCGTCTATACAGTTCTATACAGTAATTTCCATACCTGTCCAACAAAAAAGAAGCAATTATTCAGGATTTTCTCGGTCAACAAATCTTGTATGCAGTACCAATGTTTACGCTATTTTTTTTTTTTGGTCTTTGTCTGTCTTTCTGTCTCCTGGCTCTGCATTTTGCCCTTACAGAAACTGATTTCTCAAGTTTTATAAATGTAATTTTCACTCATCGCATCACCAAACAACACTACGCTACTGGCATACAGATTGACGTAATACAAGATGAGACAGAACAAATCAGCTTGAAAGACAACGACAAGAAGTCTACTAATAATCAGAATTACATTTGATTGAGTAGTGTTGAATGTTTTAAGATATTCATTTCTTTAACATATTTTCTTTAACATATTTTCCCCCTCCTTCCTCCTCCCACTTATTAAAGTAAATTAACTTAGTGAGGTCCTGTGACACTTTTAGAAGGCACAAAAGATAAATTACTGCTTAGTAAGTAGCGCACTTCTGCATTTTGAACATACGGGAATGCAAGAAGTGAATTAATAAAAGTTGTTACTCATTCATGATACTATTTGTGGTCATAACGGCTGTCTGCTATGACTGTTTTTGCAGGTCGTGTAAAATTTGCAGCCCACCATTTTGGCGATTTGCACATGATTTGAGGGCCTGCGTCAATGCAAAAGAGACAACAGAGAGATGTATTGATATGTTCAAGGAAAGACAGAGCATCTGTCCGTCACTGTTAATGACTACTTCGCTGCGACATCCCACACGTGCATGTGTAAGCGCAGTCGGCGTTCCTTCATGACCTTCATCAGATCGTCCCGGAGCATCCAGCCTCCAGCACACTTGGCTATGCATGAACCCCCCTCACAGCTCCACGCACATTCCAGTGCACTCAGCCTTATCAAATATTTATAGCTGAATTACGGCCCGCCGCTCAGTGCCCAGCCGAGGACCGTGTTTTGGAGATGCTTTGTCTGCCACAGCCAGCCTGTGCTTTCTCTGAAAGAGCCCCTCCTTTCATTGGCCTCTTTTTGTTCTTGCAGAGGGAAGGGGATGCATGTATTGTGTGTGTTTTCGTGTGCGCGGCTGCAGTCGTGTGTGTGTATCATGGATCCACTCAGGTGTATCTGTATTCTGGAGACACGCAGCAATTATTGCGCTGTCTGTTTGCCAGCTTGATTGTGATGAGAGGTAACTCCCTAATGACAAGTGGCAGATGTGACCCAGTTGCAGTCGCTCAAGGAAGTGCTTTTGCTGTTTGTCGGTGTTTGTGCATGGAGGTGTTGCAGGGGTGATATCTCGTTTCTGATGAAATCCTCTGGCTGTAAAGTGCAAAATGCTGCCGTTGTGATGTTGAATGTTTCATTTTGCTTTCAGCAATAGATTGATTGCTACCAGAGGTCGTCTAGATTTTAAATCACATACTTGTTTTCTGAAATCATTGAGTAAAAGTTCGGCTGCACCTGCAGACCTGCTCAGAGGACTCTGTATTTTCTTTTCTTTTGTATGTTTTTACATTTCTTCTCACAGCTGTATCAAGTGTACATTTTCCCGAGGATTATATTGTGTGTTTTTATTAGAACAACAAAGCCTGGTTTTCCTTTAAGAGATGTAGATCTGCTGTTGCTATATTTATCTGTCCTAGAAACAGCTCGTGTTCCTGTAGCCTTGATTCAACTCTCTTTACGCCGAAGAGGAGGTAGACAACAGCAGTGAACCTCTACTACAAGTCTGATAAATTTACGCTGATTCTAGTAAATAAAATTCAAGTTTCTCTGCATAAGATTGAGATACTGGACTATGAATAAAGCTGGGTATTGGCAACTACACAATATGACACAAACTAGGTATGTTTTGAATGCACAAATTTTCTTCAATCCAAATGAATCCATTCCATTTTCAGATTCTGAAAGTTTTTTTACGTACCATAAACTTTGCAGTCCCATTTGCATATTCGTTTACATGTGTATTACATCTATCCTGAACAAACTTTCAGTGCATGTGTCACTGGAGCTACCGCAAACGTAATTGCAGTTTTAGTTTTGATGACATGTATATAAAAAATGTCAAAAAAAGCTATATTTAACACTGACCAGTTCGTAAGACTTAAAGAAACATATGCATCATAGAACTGCGCATATGCGCAAGATATTTTATCTGATTGAGAATATATCAAGGATAATTCGATAGAATCGAAATTTCATTTCGATCAATTTCAGTCGGATTGATTGAGTTGTTTACATGAAGGCTTTCAGTTTGATTGATCTATCTGACTATGAACAGATTATTAGGTTGCATGTAAACGTGGCTAGTGTCAAGCATCTATCATGATTCAACTTTGGGTTTGGTTTGAATCTCTTAGAAATGTGAGTTTCTGAGTTTTAATGAAACTGTAGGAAATGATATGATTCTGCACACATATAAAGTAAAAATTGATGCAAAGATTGATGCAACATCATAAGGAAAAAGAATTACAATTATATACGTTTGTGATATCGACACAGCCTTACCATCACACAGCCTTAGCATTGACTACTTATAAAATGGTTACTTCACTGCAAAAATATTTTATGCTAGGGCTGTTTAACAATTAATCACGATTAATCTTGATTAATCACATCCAAAATAAAAGTTTGTGTTTACATAATATATGTGTGTGTACTATGCATTTATTTTGTATTTATAAACAGATATTACACATACATTTATATATTTAAGAAATATTTACATATATTTATATTATATTTATATATAATTTAAATTATATATAAATATTTATTGATTTTTATATTTTATATTTTTCTTAAATATATACATGTATATGTATATGTTTATAAAATAAATATACACAGGACACACACATGTATTATGTAAACACAAACTTTTATTCTGGATGTGATTGATCACAATTAATCGTTAAACAGCCCTATTTTATGCATAATAATTTTTCATTTTATTCAGCAAATTCATTATGTGCCATCATTCAGCTAAAAAATATAGTCCCTTGCACAATTTCACATTATAGGTGTTACTATATAATGTATTTTAGAATCCCTTGAAAGTTGTATTAACCATTAACTATGTGCACCAAATCTTTCAGCTGGGTTTTAATTGTAGGTCAGTACTCCATATAGAAGTCAAATTCAGTAGCAGTTCACTTGACTGCTTGTGAGGCTGATGAAAGGTTTATTTTAGTAGTGTAAATCTACAGCTAGTCTTTCCCCTGCTGCTGCAGGATCAGGTTCAATGAGAGACAGTCAATACAGAACATCTGACCTCAAATCTGAAACAATCAGAATTATTCAGCTAGACCTCAGAGATCACAGATCACAGAGATCGGTGGTCAGACGCTTAGTGTTTACTGGTCTAAAAACTCTTCCTGCTGGTCAGTGTGGTTACATTTCACTTTTAAGGGTTGTTTTGGAGGCAGCCAGACATGGGCATGTCTATCTGACCTCTGTTGATAGAAATAGAAATGGTCGGTTGTGAAGCCAAAAGTCCAGCATGGATCACATGCACACAGTTGTATAAGATGCAGTGTGTGCAGTTTTTTTTTTTTTTTAATGCTGTTAAACTATTTAGGGGTTAAATTTATTTGTTTACAGATGGCTCCTTTAACTCTAAAAAATCAGCCGCACAGAAGAAAATTGGTGTTAATTGTAAGTAGAAAAACTGATAGTGTTTTCTGTTAAAAAAATCTTTGTTTTATTTACTTTGAAAAAGCATTTACAGTGTACAATGATGTACAGCACTTACAGTGTACAGTGATTGCAAATGCAACAAAAATGGCAAAGCTCAAAACACTCTTATTGAGAATGCAGTCTAAATGTCACAACAACAAGTGCTTTGAATACAATCTTAACTTGTTAATGAACTCCAGTTCTGCTTGTAGGAATGTTGTAAATGAGAAACTAAAATGACATTTAAATCCATAAGCTCTTAGTATATAATGTTTAGAGTAGCACAACATAGTTATAGATGTGTTCCCTTCCCAGCAGACATGAAGAATAGATTGTGATGGTGATCATGTGCAGCTAGTCTCATGACTGCCATGTCTGCTTGTAGTATGAAGACTTCGACCAGATGGCATGCCATTTTCACACACACTATACACACACACACACACACACACACACACACACACACACACACACACACACACACCCACGTACGTTCAGCTTTGTACTGTACTGTGAGGCCAGGCTTGTAATGAATCCAATTACTGTCCACTCAGTCCAGCTCTTGTGTAGTCATACTAGTGCCAATTTAGCCTTCTGATTCAATTAGAGTCTCAGGAAAGACCTCTAATCTAAGGTGAAGCTGCAGATGTTTACTGTGCCGTGAGAACATTCTCTCAGAGCCCAAACATGCAAAGTTTAGTTCACACAAGCGCATGGTCACTGTTCTTGAGTGGTGTTGCATCCTTTTGTTATTTTATTTAGGTTTCCTGTGGGTCTTTAAAATATGTTATAATTTTAAGAGGTTAAATATGGGGCCAGAAAAACAGGAATTGTGCCAAATGTGGTTATTAAACTTCAGAAGACAATGATTTAATTTAATAAATGCAAGCACTGCATGTTCAAAGTAAAAACGCAGCGCTGTTGAACGTTCTACAGGCTCACGGTTTCAGAGCAGTTCGCAACCAAAGAATACTGCAAAGTTATGCCGAGCGGTTGCTAATGATCTACTGTTGATGAATTATGGCAATGTTTACTTTATGGTGTGTATATTGTAATATGTTGCAGATGGTTGTAAGAATGCATATTTTATCTCACTCATCTTTTGAATGATCAGCTACATGTAGTAAAGCAAAGACATTTCAAGATAAGAGTCTCTGTATAGTTTGGGCTTGTTCAAAATAATAAAAGTCCCGCAGCATGCATAAAATCTTTTTTTCTGGATGCTATTGGTATCTGGCATTTAATTCAACAAACTCTTGTGGCTTCTTCTGGGCCGCCCAGTAAGCAAAGACTAACAAGTCCATTTAACACATTCAGTATCTAGATTTTACTAGAATTGGCACTATAGTCAGTTTATTGTCTTTATTTAAACACATTATTATCATATCAGCAAAATCTAATATCGATTTACCTCTAACTCATATGTTTTGATATATTAGTACTCCAAATTTTATACTTTACAGTATGTATTGAATAAAACATGTCTTGAGTATTTTAAACTTGCAGTTACCCTGTTTTGCAGTTGAATGTGAGCCCCAGCCAGAATCTGAGAAACGATTTATGTTGAGATTGTATGGATTTGTTCGGTATGGAAACTGTATTCGGTATAGATATCGTATCCATATGGTATTATGGATATGGTATGGATACCATTCTATTGGTAAAACTTTACAATGAGGTTTCATTTGTTAACATTATTTAACAACACTAGTTACACAAGCTAACAATGAATAGTACAGCATTTATTAATTTTTGTCAATGCTAATTTCAACATTTACTAATACATTTTTAAAATCAAAGTTTGTTAACATTAGTTAATGCACTGACAACTAACATGAAACAATAAATAATGCACAAACTAACATGAAACAATAAACAATTATATTTTTTACTAAATAACATTAACAAAGATTAATAAATGCTTTAAAAATATATTTGTTGCTCATTGTTAGTTCATGTTAGCTAATGCATTCACTGTTAACAAAAGGGACCTTATTGTTAAATGTAACCATTTTATTTGTGCAAGTCTCAAAAAGATTTAGTTTGAAAGATGCAGCCCTGTTTATTGGTTCATTGGCAGGAAGTATATTGCTCACTTGAAATTGTTCATATTTAACTATAGGTTTACATAATCCTTTGTTATCATACTGTTTATACTTTACTTGGTTAACTATTAATTCTGGGTACTCAGGTTTCAAGAGCTCACACTGTACTTTTGTTGTTGTAATACTATTGTTTGAATCGCAAAAAATAGAAACCCGTAGGTGTGCTTTCTGTCACGGTTCCTCATTTTTAGCGGTTTCCTCGGATGCTGAAACTAAAACCGTGCACATGAAAGTTTATCTGACTGTACAAAGCATATGAATATTTATTGAGGTATGCACTGAGGTTAGTGTGTGATTGGTTGTACGTTGGTAAACAGTTCCCTTTTATATTCTAACAAATTCACAGCAGTAACCCCAGAGTAAATACAGTGCTGACCCCCATTCAAAATAGTGTGAAATGTTGTTTAACCTACAGTAGGGTATAAAAGACCATTCACCCAGCATTAAACACTGTGTGATTGTGTGATGTTTAGGTTGGGTGAATGCGAAAAGGGATGCATCAAACTTATTTGTGTTCTGTTTGAGCTGTCAAGCATGACGCTCTTTATTTTTTTAGCTTCTGAAGCCCAGAGGATTGACTAACCTGAGTGTTTTCTGTTCTTACAGACGTTCAAGCCTCTGGTGGGGAAGACAGTGTTTGGGTCCATCACAGCTATCGAGTTCTTCTCTGACAGACACCTGGACTTCTTGACGGAAGAAGGAGCCTTTCAGCCCTATCAGGTGAGAGTCTCTTGGTCTCATTTAGGGTTGTCAAATGTATCGGTACCAAGTCGGTACTGAAATTTTAAAAATGTGACGATACCAGCATTTCCCCCTAGCATTTTTGAGCGCTGTTGAGCAGATTCTTATACACCTCTGATTGGCCATTGCGTTCACACGCTCAACAGATATGTCTGTGATTGGCTACAATGATCAACTCTTCAAAAACATATTGTAAATAGACATCTTTGACGCTCTTCACCGAGCGTTTACACAGATGCACACGGGAGCGTTTGAAAGCAGGCTATCAGCGGATATATTAGGGATCAGATAGACATATCTGTTGAGCGCATGAACACAGTGGCCAATCAGAGGTGTTTAAGAATCTGCTCAACAGCACTCAAAATGCTAGGGAGAAATGCTGGTATCGTCACATTTTTAAAATTTCTGTACCGACTTGATATTGAAGTTGGTACTTTTGACAACCCTAGTCTCATTTGCTTTGCATTTTCTATAACATGTCAGAGTTACTTTAGCCTGTGTTTACACTGAGCTAAAAGGTGACTGCCCATGTAGGGATCTGTAATAGCCTTGTCCGTTTATCAATCTTGTCTTCCAAGATGAATTTTCTGGTTCTGGTTCTGGTTAAACTACCCTCAGGTTGTTTGTCCTTCCCTTGTTCCTCGAAATCATTTGCTAGTATTCCCCCGCCATCAGAATACGTTCCCTCCAGCTTCCACTAATGGATGCTGCTGGGTGGATGGGTGTACAAGCTGGTCAGCTACATGAGTTTGCCTCCATAGGCGCTTCATGCTCAGAGCACTAATAAGGACAACAAACAGCCTCTTCTATTGTTCTGTGCTAAGCCACTCTCATAAACAGCTTAATTAATCTAGCTTAGATAAAACACACAGTGGCAGAGAGAGAGGCTCTGAAAACAAACACACATGACAGATGGGAGGAGATGCTCTCCACTGCTGGATTCATATTCACGACATGTTTTATCCCCAGTGTTGCGGGCTCACCTCCATCCTGCATGACGGATAATGAAAGGCCATCTGCCAGCATCGTCGCTCTCATATCATTGCGCTGAACCCAAACCTGGGTGTGTCGTGTTGGGGGAAATTGTTGTGATATTTTTGAGGGGAATAATGAAACGGGTCCTTGTTTTGTGACTACTGCAGTAGTGTGGTTTACGGTGCATGCTTTCAGCGTTCACATTTCCGTAGTTGATTTGAACTAATCTATGGGGATGTTTGTGGTTAATCTCTGCAGGAAGTAGAAAAAAATAAATGCTGATGAGTTTACAGTAAATGTAGCAAATATACAGTATCAATAATATGATGTGATATGAAGATATTAGCTGTGTTCCAAAACTTGTAAGTGTCATAGCTGTGCTTGTGATTAAAAGGTTGTTTTAGTAAGTAGAAAAATATGCTACCTTTTAAGGTTCCTCATTGCATGCCAACCGCCTACGTTCCACTAGAATCTCAGTACTACTCAAGCTTCCAGTTAGTGTTCTTCAATAGCAAACTGTTGTGGTAGCCAACTCTTTTTGTCATATTTCTAATAATTGTTGATCACAGCAAATTATAGGCCTGTTATTTCTAGGGCTCTCAAAGTTAGCGTGTTAATTTTGCGATTCATTTTTTCTTTTTTTTTTTTGTGCATTTTGGCAGGGCAAGTAAAAACCTGAACCAGCCCAACTTGGTCAGTAGATAAAAACCTTAGCGTTGAGCCCTGATATATTAAAAGCACAGCTAAATGTGACAATTATTACAATTGGTTTATAGAGAGTAGAAGGACAGCAGCAGTATACAAACTGAACAGCAGCTACTGTTAGTGCCGATTGGTCAGAGGTTATTTAATACAGTAGTTTAAATTATACACAACTTGTAACCACATTATTATTTTACTCTTGCTTGGTGGAGACTGAGACACTGCCACCACACAGAGTGAGCATGTATGTGCCTTTTGCATCATTAAAATGTGATCAGTTTATATGAGCATCCAGTTGAGAGATGTATCAAATAGGGGTGTTGAAATTAATTGTTTCCACAATGCAACGCAATGAGGACGTTGAAGATTCTGCATCAATGCAGTAATAGACCATAATCGATTATAGCCTACTGACATTTCTCTGAAGTTATCCATCGCATACTCACTTCTCGTGCTAGCGTAAGATGGCGGAGTGCAATCTAGAGTTTTGCGTAAGGGTAAAAGATTTTCCCACGCAGATTTTGCTCATGTTCAGGTCGGTCATGCGAATTTGCCGCGCTTATTAACCGAAAGCTGCTTGGTTTGAAGTGACTTCTGTGTGAGCAGTGCTTTATTCATCTCTACATAATTAACAATGGACAATGCTTTGCTAACTGCACCTTAAGACTTTTGGAGTCAAGTGTTGACACAAGCTCGATTTTCATTTGTCATGCCGTTTTGTTTTCAAGTTTTAATGCAAAAGCAAGTACTTGTAGCATACTCAGCATTGTCACAAGGGCTGTTATACTGTCATCTTTACGGTCAGTTTTTTTTCTGTCGGGTCGACATCTGCCACGGTGGAGCAAAAGTTTAAAGAGAATCTTTGTCAGCTATTGGTTTATAGCCGTTTTCTAATGTCAAGCGCTGTTTGTGTGGTGCATATGCATGTTGCTGTCCGAGTGACGGGTGTGTCAAGTATCAGTCACTTAAGAGATTCCTTTTTAGTTGGGTTGTTTAGACCTTATTTAATCATTTGACCATTAGGCAACTCACTACAGACTACGAGTGTGTTTCATTCCCAGGTGAAAATGAGGTTATGGTGCTACAGTCACGGACACACAGTCTCACACTCAACAATTTGCACACCTCAAGCATTTATTTCTTCTTCCCTACACTTTCACTCACAGCTGAGAAATGTCCTCAAAAGGAGTATTCCTCAGTCCCAGATCTGCCTCTGTGACTCTCACGGGACTCTCACACATTCCAACAAACCATCTTGTTCTGGAATCAAAAACACGCCTCCTTTTAAAAATCCAAGGTCTGACCTCTGAAGTGCTTGGGAACTCTGCGTCTTTTGCTTGCTGGAGTGTGATGAGCTGGCTTGCTCACATCCTGTCCTGGCCTCTTTTCTCCTTCACGGATTTTTTCCACTGTGCAGCCTGATCCAGGGATGGATAGAGGAGAGGCTGGAGCCTAGGAATCTGTTTGGCATAATCGCAACAATTGAGGCTCTGTGTGCGAGGCCAGCCGGCGAGAGAGAGAAAGAGAAAACAGGAGTGCTGTTTTGGTGTGCATTACTGGAAGAGACGACTACACGCTTGTGACTTACACTCATTGTTCTCTGTGGGCTACATTACTGAGTGGGATTGGGTCTGGGCATGCATTTGCATTCGTTTATCCTTGAGTGGAATGGAAGAGGAGGAATTTGACCTCTGACTTCAGTGTGGCCACATAGAAGACTTGAGAACTCTAAGTAACGATGAAACATGCTCTTGTTTACTGTCATGGCAGTTAAGCCATTAAATCGCTGGAGGTCGCAAAGTCGCTGTGATGTTGGTCTCTAGTAGCTGTATCCAACCATATCAGTACTGTTTGCACTACCTTTAAGGGCCTAAATGGATTTTCTGGACATTTATCCACATTTTCTTAGCTGATTTTGGGGCAAATTCTGCAGAAATTGATTTAAAATATATCAATGTTATAGTAATAAAACATCATAATATGTTAAAATATTTAGTTGTCATCTAATATGCATTTTTTGATGCAAATATCTTAGAGCAGGGTGACCGATGACTAGAGCTGCACGATTCTGGATAAAATGAGAATCACGATTTTTTGGTTTCAAATAGAGATCACGATTCTCCCACGATTCTGAATATACAACCAAACAAAATAACATGTAATTTACTAGAGGTTCTGACAAAATATTAATTGCTGACTCTAATTGCTGGAAAATGTTTGAATGAATTATTTAAAAAATGGTTTTGAATGAATTCAATGACTCATTAATAAATACTTGTTTCATTGCTGGATGAATCATGAATCTTTTGAATGAACGATTCAATGACAAATACATTTTTTAACAGTTGTCGCCACCTAGTGGAATTAGATGTAATTGATACAACCATTATTTGACATGCCAAGTTCGTTTCAAAAGGTAGTTTGCTCTATTTTGATCGCTATTGTAGACATCGGTGTTTAAATACTAACTTAAAACTTATATCTCAGTACTTCTGTGATAATGTGAATATTTATAACACAGAAATAACTAATGTGTGATTCAAAACGGCTCTTTCTGGCTCTGGCAGCACGAACACAGATTTGAACGTTCCGGTATGATTTTGTCAAAGGTTTTAATAGACGCGGGAGAATCATTGTCATTAATAAAGTAGGATCGCGTGGGTGCTTGAATCGAGATCTTTTTCATTCTTCGTTTAGGGGTAAAACAGTTCGAAATACGTGAGCAGCAATATACTGTTATCGAACATCTGATGCCAGCCTCACTGCTAAATGTAAATATGTGCTGCGTGCTTTCCTCGCAATAACAAAATAAACACACAACAAAATTGAGAAAACAGCAAGCATTTTAATAAAGCATAAGAAAAGCATCTGAGCAATGTGGATATGTTTGTTTGCACGAGCTCTGCAATTCGGTCACATTTATTTATATAGCACTTTATACAATATATTGCTTAAAATCAAGCAGCTTTACCGTATTAAACCTAAAAAACAGTGTCAATGTCTTGTTTCTTCAGAAGTACAACTTCATTTTCTACTATAAAGCAGCTCTCCAATGTGTTCATGTTTTCACTCGCGGACGTCTGATCTCCACGGATTGAACAGGAGAAATAAAGCGGAAAAGATTTCCATGTCACCTACCTATTCTGTAATCACCACGGACCAATGGTAGTACAAAGGTGTTTACCAGCCTTTTCCGGAAAGTTTGCTTTGGCAAGCTGTTTCGAACTTGGTTTGGAGTTCGTTTTGGCCTGATTTTGTTCTAAATGACGTCACATCAGTCCGTTCTTCAATTTCGCTTGAAGTATATTGGGGCCTTTATACTTTAGATATAGATTGTAATACAGTTATAGTACTTTTCACAAAGAAGTTGTTAAAAAAAACTGTAAACGCTGTAACTAACAGTTTGAAATCAAGGATTAAAAACTATAAACATTAAATGTTTCTTAGATATCGAAGACTTGCTGCTGGGACTATGTATATGCTTGATGCTCAATTCCTTATTTCACATCAAATCACCAAGTCTCATCGAAAACAGATGACATCTATTCGCTTTATGGCTGAAATTGCTGTTGTTGTGAATAGGCCTTTAGTGTTACACCCTCTGTGTTGAGTGGTGGGATTGTTTTTGCACCATGCATATGAAGCGTGCATATACGAGTCACAGTGCACAAGCACAATATCCCACCATCCCATTTGTGTGAAATTGTATTCATGGATACCATTCAACAAAACAGAACATACATCACACTGGCGTACTCTCTTTTAATGAAGAAACATATATCACACACACATACAGACGGCTCAGCCACCCTCCCCCATACGCTCACACACTTTCACACAATCACACACAGACAACTACTGTTTTAGCATGCGTATTTATACACAAAACTGCAGTTCTCCCTGAATGATTTAATCCACAACGTATAGAATTACTCACTGTAACTGCGCTAAATAAATTACCTCAGCAACACATCACTTGAAATGACACAAACCCATACGAAAGACACAAACAGCGCCACACACACTTGTATTACCCCAGCAACAAGCTTTTTTCACACACGTCACGTATGTAGTATTGCCATAGCAACAGGAGCGCACACATCGTCTGCTCCTCAACAAAAGCTTTTACGTGCCACTGGGTTTCTTCAGCCGCTTTTGCGTTTTCCCAAAGCCGCAGCGGTTAATTGCGCTGAAATTTACGCCTCTGTTATAAGACGTCACCATTAATACTATAATAGCGTTATTATGGTATCTTTCTTCATGTCATTCCAGCTCTCCGCACAATGATTCATCCTCTGAATGCGTCATCTCTGTGAAAAGCATTCGTAGAGCGCTGGAAGGAACATCCTGTCTCCGTGCGCTCGTTCGCTGTTTACACCTCTGACTGATGCAAGCATTGTGTCAGCTCCCCACGCTGCCCACTACCATGGCAACACCTCCGCCTGCATGTTCGCTCTCCCATCTCCCATCCCAACAACATACTTTTTAAACATTGGTCTATCCTCATATGCACCTAGATATGTGCGGTATCATTACCTTTATAAAAGTGAGTTGGTGATTTGAAGCAGCGTCCTTACCTGTGCATGTCTTAACCATTTCAAACATCATAGACAGAAGCAGAATTTGAAATGACCTAATAGTGCACTCTGTCCTGTCCTAAAATGTTTCCTTAGAAGCAAAACTCTACAGATGTACCAGCATCTGTCAAACTGTTTATGAAAATGAACGCATGGTTGTGTAACTACAAGAGCCTATAAATCAGTATGATATGATTCAAAATTTTTATTAGACTACATTTGTGAACAGGCCTTTTTGTTACACGTGGAGCATAAATTTGGCCTGTCTCACCTTGACACGTGCTCGTGTCATGAACCTTCAGAGGACAGGACGACATTAACGCAAGAGCTGTGCTCTTCAGAGAGGGACAGATCAGGAACACGTCTGCCCTTTGTGTGAACAAAGAGAGTGGAAAAGAGCGAGGGAGAGAGACAAGTGAAGGAAGCAGAGGAATGCTAATAGGAGCACTCAGTCATGTGGAGCGGGATGGTAATGGGACTTCATTCATTCTTAATGAACACATTGTTAATTTCACTGACGTACAGTAACGGCCTGAGCAGCACCCTCTACGATCACTAGACTAGATATTGATTTGAATTTGGCACATTAGAGACCATTTTTTAATAACGTCTTCATTTTAAACCTGCTTTTCTGACAATGTAAGCCTTTAACTTGTGATTATTTGTGGTTAATCTGCCATCGAATCAAATCTGAACTGGTTACCAGAAGCAAATTGTACAAAATATATTTGATATTTATTATACAGTTGCACAATTTTGGACCAATAGGATTTAACTTTGGACGGGACTATCTAAAATGTCACTGCAGAAAGAAAGAAACAAACAAAAAAAGTCCTGTCATGGTTGTTTAGTATAAACAATTATGTACATGGAAGATATAGCTTGTCGTGCCTGGTTTAAGACAGCAAAAGACGGGTCACATTTTCCGTTGTTCAGCATTTTTTCTTGGCCGAAATCCAGTCATTTCAGTAGGAATCCACACGATTGGGAATTTCACATGAGGACAAAAGATTTCCCCACGCAAATTTTGCAACGGGTTCAAGTTGGTCAAGCGTTTTTGCCTCATTTGACCAACAGAAAGCTGCTTGGTTTGAAAGTGTGTGATCTGTGCTTCATGCATCGTAACACTTGACAATTGACAACACCTTTTTTGCCCTCAAAATTTTGCTAAAGTGATCACACCTTAATGCTGCTTCTAAGTGAGTAATGTCCTAACTAGGAACGACAATAAAAATTATCTCTTCCATGTAAATATGATTTTTTTTTTTTTTTTTTTTTGCCCTAACCAGCTAAGATACCAATGAGGATCATGGGACAAATTGGCCTATTTACAAATGTGTCATTGGTAACTTGGTCAGGACATGGTGTAATGCCACATCTACACTGCAAACAAGCTGCACAATGTACATTTTATAATTGGAGTGTTCTAGTTTTGTTTATTAATGTTACATCAGTCATCACACATGATCACAGGCTTGATTATGTTATCATTCAGGCAGAGTGGATTTTTAGTCTTTAGATAAAGCACTAATGTTGATTATATAGCTGTCAGAAGTAATTGCACAATGGGAGGAAACATTTTATGGTTATATTTGTACCACCTCTGTCTCTAGTCCATGTGAATCCCAGTCTCATCTGATCAGCATCAGTTCATCAGTAAACACAGATGGTGCACAGACATGGATTCTGGACCTCATTAGAAGCCATGGTGTCATTTTACGGGCAGCACCCTATAGCACGTTCTTATGGGTCTGCATGGCACCAAATCTCAGTGAAGACTTATTTATTGGCAGGCACACTTCTGTGGCTTATGCCTGTCTAGAACAGCAAATATGAATGATGTCACATGGACAATACAAACGAGATGTCTCTGAAATATGATTCCTTCGGAGTGCCAGGGATCAGTACAGAACACTTCTGATGACAACTTTCAGCTGTTGAATGAAGAGGGGCTGTTTGTCGAGAACATGGAGACAGGCTGGAGAAAAAGTGCAAGATCCACGCCCAGCCTTGTTCCCAGGCTGCAGGCCGCTGGACAGAGAGCAAGAGAGGGGAAGGAAGCTGTTTTTATCTGGGTCAGAGTTTGGATCTGGAAGCACTTTCCTATTTCCCCCAGTGCCGAGCACCACCCTGTTTCGCAGTGTCTTCCACCGCAGCGCCATGTGGAAAATCCTAGAACATATTGCTGTTAAAGTGATGGATGGCAGCCCGGTGCGGAATGGGGTGGGGGGGATGGAAAGAAAAGTGCATCTGCTCCGTCCTTCACAAGGGGGTGTGTGCAGAGGAGGTGGAGGAGATGAGATTACAGCTGAAGTCTTGCTGAAGACCAGACTGTAGGAATGAGATCACGTCTCTCTCTGTGATTTAAATTTCATTGTGCTTATGCACAACATTCGTCATTCGTCTGATTGTGAGCTGCTTCACATTCCTGCTAGCATGCATTGCCCTGATCAGAAACATTTTGACATGAGATAAAATTTGTTTTATTTGGATGCTCTTCTTTCTGTCGTTGAGTGGAAGGGTGATGGGGAAATCAGGCTGTCCTAATAGATTCCAATCTTGGATGCCACCAAGAGAGAAAGTGCCCCATGCAAACTGCAGGCCAATAAATAAATCATGTGTCCGGCAATGCTCTTGCTTTAAAATGGAAACTAGAATGAAGGTGTTTGTATGTGTGTGTGAGTAATGCAATGGTTGTCACTAGGGAAAGGAGGATAGAACAGTTTACTTTTGCCCAAGATTAGGCACACTGGTGACGCAATGCTATATTTTTAAGACAAACCACAGTGCCACTTAGTTTCCAATCTACACACATCCTCAATCAGATGCAAATATGTTACTTTATGGGCTCATTTTTGCTGGTTTCACTTCTAAATTACAAATCTGATCTGACATTTGTTATGAGCCACAGTGGAGGACCTAAAGGAGACATGTCATGGATGGCATATTTCACACCAAAAGTAAAGAAAAAACATCATCACATGACATCACAGTGACATTGGCAATATGTCCCAGAATATAAAATCATAACATTGAGCAAATTAGCATTTGACCACCTATATTTACATACAGTGCTTTTTTTTGCATTTTTTGCCACACCTACCAATGGCCGGTGACTTAAGAAAATTTACCGGCCAAAACTATTTTTACCAGCCAAGAAACAAAAACAGGCAGTTATGACACCAATATTTTAGATAATAGTGAAAATTCACAATCCTCTATTCCAATTTCGATACTACTAGCTTAACTAGTGTAATTTTAAAGGCAAGTAAACAGTCAGTAATAAAATAAGAACAAATAATCAAATTACAAGCAATAGCACAAATAAATATACAACAACAATACATATTAAATGAAATAAACAGTGCTTTTCATGCAGGTCTAACAGTAGTTTTCAGGTACAGAAATGTAATAAAGTCTTCTAATCAAATAAATAACTGCATAGTCTTCATATCCTTTTTAAAGTTCAAAAGCAGTGAGTGATTTTTTTTTTTTTTTTAATTTATTTTGTTTTGTTAACATTAAATACGCAGACAGCAGTAGGATTATTAGGATGCCGTCACTTAAACAGCGAATGAACGCTTGGATGATGCGTTTTCTTTCTTAACTGAAGACATAACCAACTATGTTTACTAGGATACTAGCAGAGACAGGCATTTTTTGATATCATTTTGTGTGAATTTGTCCGATCAAGCACAGGAAGGCATGAAAGAGAGCTCAACTTAGTATTTGCGCGCTGTCTGAGACGCGGCTTCAGAGCGCTCCAGAGTGGACAGTTTCATATACTCGCCAACACCGATTTTTACTTGCATTTGGCACTTGGCGAGTGTTAATCGGCCCTGTTTACTGTACATATCTTTACCTACCAGTATTGACCAGCCCTAATGAATGTTAGTGTGAACCTTATTACTGGTACATGGAGGTTAGCCAACTAAAACAGTGGTCATTTACATATAGAACTCTTAAAGGCACAGCTCTATTGAAAACATCTGGTTTAATTCTAAAGCTGCAGTTACACTAGACTTTGAGCACACAAAATTACTACGGAAACTACAACGGTCGTAATATGATGTAACACTCCATAGCATCTTATTAAGAAACATAATTCAACATAGTACATCCAAAATGTAAAAATATGCAATTTACTCCACTTTACTGCAATGCTGCAATCCTGCAGATTTAAAGTTTGCGTTATTTTAATTTAGCTAAGAGGTCACGTTGTGAATTTGCGTTTCTTGTCTCCCACAGTCAATGGAGCAAAAAGTGTATTGTGACCACCCCTTAAGGGTCAAAGAGAGGGATAGATAAAATTCTGCATAAAGGTTGAATATGGCCCTATTGAAGTACCTGCGTTTCTGTTTAGATGTGCTGTCATTCAGCCTTAGCCAGCAATCACATCACAGCAGTGTAGGCTTTTGTTTACACTGTGTGTGTGTGTGTGTGTGTGTGTGTGTGTGTGTGTGTGGCAGCAGTGGGGTATTTTCAGGGCTCAGTTCATGTGTTCACCAGGCCTGCTGTGTGATTGTGTAAATAACTGGAGCTCCTGTCAGCCCCCCCGTCCTCTCTCCACTCCTCATCACCATCAACAATTAATGGAAGTGCAGGGCGGATATCCCTCTCACCCTGCCAGACCCTGACACACCCTGACACACACACACACACACATCTGCTTCACTGCTGGGCTCCTGCGAAGCGGAAATGTTGCGTTGCCATGCATGAGGAGGTGTGAGAGCTTTCCTGTGCTTGTTTCAGATTCTGTGGGTCACTGGCCTTCATCAGATCGTTCAAATCTCTCTGTGACTGGAAATGTTTTGCTGGTAATTGCAATGCCTATTGCTATTGCTCATACTAAGGCTTAAGGGTTTGTTTAGATCACTACAGACATGTATGACACCTTAAATCATCCAGTTTGCTGAGACTTATTAGACTTATTATTTGCTGAGACTGAGATTAATCTCAGACTTAAGGTGCAGTCACATTTACTATTGCTCTGTGAAATTTAATGGGCAAAATCCAGTCTTTTCAATAGGAATCCATGCGATTGAAGTGAAGTTCCACTTGAAGATTTCACTATTTTTCAAGTTGGTCACATGAATTTGCGGCGCTGACCAACAAAAAGCTGCATGGTTTGAAAGTGACTTCTGTGTGAACTGTGCTGCATACATCTCTACGCTATTGGCAATGGATGCTCATCCTGTTTTTGTACTCAATTTCACTAATTTAACTGCACCTGTAAAATTGTTCTCAGGAGAGATTTGTTCACACTTCTCACACATGGTTGCACTTGATTGCTGTATAAACGTGTGGTAACACTTGCAAAATTTGGGCAAAATATTTGCATGAAAAATAGCTCCATTGTCAGTCATATAGGCTCTGTTTACACCTGGTATTAAGATGCGTTTTGGTCGATCAGATCACAAGTGGATGAGGAAGACATGCTTGGTTCCACCTCGTATTTTAATCTGTCTACTTTAATCTGTATTGTTTACTTTCGACCACTTCTGTCCTGATTTCTTCGAGGGGAGGGTCTGTGGGCAGGTAAATGTATGTTTTTTTTTTTTCTTTGTTTTTTGTTTTTTTTTTCAAATCTTTCAATCTAATGAACAAAATAAGCTCACGCAATTTACATATGACTGCTACCGGAGACGACGGAAAAACATACTGAGAGCAGCAGCTTTAATTTCTTATCTGACATCCACAAGACCACGCGGTGAGTGTGTGTTTAGAAATCATGAATGGTGAAAGAACATTGTGCTTGGTACGCTTTTCGTCTTCAAAACAAACTTGGGTCTTCAGCCGACAAAGTTTAAATCCCATCTGGCTAGCAGGCTTACATAATGTTTACACATTAGGTCAGTAGACTGAGAGTTGGCGGTCTTTTGTGGCTGTTTGAACGCAGCGTTTACACTGTGAAAGCAATCCGGACAAATGCGTTTTCGACTGCCTCTGGAAGTGGTCGAAAGTGGACAAGCTCAAAATGTTTTACACCCCGTTTACACCTGTATTTACCATCGTCCACTTGTGATCTGATTAAACAATACCAGGTGGAAACAGGGCCATAGTGATGCTTGAAGCACCATTTACACAGAGTTCACTTTCCAACCAAGCAGGTCAACGCAGCGAATTTATGTGACCAAGTTGAACCCGATGCAGAATCTACATGGAGAAATTTTTCACCCTCACTCGAAACTCCAGATTGCACTGATTCCTATTGAAATGACTGAATTTTGAACTCAAAATTTCACAAGCAATGGTAAATGTGAGCTTACATTAAATCTGATCGATTGTTTGCATAGTTGATCCATTTATTTAGAGGTCATAGAAAATGCTGTGACTGCTCAGTGGGTTCAGTCTCCAGCACTGATTCGACTTTGCATTGTGTCCGTGTAGTTTTGTAAGTGATATGCTAACGTTTTACTTTTGTTTTCTGCAGGATGAGGTGGACAGTTTAAGTCCTGTTCTCAGGGACTATCCACATCTCCATGAAGAAGTGAAAGCCTGGGTGAAAGACCAAAAAGTTCAGGAAATTTTTATGCAAGGTAATGTTGGTCACATTTCATCAATTATTCTAAAGGGCCAGTTCGAACTATAGCAAACCATTTTTTTATTTATTTATTTATTTTTTTTTATATAAAATCTATGCTTTTTAGATGACACAGCATCAATACTTTGTGCCCACCATCCTGCCTTTTGTGTTAAGTCAACATTAATTGAAAAATGACCTCTTTTACTTGCTTAAAGTGATCTCAGGTTATGTATGTTACGTGAGATTAAATTATTACTCACCAACAAAAATATAATTAACATTGACAATTTTGGTTGATTCTTAATTTCAGTTGTAGTACCAATGTTCATGTAACAATAGTTATGACAATAATGGCAAATAACAATAGATTTGAAAAAGAGTTACCATTGTAATGTTCGCATGACCTTCAGCCTCCGTTTCCTGGTCAAAGTGTTTTGGGGTGGGAGTAATTCTTCCTAAACCCACTGCCAACTCACATTCAGTTGTAGCTCTTTTCTGGTACAGAATGCCCACTTTTCAGGAGCCAAAACAGAAAAGTCCCTCCCTTTTCACTTGGTAAGAATTACAGAAGTAAGGGTGTTGTTGTGGTCTTGGCAGAAGGTCTTGTTTACAAAGTCCATAACAAAATTCCAGGCCCACAATTAGTGATAATTGTTGAACTTGGCAGTTGACAAGGGCAGAATGGAAAGCATCTCAAAGCCAAAGTTTTGGTGGGGAAACAGAGCACAAAAAGAAAGAAATAAACGGTCTGTGGTTTTGTGCAGACGTCGCCCCATGGTTTATGTGCATGTGAAGCGTATGTGAGGGAGATGCATTTTGGTTGTTGTAGGCACAAGGACAGTGAAAGGGTTAGCTGTTCTAGCAGGGCATATGAGCGGTGTGTTCAGGAGTAATTAATGGGAATGACCTGCCCTGCACTAATGAGCTCCAGTCAGTTTGGACACCTGCCAGCATTCACTGCGCCTAACAGCATATAGATACAAGGATTGATGTGTCATCCCTGAGGTAAAGTTCACCCAGAATGAACAAAAAGAGAGCTTTGCAGAATGCTCACATTGTTTTTCAGTACAATGACAGTAGACAGTGACCAAGGGCTGTTGAGCTCCAAAAAAATAACAAAAATGCACCATGAAAGTAGTCCATATGACTCCGGCTCTGTTGAAATGAATTGAAAATTAATGCAATTTAAAAAAGTTATGTGATAATGTGTATGAAACCACTGTTTATAGAGTAGATATGCCACACTGAAATTAAAGGGATAGTTCACCCAAAAATGAAAATTATGGGTGTCTGAAAGAAGATAGTCATATACACCTAGGATGGCTTGAGGGTGAGTAAATCATGGGATAATTTTCATTTTTGGGTGAACTATCCCTTTAAGGGATTGTTATTAAATTAGTGTACTGTTAAAAATCAAAGTGTATTTTTGAAATTGTTTTCTGGTTCCTGATATCTCCAGGTCCCTATTCATTGAATGGCTACCGTGTACGAGTTTACAGACAGGACTCAGCCACCCAGTGGTTCACAGGCATCATCACCCACCACGATCTCTTCAGCCGCACTATGGTTGTCATGAATGACCAGGTACATCTGATCCCATACAATGTTTTAATTCGCTAAAATGATTTGCATATTCTTTAATAATGTAATATGGTATGAGACGCCCTGCTATTGTTAATGTCAAAATTATTATTATTACAATAAAACTGAAAATTGCTTTGTAGTGATTTTAAAGCATGCCTTTCATGGTTCATTGTTTAAAAAAAAATATTTGCTCTCTCCTCTGACTCTGTGTGCAGGTACTAGAGCCTCAGAACGTTGACCCTTCCATGGTACAGATGACCTTTCTGGATGATGTGGTCCATTCTTTACTGAAAGGAGAAAACATCGGTATCACGTCGCGACGCAGGTCTCGCTCTAGCCAGAACAGCAACACTGCCCACGTGAGTGTAACCTACAAGAGCACACACATATCTCCATGCCTATATGTGCTTTTGTTGCTAGATGATCAGCACACCTGCATTCCTGGATTAACGTTGTGTTCAGTGTTATATGCCATTTTGTATTTCTGTCTTGTGCATGTCTGTCCCAGTGTCTGTCTGTGCTTCTTACTGGATGTTGTGTCTGTAGCTAGCTTTGAAGTAAAGTTCCTATGTGCTTTTTTTAAAATCTTTTTAAAGAAAACTAGAGCCTTGTAGAACACATATCATTGCTCCCTTCATCATTAACAAGACTTCTCTGTTCCACCTTGTTTTTTTTTTTGTTTGTTTTTTTTGTTTTTTTCTTTTCTTTGTTTTTCTTCTCTGTTTCCCTGTTTTAAACATTAATTGGGGATATGCAAGCAGACCACAGGAGGGAGACCAAGCGGCTCTACAGGAATCACTCAGGTACCGGGCCGCACCCCCCCTCTCTCCATAGATTTAGAGCTGCTTTTATACCACCTGCATATCCCTGTCTATTATAGTTATTTAGAATTAATTTATTACAAGTGCTAATTTTCCAATAAATGCTTACCCCGAGTAACGTTTCACGCGCTGTGCTTGCATGGATTAAATTTGGGGTGAAAATATATTTTGAGTTATAATGTTGGAAGGCATTTTTAAGAGCCATAGGAACTCTTCTTTTAAGCCTAGCTCTGTGACCACAGTTTTTTTTTACAGATGTGTGTAGTGCAGTTGTTGCTGGCAAGGAAGTGTTTTTGATATTGGTGGTTTTTAACTTAAAAATTCTCTCTCACTCTCTATAAACTAAATCTGTCACAAGTCCTCTCATGCTTGTGTTTGCTGTTTGTGCTCTTTTTGTGCTTTTCCAGGGTCATTACACGCGTGCCCAGGCCAACAGCCCCAGACCCGTGATGAATTCCTCTGGCTCCACCCCCAAACAGGCCTCTCAGGCCCAGCAGCAGCAGCAACAATCCCAGCATGCTCAGCAGCAGGTATCCCAGCAACACCAGCAGCAGCAGCAGTCCTCACCAGGTCAGCAACGCGGTTCACGATCTTCACGTCGAAAAGGTTCCGACAGCAGCGTTCCAGATGATGAGAAGATCAAAGATGAAAAATCGGACAGTGGAGGAAAAGGTAAAACACTGATCGTTGTTAAGGTCCTTGCACACGGAGTCCAAAATTTTCGTATGTGTTTTTTGTATTCGTCATCCTAAAAATTCACCACACACAAACCTTGCACACTGATTCCAATGCGGATTAATTAATCTGTTGTGAAAAAATTCGCAAAACAATACAAAATGGAGTCTTCAAGCAGTGAGGAAGATTTTGTTGTCCTCTCTCTTCTTAAAAAGAGAAAAAGAAAAAGGAAATATTGGGTCCATCCAATCCTGAGATTGCTTAGAGAGGAAGGGAGAGTCTTTATATTCCATCTCTTTGTATTCCGCACTTTGTTTGTCATACAGTGCTTTGTGCTGTGAGACGAAGTGAATCAACTTGTCAGATGCCATTCTGGTTTTTGGCGTTCGCTTGTACGGTGGCTCTGAATTGTCAAAACACCTCTCAAAATGCTTGCTACGGATGCGAAAAACGCAGAAAATTGAACCCGATCCATTTTTTTATGACGGACGAAAGTTTCGGAGGCAGTGTGTAAACGTGATTGACAAAACCTGAGGTTGTATTTATTTTTTAACATGCAAAAATTTCGGTGTGTTTCTTCTATGGAAAGGTGGCAAGTTTGCGAATTATGAAGGAAAATATAAAAAAAAAATAAAAAAATAAAAAATTACAGTTGCTTCCGTCTTCCCCTGCCAGTCTTTCATGTTTTGCTCTAAACATGGTGAATGTGGCGGATTATTGCATTTCTTGTGTTAAATGTTTTCATAAATTATGCTTAAAGGACTAAAGGTCTGTGACTGAATTGCTTTGATTCAGTCATGTTATGATTTTGATGAGAAATGAAACGGCAATTGCAGCTCTTCACTCTGAGGAATTAAAACATAATGAATCTCCTCTGGATTGATTGAATTTTCCTCTATTATGGCTTTCATGTTATACAAAGGCCTATTATGTTTGGCTCCGTCTAGTGCTATATATTTAAGCTGACAAAACCTTCTACTGGATAGGTTCAGTGCTAGCTTCTTGGCTGGATGGCCACCTGGTAAAAGATCATTTAAATCCTTCCATCATAATTCTTGCAGTACAGTGTTTGGCAGGGTGTTGGGTCTTTGAGAGATGAGGTGAGTGCAGCCACCGCAGTGAAATGGACATTTTAAGTGTGCATAAATTCTACCAGAGTCCAATCCATCACACTTCTAATGCAGCACTTAAGATTCAATCAGCCTTTAACCTAAGTACAAAATGACATCATCCTTATCCGTGCTTGAATAATCAATTGGATTGAGTTTCTCATGCGCTTGCATGGAATTATTTGCTGGTGGCACGTTTTGTGTCTGTGTCGAAAGTTCTTGTGTTGAAAAAGTTGGTCTCTTTTTTATTTTTATTTTTTTTTTTCTAGATCCTTCTAAAAACAAAAGCAAGCAGACAAACAAGAGGAGGAAAGCAGATGAAGAAGACAAGAAGGGCAGTCTCAAGCGGCTCAAAACAGAAGCATCTGACCTCTCTGAGAGCAGCGACTCTGAGAACTCTAACAAGCGGAGCATAGACTCCTCATCAGAGCACAGTTCAGAAAATGAGCTCAAATGCAAGAGCACTTCAAAAGTTCCAGAGGAAGAGGAGAAGTCCCAGGGATCCAAGCCCATGGACGAGTTGAGTGTAATCAACAGGCTTTCTCCCTGGGATGAAATGCAGGATAAAAGCGTCAAGCCGGTGGCCGTGGAGGTGGCTCAGCTGGCAGATAGCGAACGGTCTGGAGAAAGGAGATCTCCACTGCCTCCTCCGGTCTCCTGTACACAGAACCAAGCCTCTGGACCGGCAGAGGTCCAAAGCTGCATTGTCGAAATGAAAAGCACTGTGAAAACCCTCCCCAAGGACCATTACGGCACAGGGACACCTCGGACGCACACGCCCAAGTGCGTGATTGATATCACAGAAGATGCCAACACGCATCCCAGTTCCAGAGAGAACTCTGAGGCCGTATCGGCCTTGTTGGCATCGCAGAAGTGTGAGGTCTACGTCCCCGAATCGAGACTTTTGGTGCTAAACGCCTCCCACTCAGAGTGCAGGAGGCCGGATGGCGAGCAGCAGCAGAACGCTCGCAGCAAAGTCGGTAAAATCGAATTTGCCCACTCTGAGGTCATAAGGCCGGTGACATCAGTGAGTGAGTCAGCAGCTCTAGGCGAGAGAGGGAAGCTCCAGCAGCAGTATACATCTATGGTTATTAAAAATGCCTCGCTGACTGAGGACATCAGGAAAACCCATAAGCTCAGTCCTTCTCCTGAATTGCCCAAACCTAAGTCCATCTCGTCCCCTGACATCCTCAAGCCCAAGTGCAATCCTTCACCTGACATCATAAAGTCAAAAACTCACAGCGTTCATGAATCCTCCAAGCCCAAACCAAATACATCCCCTGAGGTGTCTAAACATAAACCTCGCCACCCTGAAAACCTACCTACAATGGGCCGCTTGGCACTCAAACCTGAGCCGGATGTACCCCGCTCCAGTTTTAAACCTGTGCCAGCCCGTGGTGTGCCCTCTGAATCCACAAAAAGCCCTCTTGTTGTCGACAAAAACGAGCATTTTACGGTGTACCGGGACCCTGCGTTGGTGCGTCCTGAATCGGACGGCAACCACGTGGCATACCTGCACCCGCACCTGCATCCACTACATGGTTCTTCTCACACCACGTGTCTCACACCCAGCTCACACCACCCGTCCCACCTCCTCCCTTCTTCCTCCATGAGCCACTCAGTGCACCACCCACACCTGCTGCCCACCGTACTGCCCACAATTTCACCAGCCTCTCTCCTGGGCAGCCATCCCCGGCTAGACTCCGCAGGACTCGGACACCTGGCCTTGGCCCACCACCATTCCCACCAGCAGCAGCAGTTCATCCAGCAGCAGCCCCCTCCCTTGCTGGCCCAGACACATGGAGGTGCCTCATATAACCAGCTCGGCCTCTATCCCATCATCTGGCAGTACCCAAACGGTACCCACTCCTACCCATCTGGGTACAAGTGGGTACATCCGGAGAATGCTGTCAATTCAGACTCCAGCCTTCGGAGGGTAAGTGTGTGCGTCTGTCTGTTTACTAGCCCTAGCTGTTATAATTTATATAGACTGTATTTTGCACCAATATGTGTTGTGAATTAAAATGCACAATGTGTGACTGAGGTTGTTGTAATAAGATCCCCTAGAGGAGGGACAAATACTGTCTCTTTCTCTTGCTGCTGTCAGGGATTGTTTTTTAACTCAGCCTAAAACAACCTACCCTACAGCAATTAAGCTTAAAGTGTGTGAGCATGTGCTGTATCATGTATGGACACACCTCCTAGCTTTTAGAGTCAAACTTAAAACTTATTTAAGGAACATTCTGGATCAAATACAAGTTTAGTTCTATCAACAGCAGCAATGGCATGAAAGGTGTGTTACCACAGAAAATAATACAATAGTTTCCCTATAGACTCCTTCCATTTCTGTCAACCCAGAATATTCCAAGATAATGTAACTCAACTGTAATCACTTTGTTTCATATTGTTCATTATAAGCATGAGTGAGAGAAATCACAGAAAATCAGAATGAGAGACAGTCATTCTTATGCACAATTTGTATGCTCTGACTTCTGTCAGAGAAGTGTATGTTGCCTTGAGTGCATTATGACCTTCTGTCTGTGTGTGTGTGTGTGTGTGTGTGTTGCAGAACACTCCCAGCCCCTGGCTGCACCAACCCACCCCTGTAACCTCAGCAGATAGCATGGGGATTTTGAGCCATGTCCCGGGCAGACCAGCCAGCGCAGAGCCTCATCGACCCATCAAGATCAGCTCACACTCCAGCCCGCCACTCTCCAAAACCCCCGGAGAACTCCACAAAGAGTGAGCACGCACACACTTGTGTCTCTCTCTGTCTGTCATTAACACACACGGTTAATCCATTCCCACAGTCCTGCAGTGCCTGGAACTGCGGCTAGCTGTTAAATACCTTGTGACCCGAGGTGGAACAAATGCCATGTGATAGGAGCACTGTACGCTCATTCAGTGACTGTGCACATAATTAAACTATTCTATTATAGCCTGCTGAATGTCTGTACTCATTTGAACCACCCCCAGTGCAGTTACCTAATATCTGAGAAGGAACATACTGTAGTACTGACCCTAGAACAAATATTACAACTATTTAATAAATGCCTTAAGAATTAAAATACTTATGCGAGTTTGATATTTTCAGATATACAGGTATATCTGAACATTTTTTACATTTTTAATGAGTAATGTTTTCTATCACACTGACATCAATTTTTTTGTGATGTTGTTTTTTTTTTTTTGTATTGCTTCTTCAGAGATCAGGACAAGAATGTGTTTGTGGACTCTATGCGTAGCCTGGCCAGTGCCCACCTTAAGCAAGAGCCGGACCGCAGCCGGACACCTACCAACAAGGAGTTACACCGCCTCTACATGGAGTCACCCCACAGCAAGCAGCAACTACCACCACGCATGCCTCAGGATGGGCCCGACCGCACCAGCAAATATAAGGAAGAGAACCGCCGCATCCTTCTGGAGAGCATTGAAATGGCCCCCTTCACCGCCAAACTTCGCACCGGAGAGACAGAGCGTGAGCCCTACTCCCGCATTTCTTCTCAGCCCAAAAGCCATGAGAAAGAGGTGGAGCACTCTGTGGCTGATCTGTACAAGTACAAACACTCTATATCCCAGTCCCTCCCTCAAACCAACTACTTCACCACGCTGTCAAATAGCGTTGTAAACGAGCCACCGCGACTTTTCCAATCCAAAGATCTCAATCCGTACTTTGACAAGGCACCCGCAGCCTCTAGCCCCTTGTCTTTAGGCTCGTATAATTCTAGCCACACCAAGTCTTTGTCCAAGCCTCCCCCTCTCATTAAGCACCAGCCAGAGGGAGAGGGACTGGTGGGCAAAATAACCGAACAGCTCAGTCAACAAGCACCCATACACTCACTCAGTACCTCAGTGGTGACGCTCAGTGAACGCTGCAGCCCAGCCATCTCTCCCTCAAGTCAGCCCAAGGGCATGCCAGCCTTACGTAGAGCGCCAGTCTTTCACCCGCCCACCCAGCAGGCGCTTGACCGTAAGGAGGGGGCCTACGGTCGCCTTTCCCCACCCACACTCACCCCTATCCAGCCTGTCAGCTCAGCGGGAAAGGTGTCAGAACAGCAGAAACCACCCACCCTGCTCCCAGAGCTCAGGGACGAAAAAAGCGGAGCCGAGCTGGGCTCGGCCGAATCCTGGCAGACTAGCGGGGAAGCAAAGAGCCATGAGAAAGTGGCCTGGCATTCAGAGAATAGCCAAGGGAAGCCGCAGGCAGCCATGGCATCTGTTATTGTCCGCCCTTCTACTTGCATAAAATACGACGGATCACTAGGTCCCAAGATCGCCTCCAAAGAGCAACTTGGTGGCAGATTGTTTGCTGGCCGCACTGAGGCAGACTGCCTGAAAGTGGCCGAAAGCAGGGAATCTGGGAGAGTCATCCTACCAAATACAAATTTGGAGGATCCCAGTGATCAGTACAACAAAAACCTGATTAGAGCATCACCAGGTGTCATTCCCAGCTCAGTGGCAGTTGTGGCCAATTCTGTGTGCAGCACTAGGACTAATGAAGCCATTGCTACTGCCAACAGCACGTTTAGCACGCAGAGCTACAATGGAGCAGATATGTCCTTCTCCATATCTGGCACTAGTGGTAGTAGCAGACTGGAGAGCTCTGCTTCCAAAAGCCGCCCTGCCACTGTTGTTGAGTCGCAGGAGGGAGGTTCGAGAACCACCTCCCCTAGTTCGCTGCCTCAGGCCGGATCTGCTGGCTCCACACAGGCCTACTCAAGGAACTATGTTCACCTGAAGAAGGCCAAAGCAGCTCTGGCTGCGGCACAGTCTCGTGGCTCCAGCAGCAACTCTGAGAGCGAGAGCAGTAGTGTCAGATCCTCTCAGGACTCGCCCACCATCGCCCAGGATAATTCTATGCCCAGCAATCCTGCCAGCAAAGCCAGCCCGTTGCCCAACGGACAACCAGCGCAGGCGTGCCAGTCTAACTACCACAAGCTCAAGAAAGCCTGGCTCACACGACACTCAGAGGAGGACAAAAACACAAACAAATCTGAAAAAGGCGGGAATGCCATTTCTGAGCTAATTAAGCCATGCTCTGTAAACCTGATTGCCCCTGCATCTAGTGATGTGGATCTGGGCAAGGACAGCAAAGGACAAGAGGACAAGCTGTCTCAGGAGGACAGAAAGACACGTCGAACCCCCAAGCGTCCGTACGAATCGGGCTCGGAGAGCGGTGATGACTCAGACTCTAGCGAGAGCAAGCTAGAACAAAGGACTAAACGGCAACCCAAGCCCACTTACAAAAAGAAGCAGAATGACCTGCAGAAAAGGAAGGGAGACAATGAGAAGGAGGAGGATGAGGTGAAGCCAAATGGTATTTTCCGGAGTGCCAAGGAAAAAACCAAACTCAAGCTGGCCAGTACCAGTAAGTGCACCATAGTCCACATCACAGTTTGAACATGTGTGTTTAGTACACTGCAAAATCATTGTATATTTATTTATATATATATATATATATATATATTTTTTTTTTTTTTTTCTCCACTCATACATAACCCACAATATGGAAGTAAAATGGATTGTGAATGTCTGTTTCATGTTAACTTGAACTTTGGGGTTATTGGAAGGTTTGCAGTGTGGTGTAAAGCGAGGTGTGTTTGGTGTTTGGTGAACATCTGGACGGCAGCTGTGCAAATGGCTTCTCCTAGAATGCTCACATTTATGTGGAAAACATCTCCAAGAGCACTTGGGCTTTTATTAGCTTTCTGATGATTGCTGTGTAGCAAAATGGAGCCTCTTTGTAACTGCATAGCTTCTAAAGCTGTAGGTCACTGTAACAGTACAGCAGGTCACAACTGTCAGGTTTCATAAATGTTATGCTTGCTTGTGGTTACAACATAAACATTAACTCTTCAAAACCTGCACACTTCTCTTACCATCCCCAACTAGTGATAGACTGATATTTCTCAGCCAGGCTAATTATTATTCAGTTAATGATTAATAAGTGAGTTTTTATGCAGTACATTATTAAATAGATAAAGTAATGGAATCTATGATGTGTGGAAATAGATGGCATTCCCCGATCCGTACTGAAGGACTGGAGGAAAGTAAAGAAGCTAAAGCAGACGGGCGAGTCATTCCTGCAGGATGACTCGTGTTCTGAAATTGGACCCAACTTACAGAAGTGCAGGGAGTGCCGCTCCGTCCGCACCAAGAAAGGGGAAGAGCCTGCCCACTCACCTGTCTTCTGCCGCTTCTACCACTTCCGCCGGTGAGTATAAAGTGAGGAACTACATACCACATATGCTGTGCACTCATCAAGCTACATAGTAAGTTTGTGTAGTGTAGTAAATAGGGAGGGGTGTTGCTGCCGCAGAAATATAGACATAGACAATATACGAACAATACAAAGTACTGAATATGGCAAGAAAAACAGAAGATGGTTGTTTCTAGGTTTTAGAAATTACGAAATGGCTTTTTGCAAAATGTGAATTACATGGTCTTGAAATAATTTAATCTCTCTGACAAAAAGGAAACAACTTTCCTTGAGCTGTCATTTGAATTGAACCTAGTTACACTGTATTTATCCCACAATTAAAGATTCATAGAAGCTATTGTGTCCCGTCTGTGGAAACAAAGTGAATGTAGATCAATGTTTCCAGTGGCAAAGATTGGGACATGGATTCTAACTAATTTTGAAATGTATAAAAATACTTAACGTTGCAAGGCGCCTTGATGGTTGTCTTTAATTATTCTTTCTATTTAAAATAGGCCAGGCTCATCTTGGTTGTTGTTCTATGAAACTAATGTGATGTCATCTCACAGAATGTGCTAGTATTAAGTACTTGTGCTTTTTCTACCGTGTCTTGTGTCAACAGTTTTCTCATTATGTTGTTACAGAATCGCTCTTAGGGAAGGAAATGAACTCTAATTGCACATTCTCTTTCTCCTCCTCATTTCCAGCCTCTCGTACAGTAAGAACGGAGTGATCCGGATTGATGGCTTCTCCTCTCCTGATCAATATGATGAAGAGGCGCTCAGTCTCTGGGCTCCTGACGGTTGTGAAGAAAACAGCCTGGACCTGGAGACCTCCAAATACATCCTCAGCTACATTGGAGATAAATTCTGTCAGCTGGTTATGACTGAGAATACAGCAACTACATGGATAAAGAAAGATGGTACGCAATAGAGCCTGTTTGTTTAACAGTATTGAAAAAAATAAAATTTTTCTGTCATACATGACCTCCTAAAACATTGTTATCAGTGCACCATTATATTTACAGCAGACTGTCAGTCAAAAAAATAGTGTGAAAGGAAAAAGAAAAAGCGGGTGAGCTCAGTGAATGTCTGTTTCATCCTTCTCCTGTTTGCTTTGCTCTGCAGCCAAGATTGCCTGGAAGAGAGCGGTGCGCGGAGTGAGAGAGAGCTGCGACGCATGTGAAGCCACATTGTTTAACATTCACTGGGTCTGCCAAAAATGTGGATTTGTGGTGTGTTTGGACTGTTACAAAGCCAAGGAGAGGAAGAGCTCCAAAGGTCAGTCGTCATTTTCATATTCACCTTTGAACACTGACTGTGCTTGTACACTCCTGCTGTTGATATGCAGAAGGCTTAAAAACCCTAACTGGACTGGAAAAATGCCCAGATATTTAAAATTTGGGGGCAAAAAAGTCTCTGTAGTTAATTCTTCTGGTTTGTTCATTTATTTATTTATTTATTTATTTATTTTACTGTTTTTTTGTTTGTTTGTTTGTTTGTTTTGGTTTTTTTTACAGTAGTGACTTATAGCTGTCAGATTTTGGTGTTCTCTGTCTCTTAATTGAGTGTTGTTAAATGTGAAGCTATTATGCCAATATAATAAAGCTTTTTTTTTTAATATATTTTAAATGTGACGGAAAAACAAAACACTCAACTTACATGAAATGCATGAAAAACAAAAAGCTCAGGAAAAAGTATATATTAATATTTCAGTGGTTCTCTCTTGTTTTTTTAATGATTTGATGAAAGACAAAAATGTTCTAATTGAATTTTGTTAAAAGATTAATATACTTATATATTTTAAGAATTATTTGACAAAAGCACACACTGTGTGTGTTCATTCTTATTTAAATAAGTAAAATACAAGTAATAGAAGTAATAAAGACATCATAAAAGTAATAACATATGACTGCTGGTGTGTAGTTTTCGGTTTGGTTTGAGTGGCAGCGTTTGTGTGTGTGTGTGTGTGTGTGTGTGTGTGTGTGTGTGTTTGTGTGCTTTAGGATGTGGCAGTTGTTCTAGGACTGTCTAGCTCGGTTGTCTCAGGGGTTTGAGATGTGCCTCTGTCTCTTCCTCGTCTTTGTTCGCCTCATTTAAGTCCCCCATTCCTGCTGCAGATCTTCCTGTCTTCTCCAGGCTTGAATTCTGCCGCAGGGCATAAAAAACCCCCTCCTGCTTTGAGGTGTCATTTCTGCTGAATCACATCTGTGCATCTTTTCCTACAAGGCTCAGAGCTCCTTATTTACTTTGAAGCATAAACACCACGGCTCCTCTATGGGAAAATGGGCCAGTGACAGCGCCCTTCTCTGTGCGTGTTGTTGCTCTCAGCCTCTGTGAGTAATCCACCTTTTCTTATTCCGCAGATAAAGAGCTGTACGCCTGGTTGAAGTGTGTCAAGGGACAGCCTCATGATCACAAGCACCTGATGCCAACACAGATCATTCCAGGAACTGGTATGGAAAGAGACGCTTTCACTCTGGCGTGATCCCAGATTGCTTGTAGTTACGCCTTTGGCTGGAAGTAGAGAAAGTGTGCTTCTTTTGACTTGTTTGTTTTGTCTGTTTTAGTTCTAACGGACTTGGTGAACGCTATGCACATGCTCAGGGAGAAGTACAGCATTAAATCACACTGCTCGTGTGCTGGGAAGCAAAACACCCTCTTCAACAAACTGCCATCCACCAATGGTGTCTCCCAGGTATGTGTGTGTCAATTGGCAGGCCTTAGTCAGGGTAGAGGACATTGTTTAATTTTACACAAATGCAAACAAGGCTGTGAGGAATGAATGGTTGTGGTACTGTATGTTGAACATCTGATGTCAGTAAACTTTGAAAATGATTTTCCTACTTAGTATTTTTGTCTTGTTTTTCAGTACAAATATCTAAACATTCATAAAGTAAGACACTACAGGCAGAAACATTTTTTCATGCACTGGTCAGTTTTTGGGTTTTTTGGCTTTTCCTAACATGTTGTTTCAGACTAATGGGAAAAAAACATCCAAAATGCTCTCTTAAGGGTTTATTTTATTGCACTTTATCTATTTGCATCTGTAGATTGCAATTACAATATATATCTTTAAAGGCCATTTTCTCAAAATGAGTTTTTTCTCCTGCGCTGAGCCAGAAATCTCCACTTCAGTAGCACTTACATCCATCACACTTTACAGTTTTATTCCTACCTATATTTTAGACAACATTTTATTTCTCAAAACATGATGATTTTATTTATTTATTTATTTATTTTTTTTTCTGGCTATTGACAGTATTTTCTGATTTATTGAGTGATAAAAAGAGATATCCAGAATCCCTTCCAGAAAACCTTTAACTCTAATATGTCAACAAAATGAAACAAGAATTTCGAACCTGGCTTTATTCAGTGTTCCTGATTTCTGTTTGTGAAATATATGCAAATTAGTGCATAGTTATTTATTTCATATCATTTGCATATTTAAAGACAACATTTCTGAAAACTTGTAATACAACAATTGTTGTAATCAACTGGGGAAGTATGATGATATCTATTAGTTAATTATTTTATTTTATCCTATTTATCTGGGGTGTCTTGCCTTAAATCAAGATATTTACCTGTAAAAGTTTTTCTTATTTAGGGTAAAAAAAATATACTTAATTAAAATGGAAAACAAGTTTATTATTTGAACACCAATGGCAGATATTTAACTCTGGTATTTAGCTTTAATGTGTCATTTTGCATCTCAAGTAAATATATCTTTATTTTAGAATATTTAGATATTTGTACTGGACAAAGACAAAAATCTTTTTTTTGCAGTATAATCTCAAAAGGACCAAATATTGACAAATTATCACTCTTTTCACTAGTATAATCATTAATATCAAATATATTCATTTCAAGAAATGGTATCAGGCATACAAATGGAAATCTGCCCCAGCAATTTCTGTAAAATGATTCAATCAAATGCCAAATCCAGTAATCACATTATTGGTTCATCCTGACCAGCATGAGAAAAGTAATGAATACCATGTGACATCAATGTATGTTTGCTACTTCAGCAGTGACCTGGACAACTGTGAATCAACTCAATTCTGTTCAATAGATTGCACCGTTGATTGTTCAGATAGCAAAACGTTAATACATTTTGACAAAACAGTCAGATGTGATTTAAGGCCTTAAGACAGTACATCCCATTGAACAAACCATACGTCTATCCCTCTCAGCCACATTTCCATTCATATGAAATGAAATACGCCATCAGCCTTAACTACAGCTCATGAAAGTGTGCGTGCTCTCAGTGTAAACACAAACTCTCACACTCTCTCAATCATGCGCAGATTTTCACATTCTGTTCTGCATTGGAATGTTGAATTGAGTCCTGCTTCATCTCTCAACCACTAAAAGTCCACAGTATTTCCCCTCACTCTCCTCAAACCGCTGAGCTGTCTCTGACACACTCTTTCTTTTCACAGGTGTTACAGAACGTGCTCAATCACAGCAACAAAATCTCTCTGTGTAAGCCTGAGGGCGGCCAGCAGAACTCCTCTCTGAAGGTGGAGGCCAATGGAGGGAGCAGTCCCGCCAGCGACACCAGCACCGACAGCAAGTTTACCCCGCCTGAGTCCCAATCGCCTCTGCACTTCCTGGCCGATCTGGCCGAGCAGAAGTCCCGTGAGGAAAAGAAGGGTGGGTACAGAACAATAAAACTTCAGGTACGGTTGAAGTTATTGGTAGCCAGGGGCCGGAGGTCTGCCAGCTGCCCCGTGTTTTTCCTTTCTCTGCAGGCGTGTGCGTGCTTGACAGGCCGCCAACATTCCACAATCCTCACATTTAGTGGTGTACGTTACAGGCCTTCTCAGTTGTGAGCTCCCACAGTCTAAAGAGCTCACCTAACCACATGTTTATCCAGTTCTTCAGCTGCTCTCACATGCCGAACACACTGCTCTCTCCAAATGAACTGCACTTAAAAGACCATCAGCTCTGTGGTCGTTGGCACACGTTCAGTTCATTTTGTTGCCCAGTGCAGCATATAGAAGTTTCTTCATTTAGCAGCTGTGCTTAAGATACACTTTTTGATAAGTCTACATTTTTTGCATTTCATGTCAGCTCTTTAAATATAATAATATATAGTTTGTGCCATGGCATATTGATGCTTTGCTAAAGTATTTTGAGCAGTATATTCTTCTAGGTACTTTCAAAAGAGCCCACCCTTCTCTAGATAGGTCTCAGATCCTTTTTCAACCAACAGCATGATTTGAGGCATTTGAAGTGGTACATTTAATACAAAAGGTTATGGGTTTTGCTACTTCCCTTTCATTGCGACTTTAAATCTTAATTAAAAGTCCCACTACATCATTTCAAACAAAATGTTATAAAAATGTTTACTGTTTCTTTTGCTTTTGACTTTCTTATCAAAAGAGATTGACACCTGAGGTTTGAACATCAGTACACCTGTGCTTCTCTCCTGCAGAAAATAAGGAGTCACTTGTGGGGAAGATAAAGGAGGAGAAGGATCAGTCAGATGCTTTGGAGTCTCTGCACAGTAAAGCATCATCCCTGGAGCAGGGATCAACCCTACGAGACCTCCTCACCACCACCGCAGGCAAGCTGCGCCTGGGCTCCACTGATGCCGGCATCGCATTCGCTCCTGTGTACTCCACTGCCTCACAGGTCAGAAAACCAACATCTACTGATCACACTCAAACAGAGAGACTGTACTAGCATACAGATATGGCAACATATACACAACCAATCAAAAGTATGCACGCGCTTGACTTTAAAAAGCTTTTGATCTAAAGGTTTATGTTTTAAAAAAAAAACTTTTTAGACATTACATTCACATGAAAAATAGTAATAATAAAGAATTTAGGGCTGCAACAACTAATCGATAAAACCGACAATAATCGATAACGAAAATCGTCAACAACGAATGTCATTATCGATTAGTCGCGTCTGCCCACCATGCATGAAAAACTTCCACCAATTGCATCAAATTACAGCACTGAATAACGCATTTCTATGGACAAAATGCATCTAAAAATAGCGGAGGAAACAGAGTGAGCTGCTGCGGCAAAGGTACATGATCCAAGCTGCCCAAAACATGAGAATTCTTTATTTTAAGCTTCAAGCTAATGCATTAGCGTAATGTTTAACACGGCTTGCCCTGTCAGGCGCTTTGACAGATGCGTGTGCTGTTTAATGTGTGATATGTTTCCTCAGCGCAACACTTTCATTTTACGGTTATATCCTTGTATGTAAGTGTTACAAATTCAAGTGAATATTTCCATTTTGCATGAAGGCTCATCCTGACAGTTTGCATTAAACTTCAAACTTTACTGAATGAGCGCCGGCGCGCACATGTGCGTCAAACAGACGGGATGCATTATAGAGAGAGACGATTAAAATCCTGTGCAAAAATATTCATTTTGCTGAAATATCTGTTGTTGGACATTAAATTTAGGTTTAAAAGTCAACATGTAATTCAAGTATTTTATGAGAGTGGAAACTGTAAAGGGATAACTGTGTGTAATTGAATATAAATGTAAGACGTTTCTTACATTTACAGGATAATGAAATGACAGTAACAGGTTACTGTGTCCAGAGTGAATGTGTGTGTTCCTCTTATCTGTTAACACGGAGTTTGTGTTTTTGTTTTTCATTATTATCTTCATTTTTAATGTAGAGATATAAACTGCCCTTTTGCTTTATAGCTCTTTTGCATATACCATAGATATAACATATATTCACTAAATAAGTTTTCATAGCATTCAGTTGGCACGTTTGTTATGAGGACAGCACTGGGCAAGATGTGGAATAGTGTGTTTTGTCAAAAAAATAAAAATGAAAATTGGTCTTTTTATCTGATTTATCAATTAATCAAAGAAATAATCAGCCAACTACTCGATTATCAAAATAATCATTAGTTGCAGCCCTCATAAAAGAATGAGTTGGCGTTTCCATGCTTTTGACAGGTGGACAATATAAATATACAAAAATAAAGTGAAGAACATCATAGAAATTATTTATTATTACTTGGCACATTACTAAAAAAATATGGCTATGCTGTCATATATAGTCTGGAAAAAATGTTAATGGTCCTAAAATAGCTTACGGTTTCATTTGTCTTCCACAGATTGTCAAGAGTGGTCGCAGCATGCCCAACATCCTGGATGACATCATCGCCTCTGTGGTGGAGAACAAGATCCCAGCAGGCCGTGGCACCAAGCTGAACCTGAAGCACGAGCCTCTGGAGGAGCCCAAAACCGAGAGAAAGAAAGCAGTGGAAGAACCGCCCAAACTATATGCTGACATCCCGCACTGCTGGCTCTATGAACGCAGGCTGCTCTGGCTCAAAGACCACCGCAACAGCAACAACTGGAAACTCTTCAGGGAGTGCTGGAGACAAGGACAGGTCCGTGAAACAAGCCCACAAAAATACTGAATCTTACAGTACTTTCTGTTCTGCTGGAGCCATGGTTCTTTTCAAACTGTCAAAAAAATTGGCAAAACGGCAAACAAATCCCAATTCTCATGTAGTGTTTTGGGTCACTCCTCTTGGAGCCTTGTCCAGAATTCCCACTGATATTCTTGCTGTCAGGATAATCCTAATAATCTTGTGTACTGCTCAGTGTTACAAATAATCATTATCCATCGATACTTGATTTTTTTCCCCTTTGATTATATACAGGGATTACCGTATTTAAGCAAATTTCTGTATTTTGTGACGAGGAGTATGACCCACATGAATGACGAAATGACTTTAAACAATTACTAAAATGTTGCGTTTTTAAATACATTTATTACAAGCTAGCGCTGCATCTAGTGGCTGTGTGCGGGAGACATTTAGCATCTTGGCCAGGGTCCAAAATTAACACTCGCCAAGCATCAAATATAAATTGGCACTGGCGAGCATATGAAACAGTGTTAAGGTGCGGTCACATTAGAGAAATTTCAGTGACATTTTGCATGGAAAAAAAAGACTCCATTGTCAGTAGCGTTGAGATGTGTTAAGCACTGCTCACACAGAAATCACTTTCAAACCTAAGAGCTTTCTGTTGGTCAGTGCGGTGAAATCTGTGTGGAGAACCTTTTCACCCTCACACAAAACGCTTGATTACACGAATTCCTATTGGAATGACTGGATTTCGGCTGCAAATTTTCACCAATTTTCGCATCTTTAATTTGCCAATTGGTTTGATTATCAAATCGCAGAAGTTGCAATTTAATTATATAAATACATAGTCTTATTTGGTAAATGATGCAAAATTTTGGTTAACGCAGTCTCTGCTACCACCAGTGTCTCTTTACTTTAGCAGACAGTAGTTGTCTCAGTCTGCATTACATGTGCAGTGCGTGTCCAGAGAGAAAGGCGCCATACATTAGAGTCCATTTATTCAGTGTGTACTTCACATAGGCAATTATAGACGTTAAGTGCTTTGATGCTTTCATAAGATGTAGCACCTCTTCACATGTGCTGCTCTAATGCAGAACATTTCAAGTGAGCATATAGGTCCTTGACAATAAAATCTGATTTTTACTAACGGACAGAAGAATACAGAAGAGGTGTGAGGCTGAAATCTTGAGGCCTTTTTCTCTAGTCATTGCATTATTCAGAAACAGAGGAGAGTCTCTGGCTGCATCCGAAATCAGCCCCTATACTCATTACTCCACTAATTTAGTCCACTTGAAGGTGTGAATGAAAACGTGGAAAAGAGAACTCAGACACTTTTTGCGCCAAAAGGGCAGTGGATGCCATCTTATGGCGAGATGTGGGATTTTTTTTAGGCACAACACTTACAGTGCATGGACATTATTTTCCATCTGGCCATTGCATGTGCATTGGCTGTACATACATTATTGCGGTGCATTATGGGATTGAATGAATACACTTAATAATGTCCACTATGGTTTCGTACACCACTTCAAATGGCTGTATAGTGCACTAGATAAGGGTATAGAGGCCAATTTTGAACACAGCCTCTGTCTCTGCCCCTCTGGGTTTGAGCTGCACTACCTTTTCCAAGATGACATTTATTGACTTCTGCTCAGTGGACCATGACTTTACAGCTCTGCAGGAAGTAAACTGACATTATGAAATGTGGGTCGCCAAACACATAGGCTTTCTTGGAAAACCTAGTAAGCTGCCTATGTAGGCAGCATTTTAAGGTTCCCAATGCAAAGCCTGTTTCAAAGGGTAGACATTGTTTTTATGCTTCTTTTTTTAAATTTCTGAAAGGGTCAAATTCTAAGACAGTATCGCAAATATCCATCTCAGAGAAGGCAGTTCTATAATACATAGCAGTGATCTCAGTGGACAAATCCAAGATAAGAGACGACATGAAAACGTTTTATGTTATCCTAGATTTGTTTGAGATTCTTTGTCTGTGTATATTTAGCTGCCTTTGTAGTACACAAACTTTTGAGGGCATGCACTACATAGCCTTGCGTGTGGATGTTTTTAGGATTTTCAGGACGTTTTTGAGAAAAACAAATGATATTAAATGGTTTTTCAGCTGGCAAAGTCAGGCTAGCAGTTTCAGTTTTTACTTACTTTACCACAAATGATTGATCAATTTTTTTTAACCAATAGAACTTTTTTTTTCTTCACAAAAATATTTTTACAAAAAGAATATTTGTAAATAGAGAAAAAAATTAAAAGCTGGAAAGTAAGCCACTATAATGTACATTCATATTTATAATTTAAAATTCATATTTATGCAACACAAAGCTCGGCCAAAAGGGAAGGTTACCGATCCATCGACTCGCCCGAAACCCTCACACTGACCTCAGGCAAGTGTGCCATGCTTATTATTGAGCTCTGCAATTTTGCAGACGCTAGTTTGGCACTCAATTTATAATAACCTCACAGATTAAGGCTTTTCAACACATGTAAATAGTACCCTTTAGCCTTTAGAGTAATCCATCTTGCAATGTCTTTTTTTAACCAGACTTCATATTTTTTCCACTGTTCAAAAAGTAAGTCTTGGTAGTGGTTGTGATCTCAGCTGTCATTAAAAGGCCATTTCCTGTGTGCTGTTTTTGCAGCCTGTGCTGGTCTCTGGGGTGCACAAAAAGCTCAACGCTAGCTTGTGGAAGGCAGAATCCTTCAACCAAGAGTTTGCTGACCACCAGGGAGACCTCTTGAACTGCAAGGATGGAGTAATGTCCAACTCAGGAGTCAAAGAATTCTGGGACGGGTTTGAAGATCTCACGAGTGAGTGCCACCTGAAGTAGACAAATAAGCAATTATCTAATTAATTGGTCTGTTTCTATTTATGCTGATCACACTCTCTCTACAGAGCGACCCAAGTCTAAAGATGGAGAAACCGTGGTATATCGACTGAAAGACTGGCCTTCAGGCGAGGAGTTTATGGCTTTGATGCCCTCCAGGTACTTCATGAATTTAGGAACACAACAAGTAGATTTGCTAAGTAGCCATTTAGAAATTGGTTTAGGGGTTGTGAATGCTGTTTCATGACTTCATTTGTACACTGATATATAGCTCTGTTTTAGTCTTGTTTTAGCATGTGCTTCGTTTCTTTGTGTAGGTATGATGATCTCATGAAGAACCTCCCCATGCCTGAGTATTCAGACCCCGAGGGAAACCTCAACCTGGCCTCCCATCTGCCCTCCTTTTTTGTGCGGCCGGACCTGGGCCCGCGCCTCTGCTGCGCTTACGGTACTGCAGCTCCCTCTGTCTCTCTCACACACTCACAGGCAGATTTTTAGTTTTAGTTTTATTAGTGGCCTGCTAGATTTACTGCATTGTTTTACTGTGGAAAAATAAATAATTTAATTTAAAAATTATATGAACTTACTAGAAAGATCTCATCAAACCTGTCATATTTCACCCCAAAAGAAAAAAGTGGCCTATTTTGGGACCATTTAGATTGTTTGAATTGCGACATTGTTTTCAGGATAATTAAGAATATTTTCCTCCAAATTGTGACATGAAAAAAAAAAATCATTACTGTAATGCAAAAATACTGTGCTATTTACATAGTATTTGTATATCATGGTAGTATTTGTTGTATTGCCTTTAATTATACTTAATTTAATTGGGGTTTGCCCATATGGTGCAATTTTAAAATAAATAAATGAAAAACTGAAGCCTGTTTTGTTACATGTTGAATTGAATGATGTATGATCTATGTCACAGGTGTGGCAGCATCTCAGGAGCAGGACTTTGGCACAGCTAGCCTGCACATGGAGGTGTCTGACATCGTCAGCGTGCTGGTTTATGTTGGAGTGGCTAAAGGGAATGGTGTCCTTTCCAAAACGGGTAAGCCTGAGACCAGCTCGCCACACAACTGTTAAAAGCCTGTCCGTTAACTTGGTCAGCCGTGTTAGAGAAAGAGACGGTGGGGGGAAAGCCTCTGCTAGAGCTGAATTGTTCCATAAACCCCTGAGCTCAGAGGGAAAAACAACACACAACATGGTTTCCACCCTGGAAACAATGAAATGTGAGAGATTCATCTGGAAGGAGTTTTCCCTGCCAGCACATGGCCATAGCAGAACTGCAAAGAACTTTTCTCTGCACTCATAGGAATAAATCTGTAAAAACTCAATCCAAAACATGGAGAAGTTTCACATTAACAGGACCATATTAATATGGTATCAACTAAAATTCTCGTGATATTAAAATGTGACAAGGTTTCTCGTTGAGGTGAAAAGCTGTCTCTTGATATCGCCATGATGAAGCGTAAGGGTGAGATTAGCATAGAATATGCCACTGCTACGTTTGCATTACATTATGGTGCCCACCGCGGCACCGCCTCCACTGTCATTTTGTTTTTTTATAGAAGTAAAAACCATTTAATTCAGTTGTATAATGGTCACTTCAATTGTAAACTACTGTAAACGTCTGCTCTGCTCATCCAGCATGAGCTGCAGTCGCACACAGTGCAGCAGGAATCACAGTTCGCTGATCATGTGACGAGAGTAAGACGAGATTACTGACAAGACCATGGCGGAGGATTTTGTTGTGCAACAGAGCCTAAGCGTCTGATAAATGTATCATCTTGTAGAATGCACGTTCAGCACCGGCGCTCCCTGTATACAGAGTAGCCTACTTGCGATCGCAAATTCGAAAGCGAAAGTAAAATGTGAGCTCCCTGATGCGTACAAATTAGTTACATACAATAGCCTGTCTCCCAATATCAAACCTATCTCGTGAACCCAATCTCGTGTCTCGTCTCGTGAGCTAAGTGTCTCATCATTCCCCTAATATCCAGGCTTTCAAAGACAGTGAAACTGGGTTCTTGTAAGGGAAAAAAAAGTTGTTGAGGGGGAGTGAATAAAACAGAAGGGGTGACCCGAGTTCTGATCCCGGCTCCTGGTCCATTCCAATCACATACCCCTCACTTTCCTACTTCACTTAGTCTAAGCTAACTCATTTTTAGTATTTTTTTTTTTCTTTTTCACTAATTTTTCATGCTTGTTTTGTCGCTTTAAACATTTGCTGAGGCCACATCCCCCTGGTTGAGAATCACTGCTATAAGTGATCACCTTTTACCCTCAGCAAAAATGTCTTCATGACAACATGCATTCAGCATGGCTGTTCAAAGAGATGCACCAAGACCTTATCATCTGTTGTGTAATTCAGATAAAAAAACAGGCAGTTTTTGTCACTCTACCTTTAAGATACAGTTTGTAAATAACTTCTTTTATATCTGTACTGGTATAGTTCACACTGACGTTCATCAGCGCAGCTCAGTGTGATCGTGATTGTGACATAATAAAATCACAACAGTGACCATTTCTGAACAACACATTTTTTGTCTTACTTTCCGGTTGTAAGTTATTAAGTAATTTTGCAATCCTTGCTTTGTGTCTCATGCCAACAGCTGCTCCTCCCCCTTCTCTCCTTCCTACTGTGATGGCCTTTCTATTTTTAACCACTGTCTCATGGGCAGACATGAAGAGAATATATATAAGCCAGACTCCCACACACACACTTCTCCATTAATTTTTAAACATCGCTCCGTCTTCAAAAGAGGATGGCGCTCCCTGACTTTATAATAAATTAAGCTGACTGTGTGATGTGTTTGCTGTGTAACCGCATGAGTGTGTTTGTGCCAAACACACAGGAGTGCTGAAGAGGCTGGAGGAGGAAGATCTGGATGACAACGTGAAGAAAAGATTAAAGGACTCGAGCGAGACTCCCGGAGCCTTGTGGCACATCTACACAAGCAAAGACGGCGAGAAGATTAAAGAGTTCCTGCACAAGGTTATTTTGATTTGATTTCTCTGATGATCTTGAAATAATACAGTGGAACACTCTCTCTCTCTCTCTCTCTCTCTCTCTCTCTCTCTCTCTCTGAGTGAGTGTCCACAAAAAACCTTTCGTTCTAGCACAAGGGAGTTTTATAGGATTCACTTTATATGTTTGCAGATATGTTGTGCGTTTAACTCAAAGTTTGTGTATGTTTGGACATGACAGGTGGCAAAAGAGCAGGGCGTGGAGATCCCAGCGGATCACGACCCCATCCGTGAGCCCGGCTGGTACTTGAGCCGAAAGCTGCGTCAGCGGCTGCTGGATGAACATGCCGTTCAGGGCTGGACTGTGGTGCAGTTTCTGGGTGATTCAGTCCTGATCCCTGCTGGAGCTCTGCACCAGGTCTCATTGCACTCCTTCCTCTTCCTCCTTGCTCAAACCACTGATACCACATGAGCAATACTTGATTCTGAAGTATATATTGTATTATTGATTATTCAGACCAAAAACCCCCACTCGATTGACATGGAAAGTAACAAAGCATTGTTCTGAACATTGTTCAGACACTTGAGTATGGAAGCTTGTTTCCGGCATGAAATAAAAAATAAAAAAGGTAATTGTGACCTTTTTATCTCACAATTCTGACTTTTTTTCTGGCAATTGCGAGGTTATACCTCACAATTTTGACTTTTTTCTCAGAATTGCGAGTTATAAAGTCAGAATTGCGTGATATAAAGTCAGAATTGCGTGATATAAAGTCAGACTTGCGAGTTATAAAGTCAGAATTGTGAGTTACAGTCAGAAATGCTTGATATAAAGTCAGAATTGCGAGTTATAGTCAGAATTGCGTGATATAAAGTCAGAATTGCGAGTTATAGTCAGAATTGCTTGATATAAAGTCAGAATTGCAAGTTATAAAGTCAGAATTGCGAGTTATCAAGTCAGAATTGCGAGTTATAAAGTCAAAATTGCGAGTTATAAAGTCAGAATTGCGAGTTATAGTCAGAATTGCGTGATATAAAGTCAGAATTGCGTGATATAAAGTCAGAATTGCGAGTTATAGTCAGAATTGCTTGATATAAAGTCAGAATTGCGAGATATAAAGTCAGAATTGCGAGATATAAAGTCGAATTGCGAGTTATAGTCACAACTGAGTTATAAACTCGCAATTGCGTGTTATGACTGATGTTTTTTCTCAGAATTATGAGTTTATATCGCAATTCTGAGAAAAAAAAGTCAGAATTGCAAGTTATAGTCAGAATTGTAAGATATAAACTCACAATTGCAAGAAAAGAAAAGTCAGAATTGAGTGCAGCTGCTGATATTTATATGGCCATCTTTATAACAGTACAGAAGACTGCTTACATAAAATATATAAAAATATCAGTTGTCATGCTAAATAAGATGATATTTAAATGCTTAGTTTTATGATCAATGTTTTTATTGTGGGGGGCAAAACATTTAATGCAATGTAATACAATGATGATTGAGAGATGAACAAATAAATGTTCCTCAAAAGCCTGATGTATCATATTTGATAATCAAATTTTAACATGATTTTAAACATTTAAACATTTAACATAACCAAGCAAACCTTCAGTAAGTGTTCATCTTAAAATATTATGAACAATATAAAAGTTATTCTTATATTTACTTTATAAAAATGAGTAAAGATTTCACAGCAAAAAGACGAGCTGAAGGAGAGGAGAGTTTTAGAATTATAATAAAATGCCTTTGACTTGCTAAAGAAAAATATAAACTATCAATCAGAAAACAGAAGGCATGTAGTAGATTTTGTACATGTTATTTATGGAAGGTGAGCATGTATGATGAAAAAAATCACAGGCAAACTTCCTCTTTCTGTACTAGGTGAAGTTCCAGAGTACCAATATCTTTATGATATACATAAAATAGTGCACACTCACGTTTGTGTGTCTCATCCGTACAGGTGCAGAACCTTCACAGCTGCGTCCAGGTGATCAATGACTTTGTCTCTCCGGAGCATGTGGTGCATTCGTTCCACTTAACCCAGGAACTCAGATCCTCCAAAGAGGAAATCAACTATGAAGATAAGCTACAGGTAGAGTTCAAACACACTGGAAAAAATACTTATTGTCAGCACTTATTTGGAATGTGGTATATACTCAATATTTATATTTTCAGATGCATTGTAAGACATAAGATCGCATGAAAGTTACAAATATAAGTTTTAAAATGTGTTGAAATTCATATTGATCAAATTTAAGGTCATAAATATCTTAAAAGGTATAACAAAATCTTAATTATTTTTAAGAGGTCTTACATTTGGGGAAAAAACAAGAATAGCGGGTATCATAGACATTGCAAAATAAGAGTCCCAGTGTATTTTGGGCATGTTTATATGCATAAGGCCTGGTTTCACAGACAGGGCTTAGATAAAGCCAGGATTAGGCCTTAGTTCAAGTAAGGTGATGATACATGGGGCAACTTTTTGAGCAGTGTTGCCAAGCGATGTTGCTCGGGCACTTTCCCATTGAGAATGGGCAACAAATTTCTATCTGGATACTTTAGATGTAAATTTGTTGCCCATTCTCAATGGGAAAGTGCCTGAACAACTTTTTCCGGCAACATTGCTCAAAAAGTTGCCCCGTGTATCATCACCTTAAAACTGGGCAAAAATCTGGTTATTATTGGTATTTTGGTTACACAATAAACAGTATCTGGCATTAATTCAACGTAAACTCTTGTGGCTTTTCTCTGGGCCGCCCCGTCACAGGAAGGAAAGACTAACAACTCCATTAAACACATTAAGTATATAGATTTTCTAGTACTGTCGCAATAACCTTTTATTACCTTTCTTTAAACATATTAATTGTATCAGCAAAATGTCGACCTCTAATTTGTATGTATTGACTTGTTAGTACATAAACCAATTTCAATACATATGAGTATTTTAAACTTGTACACCCTGTTGAAGTAAAAGCATCTGAGATAAATGATTTATTTTAACATTGTATGGGTTTGTTCTGTATGAACATATCGTATTCATTACATTTTTGCAGGTCTTAAGGCCTGTTCACACCAAGAACGATAACTATGACGATAACTATATCTTCCACACCAGCAGACGATATTGTTCTGTTTATTCTAAGTACGTGCTTGTCTGTCACTTTAAATACTCAAGCTCGTTACAGCAGGATGGATTCTGATTGGCTGTCAATGTTTTTATCTTTCATCAGTTGAATAAAATCGTCCTGAAAGTGATTCCAACAATATCGTGAACTCTGCTGTTCTTTGATATTGAGAACGATTTTTAGAACTACAGTTGCAAGAAAAAGTATGTGAACCACTTGCAGAATCTGTGAAAATGTGCAAAATTTTAACAAAATAAGAGAGATCATACAAAAAATTTTTATTTAGTACTGTCCTGAGTAAGATATTTTACATTAAAAGATGTTTACATATAATCCATAAGACAAAAAAATAGCTGAATTTATTAAAATGACCCAGTTCAAACGTTTGTGAACCATTGATTCTTAATACTGTGTGTGGTTACCTGGATGATCTACGACTGTTTTTTTGTTTTGTGATGGTTGTTCATGAGTCCCTTGTTTGTTCTGAACAGTTAAACTGAGCTCTGTTCTTCAGAAAAATCCTCCAGGTCCTGCAGATTCTTCAGTTTTCCAGCATCTTCTGCATATTTGAACCCTTTCCAGCAGTGACTGAATGATTTTGAGATCCATCTTTTCACACTGAGGACAACTGAGAGACTCAAACACAACTATTAAAAAAGGTTCAAACATTCACTGATGCTCCAGAAGGAAACACAATGCATTAAGAGTCGGGGGGTGAAAACTTTTGAACAGGATGAAGAGGTCCAAATTTTTCTTATTTCGCTTGAATATCATTTTTTTTCATTTAGTACTGCCCTTCGGAAGCAACAGAAAATACTTGCATGTTTCCCGGAAGACAAATTAAATACAATTTACCTTGATCTTCAAATTCCAAATGTTTTCACCCCCCATCTATTAATGCATCATGTTTTTTTCTGGAGCATCAGTGAATGTTTGAACCTTTTTTAAAAGTTGTGTTTGAGTCCCTCAGTTGTCCCTCAGTGTGAAAAGATGGATCTCAAAATCATTCAGTCACTGTTGTAAAGGGTTCAAATATGCAAAAAATGCTGGAAAACTGAAGAATCTGCAGGACCTGGAGATTTTTTCTGAAGAACAGAGCTCAGTTTAACTGTTCAGAACAAACAAGGGACTCATGAACAACCATCACAAAACAAAAACACAGTCGTAGATCATCCAGGTAACCACACACAGTATTAAGAATCAATGGTTCACATACTTATGAATGGGGTTATTTTAATAAATTCAGCTATTTTTTTTTGTCTTGTGGATTATATGTAAACATCTTTTATGTAAAATATCTTACTCAGGACAGTACTAAATAAAAAATAACATGCATTTTGTATTATCTCCCTTATTTTGTTAAAATTATTAACATTTTCACAGATTCTGCAAGTGGTTCACATACTTTTCTTGCAACTGTATATCTTTATAGTTATCTTTATAGTTATCGTCCTTGGTGTGAACGGCCTTTAAAGTCTTAAATTTGATTTTAAAAACTCTGCAGACACCCTGTAAATATATTGTAAACTGTGTGTGGTGGTTCAGTTTTTTGTGCTTCTCATGTGTAACAGCAGTGTTTTTTTGGTCCTGATGTGGACGCAATGAATGTTTGTCAGTCTGTTCTTCACCAAGTGCCATATGAACATTCATCAGTCTCCATGCCATCTCTCTCGTCTTTTTTTAACCATGTGAGTCAGAGTCTGTCCTGTCATTCTAACAGCCTGCCATTTCTCTCAGGTCAAGAACATCTTTTACCACTGCGTGAAGGATGCCGTGGGAACATTAAAGAGGTGCTGCGCAGAGGAGGAGGAGGAAGAGGAGACGAACTCATGACACCCGTCGACACGTTCCCCCAAATATGCACACTAACGCTCACACCACGAACCTCCAGTGCCAAGCAGAGAAAAAAACACCAGGAAACTGTATTTATTTGTTACTGACACCATAGCAGTATAGCCCATCAGGATGACTGTGATCGACACGCCACACATCTGAAGATAATCTGACAGCGCCGCTGTCCCAACTAGTGTTTGTTTGTCTGTTTGCTTTTGTTCCCCTTTTGTTCTTTCCTACTGTATAGTTTCAGTGGAGAATCGTATTTATTTTCAGGAGTTCTGCTCTGTTCTCGATCAAATGTAAATGTGACTTGTACAGTTTGCTAATGGATTTCTGATGCCGCTCACTACTTTGGAGACTTGGAGTTACTGTGAGAGAGATCCGCTGTCTCATGTCCTCATGCCATATCTTTTGAGAAAAAGAACTGCCAAACAATTGTAAACATTGTAAAGTTCTATTATGTAAAGAAAGACTTAATGAATAACACACTTCAGCATTTTATTAAGAAGTATTCACTGTAAAATGGAGACATTTACAAAAAAAAGTTGTAATTTATTTAAGAAAACTCATTTCTCCTTTTTATGTTCAGATTTACTATGGTGAACTTTTGAAGTTCGATGGAAAAAGGAAATCGTACTATGCTGTGTAAATATATACATATATACATTCACTGATGTATTTTTTTAAACATGGCTTGCTTCAATTTCAAATTTTAAAGTGCAAGTGTTACATGCTTTGTACATTGAAGTTCAAAGGGGTTTTACATTTTCCATTAAAATGGATTTATCAAATATCTGCCTCCCTTTTGCCTTATTGACAAGCTGAAACAGAAATTCATTTATATATATATATATATATATATATATATATGGGTCATTGATGAATAAGGTTTTTAAAAGTGTAAAAAACCTAATGGAGATATAATTCATTTTGAAGTTTTATTAAGTGTTAACAATGCGGTTATGTGGTTTTTATAATCCATTAACACTGCTTTTGTCATTTTTTAAATTTGTCACCAAAAAAGTCATTCGGTTTAACCAAATTTCGGTTTTACCGAATGACAATGTTTTCAAACAATGCTAACAGGCTGATATCTAGCTAGCTAGCTAACAAAAGGACAATCAAACATTTTATATTTAGTACAAGTTTTTTAAATATTCCAACATTTTCCATGTTTTATAGCGGTTGTACCAAATGACCCGATGTTTCAGGACTGTGAAAACATGAATTTTTCAAATAGTTAAAAGAGAGTTATTTTGCTTCACAACCATGTGGTCCTTTGCAGGTGTCTCTGAATGATGTCATATCCTGTCACATGATATTGACCGCATGACTTTATCCAAAATGGTCCCTTTAAATTGGTTACTCCAAATGACATCAATAAAATTCATTTTTCCGGACATTCTTTCTCATAACATAGCAACGACTTCTACACATAATTTTAATACCATTTTGCACTGTTGATATATAATGTTATAAAATCATGCCAAAATAAAAAATATATAAATTTATTTCATTTTAAGATATTTTAATCACAAATGAAATGGCTGTATTGGCCTTTGGACGGTTAAACTGAATGACCTTTTGACACTTCAAAATCTTTAAAATACCTTTATATGCAGGAAAATATAATTAAAACCTTGTGGATTCAATAAAAGAGATCTAGCTGTACTACCTTACATAGCCTACTTTGGATGTCATATCTTTGTTTATTATTATTATTATTAAGGCTTTTGGACAAAAAAAAATGACCCGTCACGTCACTGACCCATATATACACACACACACATATATATATATATATATAACAAAAAATGTGAGGAAAATATTCATTTTTTAAAATATTTTAAATATGAGGGAAGAACAAAACACTAATCTTACCGTATACAATGTAGCACACTCGCAATCGTGCAGCATACAAAACTGTAGCTTGTTTTATCTAAAATGAGCCTCGCTGCGCAGTTTACACGAGTCACGAGTCTGTTCCAGCGTTGTTTCTTCAGAATCTCATAATCTTTCATTAAAATGTAATAAATTGCTCCATAATTTGCTTATGTCACAAAGAGCGAGAGAAAATAATGTTAACCAATAGCCAACTTTTCACAATTCAATCCATTTTCTATTGATAAAATCAAATTCTGTACTTGCTCCCCAGTGGACATTGCCCACTTTTGAAGACATGCTGTCATTCACAGATTGGCCACCAGATGACACTATTGAGCAGTTGTGGAAATGTAGAAATGATGCAATGAAACGAACATTTCAAGTTCAGTCACGAACATTTCAAGTTCTCTCCTATAAAGAGTATTACAGTTTAATCATGTTTTATACGAACATAAAAAATGAAGTACAATTGTTTTTTTGCACATTTAGTATAAGTGGGTAGTTGACAAGATCTATGAGAAATTGTGGTGTGACGCTATACTCCATCTGAAAGTATTTTGAACGTTATTTTATAATTATGAATGCAGCTTTTATGAGCTCATATTTAATAGAGAGACAGCCTGGAATATTTGTACTATTAAAAATTCATTAAAAATTCATTATCAAAACTGAAAATGAAGAAAATATTTTAAAATAATAATAATAATATAATTCAATAGCCTCCAACTGTGTACAGTTGCCAGGCAGCACAGAAATGAATGCATTAATACAGAATTCATCAAATGTGCAGTCACAAATATGTACCACTTTGTTGTGTTACAATAGCTTTGAATCTTGCTCATCTGATCAACCTTTATTTGTTGGTTGGTTGTATTAAAGGGTTAGTTCACCCAAAAGTGAAAATATTGTAATTAATTACTCACCCTCATGTCGTTCTACACCTGTAAGACCTTTGTTCATCTTCGGAACACAAATTAAGCCAAAGTCACAGTCACAGTCAAGTTTCATTAAAAAAGGCTTCGTTTACGCGATCCGAACCACTGATTTGAAACAAAAGATTCGCAAAGCCTCGCAGCAGTGTTTTGAAATCGTCCATCACTAGATATTGTTGAAAAGTCTTTTTTTTTTTTTTTTTGGCGCACAAAAAGTATTCTTGTTGCTTTGTAATATTAAGTCAAAACCACTGTACTCACATGAACTTTTAAATATGTCTTTAGTAGCTTTCTGGATCTTGAGAGGTACAGTGACATTGCTGGCAATGCAGGCCTCACTGAGCCATTGCATTTCATCAAAAATATCTTAATTTGTGTTCCAAAGATGAACGAAGGTCTTACAGGTGTAGAACGACATGAGGGTGAGTGATTAATGACAATTTTCATTTTTGGGTGAACTAACCCTTTAAGAGTATAACAGCAAAACCAGCAGGTGGACAAACAACTCAGATTTATGCTTCCACTTGTTAAAATCTTTAATGCTTGTCAACAAGTAAACTCACAAAAGAATTATACATAAATTCTTGTTTTCAATATCTTAATCATGTACATACAGCTACTGTAGAACAGCCATTCATGCATCAAAACACTTTCGTCATATGATTTTCATTGATTTTTACATCATAAAACAAAATGCAAAATAACAAAACAATCTGATGCACCCTGATTACTGTGGTAAACCAGTAATTAAACATTGAATTTAAAAAAAATAATAATAATAATAATAAAAAGAGCAAAATGTGGATTTGGTTCCCTCTTCATGACACAAATACGAGCCATAAATTCATCTCTTCCCAAGCGCGTCTGGCACATGTTGGTACGCTTTTGATTAGTGTGAGGAGTGAACCTGGTTTATTGTTAGACAATGTATGATTGTGCAATCAGTTACCTGAAAATATTAGCATCGTGATCCAGATGATCCTTGATTGATGAGTACAATACAAAATGAAGCTTCAAAAGAACTAACAACATCCTCAGTTCATCCAGAGTTCACACACGTCCTGATGTGGACAAAGAGTGAAGGTTTCAGGACAACTCCATTCCTATGCTGTTGGCATTGGGTCTGAAGAATGACAGCTGAGCAGGAAATAGTAGAGATGACAAACAAAGAAGTGATACTGTAGCACTCGACATGATTATTGCTTATAGTTCTGAATGCAATAGTTTCAGTCCCAAAAGTCCCTTATCCTATAGAAATAATCCACGGTTATTAGCACGGCTGTTTTCGGTGTTGCTACAAATCGTCCAGGGTGGCGATCTGGCAGAGATGACATCATGAAAGGGCTTCGTACTAGTCTACAGGACTTCTGCAATAAGGCAAAACAAGTGCTGCAAGCTGGTTATCTGTGTGCGGAAACAGAATGCATAACTAATTGCATTGATGCCTCTTGGCTTCCTCTATGCCCTAAATCTACGCTGCTGATAGACTGAAACTGCATGAACACCAACATCGATGTGCTAATCGACAGGTACTGCACCAAACCCCTCACACACTCACACACACACACACACACACACATTATGGATGTAGTTCACAGTGTCTGTGTAGGAAATAGTTCAATTCAAAGTGGGATTTTGCTGATAAAAAGTCTGATAACATAATGTCCGACAGAACCTGTTCTTCTCCAATGTCCCTTCTCACTCGTACTTCATAACAAAAAACGCGTTAGAAATGTTCAAAAAGGCACACGTACTTCAAAAAGAGTTGTTTTCTTTCTTCGTATATCCAATCGCTATGGGCGCCACTGAGAAAAGTCGTGAACCAAACCTACTGACGGCTGTGTGAACCATCATTTACGCCACTGAAGCGCGTTTTTCCTCTGCGCGTTCGCTGGCACTCGATGGCGATCGAAGTCTCCCTTTGGTGCGTGTTTTGAGCGCGAGCGGTCACAGTTTCTCGCCGTCCAGCAGCTCCTGCAGTTCCTGCTGGATGTCCTCAGGAAGTTCCAGACCGGGCAGGTCTTCCAGAGGGATCTCCTGAGTGGGCATCTCCAGCGGAGGGAGCTGTGGGATGGGAATGTCCTTCGCCTTGCGCTCCTCAGCCGGCTGCGGAAGCACCCACAGCTCCGACTTCTCCACGAAGTCGGCATCAGCGTAGTGTTCCTTCTTCAGCCGCACGTTCTCCGCCCGCAACCGCTCGTTCTCCTGTTTCAGCCGCTCGTTATCAGACACCAGGCGGTCCACGAGCTTGCGCAGGTCATCGATGGTGGTCTGCTGCTCTTCCAGCCGGGTTTTGTCGTCTTTCTGGGCTTTACTGCCTGTGCAGGGCTCTGGGACGGTGCCTTTGTTCTTCAGGAGGTACAGCCAGGTGTCGTACTCGCGTTCGGAGGGTTGGGAGACGTCTGTGGCCGTTCCTGCAGGCTGTAGGTAGCGGCGTGGCGTCTGGTCTGAGGTGGGGGCGTGCTGGAGCGTTCTGGGCTTGTCCTCTCGCTTAGCTCGCTTCCATCGCTCCTCGATCAGCCTCTGCTGCTTGATGTGACTTTCCCTCTGAAGCTCCAGGGACAAACGAGCCTACGTAGGAAAAAATATCTGAACATCTCAAGAACTGAACCACACTGCAAAATAAGTAAAAAAAGAAAATACCAGACAATAATGACAATCTAGGCGTACCTGTTCACAGCCAGTGAGCTTCATGGCCTCCTTGAGAAGTTCTGTGGAGAAAAGGCAGGTTTATTTAAAGGGTTAGTTCACCCAAAAATGTCCTCACCCTCATGTGGTTCCAAACCTGTAAAACTTTCTTTCATCTTCGGAACACATATGAAGATATTTTTGATGAGATTTCTGTCCCTCCATTGACAGCTACGCACCTGATACTTTGATGCTTCAAAAAGTTCATAAAGAGAGTAAAACTAATTCATATGAATTGAGTGGTTTACTCCCAATTTTCTGAAGAGAAACAATCACTTTATATGATGAACAGATTGAATTTAGACTTTTATTCACAACTCAAACATCAGTTACATTAAACGGAAGCTCAAGCATGTTTGCTTGACGTGCGAGAACCAATGAGGTTCATTGTTACGCAGCAAGTTTGAGCTTCCGCAAGAGGTTTGTTCTCGCGCATCAAGCAAGTTCGGTTGAGCTTCTGTTTATGTTTGCTGATCAATGTTTATATGTGAATAAAAGACTAAATTAAATCTGTTCATCATATAAAGTGATCGAGTCTCTTCAGAAAATGTGGATTAAACTGCTCAATTCATATGGATTAGTTTTATGATCTCTTTATGAACTTTTTGATGCATCAAAGTGGTAGTTTCGTAGGCTGTCAATGGACAGACAGAAAGCTCTCAGATTTCATCAAAAAGATCTTAATTTGTGTTCCGAAGATAAACGAAAGTCTTACAGGTTTTGGAACGACATGAGGGTGAGTAAATGATGACAGAATTTTCATTTTTGGGTGAACTAACCCTTTAAGCACACGCTTCCAGGGCTGGTTTCTCAATTACAGGTTGAGTCCAGCGCTAGTCACAGATTATACAAGAATTTTCTTTACAAGAATTTGTGAGACAAACCTGAGGAGACTGAAGCCCTATTTGTATTCGGACGGTTATTGTTTCTCATGGGGACATAAGATAATTTCAGCATTTATATGGGCTAGTCTGTGATTTTATTGCCGTCCAAATCCAGAAAGTCTGTGTTTTTCTCCCACCACACGAAAAATTACTAACTGCTTTTTCACAAACACCAAAGTCGTATGGTAATTTAATTACTGTCCAAATTCACATCTGTAAGTTTACAAGAAGGGATCAATCCAAAAGTCATTTTGAAAATCCTTTTTCACCACTACCAAGCACCGTACGATAACTGTTGCACTTTGCGGTAACGTGCACATATCTTAAATATGGAGACTTTTATTACAGAAATGCTGATGCAGAAATGAATATTATTACATCACCGCTGCTCCACTACAGCGAATGAGAGCTGTTAAGAACAAAAAGAAAATCAAAATCACGTAAACATTTCAAACAGGCCTTTATTATAGTACGCAATCATTTTTAAAAATATTATTATCTACATTTAATATGCAAATTACAGCTTGCACAACTAATAACAAGTAGCTGAGTCAAATGTTTACCTTATGTAAAAAAAAGAATTTGCATTAACTTATTTCTGCTAATTTCCACATGTTGAGAAATAAAATGTAAGACAGGAAACAACTTAAACTATAGTGTCATTTTTCATATTTTTAAATAGGATATTTAAATAATTAAATAATAAATTGAATATTATTTTCCTATTATTAAATTAATATGAATTACAATAACAGACATTTTGTTTACCACTGTGAATAATTTGCCATTCGAAAGCATGAGTGTTTTCACTGAGGTGCCACGCAAATGCATTTTTATAGACATCCCCATGAGAAATAATCCGATTGGAGTTTAAAACAGAAACCAACCTGCAGCTTTTCTGTGGCAGGAGATGGCATCTTCAAATTTCCCAGCAGCCAGCAAGCGGTCTGCTTTCCTGCACTGTTGATGGGCCTGAAAGAGACGATATAACCTATTCCAGTGTTTCATCATGTGTTTGTTAACACTTAAAACTAATGACAGTACAGACCATCAATGACAGCTCATTACCTGCTTCTAGCAGAGGTGTCCACACTCGGTCCTGCAGAGTTTAGCTCCAGCTTGCCTCAACACACCTGCCAGGAAGTTTCGAGTATGCCTAGTAAGAGCTTGATTTGCTGGTTCAGGTGTTTAATTTGGGTTGGAGCTAAACTTTACAGGACAGCTCCCTCCAGGAGCAGGATTGGACACCCCTGCTCTAGAGTATTTCTCCTGGTTAACTATGAAACTACATGAACGTTCATCCAATCCTTTCAATCACAATAGAAGGGTATCTAAACTGATGTAACTGCATGTGTCATGTGATCCGCTTCTATTTTCTACTGTAGTTCACCAAGCAGTCCAAAGGAATTACTGGGAACTAGTTTTGTGCTCAAACTCTCCATTGTTAACCTCATTTCACAAGGACTATATGAAATATGAACCCAGATTTCTCATGTAGCCCTACTTAACTTTTAATTACACACCCAGTCAATCATAAACATCAAAGTATTTATCCCAAAAGCACAAGTTTCCAGTTTTTACCACACTGAAAACCTGACATTCAAAATTGAAATTATATGATCATGTGAACTCTTTGTTCAGAAGCTCAGATGTTCTTGCTTCCATTGACCCTTGTGAAAAAGAAGTGAAAAAGAAGTTAACTTAATTGTATTGAAACTGTACTTACGGATAATATATTAATGGAATAAAAGGGCACTTGTGTACTTAAACAGAGTACACTTTCATCACTTTTTTCTTAACACACAAGTTTACTTTTGAAAAGTGTACTAGTAATAATTTCATATCAAACATTTACTTTAAGGTACACTTTCAATCGTTTTAATAGTCTTTTATCATGCTTTAAAGTACACTTATTTTGATGTGCTGACTAACACGACACAAGTTTCAATAGAAATTACATTAAAGCAAATTTTAGTACACTTTAACCAGATTTAAAAGACAACAGAATTATGAAATTACTTATAAAGATTTACTCACTTCCTACTCAAGTGGGTTAAAAAAGCACTCTGATCTTCAACTACTTGAATTAATATAAATGTAAACTAAAATACAGTTTCATGTAATTGTAAATAACATGCAATTAAGTGTCCAGAAACATTATTCACTTCATACTTGCATATTTTCTTTCACAATGTACTATTTACATATTGAGTACTCTTTTTAAATAAAATAAAGGTGCAGATGGGCTGATGGAGGGATGCTGGAAGAATTGTCACTTGAGTCATGTAATATGTCTAGTCTGCATTACTTACTAAATATATTATTTTATATATCATTTAAATGTATATTGCATTATATATTTTTATTTTCTATTATTTTTAATTTATTAGTTATATTAATATCTATAAATAATATTATAATATAGCCAAGAAAGGGAGAAAAAAAGATGTGTCCAAAAAAAAAAAAAAAAAAAAAAAACAGATGCAATGATTTTCTTTTATCTTTGTTAGGCTGATGATAAAACTTACAATGAAAAACTGTATTAAAATAAAAAAGTTATCTCAGGATCACCTCAGGAACAGCTTTCAATAACGTACTGTCATAAATGTCATACGACTCTAGGAAATAAATCACACATTTAGAGTCATGTCATTGAAGTACGTGTTTGTTTGTTTAAAGGTGATCAGCTGTCAGCAGTAAACAAACACACATATGGAGACTGAGACAAGACTAAATTAAAAACGGAACACGGTTTATACAAAGCCTTCACATCACGGTTAAAGGATTTAAAGACCCGGGTAATAAAGGGCTGCACGTGTTTCCGGACAGGTGAACCTCTTCGCAGCTTTATTTTAATTTGTTCAGAGATTAAATGCGGCTAAGCTAACAGCAGCTAGCATGCTAATGTGGCTTGTAAACAAACACTTACGAGATTGAGAGGACTGTCCAGCACCTCCATTCCTTCATCGACTACAGTCTCAACTACACGAGAGACTCATTGGCACATTATTGTGTTTATTCCGGGACCAGAGACTCTGGTTTCACCGGTTACTGATCCACTGCTACAATAGACGAGCAAAAACAACAACTTCCCCCTTCGCGACGTCACCGCCGCGTCACATTACAACGACGTGCGTGTCGTGAGAACGCTGTTCCTTTCGTCATTTCTACTTACGTACAGTTTTTCACAATTGCTAAGACACATTTCTAGAAACCTTCACCCATTTTCTCACAATATTAAACACAAAACCATATCTTCAAACTACATTTACAAAACTACTGACCCTTCTAGCAAAATCAAACAATTGCTTCAAAACGATTTCAGATCACATCATACACACATAAGGAAATATACACACTACAGAGCATTTATTAGACAGTACATCAACAATAGAGGACACATCATCCAGAGCATGAGGTTATAGAAAAAATGTATATTGCTTGCAGTAAACAAATTTTGCAGATATATTTAAAAGTAGGTCTAATCGCAGCTTAGTAGGTGAATATATTGTATCACTGATTCTTGTGATAAGGGACAAAACATGTCCTACACACAAAAGCCCTCTTTATGTTACAAATAAATAAATTCATCAAAATAAAAATACTTAAAAAGTTACATCTAAAGGAAATCTGGATATTCAGGACATTCATTGCTTTTATTTTTAAATAATTTTGTTAGTATTAGCCTATTTAAATGCATGCTCTATACTTGGAAAAAAAACATGTAATTTAGCCTGTCCTCAGCATGAGGTCAAAATGTAACGTGTTTAAAAATGCAACAAATTCAAAAATATACATTTAAATTGAAAGGCAGAGATCTATCAAACAATATAAAAAGCAAGTCTTGAATTATATTTTCCATTAAAAAAAAAAACAAATAAAAAAAAAAATGCCTATCAAAGTTGTGTCCTCACTTTACGTCAGCTCCATCAGGATTTTTATAATTCTGAATAAATCATATTCATATATTTATTAAGGCAGCTACAACTGAGAAAGAAAACAAAACTGCTCCATTGTACAACACGTGGTTAAGGTGGAAAAAAATTCAATTTTGTCAATTCCGTCAGATGTCAACTCCATCAGGTTTTATGTCTGATGGTTGAAAAGTGCTCTCATAAAGTCTATAGAATGTGATTTAATATGTTTTTTGCATATGGGGAATCCTTCTAATGTTGTTTCATGATTCTGTTTACATATACTATATATTTGGCCCCAGCTGGACCTTTGTCAACACTGTTAGTATGTCAACTCCGTCATTTGTCAACACCGTCAGGTGAAAGTTTTTGCTAATTTTGAAAGAAATGTCTTATTCTTTTTTCAATTCATTGTGTTAAAATATTAAAAAATAAACTGAACTACATGATGTCTGATTTACCTAAGAACATTGGTTATATATGTTTAATATTAAAAAGGAGGTTAAAGAATTAAGTAATTTAGGAACTGGATTGTTCATAATAACCCTAAACCTAAGAAAAAAAATTAGAGAATTTATTTTTTTCACTTAGCTCCTTTACTGAACACCATTATTACATAACTGAAGACTTTACACTGTTGTTGGATGGATCAAATTAAAATAGCATGCTTTTTAATGCGTCTGACGGAGTTGACACAAATTAAGTTCTGAAGTGAATAAATGTACATTTTTAGAAAAAATTTTTTTTCAGAAAAACCTGTTCCCTTATTAAGCAGACGCTCTTGAGGCTAAAACATGTCTCTGAATGATGCAGAATGAATCTCTCATTGACTGTGATTTTGCAGTTGCACAACTGTTTTGAGTGTACTGTAACATGCTTTTCAACAGTTTTCTTTGACCTTTAGGGCTTTTGCAGTTTGACTACTGCATCTTTACAGTGTGCAAGTGCTGAATATACAGAAATTCAATACTATACAATATTCAATAATACAATACTATATATCTCCAGTAGCCGGCATACAGTATGTCACTGATTCTTGAGATGTTTTAGAAGTTAGTTTTTATTATTTAATAATACATTATTTTTAAACTGATATATTTGTAGACAAAGGTCTCAGCTAATGAACCATGTAGATGAAACCATGTCCAAACTCTGTTCTGGAGTTCTGTGATGTCACCTCACCACTAGAGGGCGCTTTTATCCTACAAATCACTAACAAAAAGTATTACAGTGTTTCTTGGGCGTCGTGGTAACATAGTAGGGCACTGTAGTTTTTTTTTGTTTGTTTGGGGCCATGTTTCCTTTTTTGACCTGTACATACTCTGAAGTCCCTGTATATATGATATATAAACGCATTGTATTGCTTTCTGATGTCATAACTGTACTATGTAATTTAGCCTATACGTGATGTGTAAGGGTAATTTAAATCAGCAACATAACAACAAACCAACAAAGATAAAAGTATATTTTTTTGCTATATCATAATAGTATTTGGGTATAAATATTAATATAATTTAACAAATATACATAAATAAACATAAAATATAATATAAAGGCATATATTAGGTTCCAGTGACAATTCTTCTGGCTTCCCTTCATCAGCCCATCTTCACCTTTATGTCTATTTTATTACTAATTCATTTAAGAAGTTCCTCCATCATAGACAGCAAGCCAAGTATGCTACGTTTATCCAAATAGTGGTCAAAAGTGATGTCCGGAGGGGATATTTGTTTTTAATGGCCCTACAAGTTTAATTAAACCATCGAAATATAAGGAAAATATTTTAAATATGAGGGAAGAACAAAACACTAAACTTGGTTAAGGTATTTATCTTATATAGCCTATCTTATATATTTATATTAAAAAAAAAAAAAGCTATAGCTACAGGTTTTATTTCACTATGCAAAATAAAACTTTATATTAAGTGGCCTTAACTACTACGTACTTACATTTAAATTAATCATTTAATACAATGCACTTATTATGTACATACATGTTTTTACAAAGTACCTATATTTTAAAAACACCTGCATGTAATTACATCTGTAATTAATTTCTGTAATTATATTTATAATTACACTGTTGACCCATCCCTTACACCTACCCATACCACCAAAACTTTCCCTAACCTTACCCGTATCCCACCTCAATAGCAGCAAAAGTGTTTTGCAATTCAATATGAACCCAATAAGTACATTGTACTTGTTTTTTGATGTAAGTACATAGTAGTTAAGGCCACCTAATATAAAGTGGGACCAAAAAAAAAAAAAAAAAATGCTTAGAAAACCAAAAGGTTCACAGGAAAAAGCATACACTGACTACAACATAATCAGTTATTAAAATGTCTTTGACTCTCTCTCTCTCTTTTTCATGTGTTCATAATTTATTTGTATGACAGCCTGGTCAAAAATTATGTCCGCAAAACTTGGCATGTTTCATTGTGTCATCACAAATAAAACAATTGACTCCAAACACAACTACGCAATATGCTCACAAAATCTTTAACAAATTTTAATAGGCTATCATTTGAATAAAGGGTGAAGATGTCAATTTTCCTATGGACATCATATTTGCCCACTACTGTATGTTTTCCTTTATTTCACTAAATGATCAGATTAACATGAACTAGTGAATGTAAATGCAAAATAAGCTCCCACTTTATATTAGGTGTCTTTAACTACTAAGTACAGTGTGTCGGGAAAAAGAATTGTTAGGTAAAATGTACTTAATGTGTTCATGTTGTATTGCAAAATACTTTTGCTGCTGAAGTGGGATACGGGTAAGGCTTCGGACAGGTGTCTGTTATCCCTGGATATGTGTTACTGTATGTCTCTCAGACACTTTGGTCAATGTAACAGTGTAAAAGCACTGAATCTATATGATATATGTACATCAAAGATGCAGGCAGCATCACATGCTCTATTTTCTCTGGAGATTCCTTGCACAGCATAATATTTTGTTCATTCAAAGAGTGCACTTATTGGCCAGTGACATCATCAGCTCAAGTACTTTGTTTTTGTTGTCAAGTGCCACTTGCTTTACCCAAATGCTCTTCAATTACTACTAATATTGAGCAGAAGCGGATCTGATACAGCCTCATGAATCACAGCCTAAACACCGGCCTGCCATATACACTCACAGTTTCATGTAAGAACCTTTGATCAGCCCTTTGCTGCACTTTTTTGATTTACATTCAAATGATATTACAATATATTGCTCAGAAGTTACTCTTTCAGGAAACGGTAGCCATTGACTTCCACAGTATTTTGTTCCATACATGGGAAGTCAATGGCTACCATCAACGGTTTGGTTCTTCAAAATATCTTCCTCTGTGTTTAGCAGAAGAAAGAAGTTCATACAGGTTTGGAACATCTTGAGGATGAGTAAATGATGACAGAATTTACATTTTTGGGTGAACTATCCCTTTAATAGACTTCTTAGTTATGTTTAATTAAAGTATCAGCTTAGTCAAGTCATATTTATGTAATAATACACATTGTTTCAAAGCAACTTCACAGTAACAAACAGGAAAATAACTTACAAAATTCATCACTTATGAAACAACTTCAGTTTGAACTGTAAAGCAGCTCTACAGAAGACAGTAGAGTCATTATTCAGCTCAATTAGTTCAATGTTAATTCATTGTCTCATCTGGTTCTTAAAAATAAAAATAATGAAAAAAAAAGACAGAAATGAGTCCATTAATGCTGATAGCTCAGGCCGTTTGGTCTGGCAAGAATTTGATGAAAAATGTTTCTTCATTCTGAAATCTTGTTGATTGCAGATACATGAAGTATGATCAAGGAAAAAATGACATCTTCACCCTTTATTCAAGTGATATTAAAAATTTTGTAAGCATATTGCGTAGTTGTGCTTGGAGTCAATTGTTTTATTTGTGATAACGCAATGAAACATGCCAAATTTTTGGCCAGGCTGTCATACAAATGAATTATAAACACATGCAAAAACAAGAGAGAACCAACGAAATATTAATATCTGATTATGTTGTAGTCAGTGTATGCTTTTTTTTTTTTTTATCTGTGAGCTTTTTTATATACGTTTCTTTGCATAGCTGTAGTTTGCCCTTTTTTTTTTGCCATATATTCTTTTCAGAAAAATACCTTAACCAAGTTTAGTGTTTTGTTCTTCCCTCATTTTAAAAATATTAAAAACTTTATATAAAATATTTTCCTCATATTTGATGATGTAATCAATCTTGCAGGGTGATTAAAAACAAATATCCCCTCCAGACATCACTTTTGATATTTCAAATATAATATTTGTGATTCATAACTCAGTCAAGTGTAAATAACCCATATTTAGCAGGACACTGCAGAGCTCTGTCTGTGTTTTGTGTACTGTATCAGAAGGCCGTTGCTGGAACGCTGTGGGTGTCCATCCAGACAACGGACAAATGTGAATCGAGTCATAACTCATTGAAAAAAAGTCTGCCCGTTCATGTACGGCAGGCCACTGGAACAGAGATTCCTTTGTTTCTGCCTCTGAGGTGCAAAGTTAGCCTGCTTTTCTCCTTCAAAGCGATCCTAACGGCCGTGTATGAGTGTGGGCTTCATTGTAAACCTGGTTCACATGCTGCTACATTTGTGTGACTGATCCTTTATTTAGCGCATGAATAATGTCTTCTGAGCTGGATATTAGCTGTGATGTTCTGAAGCACCATAGTTGTTTCATGTTTGGAAGAGGATTCAACCAGTACTCTTATTAATGCTGCAGTGTATAGTATGCATATTCTACATTGTATGCACTTTTTCTGAATGTATAGCATTGCCAGATGATCTACTGCATGTCAAAATGTACAATGCAATGTGTTTACTTGACTTTCCATTTCCTGTGAGAAGTACAGTATGAATCTGATATTATACTATACTATTCAAAGTTATGGGTTCAGTAAGTTTATTTTATTTATTTATTTATTTATTTTTTAAGGGAATTACTATGCCATTTAATTGCTCAAAACAGTGACAAAGACATTTATAATTTTACGGAAAAAAAAAAAAAATCTATTTTAAATAAATGCTGTTCTTTTGAATTTTCTATTCATCAAAAAATCCTGAAAAAAATCTATCATAGTTTCCAATAAAATAAAATAAAATAAAATAAAATAAAATAAATAAAACAACATAACAAAAAACAACATAAAATAAAATAAAATAAAATAAAATAAAATAAAATAAATAAATAAACAAACAAATAAATAAATAAATAAGCAAGCAAGCAAGCACAATTGTTTCCAACACTGATAATGAGAAATGTTTCTTGAGCAACAAATCAGCATATTAGAATAATTTCTGAAGGATCATGTGACACTGAAGACTGGAGTAATGATGCTGGAAATTTACAAAGTTTTTTAATGATTGGTTGGATTTTGTTTCCAAAGTACACGGAGAGGATAACATATGAAATTTAGAGCTAAAGTATACATTTTGAAAAGATATGGGCACCTCTAAAATCAAAGTATATACTGTAAAATAAAGGAGTACATATCATATTAATTACCTTTTTATTTAATCCTGCCTCCCTTTTAATTTTCATTTATTATTTTATTTATTTACTTATTTAATATTATTATTAATTGATGTTTAAATAATATTATTTGAATTACTTATTAGGAATTAGGTGTCATTATAAGAGTTTGATATAAATATGTGAATGTTGAATTTTTTTTATTTGTATATTTTTTTGTATTCTCCCCCCCCCCCCATTTTCATATGTAAAAGTATTTAATGTAAATTTATTTATTGGTTATTGTTCAATTATTATTATTATTATTATTATTATTATTATTATTATTATTTTATTTTTTATTTTTTACTTTATGTGTTGGTGGTCGGTATTACCACAAAAGGAAAAAAAAGTGAAAGGAAGAGAAAGTAGAAGGAAAAATAAGGAATAACTATTGGTAAAAAATATTATATCTTTAATATTGTAATATTGTATTAAATGTGTTTGAATTTAAAGACATAATAAAGTATAAAAATGAGAAACATTCACAAAAACAAACTAGATTTTAAGATATATTAAAATATAAAACAATACATAATTATATATTGTATTGTATATATATATATATTTATATATATATATATTCAAAAGATAGAATTTTAAATTGAAATATTTCACAATATTACTGTTCTTACTGTATTTTTGATCAAATAAATGCAGCCTTGATGAGCATATGAGGCTTTTTTCAAAAACATTAAAAAATCTAACAGACCTCAAACTATTGAATGGTATGTGTTGCAATTTAAGCATCACTTTCTTAACATATTTTATGATAAGGCTGTCAAATGTTCAGACATTTTTAAGTGAAATTGGATTAAAAAAAAACTACTTTCCTGGCAAGATGCTCATCATAACTTATTGTATGTGACAACATTTTAATATGTTCAGAACATTATTGTGAAAAAAATGCCTACTGTTACTTAAAACAGTTGTAGATGATATATTGTGCAGTAAGTAGTTCAGTAAGTATTTTATTTACTAGTATATACGCTATTCTGTTACGTGTGTGGCAGTCCCTGCACTTCCTGTCGCTCTTCTTCTGTCAGCATGTCACAGCAGCTGACAGCTGTGAGAGAGCGTGCCCAGTGTCCACTGGAATCCGTGTGTAGGAGGACGGCCTGTCACCTCTTTCACCTGGCTGAAGTCTGGCCTGAAAAGTAATGATGAGCCAGCCAAGCTATAGAAGCCCCGCGGCTCCTCAGGAGCAGAATGCTGCATCCCACACTCTGACTGCCGCTCCTCAGCCGCTCTCTTTGTCCTCCACGCTCTCCTCTGTCCCGTCACGAAGGATTCTGCTTAGAGCGGGTCTTCTGTCGACGAGCAGAGGAAGGTTCCTATGTGCTTTTGGAGTGGTTGTATGGGGAATCCCACATAGCCTCCTACACAGAGCGCCCTAAAAGACAGAAAGGGAATGTGATGGGGGTTTTGAAGGCCGCCCCCTTACACACAATGGGAACCCCACAGTGAGCTAATGTGCCTGACAAATATTCTTACACATGTTAAACTAGCAGACAGCTCTCACCGCTGTCAGGTGCTCAGCTTTCTCACAAGTGTCTCAAATGGTTATAGCCCACATCAGATAAGAAGCGTGTCTTGAAATACATCGATTTTACATTTCAGGGAAATGTTTTTCACACATTCATTGTTCATAATTCTAGTTATGGTCATGAAAAAAGAGACAAAAGCAACAAATGACGTCTGAATGAATATATTTGGTAACACTTTATTTTCGATGGTCCACTTTAGACATTCTACTAAATATAAGTAATGTTGTACCTACATGTCAACTAGCAGTCATTAGATTATAGTAGACTGTCTGCTTTAAGTATTAGTTCACTTCAGAATTAAAATTTCCTGATAATTTACTCACCTCCATGTCATCCAAAATGTTTATGTCTTTCTTTCTTCAGTCGAAAAGAAATTAAGGTTTTTGTGGAAAACATTCCAGGATTTTTCTCCATATAGTGGACTTCAACAGGGTTCAACAGGTTGAAGGTCCAAATTACAGTTTAAATGCTGCTTCAAAGGGCTCTCCACGATCCCAGATGAGGAATAAGGGTCTTGTCTAGCGAAACAATCAGTCATTTTCTAAAAAAAAAATAATAATAATATACTTTTAAACTACAAATGCTCATCTTGCACTGCTCTGCGATGTGCATTACGTAATCACATTGAAAAGGTCACGTGTGACATAAGCGGAAGTACCGTGGTAGGGCGAAAAACTCCATCTCATTTTCTCCTCCAACTTCAAAATTGTCCGACATCATTGTTTTATGTTTTTTTTTTTTGTTTTTTTTGTAAAGGGTGACTTTGCACGTTCTCTTTGTAAACACTTGCTTGGTACTTCCTCCTACGTCATGTGTGACCTTTCCAATGTGATTACGTAATGCATGGCGCATCGCAGAGCTAGTGCAAGATGAGCATTTGTGGTTAAAAAGTATATATATATTTTTATTTTTTTTAGAAATTGACTGATCGTTTCGCTAGACAAGACCATTATTCCTCGGCTGGGATCATGTAGAGCACTTTAAAGCTGCACTGAAATTGCAATTTGGACCTTCCACCCCGTGAACCCTGTTGAAGTCCACTATATGGAGAAAAATCCTGGAATGTTTTCCTCAAAAACATCTTGGATGACATGGACGTGAGTAAATTATCAGGAAATTTTAATTCTGAAGTGAAGTAATCCTTTACTATCTGCTAACACTTTATTTTGATGGTCCCCAACAGACATTCTACTGACTATAAGTAACTTTGCAAGTACATATCAACTTATTCTACTAAAGTGAGCAGGATATGTTCAAATTTAGCGCATGGCTTCGGCAGGCATGATACTAAGCGGGGCAGCGGGTGCCTGAGCCCTCCTCAGCTCTACAGCGCCCCACAGTTTTCCAATGTAAATCTGTGGTGAAAAATGGAACTGCAGCACGCTCTAATTGAGAGCCATTGGGGCAGATTTCAGACTGCCCTGCTTATTTTCACATTACCTTAGGTAAACCTCGCTCAAGACCAAGACTATATCAAACCACTTCAGCTATATATGAATATACAGCTGTATATTAGTCTGCATCAGGTCAGTAACTAGTTGGCATGTCTGTGGAGTAGCATATCAAGTTAATGAAAGCATAAATCACTAGTTTAAACGTGCTCATGTGAATAGCCTTTATATAGTTATGTTGTGTTTGTTTTATGTTTGAGAATAGACATGACTTTCTTTTCCTCACTGGAATTCCTCCACAACTTGTAATATATTTTTCATCTTCAGAACACAAATGAAGATATTTTTGATGAAATCCGACGGATTAGCGAGGCCTGCATTGACAGCAAGATAATTAACACTTTCAATGCCCAGAAAGCTACTAAAGACATATTTAAAACAGTTCATGTGACTACAGTGGTTCAACCTTAATGTTATGAAAGGACGGGAATACTTTTTGTGCGCCAAAAAACAAAACAAAATAACGACTTTATTCAACAATATCTAGTGATGGGCGATTTCAAAACACTGCTTCATGAAGCTTCGAAGCTTTACAAATCTTTGGTTTTGAATCAGTGGTTCGGAGCGTGTATCAAACTGCCAAAGTCATGTGATTTCAGTAAACGAGGCTTCGTTACGTCATAAGTGTTTCGAAATTTCAATGGTTCACCACTGGGGGGCGTGACTTTGGCAGTTTGATACACACGCCGAACCACTGATTCGAAACAAAAGATTCGTAAAGCTTCGAAGCTTCATGAAGCAGTGTTTTGAAATCGCCCATCACTAGATATTGTTGAATAAAGTCACACTGTAGTCACATGAACTGTTTTAAATACGTCTTTAGTAGCTTTCTGGGCACTGAAAGTGTTAATTGTCTTGTTTATCATTAACTGGCGCTAAGACCCAGAATCTGCCCTACTTAAATTTACGGTCAGGAGCTGCTACTGCTAACCTGAACCCTAACCTAACAGTCTACTAAAAATCTACAACAGACTACTAATAGTTTACTAATACTCTAACGAGAGTTAGTTGACATGTAGTAGCAAAGTTGCTTATTGTTAGTAATGTCTAAAGTGGACCATCGAAATAAAGTGTTACCATATACAGTATGTTTATAATAAAACAACATGTGACTGCTGTGTGAAGGTGATGATGTCAGAGGTCACTGGGGTGATGGCAGACAGTTATGAATGACCTGACACAACTCTACTGAGCAATTTTATTTTATTTTTTATTAATGAGCAGCAGTTATTAAAGAATAAATGATGTGCTATGTTGTGGTTTTTAGGCATGATCCTCACTAAAGTGTTTAATTGATTTCATAACATAAAGAAAAGTATTAAGGACACAAAGTTTCATTGCAACAGTATTTTATTAAGCAAATTCATGCAATCTTTTTTTATCAATATAATTCAGTCATCACATTTTAGTTTAAATGTCAATGTTTAAGAATGGGTCATTGAAACACCAACTATTCTGAACCCTGCACCCTCATCTTTGACTTTTAAAAATTAAATATAGTATTCTTACCACAAAACTATTATTTCTCTCCAAACAAGGTCATAAAAATGATGAAATTCAAACAATGGAAACATCTAGTGTTTGTCACAGCCGCTCTGATTGGCTAACCGAACTGACTTGTGAGTTATTTGGCAATATGAGAAAATCAACCAAGATGAATCATTTAGTTCTCCTCTGGCTCACAGAGTCTGAAATCTGACAAATTGCGATTTTCACAAATCTCAACCCAGCGAATTAATAATATCATTATATTTAAAGTCTGTCAGTCTAAGTTATCGTTCTTCCTTTTTGTCGAGGGAAAAATCTTTCTGTACTTAATATCACTTATAAGGTTAATGACTCCATAAACAGCTTTTTCATATTGCACTTGAAAAAGATTCATTCACAGAGCTATTGGTATTATTGCAGTCATAACTCTACTGACTGTAGCGGTGATAATGAAATATTAGAAATATGAATATGAAAATTTTCCTCAGGATCCAAAATAAATCTGATTGACTGAATAGATGGATGTGTTTCGTTTAGGCTGTGTCTTAGCGTTAGGAAGAGTGAAGTAAATCATGGCTTTCACTCTTGGATTGAGGATATTCAGTGCTTTATCGAGCAGCACATGTACTGTGTTTGTCCACACTGTAGCATCAACAATATTATGATCATGTGGACATTTACAATACAAGCCAAATCAAGTGTCAAAGAAAAGCTTTATTTACTCTTAGAAATAAATTCACACAGCCAATTTCTGTTTTGTTTTTTTCCCCCTTGTGTATGATATCTGCAAAGATAATCATCGTTTTACAGTTACATTTTCTTCCTTTGTGTTGTGGCCCTTGAATGGTGTGAATATTACCCGTTTGACTTATTCAAGACATTGTCTCTAATAATAGAGGCAGGCAAGTATCTGAATTCAGTTTCCTGACACGGTTGACCTGATTTCAAGAAACGTGTCCACTTCTCCACCCGAGATAGCAATACAGTCGCAATCAGATGAAATAACAGGCGGAAGAAGCTTTGTTGTGGTTCACACCGAGCAGGATGAGGAGAAGCAGGCCAGATAAGGAGAGAAAGAGAGAGAGAGAGAGAGAGAGACAGACAGAGGTGCTGGTCGAGTGGGAGACAGGAGGAAATCCCCACACTAGCCGGCCTCCCACGGTCACTGCTGAGAAGTCTGCCAGTGGACCATCAGCAAACACAACTGATGGGATTTTCCTGATGCTGCAGTAGATTACTGAATACAAGCTGCACTGCACAACATTCGTTTTTTCAGTCATACTAATATTCCAAAAGAAAAGTATTTCTGTCATATTTTCTTGATAATTACACAGGCATGTGAAATACCAGCAAACAACAAGTACTTACTACACTTCCTGTCAAATGTTTGGAATAATTAAGATTTTTGACAGAAGTCTCTTTTGCTCACCAAGCCTGCATTTATTTTTAATATAACATTGTAAAATATTATTACAATTTAAAATGAATACATTTAAAAATATAATTTATTCCTGTGATGGCAAAGCTGAATTTCCAGCATCATTACTACGGTCTTCAGTGTCACATGATCCTTCAGAAATCATTAATATGCTGATGTGCTGCTTGAAAATCATTTATTATTATCAATGTTGGAAACTGTCACACTTTTGGGGTATGCATTGCTGGCAGACAAACAGACAGATGAGGACTCAGAAAGATTAAATTCCAATACGAAGTTTAATCCAAACAGGCAAAGAAACACAATGCAAACGTTGTCAAACAATGGAACACAGGAACTGAAGAATTACAAACTAAAAGTCCATGAACAGAACTAAACTGAACATAATTGTGACAGAAACAGTTTTTGCTTCTTAATATTTTTTGTGTAAAAAAAACGTCCATGATACACTAGCATTCCAAAGTTTGGGGTTTAAAAAATAAATAAATAAATAAATAAATAAAAAATAAGTAAATGAATGCTTTTATTCAGCAAGGATGCATTAAATTGATCAAAAGTGACAGTAAAGAGATATATGTAATGTTAGATATTATAATGTTACAAAAGATTTCTATTTCAAATAAATGCTGAACTTTTGCACTTTCTGTTCATTAAAGGATCCTTAAAGGGTTAGTTCACCCAAAAATGAAAATTCTGTCATTAATTACTCACCCTTATGTCGTTCTACACCCGCAAGACCTTCATTCATCTTCGGAACACAAATTAAGATATTTTTTATAAAATCCAATGGCTCAGTGAGGTCTCCATTGACAGTATGACAATTAATACTTTCAATGCACAGAAAGCTACTAAAGACGTATTTAAAACAGTTCATGTGACTACGGTGGTTTAACCTTAATGTTATGAAGTGACAAGAATACTTTTTGTGCGCCAAAAAACAAAATAACGACTTTATTCAATAATATCTAGTGATTGGCGATTTCAAAACACTGCTTCATGAAGCTTCAAAGATTTACGAATCTTTTGTTTTGAAGCAGTGGTTTTGTTTTGAATCAGTCACGCCATGCATGTGTCATGCATGTGACTCAATTTTTCAAAAACAACATGTGTTTTTTGTTTGTGCCAAACAAACATGCTCTTTATTTATAAAACATTAATCTCCAACACAACTTCACGAGAGCACCACAACACGTGTTGTGTTGACACGAGAGCAGACGTTGTTACATTAATGCATGTTGGAGATTAATATTTTGTAAATAAAGTAGTAAATTATGTTTTTTTGCACAAACAAAGCACCTGTGTCACTTCATAAAATTGAGGTTAAACCACTGGAGTCACATGGATTTTTTTCTTTACTACCTTTCTGTGGCTTGAAAGTGGTATTGTGTAGAATGTCTATGGAGGGACAGTCCATTAAAGAATTGTATAATGGTTTCCACAAAAATATTAAGCAGATTTCAACATTGATAACAATAAGAACCATTATTAATAATTGAGCACCATTTATAAGTGTTAATAACTCAGCACCAAATCAGCATATTGTAATGATTTCTGAAGGATCATGTGACACTGAATACTAGAGTAATGATGCTGAAAATTCAGCTTTGCCTTCACATGAATAAATTACTTATTAAATAAAAATATATTATAATATATAAAAATATATATAGAAAACATATATAGTTATTTTAGATTGTAAGAATATTTATTACAGTATTACTGTTTTACTGTATTTTATTTATTAGGTGTTATTACTTAATATACGTCATATGTGTAGTATGAAAACTGTAGTATAAAATATCATGAAAAAGTTTGTTGCATGTAAACATTGATTATAAATAAGAAAAAACTAGATTTTGGATGAAAGGTTGTGCAAAACATGTGACCACTATGGTTGTCAGGGCAATGTGCAGTTGTTAGGGTGCTTTGGATGGTTTCTAAGGTGTTGCTAGGCAGTTACTTCAGAGTGGTTGTTGTTTACTGACCCAAATCAAGTCCCTATTTTGTTTTCTAGATATGACTGGTGTCCCTTCTTCAGTAAGCTAAGTCTATGGAATTTTTTTTTAATTTTAATGTTGTCAGGTAAAAGGTCACTTAGAAAAGTAAAAGTACACCTCTCTCCAAGAGTCAGACGTTGATTCATATCTGCAGCACAAATGTGTGAGATACGTTATGTGCCAAAGTTTAATACTTAGGTCAAAGGGATCAATATGAGCAATAACAATAGTGATGCTGGCCTTAACAAACACCAATAATAAAACGAAAAATTTCTTTATCCCAATGTTCTTTCTAAATATTCCAGCATTTTAGGTCATATGAGCTTGTTACATTTAAAACACACCATAGCTATAATGTTAAAAAAAAAAGCTTCAATTTGTGTCCATTGGCATGTTTGCTTTGCAAAAGCATTAGCGCTCCATTTCCATAAACATGCAAGCAAAGCTGTGACCTTTGACTCGGCTGCTTAGCGACTGTCATCTGATTCACCGGTGACAGAAGCTACAATGTCGGTCCTGCTCAGAAAGGCTGTAGGCAAGTTCACTTTTAATAAGCTGCACGATTACCCTTTCCTGAGAATCCTGCATACATAAACACCTTGTATGATTTTATTAGCTGCCTCATAACGATGCTTGTGAGCTCGCGTTTCGTTTGAATAGAATTGATAGGAAACAATATCTGCCCTAAAGTACACCTAATGATGTTAGACTTGAGTGGGAGGAACTAGGGGGAAATTTAGCCTCAGAAGCCTTTCATTTAGCTGTACAGGAGTGGGAGGCGAAGACATTACCAGGTCCAATCTAAAAAAAGAGAAGAGTTGCTAATGTTTGTACATCAGAGTAGGAGTAAATTAGTCAACTCTGGTCCCTGGCTGCTAATATCGGTTAAATTGAATGCCGATCAGTTGTTTTGGTTAAAAACAAGCTCTGCTCAGCAGCGAGGTGTGTATAAGTTTACTGAGAAATGCTAACTGTCGCTGACTCGCGTAGACTTTGAGTAATCTTGTGAGATTCAAAAGAAATCATTGCACTTTGTCAGGGAAATAAGGCAGTTAGTTTTTTCATAGATTGTTTTCCATGATCAGACAGGCTACAAAAATGACATACAACTTAGGAAATAATAATGTGAATAGTGGTGTTTAAAGGGTTAGTTCATTAATTACTCACCCTCAAACCCGTAAGGCCTTCGTTCCTCATCAAGGTCCAGAAAGGTACATCGTTAAAATAGTCCACGTGACTGCAGAGGTTCAACCTTAATTTTATGAAGCGACGAGAATACAGAAGAGAAGATATTGTTGAATAAAGTTATTTTTGTTTTGTTTTTGCGCACAAAAAGTATTCTTGTCGCTTCATAACATTAAGGTTGAACCACTGTACTCATGTGGACTATTTTAATGATGTCTTTAGTACCTTTCTGGACCCTGAAAGTGGTGGTTAAATTGCATATGGAGGAGTCAGACAGCTCTCGCATTTCATCAAAAATATCTTAATTTGTGTTTTGAAGGTTTTACGGGTTTGCAACGACATGAGTGTGAGTAATTAATGACAGAATTTTTATTTTTGGGTGAACTAACCCTTTAACTTAGCACCACAATGCAATGGTGCAATGGTGGGTGATGTGCAAAGCCAGATAAGGCATTGCTACTGTATGTGGTTGATATGGTGTTGCTGGGTGGTTATTTACTATTCAAATTTAAAAGAGCCCACACTCAAGTCTCTATGATAGTCTGGTCTCTAAGATTTGACTCAGGTTCTGTTCAGGTTCTCAGGTTCTGTCTGATTTGACTTCAGTGTAAGTCTCTTTTTCCCTCCAATTTTATCATTTACCATGTGAAAACCATAAGTCTTATGTTTTACTAAAGTCACAGAACATCTCTCCTCAGCTAACCACATGCTTATATCTGTAGCATAATGTGAGTTCGTAATACATTAGGGTAAATTTAGGTTCAAATCTCAGTGGTTCAGGTGCTGTTTATATTGTAAAAGGGGTATCCATGCATATAAGGTGTATACACTACCGGTATATTTGTCATCACAGGAACAAATTGCATTGGAAAATATATTAAAACAGAAAATTATTAACAGCTTTTGAACGGTAGTGTAAATATTTGATAATATTTATTTACAAATAAAAAGCAAAAAGGTGCAGTTGTTACTATTGCAACCCTTAATGACATAATCTAACCCAGGTGATTTCACCATAGGGTTCATGACTGTACTGCAGGTGGTCAGCCAAATTATTGCCTGATCTTGTGAAAAACAAAAAACATAATGTAAACATGAAAACATAAACTTAAACCAAACCAAAGCAAGTACTATGCAACAAGGGGTCACTCTATCTGTCTCTCTATCCACCAAGAGGTCCTTGGCCTAGAAAATGCTGAAGACTCTTGATGTGACCTAATGTAGCCTGGTTAATATTTTTTTAAATGTTGGTTTAATATTTTTGACTTAAAACCAGTTAATATACAGTGTTGGGGGTAACTCATTACAGGTAACGTGAGTTACATAATTAATTACTTTTTTCCAATAACTAGTAAAGTAATGCGTTACTTTTAAATTTACAACACAATACCCGAGTTACCTTTTCAAATAAGTAATGCAAGTTACTTTATTTTTCCATTTATTGACTGACAGATCTCCTGTCTCCCTGTTGAGAGAATTCGGGAGTAAGTGTAGAGGTGTTGGGTGTACTGTTTGAACATGATGGGTATAGTTTGTGAGCATGCATTTACTCACCTCACTTGCACAAAAACAGATTCAGTATTCCAAAATGAATAAAAACAGTTAAATGCAAACTCAGAATATTACACAAACCTGCAAATTAAACATGTCAAATAACACATATATGTATTTAATCTCACTTTATGTGTTTGCTGCTGACCATCGATGGTCCAATTCAACCATGATAATAAGCAAAAATGACTTTAGATAAACATCACATTTATGTTTCATTTTTCTTGTTTGTATTACACTGTAAATCCGAATAAGTTGGCAAAACTCAAAAAATTTGAGGTAATCAGTTACATCAATTTTTTTAAGTTAAGAAATTCAGTTTAAGTAAGCAGAACTGGGAGATTTCAATTTTGTACTCATACATTTTAACTGCTCTTAACTTGAAATTTTTGAGTAAGTTAATTAATACATTTAACTTGTAATCTCAGCTTAAATACTTTTAGAAGTGGAAATTTAGCTAGCTGTAACTGCTAACTGGTATCACAGTGATTTGATAACATTAGCATAGCATAGCAATTGCTGAAAGAGTACAGAAATATGGAACATTTATCAAATACCTGTTCACAAAGCTCATGCTCCACTCGTCACCATGATGGTAACCCCCCAAAAAACCCCACATAACAGAAACTCTTTTAAATTAGCATAGCAAAGCATTATACACTTCTAAATCTCCCACTTAACATTAATCTCTCACAAAAACAAAAAACAAAACAAACAAAAAAAAAAATTTATATAACACTTAATTTTAGCATTTACACCCTTTCAAGTGTCATGGCAAAGAATGCTGGGAAATAGAAATCCCAACCCAGTTTCAGGTAAATTTAAGTTTGTCTAAATTAAAAGTAACAAGTCCATAAAACTCGAAACAATTTAGATTACTTAAAATGTGTCAGTTTCGTAAACTCAAAAGATAAAGAAAGTTCTAAATACTCATAAAAGATCATTTGATTGAACTAATTTGTTTAATTTGAGTTTGCCCTACTCAAACCAATTAATTATTTTGAGCGTTAGGGTTTACAGTGTAAAAGTGTTGAACTTTCTTCTTCTGTGTCCTTTTCTTCTGCAATCTAGAATTGCAGCGCAGCTGAAAGGTTTGTTTGAGCTGCGCCCTCTACTGTACAGGTGTGAATATGCATTTCCTTCAGCCTGAGACTTATTCATTTCACTTTTGGTGTGAAAGGGCCTTTACATTTGTAAAAAAAAATATATAACTTTTTTTGTTATTAAAAAAAACAAAAACCAAGCCCAGTCCAGGTGAGACGAAGTAACGCAAAAGTAACATAACACATTACTTTCCATAAAAATTAACTATAGTTACTTTTTTAGGGAGTAACACAATATTGTAACGCATTACTTTTAAAAGTAACTTTCCCCAACACTGTTTACCAATGAGGTTGACAAAAACATTTTACAGTGAACTTGTGCTTCATTCACACCCTCAGAATAGTTTTTAAAGTAGCGGTTCTCAACCTGACTGCAAGACCCCCTACTGTCCACAACAATATTCAAAGGCCTAATGACTTTTCCAGTCGTTCATGAGAAATCCTGGTTATTTTATTTTGTTTTATAGATTTTTTTTAGGGGGTTGAATTCAAATTAAGAAATATCTTTACTTTTGTTGTTGTTGTTTTTGCTCATTTTAATGCTTGTTTTGTCTTGTATTTGTGTAAATCATCTAAGTCATCTTGGAAGTTTGCTGAACCCCTCTAGTGGGCCCCGGTCCCCTGGTTGAGAACCTCTGCTTTTAAGGATATCTTTCCATATTTTTACCAATCTGCTGATTGCATATCAAAGACGGGAATTATTTCACAAAACTATATAAACTAGATTTCACCACATCCAAAATTTCACATGGATTCTTTCCAGCGAGTCGATCTGCACATCTCACATATCAGGCCGTCTTTGATCACCAGGTTTCGTCAGCCTTATTTCCTTTACTCCGTCTCTCTCTCTTCAGACATATCACTTCCTCAAGGATAAATACACCAATTACTCTGCACCTGCATTTCATCATTTAGGAAAAAAAGAGAGAGAATTGTGGTATTTATTAGATTTACTGTCACTGGAGAACAAACCAAATTCCCATCATTTGCATGGAGAAATATGATGCAGCTGGGTGAGCTCATTTGAACTGTTTTAATTGGTGAGAAATGGAAGATTGAGAGACAAAAACATCATTACAGGCTATGTTTCCACATCAGGGCATTACTGATTTTATTACCTCTTTTATTGCCTCGTTGTACTTGAGAGAAGGAGAATTCATGGGTTTTGGCATGTTCATCTTAGGCAGAAGTTCACCTTAACTAGAGATAAGAAAGATCACGAGAACAGTGAAGGTAAAAAAAAAAAAAAAGAGAAATAACTGTGGTTAAATCAAATTGTGTGTCTTAAACAAAGCAACTTGTGTCTTCGCAAAATGTGAAATTCCTTGAACTCTGAAAAAGAGTTTCATCTGGGGCTTCTTCATACATGTCACCTTCGGTTTTCATTACAGACCTTGATCTTAATGCTTCCATCCACTTAGCAAACATAAAGAATTTACCCTCGTCTAGAGCAGGATTAATGTTTTCTCACAAGCAAAGCAGGCATAGTTCAATCACGCCACAGGAGGACTGTGGGTAATATATGAGCCAGTGCCTATTCTCATATCCCTGGCAGACAATTTAAGGTTGTAATGATCTTTCCAAATCACTGACATCTTTATAGATGTTGCAATACTGACAAAAGCAGTAATTCTATTTCGACTCAATCCAATAATCACCTTTGAACGTTAATCTATTCTGCTATATTTTTTTTTCTCTAATAGCTTAGCTGTGGTAAATGTATTCGATTTCCGCACGGCTGATGTCAGATTCATTCTCTTGTTTTTTTAACCTTTATAAGCTGGTTGAGATTGTGCTTGGTTCAAGGTGAGTATATTTTCGAGTAAACGGAAAGCTACAACACTCAAACTACAAAGGTTTTTGCAGCAAAAGAACCTTTAATTGCATCTATTATAAACTTTCAAGAGGTATTGTTTAGCCTAAGAAGATATTTCATAACAAACGTCTTTTTTATTTTTCAAAAGAGAAAAAAAATGTGAGGCAAAATTTTAAAACATGACCAATTTTGTTCTTTGACATTTGTTAGTCATACTGAAAAGGCATGTAAACATGTATGTGGTGAAGTTTCATATGAAAATGAAAACAGGCGTTGTTTGTTAAAACTGCAAATACCTCCAGGCTTCAAGTCATATAAGGTGTCCCTGACATTCAGTAGGGAATCAGTAAAATGCTAATGCCTGAGAGTATTTGGGTGTTTCTTGGTTTTATGGTTTTGTGGACTTTTAGAAAACAAACGCCTAAACTCTAAATAAACTAAAATAAGCTCGTAAAAATAGTCGACTCCTTGCTAATACTAACGCAAGCTCTCTTTTTTTGTATCCCAAATACACACAATTAAAGGTAGGGTAGGCAATTTCAGAGAGGCTAGCAATAGCAAGCTAGCTTTGAAAGCATAAGATCCCACCCTCCCTTCAGAGCTCTCCCCAAAGCTCCTCCAAAACACATGAACACACTCAGACAGAGCAGAGTCTGCAAAGTGTCACAAAAGATGGCGTTAAATTATCTCATGTCTGGAAACACGTAACATTAAAATAATAATGAACATAAACAACTTACAGAGCGCTGACTTGTACCACCTGACTGCTGCAGATTCATTTTGGCGTTGATAGTGTTGATGTAGAAACACATAAATCCGAGTCTGAGGACGTGAACAGCTCCAAGTAGAACGTCAAGGGTTGCCATCTCGTAATTATGGTTACGACATGAACACAGCATAAGCTTGTTGTTTTGGTTCAGGAGGAACTGTAAAAGGCAGCTGCTGTTTGTTTGTGGTGCTCGGTGACTGTCTGTCTACAACTCTGCACAGCCTTACGGAATGCCTGATGACGTGTGATGTCTGCGCGAGCAGGTGCGCGGAGGTATGGAAATACATGTTGACAGGCAGTTAGTACATCCAATCATTGCATTTGGACCGAATGCAATGATTGGACGAACATTTTATGGTCCTCAGAATTCCACAGAAGACATAAGTACATGTTTTAATATTCAGACAACTTCTATTATTGATTGCTATCAGGATGTGAAAAGAGGTTCAACCAGTACAACAAAAAGTGTTTATAAAAAATTGCCTACCCTACCTTTAAATATTTTTACACTTTTTGTATAAATTACAGATAATTGAAAATGATGCACAATAAAAAGCGTGAATAAAAAGCACATTTGTCTCATTGGTAAACAAGTACACACTAAATAAAAAAAACTTTACTGGAGCAAAAAAACTTAAATGATTTCCCACACAAATAAATATTTAAATACTGGTATATATATATATATATATATATATATATATATATATGTATACATTACAAAAAAAATAAAATAATTGGAAGTTAATTGGAAAGTGATTTATCTTGTTTTTTCTTCTTCTTTTGTTTTCATCTAAAGCTCTTCACTGACGCTGTTGTCTCCTTGCAAAACATACACTATATTGGAGCAAAATTGGTGATCATGGTGGAAATTCATTTTCACACAAATAAATATTTAAAAAATTTATTTCATACTTTATTTAGATTATCATTTTATTTTAAGACAGAATTTGTTATGTTAGGATTGAAAGTCAGGGACAATAAAATTTATAGGTCTATATAAAAGACATCAAACATTTGAAAAAGTTTCCAAGACAGTTTTTTTTTTTATTTATTTATTTTTTTAAATCAAGTATGAATAAAAGTGCTGTTGTGTGATCAGGCCTCCTCATGAAGGCCTCTCACCTTTCAGTGAAAGCTCAACATCCACATTTCCTGCTGTAACACAGTCAATGTCTTCATCAGCAGAAATTCACTGACAAGGCGTTAGGGACAATAGCAGCGTCTCTCACCTCCCCGGCCTGGTGCTGAGGGCCCAGTTTGAGACTTCCTGTCCAGGCCACAGACTTTCACTTCTACCGGTGGACACAAAGTTGATGATTAGCTGACTCAGTCTGGACTGTGGCTGCAGGACATCTTGTCGTCCAATCAAGGCCTTCTCCATCATGGTCGATGTGAGCAGCCCACTGCTTTCTCCAGTCTTTAGGGATGAAGACGGAGCACCCCGAGAGCTAATTGGACATGGCGCGTTACAAGCTGAGAACAAGCTAAGTGGAGCTAGCTGTCAGGAGAGACTGATTATCCTGAGCGCGGGGGGGACACACTTCCACTACGTAAGCACAACGTCAGTTCCTGTACCTGGTTGAACATTAACCTACGGGCTAAAGCAGGGTTGCGCCACTATATCCTGAGCCATGCGGAGGAACAGGAAGAAGATGCTTTGAATATGGAGCTCGCTTGTCAAGGGCTTGTCTGGCCAAACAAAGCCATCAGTCGGCCCCTCTTTGTCTCACTGCGCAAAACAAGATGGCAGTGCATGTCAGGGAAAATTGCCCTGTCTGTACTTTTACTGTATTAGGGACATTCATGCACTGAGAAAATGAGGGAGTCACAGGATGTTGTGTGATAAAAGAAAAATCTACAGTGCAGGAACATACACTGTCCTGCTGACACCTAAAGAAATTACCAAATGAAAACTCTGGGAACCTTTGAGATTAGATGTGGGTCAATGTGATGCTTTAAAAAAAAAGAAAAAAAACTTTTCAATGCACCTCTTTGATGATGAACACATTTCATTTTGGGAATAAACAATTTATTTACAAAAAGTTATGGGGAAAAACTGTTATATTATATAAACATTAATATTATATTACATGTTATATAAATATTAAACATTAGGACCCACTTTATAAGTGTATTTAAATTATTTGATACAGTGCACTTATTGTGTACATACAGTACCTGTTTTACATACATACAAAATAGCTGTAATTATAGATGTAATTACAGACATTAATTACATATGTAATGTTGACCCCTTAACTCACCCTTAAACCTAAACATACCACGAATCCTGTCCCTAACCTTACCCGTATCCCACCTCAATAGCAGCAAAAGTGTTTTGCAATGCAATTTGAACACAATAAGTACATTGTACCTAACAATTTTTTTTTTTTTTTTTTTTTTTTTTTTTGCATAAGAACATAGTAGTTACAGACACCTAATATAAAGAGGGACCAAATGTTATTAATATTTGATAAACATGGAGTCAACAGATAGAAATTTTGGTCACACTTCAGATTAGGGTCCAATTCTCACTATCAACACCTAATTACTGCTTATTAATAATTAGTAAGGTAATTGTTAAAGGGATAGTTCACCCAAAAATAAAAAATTACCCCATGATTTACTCACACTCAAGCCAACCTAGGTGTATATGACTTTCTTCTTTCAGCCAAACACAATCAGAGTTATATTAAAAATATCCTGGCTTGTCCAAGCTTTATAATGGGAGTGAATGGAGGATGAGTTTTTGAAGTCCAAAAAAGTGCATCCATCGATCATAAAACGTACTCCACTCAGAGGGGTTAATAAAGGCCTTCTGATGTGAATCCATGCGTTTGTGTAAGACAAATATCCTTATTTAAAACTTTATAAAGAAAAATAACCAGCTTCCGGTGCGACAGCCATACACATTTGACTTATGTCTATGAAACGTTAACTTCCATGATGTAGTCATGTCATTGTGTACTATGTCGCAGAAGTTAACGTTTTTTGGATGTAAATCGAATGCATATGCGCTGGAAGCTCGTTATTTTACTTTATAAAGTTTTAAATAAAGTCATATACACCTAGGATGGCTTGAGGGTGAGTAGATTATGGGGTAATTTTCATTTTTGGGTGAACTATCCCTTTAAGTTTAGGTATTGGGTAGGATTAAGGGATATAGAATATGGTCATACAGAATAAGGCATTAATATGTGCTTTATAAGTACTAATAAACAGCCAATAACATAGTAACATGCATACTAATAAGCAACTAGTTAATAGTGAGAACTGGACCTTAAACTAAAGTGTTACCGAAATTTTGTTGTCATATGACAAGAAAACCATAAAAAGAAAATGGAAATAAAGATTTTGTGTGTGTGTGTGTGTGGCCTTAAGTGCCTTATTTTTAAAATAAAATTGTTACCACATAATAAAAATATTAAGGACAAAAACTTTCATTGAAAGTTATTTTATTAAGCAAACATTAAGTGTCATTCTTCCATTAAATTATAATTTTTGACATAGCAAGTCATGATATATAACAGCATTTTAACCAATCAGCACTCAGGACTAAAACAAGGACTGATCTGTTTTATAAACATATTCAAAAATGCATGAGAGCAACATGAATTAAAAAATTATACATGCATTTAGACTCGATTTTTCTCATCTACTTCCATATCTTTGATCCACACCCACTGAAATCCTGTGCTGGAAGAGCTCCTGCTGAGTTGTTAAAATAGACTGCAGGCCTACAGGTAACCAGTTTGCTCTTTTGTTCCCTCTTCCCACTAATGTTAATAACTACTACTATATGCAAAGTGTAAAATGCACCTCTTATGGCTGTATCTGTTCCACCAAAAGCTGTTCAGTTTTCACATAGTTTCCTGTTAACATATTTTGACCCATGCCCAGAGAAATACATTGTTTAATCACAAAAATCCAAAAATCACACTTCAAAAAGACACATTTTCTTCCACATTTTTGCAGAGGAATCTAATTTTTATTGGTAGCTTAAAACAAAATTCAATATCTGAATTTGGTCTGCTCATATGTGACCCTGGACCACAAAACCAGTCATAAGTCGCACGGGTATATTTGAAGCATTAGCCAACAATACATTGTATAGGTCAAAATTATCGTTTTTTCTTTCATGCCATTAGGATATTACATAAAGATCATGTTCCATGAAGATATTTTGTAAATTTCCTACCGTAAATATATCAAAAATGTATTTTTGTGAGTGGATATGCATAGCTAAGGACTTTAAAGGCGATTTTCTCAATATTTTGATTTTTTTGCACCTTCAGATTCCAGATTTTCAAATAGTTGTATCTCAGCCAAATTTTGTCCTCTCATAACAAACAATACATCAATGGAAAGCTTATTTATTCAGATAAATCTCAATTTCAAATTTCAAAAATTGACCCTTATGACTGGTTTTGTGGTCCAGGGTCACATATATGATGCTGCAATAAAGTGTTTGCCCTCTATTTTTTTTTTTTTTTGCACACTTTCAGAATAAATGTCATTAGATCTTCAAACTAATCTTATATGAATACATAAAAGTGACTCTTTTACAAGTACAAGGTGCATGTTTTGTGTTTTTATGATAACACTTTACAATAAGGTTCATTTGTTAACATTAATGTATTAACATGAACTAACCATGAGCAATACATTTGTTACGGTGTTTGTTAATCTTTTTTAACGTTAGTTAATAAAAATACAGCGGTTCATTGTTTGTTCATGTTAGTTCATAGTGCATTGTTAACAAATACAATCTTGATTTTAATAATGTATTAGTAAATGTTGACATTAACATTAACAAAGATTAATAAATGCTGTAGAAGTGCAGCTCATTATTAATTCATGTTAACTAATGTAGTTAAATAATAAACCTTATTGTAAAGTGTTACCATATTTATTAAAGACAGTTATATAATGTATACGTTTTTCACAGCACTGTATGTAAATAAATATTCAAATGAAGGGGGAACAATAGTGTCATTTGCCCTTAATGGTTTATGAGTTGTTCAACAATAACAATCATGTTTTTTTATTTTTTTTATTTAAAGGTCAAAAGATCTTTAGTTTGTTGATAATGGTCTGTTTAACATGTATAACCATGTAATAAATGCTATATAGCATTGTTATGACCTAATCTGTCCTTAATTTCAGACAGACAACAGGCACTCGCGTCAATTTGACAACAAAGGAGAAACGTGGCTTCTCCTGCATCTGCTCCCCCTCCCCCTCCCCCATCCTCGTCTGCTTAATTAACAAAGATGGGTCATTAGGGGGATTGTGAATGAGGTAACCAGACCCCGGATTAAAACGAACACAAGCTGCAAAAACGCGAGAACACCCTCATTTATACAGCTAAACTTTCCACATTATTAGCGTCATTTAAGAATAGGATAGTGGAAGCAATAAGAGTTTATAGAATTACACAAACGGGGGGAATATTCCGCTATGCTAATGAGCTGGTCTTTGGAGACTGGGCTTAATGGGGTTTCAGTAGGAGCCTTTATTACCCGCGCCGCTCCACACCGGATCCGTCCACGAGGAGTAGAGGGGAGTCCGATAGCCTCGCTGATGTGATTGTCAGTGCTGCGTCTGGGCTAAAGTGCCTTGATTCATCTCCATCCAAATGGGCAGTGACGCCACGGCTGCATCTCCATCTTCGTCTGCAGAAGACCGAATTCCCTGGAAAATAATGAATCGCGGCTTCATTTGTAACTGTCAGAGAAAATCTCGGCACGCCGCGGCTCTTCTTTCCGCTGATGAGAGCAAACGATCGCAAACTTCCACAAGTTCACGGCTGTCATGTAGTGTCAGGGCTCAGACTACTTTGCGTTGGGAAAGTTGAGTGTCTTAAACGTTTGCTAATGTCAAAACTCTCATTTATTCCCACACAAACCGAGTCTCCCTCACACCAAGCTGCCTTTCTTTTTGTTGTCTGTTTTTTTTTCTCTTGTTAATGACAGGAGTCCGAGCCCTCGCCGAGGTCATCCATCTTCCGAAGACATCCACCCACTGATCGCCGCTGGCCAATCCGGACTCTGGTGACCAGCATTATGGCCGTGTCAGGGTCCGAGCCCCCCCTCAGCCCCCCGTGATTAATCATCATTTGGAGAGCGGTGCTGGGACGCTCAGGAGAGGGGCCGGCCCCTGCAGGTGGTATCGGCTTTGGGGGAGAATGGACCTGCCACTGGGCCTTTGTGTCTTCTCCCCTGGACAACAGCGCTGCTGCTCTGACTTTACCTTACTCCCAGAGCGCCCAGAGAGACTCACATGGGGACAGTGGGATGGTGTTGGTTCATAGGTAGATTGTATTGAGTTTCATGCGAAGTCCAGAAATATTCCATATGTTCTCCAACATTCCAAACACTGACTCAACAAGAGAGAGCTATATGTGATATGTTCTAAAATAATAAAGTAAGTGATAGTAAACCTGAAATCGCCAAGATTCACACCATGAAAATTGATTAGTAATGCCTTGCTTAAAGGGTTATTTCACCCCAAAATGAAAATTCTGTCATTTTAATAACACACAAGAACAAACCTCTTCCGGAAGCACAAACATGCTGCATAACCAATGAGGTTCATTCTTGTGTGTAACGCAGCACGTTTGAGCTTCCGGAAGAGGTTTGTTCTTGTGCGTTATTCAGGTTTGGTTGAGCTTCTGCAATGTTTACATGCGAGTAAAAGCATAAATTAAATCTGTTCATCATAACAAGCGATCGATTCTCTTCAGAAAATTTGGACTAAATCGCTTGATTCATATGGATTAGTTTTCCAACCTCTTTATGAACTTTTTGAAGCGTCAAAGTGGTAGTTGCAAAGGCAGTCAAAGGAAGGAAATCTGACAGCATTCTGTCATCAAAAAGATCTTCATTTGTCTTCCGAAGATGAACAAAAGTCTTACGGGTTTGGAACGACATGAGGGTGAGTAATTAATGACAGAATTTTCATTTTGGGGTGAACTAACCCTTTAAAATCTAAAAACACCAAGAAGGGTCAGTAAGTGTTCCCTTGTGAAAAAGAAGTGCACTTAATTGTTTTGAATGTACACTTGTAGTGTACTTCAAACCTTAAAAGTATATTTTTAAAAGACGGTACTTGCAGATAATATAATATTAATGAAATGAAAGGCCACTTAAAGAGAGTACAATAGTATGTTTCTTAACACAGTAAAGTATAACGTCAAATTAAAAGTTTTTCTTTAAAGTACATTTTAAATCATTATTTTTTTTAAAATATATTTTGCTGTGCTTTAAAGAGGTACACTTATTTCGATGTGCTGACTAACACACTAAGGCACATGTAAAGTACTTGATTATAATTTTAACTGTAGTGTTATTAAATATTACATCAGTAGAAATGATAAAGTATATTTTAGTTTACCATAAATGCTTGTCAGTCCATTCAACAGTACACTTAAAACATATTACAAAGGCAATAGAAGTAATTACGAAATTGCATTTAAAGATGCACTTCAGTCCCACTTAAGTGGCACTTTTAAGTTCAACTAATTACACTTAATATAAATTTAAACTACAATAAATTTTCATTTAATTGCAAATAACATGCAATTAAGTGTCCAAAAACATTATATTCAGTTCTCAATTAATTATATTGTTTTAAAGTATATTATTTCCGTGGTAAGCACTCTTTTTAAATATGCTAATAAGCTAAAGCGGACTTCTCTTTCACAAGGGTTCGTGTAGATCTGGTACCCTATTTTTTGGCATATCATTGCTATTTTCCACATTATTAGTGTCATTTAAGAATCAGATAGTGAAAACACTGACAACTTATAGATTCTGTTTAAGGAATGGCTTATATAAAATCTAAAAATGCCAAAGAGTTTCTGTAAGGGGAGGTGAAGGACTTGGTATTTTTACATTTTCTTTAGACAATGTGACTGCCACTTGCACGTGCAGAACTCTCTGCCAAGATGTTGGTGGTGGCCTGACAACTTTCCCAGTATTTACTGAAGCCATTTGCTGAAATATTCTGAGTGGTTTCTAGGGTGTTGCTAAGCAGTTAATAAGTGTTCAGAGTGAATCCTTGGAGGTTATTAGGTGGTTGCGCACTGGCCCAAGTCAAAAGCGGACACCTTCAAGTCTATACAATATTCTAGTCTCTAGAAACAAACAAACCTATAACAATTGTAATAGAGATACTTACTAATAATGTATAATATATAAACAACAGAAATGAAATAGGTAACCAGTTTAAATTCAAAACAATAGCATAAGAACTCCAACATTTATGAATAGGATAGTGGACACAATGACAGCTAATAGATTAATGCTGAATAAACTTTTATTTAAATGTAAAAATGCACAAAAAGTTTCTGTAAGAGTTAGATTTAGGGGTAGGGTTAAGGGAAAATGATACAAAAACAAGCATGCATGTGTTGGTGTGTGTATCATAGAAGATACCCATCACACACACAAACACATCCAAATGAATTATGCCTTTTATTTTCAAAAATATGGATTGATCAATGTCAAACATTATTTTATTTTGTATTTGTGCAAGATGGTTGGCCCCCTGTGAAATCTCACAAACAAGTTCAGATCTTAAATAAGATGATTTTCATGATGAAGACATTACGTCCTTTTGTTGTTTTGGTGGGAAACAGTATATTAGAAAGCAATCACTCAGGATCACATAAATGAGTGTATATCTAATGAATCAAAATCAACTAATTTTTCTCCCGTGACTGCTTTAGTCTATTTCTCACCATTAAACAGGGTGAACATTAAGAGGGTCTTTAATAGCTCCATTTAATAGGTGGAAGCTTTTGGTTCATAAACCTCTAATGATGCTGATGCACACAATTCATTACTGACCACATCTAGAAATGATGGATCTGCTGCATAATGGCTAAACTTTGACTGAGCCGACAAAAGGCTAAGACTCTAACAAGACTCTCCATTAGCAAAAGGCTGGCATCAAATTAAAGATTGATTTAGCAGAACCATTTGTTACCAGCGCCTGACATGCAGCTCTGTCTGTTGAGACCGCCGAAGACACAGACACCCCATCATCTCCCGCACCCCTCGCAAGCCAAGATGAACGCTTGTAATGATGCCATTTGCTTAATTTTCTGTGCTGTATACGTTCACGCTGCTCCCCACACACACCTAAATGTTGTGCAGCTTTGTATTGCCTCACATTTTAAGTTTCAATTGCATGATTTTGTTTTAGTTATGATGCTTTTATGCAGTGTTGTTAATAATGTTGTTGTTTTTTAAATCCAATGCATTAAACTGAGAGGAAAATGTGAAGGAACAAAAGATACAAAAACAGATTTTTAATGTTTAAACATATTCTTATAGGAATCTATGGTTACACTTTATTTTAAGGTGTCCTTGTTACAGTGTAATTATACATTAAGTACTGAGTAATATTAATTAACTACATGTACTTACTATAGGGTTAGGATTAAGATTTGGTTTAGGGTTAGCTGAATGTAATTATGCATAATTTACTGTCATTACTATAGTAAGTACATGTAACGTGTAACAAGGACACTAAAATAAAGTGTTACCAAATCTATATATGCTGGTTAATATTCAGTTTGTAAATATAACGTTTCCTGTTCTTAAAGACAAAATGAAAAGTCTGTCATCATTTACTCACCCTTGTTTCAAACCTATTCCCCCCCCCCACCCACAAGAACACCCACAGGATAAATTTGGAAGATGTTGTTCATACCATTTCACAACCATGACAGTTCATAGTGACCAGTGTTGGGTGTAACATATTACAAGTAAGGCGAGTTACATAATCAGATTACTTTTTTCAAGTAACTAGTAAAGTAACACATTACTTTTAAATTTACAACAAATTATCTGAGTTACTTTTTCAAATATGTAACGCAAGTTACTTTGTTTTCCCATTTATTGGCTGACACCTCTCCTTGTCCCCATGTTGAGAGAAATCATGATGTAAACATGATGGTTATTGTAGTTCTAGACTAAATGTGTAAATGCATTTACTCATCTCACTTGCACAAAAAGCAGATTCAGTATTCCTCAAAATGAAAAAAGAAACAGTCAAATAAAAACTCAGAATATTACGCAAATCTGCAATAATTAAATGTTAAATAACACAAATATACTTTATGTATTTAATGTAATTAAAATACTTTAATTTAAATACTTTATTAACCAATGTCTTTGCTGCTGACCGCCGATGATCCAATTCAACCATACTAATAAACAAAAATGACTTTAGATAAACATCACATTTGTGTTTCCTTTTTTTGTTTTTATTGCTGAAGTGTTGAACCTTCTTCTCTTGCGTCCATTTCTTCTGCAATCCAAAATGGCAGCACAGCTGAAAGGTTTGTTTCAGCTGCGCCCTCTACTGTACAGGTGTGAATTTGCATTTCCTTCAGCCTGAGGCTTATTCATTTCACTTTTGGTGTTAACGTTTGGTAAAAGTAGAACTTTTGTTGTTGTTTTTTTGATATTTAAAAACAAACAAACAAGCCCAGCCCGGGTGAGAAAAAGTAACGTAACGCATTACTTTCCACAAAAAGTAACTAAGTAACACAATTAGTTACTTTTTTTTATGGAGTAATGCAATATTGTAATTTTTAACTTTTAGCAATATTGCATTACTTTTAAAAGTAACTTTCCCCAACACTGATAGTGGCAAGCTACAAAATGACAAAAAAGCACCATGATGGTATTTTTGCTGTAGTCCATAGAATTTGTGTATAGTAGTCTTATAGTCTTATGATTTGTTTTGTGTGAGGAACAGGTTGAGCAACACTTTATTTTAATGGTCCCCTTTAGACATAACGTTGCACCTTCATGTCAACTACCAGTCATTAAACTATTAGTAGACTGTCTGCTTAATATCTGCTAACACTTTATTTCGATGGTCCCCAACAGACATTCTACTGACTATAAGTAACTTTGCAAGTACATATCAACTTATTCTACTAACCTGGGGTGCGTTTCCCAAAGCCAACTATCATCACAAGTTCCGTCGTTACCTATAGAGTTCAAAGGAACTTGTGACCATAGTTGACTAACTATGCTTTTGGGAAACGCACACCAGAACCCTACCAATCTACTAATACTCTAATGAGAGTTAATTGCCATGTAGGAGCAATGTTACTTCTAGTCAACACAATATGTAAAGGGGACCATCAAAATAAAGTGTAACTACAAGTTTCTATATTCACTGATAATCTTCTTTAATGTAGTTCTGTTCAAATGTTGTGCCAGGCTAGATGTCATTGACGCCAGACACCATTGGGTTCTGTGTGTTGCTATGGAAAGTGGTGTGTTCGTTTGAATAAGCAGAACAGAAAATGATTTTAGTCTTGCTTATTTAATTAAATTTAAATACTAATTTTACTCAATTTTATAACTTACATAAAACCTACAGTCTTGTTACATTTTAGAAGCATGCCATTCACAATCACGTCACCATAAAACTTGTGAGGTTTATCAGAAACTTTCGAAATTAATAGGATACCATAGACATCTGTAATATATGAATTTAAGAATAAAGAGGCTCAGAGTGTTCACCCATTATGCTACAGTCAGTCCCAGGGAGCAGGGAAAAGTCTCGCATCTTCAGCGTTAAACAGAACATTAGTGTTAATGGCTGATGTTGCTAATAGGGAAGGCAAAAGTCAATGATGGACCGGGTGTAATTAGTAATAATGAAGCTTGTGTTGGGACGTGACCTGCTGCCCCAGTAGGACGGTGCTCTGAGAACGGATCAGAACAGAACCAGTGTCAGTATGAGACTGTCGCAGACAACATTTTGACTATGATTATTACTTTGCAAGACAAGCCGAATTTTAGTTCAATTTTTAAACTCTTTTTATTCAAATTTATCAATGCACTTATCAAGTTAACATTTTTTATATAAAGTTGCTTACTGGCCCAAGTTAAAAGAGTCCAACTTCATGTGAAATTCCATCACAGTCATGTGGGAATTTATTACGTTTTGCTGAACTGGTGGCTAAATTATAAAAATTTGTACAATCCATACAATCAACATCATACACTCTAAAAAATGCTGGGTTAAAAACAACCCAAGTTGGGTTAAAAATGGACAAACCCAGTGATTGGGTTGTTTTAACCAAGTGATTGGGTTGTTTTAACCCAGCGATTGGGTTGCTTTAACCCAGCGATTGGGTTGTTTTAACCCAGCGGTTGGGTGAAATGTTTGCCCAACCTGCTGGGTAGTTTTATTTAACTCAACTATTGTTTAAAAATTACTGTATTGCTTGCTTAAAATGAACCCAAAATATGTTGGAAATTAACATTTATAAACATGTTTAATAAATGAACATTTATTAATAGGTTTAATGAATAATAATTAAACAAAAATTAAATTAAATTGCTGATTAATAAATATTCACATTTTTATTATTGTTGCCTCTAGTAATTATATGTCTGATTTTGAATTTCCAACATATTTTGGGTTCATTTTAAGCCAGTCATATAAAAAAAAAAATAGTTGAGTTAAATAAAACTGCCCAGTAGATTGGGCAAACATTTAACCCAACTGCTAGGTTAAAACATCCCAATCTCTGGGTTTGTCCATTTTCAACCCAACTTGGGTTGTTTTTAACCCAGCATTTTTTTAGATTGTACAAAACATGCATTTTCGTACGAACCACATCATACAAATTCATACAAAATTGCCACCTTGTAAAATATTTACTTTTTCTCATGAGATTCTGGTCCCTAAATATGACTCCGGTCCCTCTTTCAATATGTCTACAAACAGTGCATAATGAGTTTAATTAAGTTTAATTCTTAGTGTTAGGGGTGTGTTCAAATCTTTAAGGAATAACAAAAGTAATTTAGCTAATGATTCAATGTGCTTTGTAAGTAAATAGGAAGACAATCATCTGATTCACTGCATAAGAACAGTTAATGCACACGTGTATTGCATGCATGACTGCGCTATCCACCCTCTAAGCAAGATGTGTGAATGACACCAGAACCCACGACTCTGTCCGTCAAAGCATTTCAGCTCTTGCACCTCTGACTTAACATTACCATGACAATTTCAATGTCAAAGATGTAGGATACACATGAAGTCCAACCATTGTCTTGAGTTTCCTTCTTCCACATTGTTACACCCCCATAAACCAGCGCGAGAGAGTAAGACAGCACCTCATATAGCCACATGGCAGAATATAGGCTATCAGTTTGAAACCAGATCAGTTTGCATGAGGAGCACCAGCTATCCCAGGAGTGTGTGAGTGTGTGTGAAGCGCTGAGTTGCTATTGGAGCCGTGTGAAGCTCTTGGAGGAGCCCACTCATATGATGGGAAGTCACAAAGAGCCACTCTCCATGCTGCACTGATAATGTGAGTATAGCGTTCACCATCACCAATGTTTCTTCATGTGTTTGAGCATGTGTGTGTGCACTTTAATGCACTGTAATGCTGCATGATGTTGAACCTGTGGGTGTACAGTACTTGTCTCTGTGAGCAGAGACCTTCATTTAGATAATGTGGATAATGGGATATTAGAATACATCAAATACCAGGGCGAAACTTTTTTTTCCACGGAAAGGTATTATTGCTCTCAACCGTTTCTGTGAGCAATTATGTCATCTGAGTGTTACAAATTGACTTGATGGTGTGTTGTTCTTCAAAAAATGTCAAATTAGAATAAAATGCATGTAATTAGAAAAAAAAAAATACTTGAAAAATCATGTTAAAAGCTTTTTTATTTTATTTTTTAGAATAACTGTTATTAAGTAAAAACTTTTTTTTTGCTAGAATATTTCAGATAATTTTTGTTGAAATACATTTTAGGAAAAATATTTAGGAATTATGAATTAGGGGGGAAAAAACTAAGCATGTTTCAAATAAAATATTTAAATACATTCACATCTTCCAAGCACATTGCTGATACAGAGACAATGACTTTCTCTCAAGGCAGTGGAATATCATCTCATTAATCCTCGGTCGGGCTCTTGTACATAAATAGGAAATGCAAACAGATTATTATTACCAGAAAACAGATAGAACAATGATCACTGAGCTCGCCAATACCAATAGCACAAACGAAAAAGTCCTTTGAAGGTGAGCATCTATAGAAAAGTAACACCTACACAAATTCACTAAGAAAAACGGCCTCCTACTCGGTAAAAAGAACAATTCATGTTGTGCGGAGTCTCCCACGGCTAGTCTTTAGATCTCAGCTGGCTCTAGAGCAGGTTTGTGTCCATTCACCCCTCTTCGACAAACCTCATCTGAATTTTGTGGGCGTAACTTGACAGCTTGCTTTATGGTGTATTGTCATATGCCTGACCAGTTTGGAGAGACATTTCTTTCCTAGAGCAGATTTGTAAATTGTCTTTTTTTCCCCCTTTTCTTTCTTTCCTTCTATCTTTCTTTCGAGCTACCTTTGGATACTAAAATTAAATTACATTTTATGATAAAATTACATTTAGAACAAAGACAGGATAATCAGTGTTGGGGAAAGTTACTTTTAAAATAATGCGTTACAATATTGTCTTACTCCCTAAAAAAGTAACTTATTGCATTACTTTTTATGGAAAGTAATGGGTTGCATTACTTTTGTTACTTTTTCTCACCTGGCTTGTATGTTTTTTTAATAAAAATGTAAAAAAAATCTTTTTTTTTGGCAAATGTAAAGGCCCTTTCACATCAAAAGTGAAATTAATAAGTTTAACACTGAAGGAAATGCAAATCCACGCCTGTACAGTAGAGGGCGCAGCTCAAACAAACCTTTTAACTATGCTGCCATTCTAAATTGCAAAAAAATATGATGTACCTTCAGGATTGCCAGGTTTTCACAACAAAACCTGCCCAATTGCTACTCAAAACTAGCCCAATTGCGTTTCAGGGGGGTCCCCTGATAAAAAATCGTGTTCCGGGGGGTAAAATACGTGTTTTTGGCTGGGTTCCTCAGGTAAAATTCGTATTCCAGTAGCTAAATATCATGTTATTTGGGTCGCTTCAACCCGCGGACATAAAAAAAACAACCCACGGCAACAGTGTTAAAGTAGCCCAATTCCGCTGGAAAACCGCGGACTTGGCAACACTGTGTACCTTTTTCCTGATTTCTTTCAACATGGGAACAGTAGAGGTGTAAATGGGAAAACAAAGTACTGGTGTGTAACTTATTTGAAAAAGTAATATTTTGTTGTAAATTTAAAAGTAATGTGTTACTTTACTAGTTACTTGAAAAAGTAATCTGATTACGTAACTCATGTTACTTGTAATGTTTTACACCCAACACTGAATATAATATATGTACAGGGATAGATAGATAGATAGATAGATAGATAGATAGATAGATAGATAGATGTTTTCAAATATCACTGTTATGCCTAGAAAGTAAACTGTAATACAGGTGAAGTAATAAACTGCCCTATTTACTCAATTTGTGAGTACAGTTATATCATAAAGCCTTCTGTTGTGTGTGCTGATCTCATGGACAACTTGATGAGTAATAGAGAACAATGAAACTAACGTGAAAAACAATGCAAAGGCTGATGCAGAAGGATGTCATTCTATGTCTCCTCAATGTGCAGGAGTCATTTGACCCCAGGAGACCCTGAGCACATGCAAGAAAGAAAGCTCTTGAATTCAGTGGCTGCCATGTGTGGGTGTCCATTACATTGAGACCATCATTCCCAGCAGGGACAGCCAGATCCCAGCTGCCAATGGGCATTCGGCGGGCCCGGCACGCTCTGCCAAAGCGGGCCACTTCTGCACAGTGTGCAAACATTTTTGCATCTGTAGGCGTACAACAAAAGACACATGCATCTGAAGAAGTTTCCTTCTTTCGTTTGTGGGGGAGGACACAAGAATCCCTGAAAATGTGAAGCATTCAGATGTGGCAATCAGTGGCAAAGATTGTCGCTGTTCTGTGCAGACTTGAGCGCTTTTGTGTCGAGCTTGGCTTCTTTCTCGAGCTGTCATACAGCCACAATTAACCGCTTACAGTGAAGTTTATATCATAGCAGTTGCTGATGGAGTAGAGTAGGGTGGATTTATCTGCCATGCATTAAGCACGTGCATATCCACCCATCCTGATCTCAAAGCAATATTGCATTGTGGAGCAGCTGAAGGAAGCCGATGCCCTTCACAATTAATACAGCCTGCAGAAACAGGACCAGGTTCATTACCTCCTCATTATGGATGTTCAGGCTCAGAACCAAGACATTGTTTAAAGGGCTTCCCCCATTAACAGCGACTGACACGTCCCTGTAATCAGTCTGGCCACGGTCTGTCACATTACTCGCTGCAGTCTTTATTCACAGGGCAAGAAAAGCACCGGCGCGCCTGACAAACACGCAAAGCTGTTCGGCACTAAACGTCTGCGGGTGATAATGTAACTGTGGCGTGTTGCTGGCCCTGCCTCGCTATTGAGCGTTTAGGGTGATTTGCAGGGACGCACTCCAGTCAATATCTACTGAGATGTCATTATGACGACACGACCTCTTTACTAATTGCCTGCTTGAGCGACAGCGGCGATAAAAGATTCAGAGCGGACCGTGTGGACTAGAGGGGACCTCAGACAGGTTACGGATGCATGGGGCCTTTATTAAATCATTACCCACAAAGCCGATTAACAGCCCTGAAATGTCCTCTCACTTTAGGCCTATGACAAGCATGGGGGCAGTATATATATATATATATATATATAAAAAGATATACTAATAAGACTTTTGGCTTTCTACATACTTTTTCAGTGGTCAACGGTAGTAATTTAAAAGGCTTCTGAAGCTCTGGTTTATACACTATATCATCTCGGTAATAGTGTCCTTCCACCGTGGAGTCAGTGAGAAGTGTATTCAGTGGCAACAGATGGCTCCATTTCTAATTCATTCAGTAATTATGACACTCTGAGATCACAAACTGTTCTCAAGCCATGCTTATGATGACAGCAACACCTTCTCAAAAATAACCAGAGCTTGCATGGGCGGTGCTAAAAATATATATGTTATTGATGGACAACAGGAAGCTTTGGGGATTTTTATTGTACTATAAAATCTGGGGGTGTGAACTGAGGTTTCCTGTGTGCGGGTCGATTTAGACTCCCATTTAAGCTGGTGTCATGCTTGAAGAACAAAACAAAAATAATGCTGAAATAATTTTCTGAATTGCTAATAAGCCGATCTTCAAAAATGAGGATTAAGCTCTGACCCTAAATAACACTCCTCTCTGTTTATTTTATTATTCTTTTTTTGGAAATAGCAATTATTACAATTACCACTGGTATTAAACACACTCTCTGACAATAAGCAATAACACTTTTTCTCAAAGGATTCTAGCAGTTTTGAATCTGAAAATTTCTCATAAGGATTTTCTCATAAAAACAGTGAAAGTTGCAATTAGAGGTAAATGAATGACAGATTTGGGATTGTCATCTGTGAATGGTGTTGTCAATTTAATATTAAATGTTATATTCATATATAATTTTAAGTATATGATTATGAAATGAGATGAACAGGATGAAAACCATTCCTTCTTTGATGACTGAAAATTGTAAATGTAAAGAATATGATAAAGTCCCTCTTTTATAAAAAAGCGTGAAGGCTGGTTTGATTTGGATCTTTTTTTTTCTACTTCAGAAATAATAAACAATAGAAATTGTGCTTGATTAAAAATAACTGTTATAACTGTTCGTTTGTTTTTACAGAAATGGGCAATCTACTATTGCAGAGCCCATTATGTTCTTGAAGAGATAACTAAATGCTAATGAGATTATTTAGTCACATTATTTAGTCACATTTAGTTAGGCTATTCATCTGACAGAGTAACAGTATAAAAAAGGAAAGCTATTTTTTATCAGTTTGAAGTGTCAGTCCGCAGTAAAGGGACATATACTGCCCCCTGTCCATAAGCTTTGACATGACCCACGCAGGTCGCGTGAAACGGTTTATTTATATATACAGTTCCAAGTAGCCTATATTAGCTATAAGTATATTATTTTAACAATATTTTAAATTAATAGGCTATAGCTATACTTGATATAGTTTTAAATAAGTAGCTGTTTACACACATACACAAATAAAAACCCCTTCTTCTGCACTAATTTACGCTAGGCCTGTTCAAATTTCAAATCTCTCCTGACAAACCACAGCGCGCGCAGTTCCGTTGTTATATTCATTTGTAATCCCGTCAGGCTTTTCATGTTCGGGTTTAGGCCTAAATTGTTACAAAACGCGACAAGCTTTAAGGAAATCTAAACGGATATTTGTTAATATTTGCTTCTAAAATCCGCTTATCTCGGAGAATTGACGTTTGCTTTAGAAAATAAGCATTTTATATTGAAATAGTAGCCTACTGTAAATGGTGTCAAAATGTTTAGACGTGCGACCATACGCACAGTCATACCGGCCGTCTTCATGATGTGTGGGATGTCGGAAGTTCAATGGAAGAGTTTTTCCAGAGATGAACATATATGCCCTGAAAAGACACACCAAGTCGAGCCATCATTCCAACAGTCATAACTCAGATAGAAGTCGAGTAGTGACTTGACTATTATTAACCACGGCATGTATAATTGAGACAGACTGCGCGCGAAGACTGCAATCCACTGAGCGCGCGCGGCAACAACTTCTATTAAACATTGAAATATGTCATGAGTGATTACTCCTTATAAAATTATAAAAAAAATATTTATAATTGGGTGATATTATTATGTGACATTTTGGCCATCTACGTGATGCACCTATGTCCCAAATAGTAGCCTAAGCATTCTTTTAGGTGAAAGGATGTTAAATTACAGCTGCAGTAGGCCTATATTTCCATATACATGAAGCTCAAATCACTCAAATAGGTAGCTGTAATTTTTTGTAGGCCTACATGTATTTAATATGAATTGATTCTGTAATAGAGTAGCCTAAAATCATTGGCTGAAATTCCGACCTCAGCTCCCTCCTCCCCCGTATGTCTTACTAAGAGCAGTTTCTAAACCCACGGGGGGAATTCACTTCTATCATCTTTTTTATTTGGTCGCATCTTTAAACCTCACAGCGGAAAGCATTTCTATTTACGTATACAGGCATTTACATTTGGAAAGTTTTAGTTTCTTGTGTTTAAGTGTTGGAGCAAGAGTTGAATTAATTGAAGTAGACATATTGCTTATTCAATGTTTAGGTCTAGTCTATAATATGAAAAACAAAGCAGTGAACAAAACTGGCTGAGCCAGGAATTCTCATGCGGTTACAGTCTATGCTGTTTTTGTCAAACGCATCATGAACGATTTAACCACCAGAAGACAGCAAAATAAAAATATATCAAATAAAACAACTTTTTGTTGAATATAATTAGAATCATATATAAGCTAAATTTACTTTCCAGCATCACTCTAATTATAGAACACCATTACTAAAAACGTTTCCCTTTTTCCAAAAACATGGGGTCTATTCAAATAGCGCACTTTCCGACAGTGCCATTGAAGCAAAGGTAGAAATTCCGTGATTGTGTCTCTCATTTGATTGTGGTTTTCTGGTGCTTGCTGAGCCGCGTCTCTTTGCTCGGCAACACTCGCGAGTTTCCGATACTCAATTTCCGGAATACGCTCCATAAATGGACGAAGGGGTGTGACTGTTTACCGGATAAACCCATTTATGGTGTGAAAATGAACCGGAATTCCTGATTGAGAATGATGCGTTGTATCAAAACGGAATATTTTTTTCCACTTAGCATTCGTTATCTTTCAGCAAACGCATGCCTTTACTTATGTTATTTAAATTATTTATCTAAAAAATATTATAAAACAGCAAGCAATATACTTTGTTCATTTTTCCTCCGAGCACATTGCTTTTTTTATGCATGAGCGGCCGCACAGAAAGGATTCTCCATTGACAAGTATTACCTCAACGCGTCACGCCGCCTGTAACCAATCAGATCTCGCAGCGCTACTTTTCTTTTGCCATCCAGTCCTTAAATGGTCAGTGACGTAACGACACATTGATAGGCTCTCCATAAATACATACTACCACTAGCAGCTCCACAAGGATCTGTCATTCAACAACACAGAGCCGTCAGATGGCATCACAGTGAACGCTAAACTCACAGAGCTTACTGACAGCTTTCCACATGTAACGTTTTGAGCGAGCGTTCGCACAGGCACAAAACATTTTGTGAACATCTGAACGAGTGCTTCTTAGGACTTCATGATGACAGCTAAAACTTTGGAGAAAGCCCCCGTAACTCTTGGTGGCTTTGTGCACCCGCTTGCCGAAAGCATCTACTCGGTGGACGAGATTGCCACATCACTGCCAGCCTCTGTGACTATATTTCCAAACGGTGATTTAGGAGGACATTACGAGCAGATAAACCCTGGAGGTAAGACTGATGCGCGCATCTCAACTGCTTCCATCCTCACGTGCTCTCTGTGTTGATATAGCCTATCGTTCGCGTCTTAGGGAATGAAAACGTGGCTACTTTGTAGTATAATAAAAAAAAAATCCAACTTACTGAAACTGAAAACGTACTTTTTCTTGCTTATGTTTGACTAGTTTAAAAAAGAAAATGTGGACAGAAATTAGTGCAAACAAAGATGATATGCCTAATGATTGAACAGCTTTTTACTAAAGTGTGCGTAAAAGCTACGCGCTTTGCATCTGATGGTTGCATGGTCCATAAGACAGCCTTCTTTCACGTGTATCTAAACCTTGTTTTTTTATGTGCGTTTTTTTGCAGATGGCTTGATTAGCGGGGATATGAGCACGGAGAAGCGCTCTCTCGACTTATCCTATTCCAGCAGCTTCGCGCAACCAGCTGGCCCTCGCAACCAAACTTTCACCTACATGGGAAAGTTTTCCATCGACTCCCAGTACCCAGGAAACTGGAACCCAGAGGGCGTGATCAACATCGTGAGCGCGGGGATCCTGGGCATGACCCAGCCATCCTCAGCATCCTCTTCTCCTGCATCCTCAGTGTCCCCCAGCCACTTCTCCAGCACTCTCAGCTGCACCATGGCGCAGAACCAGGCAGACATGGAGCACATCTACTCTCCCCCACCGCCATACTCTGGATGTGGAGAGGTGTATCAAGATCCATCCGCATTCCTCTCCACCTCCACCTGTCCGATCTCCTATCCTCCGCCATCCTACTCATCCCCAAAGCCAAACACAGACTCCGGGCTGTTCCCCATCATCCCGGACTACGCCGGCTTTTTCCAGCCCCCGTGCCAGAGGGACATGCAGTCGATGCCCGACCGCAAACCGTTCTCATGTCCGCTGGACTCTTTCAGAGTCCCGCCTCCTTTGACCCCACTGAACACTATCAGGAACTTCACACTGGGGGGACCGGTTTCTGACGGACCCCGGCTACCCACAGCCTACAGCCCGCAGAATTTGCCCCTCAGGCCCATCCTGCGCCCGAGGAAATACCCCAACAGACCCAGCAAGACGCCCGTGCACGAGCGTCCCTACCCCTGCCCGGCGGAGGGCTGCGACAGGCGCTTCTCCCGGTCCGACGAGCTCACCAGACACATCCGCATCCACACCGGCCACAAACCCTTCCAGTGTCGGATATGCATGAGGAACTTTAGTCGCAGCGACCACCTGACGACCCACATCCGCACGCACACCGGCGAGAAACCGTTCGCCTGCGACTTTTGCGGGAGGAAGTTCGCGCGGAGCGACGAGAGAAAGAGACACACCAAAATCCACCTGCGACAGAAGGAGCGAAAATCATCATCCTCTGGTGTGTCCAGCTCAGAGCGCGGCGTCGCCACGGGCATCTGCTCGTCCGGTTCAAGCCAGTAAACTTTCAACTGGACTTTGCAATATCCAACACTATGTAGGCAATATAATGACAATAATAATGCACCATTCGTAATATATTAAAACTGGGTGGACTGATGTTGTGAAATCAAACCACAGTGCCAAACTGATATGGACACATTTATTGTGCGCACTTTTAAAGGTGGTGCGATGTTCGTTTTTTGTTTTTGCCTCAGTCGCATGCTGACTGACCAAACGCACTTTGTTTGAATATTTAGGCCAATTAATTTAATTAAAAAAATAACCTTAGATAGCACGTGGGAGAATTGTGTCTTAGATGAAAGGTGGAAAGTTGAGTGGTTACATTTTAAAAAAAAAAAAAGTGTCAAGAAGGTGTCTAACATCACTATTTTCTCCCATTGTCGTGCCTTTTGTCCGTTCATCTTGTACATACACCAGAAGGCTTGAATTAAATTGTACATTTTATCCTTTAATATGAAAGTTTTTGAAGATATATTTTTGTACAAACTGTTTCGTGTTAAAAGTGTTGCATTTGTGCTTAAACAAGAATTGTATATAGCTGAACTCATAGCAATTTGACGTTTGTTCTGTGGTTGTTCTGACTGATATACATGTATTTGTTATGAAGTGACTAACGCAGGTCAATAATGTCCTACTTTGTCAACATGAAAATAATAAACAACACATTGATTGTGAACTTTTGTTTAGCTGCTTGATTTTTATTAGAGAAAAGGGGTGTAAAAGGAAAAAGTGAAGTAGACTTGTGGGGACATTCCCATTTTGGCATCACTGAGCTCTGACTCATGGTCTCAGAAGGGTCATCACCCACACATGTGTTTACAAATGCACAAAGGGTGTGAATATTCAAAGTCCCTAATCTTCAATATAGGGTAATGTTTAAGGTGGACAAAATGACTCACTTTGTGATCTGCTATGAATTTACTGATTTGACACAAAAACACTATGTTATGACCAGTTAGTTTACAGTGACTACGGTATGAAAATTGAGAAACGACACTGAAAAAATGACAAATAATTGTTGCCACTGTATGAACCTCTGTGGTTTTATGTGGTTGAAGGTATACCAACCCCCACATTTAGTGCTGGGACAACCCCATATTTACATCACAGCTACATAATACATGTTGACAATATTTCCAATGTATATTTTTGGATAATTAGAAGTATACACCCAAAAAAATGCTGGGTTAAAAGTTTGGCCAACATGCTGGGCAGTTTTACTGAATCCAACTATTGTTTAAAATTACTATATGGCTGGCTTAAAATGAACCCAAAATAGGTTGGAAATTAAAAATCAGACACATAATTACTAGAGGCAACAATAATAATCAAAAGGTAAACATTTATTAATAAGCAATTTAATAAATGTTTATTGTTTCATTATTATTCATTAAACTTACATATTAATAAATGTTCATTTCCAACATACTTTGGGTTTTAAGTGAGCAATATAGTAATTTTTAAACAATAGTTGAGTTAAATAAAACTACCCAGCAGGTTGAGCAAACATTTAACCCATTCGCTGGGTTTGTTCATTTTTAACCCAACATGGGTTGTTTTTAACCCAGCAAGTTTGAAAAGAGGCTAATTAAAACTACACTGTAAAAAAGAATTGTTGGTTTAACTTAAAAAAGTAAGTTTGCCTTAAAATTTTGAGTTCATTGAAATTAAAAATTTGAGTTAATACAATGAAGGCGATTGGTATAATCAATAGAAACTCAAAATATTATGTTATCTGAACCACATTAATTATTGAAGTTGATTTGACAAAAGAAAAAATGTGATATCATGAAAATATTTTTTTACAGTGTAAAGAACTGCGTAAGCAAATAACTAAAAGCAATAATAAAACAGAAAATTTTACTTTACTAATGCTGTATTCATGTCAGTCTAGAAAAACAGTCCATGAGCTCTCTATTCACCAGCTGAGAAACTTAAGTGCTAATTGACAAATAGATTTAATCAAATGAACTTCACAAACAAACAGCACTGAACATAAGCTGAGCTTAATAAAGGACCATCTGATAACTTTCTGTTCAGTTCACAGAGCCAGGTCAATAAAAAAAAGCCCTTAAGGGATGCAGGAATGAACAATGTCTAACATGAACGGTGTCTAAGAAATGATTTAAGAATCCATTTTTTTAAAAAAAAATGATTACTTCTAGGCCTGAGACACAAGCCTGTCTCATACGTTAATGTTACAGACATATATTTACCAATGCGTGGGAAACAAGACGCCACATTAGACATTAATACGTCTGTTAACATTCACATTGAAAGTCTGACTTCAAAACAGATTTCACTCAAGTATGTGACACAACCTATTCCAAATTTACAGAATCGTTATCATTAGTGATAACAAAACTAAGCAAATTATGCGCGCATTAAGATGAGAAGATAAGAATTTTTAGCTTCCCACTTTCCTCTCGTCACCTAATTATTGTTTGCAGTGGAAAACTGCTATGAAGGGCCAAGTTAATTATTGTTTAATCACACTTAGAAAAATGGCCAATAACAGTGCTAATTTTGCAGCACTACTTTCAAGTTTGAGTGTAACAGTGGTACACACAACAAAGTCTGTTTAATGACAAATAATTAAGTCAATAATAAAAGCGCACAAAATGCTCAATTTTCTTGAAGACAAAGTCAAAATTATTTACAATCATTTTAATAGTACTTTAACAGTAAAAATATAAGCAGTAAATAAGAATTAGTGTTTGTGTACAGTCTTTTAAAATAAATTAAGCAAGTATTTAATGTAGATATATAGTGTGCACTTATACAAGAGTAAATGCTTTTCAATGTATACATTCATTATTCACAAACAAGGCCACAAAGTGTTGATGTAGCCTATGGGGTGCACAGGCTTGGAATAGACATTTAAAATCATGAGGTGGTGTTTTCAGTCCCAAGGAAAAAAACAAACAAATTTTTACACATCTGAGTTAGAGCAAGGATGGATCACGGTCAGAGGCTACAAGTCCATTCCAGTGTTCATCTCTCTACACAGAAACTTCAGGACCGGGGTAAGGCTCACCCCCGCACCAGAAATCATCTGGTTGGGGGATCTCTAAAAGCCAAGTTTCATCTTCACTGCTCTGCTCTGACTTTTTGCCAGCAGTTTGTAAAACTTTGTAGTAGTGACAATCTCTCCCATCGTCAGGGTCATAAGGTGGTGCCAGTATATCAAGAAACGCAGCTGGTCCGTCCACTGCATCAATCTCATGAAGGTTGTCTTTGAGAGGAGTCAAGATGCAAGGGCCGCTCTGCTCAGAATACTGTCCGGAAGACCTCAGCACGGCTCTCCTCACATCATCCCTCTGGAAAGGCAACAGCGGTGGCTCAAACTGCCTCTCAGTTTCACTCTCAGCACCGACAGCTTTATCCAACTTGTCAAAACACCTTATATTGACCTTGCCATATAGGACCTTAAGCATGCCATTCATCCCAGGATGGTCATGCAGAGGGATGGAAGCTCCAGACTTCAGCAGAAACACTCCCATGCTGAAGGCATCAGTCTCACAGATGTGCATGTATGTGACCGGAGGGACTGCTGAGGACTGTGGGGAGGATATGGAGACTTTCTTCGGTGGCGCAATCTTCAGATCCGCAGCCCTGATGTCGGAGAGCAGGGTGACCAACTCTGCCTGCTGCTCTAAAAACACCTTATTGTCCCCAATGGCAGAGGAAGAGCAATTTGTGAAGGTCACATAAGCCTGGCTCGCTATCTTCTGGATCAGCGACGACTTGTTGTTCCTCGGCATGTTTAATAGAAAACAAACGAAACCGTGATTTGCTTCGAGCCACGCGATGAAAACAAAAGAGCAGTTACGCCGGACGAGATTGTCTCACGTGAAGCATTTGAAGCAGTCGAGTGTATTTGTGTTGAAAGTTACGATAAAAATAACTCCATTGAGGTACAAACATTAATTTTAGCATCTGGATACAATCCACAGACCCTCGTCTCCACCACCCCATTCATGGCTATCAGAGCCACACGTCCGCGACTACTGCGCATGCGCAAACACATAGGAAGCATAATGGAACTTGTAGTTCTTTTGCGCTTGTGGGTTGAAAATAAATCCTTAGATAGCAGATAAATATGCAGATAGATTCAGACAGGCCATGTCAATATTTTCTGACACTGCAGTAATTAATGTTTTGTTTGTAAACATGCCGTCGGTTTTAATAATTGCACAATTTAGCTCAGTAATAGAACTACAACACCCAACAACCTCCACAATGTTGACCCTCTCTTGTGAGTATGAGGGGTGGGAGGCCCGTTGGGCCATTCAACTCTGTCCCTTCCCCCACAGCCACCCTGGAACAACACATCACCACCCTACCAACATAATCACTGAATGTCATTTATTTATCCACACAGACTTGATCTCTGGAGTAAATTATTAGTGAAAAAAAATGCAACCGTGTATATGCAAGCCATATGCTTTTGTCAAAACCACAAGTAACACTTTAAATGTTTTTTTTTTTTTTTTTGTTTTTTTTTTTTAAATAAATTAATAAAATGTTGACTAAATAAACAATAGTAAAAAAAAAAATTAACTCAATGTTGTATCATTGAGTGTAAAAACTCCTACACAGCACCTTTGTAAAAAAGAAGTGAGCTTAATTGTGTTGATTGTGCACTGGTAATGTTCTTCAAATCTTAAAATTATATTTTTAAAATACTGTACTTGCTAATAATATAATATTAACGAAACAGAAGGCCACTTAAGAGAGTACACTTTCATGATTATGTCTTAACACACTTAATCAAATTAAATGTTTCACTTTAAAGTACATTTTAACATTATGTTTTTAATAATCTTTTCAAAGAATTTAAAGAAGTCTACACTTAAATTGATGTGTTGAGTAACATACTAAAATATTTGTAAAGTACTTGATTTTAACTGTAGTGTATTTCATATTACATTTAATGTTTAATGTCTAAATACATGACACAAGTTTTAATAGAAATTACATTAAAGCATATTTTAGTTTATCACAAATGCTTGTCATTAGATTCAGCAGTACACTTTAACATATTTCAATGACAATAGAAGTAATTATGAAATGACATATAGAGATGTACTTAAGTCCTACTTAAGTGGGTCAAAACACTCTTACTGTAATTCTATTCTGCTGTTTGCCTATTTCTATTACTTCTGTTATTGCCGTTATTGCATCACGTCTCAAAGGCGCGTCCCGAGAAACTCGCGTTCTGCGCTGCGCTTTTTTAAAAACCATTCCTGAGCGCTGCATCTCGCGTTTTTAGATGCAAAGATGCGTTCTGTTTGAACAAGCCCTAAGTTCAACTAACTGCATTTAATATAAATTTAAACTATAATACATTTTCTTTTAATTGTACATAACATGTAATTGTGGCAAGCAGGGTGGGGCCGAGAGCCGCCGGAACAGAGCGAGGCCGGTGGTGCGAGTGATTATGAGCGCCACCTGTGTGCCACACCGGTCTCGAGTCTCACGGAGGAGCTCCGGAAGGATAAAAGGAGGAGTGACGAGAGTGAAAGACGAGAAAGGACCAGGCCTGGACTATTTACGTTGTGTTTTATTATGTTTATATGCGGCAGTCATCCGTGAGGGGCTGCCATTTTACTTTCGATTTGTTGTTTGTTTATTTTATGATTAAAGTTTGTTGAACGTTCGCCGGTTCCTGCCACCTTCTTCCCTGAGCCTTTAAACATTGCTACAGTAATTTTGTGTGCTGAAAACATTATATTCAGTTCACGCTTAAGTTTATGATGTTAAAGTATATTATTTCTGTAATAAGTAGTGTACTTCTTTTTCACAAGGGCAGCCTACATCAACACTGCAATGCATAGAGAGTACAGGCTAAATCTTTGGAATGAAATTTTCATTTGCATTATCACAGACAATGAGACATTTGTGTTTGCAACTGATAGAAACACTAGTAGTTTATAATCATATGGTGCATCCAATTTAGATGATCAGATCCACAAATTAAAATTAAACTAGATAAACATCACTGTCCCCTCACTATGCGTAAAAAACCCTAACCATATAATAAATAATATAATAATAATATGACTATTATTCTCAGGGTACATCCAGTTTATCTCAAACCTTTACACCTAGTAATTGAAGTTGGTCATTCATTATCTTTTGTCAGGTTGATGTTGATAGCGAGAGGACCGGAAGTGTGCATGGACGGAGCGCAGCAAATGCAGCAGTGAAGTGCGTACTCAGGACATGTACCTTTGTGCATGATCACCACAAAGACCATCCTCTTGAGAAATAATGAGGCCCGCTCATTTACTCAAAGAGCAAGCACATCCAAATACCACTTCCGTTTGGGTAATTCAATGAGATCATCTCTCAGCCGCCAGGATATGGAGATCAGACGTATAAGGGAGATCCTTCCATCACCACTGTCTTGAAGGCAAGGTCATACTTTTAAAAAGAGTACTTACTGCAGAAATAATATACTTTAAAAGATTATACATAAGTGCAAACTGTACGCAATGATTTTGGACACTTAATTGCATGTTATTTACAATTAAATGAAAATGTATTAGTTTCAATTTATATTAGCTCTCTGGTGCTCCTCGTGATGGATGATTTTTTTATTTCAACGAAATGAATGTACTATATTTTAGTTCGATAATGTTTTTTTATTTAATATTTTGTATTTTTACAGGATTTTATGGTACTAAATAATATTTATGCAATAGTTATCATCCATTTATTCACTTTTTGAGCATAGACCTGAAAATGAAATTTCCAAATTAAACTGTCATAAATCTTGAATGCTTTGGAGCACAGACTTTTTAAAGACGACACCTGTCAGATTATTTCTGAAGTGAAAAAAAAAAAGGTTTTAAAAAGTGAAGATAAAAAAGTTATAGAATTTTCCGTTTATTGATACAAAAAATGCACAAAAATATTATTTCCAAATTTTATATGAAATATAAATTTTCCAAAACATGTTTTACTCTAAAACAGCGAGAAAATCAAAGCCATAAATCTAAACAACTTTACCTGTAACTGTTCCAAATTTGAGCTTGATATCTCAAAAAATGAGCTTTCAGTAAGATTTTGTTTGGGCGCAGTACCAAAAGTTTCCACTAGATGAAAGTTGTTTCCTATTGATTTCCAATGCGGTCATTTTTGACAGTGAGGAGTATCTGCAAGTGTGACTATTTTTTTCAGGACCATTTAACCTTTTCGAATCATGTCCATGATTTTTTATTTTTTGTCTTCATATAGCAAGTGCCAAAACCTTTACCAAGTTTCACACCATTCAGATGCAGAATACAATTCTATAAAAAAATTTTTTTAAAAAAAAATTAAAATAAATTGCACTACACTGTAAAAAAGAATTGTTAGTTTAACTTAAAAAAGTAAGTTACCTGGTTGCCTTAAAATTTTGAGCTCATTGAAATTAAAAATTTGAGTTAATACAATGAAGGCGATTTGTTTAAAGAACAGAAACTCAAAATATTATGTTATCTGAACTACATTAATTATCTAAGTTGATCTGACAAACGAAAAAAATGTTATGATAAATCATGAAAATATTTTTTTACAGTGTACAAGGCTAAATGCTTGTTTTTCTTCATATAATTTCATAATTACATTGTCTTTGGAATATGGTAAAGTGTAATTCTAAATGTACTGACAAGTACTTATGATAGACTAAAATATACTTTAATGTCATTTCTATATTTGTATTGAAACGTGTATTGTATGTCATGTATTTGAATATATTTGTAATTAAATATATTTTGCTTTAGTGTGTTAGTCAACATCAGCATGACAAAAGATTATTAAAACATGATCATTTAAAATGTACTTTAAAGTAAAGCATTTAATTTGACATTATTACAAAGTGCACTTTTTAAAAGTGTATTTTAAAATTGTTATTAGGCATGAAAGTGTACTCTCTTTAAGTGCACTCAAGTGTCAACCATTTTTGCTCTTATGTAGCCCCATAGACCTCTTTAAACAAATCAAAACAAAAATGAGTTTTCACTAATATTTCCATTTAATATTAATACTAATATTATTAAAATGTGCATAATTTTAATGATTCACTTTTAAACCAGGGAGATTTATGAAGCACATTCCTTTCGTGAAATTTAGCTTATTTGTCACATTTATTAATGTGGTGCTATACATATTTGTCTGTTACTTTTATTTAACAATATGAATACGTAGTATATAGTATAAAGTATATAAATATAAAGTGAACTATTAGTATAAAGTATGTACATATTTAGCTAATGGTTATATGGTTTGGACTTTTGTGATTTGGATCAAAAGGTCAAAACACTGAATCTTACTCCAAGTAGAATGAATCAACAAAGCCTTCAGATATGAATTTCAGCTCTTAAATTGTGAATGTTTCTCTGTGTAGAGAAACTGATATCATGGTAGAAGGCTTACATAGTTCTCTTACAATCCCTTTACTGTTATAAATAAGTATGTGTACATTAGCTCAGAATAAGCACGTTTTTCCAAGCGAGATGCAATCGTTCTCAGCGGCAGATAAAGGCAACATTATTCGCCGATGCTTAAAATGTGCATGACTAACATTGCACAGAGGTCAGATAGAATGGAGTTCATGCATCTCTGGTAATTCCAGCCAAGAATCCTGAATGAGCAGAGCAGAGGACAATAAGACTTTCTAATTGCTCCGACATCTTGTGGTGAACGTCCCCATTGTTGTGCTCAATCTGCCGTCTGTTCTGTTATGATTGGTGGTACATGCATGCCTTTGTCAGTGGTGAGTCTTTTATGCCTTCACAAATGAGACTCCATTGATTTCTTGAGGAAACTGAAGCAGTTACTGTTTTTAGATATGCCAGCTATTCCCTCAGATCATAAAAATTCATATTTTGGCTGTTCGGAAAATATCTGCATGGTTAAGAGGCAAAGGGCAATGAAAATGTTGTTGTTCTTTATGTGAAGAAGGATCACTCCTCTTTAATGCATTGCTTTGATTATGTGTGTATGTTGTGAATGAGGGGCTGTCATGCAGGCAGCACATGCGTAAGCGTTCTTCGTCATCGCTTTATTAAATAAAATTCCAGCTACACAGCTGATTCACGAGATCAAAAGCAGAACATGTTTTCACATGTGTCAGATTTATACCATCCACAGTGCAACATGGAATCATCCTCAGTATCATTTCTTAAAAACAAAGGTTTCAAAGGGGTTTTTTCACAGCGATGCCATAGAAGAACCATTTTTGGTTCCCAAAATAAAGTAAACAGATATTTCCTTAGTGTGAAGAACATTTTAATAATCTAAAGCAACTTTTTCCACTATAAAGAAACTTTTGAGGACGCTAAAGGTTCTACATGGAACCACTGATGCCAATTAAAGGGATAGTTCACCCAAAAATGAAAATTTTGTCATCATTTACTCACCCTCAAGTTGTTCCAAACCGGTGTGAGTTTCTTTCTTCTTTTGAACACAAAAGAAGATATTTTGAAGAATGTTGGTAACCAGAAAGTTAACGGTAGCCATTGACTTCCATAGTATTTTTCTTTTTACCTAGTCAATTACTAGTCAAATGTTTGGTAACCAACATTCTTTAAAATATCTTCTTTTGTGTTCAACAGAAGAAAGAAACTCATACAGGTTTGGAAAAACTTGAGGGTGAGTAAATGATGACAAAATTTTCATTTTTGGGTGAACTATCCCTTTAAGAACCTTTACTTTTAAGTGTATCAGACTTATTTAATGCAATTTTACATGTGCAGTTTGCATATTTGGGACATTTGTCTGCTAACAAAAAAAAAAAAGTATTTTATTTTATCTCAATGGCAAAGAAATCCCTCAATGACAAGGGTCAGTATCTGTGTTCACTGCTGTCTGATGATCAAAGGTCATTGACTGATAATGAGAAAAACAGACTATTAAACTAAAAAAATAAACTCCTAAGCCCTATTTGTGACCTGTGGTTCTTTCAAACACTAGATTCTTCCAGTCTCCATCGAGTTTTGATGCATAGACATAGCAATGCTGTTTCCTTTATTGTCAAAAAACACACACATTTGTAAACACATACACACAACACTTGAAGAAAAACAGACATCAACTATAACCAATACTGTCATTGTCTAAAATGAAACTATTCACAGAAGCTGTGGGTTTTGAGCAACAGGTCCTGATAATAACAGTAACACTATATATCAATAAAGTCATTCGCTGTCTTTCACGCTTGGTCTGTGAATTGAAACAGTCCAATTCAGTTTGAATTAGAAAGGATGAGGGCTGATGAACTCTGCTAGACAAGATGTGAAAGAAGACTCGCTGGATCATTGAGCTGACACTTCTACAGGAGGAACGGCGAGCCATTGGGAAAGTCTTGCTCAAAGAGACACAGAGGACATTAATCGAGAGGTTAATACAGAGACCACAGCAAGAAGAGTTACCTTTTCAGAGTTTGATTATATAGAGACTGATAGCAGATATTTCACCCTCACATGCGGGCTGAGCAGAGCCATCTGGAAATGAATACTTTTATTCAGCAAGGAAGTATCATATTTATCAATTTTACAAAAGATTTCCATTTCAAATAAATGCTAAAATGCAAATAAAATTTAAAGATAAAATATCATGGTTTCCACATATATATACATACAGTCAAACCAAAATTTATTCAGACACCTTGAACATTTAATTCATTAATACAGTTTATTCACTATAGTTTAAAAAAATGGTAATAAAATATGACAAGATCTCAGAGTTAAACTGTGTCAGAAAAAAAATAATCTTAATTATGTCAGATAACACTTAAGCACTTAACTTAACACACTTAACACATGGTCAGGTCAAAGTGTCTGAATAATTTTTGGTCCCAAATTTTTCATCAATTTTACTGGTAGTCCACTGTATGAAGAATTTTTGGGTATAATATGTCATAGTTTACTTTATTTTGCTTTATTTATTTAGTTCCTCACTTACATAAATGAACTATAGTGTCCTGTACCCACTAGTAAAAATATATCAAAAATATAAAAAATGTCTGAATAATTTTTGGTTTGACTGTATATATATATATAGCACAACTGTTTTCAACATTAATAATCATAATAACTGTTTCTTGAGCAGCAAATAATCATATTACAATGATTTCTGAAGGATCATGTGACACTGAAAACTTGAGTAATAATGCTGAAAAATCAGCTTTACCATCACAGGAATAAATTACATTTTACAATGTGTATATATATATATATATATATATATGAATTCAGATTGATTGGGACACTTTCTGCCATTGAAATGACTGGGAAAAAGAGTTCCAATCAATCTGAATTCACCCCTATTACTGTTTTTACTGTATGTTTGATCAAATACAGACCTTCATGAGCATAAGACACTTCTTTCAATCATATATATATATATGATTGAAAGAAGTGTCTTATATATATATATATATATAAAATCTTACAGATTCCAAACTTTTGGAATATATTTGTAAGTTTGTTGATTTACTTTTGTTTGTTTTCTGTATTTTTTTTTTTCACAAATATGTACTTGTTTTTTATGTATGTTTTTTGTATTTTCTAAGTCTATATTATATAGAATATTTTTAATTCAACTCAAGTTAATTGTCAGCCTCAACTGTCCTTGTTGTTGAACAAAACATTAACTAGACTTAGTAATGATAAATAACAAAAAAAAAATTGATGTGATGTACTTATGTCAGTAGAAAATCTGGAAGGAATGCATTTTTCAATTTTGAGCAATTTCAAGTATATTGCTTTATGCAGATAATAACATGACATTATTCATAAAAGATCATTCATCTGACTATGATAAAATGATCTCCTTATTATAGATGCACTGAAGTGCTGCTCTTGGTGGGTGAGTGAAAAGTGGAGCTATTGAGACTGAGATAGACAAAATATAAACAGACTGAATCCATGCACCTGCTTGAGTAGGTCCATAGGATGTTTTTGAATTTGTGTTGATCCATCTGCGTCAGTTACGTCAAAGTGACGCTGCAGATTCGCTCTGGTCTGTGTTTGTTTTCACTACATGACAGAGAAACATCTGGAAATGCAAAGTCTCCAAACACTATGCAGGCAGTCATCTGATACTTCACCTGCTCTTTGTGTGTCAGCGTGAAAGGAGGGCTATAGGTAGGTCTTTAAGGTGAGTTGGCGGTCCCGCTCTCATCCGGGACTTGTTAAGCGGGTCTCAGTTGTGGAATGAGGCTGGGGGGTGGGCGGCCGCAGAGTCACTTACAATGTCCGCCCCTGTCAGCCCTGAGAGGGTCTCCATTGCTATGCTAATTTCCCCCCTTGTCGGCAGAGACTGTCCCTGTCAAGGTGGACGGACATGCGAGGAGGGGCCAGCGGGGCAGGAAGGAGCTCTCTCTCCCCTCCAGGGGGCTTTCAAGCTTTGTGAGCGAAATGATGCACGAGACAGCCGCTCCTATAGATGCTGCGGAGAACACGACAGAGAGGGTAATTTGAGAGAAAACAGTGTCTCCGTAATGGAGACTGATGGCCTTGTCCTGTCCCCCTGTTATTGTTGAGGATCAAGATTGAAGCGGGCCCTTCGTATGAGGTACCTCATCCAGTTGGCGGTTCACGTCTGCTGGGCACGCTGCCCTCGCCAGTGGCCTTCCATCCAGAGCTCCTGGAGGTGACAGCCGCTCAGAGCCGCTGATTCCTCCATGACATTGAGAGGCATTCCTTGCATTTCCCTGCATTGGAAAACTCTCGGGATGGAATGGAGGATGTACGGTGACATGTCAGCTTGTGAGATTTGACTTCCTCCTTCTGACAAAGCTGTCGATCCTGTGAGTGTGTGTGTGTGTGTGTACGTGTGAGTGTGGGGAAAGGAATAATGGATGTTTACCAGGGAAAAGAAGAATGTAACAGGCCGTGCTTCGTGACTCTAATCAAACCGCTGAGCATTTACTATACACGAAATATTAATAATAATAGTGGCACCTTAGGAAGAAAAGGTTGAAGTGATGAATCATTTCCTGCCTTTCCAAAGAGACACTTTAATACCAACCTAAAAACAAGGACTTACATTTCAACTTTCATAGGACTGAAATTTAAAAGCAGGTTTCCTCATGCACAGGGCTGATTTGAAATCCTTTCGAACATTTGAGCAAGTACTTTATAATGCAACATCTATCTGTCAATCTCTCTACAAAATGCTCATTATAAACACATTCCAGTGATGATTGATGTATATTATATGTATAGCACGATATCCACACACTGTAAACCCGAACAGTACTACTAACTTATAAAGATTGAGTATGCTGCAATTAAAGTCTGTTAAATCATTGATGCAACTTAAAACAATTACATTTTCTGAACGAGGAGTTTAGTTTTATTTTTGTGTAGCTCAACATTTTTGAAAAAACCCTTATACTTAAATTATTATTTTTAAGTTTACTGAGGGATATAAAGTGACGTCATCTATGTTGCCGTCATTACCGATGTACCCGACGTTATTCAGAGTTGCAGCAGATTTCAAGTTCCCAGCATGCTTTGCGTCACATTCTGTAAGGGAGAATAAATTTTGTGTGTTTTTGCCCAAGTTTAATACAGGGGAAGATGTGTTATTGTTTAATGTTCTGCTATTTTGGTATTTAAATGTGTTTCTGTGATGTTGAAGTATTGTAGGGTTACCATCATGGTGAAGAGTAGTGCCTGTGGTTAGGTCGAGAATGGGCTGTGAAACTTCAAGGCTATAAATACTGCATGTTCATTAACTGTTTATGCAAGTAAATAGTGATAGTCTTTTTGATGGTTACATTAGCGCATGCTGGTGCGCTGTCGCTAACTAACACTTAACCGTAAAGATTAGGTGTTAGTTTATTCAATATTTCAATTAAATTGTAATTACTGAATTTGTGTAGTACAAAATAATATTTTTTAGGTTCTACTAAAATAATCTTTGAGAATCTTTACTTAAATGTTTTGAGTATTCTGAACTTATTGGGTTTTACAACCACTGCGTCAAAATATTTGATGAGAATAAAATAAGAAATAAGAAATATTTGATAAAATAAGAAACATTACGTATGGTAAACAATAGTTTTAAGTACAGTGGACTTAAACATTAAATAAAACTAAATTTTTTAGTTTGACTTAATTGTTATCTATAATTATTGTTTACTTAAAAATTTTTTAGTTGATTTACTTAAATTTTTTGAGGTAATCGGTGTCTACAATAATTTTGAGTTTTCGGAAATGATCGGGTACAGTGCAATATTGCATGATCTTATTGCTTAATTATTATACTAATATGATTTATGTTGACTAATTTTTATTCATTTTGCATATCCTGTGTTGCAAGTGAGGAATCCACCCAGCATGGGTGTAATGTTTCTGTAAATGTAAGTAAATCAGAATATATCAATAATAGCAATCGATTGACTGTAAGTCTTGTAGGTCTTCATAAAACTCATTATTGTTTTAATAAGCTATGTTAATGCATAATGTACAGTCCGTCAACCATTCACTCAAAAAAGGAACTTTCACTGTTGTTAGTTTCACTCAAACCATCCTTGTTCACATTACTTAAAAGCTCATGTAAACTACATGAACTTAATTTAACTGAGTTGTTTCTACTAAAAATGAATATTGTCAGCTTTACTTGATAAGTGTTTGTTCAGTCAACTTAACATTGCTGAGTGAAACGCACAAATTAATGTTGACATAACTACTGGGCAGTGGATCCGTAGTTCTCAGCATGCTTTGCAAGGGACTACATTAGGAGAGTAAATTTGTTATTTTATGTGTTTTTTTATAGTTAATCAAATAGTTAATTTAATAAAGTAAATTAAGTCAATAAATGTGTTTATCTCATGTAATAAACTTTTATAAAATTTAACATAACATTATTCAGTAAACTGCACATATAAATATTATGTAACAGTGACAAATTCAAATGATAATTTTGTCAGCTTTACTTCAATTTTTTTTGTTCATACAACTAAATTGTTTTTTGTACAAATTACTTAATATAGTTGCATGGGAACACTTGACACTGCTTTTTTTAAGTAAACCCAACAATTCATTTTTTTGAGTGCATTATTGAAAGATAAACTCATTGCAGCATAAGGGGTATGTTTTACATTTATGACCCTCTTCTTATGCTGCTTAAAAAAATAAAACTTAAAAAGCCCTGAAATGTTGATTTATATTCAGACTATTGACATATTTGATAAAACATTCACATAAATGCCTCTGATTTTTTTTTTAGTGCAACACAGTTACATTCTGTCACGAGGAAAGGGCCGCTCATATGATTTGAGTGAGAGGGGAACTAGCCTTTGAAAGTAATGACATTTCTTTATGTCAGCTGTCATTGTGTGTTCTGTCTATTAGGTACACAATTTAAGGTTGTGAAGCCAGACTGTATCTGTTTCACATTTATGTTTTCACTTCTTTCATTTGCTGTCTAACAATGCAGAAGGTCTACACACAAGCTGCTGTAAAAAATAGTATTGTGGAACAAATACATTCTTCCCCGCAGACGACTCAAATTAAGAGAAAGAGATACTAATGCATAGATACTAATTAGTGCAGGGGTGCAGATCTCAGTACAAGGTTCGGGTCTGTTAGGGGAATCCACAGACCTCAAAATAAGGATATGAAACATGTCTGCCAAAAATCTTTCTATGAAAGGTCAAATTTTGCCCTTTTAAGACATTTTCCACACTTGCTTATTTACATAATATTCAAAGTTTTTTTTTATATGAAAGTTGCAGAGTAACTAGATGCAAAAGGATACAAAGGAAATCGAACAATTAAAGATTTATATTACAAATATAGTAACACATATCCCCAGTTTCACAGACAAGGCTTAGACTAGTCCTAGACTAAAATGCATGTTTGAGCTGTTTTAACTGAAAGCAACTTGTACTGACATACCTTAAAATATGTCAGTGCCATTGTTTTGTCTCAAGATGCACACCAGTAATGTTTTTTTCTAGTGTATGTTTATAAAAGATACTTAAATATCCTAATTGAACTAAGGCCTAATCTTGGCTTAGGCTAAGCCCTGTCTGTGAAACCAGGCCATAGAGTCATAATGTCTTTACCTTTGAGAGAAGAAGTGATTGATTAACCTTTTGCCCTATATCCTCCAATGAGGAACTATAAATCTCAACTACATTTTTCAGTTTTCTGAAGACATAAGTTCTGATGATGGTTCATTGTATGCAAGGTAAAAACTAAAATGGTGATTCTTCAACTAGAGTGGCAAAAGTGAGGCAGAATTTGTAAAAATGCTTGTTTTTTTTTTTTTGTTTTGTTTTTTGATAATTGTCAGGGGTTGTGTGTATAAGTGAAATTCAATGGATGATGCTGACTTAGAATGAACTATTATAACCTTTTATAATAAAGAGGAACTAGAAAGAACAACACACAGGAATGTAACTTTAACACAAGACAATGAACTGAGGAAGACTGAAGGCTTAAGTACACAAAGGACAATGATTAACAAAACAGGGCACAGGTGTAACCTAATTAGAAACCAAGACAACTAATGAATGATTAAAACTCAGGCAAATTGTGACAAAGAAAACTAAAGCCCGGGATACACTGCACGATTTTTGGCTGTCCCAGACGAAAGATTGCCATTGTGAAACAATTGTGGCGATTAATTGGTGGTCCTATGTCGTACAGTGCGAGAGGTTCAAAGACAGCCATTTTCCCGTTGTCACGATTCACGTTGTCCGGAAACGCCAAGCCCCTTACCATTACGGGCAAAAGTAGTGTGTGTGTGCTTCGGTGGAAATGTAAATAATGGCGTCAATATTGCCGTATCAATTTGAGCCTGAATCAAACCTAGATAGCAGTAATGAAGAGGGTCAAGCAGAACCTCTGCAAGCACAGCTTTTAAAGGACGTTTAGGAATGGTATGTTTTTTTGTTTGTATTTGTGTCAAAGTGTTTAGATATGCTGTCACTTGTAAATGTTACTGCTGTTTATGTTACCTTTCGATATACGGTGTTATCCTGATTAAAGCTTTACTGTAGCCGAATACATGACTGAGTAGTAGCATTTTTGTAAAGGTATTGTTTAATTTATAACATGAACGAGCATGTGGGTAAACATAACATAAAAGCCGTAATGAAACAATGCTGCACATTGATAACAGAAACGCCAACAAACACCAACAGAAGTTCGCTGGTGTGATTACATAGAAGTTTGTTGGTGTTTGTAGGCGTTTGTTGGAGAAGTATGAAATAGAATTTAGCTAACTGGCTAGCGAAGCCAAACTGCGTTGGTCTTTGTTTACGTCCCAGAAACTATATAACTTTATAAACAATAAAACATACTTACAAGTTGGGGCCCATAAACAGCTGCTTTTAAAGTGGGAACTGCTCCATCTTTCAGTAATAGCCTTTGTGCAAATCCAGCATTGAACTCGTGTAGATTCTGGAAGCTGTCTTCCGTAAAATGTGCAGCACAGACAGCTAAATTAGCATTATAATTGTCAGGAACAGAATTAAACATAAATTTTAAACATTGTTCCCAAAGTCCAGCGTCCCTAGGAAGCCTAAACACAGAAGACTTGTATGCGCGTGACAAGGCCTCGCCCACTTTGTTTCGTGTTCTCGGGGGCAGTGTTTATGTTAATTGCAGGGTTTATGATGTCACCAACCTGGGAAGAAGCTTGTTGTAGTCCAAACCGGTCGTAATTGTAGGCATTAAACTGAAATAACTTTAAAAGACAATATCTCCGTTTGCATTGAACTTTCAGCGCTGTAACTTTGCAGATACTGTTTATGCTCAAGCAGTAACATTACACACTAATAAAGTTAAAAAAGTGAAATCGCAATGAACCATCCCTTTAATAGATCCATGTCGCACAGTGTGATTTGTAATGATATTATAGAATTGCTAAAATTGTGCAGTGTATCTGGGCTTAAGACTGAGGGTACGTTTGCACGACAACGAAATTAAAAAAACGAAAACATTTTTTCTTTGTATAGATGACAACGCTGTCAAAACGTTCTCCGTTCACACGGATCTGCGAAAACGACTAAAAAACACTGTATTATGCTGCCAGTAGTTGGCGATGTCACTTTGTAAAGAAAGACTACACGCCTGCGCATATATGCAGTCTTTTACAGAGCACTCGTGCCAAATGGGCATGCCTATAGACTAAACACGTAATACGCATGTGCATGCTGTCACAGTTTTCACAGATCTGCATTTTTGTTGTTTACACAGAGATGATAATGGTATAGTTTTCATGAACTTGCACTTTGAAACGTGTTTTCAAAAGTTTGCATTTTCAGGTCCCCAAAACGCTGTTGATTTTCAAATTTGTCAAAACGATCCCCATTCACACAGATCTGTGAAAATGACTACAAATGCTGTATTATGCTGCCAGGCTAGTAGTTGGCGATGTTACTTTGTAAAGAAACACAAAAGATTTCCGTTTTTAGTTAACAAATAATTTTTTTCCATTTTTAGTTGAAAACGGTGTTGTGTAAACGGCCCCTTAGGACCCTAACGCTTTACTTGACACTGTTTTCAACTAAAAATTGAAAAATTTTTATGCGTATATCATTTACACTAAAACGCCATTTTGGGGGCCTGAAAACGCAAGGTTTCAAAGTGCACGTTTTTGAATATCATACCGTTATCATCCCCATGTAAACAACAAAAACATGAATTTGTGAAAACGGTGACATCATGCGCATGCTAATTAAGTGTTCAGTCTCTAGAAGCGTCATTGTTGTTGTGGGTTTTGATTCTTTTGCTGTTGTAGTCTATAAGGACCTTTGAAACAACTGAAATCATTTGCCGAAGTGATATGGACATGCAACGCGGTCAAGACCTGCCTGGAACTACTTTAGCCGTGCGTTTCCCTGAAAATAATTGCACATCTTAGAACATTCGTCAACCAATCAGATTCAAGCATTTAACAGCCCCGTAGTATAAATACAGTACGACGACTTTATTTTTGTTAAAATGTTATATTGCAATTACATCCCAGGATGCCTCTTTGATATATGGCGAAACATGCAAATTTTGTTACACATGAAATCTCTCAAACTCAATTAAATATGTATTTTAAAACAAAAATGTAACTTTTAACAGTGTGTAACGGAGGCCAGCTAGTAGTCGCTGTGTGAGTAAACCTCACTCCTCTGATCTCAAGAGATGCTCTAGCGACTGACGCTAGAGGTTGCGGCCTTTAGCCTCCTTGTTAGAGCGTCCGACTCCCACGCCAGAGACCCAGGTTCGAAGCCCGCACAGAGCAGGGCGAGTAGGACCTGGGTAGAGGGGTTACAAGTGCACAAATTGTTGTCAGCCTACACAATACAAATATGCCAACATTTCAAGATGTATTGGTATTTAAAGTTTATTTTAACTGTTGCAAAGTGTGGCAAACACTTGCCACCACAAATGAAGAATGACCCATTAGTTCACGTCTGTAGGACGGAGTGAGATATGCACACGTTTATATGAACAACAGAAATAGTCACGTTACTTTAACGAACATTCCTTCACCTTCATATGTGTGCTCAGTTGTTCATTTAGAAATGATAACTCTATCAATATTTTATAAGATAACGGTTTAAAAGCTGAAAAAGTTGATTTTTGGCCATTTACAAAACTTGTGCAAAACTTGGCTCCCTTTCAATTCATGTGAATTTAAATTGAATTGGCCACAGGAAAAGGAATTTATACTTCCGAATTGCAATTGACCCTTCGCCAGGAGTTTGATTGACAGGCGATCTAACCAATCATATCGACGAATCCGCCATTTTGTCCGACAAAGCAGTCAGGGGAGTTAGCAGATTAACGTAGGTGGACTTGAACATGAAAAATGGTGTGTACTGACGTCTTTCCGCGATTGAAACAACATTCCTTATGATGTTCATTCATGTTTATTTGATGCTATAAATGAACTAGTAGGAAGCCGCTTGAACTGAGGCACTACAGCGATCTGTCACGACACATTAAAGAGCCACAAAAGGTATTTATTGTTTAAATTTCTTTAAAAATGACAAAATTTGAAATTTGAGACTTTGTTTCATATCAAAAGTCACCTGCTCTGTCTTGTCTGTCGATGCGTTGTCAGTGTCCTCTTTGCTCCGCGATGTATTTTTCACTGCGTGAGAACATGATGTGTGGCGAGAGATCGGCATGGCTTGTCGGACACAGCAACAGTAACTAAAGGGGACGGGTCTTTGCGAACAGTCAATTCATCCTGCTTACTACATTCAGTTCAGAAACTGAACTGAATTTTAAAAGACATTATCAGTTCTGAATGGCACACGTGCCTTATTTACAAAACCAAACAAACAGTAAGCTAGAGAAAATGCTCTCCTCACCACCCTGTAAATAGCTGAAGTTTGAACTGTCTTCACATTCATCAGGCCTGAGCACAAAGTCAGTGAGGTGGAAACCGCGTATAGCAAGACTAACTGTCGCATCCATCTCAGGCCAAGTGACTTTCTGTGTATCTGATGGGGTTTGGTCATTGTACTAAGATGAGTGTTCATTCCACCTTAGACTGCTACAGAAGTGAAAGTAGCCCCATTCATCAGGTCACAGTTACTTCGGTGTGGAGGTGGGCGCGCAGGGTAGTGGAGGCAGACTGACTTTTTTTTCCATGACAAAATGGTGCGATCCTCCCCCAAATGGGAGTTTGATATATGAGTGTTGTTTTCTCAAGTCTTCTGAGGCTGTCTGTAAGCATATTTGTTCTGTCATTGGGGATACTATATCACAATGTTGTGTTACCTTGTGGCAAAAGCAAAACAAACAAACAAACAAACAAACAAACAAAAAAGCAAAAAAAACAACAACAAAAAACTCTTAATTCATTTTTCAAACAGGATGCAATTGATATGCTTGACAACATTACTGCATCCAATAAACTACTTGCTTTATCAGTTTTATTTTTACTAAAGCAGAATTACCAGCATGAAAAACCCCTTAAATCCTACCTAAACCCTTTAGAGCATAAAATTTGATATAATTTACATAGGGAAATATTTAGAAAAATTTCACAAAAAGTTACCTGTCATCTTTAGTTTTTATCTCCCAAATCTCTATGATTTTCTGGTCTCTCCTTCAATGTAAACCTACAGGAATTTTATTGGCCTTTTTCTAACCCTCAGATGCAAATCATAAGTTCAACTGCTTTAAAAAGTAGCCGAACAAGTCTCTTCAATAAGCCAAATGATTTGGGGTATCGTTCATGTTTGTAGCACAAATGGTGAGGGTGAAAAAGTAGTGCGCTTAACTGAATGTGCACTTGAATGTGCCGGAACTCGATTTGCGTACGACCTTTACTGGAAGCCAGTGATTATAGTTTATAAAGTTTTAAATGTGGATATCTTTCTTACAAAATCCCATCGCTTCACTTCAGAAGGCCTTTATTAACCCCCTGGAGCCATATGGATTACTTTTATGATGGATGGATGTGCTTTTTGGTGCTTCAAAATCTCGGGTACCATTCACTCCCATTATAAAGCTTGGAAGAGCCAGGATATTTTTTAATATAACTCTGATTGTGTTTGGACAAAAGAAGAAAGTCATATACACCTGGGATGGCTTGAGGGTGAGTAAATGATAGGATCTTTTTTGATTTTTTGGTGAACTAAACCTTTAAGTTCAACCAATTACATTTAATATAAATTTAAGAAATTTACTAGAATTTAATTAATAAATTTACTAGAATATGTTTACATTTATATGTAAAAAACATGCAATAATAATATGCATGCAATAATAAGTGTCTATAAAAATATTATACATTCAGTTTGCACTTAAGATTATTCTTTTAAAGTATATTATTTATGTAATAATTGCTCTTTTTAAATGTATGCTGAAGTGTACTTCTTTTTTTTTTTTCAAGGGCAGTTACAAGCTCATTTAGCAATCACTACCAATAGTGCAGTGTAAAAGTATTTTAAGGGCCTTATTGGCCTATGCAAGGATAAGTCATGAAAATATGTAAACAATAAATTTACCCAGAGATTTAGTGCAGGCTATATGCCCAACGCGTTAGCGTGACAGCTGTGTTAAGCAACAGTGTGAGAGAATATGTTGTACTACCCCAGACATGTCATCTTAGTCCGCTGGGTATTTGCAGGAAATGGGGCTGTTTCTGAACGGCTGACTACTGCTGTCCCTGAGGTGATTCCTTTCCACTGAATTCTTCATTTGTTTCTTTCTCAAACACTGTCATTTGTCTTCCATTCTTTTACTATCCGTTTTGTGGAAGACAAGCATAGGCGGCGTTCTTTCTAATTTGCCTCAGAAATCTCATCAGATCTCTTGCATAACAGTTGAGCTCCAATGCTAACGGTACGTAATGGCATTGTTGGCTCATTATGAAACTTTTGAAAAAGATTTTTTTATCCTTGCGAAAGAAGGAAACTGACATATAGTATGAGGTGAAAAACTCTTCAGCAGTGTGATGTGGTTACATGCTCAACATTATGACTCTGCATGTTAGCTTCGCACAGTGTCATAGTCTCCACTAAGTATGCATCAAACGTATCAAGCAGGCCTGTTGACTGGCTTTATTTTAAGACCCATTTATCATTCAAAAGTAAACGAAATGTTTAATATATAATATGAAATATATAAATATCACCTGAAGTATGATTTAGTAGCCTAACAAATGGAACAAACTAGTCAAGAAATGTATTACCGTTAGCATTTGAGCTAGTGAAAGATGAATTTGATTTCATCTTGAATTTACCTAACTTACCTTTTAATGTCAACAACACATGGTAAACTTTTCTCTTCACTTTAAAAACTTTAGACTGTTTATTTTGCTATCCATGATGTTCAGTTTTATTCGAAACAGAAGATAAACTGGCAATGTATTACATTGCTTGTTGTACATATGGTAGTTCTCTTTGAGTGGCGCTAAAAGGGTAATGCTATGTCGCGTTTGAAAATAACAAAAGCAAACGTGAGATGACGCATACTGAAATAATCATGCCATTTCAGCTTGCGTTTACTCTTTGAGGTTATTTTATCTTGGCTTGTGTTTCACAGGACTTGTACCTGATTTCTCCACATGTGTTGTAACAAGTGAGCTACCAAGCAAGTTTATTATGGTATGTCAGAAAAGCCATACATGTGGAGCTGGTTGTGTGATTGAAAAACAAACAAACAAAAAAAAAAAACGCAAAAATGACCTTGACATATCATGCAATATGGTAAAAGTGTTTTGAGGCCATATTGTGCAAAAAACCATCTTTATTAAACAACAATCTGCCCCTAATCATAATTTGTGTGAAAAGGAATAAACCGTGTTGGTGTTTTACTGCCACTAGTGTTCATTTCATCCGGAAACTTAATTGTAAGCATTACAGAGTTTCAGAGTTTTGCAAAAATGTAGGTAGAGGCACATATAATATTTCCAACGACCGTATGATGGTAAAATTCACAAAACCTCAAGCTTTATGAGCACATTCTGAACTTTCCTATTACATTTTTCTATTAAAATTTAAGAGTGAACACTGTTGATTATATGAGTTTTAGGACTGAATACTAATCTCTGCCTTATCTCAGTGATATGACTCATATTATGTGAACACAACAGCTAATACTTGCTTATACACACATCATTGATTGTGAGATCATATAACTGCAAAAGGTACACCAACCATTTAATAAATGACTAATTCATAAAACATTTGATTAAAAAATGTGGGTTTCTAAGGATCAGTCTCTCTAGGCTTGCATGCTTGGCGTCTCTAAGGGTGAGGGGCAGATTTGACCCTTCTGTCAGAAAGCACGCCACATCGCAGGCCATTTATTTACCCTGGCACAGTGCCTTTGTGTTAGTCCCTCCTTTGAGAGCCATCCTCTGTTATGCTTGTCTGTTTACACGGCTGTTTATTGTGGATCAGCTAGAGGAAAACAGGAAAACTGCTGCTCAAATAAAGCAAAAGCAATAGATCACACAGTGTATTACACAATGACAGTGTGCTTATTTGAAATGCTGCCAGTATGGTGGAAATATTTGCATGTGTGTGAACCAGAAACAAAGATGTTAATCACACCAGGACATATGGAAAGTCGTTTTTGGATAAATTACATTACCTGCACCAGAACATTTACGAGCAGTTGTATCACTCCAAATTCATAAAAAGTTCTTGAATTAAAAACATTTACAGTTTTATTAACATTAATAATGTCAAGAACAGGCTCCACATATTAGTTCCACAGGATGTTGCTTATTGTAAAACAGCCACAACATCTGTCTGTTCTGCTTAATGACATATTTACAACTGTTTAGGCCAAGTCAGAGCAGACACGTAGCTCATTCTCATTGCTGAAAGATTATGTAAATACAAAGCAGAAAGTGGATGTTTTCAACTAAAAAAATTAATTTATGTCAAGTTTATAATAAATGGACATAGAGCAAATAAACGGATGTAACATACTGTATATTCAAATGAATCTCGTGTAGCTGTGACATTTGTCCCCTTTAAAGATTATGCTTTGATGAAACTTCATTTGACCACATGGAGATAAGTTTCTCTCACAGTCTTGATCACTATTTAATTGTTTACACTTATATTGTTCTCATCAAGCTCAATAATTCAGGTCTGAAAAATACAGTCTTTGACACACAATATATTATTTGTGCTGAAATCACATATTTAAGATGATAGGTCACTGAAAAACACATAAGTGTTGACTGAATATTGGGGGGACACACTTCTTCTCCAGTTAGCCCTGGTACTTTGGGCCTGAGGTGGGAAAATATGATTTAATGTTTTTTTGTTTTGTTTCATTAATTTCATTTTAAAATGTAAAAAAAACTTTCATAAAATCATATTTTCCCACATGATGCCCTGAAGTCCAATGTGTGTGTGTGTATGTACACACACACACACACACACACACACATATATATATATATATATATATATATATATACACACACACACACACACACACATATATAACACACATATATATATTTAACACAATATATATACACTTTTACAGTATATACATACACATTTTTTACATAATATTTTGAGCATTTTTGCCATTATTAAAATGATTTCATGTTTTTTCCAAATGTTTTCATTTGAAAATGTAAAAACTTTCATAAAATCATATTTTCCCACATGAGGCCCCAAAGTCCAAAGTGTGTGTGTGTGTGTGTGTGTGTGTGTGTGTGTGTGTGTGTGTGTGTGTGTGTGTTAACATATGCAGTATATACATACACACGCACATAATTTTTTTTTTTTAAATAATATTTTTGGCCATTTTTTGCCATTATTAAATTATGATTTAATGTTTTTTCCCAATAATTTCGTTTGAAAATGTAAAAACTGTCATAAAATCATATTTTCCTACATGAGGTCCAAAGTCCAAAGTGTGTGTGTGTGTGTGTGTGTGTGTGTGTGTGTGTGTGTATTAACATATGCAGTATATACATACACACGCACATAATTTTTTTTTTTTAAATAATATTTTTGGCCATTTTTTGCCATTATTAAATTATGATTTAATGTTTTTTCCCAATAATTTCGTTTGAAAATGTAAAAACTGTCATAAAATCATATTTTCCTACATGAGGTCCAAAGTCCAAAGTGTGTGTGTGTGTGTGTATTAACATATACAGTATATACATACACACACACGCACATCATTTTTTTTTTTAAATAATATTTTTGGGCATTTTTTGCCATTATTAAATTATGATTTAATGTTTTTTCCCAATAATTTCGTTTGAAAATGTAAAAACTGTCATAAAATCATATTTTCCTACATGAGGTCCAAAGTCCAAAGTGTGTGTGTGTGTGTGTGTGTGTGTGTGTTTACATACATATATATACATACACATACATATTTAACACTTTTTTGAATAATATTTTTAGGCAATAGTCACAATATTTTCCCATACGAGGCCCCAAAGTCCACACACATATACAATATATACATACATATATTTTTTTAAATAATATTTTTGGCCATTTTTGCCATTATTTAAAATGACAGTTCACAAAACCTTTGACTAACTTCCTCTGCATGACAACAAGCTGAAATACTGAGGCTTGTTCAAACACTACAGCATGTAAGGAGGACATTTTTGCTTCTTCAGTTGTGCTGTATAATGCCGTATCATTAGATGTTAGTTTACATGCTCATCAAGTGTCATTAAAACAGTGATATGAACACACTGCCAGGCCACTTATCTCACAGGCTTCAGTGAGTACTTGGAACATTTTGGCAGCAGCTATATGACGAACGTTAGTTTTTTTTTGTGCGCTGGTTCGCCTCCAATTAGCTGCACTGATGCTAATTACCCAAGGTCCTCTTCAGAGATAAGATGGGCTCTCTCCACATCCTGGCGAAAACTTCTGAGTATGGGACACAGTTGGAGTGTCCACATGGCATGAAGCCATAAAAATACAGCAATGACGCTTGTGAGAATGGTGCCAGTTCAGAGGATACTTGTAAATGCAACCCACTTAACTATTAGGTCTCCATGCACCTCACACACTCATGAGAATATTTTGAGAGAATCGTTAACTATTAGTGCATGGGCTCTGACCATATTTGTGAATTTTCATCCTGGTTTGAAGCACTGATAGACCCAGCTAACAGGGAACTTTCTCAGAACTTGTGGCGACATTGGTTAATGGTTCTCTCAAAGTTATGAACAAACATTCTTCCAGTAACATTAATAAAACATTTGTTCGGTTATCTGGCCTTTAATAATGTTCTCAAAAAAAGTTAGCACATTATTTATTATACATGGAACTTTTTACCTGAAACGTTTAGTTGGATGTTCACCTAACATTTTTAAATGTTACTACTTGTTTCAGAATGTTGGGGAACCATATTCGGAGAATTAATAGTGCCTGTAAGAAATTTATTTTTTGAACCAAATACTGCAGGCCCATTTTTGTTTTCCTGGTATAGTGTGTGTGTGAGTTCTTTTTAATTCTTTTATTTAATTGCTTTCAAGTTCATGAACCTAATTTTTGTGGAATATTGCAGTATTTATTATAAATGAATTATCCATGCACATAATTTTTTTTAAAAATTCAACCAATAGCAAACCACAACCATCCTATCAATTCCTGATGGACAAATCAAGTCCCGTCCTACATTTTTTCTTGTTCGAGAAGCCATTTCACTCAGATATACACCGATCAGGCATAACATTATGACCACTGACAGGTGAAGTGAATAACACTGATTATCTTTTCATCACGGCACCTGTTAGTAGGCAGCAAGTGAACATTTTGTCCTCAAAGTTAATGTGTTAGAAGCGGAAAAATGGGCAAGCATAAGGATTTGAGCGAGTTTGACAAGGGCCAAATTGGTCAGTATCTATCAAAAGTGGACCAAGGAAGGAACAGTGATGAACTGGCGACAGGGTCATGGGCGGCCAAGACTCATTGATGCACATGGGGAGCGAAGGCTGGCCCGTGTGGTCCGATCCAACAGAAGGGCTACTGTAGATCAAATTGTTTAAGAAGTTCATGCTGGTTCTGATGGAAAGGCGTCAGAATACACAGTGCATCACAGTTTGTTGCGTATGGGGCTGCATAGCCGCAGACCAGTCAGGGTGCTCATGCTGACCCCTGTCCACCGCCGAAAGTGCCAACAGTGGGCACGTGAACATCAGAACTGGACCACAGAGCAATGGAAGAAGGTGGCCTGATCTGATGAATCACGTTTTCTTTTACATCACGTGGATGGCCCGGTGCGTGTATGTCGCTTACCTGGGGAACACATGGCACCAGGATGCACTATGTGAAGAAGGCAAGCCGACGGAGGCAGTGTGATGCTTTGGCCAATGTTCTGCTGGGAAAACTTGGGTCCTGCCATTCATGTGGATGTTACTTTGACACGTACCACCTACCTAAGTATTGCTGCAGACCATGTACACCCTTTCATAGAAACGGTATTCCCTGGTGGCTGTGGCCTCTTTCAGCAGGATATTGGACCCTGCCACAAAGCAAAAATGGTTCAGGAATGGTTTGAGGAGCACAACAAGGAGTTTGAGGTGTTGACTTGGTCTCCAAATTCCCCAGATCTCAACCCAGTTGAGCATCTGTGGGATGTGCTGAACAAACAAGTCCGATCCATGGAGGCCCCACCTCGCAACTTACAGGACTTAAAGGATCTGCTGCTAACATCTTGGTGCCAGATACCACAGCACACCTTCAGGGGTCTAATTGAGTCAATGCCTCGACGGGTCAGGGCTGTTTTGGCAGCAAAAGGGCACCAACACAATATTAGGACATATATTAGTCATAATGTTATGCCTGATCGGTGTATGGTCACAATAGGGAAGAAAAGTCTGCAACTTCTGTTTCTTGACAACTTTAATGTGACTCAGACGACTCAGCTTTCATGCTTAAATAACATAATAAGGACATGATATGATGGGAAATAAAAGGTTATTTGTAACATGACAAGAAAAGATAATGTAAATAAAAAGCCTTTTCAAATTACACCTGTATAACACACACGGAACATAGAACACATAGTAAAGTTAATGTGATTTACAGGACAATAATTAATTTTGTTCCTTCCTTTCTTGATCACTAATAATTGCCAACTTCACCAGCTGACAACTTCAGCTGGCTGAAAATTCTCGTCACACACTTCCCACTCTCAGGGACAGAGAATATGGACAGGACACATGTGTCTTCTTGCTTTTGTTAAGGGGAGATGAGGAAAAAAAAAAAAAATACTCTGTTTGAAATTCCTTACCTCACCTTTGGTATAAAGAATTAAGCTTGTAATGGAAGAGAATATGGATCACAATGTAAGAGTGAGTTTAAGCCACTGTTTTAGACCTTTACAATGATTTTCCATTTTCTAATTAGAGTTTTGTGATGTTTAGTTCAAGTCTGTTAGTTTTATGCTAACATCAGTATGCTAGTGAACGCCTAAAAGTACACCTATCTTTTAGCAGGTATTCATGTTTTAAAATGTACTGTTTTCTCATCCAGGAAGAATGGACCAAAACAATGTTGACACTCGACCAACACTTGTAAGTGCATCTTTATCCACTGAAATGCTCTCAACAATAACTTTTAATACCATCTGCATCTGACTAGCTATAGCAGCTAGCAGATGAAAAAGAAAGAACATGCAACCATTTCATTCAGAATGTACAGAAAGATTTGGCTCATTTTCACCTAAGGTCAAGTGAATTATGAACCACAACAGTCAGTTATCATTCAGACCAAAAATAGTGTGTGAGCATGAAAACTGCCCTCACATTAGACTAAATAAGCTTCAGCCTCATTATAGACAAATACACCAAATATATTATCAGAATGGGTCTTTCAACAGGGAACTGTGGGTGGACAGATAAACTGTGAGGACTCAGCGCACAACATTTGTTGGCTCACACAGAATCTGTGTCCATAGGATGACACCTAGTGGCTATTTAAGAGCATTTCAATGAGGAAATTAAATGTTTCCCTAAAGCAGTATGGGGAAGTACTGCAAATGTGCATAAATCGACCTATACTGTGGATTTCATGTGAATCAGAAATGATGTCACAGCTGATTTGTTTGGTCTGTTTGTGGTCACTGAGCTTATCATGTTATAGTAGGATACACATGTGACCTTGACGCTTATTCACACTGTGGTCTCCTGCATCATTGGGTGACTCTTACATGCAGCCATATTTCTCACCAAAAAGTCAAAGTATAAAACAAGAAATTATATTTTGGATACATTGAGCCTATTTCTGGACACTATGGAGACTATTACAAATTATTTTCATGACATTTTCATGGCACATATATACACTCCTGAACAAAATCTTCAGACCGAGGGAAACATTACAAGTATTCGCATTTCGCGCTATTGGATTGTAACCAGGTTGTAAGTACTGCTTCAAAATGCCAAAAGAAGAAACAGGAACAAGAGACAAAAAATAGAGAGTATGCAATTTATTGAAAACTGCATTTAAACTCAAACAGGCTGTTCATCAGCTGATCAAAAGTTTAAGACCATAGCCCAAAAAAGGACTCAGTATTGAGTAGCCCCACTGTTTTTGTCGATCACCTCAAACACTCGTTTCGGCATGCTTGATGTGACTGTTTCCAGGAGGCTGGTGGGAACGTTGCTCCATGTGGTGAAGATGGCTTCACGAAGGGCATCCATGGTCTGGAACTCACGTTCGTTTTGTAAACTTCCCTTGCCATCCATCCCCAAACATTCTCAATGGGATTTAGATTAGGGGAACACGCAGGATGGTCCAAAAGAACTCTGGGAGAAGTCCTTCATCAGGCAGGCATTGTGAACTGCAGCGTTGTTCTGTTGAAAGACCCAGTCATTACCGCACAGACGAGGGCCATCAGTCAAGAGGGATGCCCGCTGCAACATGTCCACATAGCCAGCCGCCATTTGACGCCCCTGCACAACCTGAAGCTCCATTTTCCATTGAAGGAAAAAGCACCCCAGATCATGATGGAGCCTCCTCCACTGTGCCGCATAGAAAACATCTCCAGTGGGATCTCCTTGTCATGCCAGTAGTGTTGGAAGCCACCAGGACCATCCAGGTTAATTTTTTTCTCATCAGAGAATAAAACTTTCTTCCACCTTTCAATGTCCCATGTTTGATGCTCCCTTGCAAATTCCAAACGGGCAGGTTTGTGGCATGGGAGGAGTCGTGGCCTTTGAAGACATTTTTTGTTCTTTAAGCCCTTCTCTCGCAGAAGCTGTCTTATGGTTATTGGGCTGCAGTCAGCATCAGTAAGGGCCTTAATTTGGGGCGAGGATCGGCCTGTGTCTTCACGGACAGCCCGTCGGATCCTCCAACTCAGTGCAGGTGAAATCTTTTTGGGTCTACCACTTGACTTTTTTGTCCTGTAACTCTCAAGATCTTTTAAGAAATGTAAAATGACTGTCTTACTGCGTCCAACCTCGGCAGTAATGGCGCATTGCGAGAGCCCTTGCTCAGCTCAACAATCCTGCCACGGTCAAAGACAGAAGGCCTTTTTGCCTTTGCCATCAGGAGATCAAGACAGTGTGAAGTCTGAAGGAGAATGACATGAAAGCCCTATTTTTGCGCAGATTTTAACTTTTTAAGGCTATGGTCTTAAACTTTTGATCAGCTGATGAACAGCCTGTTTGAGTTTAAATGCAGTTTTCAATAAATTGCATACTCTCTATTTTTTGTCTCTTGTTCCTGTTTCTTCTTTTGGCATTTTGAAGCAGTACTTACAACCTGTGTTATGATCCAATAGCACAAAATGCGTTAAATACTTGTAATGTTTCCCCCGGTCTTAAGATTTTGTTCAGGAGTGTATATAATGATCATATTGTAATACAGTAATAAAATCCTTCTGAAAAAAATATATTAAAAAAAAAATTAAAATCAGCATAAATTAAAGACATACTTCACATAGGTCCTGGTGACTGTATCAATGTTCTTCATTGAACATTTATGCCCTTGTAAAAAAGAAATACACTTTAGCATATGTTTAAAACTAGAACTTCTCGTGGAAAAATATACTTTAAAAGAATTTATTTAAGTGTGAACTGAATTCAATGTTTTCAGACTGTATTTTCATGATATTTACATTTTAATGAAAATTAATTATAGTTTAAATTTAAAATAAATGCAATTAGTTAAAATTAAGAGTGCTTTTTGACCCACTTCAGTAGGACTTAAAGGGTTAGTTCACCCAAAAATGAAAATTTTGTCATTAATTACTCACCCTCATGTCGTTCCACACCCGTAAGACCTTCGTTCATCTTCAGAACACAAATTAAGATATTTTCGATAAAATCTGTGAGGCCTGCATTGCCAGCAAGACAATTAACATTTTCAATGCCCAGAAAGCTACTAAAGACATATTTAAAATGGTTCATATGACTACAGTGGTTCAACCTTAATGTTATGAAGTGATGAGAATACTTTTTGTGTGCCAAAAACACAACTTTATTCATCAATATCTAGTGATAGGTGATTTCAAAACACTGCTTCATGAATCTTTTGTGGGGGTGAGTAATTAATGACAGAATTTTCATTTTTGGGTGAACAAACCCTTTAAGTAGCCTACATCTTTATATGGAATTTCATAATTACTTCTGTTGTCTTTGAAATATGGTTAAAGAATACTGAATATATTGACAAGCATTTAAAGGGATAGTTCACCCAAAAATGAAACTGTCATCATTTACTCACCCTCATGTTGTTCCGAACCGGTATGAGTTTCATTTTTCTGTTGAACACAAAATAAGATATTTTAAAGAATGTTGGTAACCACACAGTTGACGGCACCCATTGACTTCCATGGTATTTATTTTTTCCTACTATGGAAGTCAGTGGGTGCTGTCAACTGTGTGGTTACCAACATTCTTTAAAATATCTTGTGTTCATCAGAAGAATGAAACTCATACAGGTTTGGAAGAACTTGAGGGTGAGTAAGTGATGACTAAATTTTAAATTTTGGGTGAACTATCCCTTTAAGGTAAACTGAAAAATACTTTAATGTAATTTTTTTTTGTAATGAAGTTGCAATTTAGTACATTAAAAATATTAAATGTAATATTAAATAACACTACAGTTAAAATTATAATCAAGTACTATACTATTTTGTTCAACACATCAAGATAAGTAGCATGACAAAAGATGATTAAATCATAATACTTTAAAGTGAAACCTTTAATTTTTTACACTTTCACAAGGGTGCATTTGGCAGATGCGAAGCATTAATCATTCAAAGAATACATTTTATTAGCTCATGCTTCCCTGGGAAAATCAAACCCATGACCTCGATGTTGCCATACTCAACAGAAACTATGGGAACTAGTGCAGCTTGCAATATGACACATTCCAACCAAAAGTTTCTGCTTAGTAATCCCAAGCACATATGACACACTTTTGTAATCTACTAAATTTGAATGTTGCACAGGCAAATTTAAATGTAAATACTGATGCAAATAGCCTTGAGCACTGAGGCATACCTGATGTCAGATACTTTGAGAGCAGATGATTTCCAAAAGAAAATGTGAGTGGGGTTTGCCTGTGCAAAACTCACTGCCATGAGAAGCTATAGGGTGTTGTGGGTGATGTTGCTAAGTGGTTACTAAGGTGTTCTGTGTGGTTACTAAATGACTGATCCACTTCAAGTGGAAGGATTGGGTCAACAGAGTTAGGATCCATTTGCAGTTTTTATTGATAAGCAAAAACAGGGCAAGGACAAGGCAGAGGCGTAAACAGGGACAGGCAGAGATCAGGGCAGGCGGCAAACGTACAGAATCCAGGAACAGGCAAAGGTCAGGGCAGGCAGCAGAGAATGAAACACGAGGAACAGTCCAGTCAAACACAAGAATAGCAATCCACACTAACGCTCAGAAGAGATCACCGGGGGAAAAAAAAAAAAAAAAAAAAAAAAAACAACCACCAAGACTTCGCGTGGAGGTGTGGGTGCAAGTGTCTTTTATGTGTGAGTGAGTGCATAATGGGTAGCAAGTGGGTAGATGGGAAATGGAGTCCAAATGATGTGTGTAGTCCAGGATGGAGTGCCCTCTGGTGGCAATGATGGGCACTCTCACTGGTGATCATGACATAGCCACGCTCCTAAGGAGCGGCTTCCAGACGCTCCTAATCTCAAAACCCCGAAAGTCCTGGAGGGAGGTGGAGTGGAGGCGGAACAGTGTGCGGGATGGAGGGCCAGGTCCATGAAGCGGTTGAAGGCCTGGAGACTGAGGCAGGGCAGATGGCCCGGGCAGAGAAGGCTGGACAGACGGCCAGGGCAGAGAAGGCTGGACAGACAGCCAGGGAGACAGGCTTGAAGACCCCCACGGCGGAGCAGATGCCCACCACGGCAGTGTAGACGGGCTTGAAGACCATGGTGGAGCAGAAGACCACCAGGGCAGATCTGGCAACACCGGAAACCACCAAGGCTGATCAGGTGAAACTGCAACATGAAGCACAGAGAGGTTAGTTTTGGCCATTAGGGCCGTAACAGGACAGGCAGGGAGCTCAGGAATGCCCTCCGAGGCTCTGAGCAGGACGTCCTCTCTGGTTGTCTTGAGGCAGACAGGCAATTCAAGAAGGACCTCTGTGGTCACGTCGAGGCAAACATGGAGCTCAGGTATGATCTCTGTGGTTGTGTCGAGGCAGACAGGAAACTCAGGGACGACCTCAGTGGTCACATCAGGGCAGACAGGGAACTCAGGAGTCACAAGGCTGGGCTCTGGGACAGCAGCGAACTCTAGAGTGGACTCATTGGCTGAGGTGGACTCTGGAGTGAATTTGTGGACTGGAGTGGGCTCTGGAGCAGATTCATGGATTGAAACTAATGTGTGTGCAGCCCACACACACCAAATGGCTGTGGCCATAATGGCCAGCGCTGCAATCTCTGAGGGCTCAGGCGTGGCAGCCATCATGGCTGAGGGCTCACAGACAGCCACCTTAGCCGTGACAGGGCGAAAGTTCATAGCTGGGTACCACTGACACCTCTAGAGGATCTGCAGCGGATGCCGCCACCTCTGGAGGTTCTACAGTGGTACTATCGGAAAACAGGGAGGAATCCTCTGTGGCTGATTCTGGGCAAGACAAGAGTTCACAGACAGCCTCTGCAGCTGGGTCGAGACAGGACAAGAGTTTGCAAACGGCCTCCGGGGCTGATTCAGGACAGTATGAAAGTGTGTCGCTGGACGCCACCACCGTGCCAGTAGCTGAAGCAAGCACCACCGCTTCGTGAGGTTCTGCAGCATATGCCGGCACCGCTGCAATTTCCCTAGAGGGAGTAACTACCTCCAGAATTTCTGCCGCATAAGCCGCCACCTCTGGAGATTCAGCGGTGATGTACGCGGCCCAGGTACACCATAAGGCGACCCCCATTATGGGGAGCATTGCAGACAGGGGAATCAGTTCAGGAGCAGGAGGGCTAAAATTAATTGGTTTGGGGAAACCAGCGGTTCGTACTGACACCAGCGGTGGATCCTCCACGCTGGATGCAAACCTCTGACGCTTGATGACGGGTTCCCCTGACAGAACAGAGGGGGGTTGTGGTATGACAACCACAACAAGACGTGACTCTGGGGTGTCAGACATGATGTGACGAGGCTCTGGACGATCCGCGGAGACGTGGCGTGACTCTGGACGATCAGCGGTGACTTGACTGGGCTCACGAAGATCAACTGTGACTGGGCTTGGCTCATGAAGATCAACTGTGACTTGAGTTGTGGCCGCCATTTTGTGAGCGTGTTCTAGCGTGGCTGCCATCATGCGAGTGAGTGCAGGATCGCATTCCTCTGTGACACCCACAGTGAACGCTGAACCAACAGTCCACAGAACATAATCCAAAAAACTACCCAATGACGAACGAGGACCCTCATGAATCACTTTTGATTTTAAAGGCTGATTAAGGCCATCACAGAAAAAGTCTATTAATATACAGTCCGGTAATTCTGAGCCATTAGCCAAAGCCAAATATTCCCCAATGTAACCCTCGAGTGATCGTGTGTCCTGCTTGAGCGCTAGCAGCAGAATCGCTGCGTTCATACCTGGCCAATGTCCCTTGGAGAAGCCGCTGGATCCTTGTTTGGTGAAGTCTTCTGTAAGGATTGGGTCAACGGAGTAAGGATCCATTTGCAGTTTTTATTGATAAGCAAACACAACAGGGCAAGGACAAGGCAGAGGCATAAACAGGGACAGGCAGAGATCAGGGCAGGCAGCAAACGTACAGAGTCCAGGAACAGGCAAAGGTCAGGGCAGACAGCAGAGAATCAAACATGAGGAACAGTCCAGTCAAACACAAGAATAGCAATCCACAATAACACTCAGAAAAGATCACCAGGGAAAATCAAGACTTCACATGGAAGTGTGGGTGCAAGCGTCTTTTATGTGTGAGTGAGTGATTGCATAATGGGTAGCAGGTGCAGGGTGATCAGTCCAGGGTATGAGGGTAGATGGGAAATGGAGTCCAAATGATGTGTGTAGTCCAGGATGGAGTGCCCTCTGGTGGCAATGATGGGCACTCTCACTGGTGATCGTGACATCAAGTGTCTATGATGAACCCTTTTCACATTTCCAGGGTTCTCAGAAGCAGAAGTCATCATAGTTGGGTAAACTCCTAGAGTGGTGAAAGGAAGATGACAGCAAATATAACTTTACTAGATTTGCAATGTTGATAACTGTGTTAAATCAATGCAAGTCTATATGCATCAAATCAAAATTGACAATTCTTATTTTTTTATGGAACATTGCAGTGTTTATAATACATGATCTGTGCATATATATATATATATATATATATATATATATTTTTTTTTTTAAATTCATGTGCCTATATAATCTTTAATCAAAATAACTTCCCCTTCCTCTATAGCAATGACCCCTCTTTAGGTCTTTTTACACTTCAAATAGTCAAAGGGTTAGTTCACCCAAAAATGAAAATAATGTCATTTAGTACTCACCCTCATGTTGTTCTACACCCGTAAGACCTTCGTTCATCTTCGGAACACAAATTAAGATATTTTGATTAAATCCGATGGCTCAGTGAGGCCTGCATTCAAAGCAATGACATTTCCTCTCTCAAGATCCATAAAGGTACTAAAAACATATTTAAAACAGTTCATGTGAGTTCAGTGGTTCTACCTTAATATTATAAAGCGACGAGAATACTTTTTGTGTGCCAAAAAAACAAAATAACGACTTTTCAACAATATAGTGATGGGAGATTTCAAAACACTGCTTCGGAGCTTTACGAATCGAATCAGTGACTCGGAGCGCCAAAGTCACTTGATTTCAGCAGTTTAGCCGTTTGATAGAAGATCCGAATTACTGATTCGATTCGTAAAGCTCCGAAGCAGTGTTTTGAAATCGCCCATCACTATATTTGAATGCAGGCCTCATTGAGCCATCGGATTTAATCAAATTATCTTAATTTGTGTTCCGAAGATGAACGAAGGCCTTACGGGTGTAGAACGACATGAGGGTGAGTAATAAATGACATTATTTTCATTTTTGGGTGAACTAACCCTTTAACCCTGGGTCATTCTAAACCCCGGGTAAATGGAATCCTGGGTTATCGCGCTTCATGTTTCACACTGCTCATAATTTACCTGAGGGTTAACAATTAATCCTGGGTATTCATAAGATGACGTTTCACACTGTACATTCCTAAACCCTGGGTTAATGTTCTTATTTGCATATTTGCGGTGTCAGTGTCATTGATTGGATGAACGCAGCACACAACCTATTTACGTACAAGCTCTATCATTGCGCATCCTCGTATTGCCGACTATCTCTTCTTCATTCAAATTGTCGCGTTTTCTGTCACCATTTGACATTTTTCCTCTCAAACACTGAATTTACTGTTTATATACAATGCGCAGTGTTTCCATGACTGTCCAAAGCAGGCAAATATGAGTATACATTTGGCTGTCTGCTGCTAAGCATCTAGCTTTAATATTCTAACACCGCATCGTTTCACACTGTACAAGTTTGGCACCACGAAAGCACTGCTAACCCTGCTTCGGAGCAGGGTTTCATAACCCTGGATTACAAGTGTGAAACATTTCTTTACCCGGAGTTAAAAGCTAAAATCAAATCCTGCCCTACATTTTTTTTTTAAGTCTGATTGCTTAGAAAATAATAGCTTACTCAACAAGTATTAAAGGTAGGGTAGGCAATTTCGGAGTAGCTAGCAATAGCAAGCTAGCTTTGGAAGCATGAGAGCCCACCCTCCCTTCAGAGCTCTCCAAAGCCACACCTTCAAAACACATGAACACACACAGCTGAGTCTGCAAAGCGTCACGAGAGACGGCGTTAAGTTATCTCATGTCTCAAAGCACATAACATTACAATAATAATGAACGTAAACAACTTACAGAGTTCTTGTACCACCTGACTGCTGCAGATTCATTTTAGCGTTGATAGTGTTGACATAAAAACACATAAATCCTAGTCTGAGGATGTGAACAGCTCTGGGTAGAACGTCACGGGTTGCCATCTCGTAATTATGGTTATGACATGACGTGAACACAGCATAAGCTTGTTGTTTTGGTTCAGGATGAACTGTAAAAGGCGGCTGCTGTTTTTTGTGGCTCTCGGTGACTGTCTGTCTACAACTCTGTATAGCCTTTCAGAACGCACTGATGATGTGTGATGTCCGCGTGAGCAGGGTGCGCAGAGGTACGGAAATACATATGTTGACAAGCAGACAGGACATCGTATCATCAGACCGAATGCAATGATTGGACGAACATTTTTTTGGTTCTGAGACTTCCACAGAAGATATACAGTATAAACATAATATTTAGACCACTTCTATTATTGATTGCTATCAGGATGTGAAGAGAGTTTCAACCAGTATAATAAAAAGTGATTATTAAACAAATTGCCTACCCTACCTTTAAGGTGGGTTTTTATGGGCAATAATAATAGTGATGCTTGCCTTGGCAAATATCACTAATATACCACTGGAATATGCTTTCTGGAATCCACTCAAAACAACACAGATTGGACAGTTCTGCATGTGTGTTAGGACAGTGACATTCCTGTGGCCGTCATATAAGAATCAGCTGCCTTCTGCATTTAACTTTAGGTCTATCTATGCTTAGTGGTTAATTTATACTCAACAGGAAGCAGATTGATTCCACAAGGAGCCACAGAAAGCATGTCTATGAGGCAAACGCTGCCCAAAAAGGTTCCAGCGCCATCTACAAACCCAAATGCAGTGGTGTTATTGTGGCCACAAGCCACAGTATTGTGGTTCAAGCCACAATAGATTACCATATAGAATATAGGCTTTCTAAATAAGAACATGATACATTATAATATCAGTAGAAAAACTGACTAATTTCTGGCAGAAAATTACCAAATTGTCTGTACATTTCCATCAACTCTAAAACACAACACAATGCAATTCAATGTGTAATTCAAACTACATGTACAACACCTGTGAAAAATCATTTCTTCATATTAACACAGTATTGGGCTGTATTTTTGCATACTTTTGTAGAGGGTAGTAACGTAAGTGCACATTTTGAAATGTGCAATCTGACAACTGAGGAAACAATGAACAATGACAGAGACTTGAGGGTATAAAGAGGCAGACACTGCACTGAAGAGGGCCATTACTGCAAGAAGCTCAGATCTAGATGTTTTCCAAGGTTCCCTCAGATGTGCTGCCAAGCCTGTATGAAATGACCACAAATAACAAACACTCTTATTACATTGTGACATTTCCAGGCAGTCTTACTCAATGGCATTTCTGTTAAGACTTCCCCATTTATTCCCCAGCTCTGCTGAGGCACAGTTATGGCCTCTTTGTTGTCAGCATTTGGAAATCTGGATCTTTGAGAGTGACCCTTTGTGAGAGGTACGCAAGCTTTAGAGACAGACAGCAATGTACCTTAACATCTGCAAAACTCTGCGTCCTTCTCATCTCCAATCAAAGAGAGGCGCAATAAAAGCTGACATTGTGGTGTACAGTGTGGGAAAGCACTTCATGCCCTGAATTGAGAAGCCTTGTAAAAGAGCCATGTGGTGAGGAAGAGTTCCTTTCGCTGACTGCCAGTGTTTCACACAGGCCTGTTCATACATCTGAGCTCACCTGGAAACACTACACCATCAACACCAAAAAAATACATTGTAATATTCCTGTCATTTTCATTGAATTTTCATAAACTTGAATTCCACATGATCCAGACCCTTGTGAAAAAGAAGTGCTCTTAATTGTATTGAAAGTGCATTTGAAAAAAACTATACTTGCAGATAATATAATTTTAATGAAATAAAAGGCCACTTAAAGGGATAGTTCACATAAAAATAAAAATTACCCCATGATTACTCACCCTCAAGCCATCCTAGTTGTATATGGCTTTCTTCTTCCAGACGAATACAGTCTGAGTTATATTAAATAATGTCCTGGCTTTTCCAAGCTTTATAATGGCAGTGAATAGAGGATGAGATTTTGAAGCCCAAAAAAGTGCATCCATCCATCATAAAAGATATCCATACAGCTCTGGGGTTTTAATAAAGGCCTTCTGAAGCGAAGCGATGTTTGTGTAAGAAAAATATCCATATTTAAAACTAAAAATAACTAGCTTCCGGCAGACAGCTGTACGCACATCGATTCATGCCAAAAGACTAACCCTTGTACTACTAACCCAAAGTAAGGAGTATTGTAAGCTTTGACGACTCTCGCTGTTCAAACAAATAGGGCTGGGAAACAAACACAAGCTCCTCTTCTCTTATATCGAAATCCTCCAACATTTCTCTTTAAAAATTCTCATTTTAGACTTCTAATTCGTGACCAGTGTTTTGTTTTGCTCTCTCCTCTGCGCTTCCGTGTTCATCAGTACATCATGCGTCGGGTCAGAGTTCACTCTTTCGCTGTAAATCAATGTGTACGGCCGTCTGCCGGAAGCTAGTTATTTTAGCTTTTAAAGTTTTAAATATGGATATTTTTCTTACACAAATGCATCACTTCGCTTCAGAAGGTCTTTATTAAGCCCCTGGAGCTGTATGGATATCTTTTATGATGGATGGATGCACTTTTTGGGCTTCAAAATCTCATCCTCTATTCACTGCCATTATAAAGCTTGGAAGAGCCAGGACATTATTTATTATAACTCCGATTGTATTCGTCTGAGAGAAGATAGTCATATACACCTAGGATGGCTTGAGGGTGAGTAAATCATGGGATAATTTTCATTTTTGGGTGAACTGTCCCTTTAAGGGTACTTAAAGACAGTACTCTTTTTTTCTTAACACACTTAAGTACACTTAAAAAGTGCACTTTGTAATGTCAAATTAAAAGTTTTACTCTAAATTACATTTTAAATTATTGTTTTAATAGCTTTTTGTTGTGCTTTAAGTACAGTTATTTTGATTTGTAGACTAGCATCTAAATATCTAAACTGTAACTTCATTACAAATAGGTAATTGCAAATATGTTTAAATAGATGACATCAAGTTACAATAGAAATTACTTTAAAATACATTTTAGTAAACCTTAAGGGGTTAGTTCACCCAAAAATGAAAATTCTGTCATTACTCACCCTCATGTCATTCCATACCGTAAGACTTTCGATCATCTTCAGAACACAAATGAAGATGTTTTAATGAAATCTGAGAGCTTTCTGTCCCTCCGTTGACAGCTACGCAACTACCACTTTCAAGCCCCAGAAAAGTAGTAAAGACATCATTAAAGTAATCCATGTAACTCCAGTGGTTTAGCCTCAATTTTATGAAGCGATGTGAGTGCTTTGTTTGCACAAAAAAACATAATTTACCACTTTATTTACAAAATATTAATCTCGTTTGCGTAAAACAACGTCCACTCTCATGTCAACACAACACACATGCGTCGTGATGCTCTCTTGAATGCGCATTGGAGATTAATATTTGTGGTAAATTATGATAAATTATGTTTTTTGCGCAAACAAAGAACTCGTCGCTTAATAAAACTGAGGTTAAACTAATTTTGATGAACAATAAATAAACCAAAAAGATGAACGAAAGTCTTTTTGGGTTTGGAACGAAATGAGGCTACTAACCCTTTAACAATATTTCAAAGACAATAGAAGTAATTGTGAAATAAAGTCCTACTCAAGTGGGTCAAAAAAGCACTCTAAAGTTCAACTAATCACATATAATATAAATTTAAACTAGAATTCATTTTCAGTCAATTTTAAATAACATGCAATTAGGTGTCCGAAAACATTACATTCAGTTCACTCTTGCGTATATTATTTTAAAGTACATTATTTCCATAATAAGTACTCATTTTAAAAGTATGCTAAAGTGTCCTTTTTCACAAGGGAAAGATCCCAGTTTTTTTTTTTAACTACATTAAAAAAAGATGACATTTAAATATTGTAAATCTATCTGTTTGTAATATAAAACACAGAGTTTATTGCCAAAAAGAGGCCCAGATGAAAGGGAGAGTAAGAACGAGAAATAAATGTGTTTGGTTTTTGGCTGTCTCACATTTTCCAAAGTCCAAAAGGAATGAACAAAGGCGGTTCTCCAAAACACATGTGTTAGATCCAAGACTCCAAATCCCAAACCCTTGAGGGGAATTACAAAAATAACTGTAATTACACTCTGTTATTATTTAACAGATTCTGAGATTTTGCCTTGTATATTTCTGTCAAACATGTGAGATCTTGTTTGTGGCTGGATGGGATGTTGACTGAATGAATGAAAACCACAGCTGCATAGATGTAGATAAAGAGCGGTTTTAAACAGGTAAATTACACCATCTAGTGGTGCAAAAGAAACCCACTGGTTGAAGAATTGATAGATGTGATACAGGGCTATTTATCAGAAATCTCAGTGATGTTTTTGCGGTATTTGTCATGGTCATCACTATTCAAAAATTGCACTGGATCGAAAAAATATAGCTAACCAGACAGTACTGTGGACAGACTATAATCAACTCCCTAACCAGCTCTCCAATGGGCTTAACCCATATGATGAAAACCTTCATTTGAGGATTGTGGGTAATATTTCCATTTCAAAGAAGGGTGGGGCGTGACGTTATTTATGCCTGGAGAGAAGCATGATCCATTCCTACACATTTCACAGTCTCAGATTTCCTACGTCCCATTTCAAACATGTGGGACAGTGCCTTTGTTGCAGCAGTTCGGGGCATGCGCGGACCCCCAAGGGACCTCTCTCCTGATTGGATCCATATGTCTTCCCACGTTACCCCTCTGTGAGCATGCAGCATTATGCTCATGGAAAAATGTACAGCGGCAGAACATTTTTCCTGTACAGATCATCAGATAGTATGGCTTGTAAGAGGAACATTACTTTCTCAGATATCATTGTTGTGATATGTTCTGTAAAAACAGCATTTCAAAGGACACTGTTGAGGGTTTGACTTCAAAATATCTTACACTTTCCATATTTAAATATTCTAAAGTAGAAACAACAACATAAACACTTACAATATAAGTCATAATACTTTAATTTGCCGTTCGCTGTTTTGCATTTTATTATGAATTCGAGAAGGTCAATCATGAGTTTTACTGTGTGAGTCAAGCAATGTATACATCCAGTCTGACCTATCACACTTTGGTATTTCCTGTAAGTGTGTGTGTGTGTGTATTTGTACAACTATTGTTGTGAAGAACGGTTTGAGTTTTAGACCATCGGAGTAAGGACAAAGAGAGTAAAATGAGGACATTTTGGCCGGTCCTCACTTTCTGAGACCCCTGTTTGAGGGTCATGACCTGGTTTTAGGGATAAGGTTAGGGTAAGGAGCTATAGATTGCATTGAATGTCCTCATAAAGATAGATGTACAAGTGTGTGTGTGTGTGTGTGTGTGTGTTTTCTGTGGGGAGAATGTTTGCAATGATTAAATATAATTCAAGGGTTGATTTACAACAGATTTCCAGGAGACACCACTGATGATTTAGCTGTTGAAATAAAATTGTTTATCAGTTTGGCAGGCAATAAGACTTGACATGATTACCCCACATATCACCGGATGTATCTCAGAACGCACATACACATATAGATCTTAACAACACAAATCATTATGCTTTATTTGTCTTAAGCTTGTTTGTTAAAAGCTTGTGAAACCATTTGTATACTTTTATAAATGACCTGTGTATATAGAGATCACTAAAACTGGATGAAAAGAATGCCAGAATGATAAAGTGCTAAAAATGATTTTTCAACTGAATGTTTTTGCAGTCAGTCAGTAAATATTATGGAGACCTATAGGTCCTGTCCTAAACTATGAGTTATGATTTGGTTAGTCCCTACACCATCTTGTTCCTAAAAACAAATTTCTCTATTGATGGCCATTCAAAAGTATCAATGAATTCTGATGACATACACATATTTCCTATGTATGTATATTTTAACCATGACCACTATGGTTAAAGATAAAGATAAAACCACTGAGTTACAGTCTCTCCTATTGCTTAACACACAAAAAAAATATTATTAAGATAATAATTTACCATAATGCAAACAAATCTCCTTCTCATAATTGTATAAACATAAGTAAATCATGACTGCACAACAGTCCAATATACTGGAGGTGGAAAAATGCACATATAATGTGAATTTGCACTAGCTCAAGTTATTAAAAATAAATAAATAAATGGAAATCATAAAAGGGAGCATTTTTCCCCACTACTGGTCATCTGATTTTTGCTGAATATGTAACATATAAGCTATCTGATATTTTTTTAAAGGTGTCATTAATGTAAAATATTAAGTCAAATATTTATGAGTTTTGACAGATTAGTTGATTGGTTACACTTTATTTTAAGGTGTCCTTGTTACAGTGCTGATTAATATTAAAGGGTTAGTTCACCCAAAAATGAAAATTCTGTCATTAATTACTCACCCTCATGTTGTTCCACATCCGTAAGACCTTTGTTCATCTTCAGAACACAAATTAAGATATTTTGATGAAGTCTGAGAGGTTTCTGTCTCTCCATAGAGATCCAATGCAACTACCACTCCAAGGTACAGAAAGGTTGGAAAAAGACATCATTAAAATACTCCATGTGACTCCAGTGGCTTAAACACAATTTTATGAAGTGACGTGAGTGCTTTGCTTTGTTTGTGCAAAAAAACAAACAAACAAAAAAAAAACATAATTTACCACTTTATTTTCAAAATAATATCCAAAGTGCATGCGTCGTGATGCTCTCGCGAACACTCATGCATGTGCGTTGAGTTGACGCGCAAGTCTGAACAAAACACGCATGCGTCGTGAAGCTCTCGTGAACGCACATTGCAGATCGATATTTTTGTAAGTAAAGTGGTAAATTGTTTCTTTGCACAAACAAAGCACTCACGTTGCTTTTTTGAGTTTAAGCCACTGGAGTCACATGGAGTACTTTAATGATGTCTTTACTACCTTTCTGGACCTTGCAGTTGTTGCGATGGATCTCTATGGAGAGACAGAAACCTCCCACATTTCATCAAAAATATCTTAATTTGTGTTCCGAAGATGAACGAAGGTCTTATGGATGTGGAACGCCATGAGGGTGAGTAATAAATGACAGAATTTTCATTTTTGGATGAACAAACCCTTTCATAACATGTACTTACTATAGAGTCAGGGTTAGGAATTGGTTTAGTGTTAGTTCACTTAGTTGCATGTAGTTAGTCTTCAAGCAATAAGTGCCATACTCGAACCAATTCAAACACAATAAACAACTTTTATACAGCACCAGTTTTTTTTATACAGAGTTCTAACACACATTTTTGTACTTTACTCTCTATTTATACAAGTTTGTGTGCTCCTGAGTGTTTCTGTGTGTACAGTGTGATATTTTTGCTGTGTATAAAACATACAGTGTGCTTCAAATAGTTATTCATATATGTAAATATGCACTACTTTAACGACAAGACAAGGTGATGTAACTGTTGTGAAAAAAAAACTAATAAAGAAAAGAATACCAGTGACAGTCAGAGCAGCAATCATTCTCCCCTCCGCCATTTTTAAGGTTTGTGGCACACCCAACTCTGAAACTCGGGTATCAAAATTATCTATAGTAGTAAATATGACTTGTTCATATCCAATTTTCTACTAGGAAACAAATCATATGAAGAAACATATATCATGAAGGCAGCATTAAGGTCTAGACTCTATAGAGAGTGCATTAGTTTTTATTTTTCATAGCACTTGCATATTGTTTCCCTGTTTTGATTTGATTGCTTGTATTTTTCTCCTCATTTGTAAGTCACTTTGGATAAAAGCGTCTGTTGAATGAATGTAAATGTTTATCCCTCACAGTCTAGTTTTCATCTGCATAAAATTCAATACGGCGTCTAACCTGACTACTGCTGTGTTCACTATACGTCGAAATTACCATAATTACGAGATGATGACATGTGACGTTCTAATCGGAGCTGCTCTCATCCTCGGAATTAAGTGTTTCTATGGAAATACTATCACCAGCAATATGAATCTGCAGCGGTCATGTGACACAGTGGTCATGTGGTACAAGTCGGAGCTCTCAGAAAACTTGTAATTACTCGAGTTCTTTGGAGCTCGTCATCCTCTAAAGAGTTCTATACAGTAATTGTGACATGGTGTTGATGTGCTATCGGAAATTTCCTACTCCTTCTGAAGTTGTGATTACGAGCTTGTCGCGTTCAAGTGCTTTGTTTTCTGAAAGAACAGCAATCAGTTATATTCTTGCCTATTTATTGAGGAAATCTTATTAAAGCCAAATTATTTAGCATCCATTTCGGTGACAGCAACCACATAAACAGACAGCTTGCTGACGATTCTGGAATTTCAGTCAAATGCAGGCTATTTTTGCTGATGTTTCAAATGGTTATTCATATGTAAATATGCACTATTTTAATGACAAGACGAGGCGATGTAGCTGTTGTGAAAAAAATTAATAAAGAAAAGAATACCAGTCACAGCAGCAATTGTTCTCCTCTTTGTGGCACGTCCAACTTGGAAACTCTGAGTTTCCTAGTAGTGAATATGACTTGTTCATGTCCAATTTTCTACTAGGAAACTCATATTTACGATAATTCCGATATCATGTGAAGGCAGCATTAAGGTCTAGAGAGTTTTTCAGCAGTGTTTTTTTCCATTCATTTTTCCCATAGGGATTTTAAAAAAGTCTTCATTAAAGTGTTATAAACCAAAAAACCAAACCAACCAGCTACGAGGTGAATCACAACATTACAAACTTTTATTTGAAGCAAAAACTCATTTGAAAATCTGACAAAAAGACAAAGACTGAGAGAACCACAATCCCATGAAGCATTGCGAATAAAAAAAATAAAAAACAACAATGATGAAATATAAAACTATTCATTTAAAGTTGTTATATCTATAAAACAATATATTTTAAGTTTATTGAAAGAGATGCATTTGTACAAATATTATTATTATTTATTTTCATTTTGTTTGTATAGACTTTTCCCGTCAGGACAAATGTACCAATCCAGTTTAAAGTCTATAGTTGGAACACAGTCAGGTACAGAATGTGAAAGTACACCTAAACACCAGAATGGATCCAACCACTGCACTGCACAGGAAAGGCCAGAGCAAGCTGTACTTTCTGATGGTCAGATTTTCAATATGTCTAAGACCGCAGTTCTGTCTTCATGCAGTGGCCTTTGTGTTTTCTGTGCTCTTGTTGCTGGGGGAGGCACTCAAATGTGTGGCAAAATATCTTCAACTAATGAAAAAAAGAGAGAGACTGCAGAACTAGAATGTCCTGAAAACCGTCATAAACATCAAAAGCTGGAGTCCTAATTATGAATTATTCATGTGAATAATAACATTTTAAGATTCAATTACGGTCTGTACCAGAAGTGAATAATACATATTAAATATATAAATAATAAATAAATAAATAACCAAGTTGCTTTGAAATTATGTGCATTACAAAAAGCGCTATAGAAATAAAATTTCCTTGATTTACAAGTAAGCCTGATTAAAAGGCAGGTCATTATACTGTGAAAATTTCCTTGCTTTATATTCTGTACAAAATATAACCCCAAATTTGTTATTTGATATATTAAGATAGCAAATTATCAAAGGCTTGTGTTTAGGTCGTGCTCTTTATGAGCAAAAATAATTAAGAGTCTACATGTGTGTAGTAGTAATTTCAAGAATAATTTTCTGCATCTTAAAATACAGTGGGAGATAATGAGGCTATATTTAAGAAAGAGAAAGACAGGATGTGAGGGAGCAGGGTTAACAGATGTCAAGGGAATCATGATCAAAACCAAAGTTCATGTCTTCTGTTCTCTTTGACAGTACAGCTCTGTTTAAAAATCAATGGCAGAGTCAGGAAAGCAAGTCAGTCAGTATTCAATGGTCTTTTGATCTGTGCGATACACTGAGCTTTCACAAATAAAGAATAACACTATAGTTAGGGCCCCCTATGAAATCTGTCTTATTTTCCCCCCAATTCTGCTTTTCATTTGAATTTTTCTTTAATTCTGTTTAAATGGTTTAATTAAATTTTAATTCTCAAAAAGGATGTCTGATCAATTGAATTCATAAAACCATTTTTTTAAATTTTAACAATAACAGAGCCTTTTGAAATATGTTTACTTTTTCAGAAATTATCTGTTGTCTTTTTTATATTTTATATTTTATGCGCAGCTTGTCCCAATGCGGCTCTGTGATCAATAGTAAATGCTTCTCCATCTGAAAGACAGAGGGCGCTCATGCGCAGAAACTCCAAATATGCGAGACTGAAATATGCCCTGCCGCAGAAGAAGATAACACACGTCATATCGCTGTAGCTAAATAAACAGAAGATTGAAACGCTTTGATTGTTTAAACATGACTAATAAATACACGACTGCCTAATAGTATGTGTAAGAAGTCACATCATCTCACAGAAGGATGTTCAACTGTCGTTATGAAGTGAGTTTGGAGTAAAAACATGTTATTAAATGTTGTCTTTTGTTGGACAAGATGTTAATAAATGCTTCTCATGTCTGGAAATATGTTTCACGCGTGTTGCTTTTTCAAATGTACATTATAAGCGACTCAAACTCGCAGTGCTTTCAGATGGATTAGCATTTGGAGCCATAATTCGTTTACAAGCTGTGCATAAAAAAATAATAGCAGCCTTTGCAATTTCATAATCGCACTAAAAAACGCGTTTAAGCGATAATCGCGTTTAAAGGGTTCACCCAAAAATGAAAATAATGTCATTTATTACTCACCCTTATGTCGTTCTACACCCGTAAGACCTTCGTTCATCTTCGGAACACAAATTAAGATGGTGAAATCCGATGGCTCAGTGAGGCCTCCATTGCCAGCAAGTTAATTTACACTTTCAGTGCCCAGAAAGGTACTAAAGACGTATTTAAAACAGTTCATGTGACTACAGTGGTTCTACCTTAATATTATAAAGCGACGAGAATACTTTTTGTGCACCAAAAGAAACAAAATAACGACTTTTCAACAATATCTAGTGATGGGCGATTTCAGAACACAGCGGATTCGAAACAAAAGATTCGAAGCAGTGTTTTGAAATTGAGCCATCGGATTTCATCAAAAATATCTTAATTTGTGTTTCGAAGATGAACGAAGGTCTCACGGGTGTAGAACGACATGAGGGTGAGTAATAAATTACATAATTTTTATTTTTGGGTGAACTAACCCTTTAAGTTAAATGTTATTTTCCGTATTGTGCGATAAATCGTGCAGCCCTAAATAAAAAATAAAAGTAATTGCGGCTTTTTATATCACAAGACTTATTTTCTCAGAATTGCGAGATCTAAACTCACAGTTGGGAAAAAATAAAGTCAGAATTGCAAGTTATAAACTCACAATTGCGAGAAATAATTTTTTTTCCCCCTCACAATTCTGACTTTATAACTTGCAATTGTATATATCTCACAATTCTGACTTTACAACGCGAAATTGCAATTATGCAATGCAATTATGAGAAGAAAAGACAGAATTGCGAGAAAGTCAGAATTGTGAGATAAGTCGCACTTACCTTTTTTATTTTTTATTCAGTGGCGGAATCAAGCTTCCATAGTTAAATGTACCATTTTTGTAAGTAAAAAGAAAAATCATCTTACCATTTACAGTGAAAAACCATAAACTGACATACCCAGAATTCCTTGATGGTGTTTTGTATTTGTGTGCATGACACAGCGTGCACCTTCTATATATTAGTATTTACCTCAGCTTGTGGAAAAGCTATATGTGATGAACTTTGATTTTTTACTGTATTTTTTACTGGATTATTCTGGCAACCACAGCTGTCAGTTTTATTCTGTATTTTTTTTTTTTTTTTTGATGATGATTTTTTTTTACAGGGTTCTGACATCACTAGTTCCCCAACACTAGTGTAAATGTGTAGTGTTGTATTTTGTCGTTATTCTAGTTATTATAAAGAATGATTATTCCTCTATTACCATTTTTTTTTTTTAAATAAGAGGATGATGGGGGTGAGGGGTTTACTCTTTTATCTGCCAAATCTCACTGTATCTTGTTTATATGCATCAATCTTGTTTCCCTTCAGGCAGGAAGTCGTGGCTCCTGGTGTCATTTCTCTTATCAGGTAGACTGGTGAAGAATCCTGAATCAGCAGGTAAGACACTCACTGACTGATGAATGCATTTCCTAAAACTTGTTTAATTACTCCTCGCTGTACCCGAGCCTCCTCCGAGGCAGAGCCATTAATCCAGCCCTGCCTCTGAGCGTTTCCCTCTGGCCTCTTCACTCTGTCCTCCTCTGGGCTTTACCTAATGATTCAAAAACAGCTCTGGAGTCAGGCTGCTCCCATGTCCATGTCCCATTGCTGCACATTCAGAGCCTGCATGAAGCTATAGCCACTGTACATTTTGCATAGTTAACATTGAAAATTAAAATGTTTGACACACTGTTCAAAAGTAAGATTTTTATGTTTTTGACATTATGATCCTATTATGGTACTATTATGATCATCAAGGCTGCATTTATTTGCTAAAACTGAAGTAAAAATGGCAATAATGTGAAATATTATTACGATCTAAAATAAATGTATTCTAATCTAATCTATTTTAAAATGTAATTTATTCCTGTGGCGGCAAAGCTGAATTTTTAGCAGTCCCAGTCTTCCGTGTCACATGATCCTTCAGAAATCATTCTAATATGCTGATTTGGTGCTCAAGAAATATTTCTTATTGTTATCAATGTTGAAAACACTTGTGCTGCTTCATATTTTTGTGGAAACCGTGATACATTTTTTCAGGATTCTTTGATGAATAGAAAGTTCAAAAGAACAGCATTTATTTGAAATCGAAATATTTAATGTAATAGTTTTACCGTCACTTTTAATCAATTTAAAAAATCTTTCTCATCCCAAACTTTTGAATGGTAGTGTAAATAAATTAGCACTTTAGAGAAATATGATCTCCAAACACACCAGCCTTCTAGAAAAAGCCTGTTTTATTCTATATGAAGCAGATTCCTTTTTTTCCGGGTACGTTGTTATGTTGAGATGCAAATTACAGAGTTCCTACTACTATTACTACTACTAATAATAAGGTAAAACAGCAATATTAGCAATGACCATGTTGGTCACCCTTTACATTAGGTGTCTTTAAGTTAATCATTTAAATTTTACTTAAAAAGAAAGAAGTGTATTGGTAGATCTGGCTTGGGAAATGGCTTATAAAGATTATGGTTTTTAAAAAGTAGCAGCATAAAGTAATGCTTCCTACACATATCCTCAAACAGAGCAACATTTCAGCAGCTGGACAGAGCAGTGAATGTTCTGACTTTGACCGAAGGTTGAAACCGCTGGCTCACTACAGTACCACACCAAACTGTGCAGATTTGTTTCTTTTATGGGATAAATATTTTACCAGCATCAATCATGGAGCATTGGCTCGATTCAAGACTGTGTTAAAATTAAACACACTGCTTCATTTTGCCTTCTTGTTCTTTTTTTTTTCTTCCTAAATGATGTTTTAAATATGAATTTTAGTGATTTTGCCAGAGGGCTAATCCATTTTGATTGCTGAGACTGACGCTCGGCTCAATGGCATCAATAATACAGATGATTAACTACTGTTGCATTAACATCACACGTCCTTAAGAAATAAAGGAAATTGAGAGCAATCATGTATCACTAATCTAATAATGTAATCAGATTATAATCAAAATTTGTCAAAATAATCCCTTGAAGAACAAAAGATCATGGATGGTGGGAAATGAATGTTTTTATGAGTTTATATTAAAATAGGCCTCAAAGGATTTGATTATTCTGATGAACACATTATGATTCATATTTCAAAACAAATCACAGTGAGTAAGTATATGAAAATAGGAAGATTAAGAAAATTCAGAATCTGTGTTTTCCATTGTCTTCCAATCCTCTATTATAGAAATAATGTGCCTTTTAGCATTTTGTGCAAAATACATGAAAGTTTACAAAAAGGTTATTTTTTTCCTTGGTGACTTTTTGACTGGTGGTTTTCCTGTGGTTGATCTGAGTCAATATTTGGAGAACTCAAACAGATTCATAAGTAGTTTCTTTTACAAGCCAAACCGATGGAGTGTTTTAGAAGCAGCCCCAACACTGGCTGGTAATATGATTTAATAATGTTTGGAGAGCACGCTCAGTGTAGACCAAAATTATCTTAATAACATGTGGTCCATGTTTCTACTTTCTTGTTTTTTATTTTTTTTATTTTACTGATAACCGTTTGCCACTCTCCATAAGTGTGCAGTATTGTTAATGTAATTTGCTTGGTAGTTCTATTATTGTAGTTTTGCTAAATCACAGTACTGCTTTTTTACATGCTTACTCGTGCTATTTTCCTGGAATGTATAAAGCAATGCATTGATATTATGCCCAATATTAAAACTGGAATATTGTCTGTTAATAATGGGAACTTCTGCCTAGGCCCCAATCACTTATATGAGGTTACCCAAGGTTCTGTTTTAGGCCCTTTTATATTTTCCTTATATACACTTCTGATGGCATTCTATTTCCCATAATCACAATATTTCACTATGACACACCACCTCTTCCATTGAAATCTGATGGTAATTACCCTTAGAAGTCTATTTTGGGTTGCTTTGAGAAGTTTAGATACTGGGTAGCCAATAATTCTGTCTAGTTAAAAGGGTTAGTTCACCCAAAAATGAAAATTCTGTCATTAATTACTCACCCTCATGTCGTTCCACACCCGTAAGACCTTCGTTCATCTTCGGAACACAAATTAAGATATTTTTGATAAAATCTGATGGCTCAGTGAGGCCTCCATTGACAGCAAGATAATTAACACTTTCAATGCCCAGAAAGGTACTAAAGACATATTTAAAACAGTTCATGTGACTGCAGTGGTTCAGCCTTAATGTTATGAAGCATCAAGAATACTTTTTGTGCACCAAAAAAACAAAACAAAATAACGACTTTATTCAACAATATCTAGTGATGGGCGATTTCAAAACACTGCTTCATGAAGCTTCGAAGCTTTACAAATCTTTTGTTTCGAATCAGTGGAGCGTGTATCAAACTGCCAAAGTCACGCAATTTCAGTAAATGAGGTTTCGTTACGTCATAAGTGTTTTGAAATTTCAATGGTTCAGCACTGGGGGGCGTGACTTTGGCAGTTTGATACACGCTCCGAACCACTGATTCGAAACAAAAGATTCACAAAGCTTCGAAGCTTCAAGAAACAGTGTTTTGAAATCACCCATCACTAGATATTGTTGAATAAAGTCGTTATTTTGTTTTTTTGCCGCACAAAAAGTATTCTCGTCGCTTCATAACATTAAGGTTAAACCACTGTAGTCACATGAACTGTTTTAAATATGTCTTTAGTAGCTTTCTGGCCATTGAAAGTGTTAATTATCTTGCTGGCAATGAAGGCCTCACTGAGCCATCGGATTTTATCAAAAATATCTTAATTTGTGTTCAAAAGATGAACAAAGGTCTTACAGTTGTGGAACGACATGAGGGTGAGTAATTAATGACAGAATTTTCATTTTTTCATTCATCATCTTTAATTACTTAATCTGTCAATAGTATACCTAACCATCCTTATCTCCAAATATATTAGCTAAACTCATCCTTATGAGTTGTGTGCTAAACAAAGCTCTTAAAGCCATACATTATGGATCTATGGTTTACAAGGTTAGAAAAACTGCAACCACAAAGTGAAGCGTTGTTTTGTAGTGGGCAGAACAAATGAATAGTTGGCTCTATAGTGCACAGGCCAGCAGATTACCAGAGCACAGCTGCTGAGGGTAGAGCTGGAGAGGACGGGACAGGCAAACAATGAACTGCCTCCATTCTGCATTGTACTTATTGCCCATTGGGCTGGTTAAATACTGATAAAAGCACAAATTTAAGTCTTGTATCACTGCAATCACAGTGACAAATTAACTCCTGCCCTCAATTTCAGAGGATCAACTTTTGTACAATAAACAATTTTTTAGTACTGCATTGGCTCACCACTTGGCTGCTGAGACAAAATCAGTTGAAAACCACTGATCTATATAATTTTTCAATTTAAATTGTGCTTATTTTGTCATTTAATTTAACCAATGTAAAAAAAAAAGAGGCAAAAAAAAAAAAAAAAAAAAATCATTTTCTTTGATGAATAGCGCAGTTTTAGCTACTGTAGGAAGTGTGCTACATGCTTTTGCCTGTAGTGACAGTGTTCCCGTCTGACTGGCAGGGGGCGCTTTGCTCAAGCGCAGCATTGCTTCAGGGTGCTGCAGAAGATATGCAGCAAACTGATGATTCTTTGTTTATTGGATTCTTATTTGACATTCTACTGTACACATTCTCTCCATCTATGCACTTGCCTTTCATTTTTTACTGGCGAGTCTGAACATGCATAAGTCATTTGTCTTTATGTGCATGTACTTTATGTATACAGAGGTTTATGTGCACATTTTTAAAAAATGATTTATTTCTGTTTTAATGTTTTCATGGAGTACACTACAATATTTCAGCTGCATAGACTGAAGCCTCTTGGATCGACACTTGTGGAGGACAGAAAACCAGCACATTTCAGATTGTGAACACGTACTCTGATTAGATTCAATGAAGCATTTCAGATTAATTTTCAAGTCAATAGATTTTATAAGGCCTCTGGAGTAAATTGTAAGCACAAGTATTTGTTGTAACACTAACTGTAGATTTAAACATCAATGTAATTGGTTATTCACCTGTCAGCTGTTTTTTTTATTTTTATATATAGGATACAAATAGTCAATCAAAAATAAATGTATGAAGTTATTTGAGGTTCAATAGGAGGTGCGTGTATAAATGTTCCAGTGTGGAAACAATTTGTGGTACAGCCAAGGCTTTCAATGTTTTGCACCAAATGTGTATTTTAATCGCAGAAACATTCAAAGGCAGGAAACAGAGATGGCGTCAGATGCCCTTTCCTTCTGAGTCAACAGCCGATTGTGTCTGAGTGAGTTTGAGAAACACTTAATGGCACTTTGCCTCATGTGTTGGTTTGGGGCTGTTGGGACCAGCGCTGTTCTTATAATCATACTTTCCCCCCCAGACCAAATTCTAAATTACATTACCAAACAGAAGTTGGCCACAGCATCATCAACAATATCTTTAAGTGTTACCAGCAAGATGGACTACTGGTAATATAATTTAGATTTAAGATGGTGTTGAGTTTTTCTGGGCTCCACAAAGCCAAAGTTCCATACAGCAGTCTGTAATTATGTTGTTGCCTCTCTCATCATATATTTAATTCAACCACTAGATGGGGTATTAAAAACTTGGAAAACATTTGGAGTGTATTTTATATCTTAATGAAGTGCAGTTGTTTCATGGTGAGCTTGTTCTCTTAAAAATATTTATTAGTAAATGTTTTAAGTGGAACAAAAACTTTTGCTGTGCCACGGTCAACTTGATGGTATTTAATCCCTTGACTCTTTTGTAAGAAAAGCCCAGCTGTGGGACAAGTAAACTATTATAGTGCCATCTATTAAAATGTTTCATGAAATATAAAGTTGTTAACTATACGGAGTCTAATTTGGTCCACTGCTGCTATTTAAATCATAGCATGCTATATATACACACACATCATGCGGTAAAACGCAGTGGCAAAGGCTTTAAATGGACCAGTGTTTAACCTTACAGCAAGAAGGCAAAAATGCATTCCTGTAGCAGCTAAAAGATTTAGGCCAGATTTTTGAAGTCTGAGCAGTCAAGTTTGAACTCTAACCTCCAACACGCAGCTGGCTGTGACAATCTTACACTGAAAGAGACACTTTAAGTGCTCTTGACAAACAGTCTAATTATGGGGCCACAAAATTCCCAGTGCTCATTACAATTATAATGAACAGGGTAAACTAGAGCAGATGTGTCCTAGTGCCTTTTCAGTGTGTGTTTGAGTACTGTACCAAGGCAGTGTGAGATTTCTACATGGTCACTCTATGTTATAAACATTAGCTCAAATTTTTGTCTATACATATATGTAACAAAATATGTTTCTAAAACATAGTTTAATCAATAATAGTATCCAGAACTCTACTCTTAAGTTCTAGCCAATGGTTATGATATAAAGTATGAAAGTAGGGCAGAGAAATAGGTTTTGTGATTGGATTCATTTAAAGGAGTAGTTCACTCTAAAATTAAAATTTTATCATTTCAGCCCCAAGGTGAATAACGTGTATGACTTATTTTGATATTTTGAAGAGCACTGCTCTTTCCCATACAATGTAAGATTAAAAGGATAGTTGTTCAACCAAAAATTAAAATTCTGTCATCATTTACTCACCCTCGTGTTGTACCAAAACTGTAGACATCCTTTCTTCTGTGAAACACAACTGTTTTGTCCATTCAGCGAAACACTGGACCTCACTGACTTTCATTATACGGACAAAAAACACTGGTAACACTTTACAATAAGGTTCATTAATTAAACATTAGTTAATGTATTAACTAACATGAACTAACCATGAGCAATACAATGTTACTGTATTTACTAATCTTCGTTAACGTTAGTTAATGAAAATATAGTTGTTCATTGTTTGTTCATGTTAGTTCACAGTGCATTAACTAATGTTAACAAGATTTTAATAATGCATTAGTAAATGTTGAAATGAACATTAACAAAGATTAATAAATGCTGTATAAGTGCAGTTCATTATTAGTTCATGTTAACTAATGTAGTTAACTAATGTTAACTAATGAACCTTATTGTAAAGTGTTACCAAAAAAAGAAGATATTTTGAAAAATGTTTTAGCATTAAGTTCCACGGAAGAAAAAAATGTATACTGGTTGGAACAACATGAGGGTGATTAAATGATGACAGAATTTTCATTTTTGGTTGAATTATCCATTTAAGTTGGCTAGTAGGGGTGGGCGATCTTCCCAAAATTTCATGTCACAATCTTAGAACAAACAATCATGATGCATGATCTGAATCGCGACCTTCACAATTTTGAGATGTACTGTCAAGAATATCCAGACTGGAACAAGCCTGTGGACTTAAATATTTGCACAATTTAAAACACAGTATTTCATTAAACAATCAGTTGTAACCCTGAGTTAAACTTTAAAACACTGCATAGTCTTCGCTATATCAATTATATATACATTGATTCTTATTAAAACTACTAAAGTTATTCAGTCAAGAGCGGTGAGTGATTTTGTCTTTTGTTTAACATTAATGACAGACAGCAGCAGGTATTTGCATTAGACTTTAAGACTGAATGCATGGATATAATATAATGATATGCATCCAATTTCTTTCCCAACTGTTTATTCACTTAAGACATAACTGACTGTCTTTATGTAAATACTTGCCAAGATGGCACGCACCTGAAACCCCAAGTATATACAGTCAAATCAAAAATTATTCAGACATTTTTGATATTTTTGATATATTTTTACTAGTGGGTGCAGGACACTATAGTTCATTTATGTAAGTGAGGATAGCAAAATAAAGTAAACTGTGACATATTATACCCAAAAATTCTTCATACAGTGGACTACCAGTAAAATTGATAAAAATTTGGAACCAAAGATTATTCAGACACTTTGACCTGACCATGTTTTGCATAAGTGTTATCTGACATAATTAAGATTATTTTTTTCTGACACAGTTTAACTCTGAGATCTTGTCATATTTTATTACCATTTTTTAAACTATAGTATTAATGAATGAAATGTTCAAGGTGTCTGAATAAATTCTGGTTTGACTGTACTTTGCTCATCTGTGTTCCACTCCGTCTCGCAGCGCTTAGACAAAGTGCATGGGGATCAGTCTCTATTGCAGTTTAATGGGCTTTTAATAATTCTTTTTAAAGTCACGTTACATGATTTGACTGATTTGGACGTTAAAGGGTTAGTTCACCCAAAAGGGAAAATTGTCATTAATTACTCACCCTCATGTCGTTCCACACCCGTAAGACCTTCGTTCATCTTCGGAACACAAATTAAGATATTTTTGATGAAATCTGAAAGCTGTCTGACTCGTCCATAGACAGCAATATAATCAACACTTTCAAGGACCAGAAAGGTATTAAAGACATCGTCAAAACAGTCGACGTGACTGCGGTGGTTCAACCTTAATTTTATGAAGCGACAAGAATACTTTTTGTGTGCAAAGACAAAACAAAAATAACAACTTTATTCAACAATCTCTTCTCTTCCCTGTCGTTAACCGTACGCAGTAAGCACAGTGAAGACTTCCGTGTGATGCTGACGCAAGAGCCGGCCAATAATAAGTCGGCATTCTGATGTAGAACCGGGAAGCGCTGGACGTAAAAAACGTATGAGAATGACACAGAAGAGAAGATACTGTTGAATAAAGTTATTTTTGTTTTGTTTTTGCACAAAAAAAGTATTCTTGTGGCTTCATAAAATTAAGGTTGAACCACTGCAATCACGTCGACGGTTTTAACGATGTCTTTAGTACCTTTCTGGACCTTGAAAGTGTTGAATATATTGCTGTCTATGGACGAGTCATATACCTCTCGGATTTCATCAAAAATATCTTGTGTTCCGAAGATGAACGAAGGTCTTACGGTTGTGGAATGACATGAGGGTGAGTAAATAATGAGAGAATATTCATTTTTGGGTGAACTAACCCTTTAAGTTAAGGCTTTTAAGGAGGAGCGAAAGCACACCGCTTTAAAGGAAGGGAACGGCATGCGGCGCAATGATCATTTTATCTTGATTATCACGTTTTCATAATCGTTGGAAGCCAAAATCGAAACGGAAACTAAAATTTGATTCATCGCACAGCCCTACTGCTGTTGAATTGTTTTTCAAATGCGTCATCACGCATGAAAGACACATGATAGAGACACATGATATAATTTGGCCAGTCAGCACAGCCATCTAGTAGGAAGTCATTGCTGTATTTTAACATTATTATGATGACATAAAAGATCACAATCTCTACGATTCGCTTGAAAAGTAGATTGTGGATGTCAAGACCAATCACAATATAAAATCGTTAAATTTCCCACCCCTATTGGCTAGAATTTGTGTTCAAAAAATACAATATCTTTGCAAATAGTGCGAAAACATGCGTGGATGAACCGTTGTCTTCTATTAAGTTATAAAACTGTTTATTACTCATTACAAAATGTTACATAGCAACCTTGAGAGTTACTCCAAACGTTGTTTGGAGTAAATACATTTCTTGAAGTTTAGTTTCTACTACTAATACATCAAAAAAACAAAAAACAAAACAAACAAACAAAAAAAAAAAACAATATAATTGATTACCCCTAGGAGTACTGTGTTGCTTTTCAAATTGTTTCTGTACTTTCCCAAAATCTTTTGTGCAAAGAAATCATGCTTCTTTTAATTAAAACCTCTTTTCTGGCAAGTGTTACACTTCATTTAATACAGACGCAAATTTGACTGCTGTCAGCACTTAACAGACCTAAAATTCAATAACAATATCTGAAACAAATTTTAACTGTTAACTATCCTTAAACAGAAAATGATGGAAAAGCCTGTGTGCTTAACTAAGTGCTCCTAAAATATGTTTTTCCCCAAATGTAGTTTAAAATTTTAGTTGTATCTCCTGATAAAAAGTCCTCTGAGTAAGCGATCACAAGTGTACACCAGCAAATACAAAACTCACTTTCTGACACTTAAGTAGTCCTGCATTTTATCCTTTCACCATCTAAAATCGCTCTCTAGCCCCGCAGTTCAGAGCAGTCAGAAATTACAGTAGCGAGTGAACATGATACAAAATGTGTTCAGTCTGTGAAGGTTATGTACAAGCACCTCAGTCCTACATTTAACAAACACATTCCACATTGCTCTGTTGAACAGGAGCGAGTTTGGCTGGGTATGACAGGAGCTGAAAGGGAGGCCAGCAGACAGTGGTCAAAGAAGCTTGTGAAGCCTACCTCACATTGTATCACTGACGTTTAAGATTCCTTCAAGGAAAGCTTAGTTAATTTTATTTACATGTAACCGTGTAACACACCGAACTGCAATACTCGGGTCTTTTTTCTGCGTCTTTATCAAATGTGATATCTCATTGCTTAACCCTTGTAGGATTGAAAAATAAACATATAAAACTACCACACTGTTGCATTTTTAAAAAATAACAACAACAACAACAGCAACAAAAAAACGTACAGTTAAGAATAATGTGAAAAGGTCCAACAGTTACCCAGGCAGCTCTTGCATTATCGTATCATAGTGTTTCAGACAAAAGAGCTCTCAGAATGGACTGAAATAGCACTGTTGCATTGCACTGATTTGTCACTCGACTTTCCCTTGGATGCCTCCGTGGACATCATACCCATCTCCACTTGGGCACCTGTGCCAAGGCAACATATTTTCAAACAAGACAACTGACACTTTCAAACAGTGCGTTGAGAACAAGCCACAATCAGCCCAGTTGGCCCCTGTTCAAAGAAATGTGCAAATCATAAACTTGAGTGGCAAGAAAGTAATTAACAGAAATAACTGCTCCCGTGTTAAAGCATTTATAAAACACTGCTATTGGTTGGATACATAGTGTGACCATGCTTGATGGGATTTTCTGGGGAGCATCAAGTCTGGGCTGGGCACATCCAGCCAGGGAATATCAGACTGCATCACCTAGGAAAGTTTAGTGCTGGGGTGCACTGAAGAGAGTTGAGGGGGACTGAAAGCTGGCTGGGGGTGAAGGGCCGACATGGGGTAGAGGCCAGGGTGCAGAATGTCCCCGTATGAGGTGCCCACTTGGTGCCTGTACATGTGGGCGGGATTGGCAGCCAGGAACTGTCTTTGCATCATTAAGGAATGAATGGCGAAGGGGGGCATGAGTGGTGACAGAACAGCCTGGTTCTTCAAGTACTGGAGTGGATGGGAGTAACTTGGGGTGACGTGGGAGCCCAAGCTTTCACACATGTCCTGGACCTGAGATACAAATGTCCCTGGATACAGCCCTTGGAATAGGTGGGAGTGCAAGGGGATCTTGTGGCCCTCTGAAACGTAACCGTTGATGTGCACTGCGTGAGCAGGTTCTGCTGGCTTCATGGACTCACTTTCAGCTTCCGGCGTCCTTGATTTCCCCGGGCCGTCTCTTTGCGTCGAGCAGTGCAAGGGCGTCACAGCCCGGATCTTCTTCTCCGATGGGCCGTTCTCCAAATCCTCAAGGCTCCTTTTCAGTGGCCGTGCAGTGCATATATTCTGTGGGCTGCTTTTTGCACTCAGAATGGGCCGAGCCATCTCATCGATCTTGTAGCTCAAGGTCTCTTCTCCTCTGCCGTTGTGTGATTTCGGTTCAGTTACCTTTTTAGACGTGGACACGGTCATGGGAGTAACACGACAGGCTCTGGGATGGTAATCTATGCTTGAGCTCTGACTGTTGCCTGCTTGAAAGAGAGGAGAGTTTTTAATGTCCTGTTGCATTGTGGGATGTGGGATGCCAGTGAGAGAGGATGTGGAAAGAGGCAGTTTGTGGGGAGAGGATTTTGGGAGGCTCAAATCAGTGGGTTGCTCCTCTGTTACCCTTTCTGCAGGAGGTCCCTTTTCTTTCTGACTAAGCCGGGCACAGTAATTCAAACCCACATTGTCGGGATGCTGACTTGGGGGAAAGCCCTGGGCGGTCTCACAGTCTCGAGGGTAAACGTCTCTGCTAAGATACTTGCTTATCTGCTCCTTGCTCAGGTGGTGCTCCGTTTGTCGGCAGAGGTTGTGTAGGTGTGGTGAGGAGTAAAAGTCACTCAGGAAGCTGGGAGCCTGGCCAGGACGAGGCATCTCAGCAGATTTCTCCATGTTGGAATGGGGGTCGGCCCTCATAATGTACGGCTCTCTTATCGGAGTAGGCTGTGGCTGGGGTATTGGTTCTCCCTCACTACACCCTTCTTTCTGAGAGCCCTCTGTTGAGGACCTCCTGTCCTCACTACCCCTGGACTTGAAGCTCTGAGCATGCTGAATAACTGATGGTCGTTTGATCACCATGTTGGTCTCTGCAGTGGAAGGAGCATGGGAGCTCTGCTGTCCAGCAGATGAGCTTTCTGTACTACTGCTGGACAACCTCCTACTGACCAATGGAGGTGGCGGTCCATATGGGTAATTATTAAGCAGTCCTGTTCCACTGACTTGGGACAGCATCTTCTTTTTAGCTAATGGGGACATGATGCCAGGATTACCCCTAGGGTAGAGGAGAGGATTAAAATTGAAGCATGCTTCTTCCTTTTTAGTGGGCTCGGCCCTTTCGGGTGGGATTTCAGGAGATGCGACAGGTTTCTGCTTTATGGTCGGCAGCACCATTCCCACCTGGTTTTGGCCCTCTTTTGGCCTAGACTGTTCAATGTTTGCAAGGGCACCTGGAGGTACCTTGTATTCCAGCATCCCATGCTGCCATTGGTCCGGTGTGTGAGAGTTGGGGAGAGGATGACCGTGGTGCAGCAGCATGGCAGCAACAGGAAACACGTCACAATCCTCTGATTTGAGTGGCGCACCATCTTGTGGAAGTGAGGGCAAGACATTCCCATTTGCATGCTCATATGCGTTATGGAGCACAGGTTGATCTTCATCCTTGATCACTAGCTGCACACCTTCATCTTCAGTAAGAGGACTCTTTGCTTCTAGGTCCTTCGAGGTTAGAACCAGGGACTGTTGGCTATCCTGCTTCTCCTGGAGCTGTTCCGTGTCCTCCATCCCCTACAGACACATAGAAACATTACTTAATGGCACAATTAAACAAAGAAACTTGACAAGCATACACTGCTAAGACAGTTACACCTACACATGAGTTAAGTCATATGAGATGACCTGGGGGAGGTGATACAACTCTGAAAATTTACTAAAAGATGTAGACATTTTGAATTTGTATTTTATTTCTAATTTCTGATATATAATACATTTTTAATATAGCTTAAATATAAAGCTATATCAAGTCTACATTCCCACTTCTGCAGTCTGGAATGTGAATAGGTAAAAAGAAATGGGTGAAAAATTGAGATGACTGACAAAAAGGCATGTTATTATTCTGTTATACCTCAAAGTAAGTTTCAAGGTCCTTGATTTCATGAAAGCTTTAAGAGTCTGCTTTTGACTGGGTTCAGCATTCAGTTTCAAACTGTTATAACCAGTCAGACAGAAGAGTTCTAACTGCTTTTAGACAGATGGGAAAGGTTGTAAGATAAAATTTATTATCCATGTGTATGAACTGAACTGTAAAATTTGCATCTTGAATTTTTAACTTCTTAAACTTGCAAAGAGATGTCAGTTTGCCCAATGCTGGGAACATTTTGACTAGGTGGTACTTATGTTGGTTCTGGATGTTCTGTCATTCTGTCATTAATTACTCACCCTCATGTCGTTCTAAACCTTTTGTTCATCTTCCGAACACAAATGAAGGTATTTTGATGAAATCTGAGAACTTTCTGTCCCTCCATAGACTGCTACGATAGTTAAACTAATCCATATGAATTGAGTGGTTTAGCCCAAATTTTCTGAAGAAACACGATCACTTTATATGATGAACAGATTGAATTTAGGCTTATATTCACATATAAACATTCATAAACTCACACATCAGTTGTGGTAAATGGAAGCTCAAGCATGTTTGCTTGACTCGTGCGAGAACCAATGAGGTTTGTTCTCGTGTGTTACGCAGTACGTTTGAGCTTCCGCAAGAGGTTTGTTCTCACGTGTCAAGCAGGTTCGGTTGAGCTTCCGTTTGTTTGCTGATCAATGTTTATATGTGAATAAAAGCCTAAATTAAATCTGTTCATCATATAAAGCGATCAAGTCTCTTAAAAAATGTTGGTCTAAACCACTTAATTCATATGGATTAGTTTTATGATCTCTTTATGAACTTTTTGAAGCATCAAATTGGTAGTTGCGTAGCTGTCTATGGAGGGACAGAAAGCTCACAGATTTCATCGAAAAGATCTTTATTTGTGTTCTTAAGATGAACGAAAGTCTTACGGGTTTGGAAAGACATGAGGGTGAGTAATTAATGACAGAATTTTCATTTTTAGGTGAACTAACCCTTTAAGAGTTTGAGAAACACAAACAAAGTCATATAGCTTTGTAAGTGCAGCAGAAACCATATAAACAAATTTGCTGAAGAATGCTGTAAGTTCAGCATCTACATGCTAATGGCCAACATCAAAGTCTTTTGCAAGACACGCATAAGTTTGCATCAACAGATGACCTTGCGCTTATGCGTACCAGGAGCTGAGCTGCAGCAGGTTTAAAGCTGATACCTCAATGCTTTCCCCATGCAAATATCTATTCTGTCCCTTTTTAACACAAATGAGATAAAAGATGAGGCTATGTAAGCTTTGCATCATTTCAGAGCTGAACAAATCAATTCCAAAATTCTCTAAATGCAGTCTGCTTAAATGAGAGTAGAAAACAGAGTCAGCATGATTGCATAAAAGAGACAGCCGACACCTGCTGCCATCTCCGTGATCCAGAGCATGATGCAAGTTTTGCACTTTGGACAAACTTCACATGTCTCTAATGAGCAGATGCTTTCCGGAACTTCAGAGTGGTGACAGCGGTGCAGAAGAGAGGCATGCACCGCCCATCCATTCATTATCAGTGATGGAGGAAGAGATGCACAGATGTTTGACATCAGCTGGTGTCAAATAAAAGGCTGGCTCATCCCTTTCACTACATTTCCTCACTCAACCCAGATGAATGTGTAACTACACGTAAATAATCGCATGTTCATACATCACATTACACAGCGCAGAGACAAACAGCTTGTCCCAGCTTGTTTTTGTAGACTTGAAAATAGCATGATTGCCTTGATCTACTATTTGACAGCTTTTGAGCACTATTTTATGGTAATTTATACTGTAGGTCCTAAATGTGTATGTCCTTGGTACTTTTGTACCAAGTTGATAAAAAAAAAAAAAAAAAAAAAACCGGCTATGAAAAGCAGCTGCCCACTTGAACAGTCAAATGCTGTTCTTGTACTTAATGCTTGCTGAGATATTACTGTAAACACAGTTTGCTCTGTCTCAAGTGAATGTAAACACACAAGTAAAAAAAAAGAATATCAGTTCAAATATCAGATCTGTGCAGTCTTGCAGCGTCAATGGCGCCTAATAGACCTGTCGCTGTCTATTATGTCAAACTCTAACAGTATTAAGTCAGTATTCATGTCTTATAATACTGAATAATCATGTGTTGAAGACAGTGCCCATAATATGCAAGTACATTGTACAAATTTTACATTTTATTACTTTTTTTTTCCAGAATGCTTACTTGAATACTTGATACTGCTGTCAGATACCTTGTTGTGAAAATATTTGTTGTATGGTTTGTATTTTGTTTCTTTGATCATTATTTTACTACCAACTATTTTTTTTGAATAGTTACTTGAATAAACTGAAGCAAAGTTATTAAATATTATTATTATCATCAGCATTAATAATAACAATAAAATAACTGAAGGCTATATCTCATCCTTGTAATTTTAGTATAATTTTAATATCGTACCTATTATAGTTTAATATTTTGAATTTTTTTATTTTCAGTATACATTTTAATTTTAGTTTAAGTTTTTGTGATTTTGTGTGTTTTGTCATTTTTATTAGTTATTGTTTATTTTATTACTAATTTTACTAATTTTTATTCCAGTTTGTTTTTTTTTTAAATATTTTATTTCAGTAAACATTTATATTATTTCAAGTAACAAAATATGTTTTTTTTAAATAAAAACTGTGTCAGCTTTAGTTAACTATAATAGCCCTCTGTCTTATTTCTTTAATTTTTTAATATTTATATTACTATATAATTTCATATAGTATATAGTGCATTGTGGGATTGAATGAGTGCACTCGATATCGTCCACTATGGTTTCGGACACTCCTACAAATGGCTGTCCCCTCAAATAGTGCCCTATTTAAAGGATTAGTTCACTTTCAAATGAAAATTAGCCCAAGCTTTACTCACCCTCAAGCCATCCTAGGTGTATATGACTTTCTTCTCTCTGATGAACATAATTGGAGAAATATTAATAAATATCCTGACGCATCAGAGCTTTATAATAGCAGTGAACAGGGTTCTGGAGTATGAGCTGAAGAAACTGCATCCATCCACATCCATCCATCATAAACGTACTCCACATGGATCCGGAGGGTTAATAAAGTCCTTCTGAAGCGAAGTGATGCGTTTGTGTATGAAGTCAAATATTGAGCTTCCGCTAGACCGCCTTCCGTATTCAACGTACGAAGAAAGCGTAAAACTCTTGCAGTTCAAAAAGCTTACGCTACATCCTACGCCTTCCCTATTCAACTTACAGAAAAAGCTTAACTGACGCAACACCAGTTTACACTTTCTTCGTAACTTGAATACAGAAGGCGGTCTGGCGGAATCTAGATATTTTACTTCATAACTTGTTAAATATGGATTTTTTTCCCCACAAACGCATCGATTCGCTTCAGAAGGACTTTAATAACCCCCGGAGCCATGTGGAGTACGCGTTTATGATGGATGGATGCAGTTTCTTCAGCTCATACTCGTGAACCCTGTTCACTGCCATTATAAAGCTTGGATGCGTCAGGATATTTATTAATATTTCTCCGATTATGCTCATCAGAAAGAAGAAAGTCATATACACCAAGGATGGCTTGAGGGTGAGTAAAGCTTAGGCTAATTTTCATTTGAAAGTAAACTAATCCTTTAAGGGTATAGGGGGCAATTTCGGACACAGCCCAAGACCTGAAATGGATGTGTCAGACTAAGGATGCGCAGTGTTGGGGGAATGTGGTTGGGAACCCCTGCTCTATAGGACATTCATTTTTGCTGGGGTATCGAAATTGGTATGGAGTCATCATGAGATTTTGGTACTGATAACTGAAATGTGGTGACAACACTAGCTCACAAATCACATATTCACAGTGAAGCTCAAATGAGAATGAGTTGCTTTCCAAGTCACTATTTGAGAAGACACCTCTTAAAGCCTCTTAAACCTCTGACCTGAGGGGTCGCTCTGTCTGTCACCCTTTAGACACTTGTACAAGTTAGGAATGTCTTTGGGGCCACAAGCAGCCAGTGACTAGCAGGCAAAATTACCCAGCTGTAATGTGGCGTGACCGCCCGTTGGCTCAGTGTGTGTCATTCAATAGCCTTGATTGTATTTGGTGCCTGAGGAAGGACTGATTTAACAGCGCTTACAATGCTCTGATTCTTACCAGAGCAGCACGCCTATATTTGTACATGCCCTGATTATACTCTACTGACATGCAGGCCCCCAAGACAACTCCCAGCATCTCTCTCTCCAAATTTCCTCCCCAAGATCTATAACTCTACTTTAAGTGTTTTTTCCTCCTTTCCGCGCTCCAGTCTTGTCATATCAGCTCTGCCTCAAACAGAGAATTCCATTTTCATTTTCTGCCTTGTACAATGTACAATCAATTATCTGGAGAGGCCTTTCAAATTACACAACATACCAGACAGATGAGCTAGGCATGCAGCTGGAAAAGAACCTACAACAGCCCTTTTTGTTTCCACACTATAACCTATTACTCATTTCATGTGCGGTAGAAATGAATATGGACTGCCTAACGGCTTTGAAATGTGTCTAAATTTGACAATTCGAGAGAAATTTTCAAACAGCCCTTTCATCTTCTCTGTAATCATTTGCTTATTCATGTGAAAATAATAACTCAATTTTCATTCCCTTCCACAGCCGCACTCTCCTTTTTCATATTTACGCTTAACTGGAGAGACATTTGCAAATCACCATGGATTTATTGGCTTTTAAGGATAAAAATAAGCCCACGGTTTCTATAAGAACAAAACCGTGGCATGCAGTGCATATTGGTTTCTAAGATGTGATAGGAAAACATTTCCACCACAGCTGCTCTGTGCACAAAAGGTCTTGTCGTTAAAAAAAGGGAGCACTGTCATGATTTCCCCCACAATTCATCTCCTTCAAATTGATTTGTGAATAAAACTCAGAGGCAGCTTATGGAAAAAGGAACTGTACGGGAAACCTAATGCTCTGCAGTCCAGAGATTCACTGAAAATAACAGAATCGGGCACAGCATATAAATCGCCTGGAGTCAGTTAGGCAGACAAATAGCATTTGATTTCCATGCTGTTGTACAGCGGTCAGAGCTTCCAAATCAGCCCAGATAATTATGTTAAAACCAGCTGCTCCTGACAGTGCTATTCTCACACGTTTGTGACAGCTTTTTTGTTGAGGAGAGGAAAGGCACCCAGCCTGAAGTGGTCTGTCATGGTTCCAACCAAATTTTAGGGACCAGGCACGTATTGTATTTGTATTATTATTCTGAGTTTCTGCATTTGACTCTGTGACAGCCCTAAGAAACCTACGGTAGAAATTTGGCACGCTGGGCAGGAAGAGCGTCAATATGCCTAGGGCCAATTTTGGTGCAAGTCAATCAAACTCTCTAGTGCTATAACCAAACAATTGTGCTATTGGTGTGCATGACACTGTAAATTATCTGTGTGTGTTGCTTTTAAACAGGTTAAACACTCAAAGACTGACCAGCTCTGGGACTTTAGCTGAGACGTCCTTTTCACTCCGAGGCACCGGTTTTTGTTCATCCTTAGGGCGCTTGATGGCCATCATCTTTGTTTTGACAATGCCCTCCTGGGCACTGCCCTCCTGTTTGCGGGGTTTGACTGGCGGAAGGGGTTTGTCCTCCTCTCCTTTTGTAAATCTCTCATAGGGTAGGATGAGTCTGAGGAAAAGGAGGAAGTGATACAGGTTAGTGGAATCAGACTGATTCATCATCTGTTTGCACTTCTATTACTTTACACAATCCTATCTTCTTCTTCAACTGATAAAAATAATTGTTTCCTGTACTAATGCATGTTATGAAACAAAAAGAAATGTGTCTCCTTTCTGTGAACCGTAATACCGAAAATGTTTTTGATCACAATAGATGGCTGTTTCTTCACTTTTGGCTCTATGGACTCCCTTAAAACACCTTTTAAAACTCATTTGTTTATTTTATTTGTAAAATTTACTTATTTTTAACCAACATGAACAAATGTAATTCCCACAATATCTCAAATCTATGGAAGCTTGTTTCTGCCACACACAAAAAAACCCCCAAAAAAACAAAAAAAAAACCTAATTGCGTAAAATGACTTTTTATCTCACATTTCTGACTTTTTTTTCTCGCAATTGCAAGTATGCATCTCACAATTCTGACTTTTAAACTCACATTTCTGAGAAAAAAGTAAGAATTGTGAGATGCAAACTCTCAATTGTGAGAAAAAGTTTTTTTTATTTAATTGCGTGATATAAAGTCACAATTCTGACAATTGCGAGTTTTTATTATGCAATTCTGACTTCACAAGTCGCAATTCTGACTTTTTTTTCCTCAGAATTGTGAGATATAAACTCACAATTGCATCTTATCAAGTCAAGAATTGTGAGATATAAACTAGCAATTCTGAGAAAAAACGTCAGTCTTTTTTCCCCTCACAATTGGACATTATAACGCGCAATTGCGAGAAATTCTGAGAAAAAAAAGTCAGAATTGCGAGACTTAAACTTGTAAACTTGTAATAGTTTATATCTCGCAATTCTGGAAAAAAGTCAGAATTGTGAGACAAAAACTCGCAATTGCGAGAAAAAAAGTCGCAATTACCTTTTTTATTTTTATTTCATGGCAGAAACAAGCTTCCATACAAATCACCATTCAATATGTAGAAGAAATTACATTATAAATGTCTTGCTATGGCTAATTTCATAGCTAGCATTTAAATATAAATATTCATAATAAAATATTTTCATTGATTCATTGATTTTTCATGTCAGAAATGTTCTTCACTGACACTGTGACACTGCTGGAAATCAAGTAATTTGTCTTTAAAAAACAGACAAAAATTGGGGTTGTGGTGGAAATGGCGTCTCAACTTTGTATACAAATCATTTTCACACAATAATGATTGAAATTGTTTGTTTACTTCATTCTTTGTTTTGATTATCATATTTAAAAAGATAAAATAAATAGTTTTAGCGTAATATTTTAAAGTTGGCATGAAACGGAAATTTTATCCAATTTTTTAAATGCGTGTTATTGATCTCATTGTGAATTATGTATGTTTCATTTTTTTTTTGACCTCATGAATTTTTCTTTTTCAATAGTCTGTTACACTCAGATGTACATCACAATATAGAAGAAAAGATGAAAGATCAGTTTCTACTTTCGTTTCATTGCCACTTTAAGATTGAAACTCTGGGTCTTGGTCAAGGGTAAAACAATAACATTTATAAAAAGGCCAAAATAAATAATAAGGTCAAGGTAAAAGTTTCCAAGACAGTTTAAAGTTAAAATTTGTTAGTGTTAGTAGAAAAATCAGCAAATGGGACATAAAAGTGCTGTAGATGAAGGAACACCCAGCTATGAACACTTGAATGAATGATTACACAAGCAAATGCCTAACCACAATGAGGCAAACAGGGGACAAATTGTGGATAATGGGCTTGATCCTAATGAAAATGTACCTTTTTTGTAATGCACCACATCATGTCAGATCAGCACCATCCAGAAAACTAAGACAGAAGACTAATGAAATTAAAGCCAAGATGACAGCAGATATGAAATTATGATTTACTTGAGAATGTTATTGGGGATGGAGGTACACAGCAACATGCCTTTCTACTCTTGTAGCTTGAAGTTTTTATAATGTGTCTGATGTGATTAATGAGTCTGGCTGGGAACTGTTGAAGGCATGCGGAATTATAAATATCTACTCTAATACACCAGCTGTAATCCAAATACAGTACATTTCACATATAGTGCATCACGATACACAAATGCAAAAAAAGAATACAAACATACGCTAAATGCGAGAGATTGCTCTATTACAATTAAATTATTATAGTTTTTGGTGTTTTTTTTTTTTTTTTTTGGCTACATTTTCTCTTCAATTCTCTTTATCATTCTCTCCATTATTGTTTAATAAGATCCAATGGTATTTCAAGAGGGATTCATCTCCACTAGTTTGTAGCCGTGTGTTTACTCAACGCCGGGATGTTCGGGGCTCTCAGAGGCGGGCAGCACTGAGCATGCTCAGACAGGGGCTGTGCGGGAATACTATGCCGGCTGAGGTTTGGCGGCCAGCCAGCAGCAAAGCTAAGCAGGAGCCCAGAGGGAACATTCATCTTCAGATCCCATTACCAAAAGAGTTTAAACATGTTACAGCTGCTAAAAGTGGAAAACGGCTCGGTCCGTGCAGTCAAATCAAAATAGCAGGCAGCTGCCAAATACCTGATTCCCACTGTAATGTTTCACTTCATGTTTACATAATGGAGGTATAATAATGCACACAATGACTTATCTTGTTCACAGCTAATCCTCAGAAATCTCCCTCGTCTGGAACTAAAGCAGTTTTTTTCAAACCCCCATAGAGTCCTTAGTGAGCTTTAAGCTGGTCTTATGACAGCCTGATTTTAAACTGAGTGCAAAAAACAATGTTATATTTACCTAATATTCTCTTTCGATTGGTGGAGGGATAATTGGTATCAGATGTGATATTTTAATTTGCCTATTTATGTCTGAGTACTTTTTTTTTATGTGAGAGAGAGTTGAGATAAAATGGAAATAGCTCTTCGTCACAAGGTGAGAAGTCAAGGAATAAATCATGACGAATATCCCCACTCATTCTCGCCACATGGCCTTTTATGGGAATAAAAAGTCACCATTCCCTTCCCATTTCAGTTCACAGAGGGAAAAAAAAAAAAACTGTAGAAAATCTTTCCTTACAAGTTAGGCCGTGGAGTGTTTCCTCAGAGGAAAATGTTTTTAAGAGGTTGAGGGCGTCTGTGAGATTTAAATTTTTGTTATTTTCATTGAGCTCTGCAGCTGGCAGATAGACAGTATGAAACTGTATGAACGGCTGTATGAAACTCCGTTTCATACAGCCGGTAAAGGGCACAATGCCAAGAACAGGAAATATGCAATTAAACATCCCTTTATGAGAGAGAGGGAGATATAACAAAGTAAACACAAAGATTTCGTTTTAACATTGGTAGGGATCCAGATATATATACTGTGTGTGTATGTATATATATATATATATATATATATACACACACACACACATTGCACATTTTGCAGTCTTTATGTATTCAAGGTTTTCCTTGCCATTTTTTAGGGTATTATGGCTGGATCGATACCAAAATGTTGGCTTGGGTACAATACCAGCCCTCTGGTCCCTCTGTATTGATCCTAAAATGATAACTTAGGCAACAAATAAAAAGCCTCAGGTGACTGATAAAATAAAACATTTTCAATAATATGTCATCAATCTCAACATTTTTTTTTTTTTTTTTTGCTGATCTTTTTAACCCTCTGGTGCCCTTCGCGTGTCGGTCAAAAATGGCCATTTTTTTTTATTTCAATGAAATGAATGTACTATATTTTAGTTCAATAATGTTTTTTTTTTTTTTTTTTTTTTTTTTATAAATATTTTGTATTTTGAGGGGATTTTATGGTACTAAATTATATTTTCGCTGTAGTTATAACCCATTTATTCACTTTTTGAGCATAGACCTGAAAATGAAATTTCCAAATTAAACTTTTGAATGCTTTAGAGCACAGACTTAATTTTGATCTCTTTTCAAAGACGACACTTGGCAAATTATTGTTGAAGTGAAAAAAGTTTTAAAAAGTTAAATTAAAAAAAGTTACAGAATTATACTGTTATAAAATTTTTTTATATATATATAAAAAAAAACATTTTACTCTGTAAACTGTTAGAAAATCGAAGCCGTAAATCTAAACAACTTGTGTTCCAAATTTGAGCCTGATATCTCAAAAAATGAGCTTTCAGTAAGATTTTGTTTGGCCGCAGTGCCAAAAGTTTTCACTAGATGAAATTCATCTCCCATTCATTTCCAATGTGGTCATTTTTGACCGCGAGGAGCACAAGTGCGACTGTTTTTTTCATGACAATTTAACCTCTTCGAATCATGTCCATGTTTTTTTTTTTTTTTTTATTTTCAACAAGTTTCGTACCTTTTTTGTTACCACTTAAGCATGCAACACGTGATCTGCATATATATCTACCAGCTGAGAAAATGAAATGTGGAAGTATTTGAAATTTGCTTAAAGGTACACTATGTAACTTTTGGCCCTCTAGCGGTTAAAACAAAACTGCATGCATTTTGCGAAAGAGCGTTGTTTTGGTTGCGCTTCAGCTCTGTGTGACTGTGCGAATTAATATGGCAATTTATCTGTTCAATAACATACAACATTTTACAACATTTCAAATCCCTCAGTTCTCACCATCTCTGAAAAGCCAAGCTAATGTTGATTCTTGTTTTATTACGAGCTTTGTCACATTCTCTTTTTGATTGTTTATATTTTTTCTGCATTGTTGCCTATATCTTTGTATGCAATGAAGTATAAAACAATGTCATTTGACAGTGAATGCATGAAAACATGATACACAATAGTTATATTACATTCAGTAGTTAAATTACATGCAATCCCAAAAAGCTGCCAGACAGAAAGCACATCAAGGACAGGATGTAGGTGTTGCAAGAAAAGACCAAGACCACTGACAGGGCCGGCCTTCAAAAAAATAAACAAATGGAAAAATGAAAATGCACCATTTTGTCACAAATGGTGTGGTGGGATACATTTCCCTGGGAAATGAACCAAGAACCTCCTTGATGGTCTAAATGTGTACTCACTGTGGGAGTACAAAGAATAACTTAAAGTGCCACAAGAGCGATCCATTTACAGGACTATTTCCCCTCATGTGGCTGGAAACGAGGCTCATCCCCCTTCCTGTCCCTATTCCAAACATCTCTACAAAGAATGAATACATCCGTGAACCTGAGTTTAACTGAAAAGGACTGCTGCCAGTAATGTACGAGTGTCATGCTGAGTTTTCTTCCCCATCAGATTTCACTTGTCAGTCCATTACAACTGTCCAGAGCTTCATTGAAGACAGACTACTTCTGAGACCATGGGATTCCTTTTTACATTGTTTTTTTTTTTCTCTCTCTTCTACAAAAACAATTGACTGTGTAATTATATTTTGGCTCAATAAAAACCTAATATCAGGCAGATTTTTTTTTTTATCAGCAAACAGATAGATTTTAACATTCACAAAAACATTTGCATCCCCTTTTAGAGCAGCCGCAAAGTCATGAAAACGAATCAGGCCACAGTTCGAGAGCTGTCTGTAATCATAAGCTCTGCTGAAGTTATTTTAGTTCCTCTATTCAGCGCACTGACTGCAATGGTTCATTTTTAGGCCAGATCAACATGTTTCGCAGCCTCTGGCTGGGCTCAGGTGTTCTCAAAGCGTCTGTCTCAGAGCAGCCCGCTACTGTGATGGAGCAGGAAGCGGCTGCTTATTTATATGAGGGCTCAACATTTACCCAAGTTCACCTGCAGATTTAGATGTGCATATACTCACATACGTATGCCACTTTTCAGGCTTCCTATTATGGCTCCATCAGAGAAAGCAGATCAAGGATGGAATATTAACAGGGTTTATATATTAGAAAATTATACTTGATGCGCTGCAAAGGTACTGCAGCCACATTTTCTCTGGCAAAAATAAAATGATTTTATTTATGAATATGTTAAATAAGCATGAAGATTTTGAATCAAAATTAATTTTTTTTTTAATATTTTTATCCTTTTTTTAATCTGTGAAAATTTTTTATTAAGATTTTTAATGTTTTTATATTTTTTTGAAATTTTTTTTTTTTATTCCAATTTTTTAATTAACCATGAAACATTTGTTTTCAGGATTCTTTGATGAATTGAAAGTTCAGAAGAACAGCATTCATTTGAAATAGAAATATTTTGTAACAATATAAATGTCTTTACTGTCACTTTTGATCAATTAAAGGGATAGTTCACCCAAAAATGAAAATTCTGTCATTAGTTGAACCTAGAAGATATTTGGAAGAATGTTTGTAACCAAGCAGATCTCGCCCCCCCATTGACTACCATAGTATTTTTTTTCCTACTATGGTAGTCATTGGGGGCGAGATCTGCTTGGTTCCAAATATCTTCCTCTGTGGACAACAGAACAAAGAAATTTATACAGGTTTGGAACAACTTGAGGGTGAGTAAATGATGACAGAATTTTCATTTTTGGGTGAACTATCCCTTTAATGCATCCTTGCTGAATAAAAGTCTTTCTTACCCCACACTTTTGAATGGTAGTGTATCATATTTACCACAAAAATACTAAGCAGCAAAAACTGTTTTCAACATTGATAATAATAAGAAATGTGTCTTGGGCATCAAATCAGCATATTAGAATGATTTCTGAAGGATCATGTGACACTGAAGACTGGAGTAATGATGCAAAAAATTCAGCTTTTGCCAGCTTTGAATAAATTACATTTTAAAATATATTAAAACAGAAAACAGTTCTTTTAAATTGTAATATTATTTCACAATATTACTACTGTTTCTACTGTATTTCTGATCAAATAAATGCAGCCTTGATGAGCATAAAACCATAATTCTTTAAAAAACATCTTAATGATTCCAAACTTTGACTGGTAGTGGATGCCCTCAAATTAAGAAAAGGAATAATAAGGAAAGACCATCAGTATATTTACGTTCTAAAGTGGTGCGAAATCTAACTTTTAAAGTGCATGTAAACAAACTATGCAACATGCTGTGCTTGTTTGTTGCAGATCCTCTGCCATTTTTGCGAAAATAGCTGTTAGAGAACTTTTGTGTCCTTGAGCAAAGTACTTACCCCAGATAATAAAGTTCAACTAAAAAACTGCCTGAACAAATGAATCATTAATTTCAGAAAACTAGACCTGGGTTATGTGTCACCTTGAGCCTGTTCAAAAGAATCTTACAGACCGTCAAGGCAGCGAAAACATTTCTAGGGACAAGTACTTTTTTATAGCCTTTTAAAGTGCTGCAATTAATATGAACACCTGAATTTGTCCACAAAAAATTTAGTCACAAAGTGACTTTGCTGTGCAAACTGCCTCCTTGTCATTAATTCAGATGCATAATTGCTTTACAAATCGTGAGGAGAATAAAGCTTCCTTCATAATGTGGGCAGATAAGGGCATCATCACAGAGATAGCAGCCTGCTGAAAACCACAACGGTGCGCCCGTACGCTTTTGTCTGCGTGCACTTCTCTCTGCTGGGAAGACTGCTGAGTGGGTAATAAGATTGTGTTGCAGCATCTCTCCAGCCCCCCCTCTATCCTTATATAACACTAATTTCCATAATAAGCAACTCAGAGAACGCTGGACCGTTAAAATTAATCATACTTAAAGAACGCAACAATTATACAAAGACCAGCATTTATGCTCCGCTGAGGTGCTGTTTTTCCTGCCACCCTTGCCCGGGGATGTGTTCCACATAAGAGACGTGGGCCACTGGAAAGTGGTGCTTATAAAAATCAAGTGGGGCGAAGAGTAAATGCAGATGTGATCGTGGTACCGGAGGCCCAGCTTACGTAACTGTTACTGGAAGTTGATGTAAACGATGAGCGGTGTATTATTTGCTAGCAGGGTGCTGTAGGAGACACATTAGAAGATGGTAATCTACAGTTTGTGTTTTGCAATTTCCTGTGCAGCGGTGGCTGGTGGGATTATGGAGGAAGAAGCTGTGTTGAGGTCAGTGGGGCTTTCCTGCACAGAGAACTGGCATTTCTGCATGTAATAGGGGAACAGTAAGGGCCCCGTTCTTGCCAGCCTTACAACTTAATTTTCTGAAACCTTAACCGCAACCACATGACCAGGGCGGAACCGAAAACCCTGCAAGCTTGTGCCTGAGGACACTAAACTTGGTCAATATTAGACACCGACTAGTATCGAGGCTGTACGCAGCTGTATGCAATTGCACAGATGGATGGTATTGAAAAGACACCTTTCTAAATTTGTTCGACAGACTTCATTACAACAACCAGCTGAATTACTCTAAATATAATGGCTGTAGCTGTGGTGTGAACAAACTACTTAGAGTGAAAATTGTTCTTGAGACTTAATAGAGTTTCAGTTGTGTTCATTTAAGTAGCAGCTTTGTTTCTAGAAGTCCTTAAGAGAAATAAAAATAGACACAAATGAGTCAATTGTCGACATACAGTAGGAGTATAGAGCTATAAAATAAACTAGCTCAAATCATCATTATTTTTTTCAATTTAAATTGAATAATTATTTCAATATTTCAATTTATTGAAATAAAACACGGGCTCACTGGAAAAACGTGTCTCTACCTACATTTTTGTCAATACCGATGTACTTTGTACATACAATTCACTGCAGCTTCCAGCTGAAATCATCACTAGTAGCTTTAAAGGGTTAGTTCACCCAAAAATGAAAATTCTGTCATTAATTACTCACCCTCATGTCGTTCCAAACCCGTAAGACTTTCGTTCATCTTTGGAACGCAAATGAAGATCTTTTTGATGAAATCTGAGAACTTTCTGTCCCTCCATAGACAGCCTATGCAATTGCAACTTTGACGCTTCAAAAAGTTCTAAAGAGATTGGAAAACTAATCAGCAAACATAAACAGAAGCTCAACCGAACCTAATAACGTGCGAGAACCAATGAGATTCATTCTCGCATGTTACGCAGAACGTTTGAGCTTCTGGAAGAGGTTTGTTTTCGCACGTCATTCAGGTTCAGTTCAGCGTCTGTTTATGTTCACTGATCAATGTTTATATGCGAGTAAAAAATGCAATAAGCCCCAAGAAGCCGTGGTTTACAGTGAATTTATAACAGCTAAGGGGCGTTGTTGGGGCCTAAAAACCCCTTAGCTGTTATAAATTCACTGTAAATCACGGCTTCATGGGGCTTATTGCTTTTATAAAACGGTTACCACACAATACAAATATTAAAGCCAAAAAATATGTATCAATGCAACTTTCATGAAGTAAAATCATTAAAAGGCTTCCTTCCACTGGAAAAAATAGTCCCTGACTGTGAACAGCAACAGAAGTTACATTTATTACGCCATTAGATGGTGGAAAAGATTGTCTTTATGAGTGAGTCACTCAGTTGCAAAGACTTTTATATTGAAACTTGTTGTGAACACAGAACAAGACACAAATGACAAATGCTTTGACTAGCGCTGTCAGTATTAGCAGGGCACGGGAAAACCCATTAAAAGTTAAAAGGACAAGATCGCAGCAGACATTCAAACAGATTTTACACTTGGTCACTTGATATCTCTCTCACAGTACTCTTCTACATAATGCAGTAAGCTTCAATGAACGAAATCAATAGAGAACAAACATATGTTTACGTTGCTAAGAGTGGTTGCTAAGACAGACGCAGCAACATACACATTCAGTGGCGCAGCGATTCTTATGTAATGCGGTCAGCTGTATGTTTACAGGAATTTTACAACGGCTTTGAACGCGGCTCAACCAATCAGAATCAAGGGCCGGAACTATCTGTTTTATAAGCCTAAATTAAATCTGTTTATCATAAAAAGAGAAACCATTTTTGAAATCATTTCATTTTTCAAATTGGGAGAGTTCATATTGAAATCTCTGACTTTTGATTGCAGACTTTGGAAAATTTCCAATCTAAGAACAGTTTGAGACTTTGAGAAACAAGCGCGATATTATTGAGTTACTGTAAGGGAACCAAAAGTGTAATTTAATTTCTGCAAAATTTATCGCCAGTATATATAAAGATGTTCTCAGAAGAGTGAGTCATTCAGGCTGGGAGATATTTTTCTCTTTTCTTTCTAACTTGTAGAGCAAATGACTAATATTTAACACGGCACTCCTGTTCCGCTATTAGAACAACATCCCGCAATCAATACTCCGGTTTCCTCTGCCCACTGAAAGAGCTCATGCACAAATAGCTCTGTTGATTTACATAAGCATTACATAATCCAATAGACTTGCATTTGAAGAAAACATTTGGACATCCAGTGTTGCCATAGCGACAGTAAAATATACAAGTACAAATGTATCAGAAATACAGTGCGAGTAAAAATATACCAGTGTATCAAATTATGTAAACTGACACTTGATAGACGTGGGTGGCTTCAAGTTTTAAACAAGTATTAAATCATTATTAAGGTGATTTGATTCCAGGAAATTCCAGTGTATAAAGTCTCACAGCACAAAAATAAATATGACAGAGGCATATTCGGGTGAATTTCATGAAACCTGTCAAGAATGTCCAGGTCATATTTTTATTGTGCCGTGTACAAAGATAAAGAAAGCCTATTTTAGGACCATTACTTTTTTTGCATTGTGACATTTTCATCACAGTTAAGCATTTCTTCTCCACACTATTTTTATTATTAGTAATGGAAAAAGAGATATCTTTATTGAGCATTTATTATTTGATTAATTAATTTATTTTCATTACATATTTATGTGTCATAGTAGAATTTGATGAAATTGATGAACTTTTTACTAGCAATTAGCAATGAAAATAACCAAATAAAATCATGGTGATTAAAGCAAAGAAGTAAAATGATCAATTTGTGCAAACTGCAAAATATCTTAAGAGTGCTATTTATAGACACCAATTTTCCTTTTTGATTTTAGGGCAAAATGTGACCTTGATCTTTCTTTTTCAGAGATTTTTTTCCCCCAACGTTGTCGTGTCATCATTTTCTTAAGATTAATTTTTCTACAGGCTCAGCACTGTTCATGATGCACTTCTGCTTCTTAGTCACAAGATGGCGTAATACCCAGCTGTGACAGGCCCATGAAACAGGAAGTAAAACATTACAAAGAATCACAACCTCAACTGTTTCAAGTCTATTTTTAGCATGTTTGTCTTTGAATGCTCTCGCTCACATTGAGACGCTCTCATCTCGCTCGGCACCCCTCAGGCCACATACCGAAATAACTAAGACAAATGGTTGTTGACATCAACAATTTCATTTTCTCATTCATCTCATTCCACCGCTTTGGTGCTGGGGAGACGTGCCCGGGATCCGACATTACTGCTTATTAAACAAGCCGTCTGATGGAGCCTTAAGTTTACTTCCACAGAAGTGGCCCTAATGAGTGCTTGTCGAAATGCCACGAACCGTAAATTCTGACCACAGCCGCAGTAGACAACACACACAGCTAGATGGCAGTTCAGCAGGTTTCCGATGACAAACGAATGTTAAACAAACAACCAGAGGCCTGTTATTGGACATAATAGAGGTTACGGCCGAGAAAACCGACCTCAAACCAGCACGTTCATAATCACATCTGTACGAGCTGGGATTGAAGGGGGAATAATTTGAACTTTTTCTGCTTTTCTCCACAGGGGAAAACTGTGAATTAATCATAGAGACAGACTGGGAGAGAGAATGTGAGGCTGTGTGTGTGAGTGTGTGTGTGTGTGAGAGAGAGAGAGAGAGAGAGAGAGAGAGAAAAAGTCATTGTTCCCTAAGCTACGCAGGATGCCTGAAAGGTTTTGTTGAGAAGTCGACCCTTGAACTAATCCAGATTCACACAGTTAAACAGCGAGGGGAAGGAACGCCAAAGCAGGCCTTTTGTCATTCCTGGCCTTTAGACCTTAAATTACCTCACTCACTCCCTTCAGGCTAAAACCCATTAACTTTCAAAAGCCAGCTTTAATTATTAAACACTCTAAATAATGCGCAATGAGAGCCGTGTTTTTGTAATGTATGTGGTTTGTACAGAGACATCCTCCCTGCAAAATATTTTATTGTTGGAATTCGTTCTGTGATGCGGCTGAAATGAAAGCCACATTCCTGGGTAGTGATTTAAAGACATTAAATTAGAGGCCTGAGCTTGAACGCGGCTCAAACTTCAGCCCAAGATAAACACAGCACTTATTCTCTCAGTACAATGTGAAGTGATAAAGCATAAATAAGCCATACATGGAAAAAGAAACTACATCAACATGGTGGTTGTTCCAAAACAAAGCCTTAAAAAAAGCTTTTAAACTCCACATTATAAATACTTGGGGAAACGGAGCGTGCAGCAGTACAGCAGCAGATCCTTAAGAAATGTCTAATATGGGTCAGTGACACAGTGCAGACTTTCCAAACTTTGTAAAAACTTTGTTGTCAGTGTCTTTAAGAAAAATTACCACATTGTTAGACTGTTTTCCAAAGGCCAAAGTATACTTTGGCTGTCTGCGCACCATCCACATGACGTAATTTTCGTCAACAGGAGAGTCCGTGGACGTTGGCACACACCGTCCATGTGCAGCCTAATTTTTGAGACCGCGCGGACAGTCTGCGTACAACAGCGCATGTGCGAGTCAAGTGAGCACTTGAAAACAAAATCCACTAGATTGTGTGCATGCGCCGAATGAGTCTTTCCGCGCTCACGGCCAAAGGAATATACTTTCAAAGGCTCATGCGCTCAATAGTGCGCGAGACGGAGTGGAACATGGAAAATGTAGTATACCCGGGCCTTAAGGCTGCACGATATATTAAAACCATTTAAAAATCATAATATAGCATAGTGCTATTGTGAAATTACAAATGCTGCGATTAATTAATATATGCACTGTGGGTTTCAGAGTGAAGTGCGACCCTTTAATTATTTACATGCGCGCAGGTTACGTGTTTCTTCCAGCATCTCAAAACGGCTCCGTTCACAGTAAATGCTACCCCTTACGAATAGTAAACCACATTTTTTTGTTAGGACTACACCACTGGTCCACATGTTCCTGTTCAAGAAATTACAGTGGCTGTAGCATTTCTATTGTAAGGAAGTGGCCAAATATTAAAGATTAAGTGGACATTTTAATTAAATGTTGTTTGGCCAATATTAAACAAGGATTTGATGATGCTGTAAAGTGTAACAACAACAATCACCAGAACGTTGGCGCCCTCTGCAGGCATTTGTTATAATATGTAATGTACTTAAGTTAATTATGTTTATATTATGTATACTACATTATGTATTTTAACAGTGTTGATACATTATTTTAACCTATTATTATTGCATTATTGTTATTATATATGTATTTTAAGTAATTTCAAAGGCTATTGTTCACTTAGGTCTATTTTTTTTTTACCACACACAAAAAAATCTGATTACTCATTTAATCATCAAAATAATCGACCGATTATTAATTATTCAGTAAGACAGTTAGTAAATGAGTTACGAGTTAACAAATAAATACATTAAAAGCAGTAAGTCTCTTTTCTTCTGTCAATATTGTACTGTACATTAATTTTAACATCATAATAGACAGTGTCAGGTCTATTAGGCTGATCCCAGTGCATAGATTTTGACATAAATCTGTTCATATTTACTTAAGACAAGATGCCTATGTTTACATTAATACCTTGCCAAGACAGCCATGTTGAATCACAGCCACATTATTATGTATATACACATGAGAGTACAAAAGTCAGCCAGTCAGACAACCCTCCGCTGTCGAATCATTGAATAATATTTTAACATGCAATTTTTGTAATAATGAACCTAAGGAGTATTATCTTCATTGAGAAACATTTTTACAGACAACAGACTGGCGCTGGTTGAAACTGTCACGTGTCTTGTTAAAGAAAGAACATGATGGAATCTTAGCAGGGCAAATGAGTCTGTAAATCGACATGCAAATTGCGATGATAAACTAATTAGATCAATCAAGGATTTAATTAGGTTTTGTCAGCTTTCACAACCACAATGTCACACAACCGCTCCTTTCCACTTGGTAAATACAGGCAAATGGTGTAAATACAGATAAACGTCTAATTGTAAATAGATGTGGATCAGTGATTGGCATTTCTAAGAACCCAAATGGTTATCGTCTGACATTCAAGAGAACGCGCAGCAGAGATATTGTTGGATTATGCAGCGCACTTGCTAATGATTTGAGGGATAATAAATGCATACTGCTATTGTTTACTACAGCTGCAGTCTCAAATGAAGCACAGATCTCTCAGGGGACAAAAACAGCTGATGCAATACTCCCTGGGAAAAAGCCTTCCTTCAAAGCCAGATCATTAAACTTCACTTAAAGGGCTTGCATTAAAATCTGTCATACTGGCTAGAGGTTCAAGGATAAGTTCTGTGAAGCGTGACTTGGTTGAATTTAGAGCAAACATTAATTCTGGGGGGGGATACAAAAATCAATAATCAAGAACTGTGAGGTTCTCGCATTGTACTAGAAATCCCACAATGCAATGGCTATGTTTGGAATAGCATACTAACACATACAGTTACCACTCTTAGTATTTCTACCATATGGAGATAGCAAAATGTGCACATTTTCTCTAGGCATGGAATTTGACCAAATTTGCAATGCTGTAAAATGTTTTTTATTTCCAATAAAATCATTGGGTGACTTTCGCTATATTAAATATGCAACATGATACTGCTTTTTAAAACGTTCTTTGTTGCATTATGCATTCACATTGCAGGCAGTATACAGTATTTTTCTGAATGGTATTCAGTAACTAGTAGGTTAGCATTCCATTCCGAGGCAATGAATGCACCTATCAGACATTTTTTATATTGCAAGATAATATTTGTACATGGTACTTCAAATATTATTCAAACATCATGCAAATCTGCATGCATCCTGAATTGCTTAGTTCTGCAGAGCCGAGTGCATTGAGAAACATCTGTAGAGCTTTTTAAAAAAGGGACAGTAGAAATTCACACAACAACAAAATGGACCTCTGCGACAGAGTGACTAAAGTTGCACGACAAGGTTTATGGAATGCTGTTATCTGCAGAGGCATTCATAAGCAGAACATTTTTGGAACAAAGATCTCTCTCTGGGAAGAGGAGGATTAAATAAATAACCAGGGCCAGATTGATCAGTGCCACTGACCTATATAATTAAAAAGCAGAGGGGAGGGGGGTGGAGGGCGGGCTGGAATGCCGCAATCTCTCTCAAGGTTATTGATGTCATATTTTATGACCTAATTTGTAATCTACATTTGATTTTCTTCCCTCACAACATGCATAGTAGCCAAAAGCTAATCAGATAATACAGCAAATATCATTAGCAGCAGTTGGAGAACAGAAGAGAAATGAACATTCTGTGCTTATGCTGTTTCAAACTCGTACAACTTTATTTCTTCTGTAGAACACAAAAGATACATTTTTGAAGAATATCCTGGCTGCTCTTCCTCAGTGAATGACAAAATTGCGAAAAACACATCATAAAAGTAGTCTGTACAACACATGCTCTCTATTTCACGTCTTCCGATGAATAGGCAGAAATGATGTTGTAATTAGGGATGTGTGCAACGACTAATTTCATAAACGTTTAAATGGAAATTTTGCAACCAACTAGTCGACAAGTCTACCACTTGCATGTCCAGCTTTGACGTGCTTCTCGTGTATGATAAGCATCTGTACACATGACGCGTGGCAAAATCGCAAGAAAAGCTTGACGTGTACTGACAAATATGCATTAAGCGTATTCTGTTTGTTAGGATGTTGATACAGCAACTGTTCAAGTGTCACGTAAGTTTCATTCATAATGTTTCTCCTTTAATCCGATATAAAATTTCATACTGTACTGTCCGTCATAACCAGTAGTATAACAAGCCTATAAGCAAACTTAATGGGCTAGTTCACCCAAATTACTCACCCTCATGTCGTTCCACATGCGTAAGACCTTTGTTCATCTTCGGAACACAGATTAAGATATTTTTGATGAAATCCGAGAGGTATCTGACTCCTCCATAGACAATTTAACCACCACTTTCAAGGACCAGAAAGGTAGTAAAGACATTAAAATAGTCGACGTGACTGCAGTGGTTCAACCTTAATGTTATGAAGCGACGAGAATACTTTTTGTGCGCAAAAACAAAAAAAATAACGACTTTATATCAACAGCCGACGTTGTTCACGTGAGCAGCATGGCGCATGCGTGTGATGCGGACGCAGGAGCCGGCCAATAATGAGTTGGCATTCTGACGTAGAACCTGGAAGCGCTGAACGTAAACAGCATATGAGAATGACACAGAAGAGAAGATATTGTTGAATAAAGTCGTTATTTGTTTTGTTTTTGTGTAGGATTTCAATATACTCCCTCACCTGCATCTTCCGAGTGGACATTTCTCTGAATCTACCTCAAATGCCACAGAGAAAACGAACGCAAGCAAAATCTAGGTAAAATTCAATGATTTTGTTTTCTGCTCCAGATACACACTTTTCAAAATAATATATTAATTTTAAAATGTAACATTAACATGATGCTAATTTAAATGTAGCCTTTGTAAAAATATAAAGCAAAACATTAAATGTGCAAAAAAATGACTAGTATTTCCAAGTTAACTAGCAGCAGCAGTATCGTTTAATCGACTAGTTGAATCTCTAGCTGTAATTCATTAATAACTTTACGCTTTGTTTAAGTGTCGTTAACATCAATGGAATCTTTTTTTTAGCACTCATATGATTTTGTAACCCTTTTATTGTGATTTTCTGGAGCAGTTCACATTCACTTTTATCATATGGAAAAGAGCAGCCAGTACATTCTTCAAGATTTCTCCTTTTGTGTACCATGGAAAGAAGAAAGTCATACAGGTTTGTAATGACATGGATGAGAAAATTACAGAATTTTTGGGTTAGCTATTTTAAATATTGATTTTCATTGATTGTATTGAGTTAAAGCCATGCACCGAGTGATCGAAATTCATCTTCATGCCTCATTCATGACTTTACAAGCTCTCTTGTAGTGCCTTCTTTCTAAGATGAGTAATTCCACACAAAGTCAGTTGAGTCGGCTGCCCTTCAAAGGGTGGGGAAGTACTTAACAGAAATCTTTTAAGAACTTATAGTTTACCCTGAGTAGGGAGGGAGGAAAAGAACGATAAAAACACACAAGATCAAGGGATGTTAGGCTTGTTTTGCAGAAGTGAGGCCACTCATAAAAAAGAGAGGGAAAAAAATCATTCCCATGAATATCTTCATTCCCATCTGTGGCCAGGGCTGCACTTGGCAGCGGCCCTGCAAAAGGACTCCGATGAAAAGCCACTTGAATTGGGCTCCAATGAGCAGAGCTTGTAGCCAAACAATAGGTAGCTCGTCCCGAGGCCCGAAACCGAAGTCGAGCTGGGGGGAGCGGCCGCAGATAATGCTGTGCGTCACTGCGGCCGGAACGGCCTTTCATTTGAAAACAACGTACAGAATGGCTTCATTTGCCGGGCAAATTAATTCAATTAATTACTCTTGGTAGCAGCTGCACAAGTGGACACATCAGCACATCCCTGACTGTTTGATCAAGGTTATAACATCGAATTTTGGCAGCCTATTATTCATTGAACAGATACATTATTGCTGGCTATTGACTCAGCACTAAGTCTGACGGTGGAACGCTGCCAGGAACACAATCCCTGCCAACTCCACCTGCTCGGGCCCCACTAAAGCCCTCGATGAGCCAGACGGAAGAAAGAGACATGTCACACAAACCTTAAAGGTCAAAGTGAATAGCTTTAAGAGCAAATACAATAACAGTGTCTCCCCCTGCCTCCGAACCTTTAAGAATAAGCACAAACCCATGCCAAAACCTGCCCTACATGCAGCATTTCAAACAGTAGTTTACAAACACAAGCATGACCACAGTCTTATATCTTATATTTCTTATCTATTTAATTTTATATATTTATAGTAATAATAATAACAATTTCATTGCGTGTGTGTGTGTGTGTATATATATATATATATATAAAATCATGACATTTAAAATATGAATTGCTTATATATTAAATAACCAAGTGGCAATGATTTTGTGGTTATTTTCAATTTTTTTTTCATTTCTTTTTTATTTGCATTTTTGCCCAGCCCTATGTCAGTACATCTGTAAATTAACACAATTATATAGACACTATATAGAAACATTTACTGGTTTGGTGTAGTAACTCACCGATATTCCAGCAACCAAAAATATTTGTCCTGAAAATGATTTTATTTTTTTTGTTTCAGAGGGCCATAATCATTGAAACAGTTATGTTTAATTAGCACTTCTCCAAGGGCACGTTGTTTTGTTTGTGTCAGTCTCTATTTCGTACACACAACATAGTTAGGCTACAACAGGTAGGCTAAACATGTCAGCTGTGTGGACGCTAAAGGGCTGGGCTGATTTCTTGTTTTTAATCGATCTTCATTTTGATGAACTGAGAGTCTGTGCTGTTTTCAAAATACTAAACATTATTTGTACCGCGCCTACCATCCAATAATCGCAATAAGCTTTGTGCTGTTACTTTTTTTTTATATGAAAAAGTCTCAGCTTCCAAATTCTGTCATTCTTTTAACGAAAGGCAAACAATAAATGTAATTTTGGCGCTCTTTAATTTGGCATGACAGATCGCTGTATCTGCCTCAGTTCAAGCGGCAGCGCGATAGAGCTCCACGATTTTGGATAAATTGAGAATCACATTTTTTTGTTTAAAAAAAAAGAGATGATGATTCTCCCATGATTCTGAATAGACAACTAAACAAAATAACATTTAATTTACTAGAGGTTCTGACAAAATGTTAATGGCTGCAGTTTAATTAAAAAAGATTGAATTAATTTGAATTATTAATTATAAGAAATTCAATCGACTGATTCAAAGATTCAATGACTGACATAAAAACTTCACTTGTTTAATTACTGGATGAATCAGCGTTTTTAAACGAATCTCTTTTGAATGAATGATTCAATGACAAATACATTTTTTAACAGTCACTTGTTGCCACCTACTGGTGTAACGATGTAATTGATACAATCTTCATTTGAAGCATCAAGTTAATTTCATAAGGTGATTTGCTCTATTTTGATCGCTCCCATAGTCATCAGTTTTTATATATGCAAACTATAAACTTTTATCTCAGTACTTATGTGATAATTTTAATTATTGTAACAAAAATGATACTGTGTGGTTGAAAAGACTGTTTGTGAAGCTGTTTCATGCATATACATGACAGCAGCATCAACACAGATGTGAACGTTCGCTGTGATTGTACTTGTCAAAGATTTAATAGAAATAGCTGAATCTTGTCATTTAGGAATAAGATCGCATGGGTGTTTGAATCGAGATCTGGATCTTTTGACGATTATCATGCAGCTCTATGTGAACAGATCATATCTTCTGCTTTACTACTAGTTAAAGATGAATGAACATCAGAAGGTGTGTTGAAAGATACAGTACAACCAACCCGATCTCACAGCAATTCGTAGGTATTTTACGAGGTGGCTAATTCGTACAACCTCACTCGTACGAATTTGTAAGTTTTTTTGCTAAATCGTACGTATTTTACAAGTTGCCAAATTCGTATGAATTCGTACGAATGATCTACCCCTAACCCCACCCCTAAACCTACCTGTCACTGGGGTTTAGACAAATCGTATGAATTTGTATGAGTGAGGTATTAGCCACCTCTTAAAATACATACGAATTGGTCGTAAAATAGCGTTGGTACAACCTACCGAAATGTATCATGTCTCGTAGTCGTCAGTGTTTCAACCGCAGAAAGACATCAATAAATCAGCTTGTAAACAATGTCACGTAATGTTACATTTATCTTAGAAAAGCCAATTCAATGACCACAGCTCGATAGTTAGCTATAAAAAAATATCTCTAGAGAGGAGCATTTTGCTAAATATATGCACTATATTACATATTCATTATATAACCCTGTTAGCAATAACTTATTTAATTATGTATTGCAACCGTTTAAATAATTTTATTTTAAAATTAAACTGGAGTAGAAATAATTAAAAAGTTGATATAAAAACTGCCTTGTGTGCAATTTAAATGTTTATATTCAGTAAAAACTTTAATATCTATTTCAGTGTTTCTGTAAATAATTCATTTCAGTGCATCACTAGTTTACTGCTGGGTAATTATATTATGCTGGGTTTGTGGTTATATATTGTGCCAAATAAATCAATTAATCTCAAGGCCAATTCACACCGCACAGACAAACGGCAACAAACAAGTTGCCCGTTGGATTTAGAATTCTAAGAAAAACAACTGTCATATTCACACTGCCCCAATAGACACTGATTGAACATGTTCAGTCGGGTGAAAACAAACCCTGACCAATGCCAACAGACACCAACAGGGGTAACACACTGATCCGACAAAACATGTTTGTTGGTGTTTGTCTGTGCTGTGTGAATTGGCCTTTAAATGAATCATTTGTTACTCACTAGCTGCGTTTACATGGACCCTAATAATCTGATTGTAATCGGACTACTAGCACAGTCGGAATAAAAAAGTCACATGTAACCACATCAATCTGAATGAATTGGCCAAATCTGATTAAAATCCCATTAGTATTGTAAGGGGTGGTTTAAACTATTTCCAATCCAATTGAGAGGACATGTAAACACTTGATTGGATTGAAAACCGAAACTGGAAAGTTCTGCACATTTGCAATGATGTAGAAATGGCATAATGAGGTATGACACGAGGAACAAGCTGTTGTTGTTGTTGAATGAAGTGTCATTCTAAAATTCCCCTTGCACTCATCGTCTGTGAAGTAGAGCAGGACAATGTCCCACTATCGTACTATCGTACATTTCGTACTATCATCCACAGATGCCTTGTTTTGGGTGCAGGAATGGCCGTTTCTACTGCTTGATAAATATGAGCAGCACAGCACAACGGTTCATGTGCTCGTCGTCTCTTAATTAGGACCCGAAATAGATATAAAGTCTGCTCTTTAAAACAAAGAAAAGAAGCAACGTAGGAGAATAGTATGCGCAAACAGCTGGAAACTATGTATATTTGTGCAGTGTCCGCATGTCAAAAAATCAATTCCTATTTGAAGCTTCACATCAACCCGATCACTTTTAGCGTTCATGTAAACTCTACATTCGGATTCAATCATTCCAGTGTCCATGTAAATGTAGCCATTGTCTCATTGTAAGTTCTGGATCCTTAAGTCAAGGAAACCAGAGAAAAAACAACAAAAAAACAAAAAAACATTATGTAGGACAAAGTGATTAAACTTGAGAAAATGATAATTTGGGTGTTCCAAATCTGCAGAAATCTGCTGAGCTTTGTTCGAATTCTGCCGGCACAGCTTTCATGTAGGGCTGCTAATAATATAGGGTGTAAATAATAAAATCAACAGTGTCAGTGTATGTTTTTTAATGGGCACATCCTATTATGCATAAGCATACTAGAGAGCAGACCCACACAGAATTTCACAGAAAAGTCCGCAGATGTGCTACACATGCCTCCCTGCCTCCCGCCTCCTAATTTATTAACTGTTTTGTTCTTTCAGCTACCAATAGAACTTTAATACTCTCAGCATCGTTTAACACATATTACCATATTTAAAATCAATTCCACAGATTCCCCTCAAAATCGGTACAGAAAATGCAATCTGAGCTGGCTAATGAGGAAATGAGAAGACATACCTCTCGTAGTGTCTTCGTGTGCACGTGGCGGCGCTAGTGCTTCCCGGGTTGCCGCCCAGTTCATCGTATACATTTTTCCATTGTCGTCGCGCTGTGATCTGCAATGGGAAGTAGGAGTCCATTATGAGAGACAAAGACGTTCATGTAATGGATGTGTGCATGGAGCAGAAATGAAATAAACACAGACATTAGTATTCCACTATTCATGCATTCAACATGTATGCTCGGCTTTCTTTATTGTTGAGTGATGAAAATAAGAGGGTCACTTGATGCATATAAAAAAAGATCCCGTAAGCTTTATATTATAAATGACACTGAGCTCATGATGTCCCATGCAAGGTCATTAGATTGAGTTTTTGAAATGAAATTGATGTATGCGTACTCTTAACTGAACAGAAAAAAGGAAACACATACCAGATTAACATAATTCACATACACAGTGATTAATATTCATGAGAGACCTTTAGTGCATTCAGTGTACGAGGGTTAAAAGATTTTTAATGGCCGTTTCCCTCAGCTAATGGCTGCCTCTCTCAATAAAATGCATTCCGTGGAAAACCGCATGCATCAAGTGCTGGGAAATTAATGCATGTATGATTTAGGGCCAGTGTATTCACCACAGACTAGTTACAACACAAATAAGTACAATATTCTCAGCGTGTTCCGGAATACAGTGTGACCCAATGTCCACGGAGACCTAATCACTACAATCCACTCGATTGCAGAAACGCTTCAATTAAAATATCGTTGACCATGAGCTGTACTTTCCTTCGGTAACTTGACTCACTGAGTAGGGCATCTGCTGTCTCCTACGGCGTTTAATGAAGCGTTTGCAGTTTTGACAGCATGAGAACAGAATCGCCCCTATGGCCTCTGCTGCCTTCTCTAAACTCTCTCAGTCATAATAGCCCTTGACTGCTGTTTGTTTTAACATCGCCATTGTGTACGAGGCAGGTTTCGAGTCTGGAGTACAGTTGCAGTATTAAAACAGTCAAGTACAGTTCATCCCCAGGAGAAGATCTTTTTGAGAAATGTAAATGTTTCCAATGACATCATGACTCCTCCTGCACAATGATTTTCATTACAGATGTCAGCTGCGTTTAAAGCCAAGCGTTCTGTGGCAAAGAGAATCCGAGCAGCCAGGGGACAGAAAAATGACTGTACGCTTGAGAAAGGCGGGCAGCGGTATCAATACATCGGATGAACAGGGCGAAGGAGCGAGAAGTGGCTTCCTGTTTGCTCTTAATCTAAATAACTTCAGCGCTGATGAATGAATACAGAGTTGCTGAAAATACTGAATAGCTGGTCACATAGAAGGGACTTTAATGTTTTCACCATATTTTAGCAGAGCAGATGTCAGATAAGCTGCCAAGTGAATTCCCTTTATTGTGCAGTTCGCTTGTTGCACAATAATGGTCCCCTAAGAGCCTCAACATGGGTAGTGAACAGGCCCCAACCAATTTCCTCCACCGCAAAAGGGTTACACGTGTTTTCCACTTGTAGATTTTATAACAACTGCGAGCGCTCTGGCCAAATTTGGATCTGAGAGAGTTCCGCATCCAGGCCAGAGTCTAGTAAACACACATTACATGGCAGGCTGGAAAAAAACTAAACTCTTGTTTTTTTTAGGAATCTTTCAGAGCCAAAGGAAAAAGCTTGCTGCCAAAGGCACTGGATTTCAAACAAATTGTGTAAACACTCACCACCTCGTATCCTCCCAGTTTCTGAGCCGCTTGAAACATAGTCCAAAGGTTTACTGTAAGAAGGATAACAAGGATGACGATTAGTTCCACAGGAGAGCACAAGGAAGTTTTTCTATAGGCCGTATTCGGAATAGCATACTACTATACTATTCTTAGTATGACATCAGCAGTGTACACTGCGGTTAGTATGAGAATTTTCCCAAACATGGAACACCCGGATGATCTACTATATGCAAAAATGTGCAGTATTCAGTATGTGCTACTGTATCCCACAATGCAATGCACTAAACTTGATCTTCCATTTCCAGTGTGGTCATTGGACTGGAAGTAATTATACATCCTATTTTACTCATTATTTGATCAGACTGCCCAAAGTTAAGAGAGTTTTACACTAAATTAAATTAAAAAGGGCAAAATAAAGTTTCATTTTGTAGATGATAATTGGATGCCACTCACAGGCAAAAATAATGAGGTCATGTGGCGTCTACTATTTAATAGGCAATTCAAGTCAAGTCAATTTTATTTGCATAGTGATTTTCAGAATACACAGTTTCAAATATTTCACCAAAATGGTAACCCCAAAAACATTAACATACCAGAAACTCTTATAAAAATAAACATAAAAGAACACTAAGGATAGTCTCACAATTTTATCATCTTGATAAAAAAAAAAAAAGAAAAAAAAAATGCATAAAATAACATTTTATTTCAACATTTACTCTACCTAAACAGCCCTGTGCAAAGCCAGATGGGAAGGGGAAATCCTGTTTCTAGTTTTAGCATTTATGTCGTCTCAACTCAAATGGATTAAGTAAAGTGGTTGAAAAGAATTGTGTTGGATTAACTTAATATACTTCAGATTCGGATCGCGTGTCAAAATGCCAAACTGCTGAAATCACGTGACTTTGGCGCTCTGAATCACTGATTCGAAGCAGTGTTTTGAAATCGGCCATCAATAGATATTGTTGAAAAGTCGTTATTTTGATTTTTTTGGTGCATAAAAAATTTTCTCGTCGCTTTATAATATTAAGATTGAACCACTGTACTCACATGAACTGTTTTAAATATGTTTTGAGTACCTTTCTGGATCTTGAGAAGTTCAATGGCATTACTGTCTATAGAGGCCTCACTGAGCCATCGGATTTCATCAAAAATAAATTAATTTGTGTTCCGAAGATGAACGAAGGCCTTGTAGAACGTGTAGAATGACATGAGGGTGAGTAATAAATGACATTATTTTAATTTTTGGGTGAACTAACCCTTTAATATCGTCATGTCTCATTTAGCAGATAAGAGCTGGGTGATAACTTAAGTTTATTATTTTGCAATGATATAAACAATCAAGCAGTTGGGATTTGCTATATTGTACATCTGAAAATGTTATGTAGTATATATAATGCCTACTGTTTCACTACCTACTTTTAAATAATAGTAGCCAGCATATATAGTGTATACTATGTGGTATAAAGTACACTAGCATTCCATTCCGAACACAGCCATATTAACGCACTCTTCAAATAAATCGAACATCAAATAAAAACTGAAACATGACTTGAAACGCTTGTCAACAATCCATACCCCATCGTTTAATTTTCGCCATATGAATGCTAATGCTAAGCGGGGGCCTCTTAGAGAGTGAGCGAGAATGAAAAAAAGATCAAACTAAATAAATTTGTGTCAGTTTAATGAAGCAGAGCTGTGCCACATTTATGTATAAGGCACAGCTGAAATTAATGGGACACTTTGCTGCTGGGGGACTAATCAATCAAGATTCAATCGCCATGAACACAAAGCCACTGCATTTGTCAGAGCGGTGTTTGTCTGTCCTCGTTTCTGGCCATATTGATTTTTGCCTCCTTCCAATAGCTACTTCTGATGGACTGTCGTGTTACGGGGCGAGTTGTTTTTAAGTCAGCTGAATGACATTAAACTTACAGCCGAGAGCTGCTCTCAGGCACTTTGATACATCAGCAACAGTACAAATTCTGCTGGAAAAAAAAATGTGCAAAAAAGAGCTTGTCACTGGGGCAGCTCCCCTTAAAGAGACAAATTTGCATTGTATATACTCATAAAATACTGAACATTAGTATCTTAAAACCATTTTTTTTTTTTTTTTTTGGCCTGCCCCCACTGGTATTTCCTTTCTTCATGCAATTTTTGTCTTTAATATGTCTCTGTTTAGATTTTAGTTAATATAATATTTATTAAAAGTACTGGTCCCCAGGTTATAAAGTAACCTTGTTACAATATTTTTTTCTGTTTTCTGTGTCAACCCTGTTAAATTCAACCTTGTTACCTTTCTGATGACATAATTATTGCCCAACATCTATTAAAATGCATTAAAGGGTTAGTTCGCGCAAAAATGAAAATTCTGTCATCATTTATTCATCCTCATGTCATTCCATACCAAAAAGACTTTCGTTCATCTTTGAAACATAAATGAAGATATTTTTAATGAAACCTGAGAGGCTTCTGTCCCTCCTTTAAAAGTCTATTCACCTAAAACTCATACATTTCAAAAAGTTCATAAAGAGATTGTAAAATAATATGAATCGAGCAGTTTAAAGTCTTAAAAAGCCATTGTGTCTCTTCAGATGATGAACAATTTAGGCTTCTATCCATATATAAGCATTGATCAACACATACATAGAGCACATCAAATATGGTAATCGGAAGCTTAAAAGCGCTTGCTTGATGCGTGAGAACCAATTAATTTGTTCTTGACCATATTACATGTGCTCTGTGTATGTGCATTGATCAGTGTTTATATGTGAATACATTAATTAATATAGTAGTCAACATTTGAAATGGATCAAAACCTTTCATCAACTTTTTTGATCCACTTCAAATGTTGACTACTGTAGAAGAATGAAAGAAGTTTTTGGGTGAACTATTCTTTTAATTTAGCTTGAGATGACACAAAGCAATTTATGAACACATTATTTGTCTGATATAATGTTTAATTTGTCTCAAACACTTTTAAGCCAGACGATTGATGCCTGATTCACTTCCCTGCTGCTTTCATAGAAGTATGAATCACACTATACAAGGTTAAAAAAAAAGGTTTATAGTGACGAGCATCTGTAGTGTGAGTAAGAACATGGCAGGCTCACACAGAGACTCCTACACGCATGTGTGCATCTTTTGACGTAGGTCAAATATGTCCCTATTTGATCATGAAAACAGCAAATGATCCTTCTACATAAAACTCAAATAATAGGCTTTCGGTCAGTCAACAGATTTATTTCATAATGTAATGAGGTGCCTTGCTGGCTACATAGGCAGCTACTTTCTAAGGCACCAAGCTAATTGAAATGAAACCACAGATAGCGCTTTTACCTGCTTGAAGTTAATTCCAATGTTAGCATGTTGCTAAGCTAATGATGCAATACCAAAGACTATAGAAATACACAAGACGCGTCACTCGTATTATAATGAATGGGAGAAAGTGCAACGCGCAATATGGCAGAATAAGTCCAGCCTTCTAAATAAGAGCCAGTCGCCGATTGGTAAAGTCATCGCGTCACTGCAGCGGCCGTTAGAAGCCCCGGTTTCTATAGAAACAGTCAGACTCGCGCCTCCGAAATGAGGCACAAGAGACGCGCATTTAGGTCTGCGCATGCGCATTAGGTTGATCTAGCCTGAAAAATACAATTTTTTGTCATGATTCGAGCGTTTAGAAACAAAATTTGAGACAGTTGTTGTCAGATTTCATTGGTGATTTCAAATATGAAATTTAATCGAAAGCTTGGCAATCAGCTTTGGAGAATTTGATGTTTCCCCATTCAAAGAGATAGGAGCTGCACTTGGATGCCCGAGAGGCGTTTCAAAGATGGCCACCGAGTGAAATGACTTGTCTTAAAGGGACTTTGGCAATACTCAAGCAGAGCTAATATATAATAGGCTACATAGATCAGAGTCTTGCACGCGGGTGGGTACCCGACGGGTGACCCGCCAAATTTTGTGTAACGGGTGGAATAATATTTACGTTTCGGGTGCGGTGCGGGTTTGGGTCGGACGTGCGGTAGGCACGGGCGGACTGCGGGTCCAATAGCCAAGACTATTCCAACTCAATTCGGTGTGTTTGACAGCTGCTTTCAAATGGTCCCGTGCTTATTTGTGTTCACGCTCTGTCTGAAGACCGTTAAAGGCTTACAGCACGATTTGCAGCGCTGAGCATTGTAGCCAATCACGCTGCATCTGATTGAGTGCGCTTTGCTCGCTTTATGTGTTTAATATAGGCTATTCACAATTTGAATAAAAGTTTTAGAATATTTTTCACGCTGCTACAAAGAGGACCAGCGGCCAGGTAAACACTGCTTAGTTTCAGAAGAGACAACCGTGTTTAAATGCCGAGTGAATCTGCTAAAATATTTACTAGCTTTAAGCTTACAGTTAAATAGGTTCTATTATTTTACTTGTGTTGTTTAATGCAATGTTTAATTAAATGCAGCGAAATATAGAATGCCTAATGTTGGTTTTATTGCTTGTGTTAGGCTACATGAAAAAATGATTTTTGTCTACCTCATGTCATGAAGGAGATTTAATGCGGGTGCGGGTCGGGTTGCGGTTTTTATGTCAAACGGGTCGGGTCGGGTACGGGCTAAAATTAGTGTTTCTGTCGGATATCGGGTCGGGTGTGCTGTTAATAACTGCGGGTGCAGGTTTATCAAACAGGACCCGTGCAGGACTCTGACAGAGATACTACATCAGCCTGAGCTCTTTTTAATTAATATTTGCAGTATTCATTGATACTAAGTAATTTTTCTCTTGGCTCCATCTGCCACCTTTAAATGTTTTTTTTGTTTGTTTTTTTTTACTGAAAACACACAATGCATTCTGGGATTGCCTAATCAGTGAAATATAGTACATGTGGCTTAGAATCTGGCCAAATTAATTATTTTAGAAGTCTGCATAATAAAAGGTTTTGGAAGAGAGCTATTATTTAGTGATATGCGCAGTTATGAATATGGGACAATGACATGACGGGTCATTTTTTATCCAAAGGCCTTAATAATAATAATAATAATAAACAATATGACATCCAAAGTATGTAAGGTAGTACAACTAGATCTCTTTTATTAAATCCAAAAGGTTTTAATTATATTTTGCGACATATAAAGGTATTTTAAAGATTTTGAAGTGTCAAAAGGTCATTTGGTTTAACCGTCCAAAGGCCAATACAGCCATTTCATTTATGATTAAAATATCTTAAAATGTAATAAATGTATATATTTTTTATTTTGGCATGATTTTATAACATCATATATCAACATAGTGCAAAATGGTATTAAAATTATGCGTAGAAGTTGTTGCTATGTTATGAGAAAGAATGTCCGGAAAAATGAATTTCATTGATGTCATTCAGAGTAACCAATATAAAGGGACCATTTTGGATCAAGTCATGCGTTCAATATCATGTGACAGGGTGTGACATCATTCAGACACCTGCAAAGGACCACATGGTCGTGAAGCAAAGTAACTAACTCTCTCTTAACTATTTGAAAAATTCATGTTTTCACTTGCTCATACGCATGTCCCGAAACATCAGGTCATTTGGTACAACAGCTATAAAACATGGAAAATGTTGTGATATTTTAAAAACTTGTACTAAATATAAAATGTTTCTTTGTCTTTTTGTTAGCTAGCTAGCAAGCTAACTAGCTAGATATCAGCCTGTTAGCATTGTTTGAAAATATCGTCATTCGGTATAACCAAAAGTGTCATTCGGTAAAACAAATTTTGGTTAAACCGAATTACTTTTTTGGTGACAAATTTTGTCCATGTTGTAAAAAAATGACAAAAGCAGTGTTAATTGATTATAAAACCACATAATCTCATTGTTAACACTTAATAAAACTAAAAAAAAATAATTATATCTCCATTAGGTTTTTTTACACTTTTAAAAACCTTATTCGTCAATGACCCATATATAGACATCGAGATTCAGGTTGAATGTGGCTTGTGCATATTTCTGTGCAGAAATTCAATGTTTTTGACTGACAACAGTGTTGTTGAAAGTCAAGGAGAAAGATTATGAATAATAAAATCTCTGCTGTTTGCATTTAAATAGTGTATACTTTATCTGAGTTGGGCGTTAAGCTACTTGTTTATTCACACTGTGTACTGCAGGTCAGAGCTGGATATGTTACATTAAAGCGACCAGCAGAGCTGCCTGGGAATTATTGTATTTATATCTTTTTATAGTTATGTTGACCTACTTTGCAACTTTGAAATATAAATTACACATCTTTTTGCTGTTTTGGTCCGCTGTGAGCACTGCAGGGTGAACTGGATGATGGACACATAATCTCAAAGAAATAGTTCACCCAAAAAAATGAAAAAAAAAAAAAAAAGTGCATCATCATATGTCTTTCCAAACCATATTGTTTTTTTCTTCTATTACACACAAAATTAGATGTCAGCATTATTAACAGCAAATGCCATCGGTTCTCGCATGCCACGTGACTGCAAATGAGATCTGAAAGCTTCAGTATACAGCTTGACTGTATAAATCACCATCCATCTTGTATACAAAAAAAAAAAGTTTGGACATAAAATAGTCTTTTGTGTTTCATGGAAGAAAGAAGATCAGGTTTAGAATGACATGAGAGGTTTTTTTTTTTTTTTTTTAGAAAACAGATACTTCCAACATGCTTGACTTTTTGAAATGCCATCAATTTCCCCTTGAACTAGTGCCTGTAAATGGCACACACATTTTTTTTTTTTTTTTTTTCCCAGTTTGGCTCTGAGGTTGATGACAAAAGTAGCACTTGAGATTTTCAGAGCTCTGTTACTACGGAGGAGGTGAAGAAGCTGTACTTACTCTGTTTGAAGCCCAGGTATGGTATCCTCTCAATGGGAGTTTTCCTCTCTTTCATGTACTTATACAGTGCCACCAGGAAGGCCTGCTCATCTGTGCGGCACTCCTCACCTCCTTCAACCTTCGGTTTGTCTTCAGGCGTCACTTTTTTCCAACTGCTGCCACTATTGTTGTTTCTGGGCTTGGGAACTCCTGATTTTGAGTCCACCTTCATCTAAACACCACAGAGCAAAAAGAATTATTTAAGAATATTGAAAAGCACGCTTGGTATGTCTAGGTGGATAACATCAGATCTACTTCAGACCTGCATCAAATAAATATCAAAAGATAATGCATCTACTGCAGTGTTTCCCAACCACACACTAGTGTGCCATGACAGGTTGTCAGATGTGCCGTGGAAAATTACCAAATGCCAAAAAAAAAAATTAAAATAAAATAAAATAAATAAATGCTATACAATTAAGAATATATTGTTGCTGTCAGGCGGAAACCTCGTATCTCTATATTTTGTCTTTTTTAATTTTTTATTTATTTTTTGGTTATCCTTTATGCCTGTATGTGGGTTTTACAAATATTTAACCAATGAAAAGAATTTAAAAGAGCTTGTGACTAAACCTCTTAACTCCACTGGATCCTCAAACTCAGAGTCAAACCTCATAACTCCACCCGCCTCTATCGTAAAAGAAGTGCTGCACACAGTTTGGAGATAGATCTCTGCTTGTTTGCAATGCAGAGGTAAATAAAGAACTGATGTTTGGTCTGAATAAGTACAGTGTTTTCTTTACTCAAGAAACACTATGTCTATAAAAGCTAATGTTTTTTCTATTTGAAGAGCAGAGAAGAGTCTTAGTCTGGTATTTGCCGTCTAGTTGTAGCCAATACTGTTTTAAATGTCCCGTTTCATCTATTATATATTATGAGATTTTGTCCAAACGTATTCAACACTAAGAAAAACTGAGTGCTCATCTAACTACAATAAACTTTATAACCTGTAAGTTGATGAAAACATAATGCGATGCACTTTCTGTCTCAGATACGTCTGTTCCAGTGACAGAAATAATATTTCTGTCATTCGCTGGTCAAAAACCTCGCAACTCGATCTGAGCTTGTTTTCCTAAAATGTTAATATTATAATGACACATGCATGTGTTTGACATATATATAGCCACCAACTTTGATTTCACGGTGTATAATTATTTAAAAAATACAAGATTTTACATATCGTCGCCAGACAGCGACGATATGTAAATTTGTTGTTTTATCATCATCACCAACAACATCATATAGCTGCCTATATATGACATTATTGTGTTCATATCTGACTTAAGCTCAAGTTTCACATATAATTCTTATATATTCTTAAAGGCACAATATGTAATTTTTACCGCTAGAGGTCGCTTATTCAAAACAAAGGCATAGCTTGACATTGTGAATGAGCGTGGAATCATGGGAGTTGTTGTCTTCACCTCCACAATGGAAAGGAATCCGACGGACTCGGTGGTATGAAGCAGGACAGTTCGAGAGCCGCGGGAGCGGGACGAGGCCGCTGGAGCGAATGCTAATGATAGACATCTGCAATGCAGACCGTTCTTGAGTCCAGCGGAGCTTTTACTATGCTTTTGCTGGAGTCGGTCCCTTCCGCTCTTTTCGTTGAGTATGTGGGGTAATGCAGTGCTGTTTTACATGGTTAAAACAATCATACTAAATACATTTGAGTATTTTGAAAGTTATGTTATAACGTTACTCTGTGCGTTCGCTTGGTGGCTGGTATCAGAGACTTGTTGCACTTTGCAGTAATCTAGATCCATATTAGTAAAACTGGAAATCGAAGGTAGCGCAGATATGATGTAATTGACAGGCGACGCAAAAACATGGTCCATGTCCTGGTTAAAATTGCTGATTTCTCTGGATTTAAACATTGTTGGAAACATTTGGGATAATGTAAGTACACAAGTCAACAAAATATATAACATTGTCCTAGTGGTTTTTGGATATTTTAAGCTAAAAATCTTACATATTGTGCCTTTACAGTTTTTTTTTTAATTGCTTTGGTGCAATTTTCACAAGCAATTGGTAAATTTTCAAAACTCTTAGTACTAATATCAAAACAGATCATCAAAAGTGCACTTTTTTCAAACATTTCAGCATGTTTTCAATTGTGTTAGTACAATACACAAAATCACAAAGTATCCTTTTCAAAACGCAAAATAAGTGTTTCATCTATATAAAAGTTTCATTCATAGTAAGTGTCTTTCTTAATTCTATTACTTTCAAACTTTTGATTTGCATCTCTTTTCGTTCAGTTTAATACATCTGTCTGTTATTTAATCCAAATGATCTTCATGGTTAATGAATGAATCATTTGGTGATTTCTATAGATACTATATAGATATAGTTTCTACTTTGTTTGCAATTGCCGATACGGATAATCATAAGTAATACATTTTTATTTTACATTATAAGTGATTTATCTTAGATTATAACCACTATGTTCAAAGTGTGTGTGGTCATGGTATTCCCTACGTTATGGGGACCAAATGTCCCCACAAGAATAGTAATACCAGTAAATTCTGACCTTGTAGGGACATTTTTTTGGTCCCCATGAGGAAAAAGGCTTATAAATCATACAGAATGATGTTTTTTGAAAATCTAAAATATCAGAAAGTTTTCTGTGATGGGTAGGCTAGGGATAGGGGATAAAATATACAGTTTGTACAGTAAAAAAAAACAAAAAAAACAAAAAAACATTACGTCTATGGAATGTCCCCATAAAACATGGAAACAGTCAATGACTTTATAACATCAGATTGATCAGATATACATCAGAAGAAGAGAGACAGATAGCATGCAGCATTTTACATTACAGTATGTATGCTATGTGATACTGTAAACAGATTACCATGGTAGAGAGACTGCCACATTACTGTAACTCACCCTTATAAAGGTCAACTACAGTATAGATTCAGTCATATGGTACAGTGAGAACATTTACTGTATTGGCAGCAAACTCTCTCCTCGTACAAAACCTCATGGCCATTTCATAACTTCATCACACCTTTTGATAACACACTGAATAGATACTATTACAAACATTATGGATTGTATGCCAATTATGTAATTTAGGTAATGTAAGTGTATTTTCTAATGTGGCATCTGTAGCCTGTGTAACTGTAAATATTTCAGCATCAAGGGTGATTTGAAACATGTATCTTGCATTGTTTGCTATTGAATGAACTGATTGTTAAAAGTACTAAATTGAAAGAAGAACATACTGTTGTGTTTTGGTGATTAAACTAAATGTTCTCATTACATATCACAATGATCTTGTGTTTTGAAACAGTGATTACGTAGAATGAAAATATGTACAACTAGAATAAAAGCATGAGATCAGGTTTTGAAACAATGACTAGCTGTGTTACAAGTGTGATCAGTTTGGAGTTTTGTACTAAGAGTTTTGAAAATGTACACCTTAGATGTGAAAATAGTACCAAAGCAAATAAAAAAAAACTAATACTTTTAATAAGGAAATTCTTATTCTTAAAAAAAAAAAACAATCGGAATCTGCAACCCACCAGCTGAGAACCACTGGTTTACATACTGATTGTTTTCAGTTCTGTAAGAAATGCTGTGCATTTTCTCAATACCACGGTGAACTCTCAAACATTTAAAATAGCTGTTGTGACCTAGGAGTGAGTGTCTGAGAACTGTTCTGGAGGCAGTTTTACAGTGTCAGGCCTCACCATGCTGTCACATACTGCAGTCATCGCTGGCCCACACACGTCTGTTTAACCATCTGTTCCCGATAATCAAGAGCATTTATTTTCCAAAAGGAGTTATCAAGGCCAGTATAATATGTGAACGAATACAAAAAAAGTCAAAGAATGAAATTCTGGAGCATTAGGTTACGTTGACATGAATTAAACACTCCCTGGAAGCAGTATAATATGCTTTTTGAAGTATATTTGTGCATGTTCTCTATCATATGAGAGCTATTACAGAACAAAACCCTTTGTTTTTTATTACAATTTATTTATATTACTGAGGCCAAATTACTCTGCCTTTTTTTTTTTTTTGTGCGCCAAAGATTTACACCCCATCCCGGATAAAGCAACCGAAGGGGTCAAGTCAAATTTATTTGTATAGCATTTTTCACAATACACATTGTTTCAAAGCAGCTTTACAAAAAATCATGGCGTTAATGTTTATGATATCTTAATATCTTCATGCCTTATAGTTGCGTTTAGCAGATTAGAGCTGGGCAATAATATGGTTTACATTTTGCGACGAAAAAAGCAATCAAGCAGTTGAGATATGCTATGTAGAATATATATATATCCATATGCGAGTATGTATGGAGATACTTATATATCCAACTTTATATAAAGAGCTTGGCGATAATATAGTTACATGTTGTGACAAAACAAAAAAATCAGGCAGTTTAACTATTTAGCACTGTATATATTGCTGTATGTGAGTGTACTGCATGTATGCACATAACGTTAGATATAAAATATATCCTTTTTTATACAGATCTGTGCGATAATACAGTTTACATTTTGCAATGATATAAACAATCATGCAGCTGAGCTACAGATCACATCTTAAAAAAAACACAGTCAGGGCCGGTTCAGATCACTGCATGTTTTTAAGGTTCTCAACAAAGCTGGAGTGAATTAGCTGCTGTTCTGCTGGACAAATATTCATCCAGATGAGGAAGACCATAAAACACTGCCCTCATGCTGGCAGGAGAATGGACAGGAAATGACATGCAAGGGCAAAGGTTGATAAAATAACAAGAAAAACAATTGTAGCCCATTAGTCAAACATGGGAATCTGAAGAAACAGCAACACTAAATGCCAAACAACAGGAAGAGGAGGGAAGTACTTCAGATTGATGGATTGAAACTGAGACTGAGCTAATCATATCTAAAAACTCCCCCCAAAAAAGGGGGTTTTGCATCGAAAGGCATGCAGAAAATGATGGATGCCGTATGTATCTGTGACCAGTGTACTGAACAATACCAATGCACTGAATGATATTAGAAGCTGAAAATATGAAGACTTGTTTACCTTTATTATTATTTTATATATTTTATCATTTTCTAAATTATCCAGCTTTTTATAGTCCAATAATTTTAAGTATATTACTTTAATTTTGTATTAAATCTTTTCTGCTTTATTTAGTAAGTATTATATACTATCAATTTAATATAAATTAAAAACAAATGTTTACTGTATAATTTATGTAAAACTTGATTAGGGTTTAGGCTTTCATTTTTTAAAAAAATATTTAGATCACAATCAACCAATCAATCAATCAATCAATCAATCAATCAATCAATCAATCTTTTTAATTGGCCATTTCAGCAAGTCATACAATGGCTATTATATATACCAGCCATTGTATGATTTGCTGAAATGCTGAAATGGCCAGTTTCTACTGATTTCTTTGGTATTTTCTACACAAACATTCCCAGAGACTGTTGTGCGTGATGGTAAGACAGTCTCTTCTTGTCTAGATGTGGGTTAATTCTTCTTCAAAGTGGACCAGACCTTATGCTGATAGTTGAAAGTTTATAACTCTGGGATACTAGATATTAGTCAAAATATGAAAATAATCTGTTTTGACCAGATTTTCACAATTCCAATACCTTGACAAGAGACTTGCCCTCCACACCATTGGGCTCCTTGGCAGTACCGCTCTGCCCCTGTGAGTCTCGCCGCTGGGAGATGGAGAGCTTCTTCTTCCGGGGCCGGCCCTTCAGGTTGGGTGCTGTGGACAGCAGAAGACCAGTTAGAGCCGCCACTGACAGCCATATGCACCCACAGCCCATAAAGACCACTGACATCTGCTCACTGCAGTATAGCATAAATAAGGAAACATGACAAAAGATAAGCCATGTCTGCCGCGGACACACAAACTACAGCCAGCATTGTTCCACCAATTGGTTGCTTGACAAGTGATCCCTGGAGCCATTCCAGTGACTTACATTGCTTTAAATTATATTTCATCCTCCTTCATTCTGGATATTTTTACATTGAATGGCACTTAGGACATAATTATCCTGAGACAAGGTCAAAATGCTGTCCATCACTGTTAAAGGCATTCTTGGTCATCAGTTCCAAATCGTTTTTATTATTATATGGGCCTCCAAGCAGGAATGTTAGATAATACACATGGTAATGGTAAAGCAATTCATGGAATGACAGGATGTGTCAACAAGCAGAAAACTCAAACAAAAGCTGAAGGGCAAATGAATAAAATCCCTAATACGTCGTCATCACAGCTCAAAATAGCAGAAAGTAAGGTAGGTGTAACCGGGTCAGCCTTAAAGGACAAGTTCACTGAAAAATGAAAATTCTGTCAGTATTTGCTCACTCATGTTGTTTCACATATTGTCTAATAATTCAATTTTCTGCTTGACATGGCACAGCTTACCCCTATGGGGCATGTGCCACTTCACCACAAGTCGTATTTCTGTAGTTGTAAGCTGTATTCTACACTGTAAACTCTAACATTTAAAATAATTAATTGGTTTGAGTACGACAAACTTAAACTAATTAGTTCAGTCAAATGAACTTTTATGAGTATTTAGCACTTTCTTTTTCTTTTGAGTTCACAGAACTGACATATTTTAAGTAAACTGAACTGTTTCATTGTTTTGAATTTTATGAACTATTTCTTTTAATTTAGACGAACTGAAACTGGGCTGGGATTTCTATTTCCCAGCATGCTTTGCCAATGGCACTCGAAAGGGAGAGTAAATGCTAAAATTAAGTGTTATATAATGTTTTTGTGCAAGATTAATGTTAAGTGGGAGATTTAGTAGTGATTAATGTTTTGTTATGCTAATTTAGAAGAGTTTCTGTTAATGTGGGTTTTGGAGAGTTACCATTATGGTGACAAGTGGTGCATGTGGCTTGGTTTTAGAGTATAGTATATCACTTGCTGTACTCATTCAGCAAGTTTTTATACCATACTATTGTTAACATGTTAGCAAATTAGCAAGTTAGCATTTTTTGAATACGTTTCTACTAATAAAAATGTTTACTTTGAGATTACATGATTAATTTTAATTAGTTTACTCAAATATTTCAATTTAAGAACAATCAAAATGTAATATAAATCTGCCAGTTCTGCTTGCTTAAACGTTCAATTTAACTTAAAAATTTTGATGTAACTGACTGCCTCAATTTTTTTGAGTATTGCCAACTTATTCAAGGTTATAGTGTATTAAAAACAAAGGTTCTCAACTTCTTATTGGCATCTATGGTTCCATGAAGAACGTTTAACATGCATGGAACCTTTCCATTGCTCAAAATGTTCTTTATAGTGGAAAAAAGTTCTTCATATCATTAAAAAGTTCTTTACACTGAGCTTGAATGAGCTTGCATGTCCTAAAGGATTAGTTCACTTTCAAATGAAAATTATCCCAAGCTTTACTCACCCTCAAGCCATCCTAGTATATGACTTTCTTCTTTCTGATGAACAGAATCAGAGAAATTTTAATAAATATCTTGACGCATCTGAGCTTTATAATGGTAGTGAACAGGGGTCACGAGTATGAGCTGAAGAAAGTGCTTCCATCCATCCATCATAAACGTGTACTCCACACGGCTCCAGGGGGTTAATAAAGGCCTTCTGAAGTGAAGCCATGCGTTTGTGTAAAAAAAAAAAATATCCATATTTAACAAGTTATGAAGTAAAATATCTAGCTTCTGCCAGACCGCCTTCCGTATTCAACGTATGAAGAAAGTGTAAACGCATGGCTTCACTTCAGAAGGCCTTTATTAACCCCCGGAGCCGTGTGGAGTACTCGTTTATGATGGATGGAAGCACTTTCTTCAGCTCATACTCGTGACCTCTGTTCACTGCCATTATAAAGCTCGGATGCGTCAGGATATTTATTAATATTTCTCTGATTCTGTTCATCAGAAAGAAGAAAGTCATATACTAGGATGGCTTGAGGGTGAGTAAAGCTTGGACTAATTTTCATTTGAAAGTGAACTGAAAGTGAATGCTTAAACTGGCAAGGTTCAAAAATGCTTGCAAAAACTTTTGGGATGGCGCAGCGCTACAATGTCACATATGCATAACTGTGTGTAACTATCGGTTGACAAATTTCTACCTGTTAATCATGTCATCTGTTATATCGCCCACCCCTGGTGATGCCCGAGTGAACAGTCTATCAGGTCAGAGGAAAATGAAATGTTTCACATTTCCAGAACTTTCTAAAAGCCCATTGTGCACTTGATGAATGCCATAGAAACATCACCAGCATCCAGCTGGAAAATGACAACCACAAGCGAGAGTTCAAACTCAGAGCAACGCGAGGCAGGCGGAGCTTCTGACACCAGGACAGGTGCTCTCGAGCACAGGTTCAGTGAGGTCAACTGGCACTGCATTCCATGTGCGCTGATGATTAAATCACTGTCAAGGTTACACAGGGCCCAAGGCTGCGGCCACAACGCTACACTTGATCTTCCAACAAAGCTCAGACTGGCAACATGATCTGGTCTGGGAAAAGAAAAGAAAGCATTAACTAATCAGCTGGAGAAGAGCTTATTTTATTTTATTTTTGGGTTCTTTTCTCAACACGCCACCTTTTTTCATCAAATTTGGCGCATGCAGCAGTGGGGTCAGAGAAACGGCGCATCAAATGAGTCCATTTGTTCATAAATAAACATTTATGTAAGAAGCCTTTTTGTCACCTTGGCAACAGGCAGGTTGTTTACTTGGCTGCTGTGGCCATGACAAACACATTTGCGCAGGCATCCGTGGGCTCGGCAGAGGAAAGGCTTACGTTTATTGAGGAAATGGGGCCGCTTCTCTCTTAAATGTCACTTTTCCTTTGTTCCTTAGACTAATTCACTCAAACGGGATTCGTATTCGCCAATTCTTCCCCTTTTAGCTTCCACCCCACATCACAATCATTTGAATTCCAGCCATGTGAGTAATGTATTACTCATGATTGCTGGAGTACATTAGCTCCTTTACTTCACGCTTGTTATCCCGCATTGAGCACTCCATTCCCATTTTTCAGTTTTCTATATTATAAATAACAAATTACAACTGATTTGTTTGTTTAATATTTAATATACACACTACTGTTGAAAAATTTGGGGTCAGTAAGAATTTTTTTTTTTTTTTTTTTTAAATGTTTTTGAAATTTGATTTAATCAAAAATACAGCAAAAACAGTAATGTTGTGAAATATTATTACACATTTTAAATAACTGTTTTCTATTTTAATATATTTTAAAATGATCAAAGCTGAATTTTCAGCATCATTACTCCAGTCTTCAGTGTCACATGATCCTTCAGAAATCATTCTAATATGCTGATTTAGTACTCAAGATTATGCTGTCTTCCATCATTTGATAATCAAATTGAAACTGAATCATGAAAATGAATGATTTACACGAATTATTTATTGTATCAGCTCATTGTATCAAAGACTATAGAATAACACGACATGCGTCACTCGTATTGTTTTGAATGGGAAAAAGTGCAATGCGCAATATGGCAGAATAAGTCCCGCCTTCTAAATAAGAGCCAATCGCCAATTGGTAAAGTCATTGCGTCACTGCAGCGGTTGTTAGAAGCTCCGGTTCCTATAGAAACAGACGCGCGCCTCCGAAATGAGACACAAGAGACGAGCATTTAGGATTGCGCATGCGCATTAGCTTGATCCACCCTGAAAAATACAATTTTTTGTCATAATTTGAGCGTTTAGAAACAAAATTTATGAGACTATTATATATATATATATATATATATATATATATATATATATAATTATATTTATTGTTATTAGATTTCATTGGTGATTTCAAATATGAAATTTAATCGAAAGCTTGGCAAACAGCTTTGGAGAATTTGATGTTTCCCCATTTAAAGAGATAGGAGCTGCACTTTCAAAGCGTTGAAAGCGTTTCAAAGATGGCCACTGATTGAAATGACTTGTCTTAAAGGGACTTTGATTGTATTCAACTCAATTTTTTAAAGTCAGTTTATTATATTTTAAGTTGAAATGACTTGCACAACCAAGTTGATTGTACTTAATTTAAGGCAACAACTGAACTTAAGATTAAGTTGAAATAGATGGATTTTTTTTACAGTGTACTAATAAGAGTGTAATACTCTCAGCTCCATTTAAAACCTTTTTATAATTTTTTTGTTTTTGTTCAAATGTGCCTTGATCATTTGACATAAAAGAGGTCTTTGTACCATTAAAACAACCTACAAGTTTCAGAGCATAAAACGTCCACCTCATTATAAACAAAGCATTTATGTAATCAGGCTCCAAAAATGGCTTGTTTGGATATTGTGGGATCTGTGACGTCACACAGACGTCTGCCTCCAGAGCGAGACATCGACGAATAATTTTGCATCGTCGCATCATAGGCCCCGCCTACTGGCGTTCAGTCGTGGCCATAGGTCATGAAACTTGCCTACACCGGATGCAAGCGTCCCATTGCATCAAAAACAAACAGAACGCATTATAATCACTGACACTTTCTACACTGTACACAGTATACTAATGCCAGTTCACTTTCTGACGTACTCCATGTGCTTGAGTCTGCTGACAACAGGACTAATGGAAGAGTAAATGGATTCATAAAGGAACGTTTGCTTTGACATGTCCAGTTTAAACAGCTTGTTTGCTCATTTCTGTAGAGCCTTCAGAAGGATACCAGCGTCAGAAACAATTAGATGGTTTATTTTAATGGCGTCCCGGATTGTGTCAGAGAATTATATGTTTGTTTAGAGCGTTTTGTATTGTAAACGAGGCACAGTGTAATGGAGAGTTCACAAAGAAACTTTTGTTCACAGAATGAAGCAGTCAGCTGTATTGGATCTGACAGTTTTGATTTATATGCTGTTTAATGTTGATGATCGTGTTATTTTACATATGCATATGATTACATATGCTATTGCTTGTTTCTGCATCTTCTTCGCCTGTGTTTTTACAGGAAATTAAGAATCAGTCCCAAATTCCTGATTCCTGAGCTTGCTGATGAGACAAAACAACTGTGGTCTGTCTCACTCTCTCCGTTATTCTAGCACACAATATGGGGACTAGATTGGCTGATATATCAGCCAGGCCAAAGAATCTGCCAATATTTGGCCAGCGTGAGATAACTGGCTGTTAAGTGTTCCTACTTAGCCAGAAGAAGAATGTTAGAATTTGTAGTTACGGCTTTATCAATGAGTGTTTTTCCATGTGAATTTACACCATTTATGTTAAATAAGAGAATGTGTACGATTATCTAAATGCTTTAAATACACCCATAATGCATAAGTTGTGTCGCTGTACTATAAACCGAAGCTTCGGTTATCCAAAGGAACAGCAGACTCCTTCTTAATGTTTTCTTTTCTTGTTTTCCCCTAAACTGACGGCTCCCATTGTCACAAACATCAAAAGCTCATTACTGCAACTCAGTTGCTTTTGTTTCCAGTAATCTCTGCACTTTCCCTCTGTGGATTTTAACAGGTCATTTACCATGGTGCTGGGGGCTGAAGGGTGGCCAGAGCTTTGAAGCCGAGCAGGGCTTCTCTACCTTCTTCCAAAGTCATTACAGAGCACTATGGGGTCTCTCGCAGATCAAATATCTGCTTGTGCATTCCTGTGGTCATGCTTTTCCCTTTGAGCAAATACGTTTGAAGCATATCTGCGGATTCTCCAGAGTTTTGGCCTGAAACATTTGCGGTGGATGGAAGTTTCAGAGGAAGCCAAATTAAATGAACTGTATCTGAGAGTCTCATTCAAAGTCAAACCCACACCCCTCCACCCAAAACACACATGGTACAGTATGGGAAAATATTCGCCCTCACATTCCATGGCTCAAATTATTGTACAGTACGTTTACAACTGCCATAAAGTTAAAAATTTCAACTTACTATAATAATAAATTATATTATTTAATTGTTTACAATAAAATTTTTGTTAGAATTCAATTTATGTTAGAATTTTTAATACTTTATGTACTGAAAAAATAACTAAAACTGGAAAAATTAATAAAATTTAAAAAATTAAAGTTAATAATAATAACTATAAAAAATTATTTAAAACATGCAAAAAATAAACCAATATAAAAATGACAAAACTTGAACTAAAATTAAACTGAAAATGAAATCAAAATATTAATAAAAACTATAATTATCATCTCAATGGTCCTAAAATAACACTGGTGTTCATTGAGTGTGAAGTATCTGACTGCTATGGAACAGCCAGAGTGACGACGTTGCTCTCTGCTGAAAGGTCACGCTCATCACATGACCTGTGTGGTCTGGCACACGTCCACCTGATAAACTCTGCTGCTAGGAAACTCGCTGCTTTAATTATGCAGGAAGATGGAGGGGCTGTACGCCAAATTCTGCCAGTCTAGTCCCGCCCGTGTTTTCATCATCAGCCAGCTGCAGTTCCATTCATAACGTCAGCAAGGTAAGTGGATTATATGAGCACATATATGATGGACACATTCATATCAATAATCCAGAGCTCAGAGTAGCAGATCTGTTTAACAGGAAGTCTCCACTTTTTTTCTGCTTGGCTCTCTCTCATGCCCCGTTCACAGATACAGTGGTTTTACAATTGCTTTTCTGTTGGCCATATTATGGCTGATAATGAATAAATGGGCAAAATTAAAAGTCTATACTATTTAGTGGTTGACTGATATGGATTTTTTTTATGGCCGAAACAATATTTTAAAGAGCAGGGTAGCCGATATATGTGATATTACACTATTTCAATTAGGCAGTGGCTATTTGCACTAAGTGCAAATAATGATAGATGCTATTTACACTAAGTGACAATAGCATATTTTCTCAGCAATAGATGCTATATACACTAAGTGCAAATAGAAATTAGATGCTATTTACACTAAGTGAAAATAGCTGTACACTAAGTGAAAATAGCGTTATATTCTATTTACACCATAGCAGTTATTTGCAAGAAGTGTAAATCGTAATCAGATGCTATACTTTTTATTGGCAGATACTATTTGCACCCCAGTAATTTTGTACATTAACAGGATGCAATAATATCATAGTGTAAATGATTATATTAATTACAATTATTAAAAGGATGCTTGCCTTCGCCGGCTTGCCTTCTTGCCATAGTGAATCATTGTGCCATGTGGCCCAGGTAAGCGACGCACACGCACCTGGACATCCACGTGATGTAAAAGAAAACGTGATTTATCAGACCAGGCCTTCTTCCATTGCTCCGTGGTCCAGTTCTGATGACCACATACCCACTGTTGTCGCTTTCGGCGGTGGACAGGGGTCAGCATGGGCACCCTGACTGGTCTGCGGCTATGCAGCCCCATACGCAACAAACTCCGATGCACTGTGTATTCTGACACCTTTCTATCAGAACCAGCATTAACTTCCTTCCAATTTGGCCCTTGTCAAACTCGCTCAAATCCTTACGCTTGCCCATTTTTCCTGCTTCTAACACATCAACTTTGAGGACAAAATGTTCACTTGCTGCCTAATATATCCCACCCACTAACAGGTGCCGTGATGAAGAGATAATCAGTGTTATTCACTTTACCTGTCAGTGGTCATAATGTTATGCCTGATCGGTGTATATTTATCCAATATATAGACAGACAACTATGACAAACACACAAACAACAAAAAAAACTCAACATTATTGGCCAATAATGGATACCGATATATTGTGCATCTCATTAGCAGTTTTTAATCACTTGAGTCTTAAATGCCATGTGACATGGCAGATGGGTTGCATTTTTTGAAAACCTGTTTGAAACAGTTATTTTTTTTTTTTAATCTTGAGCACTTGAGCTTTAAAACTTCCATCACTGTAAACCGCTCTATGTGTGAACACCTTTTATTTTTCCTCTCTTGGCCTGATTAAATTCCTCTGCTGCTTGTGATTTAATACAGCTCTATACAGCAGATGGCACTGTGAGGTGCAGAAGGAGCAAAACATACACGATGAATAAATGATATCGCCCTCGTTAAATAATGCTGCGCGCTCCCAAATCCCCCACCGAAACGGCAACACTTCTATCTTTTAATCGCTGAGAGTGTTGAGCACAAGTCTCTGAATCAGCAGCAGCAGTGCGACTTCTGCAAGGCTTTTTTTTTTTTTTTTTTTTACAGTGCAAACAGATTGGACCAAACAATGAGTCAATGTCACTGCACGTCCCCTCATGGGGGGGAAATGCGGTGTGAGCGCGTAGATGACGCACACACCAAGGTCAGATGCTAATTCAAGAGGGAGCAAATGGTACAGTCACAGCACATCACATAAAGCTGCGCATATGCCGGAGGACGGCATCGGCACTGCATACGGCGTGTTTGTTATTTATTTATCTGCCCGTTTGTGCTGAAGTGTGTGGTGTTATGTCATGTGTGGTTGTGGGAGAATGCTGCATCAGCTTGATCCCTCGCCACACACTCCAGCCGGCCTGTGCCAAATCCCTCCCATGTGTTATTCATCTCACAATCCTTCGAACTTCACAATGAACTCCGTTTTTATCTTTTCGGAAGAAAGTACGATTGCTGCTTGCCCATGCGGAAGTCGCTTTCGCTGGTTCGTGGTGGTTACTAGGGTGTTCCACGTCCTGTGATATTCTATGACACTCTCTATGTATATACAGCTTGGGTCTGATTGATTTTCTTTTATTATTCTTTTGCAGCTAACCAAACTTGTTAGAAAAGCTGCTGCTCAGCATGTTGCATTATTTGAGGTTCATGTTCATACAACAAATGGCTAATGCAAAAAAGTTAATGCCTACACTCTAAAGAAATGCTGAGTTGTTTCTACCCAAATTTGGGTCAAATATGGACAAACCCAACCGTTGGGTTAAAAATTTAATAAAAAAATTAACCCAATGGTTGGGTTTGTCTATTTTTGACCCAAATTTGTGTCGAAACAACCCAATTTTTTTTTGTGTGTGTGTATTATTTAGTGTATTATTAAGTAACACTTTACAATAAGGTGTCATTTGTTAACATTACACTCTAAAAAATGCTGGGTTAAAAGCAACCCAAGTTAGGTTGAAAATGGACAGACCCAGCGATTGGGTTGTTTTAACCCAGCGATTTGGTTGCTTTAACCCAGCGATTATATTTTTTTAACCCAGCAATTGTGTTGTTTTAACCCAGTGAATGGGTTGTTTTTACCCAGCGATTGGATTGCTTTAACCCAGCGATTGGGTTGTTTTAACCCAGCGATTAAGTTGCTTTAACCCAGCGATTATATGTTTTTAACCCAAGGAATGGGTTGTTTTTACCCAGTGATTGAGTTGCTTTAACCCAGCGACTGGGTTGTTTTAACCCAGCGATTAGGTTGTTTTAACCCAGCGATTATATTTTTTTTAACTCAGCGAATGGGTTGTTTTTACCCAGCAATTGGATTGCTTTAACCCAGTGATTGGGTTGTTTTAACCCAGTGATTGGTTGCTTTAACCCAGTGAATTGGTTGTTTTTCCCCAGCAATTGGGTTGTTTTAGCCCAGCAGTTGGGTTAAATGGTTGCCCAACCTGCTGGGTAGTTTTATTTAACTCAACTATTGTTTAAAAATTGCTGTATTGCTTGCTTAAAATGAACCCAAAGTATGTTGGAAATTAACATTTATTAATATGTTTAATAAATAAACATTTATTAATAAGTTTAATGAATAATCATTGAAAAAAAATAAACATTTATTTAATTGATTATAATAAATGTTCAACTTTTGATTATTATTGTTAGCTCTAGTAATTATGTGTCTAATTTTTAATTTCCAACCTATTTTTGGTTCATTTTAAGCCAGCCATATAGTAATTTTTAATCAATAGTTAAATAGAGTTAAATAAAACTACCCAGCAGGCTGGTCAAACATTTAACCCAGTTGCTGGGTTTGTCCACATTTAACCCAACTTGGGTTGTTTTTAACCCAGCATTTTTTAGAGTTTATAGTAATAACTATAAATTATGCATAATTACATGCAACTAACCCTTAACCCTGCCTTAGAAAACACCTGCTTTTAGTAAAGATAAAAATGTTTTTTTGTTCTTGTTTTTTTTGCAAATCGGTTTTGACAAAAATAAACAAAAAAGCAACCAGTCTGACTCATTCAAAACCATTTAGTGCCACAAGATAGCAATGTAACCACAATGATAAAATAAAACAAGAGTAATCTAATATAACTTGATCCAGCTATGTTGCTCTGCTTCTGTACAGTAAGTTCTTTAGCAGCAGCAATCTGCTCTTCTACTCTTATTCTGCTTTCAGTATGCCAATATGCTGCCTCAGCTTCTGTTATGAACGTCTGACTAACTGCCATTTGATCACTGTCTAAAAATAATCCAATCCCTCTCTCTCTATCTTTCATTTTGTCTACACATTCCTGTCAATCCTACAATATGGCATAATTAAACAATTCAAACTCTTGTGAGTGCAGACTGTGTTATTAAAATGATCAGATGTAAGAATAACAGCAACACTGGAGATTTGTGTTGAATTATTTATATACATCATGCAGGAGTCATCTCATTGACAGCCAGTTGCCCTCTAGTGTTACTGAGAGGTATTACTCATTCCAGGACAATAGTGACCTCACATAACACACACACACACACACACACACACACACACACACACACACACACACGCACAGCAATATACAAACAGTCAATACAGCCAATCCAGCAGAATCACTTAACCCTTTCCTGTCATGACATCATATTAGATAATGTAATATCTTAATGGATATACACCCAATATCTTTCCGTAAAGGGCAAGAGGAACTATAGCATTACTACAGATATTATAAATCAAATATCAAACTATTGGAGGTGCACACAACAAAAAGATACACGTTGACGTGTGACACAACTTCACTGAATGCCTAGGTCATATTCTATTGCACAATCTTTTTTTCTTTCTTTCTTTTTTTTGCAATATGACATGAATTATTATTATTATTATTATTATTATTATTATTTTGCAATATGACAAAAAATACACCCTTCCCCAATTTTCATTAATGAAATACAGTGAATAAAATATATATATACAAATATAAGTAATTTACATATGGACTAGCAATTCAAATAATAATATTAATAATAATAATAATAATAACATTAGTGAAAATATTTTTTATATTAATCGAAATATAAAATGTCAATGCAAATAATAATAATACAGTAGTGAGAATTTTTACATTAATCTAAAATGTAAAATGTCACAAGCAAATAATAAAAATAATAATTGTTTTTTACATAAATATTACAAAATGTAAATTAAATTTAAAAAATAAATTTATATTTACAATTACTACATTAAATAAGTTCAACACACACATATTAGTACTTTACATATGGACTAGCAATTTAAATAATACATAAATAATATTATATTTTATTAATAAAAGTACTAATAATACCATAATGAAAATATTTTTTACAATAAATATTATAAAATGTCAATGGAAAAACTAAATAATTATAATAATAATAATAATAATAATACAATAGTGAGGATATTTTTTTTTACATTAATCTCAATATTGTAAAATAATCTGAATGGTCATAACATAAGTTTGATTCTTTATGCAAAATATAATTTTTCATAAATTAATAAGATTCATTAGAAATTTTCTTTTACATTTAAAAAAACATCAGCACTAAAAGGCCTCACTTCATTCTATTAGACTTGCTGCGATGTGACAGCTTCAACCGCGCAAACTTTACTTCATCATTGTCCTACTTCAGCATGAAAGCCTTTGTAACACATGCACGCTCCTGAAAATAAATTAGACGGTGAAGGATGGAAAAAGTGTGCGTGTCTATTTTAGGGGCGAGTGGGGGGTGGTTTAATAAAATAACGACCCCTTCACTTACTAAGATGAGCACCCTGGGTCACCGTCACCCCAACCTGTTCACATTTCAATGTCCTGTGAACAAAAATATAAAAAGCTGAGACTACAGCCTATTCAAGTGTCTATTAATCTAGCCAGCATCCGTCAGCAGTACACCGCTCCTCCTGAAAGCTGCTGGCACGGGTGCTTGTGTGTGTGTGGGTGGGGGTCAGTCTTGGCACAAGCCTCTGGGACAGGGAGTGTGGAACGGGACACTACGAGTGGGATTTATAGACATCCAAATTAACAGTCGCTGCTGAACAACAGATGTGTCGTCATCCGATCCGGCCTCTCATCGTTTACTTAGTGTGTCTTCCCTGAGCTGGATTTCATCCTCATTTAGACATGCCATAGTCCGGGGCAAGTACGAGGGGGCGGGGGGAGGTTATGACTGAGAGTGGATCCACTCACACTGGTGCAGGAATGTGTAATAACCATCATGCCAATTGCTCATAAATCTCATTTATTTTTGTAACTCTCTTGCTCTCCGCTGCTCCCCCCAATGAAGACGCTAATATTCCCTGTGGTTTGACCGAGAACTGGCCATCTGTGTTGACGTTTAATGTATTGGATAGTTAGCACTTTACGTTGCAGTGGATTTGAATGCGGTTTGGAAATAAATTCACGAGGGGTGAGAAATGTAGCTCAAGAATAGATCTGTGCAGTCTAGAAATTGCTATTAAATGAATAGCTGCTCATCTGCATATAACCATATATACATATACATATATATGAATATATAGTCAAACCAAAATTTATTAAGACACCTTGAACATTACATTCATTAATACAGTTTATTTACTATAGTTTAAAAAAAATGGTAATAAAATATGACAAGATCTCAGAGTTAAACTGTGTCAGAAAAAAATTAATCTTAATTATGTCAGATAACACTTAAGCAAAACATAGTCAGGTCAAAGTGTCTGAATAATTTTTGGTTCCAAATTTTTATCAATTTTACTGGTAGTCCACTGTATGAAGAATTTTTGGGTATAATATGACACAGTTTACTTTATTTTGCTATCCTCACTTACATAAATGAACTATAGTGTCCTGCACCCACTAGTAAAAATATATCAAAAATGTCAGAAAAAAACATTTTTTGGTTTGACTGTATATATATATATATATAAATTTTCTGCCAAAAAAACATTGGAAACATATTTTAAAAAAACATTAAAAAACATTTTATAAAAATATAAATATTTAAAAGAAATGAAAGACATTTAACATTTAAAACATCGAGATATGTTTGTAATTTTTAATATTCTCTATACTTTTATATTTATATAAAAAACTGATATATTTTATCAAATATATTTATACCTATGCACACACACACACACACACACACACACACACGTATAAACACTAAATATATTTAAACAAACTAAATATTATTCATTAATTATAAATATTACTAAATAATATTTAAAAATTATATATATATATATATATATATATATATACACACACACACACAATTATATTACTAAATATTTCTAATTAATAATAAATTCTAAATGATAATATATATAATATATATAAATAATAATATATATAAAATTGTAACTAATATATATATATATATATATATATAAACTACATGCATTCATACAACACAATTATGTGTGAAAAGATGACAAAAGGCACACCATCCTGTGGCAAATTCATCAAGCTAAATTGCATGATATCCATGGGGAGGGCAGAGCGCACAGTGCAAATTTGCATCAGAATTGCTGATGCAACCGCATTACCGCCAGCACAGCGCAAGTGCGGCCCGACTGACAGATGCATCCTGGGGGACAAAATAAAAGGCCAGCATGTGCCGCAGACAGTTCTCTTAAGCTGGAAGCTTGTGTGTTTCACCTAGCATTTGTGTGTGTGTTTGAGAAAGAGACAAAGAGGGGGACAGATCCGTCCACTTATTTAAGCATGAAGGACCAGGGCATCCCTGCTAGCTCTCCATCTTGCCAGTGTGTTCATTCTAGGTTAGTTGAGGTGGTCCTGAGGCGGGGGGATGCAGCAGGTTACAGATGGTACTTCATATGTCGTAGTATCAGTTCTCCTGCACTGCAGCACAGGCACATGATAGCTATGATATACTGTGTGCCAGATGCTAAATATTCACTGGGTAGCATGGATGGATTGGTTTGTTAGTGATGAGAGACAAAATATATTGATATAATTGTTATGTAATTCTTGGGGGTAATGGGGCAGATTTCATTCTGTATCTGTATCCGTATCCCACCTCGATAGCAGCAAAAGATGGACGGACGGACGGACATACAGATAGATAGAGAGATAGAGAGATAAAGAGACAGACAGACAGACAGATAGATAGACAGATAGATAGATAGATAGATAGATAGACAGAGAAACAGACATACAGACAGATATATAGATCTGGTGTAACTGTAACTGTTTGTTCATTTTTGCTGATATAATGTGAATTCCACGGTGGCTCTGATTTCCAGGGAGACGGGCGGCATATAAAGGATCTTCTGCCTGGCACACAAACTTTGATTTCCACTGAATATAATTACACAGAACAGCATGTGCTTTTTGTCAAAGTCAACACAAAAGGGGGTTATTTCATAAGCTCTTATTGTGTTTCCAGCACTAATGATTTTCATTAGCACATAAGTAAGGGTAAATGTCTATGAAATGCTTTTGCTCGGTCTGAAATTCGCATGTGATGTTTAGCTGTGACCTTTATTTCAAAATAAACAGCTCTGTTCGCATAAAACGCATGGATTAATCCTTAACTCTAAACCTATTAAGAACTTCAAAGGTTGAAGATGGAGGGAGACCTTTAATGGGAAGATGTTGTTATCTGCATGTACGATTGAAGAACTCTGGCCCAAAGCCAACCACTCATCATCATTATACATCCGACCGTATATCCCCTGTACCACAACGTCCCCATGACAACCGCGATACCGGCGGAGCATGTATATTTGCTAGAAACTTAAGGCAACTTTGAAGTCTGTGCCCCCTGCTATAGATGAGCCGTTTGAATCCGCTTGATGAAATCGATAAATTCTCACACATGGAATATTACAGCTTCATTTAGGAATTAGCAGTGTGCCAGTATGAAGCTGCTTTGAGATTATCATTTTTTAAATTAAGAGATAACTTACGGACATCTGTTCATATTCAAGGTTCACCTTGTACTCAAAGAAATGCTTTCATTCCATTTCTCTTTTAAGTGTTTCTTTGTTATCCATCTGATGTTTTTCAAAGACAGCCTGTTCACTTTTTCAGGTTTTTAACACATTTACATCAGTTAGAAAAGAAATGTTTTTGTATTACTAATTTTGACCTGTCACCATTTTTAAAAATGTACATTTTTTACCCTCTACTGCTTGAGCTACAGAAACAGTATTTGAACACAAGAACACATTCTGTGTGACACAAATCCTTCCCATGGGACTGAAAGTCCACACATAGGGTTAAAAATACAGTCTGAAAAAATACAGGAAACAAGCAATGAAATTAGGTACATAACCATCAGAAAAATGACCATCAAACTCTCATATAATAAATACTACATGATTTTTACACATTCATGTGGGGTATACCATTTTTGCAACCCTGATACACTTATTTTTTTGCAATAAATATTAAATAATATAATACATTTTCCAGCAATAAATATTAAATAAATTAAAAAAAAAAAAAAAAATTAAAATTGATCACTACAGCAAAATGGGTAATGGGACTGCAAATTTAGGGGGACCAAATTTGTAATAATCATTCTTATTATAGTTAACTAAAACTATAATAAAACCATAAAAAAAATTAAAAAAACATTTTTAGTTACTTGTAATAAAATAACCATTAAATTATATTATATATATATATATATAAATCATATGGCCTGTAATATATATATATATATATATATATATATATTTATTTATTATGTATGTATGTTATATACCATATAATATATATATATATATATATATATATATATATATATATATATTTTTGTCTTAATTTTATTTGTCTGTTGGCAAAGAAACATTTCTCATTTCAACGTCATTTTCACTTGATGTATTAAAAAAGCAAACTAAAACGAAAAAAAAACAAAAAAAACAAAACCTGTATAAACATTTAAAAAAAAAATGAATAAAAAAAAACAACAAAAATACTAAAACTTTAAAATTAATGGAAAATATTTTTTTTAAATTTTTAATTATTAATAAAAAATATAATAGCAATGTATAAATTGCACTGGTAGAAATAGATACATTTCCCAAGAATTAAAAAATATTTTTTGATCTTTTTTTTTATTTTTTTTTATTTTTTTTATTTAACAATAACTTGGATAAAAAGGCTAAACAGTTTAAACAGCTTGTAGTCAGTGTCAGGCAATGTTACATTTACCTCAGAAAAGCCATTCAATGTCTTTAGCTCCATAGTTAATTAGAAAAATGAACACTAGAGAGGACGATTTTGCTAAATATATGCACTATATTAAATATTCATTATATATTTACTTAACCTGTTCTTCAATATTCAATGTTTGAATAAATACGTCATGAAAACAAGTGTTTATGACAGCTATCATATAAATGTTTATATATATATATATATATATATATATATATATATATATATAGAATTAAGCACAATTAAGCCATTAAAAAAAATATATATTATTATAACATTATTATAATAAAAAGCCTTCAATATTATAATAATGTACCAACTAACAGGGTTCCCTGTATAGTTTATAGCATTAGTTCAGATAGATTTTTTTTCCTTGAGAGAATTTGACATGTACTCTACCTGATATGCATCCAAAACGTATCGATATCGAATCAAATCATGATTCGAACTGATTCGAATTGCAAGCTTGTGAATCAAAATCTAATTGAATTGTAAAATGTGTGTCATTGCCCAGCCCTACTATGAACACATTTCAATTAAAGACAAACTATCTGCCATAAAAACAAGAGTATATTCAAGGCCCCGTGGCATCCAGGCTGTCCCATTGCCTCCACTAGGCTAGGGGATCCAGCCCGGCTCGCCAATAGCACAGATGGACGCATGCCCGCGCATGACATGCCAGATCTGCTCTGCAGGGAATCTGATAACGAGAGAGCAGCTCCAAGCTCCTGCTCTGGCCCCTCCCCATCTGCTGAACAATGCTCAGGTCCTTGGCCCCTCCCTCCCTCTGCCAGCGTTCACAATGAGGTCATTTGCATATCACTGTCAAAATCTGAATCAGCAAGTTTCTCGCTCTTGGCAGGACGGGTCTACCGAGTTAACCTGCTGCGGCCCTGTAGGCTGGGAGGGCCCTGTGGGACCAGAGCCTAGAATCTCATCGCCTGACAACCGCCGTTTGTCTTATAGGCAAACCTTTGCCCAGGAATGGATCCGCTCCATTGGCCAATGGTGGTGTTTGCATAATTTTGTATTCATTTCCATATTTATATAAATAATACATTTCTAATGTCACTCTGAGAATAACAAGCAGGACATCAGGTCAGTGCGTGACTTCCTCTTTAAGACATTACTTTGTTTAAAGGGGAATTCATTTGGGTCAGTGAAGTGTATTTATAAATAGTGAGCAATTAAAGGAACAGTTCACCCAAAAATGCAAATTCCATCCAGTGTTGCTCTATGGGTCAATGACAAATAACAGTGCCTACACACTCACACACACACAAAAACATGTGCCAAGTTCTTAGAAATGCACTCTTTGTATTTATGTTGGTAATATGATTTTGAGGGTAAAAAAAAAAAAAAAAAAATATATATATATATATATATATATATATTATACCATTTTCAAGAAAAGTTTTAATTTTCTCTTAAAATTTCATGTGGTGTAAGAAAAGTATTAGGGTCAATGATGTGACGGGTCTTTTTTTTTTTTTTTTTGTCCAAAGGCCTTAATAATAATAAAAAAACAAAGATATGAAATCCAAAGTATGTAAGGTAGTACAACTAGATCACTTTTATTGAATCCAAAAGGTTTTAATTTTTTTTTTTGCTACATATAAAGGTATTTTAAAGATTCTGAAGTGTCAAAAGGTCATTCGGTTTAACCGTCCAAAGGCCAATACAGCCATTTCATTTGTGATTAAAATATCTTAAAATGTCATAAATGTATATATTTTTTATTCTGGCATGATTTTATAACATCATATATCAACATAGTGCAAAATGGTATTAAAATTATGTGTAGAAGTCGTTGCTTTGTTATGAGAGAATGTCCGGAAAAATAAATTTCATTGATGTCATTTGGAGTAACCAATATAAAGGGACCATTTTGGATCAAGTCATGTGGTCAATATCATGTGACAGGATGTAACATTATTCAGACATCTGCAAAGGACCACATGATCGTGAATCAAAGTAATTAACTCTCTCTTAACTATTTGAAAAATTCGGTACAACCCGAAACATCAGGTCATTCGGTATAACCGCTATAAAACATGGAAAATGTTGTAATATTTTAAAAACTTGTACTAAATATAAAATGTTTGATTGTCCTTTTGCTAGCTAGCTAGCAAGCTAACTATCAGCCTGTTAACATTGTTTGAAATATCGTCATTCGGTATAACCAAACGTGTCATGAAATTTTGGTTAAACCGAATGACTTTTTTGGTGACAAATTTTGTCCATCTTGTAAAAAATGACAAAAGCAGTGTTAATTGATTATAAAACCACATAATCTCATTGTTAACGCTTAATAAAACTTCAAAATTTATTATATCATTATGTTTTTTACACTTTTAAAAACCTTATCAATGACCCATTCACAATTTTTTTTACACCTTGAATACATTACTGTACACACCTTACAAATGTAAAAACTTTTTTAGAAATTAAAAAAAAAAAAATTTCTGCATGTTGTAAGCAGTTTCATTAAAATATTTTTTCTAAGAAATAATAACAAAAAATGATAATCTACTTAAGGTTTTATTTTTAAGAATTTAATTGCTTTTCATTATGCAGGACAGTATCATAAAGACATTTTGTCTTTAAAATTTTATTTTATTCTGAATATTATTCAGAAATTAAAAACATGCTAATAATAGAAGGGCTTTATTCGAATCACTGTACGAATTGTATTTTAATGTATTTTTTAATTAATTAATAGCATCGGACAAAGAAATTAGTCCAACATGAGCAGTTTGCACATTTCACAGAAGAAGGAAAAAAAACAAAAAAACAATACAGGCAAGATGTAGATTTTTGGGTGAACTATACCTTTAAGAAAAGAAATAAAAGAAGTGATTATGCAGACGGGGTAAGGCTTTATCTTTCATTAATCTTAACAATGAGGGGAAAAGTTCCAGGAAGTAGTAATTAAACAACTCAAAGAACTATTGTTTGCTGTCCGTTCAATGACTCCAGAGAAGAAAATGTTCTCACAACAAAACAAGCTGCACAGCGGGTAGCAACCTTTACCATATTAAAGCAATACATCAGAATGCACATTTTCTAATCTACACTTAAACTTACATAGCGGCCATAAAACAGTATGCATCATTAATCTGATAGTGTCAATAGACCATCAGCAACCTGCAGTAGTTCAACAGATGAAGTCTTCTTGTACGCTCTGAGGGTCACAAACTCACAGGAAAACAATCTATAACAATACCGCATTGTAAACTAGCAGTACATTTCACTCTGCAAGGCTTCATGGTCTGCTGTGCTCCACAATACACAAACTGTCCTCTGGAAGTCAGCAGAAATTGAGAGGAAATTAAAGCATTTAAGGACAGTAGGATGACTGAGAGAGACCACTGGCATTCAGAACATGCCATAATGTAGTAATAATATACTTCCGTACCATTAACACTCAGTAAAATGTGCTCCAGCAGAACCTTCATGAACTGAAGTGAATAAAAATATGTTTCAAGTCTTGACACTGACCTTAAAAATATGTGAAGATCGGTGAAATCGGTCAGGCAAAGCCACACATGCAATTGATCTACAATAGAGCATAACTTGGGTAGGGAAGTAAAAATCTCTTTTTTTTTTCCATAGAGAAACTGATTCTTAAGACAGACAGACCAAACATGAGACTTCCAACCATATGCTAATAGGTTACAAGTCAATGTGATTTCAGTTCCATTTTTCAAAATTGTGATTAATGAAGTGCAACTGTGCCTGCCCACTTTTTCAGTGGCCTTGGTTCTGCAAGTTTTTCCCCCCATTTTTTCATTTTTAAAAAAGTCTTGAACCAATGAACCAAACCAACCAGCTACAAGGTGAATCACAACATTACAAACATTGATTTGAAGCAAAAAAAGTATTTGAAAATCTGACAAAAAGACAAATGTACAGGATTGTGTAGTCAACGGCTTTAATGAGGGAAAGAACTACAATCCCATGAAGCATTGCGAATGAAATAATCAAAACGATGGGGAAATATAAACTATTAATTTAAATATGCTGATTATACACACACACAAATATATACACATAACTGGTTATATATACACACACAACAACATATCATTCACAGTGCTTCATGGAAGTGGGTGGGCACTAAAAAGCTTTTAGCGCAATTTTCTTATTTCTATTCTCTGATTGGTGGAGACTTCTTTGCAGAATCATCTGTAATATAGTTTTTTCACCAGGAATTTCACCAATGAACTTGATTATTTAAAAAATAAGTAGAAATAATGCAAGCTGATGGCTTCAAAAGTAAGCATATGCCATCAATCTACAACGTCAAAGCTCACAGCAGGCCCGTCTTTAAATGTTTGTAAGTTATCAATCAAAATCAATTCCCCTATGGAGAGAAAAATGGGATTTTTACTTCCAGAACCCAGCTGTTGCAGAACTACGCTACCCATAATCCTGCGGAGATATCCACCAATCAGAGAAGTCGTTCAATTCCAGTGGCCACACCCATGAAACAAACTTGAGTCAATCTCCCTACACTCCTAAACTACATATTTGAATATTTTGCAATAAACTTTTTTTTTGTTTAGTCATAGCAAATCAATACTAATATATTGTAAAATTTGTTTTGATTTTTGATTATTATTTGCAGTCATTCACAGGATGAGTAGTACCTTTATTTTTTTCTGACTTGGAGCTAGTTGGATTGATTCCTGAAACAAGACTGCTGAAGAGGCAGGGACTCACTGTTGCACTCTATTGCTACTCAGCTGAATAATGAAGTGCTACAAGGCAGTGTTGCTAAATGAAATTAGGGGAAATGGAAGGAGCATATGGACTTTCCCTCTGTTATATCGAATAAAAAACAGACAGCCACTTGTAAACACATTCATTTTTACGCTCATCTTCATCTTGTTATTGTTAGCGGTTTGGCCATCATGAACAGTTTTTTAACAGTAGCCATCTGTGTACTGTCCCATAAGTTCACTATGATACTGAATAGCTTTGTAACAAAACTCAGTTAGCATTCTACAAAGGCAGCAACCTTCTAAGGCAGCATCCAAAATTAAATTCCCATAAGTGACCGATTTGGAACATGTTACAAAGGTAGAACGACATAAATAGCGCTCCTCACAAGTTAGCATGTTGCTAAGCTAAAACTGTTCTATCGTCCTGAAGTCAATGTTTTTTGAATGGGTTTTTTGTTTTGGTAGGGCTGCACGATTAATCGATTTTAAAGTTTTTAATTTAATTAATATATGCACAGCGTGTATAAAGAGTGGCTCTGTGATCAGCTCAATTTCTATTGAAGAAATTTGAAAAAGCAACACGCGTCAAACATCTTTCCAAACTTGTAATGCGAAGTGTTCGTAAACCTGTTGTCCAACAAAAGACAAAATTTAATAACATGTTTTTACTTACTTCATATTGTCAGTCAAGTGTTTGAAATTGCCTTTTGTGTGCTGATGTGGCTTCTTATCATAGAATGAGGCAGACAATATATTATTTTATACAACAGTTCTTTCTGGTTCTCGAATCTGATTGGCTGAGAGCCATGCAATGGTATCAGCCCTGGTACCGTTTCGCCGTTTGTATCACCCCGCTTGCGGCGACTGTCATGGAGGTCGAGCAAATCCACCATATTTTATATAAATACTACTGTTGTTGTGTCACAAAATGTAGTTTAAAGAGTTTTTTAGGCGAGAATGTAGTTATTTAGACCTCAAATATGTGACTCATATATAAACATAGCGCCTATTTCACTATTTGTTTTGACGCTTTCGCAGATGCGAGCTCCAGGCCGTCAGCGGCCGTTCAGAGCTCATGTACCCGCAGAGAACAGCTTCATCTCGGCCAGTCCTTCTGGTATTTTCTGCTGGCTCTTATGTAGATAGTGGTTAAAAATATAATTCATGTGGGGTATATCAAACGGACAATCTTTGGTCTTATTAATCTATTACTTGTTCCAGAGCAAAATGATTTGGGTTAAAGGGTTAGTTCACCCAAAAATTAAAATTAAAATTAAAATTCATGTCTTTCCACACCCGTTAGACCTTCGTTCATCTTCAGAACACAAATTAAGATATTTTTGATAAAATCCGTTTGGCTCAGTAAGGCCTGCATTGACAGCAAGATAATTTACACTTTCATATGCTTTCGAATCTTTTGTTTCAAATCAGTGGTTCAGAGCGTGTATCAAACTGCCAAAGTCACGTGAACCATTGAAATTTCAAAACGTTTTGAAACACTTATGACGTAATGAAGCCTTGTTTACTGAAATCACGTGACTTTGGCTGTTTGATACACGCTCCGAACCACTGATTCGAAACAAAAGATTCGTAAAGCTTTGAAGCTTCATGAAGCAGTGTTTTGAAATCGCCCATCACTAGATATTGTTGAATAAAGTCGTTATTTTGATATTTTGGCACACAAAAAGTATTCTCGTCACTTCATAACATTCAGGTTGAACCACTGTAGTCACATGAACTGTTTTAAATATGTCTTTAGTAGCTTTCTGGGCATCTGAAAGTGTTAATTATCTTATTGTCAATGGAGGCCTCACTGAGCCATCGTATTTTATCAAAAATATCTTAATTTGTGTTCCGAAGATGAACGAAAGTCTTACAGCTGTGGAACAAAATGAGGGTGAGTAATTAATGACAGAATTTTCATTTTTGGGTGAACTAACCCTTTAAGGGGAAAATTAAATTTCATAACTTTATATTTAGGCTATATTTAACTTCAATCCTATACCAGAGCTCTACTTTTGTATGTTTGACTGAATTGTTTGCCTGTGTTTTTTTATTTATTTGATTATGTCTTTTATAATCATGTTCTTACAATCTATTCTAACTCAAACTTTCAAGGAAAAATGTTTTTAAATAAAGACTGAAAGAGTTGTCAGAAGCTTAATGGAGGTGATGCTGAAAAATCACAACGTAGTGATATGTAGTTAGTTTAGAGCCTATGTTTAGCTTTTTACTTCTGGTAATTGTATTTGAGCTTCAAAATTCATTCAAGTTGTGTTCATTTGTGAACATTATCATGATAAACAAAATGTGTAAGAATCACAAACTTTTGTTGGCCACAGAGCTTATTTTCTGCAATAATCCAATAAAGCCAACAGAAAAATCCCATTGGGTTTTTGTGGTGGGAACCAGGGTGATGCTTGCTTCCTGGTTGGCCTACAAAAATACCTTACTGCACATTACATTAAGAATAAACACATATTAATATTATTCTACTAATATAATATTGATATTATTATAATAACACATAGTCTAATAAACATTAATATGCACACATATTTAGTAAAAATCAATTTAAATGACATTTTCGACTTAAAGAGTTTACAAGTCGACCAGAGAAAAATGAGGTAAAGATGCAGATCAAACACAAACCGGCCTCTCATATCAACACCATCCAATTTAGGCCATTGCCTTTTTTTTTTTTTCTTCCACAAGAGCTTTTTGTGTTGTAATTATTCCTCACATGCCTCCCAATGACCTTGTTGAAACAGCATGTTCACCCCTCACGTTTACATCCTTGGAATGATGTATGATTTGCCTAGCGATGCTGTGCTCCAAATGGCAAGGGAGGCGCAATGCGCTAACTAATTGTTTAAGCATAGCGGAGGGCTATTAAAGAAGCTCTTCACAATGGTACTCCATTATTTCTGCATGAATGCTACTGCACTATGCAAACCCAACCGGGGCCCAAGCCATTTGCTCCAGCAATGTTAACGCTCCTCTCTGTATACAATACTGACTGTATATGATCAAATAGACAGAAAGCGCTTTGAGAACAAATAGGGTGGTTATTATCTTGTTTATTCGCAACAAAACCCCCTTTTTTTAATTTCCCAAGTAGCCAAAACCACTCACCGTAATGACAGTTAATTACAGCGAAATACAAAACGGGGCAAATTTGTCCCCTGGGTCATTGATATGTCAGTGTGGTATGCAAAGCAAAGCGCGTTTGTGCCCTAAAGCCCTGAGGAGGCAGAGACGCAGAGCTTTGACAAGCATATCTTCACTTCAAAGTTTAAAAGCAGCTGAGACACCTCATGGCTGGGTTATTGCTTCCTCACGTAACTCGAGAGCCGTAGCTGAGGTGTGTACAGGCGTGACAAAAGGTAGCAGTGCTTATGCGCGATTGTGTTTATTTGCTTCCATTGCTGCCGCATGGAATTCAAACCAAATCACCTCGGGGACACCCAAAGATTTGTTACACTGAAAAGAATTTCAGGTTGAATTTCCAGTAAATTCCTGCCTACTAGTTGTCATATTATCACAGTCATTTTTACACAAGTGGTTCTATAATTTATTTTAAACTCTAATTAAATTGCGTACTGTGAATTCACATCAAAATTTTGCTATTTGTAGTGCACTATAATTACCATGATGTGGAAAACACAGACGGAATCACAGAATCCAGTCATAAAAATAAAATTTACTACATAACATGGAATGTCACAGAATTTGGCAAAACCTGGATGTATAAATCAAAAGTAGGACTTAATCAAATTGCGATACGGACCAGTGTTTGTGAACACCAAACCGTAAAAAGACTTTTCATCTACTACACATACTCAAGCTCAATGTTTTCAGCATCTGCCGTCTAACTATACGAGTACATAAACACAAACTTCATTTCCAGAGCTGCCCTGAGGCTGGCACAAAAAAAATCACATTTTTTACTCTCATCTGACACAGATCGGAAATTGTTGCATATGAGTAAACACAAAAATCCGCACAAGATCCAATTTTTCGCATCCGTTCTGAGCCACTTCCAAGTGTGGTTTTAAATCAGATACATATCCGATTTCTGGACATCTGACCTACATGTAAACACGTTTCCCTTTGGAATTCCAAGCCACCACAAGGCGAGGGCAACACATTTGCCCACAAAGATAGTTTTTTAATGTCGTATTATGAAGCAGACATGCCTGTATGCGCTTGGACTAAAACTCACAGCTTTTTTTTTTATCAAGGTGGAAACTTTGCGCGCGCACAGAAACATTCAGGAGCATAGAAACTGGTTTTCAACCTCTGCCTCGAGAATTTTATAAATAAAACTACTGGAAGTTTCACTAAAAAAATGCTGTACAGACGCACACAGGTAATTCACACTCACAATCTCTCTCTCTCTCTCTCTCTCTCTCTCTCTCGTTAATTAATTCAAATTCATTCAAATAAATGTAATCGCACCACGCTACTTTATTTCACTTCAGAATTCTAGATCTAACGATTTGTGGATAAAATAACAACCAAAAATTACCGCTATTTTTCAGTCTATATCCGTTCAGTCAGATTTTGCGGTGAAACATCGATGACAGCTTTTAACTTATCCATGATGTCAAATAATCATGGTGCCATTCAACGCAAATTATATAAATAATTTTAGTATGGCCATTCAAAACCAGAGGATAGTCGCATAGTAAGCAATCATCAACAGAATCGTTTTGGGCGGGGATTAACGTAAGCACAGATATTGGATACCAGCTGTGTCTAAAGTGAATGTAAACAGATGGGACAAAAAAAAAAAAAAAAAAATTCGGATATGGTCCAACGATCAGATCTGAGCATTAAGACTTGCAGTGTAAATGCAGCCTGAGAGTCACTTCACCATTTCTTTTGATAAAACTATTGTCAGATACACAGAAAAATCAAAGGTCTTCACTATAACCCGTTTAACTTGAAAAAATTATGACAGAAATACATTACTAATGCACTCCTAAAAGTAATAATAACAATCATACAGTTAATTAAAACACTCTTTTTAAGACATATCACAAAATATGACAAAAAAATTTCCTCAGTTTTTTAATTTAAACAATCTGTTGTGCAGCACTTTGCCAAAAAATTTTCAAGTTTAATTTGACTACATTTTTAAAAATTAATTACGTTTAAAGTTTTATGCATTCATTTTATTACTACCAAAAAAAAAAAAAAAAAAAAAAGATTTTGGGAAAAAAAATAAAACAGATTTTTACAGGGCTCTATTTCAAGTTTATTTTGCTGTTATTTTTTAGCTAGTTATATTGAAATCAAGCTTAGTGTTGATATTTGTGCATGTCTGGTTAACCAGTTATTAATTAGTCAGCTCACCACAATATAATTGCAACCCACTTAATTGTTTATAAAATATTATTACTACTATAATATTTAATGCCTGGCTTATCATTGTTCATGTAACAGTGCAAACCAGTGTGGCTGGGAGAAAATTAATTAAAAGAAAATAAGATCCAAAGAAACACTAATCACTATAATGGTGACTGCAAAAGAAACCAACTATTTACTCTATTATCCCACAAAGCAGCACAATATGTTTTACAGTAACTTGTTATGACAGAAAATGACCTAGCCTGCATTGATTAAAGTAAAATTCTTAATACACTGTTTTTGTAAGAAATTACTGTTGAATCTGGCTATAGTTGACAGTTTAATAATAGCTAAGTAGGAACAAAGATCATGCATCACTCAAAATCACTACGATGCAGTCGAATGCGCCTCTCACAGTGATAAGAACTAATGAGTAGCCTCTCATCTGAGATTTCATTGATGTTTAAAGCCCTTATATCTAATGAATTGAAAAAGTCAAATGAAAGAGAAAAAGTGTGGAAACAGAGACGTCCTCTGCATGTAGCAGAAATGAATATGGATGGATCCGTGCTCAGAGAACACCTGCAGGGAATCTGGCTCTTTACCTGGAACTGCTCACAGCGGGGGATTCACTTTCAGCACGGCCGGGGCCATGCAGGACACGCAAATGCAAAACGTAATGCAATTAAATGTGTATTTGTCTACTCATAAGCAAGCAGGTTATTATTCATGTACGACTATCGAGCAGCAGTCAGTAGATTAAAAATAAAGGTTTTATCTTTTTCAGAATGCTTCTGAAGAGTGCTGAATGCCACGTCACTCAAATATACTGTATCTGACGCAAATCAGCTCAGGTCAGCCAAACAAGGAACAGACCAATGACATGTGATCCTCCTCAGCCAGTCAGATCGCGCTCGGAGAGCTCGTGCATCATCAATCACTCAGTGATATCAATCTGCTCCATTTGTCCACACGAGGTCATAAAGGAAAACCCAGAGTCGTCCAAAATTTCATGTCAGCCTCTCAGAGACATAATCAATCACAGGCTGTATGTTTGCAGTAGCTGGTTATAAGTCACTGTAATGCAGTACAATAGTCCTGACCCACAATGTGAGCAATAAATGTAATATACAAGATAACTTTACTGCATGAACTACTATATAGATTTTTCAATCATACACGCGCACACACACACACACACACACACACATATATATATATATATATTAACCCATCATTTCTTAGAGTATATATATATATATATATTATTGCTGTCAACGTTAATGCGTTAACGCATGCGATTAATTTTTTTCCAGTTTAACGCATTAAAAATATTAATGCAATTAAAGCAGCATCCGTTTTTTTCTGACATCCTTTGGCTAGCATTACAATATATGATCACGCTCTTTTTCATGCAAATGCTTTTAAACCATTTAAACGCGCCAAAAGAGAAAAAGAGAACGCACTGTCTGTGAATGTCCTATCACACACGACGCACAGAAAGATGCGCGGCATCGTGCGCACGAACAGCGCGCCAGAATCGAGTTCTGTCACGCTTGAACAATAACACGCACAATAATGCCAAAAATATCCGTTTTGTCGAGTATCCTCATAAGAGCAGCCTTCAACGAGTTAAATAAAGTCTTAAAACGAAAGTAAAGAGCTGTGAGAAAGTGGGACGCGTGTGAGATCTGTGTCATGTGCAGCAGCGGCAGCTCTTAAAGTGACAGCAACCATTGCTGTCTGTCATTGAAGATAATGAAAGAACAAAGGTAACAGAGAAAATTACTCGCTGCTCTTGACTAAAGAACTTTTGTAGCTTTAATAATGATTATCTATATTTAATTTAAGCTATAAATTATGCAGTGCAGACTGTTTGGTAACTTTATTCAATTTCTGTATTTTTCCTATCTGTTAGACAGGTAGGAAGGGCACAGGTAAATATGACATTTATTATAGGTTTATGTATAGGATTGTTCTAAGTTCACTTAAATTAAAAGTTGTTATATTTTTTAAGCCTAATAAATGTAAAAAATGATATAGCTTTCAATTACACTGTAATGTTGAATGGCTATAATTCATGTTTAAAATTGGGGAAAAATCAATTTCATCGAGACATCAGTAGCTGTAGGCTAATGATGTTGTTTACTTTACTTGTTTAATGGCATCTTTTTATGAATGAAAGCCAGTATCACTGATACTGGCTTTCATTCATAAAAAGATGCCATTAAACAAGTAAAATATACTGTCTTCATGTTGTTTCTTTATGTTGTTTTAATTTGGAGATTAACTGTGAAATTATTACATTATAAAATATATTAAAAACGTATAAAAATGTAAGTGTTTTTAATTACGATTAATCGCGATTAATCAGAATTTTTTTCTGTGATTAATCGAGTTAATTTTTTTAATCGATTGACAGCACAAATATATATATATATATATATATACACACACACACACACAAAATAATATATTTTATATATTTAATATAAGCTTTTTGCTATACATGTATTATATATATATTTATATAGTGTGTGTGTGTGTGTGTGTGTGTGTGTGTGTGTATGATTGAAAAATCTAATCATACACACACACACACACACACACACACACAAATATATATATAAAAATGCGGGGTTAAAAATAAAAATGATTAAATATAACCCATCGGTTGGTATTTTTAACCCATCATTTTATCATTTTATAGAGTATATATATATATATTATGTATTTAATATAAGCTTTTTGCTCTACATGTATAATATATATATATATATATCAATATTCAAATATTACAATTATTACTGTATTTTTCATGATAAACATTAAAATCTTAGAAGGTACAGAAGAAATGCAGAAAATAGTAGAATGTGTGTGTGAATTATATATTATATTTAATATTAATATATATTTAATACATTATATGTAATTGTATACTTAAAATACTTAAAGTAGTAACACTTTTACTGAAATTTAGTCAAGATGTTAAATATATAAATGAACAGATGTGGGCCAATGGAGGAAACACAATCAACAGGTACAGCTCAATGTGTCAATCAAGATCCTCACTGTTCATTACAGCACATTATATTCCGAGGGGCCATTATCAGAGCTTTAATTTGAACCCACACCTCTAATATCCCCTCTGCACTCCACAGTCCCATCATTCCTTATAGCAGTCACCCTTGTGGCTTAGGGGCCCTGTTTCTGTGCAACTTAGCTGTACGTCCCATTCACACATAAAACTCGTGTGAAAAAGTGTGAAATATGTTAAATATGCATCAATTCTACAGCATGTCTGTTGCTCGTCCCAACGTATGATTAATGACAAAAGAGCACAGATGGCAAAAGACAAGCCTGAATCTATAATATGTCAATTGCTAACGGCTATGCTGCAAACTAGGATCTGATTAAAGTTTAATATGTGAAGAACAGTTAGCGCCCTACTTCCTGTGATAATAACATTCAGGCAAGAAATCGAGACCACTGGCTGAAAGAGAACAGAGATTAAGCAGTATGTGACTATAAATACCCATCTGAGTAATGAGCATGTTATTGAAGTTCCTCTCTGAGCTGCTTAGCCGTGGTTGCCGTGTTTATTGGTCATTGTTTAGACAGGAGGAAAAGCCTTTTATGGATTAATTTGATGTAAAAAGCTCGAGCGCTCCAAATAGAAAGCTCTGTGTGGCATTTAGGAACATTACATAACCCCCGCTATAAAAAAGATATCCAAACATTCAAGCGTTCATAATGTATTTTACAGAAAATTAAAGCAGACAAACAAAGAGCTTTCACTGTAATTTACTGGTAAAGTGTGCAGTTGAAATCTATTTGACAATCTGTAATTGTTCACAGGGTAATGCTGTGGGAAAACAGAGCATTTTGCAATTCCATAAAGGGGCTATAAACGGAAAAACCCTCTTTAAACATGTCTTAACATTCTCAAATGCCCATATCAGAGAAACAGCATTTGCTGTTGCTTTCATCCGCATCCACAGCGAGCTCTATTTAACAGTGCTGGCCTTTAATTGCAAAGCTAAAAATTATAAGGAGAGACATTACTCACAGAAAAAATGCAACAAGAAGGGGGAAAAAAATCAAGTGCGCTCATTCCACGGGAAACTATTTACTCAAGATAGATGAGATAAAGCATAGTCGAGGGGCCTTGAAAAGCCTTGCATTATCGAATTACAAATTACATCCGTTATAAGGCTCTCAAATAATAACTAGAAACATTTCTGACTCACAAGAAAGAAGAAAAGATGCATAAAACACAAACAAGGAAGTAATGTTTTCCTGATGCTCTTGCAACATAGTCCTTGATGCATTGTTTACTTTAAAGCTATTATCAGACAGATTTCATGCGCATTTCTTTCAGGTCCATGTATTCTGTCTCATTAAATGTTTATAGGGGAAATGCAGAGAGGACATCAGCATGGCAATAAATCATAGGATGTGCAAAAAGCTGCATCTAAACATTGATCAGAAAACCAGGCCACGTTGTGAAAAATGTGTATTAAACCCCCAATCTTGCTTCAAGTGACATTTCACCTGTCTAAAAAGCAGATTTCCTGCCAGCATGTGAGAAAAAAAAAAAAATCATTCTTGGCCCCAAAAGGGTGAGCTCCATTTTTTTGGCATGAATTATTAAACTTGCCTGTAAGTAGTCTAGTGGGGATACATGCAACTAAAAATCAAGCTCAATATTTACTTTCTCAGCACAGCATTCCGAATCAATGCACGTCATGGCTGTGTTTCTCCGGTTACTTTACAACACTGCACAAGCTATTCAAGTGTTGACACGCATACTTCTTTTCCAGAAAGCAGAAAGAGGAGGGAAAAAAAAGTTGATTCATTTGAGCGAGAAACGTCAACGCTTCTCCTGAGGATTTATTGCAGAGAATGAGCTTTTAAAACTAAAGGGAGTCAGTGGAGCAATTAGTCCAAATCACAGCGGAGGACACTAAAAATATCAGCACAACCTCAAATGTCAATCCTGACAATCCAAACGACCAAAACCGGATTTGTCTTCTAGGATTTGCTGAGGGAGCGAGGAAAAAATACACAGTGACATTATATGTTCAAAGTCCTTAAAGAATAGGTGTGTGGAAAACTAGTCCGCTGAAGTGATTTGTCCATTTATGTCTGAATCAATTAATCCTGTTGGCTCTTGGGGGGTTACGTGACGCTCTGCTAGGTCTATGACAGACAATTGTTGGGGTACTTTGACAACATCATTTTAACAGTGTGTTTAAAGACACGAGGGATGGATTGTGAGTTGGTGGGAAATGTAAATGTGACGGCAAGGTGTAGGCGCTCAGCACTTAAATAAGTAGTAGGTTGCACTCTCAGCTGTCTGAACGACAAACCTCCAACACCCCAGGGAACTTTAGGTGGAAATAATAGCAATTTGGTTTTAATATGATGTGATGTGTTACAAAACACTTTCTGGAAAATTATGTGGGAGACTATGCACCTCTCTCTCTTTTCTTCTTTGAGAAGTTCTCTTAGCAAAGGGATGCTGTCCAGACACATTTTATGATTCATAAAAGAATACAGGGCAGCTGCTGAGCTTGAACCCAGGGAAATGCAGGAATTAAAGTCCTCATTTCAAAAGCCTTTCATGGAAAAGCCAAAGTGTGCTGGCACGGTGGTCTAAAACATGACGTAGACACCTGAGAGACTTTGACTAATGAGCCAACCCTGATCCCTGTATAAACCATTTTCTTCTTGCCTTAATTTCTGTGATTAGTGTCGACTGTACATTACAATAAAAAAAATTGACGCAATTAATGCAGCACTTATTATTTTCCCCACTTTCTACGACTAGCATTTTACACTCAGGCTAATTACTCATTCTGTCTCTCTCTCCCGTACTTGGATAATTGGCAATTCCAGAGCTGATGCATGCAAACGAGCGTATGCTTCAAAAAATATGTATGTAAAAGTAATATATAATACATATATTATATATAATATTATATTATAGTAGAAAATGTTTTATATTATAATTATTAAATTATTGATTATAATTCCTATATGATAATAGTACATTAATTTGGTGATCCAATGTGTAAATGAACTATTATTCAAAAGTTTGGGGTCAGTTACATTTTTGTAATAATGCAAATATCTTTACTGTGACTTTTGATCAATTTAATGCATTTTTACTGAATAAATGTTTATTTAAAAAAAAAAAAAAAAATTATTCTCCATGCATTATTTTTATCAACACTTGAATGTGGGTAAGTTTCATTAAAAAAAGCAACATTTTGACAAACTCGTGTTTTTGTCAAAAAATGATGATCTTAAAGGGTTAGTTCACCCAAAAATGAAAATTCTGTCATTAATTCCTCACCCTCATGTTGTTCCACACCCCTAAGACCTTCCTTCATCTTCGGAACACAAATTAAGATATTTTTGATAAAATCTGATGGCTCAGTGAGGACTGCATTGCCATACAAATATTTTGTTTCGAATCAGTTGTTCAGAGCGGCAAAATCATGTGATTTCAGTAAACGGGGCTTCGTTACGTCATAAGTGTTTCGAAATTTCAGTAGTTCACATGACTTTGGCAGTTCGCGTTCCGAACCACTGATTCAAAACAAAAGATTCGTAAAGCTTCGAAGCTTCATGAAGCAGTGTTTTGAAATCGCCCTTCACTAGATATTGTTGAATAAAGTCGCTATTTTGTTTTTTTGGTGCACAAAAAGTATTCTCGTCACTTTATAATATTAAGGCTGAACCACTGTAGTCACATGAACTGTTTTAAATATGTCTTTAGTACCTTTCTGGGCATTGAAAAAGGAAATGATCTTGCTGTCAATGGAGGCCTCACTGAGCCATCGGATTTTATCAAAAATATCTTAATTCGTGTTCTGAAGATGAACGAAGGTCTTACGGGTGTGGAATGACATGAGGGTGAGTAATTAATGAAAGAATTTTCATTTTTGGGTGAACTAACCCTTTAAGTGTCATAGATCGAACTTGTCATAGATCTAGTAGGTCGAGTTCATCAACACCCCCAAAGCTTCACAATCATATACCTCTTTGTGGGTTCAACATTTCATTTGTTAACATTAGGCAGTTTATATGCTATTTAATGTTTGATGACCACGTTAGCTTACATGTGCATAAGCAATGCTTCTATCACTTGTTTCTGCTGCTTCTTTGCTTGTTTTTGGATGCATAGATTCTGTACCATTTCAGAAGATTTGTAATAGCGCCCCCTACCGTATAACAGTGAAAACATGGAAAGCTGGAAAATTCTGTCAATGGTGGAGAAGCGTTGTGTCATAAATGACGGAAAATTCCGTCAATGGCGGGAGAAGAGTTGAAAAACAGGTGTGGGGAAAACCAGCCTGCCAAAGTGATTTGTCCATTTACGTCTAAATCAATTAATCTGAGTAAATAAAAGTTAATTTCTTAAAAAAAATACTGACCCTGACAGTGTATATCTGTGATGACCAGTGCTGGGGCTAACGCATTACAAGTAACTTGCGTTACGTAATCAGATTACTTTTTCAAGTAAAGTAACACTTTAATTTTTCAATTTACAACAAAATATCCAAGTTACTTTTACAAGTCCTGTCCCTGTGTTGAGAGAAATAAAGTGCAGAGGTGTTGTGTGCGCTGTGTGAACATGATGGTTATTGTAGATCTAGACTAAATTTGAACATGCATTTACTCATCTCACTTGCACAAAAACATTCAGTATTCCTCAAATTGAATAAAAACAGTGAAATGCAATCTCAGAATTTTATGCAAACCTGTAATAATTAATTATATTAAATTACACAAATATACTTAATGTATTTAATCTCACTTTATTAACCAATGTCTTTGCTGCTGACCTTCGATGATCTAATTCAACCATACTAATAAGCAAAAATTACTTTAGATTAGATTTAGAAATAAGAGTGTTGAACTTCTCCTGTATCCTATTCTTCTTTCGTCCACAATGGCAGCACAGCTGAAAGGCTTGTTTGAGCTGCGCCCTCTACTGTACAGGAGTGAATATGCATTTCCTTCAGCCTGAGGCTTATTCATTTCACTTTTGGTGTAAAAGGGCCTTTACATTTGCCAAAAATAGAACTTTTTTTGTTGTTATTAAAAAACAAACAAGCCCAGCCCAGTAGAGAAAAAGTAACGCAAAAGTAATGTAATGCATTACTTTTCATAAAATGTAACTAAGTAACGCAATTAGTTACTTTCTTAGGGAGTAACGCAATACTGTAATGCAATACTTTTAAAAGTAACTTTCCCCAACACTGGTGATGACAAGTTTTAAATGTGCAATAAATTATGATTAATCACAGCAAACTATGTGTACAACACGACTCCACCCTTGAACTGTGTTGGTCATTCATTTGGACTGCATTTGTGTACTAGTGTAGACTATGTTTCTGGTCTAATGCTCATTGCAGCAGGGGGTGGAATGCCCTAAAAATGTCCAACATGAAGCTGTTAACTTCATAAAACATCTCCACTGGCAACTGAGGGTTCCTGGAGGTACAACCGAATACCCTTCACCGATCTGCCATGTGGGAAATCTAAGCACGCCATTGTAGAATTAATTTGAACTGATAAATAGTGACCCTGCAGTCACAGTGGCGTAAACCACAAATTACATGTGTCTCCTCCCACACAGCCAGCACTTATCCAATGAATGATATTTCTCAAGGCTGTGTGCTGGAAAGACTGCATCTGGATCTGCTTGCATGTTATTCATTACGAAATGGGAGGAATATCATACCTCACCAGACAATTATGTAAATTCCACTCAAAGGTAAAATATTTTCTGATTTTAAGAGGCCATTTGTTGCTAGTAGAGTAAGAATTAGAGGAGTATATGGAATGTGCAAAGTATGACTCTGAATTGAAAAAGCTTTTAAAAAAAAAAAAAAAGGAATCGGCCCTTCGGTTTCTCCTTGAATTCTTAATAAGACACATGGATGAGGCATATGGGCTTTTAAAAATGCATGACCTTTAGTAATCCAACCCAGATTGTGAAACAAGTGGAAAAAATGGAATCAAATAGAACAGAGGAAAAGAAAAAGAACATATCAGAATTTACAGTATGACCTCATACTTATCAAACAACTGTAAGAGTTGCACAAAAGAAAAACAGTCAGAGAGAGAGTGCTAACAAGCACCACATTTAATGCAAATAATCACTATAAATTCCCGTATTTCTGAATGGCAAGGTTTAAAGAAATAATTCAGCCAATAATAAAAATGCTGTCATCACCAAGCCTGTATGATTGTCTTTCTTCGGTGGAGCACAAAAAGTGAGTTTTTTAAAGAATAACTTGGACATTTTTTCCCCACATAATTAAAATGAACAGTCAAGCTCCAAAATGACCAAAAAGAGAGATTTAGTATTTTGCATAAGTATGTATTAACATGCTTTGTTATGATGCTCAGATTGCAAGCCATTTATCATGATTTATACAGAGTCATATTTGCCATGTACACACTGCATCTAAATTTGGTTGTCAATTCATTTTTTAGTGCTTAATCCCGTTCTGTACACACAGTTCTGTAATTTACAGGAGTGACGACCGCATTCGATAACCAAATTAACTCCTGAAAAAGGAAGTGACAGCCGCATTTACAGTAATTCTACGCAGTGTGTACAGAGCTAAACTGAACAACTAGTTGTTAATGATGTATTTAAACATCCCTCTTCTGTACGTGCGGTGCAAGAAAACCACAAGGAAAGAGGTACGAGCCTTGACTCATTCATGTTGCCAGATCTTACTTAAAAAAAAAAAAAAAAAAAAATTCAGCAAACAAGAACAAGCCCATAATAAACCAAAATAAATGCAAATGGTTTACATTGAAAACTAGACTAAAATATCACAACCTGCACCTTCCCACCCACTTTAATAACTCCAAAAACATGATTGCTTTATGAGCCAAGCTCAAACAACAAGCCCCAAAATGCTTATAATAAGTAGACATGGCAACACTGCAAGACAGCGCTCTGTGAAGCAGCCTCCCACACATTAAAAAAACATGACGCCTCTGTCAACAGTGGTTTAGTTTCACGAACATAACGAGTCTTTGGTCACTGTAACATTCATTTGGTCAAAAATACTGGATACTAAACACACCAGAATGTTGCTATGGCTATCGTAATTTTGGGAGTGAGTCGTGTTCCGTAAACACACAGAACGATAATTTAGGGGACTCACTCCTGTATTTAAATGCGGTTGTCACTCCTGCAACTTTACAGTTGTACGTGACCATAGTGTTCATTACATTTTAATTGTACACAAGTGTGCCGCACAAGTCCTGAAAAGTGAAGCCAAAGCATTTCGATCGCCCCCTGATGGCTGGCTGCAGTATAGGTCTTAAACCCCGCCCTCTCATGTAATCGAATGGGACATGAGCCAAACTAAAAAATCCAATCACATTTTAAAATATTTTTTTTCCAAAGATCTTTTTTTTTTTTCATTTTAGGTAGTTCTCATCACAAAGATGTATGTTCAAGTGTTCATTTTCACAATACGTTTGGTTTTAGTTAGCTTTTTTGATACTATAAAAAAGGTGTGTAACATCGTGATTGACAGCTGTGCTTGCGATTGAGTCTGCAGAGTCTCAGTAACGTCTTTTGAAATACACCTGAACCAATGACTACCACATTTATGATACTTTCATGAAAAAGATTTTTTATATGAAAAAGGGCAGCTTGAACATTCTTCAAAATGTCACCTTTTGTGCTCCACAAAACAAAGCTAGTCAAACAGGTTTGGAACAATCTTGAGTTTCTTAGGTAAACTATCATTTTAATGTCATCATAAATATTTTATTTTGTTTACTTAAACGTCTTTTACTGTATAAACTGATCACGGCAGATAAATCTTCTCCTGGCCTGCCCATCCTCACTGCAGTGCTAAATCTGGGTAGTATTAATAACTTGCATTTCATGAGTCATCATTTACTCACCTTCAAGTTGTTCCAAACCTGTATGAATTTCTTTCTTCTGATGAACACAAAAGAAGTTATTTTGAAGAATGTCAGTAACCAGACAGTTGACGGTAGCCATTGACTTTCATAGTATTTTTTCCCTACTATGGAAGTCAATGACTGTTAACAGTCTAGAACAACATGAGGGTGAGTAAATGATAACTAGCGCAAAAGCGCAAAGTGTTGGAAAATATGAGAAAAAAGAATGTTCTTTTAAGCAATGTGTGATATGTTCTCATCTTAGCAAAAGTTTATTTTTTGGTGAACACAAAATGCTCGCTGTCAAGCAAACAAACCACCAAATATTTAATTCTAACATTCAGAGCAGCTTATATTCTATCTTGTTAAACAAGAAACGGATGCCATAAATAGAAAAGAGAAGTGCAGTGAATTCGCTGGAAAGTCTTTAAATGCTGAACCAATTTGGAGACAGCTTTGTTTACTTAAGTAGTATGCCTGAGGACAGGCTCTGATTGCAACATCAACGGGGTAATAGGTAATTCTCCCTGCAGTTCCATGTTTTTTTCCTCCTGATGGGTGAGAAAAAGGGAGTGCCTGATGTTTCTCAATATTCGAAAAAAGTCACTTCCGTGCTTCACACAATGATGAATCCTTTCCCAGCATCCAATTATTCAAAGCTTCCAAAAGCCACATGTACTAACCAAAAACCATCATCCGTTCCCTCCCAGAACTACTCCCAGATTTAACATTGGACAGCAAGCATTTAAAAGGTATTAATATTGCAATGAACTGCATAGGCCCAGCAATATAGTTTAAATAATAATATAGTTCAAAACACATTGCCACATTCTTATGAAATGTACTATTTGTATTCATGGTGGTTTTGTGTGTTTTTGTAAAAAAATAAAATAAAATACAATTTTCAAGAAAAGTTTCAATATAATGATTATAAAAATGTCAAGGTAACACCTTGACGTACACTTTGTGAGTGTACACATCTTATGTGTTATTTTTTAAAGTTTTAAAATAAAGCAAAAAGTATTCTTTTCCCCAAATATCATGAATTATTCGTTCGTAAATTTTACAATTTTGGAGAGTCACACCACATGATATTATATATATATATATAAATGTCAAATTATCTGATATTTTAAGAGACTTGCTGACCTTGACACACAGTCATGAGGGTCTGCAGAACCCATGATATCATTTCCTGTTTATTTTCTGTATGTCGGTTGCGCCACATGAATTTGAGTAAGTTTTTCTTTTCCTTTTTTAAAATTATTTTTAAAAAATTTCTTCACTATAATATCATAACAGTTGTACCACCCTAATCAAGTTTAAAATTTAATACAGAAACAACAAACATGCTCATCATAGAGGTGTATTCAAGTCATGGTATGTGTGAATTAAATTTAGGATGTATTTCTGAATAAACGACGATAAGACATTAAACAAATAAACGTTATGTCATTGACCCAAATATATAAATTATTAAATGTCAACTAAATTTAGATGCTCTATTTATATTTTGCATTGTTTTTCCCAGCTGTCTGTGACCTTTTCAAAAATAACCTGACTTGTTTTTGGGTCATGACCCACAAGTTGAAAACCACTGATCAAGAACCTCCTTCTTAGGAAAACGCTGTTGGCACAGCCAGCATAATACTAATATTATACTCACCCCCCCATAAATCCCCCAACACTACTCCACAATCCTTATAAAATACTTCAAATGTTTTATTAAGAGCACTAGCGTTTCTGTCGGCCTGTTTAAGGTTTCTCCTAGTGCCACGCCAGGCCGCATTGATAGCACTGCTGAGATCTGCAGGGAAAGAAAATAAATGACCCATTTTTATTGCAGTGTATGTGGTAAACTTGCCATCTAAATGAAGGCGCAGACGAAACCGGAATGCACTCGAATGTCCTCTGCAATTCAAAATCACGATAAAAACACATCATCGCAAGAAATCTATTTTCTTTAAGAACAAATTATTAACATTGAATAGTTTAAACTGAGTGGCATCTTGATGAGAAATATAAATGGGTCTATCTTCTCACTAAACAACATGCTATCATTAATAATCCCCCCAGCAGTGGGCATCAATCACGCTGTAATCGTACACACAGCATTCCCCTCACATATCTCAGCCCCTGCTGGATTACCCAGCATCCACTTTGTCTGCCCATCAAATTCATTCAGGCTAATAAAGAAGTGGGTTGTTCATAATCATTCCTTTTGCATATCCGTAAACAGACAAGGGAATCAATTCCAAGTGGGTAAAAAATACAAGACAAAACAAAATTATACACAATGGCAAAAAGCCCTATTATATATATATATATATATATATATATATATATATATATATATAAAATTGAAAGTGGGGGGGGGGGAATCACATTTTGAAATAAATGTTTTTCTCCAAAACACGTTGGCCACAATTATTGGCACCCCTAGAATTCTTTATGAGTAAAATATCTCTGAAGTATATTTCCATTCATATTTACATTTTTTTAGCACACCAGGGTGATCATGAACATGAAATTGTCCAGCCATGACTTCCTGTTCCACAGGAGTATAAAGATGAGGAAACACAAAGGCCATATTCCCGTAATCATTCATCACAATGAGTAAAACCAAAGAATATAGTTCTGATGTGCAGCAAAAGATTGTTGAGCTTCACAAAATAGAAAGTGGCTGTAAGAAAATAGCTAAAGCAATCAAAATCCCCATTTCCACTATCAGGGCAATAATTAAGAAGTTTCCATCAACTAAAGATGTTACAAATCTGCCTGGAAGAGGACGTGTGTCTAAATCGTCCTAATGTGCGGTGAGGAGGAGAGTTTGAGTGGCCAAAGACACTCCAAGGATCACAGCTGGAGAATTGCAGAGATTAGTTGAGTCTTGAGTCTCAGAAAGCCAAAAAAAATTGATCAAACAGCACCTACATCCCCACAAGTTGTTCAGGAGGGTTTCAAGAAAAATCCTCTGCTCTCATCCAGAAACAATCTCCAGCATATTCAGTTGTCAGACAAGACTGGAACTTCAAACAGGACTGGCTTCTATGGTCAGATTAAACTTAAAAAAAAGAGCTTTTTTGCAGCAAACCCACCAGATGGGTTTGGTGCACACATGGATAAAAAGTACCCCATGCCTACAGTTAAATATACTGCTGGATCTTTAATGTTGTGGGCCTATTTTTCGGCTGGAGGTCCTGGACATCTTGTTCAGATACATGGTATCATGGATTCTATCAAATACCAACAGATAAAAAAATCAAAACCTGACCACTTCTGCTAGAAATCCAATAATGGGCCGTGGTTGGATATTCCATCAGGACAATGATCCAAATCAAACATCAAAACCAACACAAAAATGTGTCACTGAGCACAAAATGAAGCTTCTGCCATGGCCATCCCAGTCCCCCAACCTGAACCCTAAAGAAAATGAGTGGATTGAAATGAAGAGAAGAAGCACCAACATGGAGCTGGGAATCTGAAGGATCTATAGAGATTCTGCATTAAGGAATGGTCTCTGATCTCTTGTCAGGTGTTCTCCAAACTCATCAGGCATTATAGGTGAAGACTCAGAGCTGTTATCTTGGGAAAAGGAGGTTGCAAAAATTATTGAATAAAAGGGTGCCAATAATTGTGGCCAACGTGTTTTGGAGAAAAACATTTATTTCATAATGTGATTTCCCCCCCACTTTCAATTCTTTTCCTTCAATGAAAGGTAATTTTTGCTAATTTTATGAATTAAAGATCAAAAGGATAAACAATGCAGATTTATTTTTACAGTCATGTTTGATCATATTTATCAAGGGTGCCAATAATTCTGACCACAACTGTGTATATATATATATATATATATATATATATACACACACACACACACACATATATATATATATATATATATATGCAAAGATAATGATATATGCAAAGATATACCAAATGATATATTAAAAATGTAAATAATATAAATAATATATAATAAAAAATGTATTATTATCTGGGCCTTTTTGCCATTGTGTAAGTGCATATTATATATATTTTATATTTAATTTTATTTATTTTATTTTGTATATTTATATATAACTAAAAAGTCCCTGAAAATAACAAATAATATAATATACAAAAAAAAAAAAAAAAAAAAAGATTATCTTTTAATATTAAATTAAGTATATACCGTATATTAACAAAATACTATATATTGTATAATATAGTTCAGATCAACTATCTGGTGCTTCCTTAAAAGTACTAAAAAATAGTTAATGAAATCGTTATGAAAGCAGAATCAGGGGCCATTCACACAGAACACATTTTTCTATTCATATGCGCTACTTTTCCATTGTTTTTCTATGTAAACGCGCTAGACAGACGTGTATGACAGTTAAACTCACGTCTCGCGTTTTTTGCAGCGCCTCGCACGTGAGCGCAGCTTTTTTTAAGACGCCATGTCAGGTTAAAAGAATTTCAACTTTTACACGCAGCGCCGCTCATCAATGTCAGTTCCAAAAACAGTGGACCAATCAGAAGAACTCGGAGGCGGGGCAAGCATTGCAAGCTTCTGTTTATGGTAGCAAGTTGGCGTCGCAACTGTTTTATTTGTTCGTTATTGCATCACATCTCAAAAGCGCATCTCGAGACCCTCGCATTCTATGCTGTGCTTTTTTAAAAACCATTCCTGAGTGCTGCGTCTCGCGTTTTTTTCTGTATGAACGTGCCCTCATTAAAAATGAAAATTCAGTCATCATTTACTCACCCTCAAGTTGTTCCAAACCTGTATGAATTTCTTTGTTCTGCTGTACACAAAGAAAGATATTTGGAAGAATGTTTGTAACCAAGCAGATTTCGGCCACCATTGACTGCCATAGTATTTTTTTTTCTACTATGGTAGTCAATGGTGGCCGAAATCTGCTTGGTTACAAACATTCTTCTAAAAATCTTTCTTTGTGTACAGCAGAACAAAGAAATGTATACAGGTTTGGAACAACTTGAGGGTGAGTAAATGATGACTGAATTTTCATTTTTGGGTGAACTATCGCTTTAAGTGGAATCAGAACCAGAATCATTAAATTCCTGCCGATTCCCATCACTAATCCCAATGCTGCTTGGAGGAGCAATAAACCCCTGCAAGCAACAAAGAGATGAGATCACTTGCCACACAGCACATGTCACAATGATGAGAACAACTTGAGAACATTAGCTGTTTCTCTGAAGCGCCAGAGAAAATGTGTGTAACTCCTTCCATAAAGCAGCTATTATGCAGTAAGATCATAAGTATATGCTCGCATAATAACACTGACCTCCTAAAAATAACCTTGTGAGAGGCAGGAAATGAATCAAGAGTGAGAAATAATAGTGTGGCATCAACCTACAAACTCTCTTCAATAATTCACCAGTACAACACCCCACCCCCCCACTCTCATATTAACTACGTCCGTCTAAACATCCCCTGCATCCTCCACTCTCTCACCCTCGCCAAACTCCCTTACATCCTTTAGATAAAAAAAGTATTTTCCTCTTTCTTTCTTTCTCTCTGGCTTTTCGTCTCCCTTGTTTTTGCATTTTGTAGGGGAGGGTTTGGCAGTATTGTTCTAATAATGGGGTCATATCATGAGAAATTGAGTTTTGCTAGATCTGTTGAGATAAAAGAGTTCATTGGACTATGAAAACATACAGCAACTTTCAGAACTCAAAACACGTCCACCCCAATCCAAAAAGAGCATCTACTGAAACTGAGCAGCAAAAATGATTTGTTCTGAAACTCTGAACTTCCTGCTGATAGCTGGATACATACATATAACCTCCCACATTATACAAACAAACAAGACTTGTTTGGCATTCAAATAATGAGGAAGAAGTAGAACCAATACTTTTGTTCCTAAACAGCAGAAGAGCTAGCGGTAAGAGTACAATGTAGTCAGGTCCCTGATTATTTCACTTCAATATCAACAGTTTGAGCAACACTTTACAGCATATTGAATGTAAAAGTAGCTAATTTACATGTGAAGAGAACATTTACATATTTGTTTTAAAAGAAACAGTAGCAAAAATGGCGCATTTATTTGTAAGGGTCAGAGAGGGTGAAAACATGATCAAAAAAAAAAAAAAAAGAGAAAGAATAAGATTATTATGATTATTAAATACAGGATTCCTACACATTTTTATTTCAAAATTCCATAATTTTCCAGTCTGTAGATTTTTCAGACCGTATTTAACATTAATGGTTCATACATCATTATATTTGGTATAAAGTACAATAATCTGTAAATATTTTCTCAGGTATTTTTTTAAATTGGTTTTCTTGAAGTGATAACGTGCTTACGTACATGATGAGAAGAAACCTAAAACGTTTTATATCCTGCAAATATTCACCTCTGACACATCAATTTGATACTGTAATTGTGGTTTGATGTTGCACGATCACCAAACAGCAAAGTACAGTGATACTGATTTAGATGATCGTTTTAATGTGGAACACGCATTTATTTATGCTGGGTTCAGACTACACAATATCAGCCACATTTTGGCACAATCCATTTGAAGGACGCTTGAAGGACAGAAAGGGCCAAAACGTGTGAAACTAAATGTCTTAACGCATAATTGCACGTTAACACATAATGTACGCATTTACACGCAATTACACGTTAGTTTCACACGTTTTGGCCCTATTGGCCTTCCATAAAAGACTAGCATGTTTAATTTTTTTTTTTCGGTCCTCCATGATTGGTTCCGTCACATCTGTGACGTTGACCAATAGGAGCACAGAAGCTCTTCCGTTCACAGTTTTCAAACATGGTGAAACGAAAGAGAGACGATTGTGATGCTAGGTGGAATTATGCAATGGAGGAAAGGTTCTTGGAGCTATGGCAACAATACTCCTACCTATATGATGTTTCCTCAAGGGACTACCACAACAGTAAAAAAAGATAAATGTTGGCGAATGATAGCAAATTAGCAAATCTTGTCCACAACAAGAATTTAGGAGTCAAAATCGCATTATCTGACACAGTGACTATATTAACAGACAAAAATATTGTGTAGTCTGAACCCGGCTTTACTGAAGTTCTTTCTTATTTTGCGTAATGAAAATGTGTGCCTTGAATTTATTCAGTCGTGTTCGACAATCACTAAACAGTGACTAATCTTTTCCCATGAAATCACTCTGCTTCACTCTGCTTTTTAGAAATTATTTTTTCTAAATTTATATTTTAAAAAACTGAATATGGGAAATACTCTGGAAACACAATACTTTTTCCATACTCTGTTTTCTTTTTTCCATACTTTTTCAAACTGCGTAGGAACCCTGAAAATAATTGTCGAAATTTCAAAAACTTAAACTTATTTTATTTCAGCAAGTTGCCAAGGTACAGTTTCTCATTTTTTTTTATTTAGTTTAAGTTGAAGTACTAAGATAACTAAAACCTAATAAATACACACATATTTAAAAATACAAAAAATATATAAAATATAACAAAATGACTAAAACTTTAATTAAAATTAAAACGAAAAATAGAAAAATAAATTCTAATTCAAAATATTAACAAAAACTCTAGTAGTATATCAACAATACTAATACTAATAGAACTACTTAAACTAATCGAACTACTACTAATAGAAATCACCACCATCCTATATATTACAGAAAAAAGCCAATAAATAAAAATAAATCAATATAATAAAAGTTCGGCCAATCAATGAGAGTGCGCCTCCTTCTAATATTAAAGTTATGCCCTTCACAATGCCCTGTTTCAATAGAAAAGGAAAGAAAACAGAGATGTTAATGGCATTGTGCCAAAATACTATGGTGGAGAGGATGTCATTATAACCATGTGATAAGCTGATGCCTGAACAAAATTCCCTAGTATCACTTAGTGAATTCCATATTCTCAATCCTCACCCACCCTCTTAAAGCCCACTCAAGTGAGAATAAGATTTGAGTTAATTTAACATCCTGTTGTCTCCTAACATGTGACCAAAGGGGCATGCGAGCGAGCCAAATACTGCAGTTATTTCCATTAGCAGGGGAACAAATGACTAAAAATATTCAATATCACATCTGCACCATTCCAGCTGTATTTTTCCTTAAATAGCGCTGCTTTCAATTTTCATCTTTCCTTCTATAACACACTGGACGTATCTCAGTTCTGTAGAACTCCCCTCTTCATCGCCAAGCCCTTGGAAGCACTGTTATTCGCTTCAAAAAGTTAATAACAAGGCTAAACGCAGAAGATTTTCCGCCAAGTAGCCGTCACTTCGAGCATAAAAAGCACTAGAAGTCTTTTTTTTCCCCACTTTCTCTTGGATTTTCTCAGCTTCAGAAAAGATCTACCCCTCTGTAACAAATCCAGCGTATGGGAGCCTTTACATGAACAATGACTTCATATGTTGAGCTAAAGCCTTAATAAATAACACACCCTAGAAAGTTAAACAGAATAACTTCTTTGGATTTCAATACAGCGTGCCATGGTTGCGTTTAAAGCCCTGGCGAGAACAAAGACATTTTAATCAGGGTATTCAAATCCCTGCAGGCTGCCCAATTCAAGCAGAATCCCTTATGTTACACTTTCCAAGACAAGAATATGGGTTTTAAGCAGAATACAGTGTTTTCGAGCAATCAAAGTAACCTATGGACATCCATTAAAGTCATTGGGAGCCATTTACTCAATTGCATCACTCACTGTCAGTTCATTCATCCATCTTGTCAAAAGCTGTTATGCAGACAGCTCTATCGCCTTTTACAAAACAGCATTCAACAACCTAGCATTTTTTTCCAACAGGAAGTCAGGCATGTAAACTGGAGCCTCTCTTTCTAACTGGCAGCATCTATGGAAAAGCGAACTGCACGCAAACCGCTGTGTTGTTTGAATATGCCCTTCAAGCCAATAAGAAACACAAACACTGAAGTACAGGCCATTTAAAGACTGGAAGCACTGCTTAGAGAGTCAAAATCTGGATTTCTTGTTTTGTCATGTATGTTCTGTAATAAAAAATTGATGTCAGTGAATTTATGTGAAGGCATTTATGTGTTAGTGATCACACTAACACTATTCAGCTTCATTTCACATACTGGTAACTTTACAAACTTTAGAGTAAATGGCACTGAACTTCTAGTTTTATAGAAACTTAATAGATTGCACAATTCTAAAACACCCATCATTCAAAAAGTTCCTCAGAGACTCTTGCAAGTCTGTGTTTATTATATATTGATTTGATTACAGTTTCAGGTATCAATAAAAATATAGTACTCTCAGCTCAATTTAACACATTTCACAATATTTAAATCTACTCACACAGATTTAAACAAACAAACAAAACAAAATCAGTGCAGAAAATACAGAAAGTGCCTGTACATTTAGTTTGAACCTGTTTTAAGTAGGTTAGGATGGTTGACTAGTCATTCAATGACAGTAGTCGAGTAGTCAACTATGATCTGTCAATTTTCTTTGTAGTATATATTTTTTTTTCAATATTTATTTTAATAGCTGTATACAACTATACACATGCATCACTGTTTTTTAGCATCTCACGCCATGTGCATCATAGTTAGGTCAGCATGTCAAGTTAAAAATAGTTTAGCTAGTTTAAAACAGAACATCTCAAAACCTAAACTAAAAAGGTCTCAAAATCTCTGATTATGATCTGATGGACCCAAAATCAGCATATTTATATAGCGCATCTTTAAAACCTAGTTGATTCTGAAAATGTGTATTTTGCGCATTTAAAAACTGTAAACACAATACGACAGATAATATAAAATCAAATACTGTGAGTTACACAGAAATACCATCAGTGCATACTGCAAACACAAACTGATCATGCACAGATCGAAGAAAGACCTCCATTTACATCCAGTAATTACATGCACAGTTGTGGTTTTTAAACCATCAGCCAAAAGTGGGACGAATCGTTGTTTTTGAAATCACAGCAGCCCTTTTGAAAAAATATGTTACTCACACAAGCAGACGGACTGTGACAGACTCAGACCTCAGTGTAAAAGCAGGCTTTCAGTTCATCTGAGAGTTCTACTCTATCATACAACAAGCTCTCGACTCTCAACTCGACAGGCTAAAAGCCACGAGTGTCTGTTTCAATCACCAGCTCAAAGTCACTCATTTCTGTTTGTGCACCAACAGTGATAAAACAGCCTGTGACGATACGGTAGCCCATCGTCAGTTAGGTAATAAAGATAAGGGTCTTTTTTGCTGATTTGACTAGTTAGACCACAGACTCAATTACTGAATCATTTGGCATCAATCCTCCATTCATTCATTCTTTCTTCACTCAATTATACCAATGCAATCAGTCTTTATACGAACTAATAATCCGTAATCAGCCTCTAAACAGCAAGGCCAGAAACATACTCCACGCATGTACGCAAATACAAATGTTGGGTCAATACATTGAAAGTGGTAGTGGTGTAATGCTTAACATGCATTTTTGCATTATTGTGGAAAAAATTAGCATTATTGTAAAAAAAAACAAAAAAACAAAAAAAAAAACCACTATATACACACTTTTTCTCAGTTATTGGTTATTAATTTCAGGTCTACAGATAAATGACACCATTTAATGGGACTGTAGAAAAAGAGTAAATATTTTAAATAATAGGCAATCATTTCCAAGTTCAAAATGTGGAGCCTATAATGTAACTCTGCTTTATTGTTACAATGTCATTAGTATGTAAATGAAAGTTTACTTTTTCTCCATGTTACCTGGCATGAGAATTTCCCAGCTTATGCAAAACATGACAGTAGCTTCCTAATTAACTGTCTGACCAGCAATTTCTTTTGGTTTTCCCCCTCCGTTCGGCCTAAAACACTGTGTCCTAGTCATCCAGTTTGAAATGTTGACTAAAAACTAGGGCTGGACGATTAATCGAAAAGTAATCGAAACCGAAATTCAGAACCTCTAACCGACATAATTTTCCCATGTCGGTTATTTCGGTTTTTTAATCCTGTTAACACTTCCCCCTTAAAAACATCAAAGTCCCTTTAAGACAAGTCATTTCACTCGGCGGCCATCTTTGAAACGCCTCTCGGGCATCCAAGTGCAGCTCCTATCTCTTTGAATGGGGAAACATCAAATTCTCCAAAGCTGTTTGCCAAGCTTTCGATTAAATTTCATATTTTGAAATCACCAATGAAATCTGACAACAACTGTCTCATAAATTTTGATTCTAAACGCTCGAATCATGACAAAAAACGGTATTTTTCAGGCTGGATCAACCTAATGCGCATGCGCAGTCCTAAATGCGCGTCTCTTGTGCCTCATTTCGGAGGCGTGCGTCTGACTGTTTCTATAGAAACCGGAGCTTCTAACGGCTGCTGCAGTGACGCGATGACTTTACCAATCGGTGACTGGCTCTTATTTAGAAGGCGGGACTTATTCCGCCATATTGCGCGTTGCACTTTCTCCCATTCATAATAATACGAGTGACGCGTCTTGTGTTATTTTATAGTCTTTGAAAACTTTCTACCGCGTGTGTAGCCACGTGACTCCGCCCCGTCCAGTCAGTGGCTACTACAAACACAGAGGTTTTTCATATTTTCTTTTGCAGCGTTCTTTGCAGCCTTTAGCCACAGCCTACAATGCTCTAAATCCTTCAATGGAAACTGAATATAATGCACTTAAAATGCTAAACGTTTACTCTTTGAATTCTTGCACCAGGGAACAATTCAAGTCAACACTATTATGACTAAAAGTTTGCTAAGAAGTATTTTACACTCAAGCAAGGCAGTACTGGACTCTGGTCAAGCCTATCCAATAGGAGCAGACAGGAAATGGCCTTGAACGACAACATGCCCAGTACATTATGGGTGTTGTAGTTTTCCTACCTATTTGACAAAAGGGAAGACAACAGCCCTTTTTCTATAGTCAGGAAGTACAGATTTCAATAGGCAACCAAGTTTAATTAAAAGCCCATTTTGCCAGTGGCGAATTACCCCTTTAACGATTAGATATCCCTCAACAAAAATGGAAACAAATTTGCAACCATTTAGATCACAAAACAACCTTGCATAAATATATTTGCATACTGGTTATCAAACACTTACTGTAAACGTAAGTAAAAATAATCTGTATTGCTATCATCTTAAAATGGCAATATCCCTTAATCTCTGCAGCCTGACACATTTTTGAACACATTGATGCACAAAAACATGAAATTTCTGCATTCACGTACTTGCATAGAGTTTGTTTCAGACCCAAGTCACAGTTTCTATAAAATCCTCTTACCAAATTCATCACACACACTCTCGTTCTCCACCAGTGTGGGGTGCTCGAAAGTGTCCCTGCAGTACAGGATCTGGGTGTTGTTGGTGAGGGAGGCGATTCCTCCCAGGGCCAGCACCACATGGTCCGTCAGGAGGGAGGTTGGCCTCTCCCGAAGCCGCGCGATGACAGAGCGGTACCGACAGTACTGTGGGTAACTCAGCACCAGAACCTTCTTTTCTTCTGCATCATCTCCTAAAGACAAGAAAGAATAATTAATTTTTAAAAGTGAACATTGCCATTTCTGCCACACAAAAAGCAACTAAAAATACAGCAATATTTATTTTGCCAATAAATAAAATTTACTTTTCAAAACTTTAAATAAAATTTTCACTCAGAAATTGCTAGTAAATTTCACAAATATTTATTATGATTATTATGATCAGCTGTTCGGCTGAGCTTTCGATGTTTTGTTAAGGAAAGGCCGAAACTGATCGGTTGTTTCTTGTCACATGACCTGCGGTGCGCTTGCGGTATTCTGAAAAGTTGAGAATTTTTCATCTCGATGGGCCTGGAAAACGCACCGCATGCACGTCGCGACCGCGTTGCTTCCATTATGAGTGTGCCTGTCGCGCGCCTACATTTGAAATTACGAATTTCAGCGTGCAAAAGATGTGATATGTGAACGGCCCCTTATAGGGTAGGATAATGAAGGACTGAAAGGAAAATAAAGGGAATCTAAACATTACAGAGGCCGGATTCGAACCCGGGTCCCTATGAGTGCAATGGCTCCCTATACATTGTACGCAACACACTATTCTGTGTGCCATAGCTCTGAAAAAAAAAAAAAAAAAGTCTGTCAAACACTCCTGCATCTACTACTGGTCAGACCAACAAATAGTCCCACCCCATTGTTACGCCATTGGTTGAACCAATGTTGATTTGTCAGGCTACTCAGGATGTTCTGATAGCACCATCCTACTCACAGATGGTACTCAACCAGAATAAGTCTTTTGTCGCCACCAGTACCGGCACAGCAAATTTGACTGCTAAGTGCCACTTTAACTGTAGGTTATCAGCCGAACGTTTCAACTTTTTTTCCGAACCTTTTATCGCGTGTCGCGGCGCGTCTGGTTAGGACACGGTGTTAAACTTTTATAACTTTTTTATTTTCACTTTCATAATTTATTTCACTTCTACAATAATCTGACTAGTGTCTTCTTTAAAACAAGACCAACCTTAGGTCTATATTCCAAAGCATTCTTGAATTACAACCATTTATGTTTGGATAGTGCATTTTCATGTCTATGCGAAAAAAGGGAGTGACGGTTATTTAAACCTGTTTTTCTCAGAATTCCGTTCCTGGAAATCAGAGCGATCAGCCGACTTTCAGATAACCATAACTTTTGCTACAGACAAGCTATGAAAAAAGTAAAAACAGATTTGGAAAGGGTATTGATATATTGATCATATGGTATTGAAACCTGTGATAGGTAAAATTTCACCATGTGATGGGTTTTCGCAGATCACACACACACACACACACACACACACACACACACACATACATACATATATATATATATATATATATATATATATATATATAGACAATGTTTGACATCATTTGATGAGTCATAATGCTACACAATGGCATATTGCTCAAAGATCATTGATGAATCCTATTGTCTCCAATATTAGCTTGGCAGTAATGATAATTCAATCCAAATCAAAGCGCCTTTGACTTCATATAGCTAATCTTATGCTATAATGGAGGATCGTGGAGGAAAGCTGCTCCCAGGGGTTCGGATATATAGATTTGTGGGCTATTATGTTTTACTACAGTCTGAGCTGCTGGTTTAACATGACAGCTCTCTGTTAGGATTGGCAATATAAAAGATTCTGGGCAGGAAGCCACGTCACTCAGTTCTTGGAGATCAGAGATCTGAGCAATAGCATTCGCCTGTTAGTCTTCCTATCAGAACTCGAAAAAAACCCCTTCTTGGCTGAATCAAAGAATCATCGCATCTCTCGACCTCAAAAACCTGACATCTCTGAATTCAATCTCTCGTAATATGACATGCGAGTCGAAAACCTCAAACGATGGCGTCCCTGGAGAGAACAAGCTATTTTGCTTTATTCACACACAATGGCCACAAATATTCTGCTGCAGAGCTATAAAGCAAATTTTTAAAACATATTTCTAATTTCTGCACCACTGGTATCACCAAATGGAACTGCAAAAATAATGACTGTTTTCAAAAAGGTTTCCCGAACAATCCTCACATCTGCCATTGGTCACACAAACAGATTTCACCCCAAAACAAACTCATCTGTTCATAAGAGAAGGAAGAGCAAACACAAACCATCTGAAAACTTCAGAGAACAGATGACAGATGCATGATAATTTCAAAAATAATTTTGTTGACCTTATATTACTATTGCTCAACATATTTGATTACATTTGTTGGTGCATGACTACAGCGGCCTGTTTCAAATGAAATGGAGAGACTGCAGTCTCAAACTGATGGCTGTAGAGAAGAGAACATGAAATATTTTGATTTATACTGCTTATCCTTTTATTGGACTTTTACTGCATGTATTACGTTTTCTTCTTTGTGGAGCACATTTCCTCTCATTCTTTCTATCTTTCTCATCTATTTTAAAAAGCCTGGCCATTCTAGTCCATATCAGATGACTAAAATAAACAGTGTGATCATTGTGGCATTATCTGTTAAACTGGTATTTAAAACATGGAACAAAATTTGCTTTTAATTACCAAAACATAATATTTAGCTCTGTCACACATTTTGTGTACAGATGACACAAATCAGGGCTTTAATCTGTATTCAGACATTCCCAATGTTGGTAACAGGGCTTTATTTTATTAAAAAATAAAACAAATCTCATATAATATTAAGTTTCACCTCCTGAGGTGGATGAATAATATTTTCTTAAAGGTTCCTTTCACTGGCCTTTTGTTAAATTGAAAAACAATTTGACTTAATTTTAACAGTTTGAAGACCCATTTAAGACCCACAGTATTCTCCTCATTTACTTGCAATTAGCACCACTGAAGTTGGTCTCAAAATATCTTTTAAGGGCCGCTCTGTGCCATGCTAATCACGCAGGGATCCTACGTACACTTTCTTGATTAGATTGGGCTTTGCTCTACAGAAGAGGTCAGAAACATGCTCTACAGCCACACTGTTAATAAATTCTAACCTTTTTTAAAGAAAGGATTTCTTATGCTTAGCAATTTAATTGGCCAAGACGACACTATGATTAGAGAGCACTGAAAATCGATTATGCAATTTTCCTGTAACACACTTGACAAGAAGCTAGAGCTGCACGATTAATCGTTAAAAGATTGCAATCTTAATTCAAACACCCACGCGATCTCATTCCTAAATGACAGCAATTCGGCTATGTCTACATTAAACTTTTGATAAGTATGATCACAGCGAACATTCAAATCTGTGTTCACACTGACGTTGAACCAGAGAAAGTAGCTGTCATGTATAGACATGAAACAGCTTCACAAACAATCTTTTCAACCACACAGTATCATTAAATAATCATTACAAATGTTCAAATTATCACAGTACTTGTATAAAGTTTATAGTTCAGATATAAACACTGCTGTCTACACTGTAATATGTTTAAAATAATTAATTGGTTTTAAATAAATTAGTTCAATCAAATCCTAACTTTTATGAGTAGTTAGAACTTTCTTTGTCTTTTGAGTTCACAAAACTGACACATTTTAAGTAATCTGAATTGTTTCATTGTTTTGAGTTTTATGAACTTTACAATTTAGAATAACTTAAATTTAACTGAAACTGGCCTGGGATTTCTATTTCCCAGCATGCTTTGCCATGACATTCGAAAGGGAGAGTAAATGCTAAAATTAATTGTTATATAATGTTTTTTGTTGTTGTTTTTTTTGTGTGCAAGATTAATGTTAAGTGGGATATTTAGTAGTGTCTAATGTTTTGCTATGCTAATTTTGAAGTCTCTGTTATGTTGGGTTTTTTGAGGGGTTACCATCATGGTAATCAGTGGAGCATAAGTTTGGTTTGAGAACAGGTATATGTTCTATATTGCCATACTCATTCAGCAATTGCTATGCTAATGCTATCAACGCATTGTGTCCAATTAGAAAGTTAGCATTTAATGAATTAGCTAGTTAAAGCTAGACAAGTTTCCACTACTAACAATATTTAGGTTGAGATTACATGATACTTTTAAGTTAAATGTATGAATTAGCTTACTCAAATATTTCAAGTTGAGAGCAATTGATGTGTGGGTATAAAATAAAAATCTTCGAGTTCTGCTTACTTAAACTTTGAATTTTGATGTAACTGATTACCTCAAATTTTTTGAGTTTTGCCAACTTATTCAGGTTTACAGTGTACGTTAGCGATCAAAATTTAGGAAATCACCTTTTGAAAGTAAATTAACGCATCAAATAAAGATTGTATCAATTATGTCATTACACCAGTAGGTGGCGACAAATGACTGTTAAAAAAAATTATTTGTCATTGAATCATTCATTCAATGGATTTGTTCAAAAACACCGATTCATCCATTAAATGAAAGTATTTATGAGCGAGTCATAGGGGGCTTTCACACTGGGCTCGTTTGCCGTGGTCCGAGCCCGGGTGCGATTGTTCCCGGTGCCCCCCGCAGTGTTGGTCTGGTTTCACACTCAAATTGATTCTATCGAACCCTGGTGCATTTGCGTTCATCTTGCACGGCGCATGATAGAAAACAGAACACGAGTCAGTAAATTGTGTTTTTTTATTAATTTGGAGCTATTGTGTGCAGCAGAGTAAACGACACTTGAGTTTACTGTATGTGCGTTGCATGTAGATGGTTTTCCGATGGTTTATTTTAGTAAATATATTATAATCGGCTAAAATGCATGCGCAGCTTATTTACTTCCTGAACAAGTGCGCACCCGAGTCCGTGTTGCGTTCATGTTCACGCGAACTGCGGCACAGTTCGAGTGCAACCGAACTCAGACCACCTCCTTCAGGTAGTCTTGGGTTCGGTACCCCGGTGCGCACCCGGGTTCGCATGACAGCTTTCACATTAGCGATTTTTCATGCGAATCGTGCCCCGTTTCGAACTAAACTGCCAGTGTGAAAGCCCCATAGAATCATTCATTCAAACCAATTTCTTTTTAAACATTTTAAATAGACTGCAGCAATTAACATATGTCAGAACGTCAAGTAAATTACATGTTATTTTGTTCAGAATCATGGAAGAATCGTGATTCTCAATTTATCCAGAATCGTGCAGCTCTACAAGAAGATGAGGAAGGCGGGAAACACACAGGTAGGCACTAACTGGTCACAAAATCAACAGACTGAAATCTGCATGAGCAATCCTAACATGTCTCATCAGATCAGAACGAATGGACATTTTCCCTATGTCAGTTTGCTCTCTATATACTGCTCAAGTGCTCCACAAAATGTCAAATGGGCCTCTGTGGGAATATATTTACATAACACCTCTCCAGCGCTCGCCGCTGCCAAAGAGGACCAATTAAACATAAAACACGGGCGTATGTGGTAAAACGCCCCTGAGTTTTAATAATTCATGATATTTTTGTTCTATAAAACTTGGTTTGAGGATCTGTGACATCAATCAAAACGAATGAAGCCATTTTTGAACAGAACCTTTGTTTTGATGAGATGGAACGAAATTCAGGCACTCTGCTTTTTCATTATTCCACAAAAGGACAGAATGTCAAGTTACAAGACAGAACAAAAAGCCCAAGGAGACAGATAGAGTGAGAAAAAAAAAAAATACTAATTGCAACCCAAGGTACATATTTTCAATAACAAAAAACCGAGTGTACTTTACATTGCAATTACGACACACAAATTTGTTTAAAGTTCACTCTCGAACGTGCCCGAGCTTGTGATGGGAGTTTACAGGGCCATTTATTCAAATTATCTGTCACTCGTCTTCCATGAGGCTTTTTGCCAATCAACAATTACAAATAAGTCCGTAACCCCAGATTACAACATGAAAAAGCCCCTTTGATTATAGCACAATGAAACCTAAGCTCTCAGTACAACATTGTTTGTTATCAGCCAAACATCTTCTGCAGACACCAGGGAACTCTGACTAAACCCCAATAAAAACAACCGCCGCTAATGTACATTACGCATATTCTTCAAACGTTTCGCCGGCCGGTGAATTCCCAGAAAGTCAAACACAGGCCTTGAGACACATTCCTCTACATCTCCACCCTCCAAAACAACCCTTACCCAACATATTCTCCCTGTCAATGAGTCAGCTTCAACAAACACACTGTAATAGCTACCTGTCTCTTTAAAATATGCAGGTCAAAATATCAATTCAAGCGTGAGGACAGAGATAGAAAGGTAAAAAAAGAACGATTCCTGGAATCCTGACAGCAGCTGCTTGTTAGTTGTCCTGGTTACTGTATTAAAATAAGCATGCGTTGATGCTAAAGTTATTGGCGTGTGTTAGTATTAGTGCTCTCTGCACACAATAATGAAAGGAAAATGTGTGTCATCGCCACGGCAACTGTTTTAATGCAAGACTCCCCGTCAATAATAGTTAACAAAATTGCACTTCAGTCATAAACCCACAAATCAATTTCCTGTGTGTGTGTGCTTTATGTTGGAGTGATGAGTGTGTGCGCAGAGATTGTAGAGAAATTTTAAATGCATGTCTTATTAGAGTTGGGTTCAGCATAATCAGTCTTTCCCTAATTATTATTCACAGCCGCGACCTCTAATGAGTCAAAAACATCCATCTATTAATGTTGCGGGCTGCTGAGATTCTGCACCCCTGTTGGGTCATTAAATTGGTTCTGATGCTTCAATATGCCTGATGTGAGAGCCAGAAAAGATTCTAACATACACTACCCAAGCAATATCGATCGGGATGTTGTAAATACAGAATAACAATGTACAGGAATACTTGGAGGTGTAAAGGACAAAAGAAGGGCTGTTCGATTTGGTCAGAGCAATCATATTGCCATTATTTTAATTTGAAAAGCAATCTGTTGACATTTAACATTTCATATTGCTGATGTTTAGATATCAAAGCCACGAGAATAAAAGGCATAAAATCGCACTGAAAGAGAAGCTCTTTGTACCAACAGAAATTTCTGTGCCACTAGCATCACCAAACGGAATAGCAAAAATAATGAACAACAACAAAAAATAATATTTTCAATATTTCCTCATCTACCATGAAGTCGACAAACAAATAGCCCTGCCTCAAACTCATGCTATTGGCTGAAGCAATGCTGCTGTGTTGCTATGATGCTCAAACAAACACATGAGCAATGTTTTGATGGTGCCACAGTGTTTACAATTTTCAGGAAAAAAAATCAACATTTACTCAAACTGGTATTTTAACATCAAAAAATTACACACATCATATTTAAGAGTGTTCACACTTAAGTCCTTTTTAAAAGAAATCAAACTCAAACTTCAATTGATCCAAAAGTAAACTGAAGTGAGAAAAACATACAGCTCTCATTGCATTCACTTTGCAGTTTCATTTTAATATTTATATTTGTAGTATTTATTATTATATATTTGCAATATATTACATTATGTATTTTTTTATTTATACTATATTTCAATTAATGCAAACTTTTTTATAGTTTTAGTTAATAACAACACTTGAACATTAGAAGCAAATTCAGATCTCTTTTCTTTTGGGACTTCTTTGAAAACTTAAATATTACATTATTGCAATAATATTTACATTATACTGAACATTAGAGGGGAATTCAGATCTCTTTTTGGTCCACTTAAACTCAATCCACTTCTTATTCACACAGTTATTTTTGGAACTTCTTTGAAACCTTAAATATTACATTATTGCAGTAATATTTACATTATACTGAACATTAGAAGTGAATTCAGAGCTCTTTTTGGTCCACTTAAACTCAGTCCACTTCTTATTCACACAGTTATTTTTGGAACTTCTTTGAAACCTTAAATATTACATTATTGCAGTAATATTTACATTATACTGAACATTAGAAGTGAATTCAGATCTCTTTTTGGTCCACTTAAACTCAGTCCACTTCTTATTCACACAGTTATTTTCGGAACTTCTTTGAAACCTTAAATATTACATTATTGCAATAATATTTATATTATACTGAACACTGAACATTAGAAGTGAATTCAGATCTCTTTTTGGTCGACTTAAACTCAATCCACTTCTCATTCACGGTTATTTTCAGTAAATTCTTTGAAACCTTAAATATTACATTATTGCAATAATATTTACATTATACTGAACTTTAGAAGCGAATTCAGATCTCTTTTTGGTCCACTTAAACTCAGTCCACTTCTTATTCACACAGTTATTTTCGGAACTTCTTTGAAACCTTAAATATTACATTATTGCAATAATATTTACATTATACTGAACATTAGAAGTGAATTCAGAGCTCTTTTTGGTCCACTTAAACTCAGTCCACTTCTTATTCACACAGTTATTTTCGGAACTTCTTTGAAACCTTAAATATTACATTATTGCAATAATATTTATATTATACTGAACACTGAACATTAGAAGTGAATTCAGATCTCTTTTTGGTCGACTTAAACTCAATCCACTTCTCATTCACGGTTATTTTCAGTAAATTCTTTGAAACCTTAAATATTACATTATTGCAATAATATTTACATTATACTGAACTTTAGAAGCGAATTCAGATCTCTTTTTGGTCCACTTAAACTCAATCCACTTCTCATTCACAATAATACAATTTTATTATTATACTAAAGTCTTTTTTATTATACATTTTACATTTCAGGTGATAATTACATTTCTAGCCATATCACAATTTCAATTTTTATTTTAGCATATTTTTTTTTAATTGTACAGTCGTAGACACAAGTTATCTTTCTACATATTAACAATACGCTGAAAGTGTTTTGATGGTACTGTAACAGTTTAAACCTTTAAAAACAATTTCAGGCATCTGCTAGGCTGCTATTTACACTGACTGTGTCCTCTGTAAGATGCTGGGACACAGTAAACAGCAGTACTTTAGTCTTTCAAGCTATTTGCATTTCTCCTCTTCAAGGTATGGGGTTGTCAACAAGATAATATGAACAGATTCCCTAGATAACCAATCACCTGCCAGTATTTCAGATAAATATATAAAGCATTTTATATTCCCTATTATGCCTTCTTGTTCTTCTCTAAGGACTTGGCTATCTTAAAAGCCTGAGAAGCATTCAAGAATCAACTATTACCCTTCAAACAAGCCTTTTATTTACTCAATGATGGACATTATGGTATTTTCACCAAACTGAGAGGAAACATTCAGTTGAGAGTGGGCACTTGGGAAAACACAATGTTTCTGTACTTAGTTATACTGAAACTGTTTCTTTGGTGAGTTTGTATGATTGCCAATTGCATGCCACAGGAATCGCTTGACGATTAAACCCAATATACTGTAATTCACTTGATACAGATGTGGGCGGGACAACATGGCACAAATCTACCCATAATTCTATGATATTACTTTTTATTTGATTCAAGCTTGTCCGAGCTTAAATTACCCTGAGCTCATTTTTCCAGGATATCCCCTGATGTCGACATGAAACTGTTTGTTGATGATTTATGGCACCTGTCGATATTTTACAGCAGTGGGCATTTGTCCGCTATAGTTCCAGCACAATTCGTGTTGCTCCCTAGCAACAAGCCTAAAGCTCTAATATTCCTACAGGGGGACCGGCTCCAAATATAACTGTCTGTATTATTGATTACCACACAGCAAACTTTGCATTTAATGGCTCTTGTAAAAACATGACAGGGTAGAACAAATTTGGTTATGTCAAAATGTTCTACTTTGTGAAGAGACGAGAAAAGAGACATGTTGAGCCTATTATTATAATGATGTCTCTATATAGAGAACTGAATAACAAGGTGCAGCCACATACAAAAGACACAGATATTGTTTCTGGGAAAGAAAGATCACTTCCCATGATGAATTCAAGAAAAAAAGGAAATGTTGATATAGCGTTGACCAATATAAAGGAATATTCCCCAAATATTTGTGATTATTTTGCTTGCTAGCATAAATGAATTAAGCAACATTGTGAATGTTGCAATAATTTAAATATTTGGCCTTTAAGTTTCCTAAACTGTGTCATTAGACTAGTTTTGCAATGCCTCCCTATCCCATGAGTATGAGAGCATGGTGAGATATTTTAATGGCATCTCTGACTTAAGTGTTCAGCAGTTAGCAAGTTTGATTCATTTCTTTGAATCAGTTAAGTGAATCAGTTTATATATATATATATATATATGTGTGTGTATATATATATATATATATATATATATATTGTTTGCATCTTCAAATAAATTGTATGTTCTTAGAAGTTTCAGCATGGCATATTTCATACATTAAAATGTTTTATACACTACCATTCCAATTTAAAAAAAAAAAAAAAAAAAAAAAAAAAGAAATTAAAACTTTTATTAGGAAACATAAATTGATCTACACTGTAAAAAAAAAAAAAAAAAATCATAATTTATCATAACATTTTTTTTCTTTTGTCAAATCAACTTAGATAATTGATGTAGTTCAGATAACATAATATTTTGAGTTTCTGTTGATTAAACAAATCGCCTTCATTGTGTTAACTCAAATTTTTAATTTCAATGAACTTAAGGCAACCAGGTAACTTACTTTTTTAAGTTAAACCAACAATTCTTTTTTACAGTGTAAAGTGACATTAAAAGCATTTATAATGTAAAAAAGATTTCTATTTCAAATATATGCTGAATTGTCTATTAATCCAAGAATCCAGAAAAAAAACGAAAAAAAAAAAAACGTTTCCACAAAAGTATTAAGCGGCACAATTGTTATCAACATTGATAATAAAAAGAAATGTTTCTTGAGCACCAAATCAGCATATTAGAATGATTTCTGAAGGATCATGGTGACACTGAAGAGTAAAAATGGTAATTATATGTTTAATAAAAGTATACAATCTACAGTCAGACTGTCATAGCATTACCATATGGCTCAAAATAAATAGCTTCCTTCGTAAGTGCTAATACACCGGGTGATTCAATCTCCCGACACCCACCTCTTTGTTTCTACAGCTGTTGAGTTACTAAGATACGCACAAGCTAAACCTTTCTAGCGTGCGTCGAAGGTCGTTGTCTTCACTAGCTTTCCAAATAGTAAATGAAACAGATGACTTGTTTTCTAGAGACATATCTTTCATGCAACAGAACAAGCATATTTGTGTGCGACATACAGCAGAATGACAGAGCGAGCCGTTCACGGACTTGTGAATGTGAGTCGTGGGAATTGTATGTGTACTGCACAAATTCTCATGAATTGTTCATATAATGGAACATCTCTCGTACATACTACAAAAGATTCGAGCTGCCCCTTTGAGCGGCACCCCAGAATGTATCTCCAGTCGAGTCCAAAACAATAGAAATAAAGGCGCTTTCATCTCTGAAGCTCATAAGCACGACAGGGACGGATTAACACATTGCCGGTCTTTGAAAACTAGGAACAACAGCTGAGTATAAATAGCTAATTTGGATGAAATAGTAAATGCACAACAATATTTAATTCTCTGTGTTATGTTCAGTGCTAGGTACATAGTCCATTACAAATTACATGATAAAAATTGTAGTGAGTAACGCATTACATTACACATTTAAGTACGCAATAAGGTACGAGAGGCTGTGCTGTATCGTGAATAAGTCACGGCTGAAGGGCGTTGTTAGTCACGATGCGAAGCGGATACTTACAGTATTCACGATACAGCACCAGCCTCGAGTACCTTATTGCTTTTATAAAACGGTTACCACACAATACAAATATTAAAGCCAAGAATATGTAACAATGCAACTTTCATGAAGTAAACTCTTACTAAAAGCCTTCCTTCCGCCGTAAAAATAGTCCCTGACCGTGAACAGCAACAGAAGTTACATTATTACACCATTAGATGGCGGCAAAGATTGTCTTTATGAGTGTGTCAGTCAGTAGCGAAGACTTTTACATTGAAAAGACTGAATTGTTGTGAACACGGAACAAGACGCAACTGACAAATGCTTTGACTAGCACTGTCAGTCACGGGAAAACCCCTTAACTGTTAAAAGGACAAGATAATACATCGAACATTTTTATTATGAACATAGGACTGACCTGAAGGAAAATGCTAAATCTATTTTTATCAACAACAACAAGTGCATTAAACATTACATTAAGTCAGGGTTTTCCTAGCTAGGGTTTGAGAAGGAACTGCAGGGGGTTTGTAAATGTATGAAAAGCTTAATTAAATCATAAAATGTTAAATTATAATAATAAAATAAATAAATAAAAATAAAGATTTTTTTTTTTTTATGCTCTGCGACCTCAATTTTTCCATTAATTATTGTCGCCTGACTAGTGGCCGATCTGTGTGTGCAATTCCACAAAACTTTTGAGAAAGGAAAATTTAAAAGATAAAAATCGAATTAGGGAGAATCAATGAATTATAAATATTTACTGCCATTTTGTGAATATTAAGTAATCTTATAATCAATAAAAAAAGTATACTGTAATCTGATTATGAGTAGTTTAAAAAGTAATATCTAATATCTAATTACAAGTATTTAATTTTTGTAATCTGATTACATAATCCAGATTATTTATAATCAGTTACTACCCAGAACTGGTTATGTTCTTACATAAACCTTAAGTCATTAAATAATTTATATACTTACGCTACTTTTTCTGATGTTTTTAATCAATGAATGCATACCATAACATCCCCGACACAGCATCTAGTGCGCCGCTCCCAAGTTTGCGTGTATTTTTTATTTTTTTATTTTAATGACAAATTTCAATATGTTAACAGTCAAACACTGGAGACGAAAGACATGTATGTCAAAGCGATTAACTTGCGCTTGTTCACAGGAAACAGCAAATGTATTCTGGGGAGCCCCGCTGGAAACAATGGTGGCACTCATGTGACTCAACATGATGACAATAGCCACAGACAGAGGGAAAGAAGCGCATTACCCAATGAAACTAATTAAAAAGCATTTTGAGTGTGACACAAAGGAGGGATTAGATGACAGAGGATAAGAAGATAGTATGCTATCAATGCACTATTGTGCTGATTTCTTCATCTGCAGTCAGCGGTAGACAAGGCCTTTTCAATTACTGTCCAAAGAATTAATCATTCATAATTGTAGGAGCCGTCACAAAGAGCATGCATATTAAGGGATCACCGTCCATCTTGAACTGCGGGGTTCTGCGCTATGAAGGAATAAAAGCACACTGATACAGGCAGTAGCTCTCATTTACTTTTCAAAGGCAGATCTAAAATGATAAAAGGATGATATATTTTCAGTATGGGGTGGGCAGTATGACCAAAATGTAGGCCTGTCGCAATTGTTGATTAATCATCTGATCTTGGTTATTCGTTCTAATCGCAATTATTTTAAATAACTGCAATAATTGTGCAGTTTAAATTTCAATCACATTCTGCCATCCAAATAAGGGAAATTTAAGCACTTAGTGAAATGTCATCAAATCCACAATGTCCCCTCAGGGAGAAGCAGGGGAATAAAGAATAAAGACAGAATAAAGAATATAAGAAAACACTGTTATAATAATGTAGACAAAGATATTTGAAGGTCTTCTTTCATACAAAATTATGTTATATTATATTATATTATATTATATTATTATCAATAATTATTAATTTTATAATTTATATAATAAATTGACCTCATTATATAAATAAATTATCATACTTTTTTTTTACAGCAATAAAGTAAATCATATGGGCCTATTTAAATTTTAATAATTACTTTAATCTTTAATTTGTACTCATTTTTATATACATTAATAAAAAATAACATCTGACTGAATCCAGGCACTGGAGCCAGTGTTTCCAAAACTGTGAAGTGGGAATTGAAATGGAAATAACGTAATAGGCTAACACTTTAAGTGACATGAACAAAACTATTTTTGTATGCATTAATTGACTATGACCATTACTTGTATGACCATTAATTGTCAGCACAAAACTTTTCGTTTTCAATTATCATGACATTTCCATTATCTTGCATTGGTAACAAGCCTCCACTATCTTTCCTGCTTGGGGTTGCCAGATGTCAGGAGAATAAATCCCCCAAACTGAGCTTTTCTCTTAAAAGCATATGTTCCCTTTCAGTCAGTCACGTTCGAGGTACGTCTCCGTTCCCTCCTTCAGGGAACGAGGGTTACATACGTAACCGAGACGTTTTCTGTCCAGTGCTTTACTTAATCTTCCCAACCTGGCAACCATGCACACACGCTCTCTCTGGGCTGCAAAAAAGCGCTGATGATCTGGCAAAACCGACAAACATGTATTTTGAAGTTTAGCGATGTCCATTGTAAAATTCTGCTTGTCATACAGCCAGTCTGTGTTCCTTCACAAGGCTGCAATTTGCTGCTACTAAACCTGCAAGTGAACCTTCTCTATGACAAACTGTAATAAATACAAACATGAATCTTGACCATTTTGTTTGCGATCACGGTTGGTGAATAAATGCACTTATGCAACCTCTGTGCTACAATAGAAAGTAAAAATTTAACATTTGGAATTACTGGAATTAAGAGCCACCGTTTTTTGTATTGATTATCCGTTTGATTAAAGGAACACTCCACTTTTTTTGAAAATAGGCTCATTTTCCAACTCCCCTAGAGTTAAACAGTTGAGTTTTACCGTTTTCGAATCCATTCAGCCGATCTCCGGGTCTGGCGGTACCACTTTTAGCATAGCTTAGCATAGTTCATTGAATCTGATTAGACCGTTAGCATCTCGCTCAAAAATGACCAAAGAGTTTCGATATTTTTCCTATTTAAAACTTGACTCTTATGTAGTTACATCGTGTACTAAGACCGACGGAAATTGAAAAGTTGCGATTTTCTAGGCTGAATCATTGCAGACGCAATGATATTACGCAGCGTCTCTCACAAATGTTTCCATGGTTGCAAGGCACGCTCCCTGTGCAAGCAGGGGGTCACAGGCGCTGCGTAATATCATTGCGCCTGCTGCACCTATGGTACGGCAGCAAAGTTCCTTGATTATTACGCCGGAATGAGAGTATAGTTCCTAGCCATATCGGCCTAGAAAATCGCAACTTTTCCGTCGGTCTTAGTACATGATTTAACTACAGAAGAGTCAAGTTTTAAATAGGAAAAATATCAAAACTCTTTGGTCATTTTTGAGCGAGATGCTAACGGTCTAATCAGATTCAATGAACTATGCTAAGCTATGCTAAAAGTGGTACCGCCAGACCCGGAGATCGGCTGAATGGATTCGAAAACGGTAAAACTCAACTGTTTAACTCTAGGGGAGTTAGAAAATGAGCCTATTTTCAAAAAAAGTGGAGTGTTCCTTTAAGCTATCATAGTTGGTTAAATGAAGTCCATGTGCCACCTACAGGATATATTATTATTATTATACTGGAATATCTGGATATTAATTGTGATTAATAATCGTGATTATAATTTTGGAGCAAAATAATCATGATTATCAGTTTAACCATTATCGACAATTTACGCTAAAGCTATAGTGCCCCTTGTAGAAATACTAAGAACACAACGTGCACTACTATATGTAATTAAAAGGATTCTTACAGTACCAAAACCTCTACCAGTTAAGATAATTCTACCACCGTACCACCTAGCTATACTTTAAGGGAAATAGGTTCATGACTTCTGAAGATACAAAAGGGTTTAGCTTGATGGAAATTAGACACCAAGTGTCTGAGAAGTGCAGTGTCGACATGTTTAAACTCAAAGAACCACAGTACATGCAATGACAAGAAAGAAAACACTAGCGTTCACTAATGGCTGTTATTAAGCAGCACCGACACTCACTGGGGGTTAAAGGTCAAAATGACAACTGCTCTGGGGCAGAGGGGGTGAGAGGTGGCTGCTTATTGGCTGTATAAGAAATGTTTTAATGTCCTAACTGGTCTCAGATCAGCAGCAAAGGGCATCTTTGCTCTACTGTCTCAAAGGGCTTACAGTTAACTTGACAAATCAGTCCAAGAGAGTTTTTTTGAAATATCAGCTGACAAGAACATGGTTCTCTCTGCTTTGAACTCATGCTGCTGTCTTCCTTTTTTGCAAGCTTGTGCAAATCACCTGGGGGTTTGAGAGCAGCCCCCCAAGAGCAATACCACATCCTCTAAAAAAACATCAATGAGGTCAAACTCAACAATGCAAAGAAAGAAACCCACTTTATTGAAACATATTCTGTCAATGCGAGTCCTCATGTCAAACATGCACTATTTATTTATTTATTTTTCCATGGGACATGAATATAGCTGATATACAGTAAAATGTATAAATGTATAAATAAAAAAAAAAGAAAAGTCCCATAAAACGCCCATATGATTTCCACATCATATTTCAAGTATTCTTAAGTCATACGACAGCTTTGTGTGAGGAACAGACACAAATTTAAGTTCTCCATTTGTGTTCCACAGAAAAAAGAACAAGAAAATGAAGGGGTAATAAAATGACTTTTTTTTTTTTTTTTTTTTTTTTGCTTAAACTAGTAACTGTAAAACTTTAAATGTAGTCAGGTATATAATACAGCCTGGATATTAACCTTGCAAAGCCTAACATATGAAATATTTCATTATTTTTAAATGAAACAGCCTTTAGGCTTAAATATTAAAAATATATATTAAAAAAAGTTTGCATGTGGCTCATATAGGTGAATATGGAGCTCACACAAAAAACACCTCAGTTTTATTCAGAGGGCAAAACTGAGCAAAAATATGCCATTTCTGTGCAGATGTTGTTATTATATATCCAAAAATAAGATGAAATGCTTATAATGTAAATCAATGAGATTACAAAAGTATAGCAGACTATTTAAATAAAACGCAAATATCAGTTGTCACTCTAGATCTCCCAATAATACGTCTCAGTAAGATGACATTTAAATGCTTAGTTTTATGATCAAAGTCCTGTTTTTATTGTGGGGGCAAAACATATAATCCAATGCAATATAATGATGATTGAGAGATGAACAAATAAACGTTCCTCAAAAACTATGTATAATCAAGTAAACCTAAGTTTCTTCAGTCAAATAAGCTTTTGACTTGCTAAAAAAGTATAAACTAGATGACAGAACTGGTATAAACTAGTATAATCATATATAATTTTCCAGTTAACACTGTAAAGCTTCTTTGAAACAATCTCTATTGTATAAAGCACTGTATAAAAAAATAAAAATAAATATAAACTAGATGACAGGAGGCATGTAGTAGAATGTGTACAAAAGGTTTTTTAGTCAAGTTTAATAATAAAGGCCTTAGAAAGTTGTGTATCAAATATGATACAGTAGGCTTTAAGGCTAAGTTAAAACTTTGAGTGGAATAAATTTGATTAGCAAATAATTAAACCCCTCATGCACACAATACTCAGAGCCATATGACTAAGCAAAATGAATTAGCACTCAAAGACAAGAGGACACTGCAGCCAAACAGGGCATTAATTAGCCTATGAGATGGCAAACCGCACAAAGTCTGAGATGTTTAATATTTAAGGAAGGCCTTCTTGAATTTCGCAGCTCCCCCAAGCTTACTCAACATGAAATGATTGGCTGACGATAATAACAGATTAGTCATCGTGAGTGACTGAGGCTTGGCACCAGACACCACAATAAGCCACATTGTGTTTCCTGACAAACGCAGCCGGCCCCCTCGCTTTAAAATATAAGATTCCACAATAGCTGCCCGGAGGGAGTGACGAACTTCAGAAAAGATCACCACACTGCATTAACATTTATTTGAATTTCCTTCTCCAGGAAGAATTGCAGCTGTTTGAGAACATATAATGCAATACTCCTAAAAGACAAATGAACGCTTATTTTCCATCTGTTGTTGGCAACTTTTGTTATGTTTTTCCTCTTTCCTTTCAGCTTCAGGTTGTTGGGGGGTGGGGGAAACGGGGAGATTTGCTGTTATAGGAGAAGTAATGTTAATAACTTGACTGTTGTTTCAGCCTCTGTAATGGACAGACAATAAAACTATTCATTTCCTCAAAGGTCAGGCCTGGGAGACGTACACATTGTTGGACTGTCTGCTGGCAAGGACGCTATCTCACCTCGCATACTTCAGCTCAGGGAGTCTTGCCTTTTGGAAATGACGAAAATTGGGTGAAATAACAAAAACAAATACATATGGACTTGATGATTACAGCTCCTTTCCCTGTTTTGTGTTTAAAAAATGACTCCGACATTATTAGCAATCCAACAGGCTTTTTCCATTTCAATTCCCACTTCACAGTTTTGGAAACGCTGGCTCCGGTGCCTGGATTCAGTCAGAGAACAGCGATATAAGAAGATCAGAGAGAGCTCTAATGGACAATAAGCCCTGTAAACTTCCAGCAGGCTTGCCAGTAAGAAAAACATGATGTTTAGAAAAAAACGAAGAATGAAATAATCGCTGGATTGAGAGCAGAATAAATAGAGCAATCTAAATCAGTTTAAAGAGAGTGAAGCACAGACATTCCTTTCTGTAATGAGGATTATTCAAATATCAAAGCATCTTTTCATTTACTTTGGCAAGATGGTGATGCTGTCTTTTTATAAATAACGACTAAATTCTTCTGCAAAAATTTATTACAAATGCTGAAGCAAGCCTCTTTTTCGGTGCTCCATCTAAAATATTACAACAATGTACACAGAAATATGCTCTATATACATAATAATGCATTTTGCTATGTGCGCCTCAAATATAGGACACAATTTCCTGCCCACAATCTCCATGTAGCAACATCATTTGTATTTAGTCCGGAATATATTACCCTGGCTGCGAAAGCTAACGTGTCATCTGTTTTACTCTCTTTCGCATTAGCCCTGTCTCCCTGCCAGTGTCAGCAGAACGTGGATTGCCTTTTTCAGGACATGAAAATGAAAGTCCCTTAGATTTTTGTCACAAATCAACTGTAGCATTAATGTTTTTGACATGAATGTCATTCAGCAGACAGATTCAAGCCAATATCCCCAGCAAGCAACGAGTCAAAAGTCTTTAACAGAGATCCTAGAAAGAGGCACCACATACAAATACAGGCAGAAAAGATGAAAAAAAAAAAAAAAAAAAAACGTGCCACTTTTACTGCTCCTGGATGGATGGATGGATGGATGGATGGATGGATGGATGGATAATCAAATGAATCAAACAAAGTGACAGACAGACAGACAGACAGACAGATAGATAGACAGATAGATAGATAGATAGATAGATAGATAGATAGATAGGCAGACAGACAGACAGACAGACAGACAGATAGATAGATAGATAGATAGATAGATAGATAGATAGATAGATAGATAGATAGATAGATAGATAGATAATCAAATGAAACAGACAAACAGACAGATAGATAGATAGATAGATAGATAGATAGATAGATAGATAGATAGATAGATAGATAGATAGATAGATAGGCAGACAGACAGACAGACAGACAGACAGACAGACAGATAGATAGATAGATAGATAGATAGATAGATAGATAGATAGATAGATAGACAGATAATCAAATGAAACAGACAGACAGACAGACAGACAGACAGACAGATAGATAGATAGATAGATAGATAGATAGATAGATAGATAGATAGACAGACAGACAGACAATCAAATGAAACAGACAGACAGATAGATAGATAGATAGATAGATAGATAGATAGATAGATAGATAGATAGATAGATAGATAGATAATCAAATGAATCAGACAGACAGACAGACAGACAGATAGATAGATAGATAATCAAATGAATCAGACAGACAGACAGACAGACAGACAGACAGATAGATAGATAGATAGATAGATAGATAGATAGATAGATAGATAGATAGATAATCAAATGAATCAGACAGACAGACAGACAGATAGATAGATAGATAGATAGATAGATAGATAGATAGATAGATAGATAGATAGATAGATAATCAAATGAATCAGACAGAGACAGACAGACAGACAGACAGACAGATAGACAAATAGATAGATAGACATAGACAGACAGACAGACAGACAGACAGATAGATAGATAATCAAGTGAATCAGACAGACAGAGACAGACAGACAGACAGACAGACAGATAGATAGATAGATAGATAGATAGATAGATAGATAGATAGATAGATAGATAGATACAGACAGACAGACAGACAGATTAAATCTTTATTTTATAATGGATATATTCTGTCACGTGTTGTTGAGCTCTTTTGTTCATTTACAGGGACTGTAATTGTGCAGGTACATCACATCACATCCGCCATGAAAGAGAAGTCACTTGTATCACCACCCTCCAGGTGCTACGCAAACGATCTCTCAAACGCCACTGAAAACACTAGACATTTCCATTTCTCACGCTCCCTGCAAATCAACACCTGATCATCTTAAAGATTCCCCATCCGGCGTTGAGTTACCGTATACTCATTATGTCTCATATCATACACAGATAGCACAGCAGGGTGGGGTCCTGATCACACGGCGCATCTGATAACACCCAGCTATTGTTCAAAGACAACAACTCACTCTTCAGCAGCCTTCTTATATATCATATATATCGTATTAGTCAGAGAACCTAAATTGAACCCAGTAACACAAGCACAGGCGTATGTGATCGACACAGAGAAGTAAACAGACAGATAGCCAGCACCATCCTTCCTGTGACCTGAATGGTTTTTTGATGTCGGCAGCCAAAGCAGAAATTAGATTAGGTATCTCTACCATCCTGCGAATTAATTTGAGAAATATATCCCAAAGTCAAACTTCATCACACTGCGTAACAAGGCCAGAGGGGAGATATGTTAATTACGAGATTAAGAATGCATCAAGTCAATTTCAAGTTGTTTTTCCCTTTTTTTTTTTTCTCGGTTCAGCTTCAGTGAGAGCCATTAAACCTTTTTTCCTCCATCTAAGACAGTAACTTGGCAGCTGACGCAGTATATGAGCAAGCATAAGCAAATCTGCTTGAGTTTGTTACTGGTGAAATGAAATGTGACTTAAAAACTAATTGCTGTCACTCGACACTTGTTTTGCAACCTAAATGTGCACTTGCTACAAGACTGATATATTACAAGACATTAGGCGCTTATTGGGTCTATCTGCAAACTTATTCCAAAATATCTCCTCTATTAACTGGAAACACCGCCCTGATCCCTGCATACTCTTCAAATGTGTAGCTGCAGTGAAACTGATATTTTTGAAAGCCACAAAAAACATTTAGCTGGAGAGGGCGAAACCAAAACGGAACATCATTAAATCTACAGCACTTTCAAGGACAGTCCAAAGATCTGCATTATTATTATGCAGCGTCCCAGAGCGCTCTGACAGGAGCCTAATATGGCAGAATCCTTATAGCTATCCTCCCGTTTCCCTCGAGATGCGGCTAAAATTATTGCAGTCCCTCTATCGAAAGCACAGAGCAAAGCAGGACCTTTTAAAACCTAATTATTGCAGACTTCACAAATCAGAACGCAAAGTATATGTCAGATTTCTAGACACTAAGCCCTTCCCCGATGGCAAAATATATTGCAATACAATGTTTCAATTCATTACAAACATTTTTATTTTTTACATCCCTTCAGAATCACAGCCAGTCTTTTGTTGGCTGTCGTCCACATACCAGACTGTGAAAAACCCTGTTTTAATTATTAATACACTCCCTATTTGTACAGTTGAACAATCTGCTTTTTATTTGGTATCAATTATAGCCAAATGCCTTTTTATTTTACACCAGCAGGAGTGCAGTGCTGTTTCAAGAGTGACTGACACAATTTACGTATCACCTGCAGACAGCTTTCCTTCTTAACTTGAGAAAGGGTGCGTTAAAACGCTCCAGGTTTTAAATTAAAAAGTCGGTGAATCATTCTCCTCAGCCCAAATTTGTTTCATAACCACCTCTGATCTCATATTAAAAACCAAATAAGTTTACTCTGTAAATTTATGATAATGTATTACAACTTTCAATAATAAAGGACGTTCCAAAGGTCAGTTGATGGGATAGTTCACTCAAAAATGATAATTCTGTGATCATTTACTCAAACTCCTGTTGTTCTAAACCTCTGTGACTTTTGTTCTTCTGTGGAATACAAAAGGAGAAATTTTGAAGAATGTACAATGCCCTTTTTTCCACGCAATTGCAATGAAAGGGGACTGAAGCTTCAAAAGATTGGACTGATTCAATTCATGAGTTCAACTCAATGATTCAGTCAAAGCGGTTAAAGTCAGCATAAGACGGAAGTTGTCTTTTCTTCCCTATTGTGACATATATCCAAGTGAAATGGCTTCTCGAACAAGAAAAAAAAAAAAAAATCTATGGCGGGGCATTATTTTGTCCAACGGGAATTGATTGGATAGTTGGATCTTTGTGATTTGCTATTGGTCGATCTCATGTAAGTGACAGGTTGCCCTGCCCTCGCGCCAGTAAACACAACATCAGAGAATAGAAGAGATGTCGCTACAAGGGGGATGTGCATGCACTCAAAAAAATGAACTTTTACTGTTGTTAGTTTCACTCAAACCATACTTGTTCACATTACTTAAAAAACTCATGTAACTACATGAACTTAATTTAACGGAGTTTTTTCTACTAAAAATTAGTATTGTCAGCTTTACTTAAATTGAGTTTGTTCAATGCATTTTTTTAGCGCATTTTGTAGAGCAAATAGTTAATTTAATAAGGTAAATTAAGTCAAATGAAGTGTTCACCATACATAATAAACTTTTATAAATTTAACATAACATTAAGTAAACTGCACATATACATATTATGTAACAGTGAAAAATTTCAAGTGATTTGTATTTACTCAAAGAAATTTTGTCAGATTTACTTACATTTCTTTTGTTCATACAACTAAATAAATTGTTATTTGTACAAATTACTCAATATAGTTGCGTGGAACCAGTTGACGCAGCTTTTTTAAGTAAATCCAACAACTCATTTTTTGAGTGTGGATAAATCAATTATAATAAATCCATACGGCTCCAGGGATTAATAAAGGCCTTCTGAAGTAAATCAATGTGTTTTTGTAAGAAAAATATCCATAATTATAACTTTATAAACTGTAATCACTAGCTTCCATTAACGGCCATCCACACGTTCACGAAAGAGTCGAATTCCGGCGTAAGACATAGTACGTAGGAGTAGCGTAAGCTTATGTGAGAGTAGACGCCTCTCGCTGTTCAAACAAACAGGGCTGGGCAACAAACTCAAGACATTTCTCTTTAAAATTTCTCGTTTTAGACTTCTAATTCGTGAGCAGTGTTTTGTTTTGCTTTATTCTCTGCGCTTCCGTGTTCGTCAATACGTCTTGTGTTAGGTTAGAGGTCACTCTTCGACCGTAACTAAACTCGCGTACGGTCATTACCAGAAGCCAGTTATTATAGTCTATAAAGTTATAAATATGGATATTTTTCTTACAAAAAAAAAAATGCATCGCTTCGCTTCAGAAGGCCTTTATTACCCCCCCTGGAGCTATATGGATTCATTTTATGATGGATGGATGCACTTTTTTGGGCTTCAAAAAAAACATTCACTCCCATTATAAAGCAGGATATATTTTTTTTTTATATATATATATATATATAACTCCAATTGTGTTTGGCTGAAATAAGAAAGACATATACACCTAGGATGGCTTGAGGGTGAGTAAATTATGAGATCATTTTCATTTTTGGGTGAACTATCCCTTTAAGGACTACTTTTATGGTGCTTTTGTGCCCTTTTTGAAGCTTGAACGCACCAGTCCCTATTCATTGTGATTCCATGGAAAAGAATGGCCAGTACAGTTTTCAAATTTCACTTTTTGTGTTCCATGGAGGAAAGAAAGTCATATGGGTTTGGAACAACAGAGCGAGTAGATGACAACAAAAATTCTTTTTTTTTTAATTGACAGAGTAAGTCTCATTGTGAAAAAGCTGCTGTTCCGAATAATCCAAACAGATAGAGAGCAATAGTGGTTCTGTGCCAGAATATTTCGCTTACCAAGTGGATCTCGAGGTACTCGGAGTAAATCCATTTAGCATCCTGACAACACAAACTCTCATATATACTCATTAAAAAGCGACTTATTAACATTACAAAAATCTGCACACTTACAATACAGAAAGAAATAATAAGGTTGCAGGACTGACAGCGAATAAATCACAGATCTTTTTGTGCAGCTATTGATTGTCATTCACAGCTGTAGCCTGCACATAAGCAACAGTGACAAAGCATCCATTATTGATTCTTCTATCTCATAGGAACCTCATACATCAGCCCACTTGAGAGCACGTTTGCCTCCACGCTTCGAAACAAAGCAGTATGCAAATTCCAGTAACTGGCAAAGTAAAAAGATCCATCCACTAGTGCTGCATAATTATTATATCCACCAAATTGAAGGGGGTGATATGTATATTTAGCCATTCAATGCCTTTTAACCTGCTTGAGAACTGGTTCAAATGCCATGCACAGAAAATGGATTGTTAGGGATTCTGCAATCCAGCAGAATCCCTGGTTGGCCTTTCTGACTGCCTGGGCTGGTTGATATGCTAAAACAGTTATCTTGATATTTTCCTGCCTTTAAGTGATGTTCTATAGATCTATATTTTTATAGATTTGTTCTTTCAGTCACAGGAATCCTTTCAATCAAACGACCACTGTAACCGAGCAGATTCAGAAAATCTAGTTTGGAATAATAAATACATGTTTTTCCCACACTATTTTTCACTAAATGAACAATTACATTTTTATCATTTTCACTCACCAATATAACAATACTATTGTAATAACTACAACCTTCACCTACATACATTATTTACTAAAACCTTTTAAAGGGTTGGTTCACCCAAAAATGAAAATTCTGTCATTAATGTCGTTTCCCGTAAGACCTTCGTTCATCTTCGGAACACAAATTAAGATATTTTTGATAAAATCCGATGGCTAAGTGAGGCCTCTATTGCCAGGAAGATAATTAACACTTTCAGATGCCCAGAAAGCCACTAAAGATGTATTTAAAACAGTTCATGTGACTACAGTGGTTCAACCTTAATGTTTTGAAGCGACGAGAATACTTTTTGTGCGCCAAAAAAACAAAATAACAACTTTATGACAATATCTAGTGATGGGAGATTTCAAAACACTGCTTCATGAAGCTTTACAAATCTTTTGTTTCGAATCAGGGATTCGGAGCGCCAAAGTCACGTGATTTCAGTAAACAAGGCTTCGTTACATGATAAGTGTTTCGAAATTTCAATGGTTCACCACTGGGGGGCGTGACTTTGGCAGTTTGGCAATATGCGCTCTGAAAAAAAGCTTCGTAAAGCTTCAAAGCCTTAATGAAGCAGTGTTTTGAAATCGCCCATCACTAGATATTGTCATAAAGTCGTTATTTATTTTTTTTGGCGCACAAAAAGTATTCTTGTCGCTTCATAACATTAAGGTTGAACCACTGTAGTCACATGAACTGTTTTAAATACATCTTTAGTAGCTTTCTGGGCATTGAAGGTGTTAATTGTCTTGCTGGCAATGCAGGCCTCACGGAGCCATCGGATTTTATGAAAAAATATCTTAATTTGTGTTCCGAAGATGAACGAAGGTCTTACGGGTGTGGGTAAGTAATTAATGACAGAATTTTCATTTTTGGGTGAACTAACCCTTTAATAAAAGTAAGTAAAATGCCACTTTAGTGAAGATTTCTGATGATGACAAACAAGCTTATAACATAACTAATAACTGTGGTTTTCGTCTGTTAGCTTTAAAGCTAAAAAATGTATGTTAAAATTTTACTCCTCAACATTGACGGAATAAACTGAAATAGATAAATGCATTCTTTTCTGGGAAAACAGACCAAGAATATCGATGACTCATCCTGCACTCAGGGGCGTAACCAAACGTTTGTCCAATCAAATGCCTTCTAGAATGAGAACATCTCTACCATATCACCTGCTTCTGATTTGCATTACCAAGTAACATTATGTTTACAACTTTGATTAAACTAAAGCCTATTGGCTATTTAAAAAGGCACTTAGTCCTTAATTATGTCCTGCCGAAATTTCCTGTTTCACGTCAAGCTATTTTCTTAACACTTCATTAACACTGAACAAAAGAATGGGGGAAGGAGGAAAAAAAAAAAAAAAAGTCTAATGACAATAAAAATTGCATTAAAATTTTGATTATGAACTCTTGGATTACAAAGGTTGCAAATAAAACAATTAATGTGACAGCACTGTGCCAACAGCTAATAAAAGAAACATATGCTATTTATTGTATCTCCATCATAACAATAAATGGAGTTTGACCCCGTTTTGTTAAGCTATCAAGCACTCACGGTCATTTCTGTTTATAATACATAAAATATACAAAGTATGAGCAAATGTTTTGTTTTTATAAGGGTTTCTGATTGCCAAAATTGAGCTAAGACGAAACATATAGTGCTCTGATAAATCAGATCCTTACTGAGCAATCACGCAGGAAGCGTAATCACGCTGGGTGTGATCCGTCTGCACATTAATGAGCATTTATACACCATATTGTTCCCAGTTAATGAGAGACACAAACAACCAAAGAAGGAAAAAGCGCAGAGGGAGATGAATACAGGGGCGACACCCTGCCTGTTTAAACAAGTGTCATACTCAAACACTTTCTTGTTGTGTCTTGTACAATCACTTAAGTTTCTACTCAACATAAAAAATAGGTTTGACGCTCATAAAAAGAAACATTCAAGCCGTGTTATTATCAAAGCCTGCAGGCAGTTAGTCACGACAAACAACACGTTATTTTCTCAAATGTTACTTGAACACATACAATACCAGTCAAAAGTTTAGAGAAATTATGATTTTTTTTTTATGTTTTTGAAAGAGATTATTTATGCTCTTCAAGGCTGCATTTATTTGATCAAAAATACAGTAAAAATAGAAATATTGTGAAATATTATTATAATTTAAAATAACTGCTTTCTGTTTAAATATATTTTACAATGTAATTTATTCCTGTGGTTGCAAAGCTGAATTTTTAGCTCCAGTCTTCAGTGTCACATGATCCTTCAGATCATCAGATGCTCATTTGCTGCTCACTTATCATCAATTATTAGTGGTGCTCAGTTATTAATAATAGTTCTTATTATTATCAATGTTGAACAGTTTTTGCTGATTAATATTTTTCTGGAAACCATAATACATTTGTTTTCAGGATTCTTTGATGAATTGAAAGTTCAAAAGAACAGCATTTATTTGAAATAGAAATCTTTTGTAACATTATAAATCTCTTTACTGTCACTTTTTATCAATTTAATGTCCTTGCTGAATAAAAATATATTTTTTTAAATGGCAGAGTATCACAATTTCCACAAAAAAAAAAAAACATTAAGTAGCAAAAACTTTGTATTCAACATTGATAATAATAAAAAAAGTTTCTTGAGCACCAAATCATCGTATTAGAATGATTTCTGAAAGATCATGTGACACTGAATACTGGAGTAATTATGCTGAAAATTCAGGATTACAATCACAGGAATAAATTTCATTTTAAAATAGATTTAAATAGAACTTTTCTTTTAAATTGTAATCATATTTCACAATATTATTGTTTTTACTAATCAAATAAATGCAGACTTGGTGAACATAAAAGACTACTTTCAGAAACATTAAAAAAATCTTTATTATTCCAAACTTTCATTCATTTCACGACACGTTCATATCAGGTCTTTAGATGTATGCTGAGTCTCTCTCCCCATGTTCTTTCAAGAGGAAATGATTGCAATAAAGAAGCCTGCCATAATCAAAACATTATGCCTATGGAATCACTGATCAGAAACACCAGAACCACTAACCCAGTCGGCACGTCTCATGTATGTGGTGTCATGTGCCAAACAGGAACTGTGAGGTATGAAATCATGCTGTATACCAAGTTCAGCCTTCTCTTTGAGGACGTCCTTGAAGTTGAGGCCGCTGTTGAGTGTTGACTCTCTGTATTTGTGGAGCGCTTCTCTCTGGCCGTTCTTGCCAAGCTCCTTCAGCACGGTGGGTTTCAGGGGTATGGCCCGCAGACCCTTCTTCCAACTCGACAAATCCGCCACTGTCCATTTCACCAGATCCTCCAACTTTACAATGACTTTCTCTGAGACGGCGATAACTTCATCCTGTCAAAACAAAAATACAAAATGAGGAAAGACACAGGTGTGGTGAAAGAGGAACCAGGCAAAACATGCTTAAATTCCTAATCGATTGAAAACATTCACCAAACGGTGGCCTCCAAACTACATAATTATACTAACCAATGAACATAAAAAAAGTGTTTAAACAAAAAATGTGTTTAGCTTAAAAAAAAAATAAATAAAAAATACACGACCGGTCAAAAGCTTGGAATAATTTTTAACATTTAAAAAGGTCTCTCATGCTCACAAAGGCTGCAAAAATACACAAAAAACTGTAATAATGTGAAATATTATTACAATTTAAAATAACTTTATACTTAAATATATTTTAAAATGTAACTTATTCCTGTGATGCAAAGCTGAATTGTCAGCATCATTACTCCAGTCTTCAGTGTCACATGATCCTTCAGAAATCATTCTAATATGCTGATTTGCTGCCCAAGACACATTTCTTATTTTTACCATTTATCAATGTTGAAAACAGTTCTTGCTGCTTAACATTTTTGTGTAAACAATGACACACTACCATTCAAAAGTCTGGGGCAAGTAAGATTTTTTTTTTTGAAAGAAATTAATACTTTTATTCAGCAAGGACATATTAAATTGACCAAAAGTGACAGTTAAGACATTTACAATGTTACAAAAGATTTCTATTTCAAATAAATGATAAACTTTCTATTCATCAAAAAAAATCTTAAAAAAACGCATCACGTTTTCCACAAAAATATTAAGCAGCAAAACTATTTTCAACATTGATATTATTATTACTAATATTACTATTATTTCTATTATTATATAATTGAGCACCAATAATAATTGATAAAAAAAAAATTGAGTGCCAAATCAGCATATTCGAATGATTTGTGAAGGATCATGTGACATTGAAGACTGGAGTAATGATGCTGAAAATTCAGCTTTACCATCACAGGAATAAATTACCTTTTACAATATATTAAAATAGAAAAACATTCTTTTAAATTGTAATAATATTACAAAATATTACTGTTTTTACTGTATGTTTGATCAAATAAATGTGGCGCTGGTGAACATAAGAGACTTCTTTCAAAAGCATTCAAAATTCTTAATTATTTCAAACTTCTGACCATAGTGTATATTTAAAAACTTTTTCGAAAATAATGATTAGGATGTATCCACTGATTCAAGGTTATGTACCGGTACAGCCAGTACCAATCAGTACAAAAAAAAGTTGACCAGCATTTCTGTAGTACCAGTAGTACCGAGCACTCTGTATATTCTGTACCTGCTGAATAGAAGCAGCTTTCAAATGCTCTTGTTTGTGTTTGTTAGAGCACTCTCTGAGCATCAAAGGTTTCTATTTACAGTGTGTTTTTGAAGTGTTAAGCATTGTAGCCAATCACAATTATATCTGTTGAGCGCGTGAACGCAATGCCCTATCAGAGGTGTTAGTCAGTAAGTTAATCAGAATGCACTCGACACCGCTGAAAACACAAGGTTTTTTTCAAGATGCACACCAGTAATTTTTCTTCTAGGGTACATTTATAAAAGCTACTTAAATGCCCTAATTGAACTAAGGCATAAGCTTGGCTTAGCCTAAGCCCTGTCTGTGAAACCGAGCCTAAGTATTTCGGCCTTAGTGCTTCTCTTCATTACCCATTCACAATCTGAAGACAAGTTTAGTTTAGTTTTTCATGCTGCTAAGTACACTGCAAAGTTTCTGGACTGACAACCGTATTTAAATGTGTGATTGAATCAGAAACTGTGATGATTGACAGTGATAACCAACAGATGAGACAAAAACAGGACAAATTTTTTTGAAGTACTTAATTCAGCAGTTTTGCTCTGGTACCAAAATTGGTACGGAGAACCACAAAACTTTTCAGGTACCAACTACTGAAATTTTGGTACCGTACTGGACAGTCCTAAAGATGGGATTTAAAAAATTGGGTTCAGTGTGCACAGCCTAGGGCACCAGACAAAAAGCACAACTCTAACCACAGTCATTTCTTCCTTCTAATATATATCTTGCGCAAGTTGCAATTCAAAATGTTGTAATTAGGAGTGCAATTCCATTTTAATGCGTCACCGCACTAAAACATTGCAATGACTTTGCCAAACAGACTTGCATTATTCACTTATAAAAGTGAAGCAAGAGCTTTGCTTGTGACCTGGCATGGGATAACAGAACAGTCCCAGTTATACAGGGAATCTGGGGAACAGATGCGTTCATATTTGGCAGAGCTCTGGATCATGCACTTTTGACTGACCGTATAGCACGCTGAGAAAATTCACTAAATGCTTCATTCGCATTGTTTGGCTACGTTTCCCAAGCTTGACCCAATAAAGGCGCGCATAGATCAGAGGGAATACCTGCTCTGCGACACTGGAATACAGTTCATATCTTTGCTTCCTCTCCATTCAGTGCTTCATTCTGCCAGATCTGCAGGCAGCAACAACTTTCTGCTGAACAGACCATGTCTAATTACGTCCTCTTTAAGTAGGGCTGTTTCTTTTTAGGTTTCAGATTTTTTTTTTCATGGTTCCATAGAATAGGTCCCATTGTCATGCTGTCAAGCAAACAATTTATCTCTTGCACAGACAGCGTAATGGGACGAAAATGGAACTTTACTTCAGTGTACTTAAACGTAACATATGAAAAGGTTTATAAAGTTACCAAGAAGAGGGTTTGGCCTTAATAAAAGCAGCTAATGGAAGGATATGAATGCGTTATCTGAGATTTCCTTCTAACTCGCAACAGGGCATATATACGCATTCCTCTAGGTTTACATAGCATTCCACTGGAACATAGAATATTGCAGTAGAAATTAGTTGATCTCAACTGGTGGGTTGTGATCCAAAATATGGGAAAGCAAGAAGGATAAACATACCAAGAAAAAGAAAAACACACTAAATCCAAACAATAAAATTCAACTAATTATATAATTGTGCATAGCAAGGATAAAATAAAATAAAATAAAATAAAATATGGGCAAGCAAGACGGATAAACATACCAAGAAAAAGAAAAACATACTAAATCCAAACAATAAAATTCAACTTACTATATAATTGTGCATAGTAAGGATAAAATAAAATAAAATAAAATAAAATAAAATAAAATAAAATAAAATAAAATAAAATAAAATAAAATAAAATAAAATAAAATAAAATAAAATAAAATATGGGCAAGCAAGACGGATAAACATACCAAGAAAAAGAAAAACATACTAAATCCAAACAATAAAATTCAACTTACTATATAATTGTGCATAGTAAGGATAAAATAAAATAAAATAAAATAAAATAAAATAAAATAAAATAAAATAATAAAATAAAATAAAATAAAATAAAATAAAATAAAATAAAATATGGGCAAGCAAGACGGATAAACATACCAAGAAAAAGAAAAACATACTAAATCCAAACAATAAAATTCAACTTACTATATAATTGTGCATAGTAAGGATAAAATAAAATAAAATAAAATAAAATAAAATAAAATAAAATAAAATAAAATAAAATAAAATAAAATAAAATAAAATATGGGCAAGCAAGACGGATAAACATACCAAGAAAAAGAAAAACATACTAAATCCAAACAATAAAATTCAACTTACTATATAATTGTGCATAGTAAGGATAAAATAAAATAAAATAAAATAAAATAAAATAAAATAAAATAAAATAAAATAAAATAAAATAAAATAAAATAAAATAAAATAAAATAAAATAAAATAAAATAAAATAAAATAAAATAAAATAAAATAAAATAAAATAAAATAAAATAAAATAAAATAAAATAAAATAAAATAAAATAAAATAAAATATGGGCAAGCAAGACGGATAAACATACCAAGAAAAAGAAAAACATACTAAATCCAAACAATAAAATTCAACTTACTATATAATTGTGCATAGTAAGGATGGAATAAAATAAAATAAAATAAAATAAAATAAAATAAAAAAAAATAAAAATACAGGCATGTTCCTTAACAATCTGTCTTTTGTTTACTTTTAATTTTGGTACTGTTACTGTTCATTACAACTATGAGAACCACTAATTTCAATGACCGTTTTTTCAACCACTACGGGTGTAAATAGAAAACATGCAGCCCTCAACATTGCACACCTCCAAATGTTTGCAGCAGAAAAATGAATCTAGCCTCTTCATAATGACCATCTGAGCGCAGAGGCATTTGTTTTCACACGTCTATAAAACTAAGTGGGTCAAACTCTGTTAATCCTGATGGCGACATAGCAAAACTTTACTATAAGATCATGTGCCCTGCTCCACTGCTTTGAAGCTCTGACTGCACCCTGCTGCTTTGATTGAAATATAGCTTCACTGTGTAAATTAATTTAAGAGGAAACAAATAAAACAATAAAAAGATGAACAGATTGCATTTACCTTATATTATTAAGTGATGTTAAGAGAACGATCAATCAAAGCCTTTAACAGGTTTCCTTGCATTACTTTTGGAAATACACTCGCCTCCTTTTTATTACACTTTAAGGGTCTTTAAGAAGCAGAGCAAAGGGGTGTAGACTGCAAAGCCCCTCAACCAGAGTCACGCTAAGCCCGTCTCACTCCGCTGATTCAGAGGTCAGCTCAAGAATTCCCTAGGTCACCGCAGATTTGTACACCTGCTTGCATGTCGATTTAATTATTGACCTGCTAACGTGAAAAAGGGGCCTCGCAGATCCTTAGGAAGTCTTTTTAAGTCTAGTTAAAAGTTAAATCAAGTATTCAGCTTGAATAATTGATCTTACTCTGAACTCAAACTAGGACTGGGCGATACAGCTTAGAAAAATTATACACTGATATTTTTTTACTTTTATACTTTTCACTTTGACAGACAGGCAGATAGATAGATACTGAATCATTTCCATTCATATGCAAATTAACAATACACAGTATAAATAACAAAATTTACCTACAAATATTTTTACCACAACATTTTAATACATGAAAAATGGCAAGATGCAAATATCAATGACGTTTTTAATGCTATTAAAACATGATCCTTATCTAAATTCTTTCATACTCAAATATAAATCAAAACAGTCTAATTACACACTCGTTAGGAAACTTAATCACCAAATAAAATATCACCATCAGTATCATTATGAACTTTATATGACAAATATTCAAAATATCTCACCTAGCCAAGCTAATGTTGTCACACCTAGCATAGATGGCTCAAAGAAAATAGCACCAGGCTGTAGATTTAAATTAATATATTAAAATATAATGGCAGGAAAGGCACTCAAAGAATACAATTCAATCTTATGTTAATAATTTCTTCTGTTTATGAAAACACCCAGAGATTCTATTAATACCCCTTAATATTGGATTTCCCTAATTACTATGCATGTAAACAACAGCTAAGGCTACAGCTAATGCTTAATTGTACACAGTTAAAGCTGTTGTACAAACTTGTTTACAATTACTAATATTCCTATTACAATTGAAGCACACTTGACTTAATGCTACAAACACAATCTTATATCATTTATGAATGTTATATCATGGTAAAAGAATATAATCATAATAAAGCCATTTTCTCTGTAAATTCAATACAAACTGTTTATATATTAAACTACCATATGCTAAGGCCTATTTTTGGATAATCTAGTGAAATAAATATTTAACAAATGAAAGCTACTTTATCTCATTTGATTATTTTCTTTATTTGTAGAGTATAAACCAAACTGACATTGCATTATCAGCTGGCGAAGATCACTTAAAAATAAATTTGCTTGCTCTCTTTAGGTAAACTTTTACAGACGTTAATCCCTAACTTAACAACATCATTTGCATTCAGCTAAAAGCACCCAAGTTTAGACACAAATTGTCACTGTTTATTTTCTCATCTCAAAACTGTAGTGTTGCATTAAACGTCTGTTTTGCACATTCACACCGAAGACGAGACCCACGGCTCCATCCTGCTGCAATTAGCACAGTCGCTGTCAAAGAGGCATGAACTGATTCAGAAATAACTTGCAGATGTGCAACTGAAATCTCTCCTGAATCTAATTCAGTTCCTTTTACAACACGCCAACAAAAGCCGTTTGTTTGAATGTGTCGGGCGGCGCGCTGATTGGACGTGGAAGTGCAGCGCAGCTTCAGAATGGGCCGCTCTGAAATATGATGACACTGCCTTAGAAAATTAAACCCATTTGTCATGAAACGCGAGAGGTTTGAGAGACAATGCAAATGTTTGCTCGTAATGCTCAGGTGAAGGTTAAAGAAAAACACGAAATATCAATGTCAACCACATTTTGTGGGTTAAAAAGTTCAAATAATCATGTTTTAACAAGCGATTGCTATTATTCAGATTTAATACCCAAGTCGTTCATCAACCAAGGTGGACTATTTTAGCTCAATTTCTTTTTTCCTACTTAATATTTTTGGCAGCTGTTCTTTGAAGGGAATAAAATCAGAGATGAAAAGAGGCTTTGTGAAGTATGTTGTGCTTCAGCACACTGCTATACTGCCAGTGCCAGCACGGTAAAGTCTTCAAATATACCTTTCAAGACAATTCGAATAACCCACCGTGAGCAATTAATGTTGCTTATTATACACAATCCAACGTTTTTTTTGTGTGATAGTTTTGAGGAATAAAAACTGAATAAGGAAAGTGAATGGTGACAAAGATTGTCCCTGGTCCCCATCCATTTTGACTGTAAAAGTACGTTCACATTAGCTACATTTTTGCAAAACTACGAGAGCAACAAGATCCACTGTGTATTGTCCATAGTGGAAGCACAGCTCACACAGAAGTCACTTTCAAACCAAGCAACTTTCTGTTGATCAATGTTTCGAATCTGAATGTCCAACTTAAACCCGTTGAGAAATCTGCATAGGAAAATCTTATAAAGGGGAAACCTGCCTTCAGAAAAGTTTCGATGGCATTTGCTTTTCATCTTCTCTCCATGTAATGCCTAATATAGTAGTGTTTATAGCAGCTGCTTTGTTTATAGAGGTTACAAACGGGAAACAGCTCTATTTCTCCTGTTCCATAAGCGCCATCTACTGTCAGAGAGTGGATTTACATTTTCATTCAGCCTGTCTTCTGTTTTTGTTCAGACCAATGCGAAAATCGAACCAAATTTTTGTTGTGTGTGTATATATATATATATATATATATATTTTTTTTTTTTTTTTTTTTTTTTTGGCCAAAACTTTATTTGAACATGTAATTAGTAGATAATAAAGTTACATTATAAGTCACCCAACCAATATTTTTATTCATTTAAAATCCAGCCATCATTTTTTATGTTTTATTTTTAATTATTTTAATGTTTATGCAAACAAAAGTGATGCTAATTGTACTGTATTTGTTGTTTGTTGGTTTTCGACATAAAACATGGTGAAATTATTTCAGTGTGTATATGAGTAATTTTAAACACTTCCAGCACATTTTAACAATAATATATTATTGATAACCGTGATCATTTTGGTCACTATAGCCATGATATGAAATTTTGGTAACACTTTAGTTTAGGGTCCAATTCTCAATATTAACTAGTTGTTTATTAGCATGCATATTACTAAAATTTTGGCTTTTTATTAGTACTTATAAAGCACATATTAATGCCTTATTCTGCATGACCATATTCTACATCCCTTAATCCTAACCAATACCTAAACTTAACAACTACCTTATTAACTATTAATAAGCAGTAATTAGGAGTTTGAGGCAAAAGTCATAGTTAATAGTTAGCTAATAGTAAAAATTGGACCCTAAATTAAAGTGTGACCAAAATTGTCATACCGTTTCATCTCTAGCTCTCACATGAAAATCCAGATAGTGCTAGATTCCTTTTGAAACAACTGGATTTCACCCACAAAAATTCACTGAGTAATGGAAAATGTAACCACAGCTTAAGGAAATAAGCAGCTTGGACATTCAGCTAAATATCTCCTTTTAATCTACTTGTCAAAACTTTGAAATAATGAAGATTTTGTAATGTTTTTGGGAAAAAAA